>JASERS010000004.1:46321512-47657345 GCA_036711965.1 Onthophagus sagittarius
ATATTACGACAAAGCAAATACCATTTTAATGCTAATTTTATGAATACTCAATAGCTTTAAATAAAATTATAACCGCATAATTATAGCAGCTTAAACATTGCTTAAAAATTTGGTAGCGTAAGTTAATGTAATCTGAACCGAGAGATTCTTGGGGATCAGTTTGATATCTAAATCATTTATATCGGTCATGTAAATCATTACATAGTTTAATAATCCCAAATTCACTAAACTCGTAACTTCTATAGTTTCAAATGCTTATGATAGACGCCAAAAGAAAGTTGTACATAAAAAGAGGAAAGAAATAAAAAGACTGTCATATGGGTAGATTAAAAATGTCTGATACGTCGCTGTGAGGTACACACACGCACACTTTACATGGTCCCAGTTGGGATTCATGGACGTCGCATCACCATGACGCACGTACATTGGTTGAAGCGTTAGTCCCCGGGGGGCGCAGAGGACCCGCTCCAGCAAGAACAATCATCCATTGTTAGCCTTATTCAGTGACAATAAGTGTATTTACTGTGTATTGTTGGAGGTTCGTCTTTGTGCAGCGTCCTGGTGTTTTTACGCTCTCGACCCTGATACGCTTTATCGCGCTTTTGCATACAGTCCCCGCAAACCGCCGAAGAGCGCCACTGCATAAATCGCCATTAAAGTCCGCGAGGCCTTTAAGAAGAAGTACCTGGAAAAACGACTTCGGACTATCCCCTCTTCCATAATGATGGTGCGGAGCCACTTTTAACCGAACATATCCACGCTATTACGATGTGGACGATTTGGCTAAGTGGTCATTCTATCATGAGGGTTGTAACTTTCTTGTACACCTGACTTCTTAATTATTAAGGAGAAATTGTAACGAATTGAAAAATTCTCATCGTTGATGTAATCGTAAAAATATAGTTTAGAATTTGAAAAGGTAAAATAGTAGTAGCTTTCAACGGGAATAAAATCAAAAATAAAAATCGTATTTACACCGCCATAAAACGTTACTGAAAATGGAAAATGCGATCTCCGTCGATATAATTTATTTCATAGTGTGCACACATGCACGGAAACGTAGTACGTCTCGACGCGACGGCGTGCAGTGTCGCTTCGGATCGGCCGGGCGTCATCGATTTAACATCAAGCCGTGTGACGTGCATCATACAAGAGAATTGTATTTTTCTACGGATACCGGCGGCACACTCCCGGGATTTGGAGTTTTCCGGGACAACCCCTCCAATGCAAATAGAAACCCCGTTCTCCCCCTCGCAGTCTAAATGTTTTCTTACGGCTCGGCTTTTCATTTAAAGTTCTCGCGACCCGAACTGCGAAAAAGTTAGATAGCACGCCGAAAAGTACTGGCGGCACATTCCCAAATTTAATTGAACTCAGTTTAAAACAAAAAATACCAATGATAAAAGCATTTTCTTTAACATTTTTCTTTACTTTTAGTTAAGTTAAATAAATTACCGTGTTCGTTCGAATCTAAAACGCACCCCATTATTAAGAACATCTGTCTGACAAAAATACAGTAGGGCCTCAACATTCGCGAGGGTTAGGTTTTGAAAATACGCTGCGAATGTTGAATCCGCGAATATTAAAGCAGTAGATGTTATGAGAGATAAACTACTTCTATGTTCTTTTAACACGTTAACCGCCCAGAGATTCATTAAATTTATATGGGACAATTTTTGCTTGGCAGTTAAGGTTATTAAAAAAAAAGAATATAGCGATAACATTAAAAATTTCATTAGGTATAATTTCAAAAATTAATAAAATTATACAATTGCATCTTAAAATTGCAAAATAAAACTATTGAAGTTTCCGCGCTAACTTTTGTATTCGGAATTAGCACATATATTAAAATAATTACCATTGTTTAAAACATAAAAAAGCGTAAACTCGATAGCAGTAATAAACAGAAACAAACTAAAAAAAATAAAAATTAACATTTCAACGCATCAATAATAATTGTTTTAGAACACGATGGTTTAAAAATGAAAGGATAGTAGGTTGCAATGCTTTATGTTGCATATCCTTTTGAAACTCTATAAGGAGCAAGAAGAGAATTCAGACAATTTTTCAATTCTATGCTTAGTTCCGTTAATGGATCATATTCCACTATTTTGTCCGCAAGATTATTTGCTTCTTGTATAAATAAATTACGTTCCTTCAACGTTAATTTATTACATAGGGAATTACTATTATCTTCTTCATCCGTTTCTGAAACATTTTCTATTAGTAGCGCTTCTAAGTCCGCACTGTTCAACTCTTCCTTTTTATCATTGACGAGAGATTCGATATCAGCTGGTACAATAGTTTGAAAATCATCTGCCGGTAGCAACCATGCAGAAACTACAGCTCTATATATTGCTTGCATTTTGCGCAGTGTCTTTTTTCGACAGTTTTTCCATGCATTACTCACGGTTGAACTTGAATGTCATTTAAACCAAGTTTTGTAGATATAATCGCATGGTCAATAATGTATAATTTTCACACACAGAAAACATTTTCATTTTGTAATTTCTCATGTACAAAACTGAACTTTTAGTGACTTCTAAAAGCTTTTACAACACCTTGATCTAAAGCTTGTAATAGGGATGTTGTGTTGGGGAGAAGAAATATCACCTCGACACATGGATGAGCAAATTTGAGATCATCTACTGGATGAGATGGTGCGTTATCCAATATCAATAAATGTGAAATGCAAAATTTTTCGATTTTAGGTAACGCTCCACTTCATTAACGATACTTTTTAAACCACTCTAGAAATTGTCGTTTTTATTGTTGTTTTGATTTTTGTTTATCACCGTGTATGTTATTGTGGGATTGTTATTAAAATAAGCGATCCCACAATAACACCCTAGAAATAGCTGAGAAGTCATCCGAGCTTTTGAATTAGCTCGCCAATAGTCAGGAAGAGCTTCTTTGTCCTTGTTCTTTAAAGCTCGTGGATTAGCTGCTCGATATATCAACATAGGTTTTGTAATAGTCTCCGCATGCATTTGCACAAAATAAAAGTGTAACTCTATGCCTATTCGATTTCAAATCAAATTCGGGTATTTGTTTCCAATAAAGCCCGGTTTCATCCGCATTAAATACTTGTTCAGGACGGTAACTTTTCTTTTTTATTAAATTTATTATTTCATCAGGAAATTTTCTATTCTGTTGATGATTTACTGAAGCTTCTTCTCCACACAACTTAATGTTATGGAAATTAAAGCGAGTTTTGTTTTTGAATTTTTTTTTCATATCACACGAAAAATGTTGATAAAGTTCCTTGGCTTTATCCATTAATCCAGCCCTAGTTAATGGTATATTTTCGCGACCATGGTCCTCAATCCAAAGATAAAGAGATTTCTCAATCTTTTCAATATTAACATCACGAACTTGTGACGTTACCTTTAATGATGATGGTATGCCACTTTTTAGAGCATGTCAAGAGTTGAATTTTTGTTTTTAGAGTCATAACTAACTTTGCACGTTTGGCAATTAAATTTATTTCCATCGCAGGCCTTTTTGTACCCATTTTGAGTACTGCTGTAAGATTAATTGCTTATAAAATTATAGTGTAAAGAAACGTGCGAAATACTAGCCTGAAGGAAATACAGAACGCAAAAATAAGCACCTAACCTAACACAAACTTTAAAATCAATCGTAAATGAGAGAAATGCATATGTAAAGCCTGTTGCTTGTATAGTAAACCTACGATAAACTTCGTTTTAAATTTAAAAAAAATTACGTATATACTTGCTACGTATTCGCGAATAATCAAGTCGTGAATGTTGAAAAAGGTAGCAAAATTTAAAACGCGAATATAATGTTGTGGCCTTACTGTACTTGAGATACGATTTGCATCTCTCCATCCTTCATATCAACAATAATCAAACATAATAAATGGCACATTAATACCTCACATCGTTTTTGAGGTTCAAGTAATTAAAGACAATTTAAAGCTAAGTCATAAAGACTATGTAATGTGCATAAAACAAAGACCATTCTAAAGATAATTTTTATGTTTTTTTTGGCTATGCAATGTGCCATATATTATCTCCTATGTAAGAATTATAACAATTTTTATGGCACCTTGAATACTTATAAAATTAGCTTTAAAACGTTATTCACTTTGAAATTAAAATTTCAATTCGTTCTTTGGGACACAAGTTATTACACTTCATTCTTCATACTAACATTAATCAAGTTTGCATAATTGGATTCAAAAAAATATAAAAACAACGTTTCTTTGAAATAAGGGATAATTTATGGCACGTTGAATATTCATAAAATTAGCTATATAATGTTGTGTGTTTTGTTTTACTATCTCAATTCGTTCTTGAGATAAAAGTTATTAAACTCCAATCTTCATATTTGTAAAAATCAAACGGTTCCAAAAAATTACGACAAGCATGTTTCTTTGAAATAAAACATAATTTATAGCACATTAAATGCCGATTTAATTTGCTTTAAAATGGTGTTTCTTTAATGTTAATATCTCAATTCATTCTTGAGATACAATTTATGAAACTCAATTTTTCATATCCACAACAATCAAGCATGCAGAGCTAGGTTCAAAAAATGACAACAAACTTGTTTCTTTAAGATAAGAGATAATTTACGGCACAATGAATACTCATTATATTAGTTTTAAAATGTTTTTTGTTTCATCTTAATAACTCGAGTCGTTCTTGAAATACAACTTATTAAACTCTATTCTTTATTGAACTAAAATTAGAACTAACACTAGATCTATCACTAGAACTATCAACAGGACTACATCTAAACTAGAAACATTCAGGTTTTGCGTTCGAAGTTCACTTTGAAACAGTTCAACAAAGATCGAACGTGTAAAGTTGGGTTTAAGAAAATTATGTTTCTTTGACTTAAAGGATAATTTATGATGCATTGAATACTCATAAAATTACCGGTGTGAAGGCAACAGTAAAAGATAGCAGTAAAAATTTCCGATGATACACGAACGCCCAAACACGTTCGTAATACCATACACCCGGGGGCACAATTTTTGCAAACAAAATAAAACTAACATTATTAACATACGAAGTTCATTACAGTATATTAAAACTAATTGTACAATATTATAATACATTTATCATTCATATCAGTGTACAATCAGCAATTTAATTAAAATATCTGATGCCAGCTCCCTTATTGGTTGGAAGATCCGAACCAAACTTTATTTTCAGAAATTCCACTTGCGTATGGTTCGTGGGGGTTTACTAAGAATAAATATAATTAATAATAAGAGTGCTACGTTAGTCGCGGAATTATACTTTACAAGAATTCCAATACCAAATTTAATGGAATTTTAGTTCTTCATAAAATCATGTCCAAAAACAAATCAAAATGACCTTCAGGAATATTAAATTTCATCATGCCTTGGTTACAGCTGTGGTAAATTCATCTCCGTCTTGTAGTAAAATTGAATTCTTATTCAAGTACTCAAAAGCCGCTGCTCTTATATTAAAAGAATTAATATATATAAACTAATAATAATTCATCATTTACGTGCTAAAGATACCAATTTAAGATTAGCATTTTGCCGATGATATTTGGAAAAATTAAACAATCCTTTGTTTGCCCAAAATATGATATGGAATACGGATTGCAATATCTAAAAATCAATTTTTACGAACCAGGTATCTCAAAAAATAAAAAAGGGCGGAAAGAACATAATTTTCGAAAGAAACCAAAAATAAATTGCCAAGTTAATACTTATATCGTTGATCAATGAATGTCAGAATGTTCAGAAAATCTCGAATAAAAAACAATGTACTCCAAAAATATGTGAAAGAAGAATACGGATATGAACTGAAACTTCAACATGACTTCAAAACGAGATGGAATGTTACTTTAAACATATTAAAGCGATATGATAGTCCGAAAAACATGCATTATAAAAGCAATGGTTGATTTGCGAAGTCCCACTATTAGTGATAATGAGTTTCAAGTTATGAGGAGTTGGTTTGCTTTTGGTTCCGGTCAAAGGGAGTGTTGAAACTATTTGTCGTCGAGACATGAATTTCAATAAAGCAGATATTACTTTAGAATGCATGCTGTAAGAAATTTAAAAAAAGTTAATGCTCCTTTAGAAAAGACCTTAGAAGATTGTTTAATCTGTATTGTTCAGCCTACGTCGTTATTTAAACAACCCAAACTAGGCTTCTGGTAGCAACAACCTTTGCTCAATAAAACTCAGAATAATAAGAGTAAATGGATTTACTGTAAGAAGAAGAGATTAAAAATATACTAGAAAAACTTAGAGAAAATGAAGATAAGGATGACAAAGTCGACCATGCAGACGAAGGCGATATTTCGTTTGCTAATCTGTACAAGATAATTGACTAGGAGAAACTAAAGCGTTCTAAAGAAACCCTTGAAAACGCATTGTATTTGCATTGAGATTATAATTCCTAATATGGGCCGAAGTTAATCATGAACGTTTTTGGTCTAATACTAAATCCTAATTACAGAATAGCGAAACATTATCAAGAAAGATTTGAGTTCAATCTACGATGTGCTCTTTTGAGTATTTTAACATATAAAAATACTATATCTTAACATGTCAGAAATGCTATGCTTTTAACATGATGGAGCACCAGCACATAATGAGTAATAGTAATTCCACCAAATCACTCATAACTAGAGCTGTCTTTGGTCTTGTACTAAACCCTAATTACAGAATAGCGAGACGTTCTCAAAGAAGATTCGGATTCTATCTATGGTGTGCTCTTTTAAGAATTTTAACATGTAGTAACAAATAATAGCGATTCCACCAATTCATTAATAACCAGTTATTATGGGTTGAAAAAATGTAAGTTTAGTTCATAGATGGACACATTTCTTTCCTTGGGGACATAAAAAAACATTTATTATAAAATGAAACATGAAAATTTAAATGAATTAATAGAAAATTTTGAAACTGCATTAAATGCTATAATTTGTATTAATAATGGAGGCGCTCATCATTATATTATATCACAGCAGAGATTAAAGATGGTGGTAACATTAGGCGTGGATCTTATCCCTAGAAGACCAACTTGTTTTTACTTATTTTTAGTTTTGTTTTTAAGTTTTGTTAAGTTCTTTTTTAAGAATAAGCTTTCCAACATATAAATATTTGAATTGTTTTATGCCACTTTTAGTAATAGATTCACCGAATGGATGTTGGTTTACTTGATTTCTTCTTCATAACTCAGCTAAAGAGAAACCAACAAATTAGTTTATTGCAACGAAAAATAAATTAATACGATACTACTTAACATCCATAAAATAGTAATCCAGTGATTCCAACATCATAGAATGGTTTTCATATAAATTCCACAAAACAACGTGTGTTCGCGTAATAATTTTTATTTTTAACAACTACACGATCGCAACATTATCGTCAATGTTCGTACATCAACTATAATGTGATAGTAGGGTATCAACTTCTTTTGATATTATGTTGACGTATGTTAAAAGGGATTTTGAGCGAATCACGCTAAAGTAACATCTCCGGTCCATTTTGAGAAATGGAACTAAAATTTAGAAGAAGAGAGAGTGTCTTTTTAGCTAGAAATGGAATTATTTAATTTTAACTGGAATTAGGTATTAAAATCAGAGTTTATATGAGATAATGATAGAACGAAGATGGGTCTGATTTTGCGCCCTGAAAGCTATCAGACTAAAGGAAAGTTTTTCAACAAAAACTTCAATTTCCAAATTTGACGTTCCTATTGAACGATCCCTTCGGCAGCTTTAAAGCTTACCATAATAAGCTTTACTAATATATTTCCTAATCTAGTTTCCAGGAAAAAGAGCGGCTAACTTCATCGCGTTATGATTTATTTGATTATCGATATTTTAATTTTTGATGATACTTATTGTTAATTATTTAAATATTAATTAAATGACGAGTTTCATTTTCTTACAATCTGTTTTATAGGAAATCACAATATCTAAGTAGTAACAACAATATAATATTAATAATTAAACGAAAAATCGATATGTTGAAAAACGAAAATATTTTATTTCATACTAATATTTCAACTGTTTTTTTCAGTCTTCTTCAGAGTACAAAAGTAGAGTTTCTTATTCCATACAATCATTAACATTTGTTGAGTGACTAAAAAATAACACAGAACACTTTAAAATGTATAAGATGATGTTGAAAATTATAAAACAAACTAAAAATACATAATTTCTTATTCCATATAAATGATTGTATGGAATAGGAAAAACACAACTTTTGTACTCTGAAGAAGTCTGAAATAAACAGTTGAAATATTAGTATGAAATAAAGTGTTTTCGTTTTTCAGCAGATCGTTTTCCAGATTAACTACTAATATCAAACTAAATCATACAATCGAAGAAAAAAATATTCTTTTTCTATTATTAGTGATATAAGAAAACCTTTTGGAAAAGCAACTTAAGAGGAACAGAGCGTAGTTGCTACTATTATCCCAGCTACGTTGCGTCAAATGTAATACATTTTCCGAAAGTAGTACATCGTCAAAAAATAACTTAATTAGTTCTTTCGTAAAAATTTTAAATTTAAAAAAGTTGCGAAATTAGTACTCACTTCCGGCACAATCGAAGTACAAAGGTATTAATAGCACTAAATAAATGTGTTAATTAAATTTTTGTTTGCTTAATATTTTCTAATCTTTCAAGCTTGCTTCTGCAGAAACATAACAACCCGAAATAGAAGAAAAGTGTAGATCTGCGGAATAATATCATCAAAAAAGTTACCTAAGAACGTAAATTTTTTTCACCTATGTTAACTACAATCATGCATAGATATGTTGGTTACAAAATTACTAAAAGAGAAATCACCAGCATTGCTGGGTATTACTACTACTCTTGCTTCAACTTTAGCAGTTTTTTTAAGTTTTAAGAAAGTTCTATTGTAAGAATAAGCTTTCGACATAAAAGTAATTCAGTTATTTTATTATAACTTATTTTCTGAAAAAAGTTTAAACCGAATTTTACTCCAAAATAGGGTAAAGTTTAAGACGCGATTTATCAAGACTTTTTTGATAAAATTACTAAAGTTCAAAATGACTCACCGAACGGATGTTGTCTCCATAACTCATCTGAAAAATACAACAAATTATTTTATTGTAATTGTCAATAAATTAATACGATTTAATATACCTTTTAACATCCGTAAAATAGCAGTCCGGAAATCCCAACATCACTAGAATAGTCTTCATATTAATGTCAAAAAACTCAAGCGTTCCCGTAACGGAACAAATTTAATAGTAACATTTCACAAAGTTCACGTAAAAAGTTTTATTTTTAACAACTACTTAAGCAGTCAATTAGTTTCAAACCCCGCACATCAATTAAAATCTCATTTTATCACATAGTCTAACGGATGTTGTTTTTCTTGGTTTCCTCTTCATAACTAGCTTTAAGAAAAAAGTGGTTTATTGCAACAAAAAAATAAATTAATATGACACTCGCAAAAAAAAAATAAAATTCGAATGATCTCAACATTACCAGAATTCTCTTCGTATTATTCATCTAAAACACCAGTACTCTCGTAATCAGTCTTAATTTTAACAACTACTTGATCGGTCAAATCAAGATGCAGATCAATTTTGATGTGATAGCAAAGTGCCAACTTCTTTAGATATTATGTTGACATATGTTGTCAGAAATGACTTTAACTATATCACATCAGAGTAATAGACAGGGCATAATATCACAGAGATTATTCCGATGCATTTGAATCTCCCCTTGTTATGAAATAGAACTAAAAGCCGATAATGATGATAGGGTGAAAGTAAGTGTGATCTTGTGCCCTAAGAGCCATCAACAAAGCAAGTTTATTGCTTCGCCAAAAACTTCAATGACCAAATACGACTTTTCTATTAAATAGTTCCTTCGGTAGCTTTGAAGCTCACTATGCAAGCCGTTACTAAGATATTTCCCGTTTTATTTCAAAGGAAAAAAGAGCGACCATGATATAAATTTTTTATGATATTTTTATCATTATTGTTTTCGTTTATTTATTGCTTTTAAGAAATCATGACTTTTAGACAGTAACAACACTTAATAAATTTTATTTGAATGAATATTCGTTAGTATTACCACCTAATACAAACAAAAATAAACTATCCAACGTAAAAGTATATAATCGGTTTCTTTCAAAGGCGCATAGGCGTATTTTTTAAATATTTCGGCCAAAGTTGGAAAAATTTGGGAATAAGATTGGAGATATAATTATGATTATTAGATGAAGTAAACATGAAGGTATTTTAAAACACCTTCTTTATAATTATTGTAACAATCAACGCCAAAATATATAGCATAATTTAAGTAGGCAAAAATAAATAGTTGACCTAACATTGTACAAAAGCAATATTGTATACTTCTTGTAACCAAAAAAACAAAAAATAAATAGGTAGATACAACAAAAAATCGTGTATTCCCTGAAAATATATTCCTCTATTCGTGTATATATCTAATCGTGTATTCATACCATTGAAAATTTAGCAGTGTAGTATATCGAAAATGTCCACTTATGAGAATGACTAATCATAGAGTAATGTATTTCAGGTTTTAACAATGTGTTTTAGTTTTCTTTTTCGTACGCTTTTTAGCATGAGAAAGACAATCGTCTTTCTCTATTATTATTCTCTTTTCAACAAAAAGGATACTTTTATTAATATGCGCTAAATTTGATCATTTTCAAGATAATCTGCTTTTTTCTATTCGATATAGACATTTTTAGGAAATTGTTAAAATAATGTCAAGGAAATCAAGTTACTAAATTAACTAATGGTTCAGTTTGCTAACAGTGTAAATTATTTTGCTGTATTTAACGATACTCCAAAAAATGGTTCTAAAGCGAATTATAAAAATGTCTTAAAAATCATCAATATCAGCACATTTTGATAAAATTACCATTTTTATTTAAAAAGATGCACAGAATAAGAATTTTTATGCAAAAAGTTTATTGTCAGAAATGTTATTGTTATTTTAATACTTATTTTAATTTCAAAGGTCTTTCTTATATCAAAAATAAATTTTAATCGAAATCGAGAAACGTGTGTAATATTAAAAAAACAAAAATTTAATTTGAACACCTGTATCTCCAAAACAAAATGTTTGTCGACCTATTTATTTAACTGTAGATAGATCTTATCTACAGTTAAAGTCACTGAAACACCCTGTATATGCGGTTGTAGGAATGATCATTCGCTAGTATTATAACTTAAAAATATATCAAAAGATACTGCATCTTTATTATTTGTATAAATATTTTTTAGTTTCTATCAATCTTAGAGTAATCAGAAAAAAATATTAATTTGGTTAAGACTTGTCAACAGCGATGAAAAGTCAAATTTTAAAAAAATCAATAAATTTTGTTCAATATTAAATAGTTATTTTTTCCGCTACAGAAAAAAATAATGTTTAGTTATATTTTAACTCTCGTTTTTTTTAAATAAAATTCGAGCTAAAGTCTGGTGGTTTTTTCCATGTATAATAAATTTATATCACACATGTTTCCTATAATCCGTTCAAATCACTTTTTATTCCGAAGTAGCATTTCGTTACACCATGAATTTAAAATTCCTTTACATCCTGAATTATTTAGATATGTTTTGGTAAAAATTAGTAAATTTGAAAATGACTCACCAAACGGATGTAGTTTTCCTTGATCTCCTCTGCACAACTCAGCTAAAAAAGACCAACAATTTATTTTATTATAGCAGAAATTAAAGTAATACATTTAATATACCATTTAACATCCGTAAAATAGCAATCCGATGATTCCAACATCACAAAAATAATCTTAGTATTAATCACATAAAACACAAGCATTCGCGCAACGGCACAAATATAACAAATAGTTTATCACTTATTGTTAATTCACCTAATAAGTTTCATTTTAACAAGTTCATACTTGACCGGATTAGTCAAACCCGCAAATTAACGAAAATCACTTTTGTTTAATCAGGCACAAGGGTACTAACGTTTTTAGGTTCTATGTTCGGATACCAAAAATTATCCCGATCCATTTGTGAAATAGAACTTAAAACGAAGTTCAGGAATCACAAATGAAAGCCCGCTGCCACGCAAACATTTTTCTTTAGGTAAGGTCGAAGTATTCGCGTAATAAATTTTATTTTTAACAACTCGATCGGTCAAAGCCCGCACATCAACTAAATTGTGATAACAGGGTATCAACGTCTTAACATCCCCTCTTTAATTTATTGTGCAGAAAACGAAAAGTGGAGGTGAACTAACAAAAAACGTTAAGGATGAAAAGCCAACTGATGGTTTTACAACCAAAAAAATTTTAAAACTGCATTTACAACGTTTATTCCGTCGTTTAATTTTTAAAATGTTTTATTTTAAATTTCAAATACAACAGTAAATCCTATTAAATTTAGTTTTATAATGACAGATTATAAAACTAAATGCTGAATCATTAAAAGATTTTTTCACGAAATGCGTTGTATTTATAATTTTCGAGTTCTATTTATTATTTCTTTGTCTTATTTACCTCTATTACAACTTATTTATTACATTTTTTCCGATTATATCTTAATTTTAATAATATTATCTTTTAGGTGTAATGCCTTAGCAACAACGCTTTTTTTTAGTTTTGAGTCGACACTCCCAGATGCGATCGTTGCCCCTGGCAACTTTACCTGGCAATAAAAATTTACTCGTTTCCTCAAAATATTTCAACTTATTCTGTTAAAATAAACTTAACTCAATTTCTTAAAACTGAAATAACTTGTAGCATTACCACAAACAAATATAATTATAAATTAAGTTATTCTATAAAATGTCATAGACAATTATTATTAAAAAACAACATAGTAATAACAAAAAACATTTAACAAGATAAAACACACCGTTTCAATTTAAAATAAATTATTAAAAATTATTACAAAATGTAAAATTAAATATTATGCCACTACAAACTAATTATTTTTATGGTTGAAGTTTAACACATGATTGTAATTAACGTCTTAAATACTTGTGTGAAGGCTCAGCCTAAGATGTTAATTACAGTATAATAAAAGTAATTAGACAAAATAAAATGTATTTATCACTGGTTCTAGCTCTCTTATTGGTTCGAAGATCCAAACCAAGCTCCATAGAGTTTTTACATTGTGTCTTATAGAATTCCGTTTAGTATTGTCACTATTTCGATTCAATAAAAATCAATAAACTAATTATGTCTGTATAATAAAGACATAAATATATGTAAATTTACTTGTATGGCTCTTTGTAACACTTATTCAAAAAATGTATGAAAGTACCCCTTATAGGAGGCACTTTTATACCGGTATGGGACAAATTTATATTTATTGAAAAATATATAGTTTGCACATACAAAGTTTTTTCTTACTTATTAAAATCAAGGTGTGAAAACAGATTCGTATAGTTAAACTCTAGAGGAAAACTAAAATTACTAGTACTAACACTAGAATTATTACCAAGACTAATAACACCGTGAAAGCCTTCGTGCTGAAATCATTCATTGCTGTTTTGATAAAGCTTAACCCGTTAACTGTTTAAGACGAATATATAGGCGTCCATAACCGCTTATTAGGTGCTTATGACCTATATACTCGCACTTACTTTTATGGGCTAAACATAAGGTCTAATACGATTATCTACGCATATGATATTTTTTACATCAAAACACACGTATCATTTTTTTGTTCGTTCGTTAGTTTTGAATAACCATTCGAGTGAAACGTGCTTCAACGTGCACAATCAAATTATTGAATTATCAAATTATTGCAAATAATGAAATCTAAAATGCCGAAACCTTATCGTCTAATTGAAAGACGATTTCTGGCTATAATACCACCTATAACTAAAGAAAAGTAAACGAAGAGGAGATAGATATGTTATGTGTAATTAAAATTCAAGGTACTGATTCATCAAAATACTGCAGTAAGAATTGTTATACAGATCTTTATCCAGCTTCATGTTTTGGACGATACCATAGCCAAGAGTTGAGTAACCAATTTACGTCACCCTCTAATTCAATTCGTGGCCATCTGTATGAGATTGACCATTACAACTAATTATGTTTCATTTTTGAACATTTGAAGTGTAATTTCACAAATTTCAACTTTGTACATGTATACAATGGCTGAGAAATAATTAATAAATATTTAAAAAAATACATTGAAAACTGCCAAAAAAATATCAAGTCAAAACAACTCGCACTAGAAAACAATGTTGTGGTCTACAGACAATCTTGAAAATATTCTAGATCCAAAGATCGAGAATATTTGAATTCCAGATTTTTGACGGGCACTATATAAAAATAATTTTTTTACGTATATCAGTTCTTTTTGTTTATTTATTGTTATTATACAGTTTTTTGCAATATATGAATATTTAATGTTTATGACGTACATATTCGCATGCGGTAAATTTTTGTCGGTATTATGAAAAACCATCAGCTACGCTTCATAAGACAATTAACGGGTTAATGATCTGGCAATACTTTTTAAAAATATTAATTGGAATTTTTTACGTGTAATTACATACATAAATAAAAGAAAGAACAAAAGGAAAGTGTGAAGTAACAGTAAAGCAAGTTGATATAACCATTACAGTGAAGAATGATTTAACATCATTAATGGCCGGTTTCTCGTACGTTAGAGTATTGAGTAGATATCGGAGCGACAGTTATTGGATCGATATCTTTTATCGAGTCGATATCGCCTATTGGTGTTCTGATAGGAACTGATCGACAGGTATTGCCACAATAGTTATCGAACGATTTTCGATAATTTTGTCAAAAAATCGATTACTTGTTTATTCCCCTCGATAGGTGGCAGTAAATGTTTTGAATAACAATTCGTAAAATTATTTATTTGTTATATTTGAGATGAAAACTGGAAAGCTCAGCGAAGCATCCAGTAATAAATCACAATAAATAACATGAATAAATAATTTCTTAACAAAAATAAAAAATTGCTGAACCAGAAATTAATAATAATGAAAATTAACAAAAGAAAATCAAATAATAACGAAAGTTATTAGTAAAAGAACATAATTAACAAATAAGAAAACATTTTAAAAGCTCAATTACACAGAGAACAGTTGTAGATAAATTATAATTATTATTAATTTCAAAAAATCATATAAACTAGGTCAACTTAAATAATCTTTATCTCAAAAACGAATAAAGATTTTCTAATTTGGTTCTCACCATGACAAAATAGTTACTATAAAATACTTGTATAAATTTTGAATGTTTTATTAAAATATCTCAAGAATTCGATTTTTAGTGGTTTTTAATTAACTTCAGATAGCCATAACTGTTCACGTTCAATTTAATGATTTATGTTTCAAAAACGAATAAATATTTTCAAGATCTGCTTTCATCACAAGAAAATAGACACTATTCTCTATAAATCATGAAGAAGTTCCTTATGAATTAGATTTTCCGTGGTTTTTTAAAACAAAACTATTATTAATTTCAAAACAATCATAAAAAAATTAGGTTAACTTAAATAATCTTTTTCTCAAAAACGAATAAAGATTTTCTAATTTGTTTCTCACCATGACAAAATAAACATTTGCCTCTATAAATTTTGAATTTATCATTAAAATATATCAAGAATTCGATTTTTGGTGATTTTTTAATTAACTTGAGATAGCCATAAATGTTCACGTTGAATTTATTGATCATCTCAAAAACGAATAAATATTTTCAAGATTCGCTTTCATCACAAGAAAATAGACACTCCTCTATAAACCATGAATTAAAATATCTTAAAAATTTGATTTTTCATGATTTTTTAAAACAAGATTATTAATTTCAAAAAATCATAAAAAATTAGGTTAACTTAACTAATCTTTATCTCAAAAATGAATAAAAATTTTCTAATTTGGTTTTCACCATGACAAAATAAGCACTAGCTTCTATAAATTTTGAATGTTTCATTAAAATATCGCAAGAATTCAATTTTTGGTGATTTTTAATTAACTTGAGATAGCCATAAATGTTCACGTTGAATTTAATGATTTATATCTCAAAAACGAAAAAATATTTTCAAGATCCGCTTTCATCACAAGAAAATAGGCACTTTCCTCTATAAGTCATAAATAGTTCATTATGATATCTTAAGAATTCGATTTTTCGTGATTTTTTAAAACAAGATTATTAATTTCAAAAAATCATATAAACTAGGTTAACTTAAATAATCTTTATCTCAAAAATGAATAACGATTTTCTAATTTGGTTTTCACCATGACAAAATAAGCACTAGCTTCTATAAATTTTGAATTTTTCATTAAAATATCGCAAGAATTCAATTTTTGGTGATTTTTAATTAACTTGAGATAGCCATAAATGCTCACGTTGAATTTAATGATTTATATCTCAAAAACGAATAAATATTTTCAAGATCCGCTTTCATCACAAGAAAATAGGCACTTTCCTCTATAAATCATGAATAGTTCATTAAGATATCTTAAGAATTTGATTATTCGTGGTTTTTTAAAACAAGATTATTAATTTCAAAAAATCATATAAATTAGGTTAACTTAAATAATCTTTATCTCAAAAACGAATAAAGATTTCCTAGTTTGGTTCTCACCATGACAAAATAGACACTTACCTCTATATATTTTGAATTTATCATTAAAATATCTCAAGAATTCGATTTTTGGTGATTTTTAATTAACTTGAGATAGTCATAAATGTTCACGTTGAATTTAATAATGTATATCTCAAAAACGAATAAATATTTTCAAGATCCGCTTTCATCACAAGAAAATAGGCACTTTCCTCTATAAGTCATAAATAGTTCATTATGATATCTTAAGAATTCGATTTTTCGTGATTTTTTAAAATAAGATTATTAATTTCAAAAAATCATAAAAAATTTGATTAACTTAAATGATCTTTATCTCAATAACGAATAAAAATTTTCTAATTCGGTTCTGACCATGATAAAATAGACAAAATAGCTATTATTATAATGAATCATCCTAGGTGAGTTTGGTTAATGTCTAGAATTTTTATAATATGGGTGTTTGGATGAACTTGAAATTGATAAAATCGATCTGAATTCTTTAGAGATAGAATTCGTTGTGAGATGTTCGAATTTTACCTTCGAGGATTTTTTGTTTCTTCCCGTGTTAGAAAGCAATCAAAACGTAGAAGTCGTAAAATGCCAGTGAATTTATCAAAAAACATTTCCTCCCACAGATAGTTCTTGTTTTTGAGTAATACCCGGAAACGTTTAGTAATTAGTAAAGTCCCAAAAAAATCCTTCAATTTTAAAAGATTCAAATGGATTTAATAAGGGATTCATTAATATTTTCCCCGATTCCTTTTTCAAATATGGCAACATTTTCAATATAGATAGTGTATAAAACTACACATGCAGAAATTGATGTAAAAGTAAAACGTCTTACGTTTTAATCGCTGCTTTTTAAAATTTCAAAATAATGCACAATGTTTAATTAAGTAAATATTTATGTAAATATAAATTAGAAAATAGAAACTATCACTTTTGACATACATACATCACTGTCGTTAATCACAGTGTCGAGCAATCACAGTTATCGAGTCGATTATAGGTACTTGTTGCATGCGATATAGTTATCGATTCGATTTCGGTCCGATATCTCCTATTGGCCCTTTCAGAAACCCAATGGACGGATATCGCTTGAGTTATCGATCAACAGCAAAATATTTGTTCGATATCGTCATGTGAATACGTACGAGAAATCGGCCATAAGATTGATCAACAAGTTTTTAAATAGTTATACCTACAGGTGACCTCGACGATTCACGTTAAATCATGTTTTATATAGTTTGGAAGAGACACAATTTATCATAAAACAATATTTATCTTCAAATCGCCCACAAAACAAAAATACATATGGTAAAAAAAGAACGGGATTAGATGTAACAACACGGTAATGATCTGAAACATTGTTCCAGGGACGTTGTCAATAGGTCTGCGTAGCGATTAAAACGGTAGAAGGTACAGTGATTAAAAACTTAATTAAGATGTCAATATCATTGCACTGCATTAAAACAATTGCACCAGTTTCACAAAACAGTTGCAACATGATGAAATTAATATAATAAATAGAGAAAATAACACCAATTTACCATTTATCAGACCGGAAATCTGGCCCAAATTTAGGGGTACTAAGGACAAGATAAATCCAATGCCGTATTTAAATAACTTGATAAGACCAACTACCGATATTGCCGATCCTAAATTAATTTTGAATCAGATTCAACTAACTTTAGAATAACAAGCATTAAAATGGTACGGAATAGTAACGGACAAATGCAACAATATTGATGATTTCAAGAATGAATTTGTAAAACAGTTTTGGAATAGTAACCATAAACACCTAATAAAATTAAAACCATTAAACACAAGATATAACTATACAAAAATTAAAACAAAAAAATGTAGACAAGGGTGAATTTAATGGAACTAACATAAAAGAGGGATTAAAAAAAATAGATTAATGATTTATATCACGTTGAATTGTAAAATTTTCAAATTTTTAAAATACGGACATCGTTGTAATAACGTTCACTCTTCTAGATTTTTCAGTGTAAAAAAAATAGTTTATAAAAACGGAGGAAGAATAAATGAAAAATAAAATAGTTTATTAAAATCAAAAGGAGATAAGTCATAGAAACGAAAAAAAAAAGAAAAAATTAATATTAATAAATAAAAAATAAGATGTGGTTTAATCTATATTCGGTTAATTTGTTGGAACATTGAAAAATTAACCTCCCAATACTGGCAATGGAACTTCAGGCAGCTATCAAAGGACACGAAAAGGAAAACGTTACGAATAAGGAGATTCAACAAATCCTAACTAAAGAATAAAGAGACAAACAAACAATAAGAAATGGAGAAGAGGAAAAGGAACAAAAAATTATTAAAAACATCAAGCGGAAAACTAAAGAAAACGAATTAATAGTTACTCCTGCAAACAAAAACGCAGGAATGATAATTTTAACCAAATATCTCTACACAAATAAGACTGAAAGCTTTATGCAAGACAATAACTTTAAAACTATCAATAAAAACCCCACAAACAATTTTCACAAAAAAGTAAAATCAATAATTAAAGAAAACAAGCCTATGAATCCGCAAACCCCTAAATTGTATGCACTACCTAAAATTCACAAAAATGGATTACCAATAAGACCCATTATAACCTCCATTGAATCCAGCACATACAAACTCGCAAAACTTTTACAAAAATTTATAATAAATGACATCAATTTTAAACCAAAATATACCATAATTAATCATTACCAACTTCCTCATTTAATTGATAAAATACAGCTACCAGAAGGTTTCAAAATGATCTCATTTGATGTCAATAACCTATATACAAACATACCCATAACCGACACAATAACGATATTAGAAGAAATATTAAAGACTGACCTCAAAAACAAAGACAGAACTCGCTCCATCTTAACGCTATTAAAACTATGCTTAGAACACAATTTTTGTATCTTAAGCGATAAATACTATCAATATCTAGATGGATTACCAATGGGATCACCATTGAGTAGTGTGATGGCAGATATTTTCATGGACAACCTAGAGAAAAATCAAATTATGTGTGACAAAAACCCTTATAGAGACGATATTATCCTATGGACAAGATACGTGGACGACATTTTAGTACTGATTAAAGACGACCAACATATTGATAATTTTCATAAATATATTAACAGTTTACACCCCAATATTAACTTCACTATCGAGACTGAAAACAATTCAAACAACAAATTTAAATATGACATCTACAGAAAACCTACACTAACTAGTACCACCATCCCATTCGATTCTCATCATGATGAAACTCATAAAATGGCAGCATACCGGGCTTATATACACAGAGCTTTTCATTCAAAATTGGAACAACAAGACCTAGAAAAAGAAATTGAAATTATCCACTAAATTGCAAACGAAAACAGTTTCCCACCGACATTTATCCAACGAATATCTTCGAAAATACAAAACAAATATAATCTTCAAGAAACAACTTCCCTATCCGACCGATAACCTGATACATCAACAACGTACAGATCCATAACTTACCCAGGAGAAATATCCCATAGAATCAAGAAAATGTTCCATAAGTTCAACATAACAATGACATTTAAAAACAAAAACAAGCTTAAGGCATTATTAGTTAATAACAAAAACAAGACTACAACTCTCGCTAAAAGTGGCATACACCAATTGCAATGTGGACCTGTTCAGCCACATACATAGGTGAAACGGGGAGAAGTATCCAAACAAGGCTTAAAGAACATAAAAAGAGTTCAAAATCGGCATTCGGAAAACATCTAATTTTCAACAATCACGAATTTGACGAAAATAAAAATATTAAATTACTACACCAACTTAATAAAAGCAACCTTATGGAAATAATGGAAATGTACGAAATCAATCTATAGTTGCCTATAGTTGCCTGCGAGATCCATATCTAAAACACAAAAATAAAAACAAAAAGCTATCGTCACACAATAACTTTTGACGTAAATTTTGAAAAATTTTAATTAATTTTTCTAATTTGTTAATAATTTCGTAAGATTTTACTATTTTATTTTTATATTAATATGTTCATTTTCGTATGTTGTAAACTTGTAGGTATCTACTGAAGAAGAGCAAGGCTCGAAACTAGTTTAGAAAAATAAATTTTAATTATCACCAGAAGTAAATTTTTTAAAAAGACCCTAATTTAATAATTGGTGAAAAAAGGATAAGAAAAATTATTTTTATATTAATATCTCAATAGTTAATATAAGCTATGTTATGTTTATATTGGCTACATTAGAAAGTGAACGAGAAAAATTATCTTAAAGTTTCATAATTTTCCATTCATTTGAGATAGAGAAATAGTGTCAGCCATACGTAACCATGGCAACCAACTGTTTTAGATGTCAAAAATTAATTGTTTTAATAAAATATCTAAAACAATTGGTTGACATAGCTAACTATGGCTACTTCCACTTTTCTATCTAAAATGAATAGAATCTTTAGAAATTCATGCCTAACCACGGCAGCCAACTGTTTTAGATGTCAAAAATTAATCGTTGGGTTACTAAAATATCTAAAACAATTGATTGACATGGCTAAGCACAGCTACTGCCACATTTCTATACCAAATAATTTATAAACTTTAACTGGATTTTCTCAAAAAAATTCTCCTATGTAACCATTATTAACATTGACTATACTAGATTTAGAAAGAAATCCTCTTTCATATTCGGTAATAAAAATGGTGGATTGCCATTTGAAATAAATATCAATGACGTCATAACTCGGTTAATAAAGACGGAAAAAGTTTGAAAACTGAATGACTTGACTTGACTTTTCCATAAATCGTTTATAACGATTGTATCGCCTTTATCCGTTACACTGCGAACATACTGCATATAGTTCAGTTCGTATCTTCGATCCAAATGGAGATGAAGACAGATAGTTTAATTAAAATAACTGATTTCAACATAATATTAATGACAAATATATTTTAATTTTGTCTAATTACTTTTATGACACTGTAATAAACATCGGCGTTTGAAATGATAATTACAATCATGTGTTAAACTTCAATTATAAAAATAATTAGTTATTTCTTTTTTAAGAAATTTAGTTAACCTTATTTTAACAAAATAAGTTGAAATATTTTGATGAAACGAGTAAATTTTTATTGCCAGGTAAAGTTGTTAGGAGCAACGGTCGCATCTGGAAAATATCGACTCAAAACTAAAAAAATAAAAGCGATGTTGCTAAGGCATTAAAATGTAAAAAAATATTAAAGTTAAGAAATAAACGGAAAAGATTGTAACAAATAAGTTGTAATACAGGCAAATAAGACAAAGAAATAATAGAACTCGAAAATTATAAGCAGTTTACTATGTGAATAAATCTTTTAATGTTGAAGCATTTATTTTTAAATCATTTATTATAAAAGTAAATTTAATACGATTTACTGTTTTATTTGAAATTTAAAATAAAACATTTTCAAAATCAAATGACGAAATAAACGTTGTAAATGCAGTTTTAAAATTTTTTTTGTCATAAAACCACCAGTTCGCTTTTTATCCTAACGTTTTTTGTCATTTCACCTCCACTTTTCGTTTTCCACACAATAAATTAAAGAGGGGATGTTAAGACGTTGGTATCTGTTTATCACAATTTAGTTGATGTACGGGCTTTGACCGATCGAGTTATTGTTAAAAATAAGATTCATTACGCGAGTTAAATGATAAATCGATATCTGACAATACATCCGAATAATTTGTGGTATTCGAACATAAAATTTAAAGACGTTAGTACCCTAGTGCGTGTTTAAGAAAAATATGATGTGCGGGTTTGACCGATCGCGTATGAACTTGTTAAAAATTAAAATTATTTGATAAATAATTTGTTATATTTGTGCCGTTACGTGATTTATGTGATTAATACTAAGACTATTCTGGTGATGGTGGGATCATTGGATTGCAATTTTACGGATGTTAAATGGTATATTAAACAGTATTATTTTAACTTCTGCTTTAATGACATAAATTGTTGGTCGTTTTCAGCTGAGTTGTGCAGAGGATACCAAGGAAAACAACATCCGTTCGGTGAGTCGTTTTAAATTTTTACCAAAACGTATGTAGACAATTCATGATGTAAACAAATACTATTTCGGGATAAAAACCGATTTAAACGGATTACCGGAAGTAGAAAATTTTTGTCATAAATTCTATAAATAATAGTTATTTATTATACATGAAAAAAGTACTAGATTGTAGCTCGAGTTTGTGTTAAAAAAACCGAAAGCTAAAAGTTAACTTTTTCCCGCATATAATTCATTATTTTTTTCTGTAACGGAAAAAACGGCGATTTGATATTGAACAAAATTTATTGATTTTTAAAAATTTTACTTTTCATCGTTGATGACAGAGTATCTTATGATATATTTCTAAGTTATAATACTAGTGGAATTTTTTACAACCGCACATTCAGAGTGTTTCAAAACATTAACAGTCGATAGATCTTAACAGAATAACTTCAAACATAGGTCGACAAACATTTTGTTTTAGTTACAGGATGTTCAAACCAATTTTTGATTTTTTTTTTAAATATTACACACCTTTTTCATTCAACTCGTATAAATTTGTTTTTTGACATAGGAAATACCATTATGAAATCATTAAACAAATTCATTCTAAATAATCATTATAAAATTTTTCATTATGAAATCGATTATAGTAAGCCTATTAGAGGCCGAGTTAGAGGGCGCTCAACAACGTATTCTTTACGGATTAAAATAACCATAACATTTCTGACAATATACGTTTTGAATAAAAATACTTACTCTAAAATACTTTGTAAACAAAAAGTGTGCTTTTATGAAAATGCGCTAAAGTTTAGTTATTTTATTTTATTGCTGCCAGTGAACACAAAATGGGACAAACGCAAAAGATTGTGTCACTACATTGACAAATACTACTAATATATCGCGGTTAATTACGAATAAATTTATTAAACAACAATAATTATTTTATAAAAAAAATAACAAAATTAAAAAAAAAATTATTGTTCGATTTAGATAAAATTTTACTCATGCCAAAAAGCCTACGAAAAAAACACCTGAAACACCTGTGTATGTGGAGCCAAATTCCCAATTATTCTATAATTAGTCATTCTCATAAGCAGACATTTTCGATATGCGGACTTTTTATCCGTTTGACCCGATAGTCAGTGCTTATTACAGTTTTCCACTTCTGTATTTTGAACGGTATGAATACAGAGGAATATATTTTCAGGGTACACTCGATCTTTTAATTGCATCTACCTATTTTTCGTTTTTATGGCTACAGACGTATACAATATTACTGTTGAACAATGTTAAACATTTTTTTTGCCTATTTAAAAATCGAAAAATAAATTATTTTCGTAATTTAAAATAATATGTAATCAAACAGTATTACAAAAGAACTAATTAACGAATTTTCGCTTTTTATATATTATACAATTCTACTTTCTACCGGTAATTGATCCATGGTCAATTTCCGAAATCAATATATATTTAAATTATCGTAAATAACCTTCATCAATAATTTAATAAAGCATAACGCGACGATGATAGCAGCTCTTTTTTCCTTTGAACTAAGTCAGGAAATATCTTAGTAACGGTCTATCACTATGTTTACAATATCGGATTTTAGGTCGATATTTGTATTTCGCAATGTCGAGAGATTCAAATTTATCTGAATAATCTTTGAGTTACTCTGGTGTAATATAGTTAAAATCATCTCTGACATATGTCAACAATATATCTAAAAAAGGTGGCACCCTACCATCACAGTATAAAACTAGTTACAAACCTTATTACGAGAGTATGGTGTCTTATGTGATTAATATGAAGAGAATTCTAGTAATGTTGGAATTCTATTTTGCAGGTATCATCTTAATTTATTTTTTGTTGAAATAAATTACTTTATTTTTTCTTGAAGTTAGTTATGAAGAGAAATCAAGGAAATCAAGGAAATCAACATCAGTTAAACTGTGTGATAAAATGTGAATTTAATTGATGTGCGGGGTTTGACTGCTTAAATAGTTGTTAAAAATAAAACGTATTACGCGAAAAACGTTATGGGAAAAACAATGTTATATTTATTCTGTTGCGCGAATGCGCGCGTGTGTTTTTTGACATTAACATGAAGACTAGTCTAGTGATGTTGGGATTTCCGGATTGCTATTTTACGGATGTTAAATGGTATGTTAAATCGTATTAATTTATTCACAACTACAATAAAATAATTTTTTGTATTTTTCAGATGAGTTATGGAGACAACATCCGTTCGGTGAGTCATTTTGAAATGTACACATTTTTAATTATTATCAAAAATGTCCTGTTATTAGAAGCTTATTTTTCCAATAAAACTTTAATAAAAATTGAAAAAAAAATGCTGAAGTTGAAGCATGAATAGTAAGTTCCAGCAATGTTGATGATCTTTTCTGCTTCAGTGGTCTTGTAACCAACACATTTATGACTGTCGATAGAATTGCTGGTATTAGCATCGGTGAAAAATTAACGCGAAAATAACTTCCTTGATGATAATATTCCGTAGAGCCATACGTTTCTTTTATTTCGGGTTATTGTTTTTTCTGTAAAAGCAGGTTTGATCGTTTACAAAATACTAAGCTGCGGCATCATCACAAAAATTTAATTAACACATTTAAATAAAATTTATTAAATGCTATTAATAGATGCTATTAAAAGATTCTAAGAAAATCAAACAAGTCGTTTAATAAATATTTAAATTGTAGAGAACTGACTAAAATAAATTTCCTTTCTTATAGGATTCCTCGGCGAAATTAAAATTCCGGTTTTTATACTCTACAAAAAAATAAATTGGTGACACTTATGTCTATAACTTTTTCAATCATAATAACAATCTTTGAAATTCAATTCGGCTTTCCTGATAAATGGTTGCTCACAAATTATTTTAAACTTAAATTTTAATATCATTCTCTTTTTATATACAATTTCTTTTTTATAAAAAAAAATTTGATTAGTTTATATCACCAATAACAATCATTTTCAAACACTTTTTTAACTCCATAACTCCATCGCTATTTGTTAACATAATGTTATCCCCTACTTGATACTTTTGAGGCTCTTTATGGTGCTTATCATAATAGGAATTATTATAAGATTGGCTTCTTTTAATATTATCTAAAACTTACACAATTTATTTACGGATTTATTTACTTCATCTTAAATTCATTTGATGTAAAACATGATCCCCGATTCGAAACAATTCTCTGAGGTTTACTAATAGACAATAAAACAAGCAATTTCTGACATAAAATTTAACTTTCGTTTTCACTTCTGGGAACCAATAATTCCTGGATATTAATTCAATGGTCTTATTTATACTCGAATGACCAATATCGTTGTGATGATAGGTATAAATAACTTGGTTCTCCATTTATTTTGGTACATGAAACATTACATTCTTTCACCTTTTCGATAAATGACCCCATCACGCATCTCAAACGGTTTACTTTCACTATTTGCAATTTTTTTTTTAATCCTTGTATTTGTTGTTTATCTGTATTTTGTTTTAGACTTAAAATTTGTTCAAACGTATTATCTTGAATAACTAATATGTTTATTCTTCTTAAAGCGTCAACATGAGTTATTTGTTTTATAATTTTGTAATTTCAACACCTATCGTAAAATTCGCAGATTAATATTTTTCTTTTGCAACGCTAACTTAATGCTGTTACAACCAGTAATAATGTTAAATTCAAGTCATTGCAAATACACTCGAAATCTTTTTAACAATTACACTATGACCAATATTTCTAGTAGAATTACGTAAAAACAAATATCAGCAGTACAATTGTCTATAGTACTCTTTAATTTAATCTTATTATTATCTACACCAACAAACTCATTTGAATTAGTATCAATTTCAAGTTTAAACGATTTTGTATCAACAAAACAAAATCATCACACAACCTGTATCAACAACAACTTTGCTGATAACATCGCTCATTTCTAAAGTTAACGATTGTTCTTAAGAAGGAATTAAATCTAGTTATTCCTGAACCAAATGAGTTAACCGTAATTCTGTCGATTGGGACTCTGGATGCTTTTGTTTTGGTCAGTCCTTCTTCTGGTAATTCCACAAGTGAATCAGGATCCTATTTCTCTCTTCGGCGCTTTACACTCATTCACGTAATGACATGAACGATTACAGTTAAACCATCTAACTTTATTAACATCTAACTTACCTCTTTCTTGTCTCCTTTATCTTCATTTTTCTTCCTTAGAAATAAACTTGAAGTGGTTGTTGGTTTTACTTGTCGTTTCTTTCGGAATTCCTTAAGTTTTTCCGCTCCATACAATATTGTTTTAATTACTAAATCGAATTGTAACCCATTTAAAACATATTGCATTAAAGCTTCATTTTCAATATTCCCTCGACTTACCAACTCCTTCATTACCATTCCTCCATTAGAGAATGCTCTAACTGATTCATCTTTTGTATTCTTTCGTATTGATAACATTGAACGTTATTATTTTTAACTGAAAAATCTTGTGAAAAGCACTTTTTCGTTTTTCCCAAGAAGGAAGTCCTCTTTCACCTTGAATAAATAATTTCGATAAACCTGATAAATGTCTGTTTACAAATATTAGCTTTTGAATAGGGTCCCATCCAAATAATAACGCATTTTCTTCAAAATCCATTATCCACGATTCAACATTTATCCTCACCGTTAAATGGACGGATTGTATCCTCGATATATCTAAAATTCATTGCGAATCTAGAATTGGTTAAAATTCCACCTGATATAACTTCTAAATTAGGTGTTGTGGTTCCTAACATGTTAACTACTAATGGTTGTTATGGTACTTTTACGTTTTCATCCATCACTTGATCAGATTCATTATTGATTACTTGTAAACTGGCAATATCAGTTAAACATTTACAAATTCTCCAAATAATATCTTCCTCATATCTTCCCATATTGATGTTAAATTATGCAAGGTTAGATTATTTTATGCATAAACAGTGACATTTATGTCCTTAATCTTTTCTATCATAATAAGAAGCTCTATAGTTACTCTAAACTTAGTCCTTCTATCTTTTTAAAATTATATTCTAGACTTTTATCAATAATTATCAATAAAAATTATAATATTATTGTCAACTTTTTACACTAAATAAACATACTAAAACGCCTATAGAAAAATTCAATATTCTAAAAGGCCGTTTCGAACATATTCATATTGATCTCATTGAGCCTCTTACTCCATCTGAAAGAAGTATATTTGTTGAGCGCTTTCCAAGATGGCCTAAAACTTTTCCTCTTTCCAACGTAACGATACTCTCGATTGCTACTCATTATTTTTCGGGATTTGGTACTATTACCCGTAATCAAGGTACTCAATTTGAATCGAAACTCTTCAATAAACTTTAATAAATAATTAATTACAAATTTTTCGGTTAAAATCAAATTCATATCTATTTATCATCCCCAAAGCAACGGTATTCTAGAAAGATTTCGCAGATCTTTAAAAACTGCTCTTATTGCAAGAGGATAATAGACATCGTTTTAAGCACGAACTTCCATTAGTACTCTTATATCTACGTTACTCCCTAAACGAAGATGTTTGATGTTCATCTGCGGAGTTGGTTTATGTACAAGAAAAAATACAAAGTAAAAATTAACTCTAAAAGTACTATAATTATGATTCAACCATTTCATGTCTGCATATGCCTTCATAAATGTCTAGAACATCTATTTCATTATTTTCCAAACATTTTAGTTCTTCTACTAGTGTTGTCAAAATTAGGTAGAATTAGTTCCACATATTTTTTTGTCCTATACGTAATAAATTTAAGCAGCAAAAATATTTTCTAATTTACTACTAAAATTAGGCGGTATTGAAGCAATCGTGTAATAAAACATTTCTAATGTGTTCTCTAATTCGTCAGTGTATAACATTAAGGGTAATGTTACCTTGTTATTTATAAAATGAACTTTTTTCCACAAATTTTGAATTATATTGTTAATGACAAATAAAGTTTTAAAATTCAAGAATTGAGCTTCAAACATTTTCACATTCCAAGAATAGTTTCATATTTTTCCGGATATAGACCAATGTCGATGTACGATTTTTTGGAGTAACCTTTCCAGCAAAAGATCTAAGAGTAGTATCAATTGTAATGTGTGTTGGAGGAATAAATAAGTTTAATTCCTAGTGTTGGTATTCATCAAAACAAGTTTGTATTAACCGTTTGAATGTGGAGGAGCGCTATAACGTTATGTTAAATTGCATTATGTTAAAGTGACTACGCTCTTATTTATTTTCACAGTTTGTTTATTAACATGTTAGGCATGGCATGGTATAAGATTGGTGTCTTACTGGCTTCATATTATACTATAAAAAAATTGCCGTTAACTTTTTTATATATACTTGATGATATATACTCAACATCAATAAATTTTGGAAAAACGTATCAGTTTGCTTTAAAAAATATATACAAATTTCAAATATTTTGGTATATAGGTCCGATATTAGAAAAGTTTGAAAGTATAATATTATTTTATCTATACTTTGCCTGGATAACAAGTTATTAAACAATTTAACTACTATACTCTGTCGATTTATTCAGAGCGCTACCTATTTTGATGAGTTTATTGTACATAAAAGGCTTCTTCAGAAATCATTAATTTTGTTGTAAAAGTGGTTTCTCACATCATATTTATTTGTAACCAAATTTTTATTTTTTTATGTTTATCAATAGAATGTGTTCTTTTAAATGTGATCATTAAAGTGCGGATTTCTAGCGATTATGCTATAAGTAATCTTTGATGTTGAAACAATTTTAGCTATGTGTTCTGGTTGATGAACGGACGAGATACCTCTGATCAACCAGAACACTTCATGATGGATACTGCTCCATCCGTTGTTATTCGTAAGCACTACGAATTACAATTTTAGTTATATATAATCTATATATACAAATATACAACAAATTACAATAATTTATTGCTCTTGCTCAATTTTTCTTTGTGCCATTGTGCTTATTTTCAATTTTAATGCATATATATTCTTTAGTGTTTATTTTATGCATTTTGTTTATCATTTATGACATGGGTTTCGTAAATTTTATAAGTTTACTGGCTTATGTGACTATTCAATCTTCATTTATTATTTTCTAAATCATCCGATTTTATTACTCATCTTTGCTTGTTATTTTGACACAAACACATTGAAAAATAGATCATAACAATAGCAGAACTCAAATAAAAAAAATTATTAAAAGCTGTTAAAAGATATTCAATATTTGTGTATATTTCAATGATAACTGAAAATATATTTATTTAAAAAATAATAACAATGAAAAAAGTTTTAGAATTAAATTCCACGTGAAATCCGGTAATAAAACATCAAATTCTACAAAAGATGAAAAGAAACTTATTATCCTTAATCAAACATTTGAAATGCTTCAATTAATCTCGACTTCCTACCAATGAAAACCCTTGATACAATCAAAACTTATACCAAATCTCCAAACTCGGAAACACAGGGGATAAATTACGTTAAATCATCTTAATTATATATATTGTATATATTGTATTGTCCTATACAGGTGTCTCACGTAACTGGTTCATTAGAACTTTTTTAGGATCCACTATTCGTAGAGGCTTGAAATTATGGTAACATGCGTTGTTTATTCCAATCTATTAATCTAAAATATTTTCAAGATGGCCACCACTTCCGGTCTACCGAAAATAGACCCCAGCTTCGTTATTTTAAATGGAATGCTATAGTTTTTATTAAACCATCCAATTATACGTAAGAAAATATGTTGACTTTGATAACAGTTGTTAGTACCAAGCATTTTTTGTTATTACTCTTTAAAATTTTTGCTCTTTAAAAGCACATATCTCAGCCAACGTTAATTTGAAAAACGTTTTGCATTGGCACGATAACTCTTTATATGCTATCAAATGGATTGTCACCTGTTGTATCACTGTACCTTATACAGCGTGGTCAAAAATTGAATTACCGTTTTGCTGTATTCAATTGCGATAAAGTCGAAAATTTTAAATGAAACGCCCCATATCTATTTACCCTATAAAAACAACAATTTAATTCTCTACAAATTATCTATAAATATTGCTATACCTATTTATTATAGTTTTCTTCATATTGAGTATTTTATCAAAATCCTACATAGAATGCTGGAAGCCGTTAGTGTTTTTATTAAAAGGCTGTGACATTTTGACAGTTCATCCTTTAATTTATTTAAATTATCATTGTTATTCTTTCTAGAATGATCTGGGATTGAATAAACATTAGTTTGTTAGCTTTTATTTACCAAAAATAACCAGCAGAAGAAGGCATAAATGAAACAATGAAAAACAACAATATGGGGTAATATTCCACGTAAGGATGGGCGAGATATTCCTAGAGAGTTCACTTTATTTATTAACGGTGCTTTCTTGGAAAATATTATTCATCTAAATCGATCGAAGCACCTCTTACCGAAGAATTTGGTAAAGCAATAAAATATAACAAAACCTTTATTTCATTATCTTAAGCTGCTGGTGATAAGCTACGGTTTCTTGTTATTTTGATCTTTTCAAAACTAAGAAACAGATCCTATCCAAACGTTATTACATCCGCCATGAATATAAGGCGAACTTAAAATGTTGGCGTTGGAATAAATCGCCATGATATTCAAAGACGTTAACAGAAGTAGGTGATGACACAACTAAGTAATGACAACAAGTTATTGTTGTCATTACTTCTCATCCATATTTATTAACATAAATATGGATGAAAAGTTTCCAAAACTCCATGGCTTTCTAATGTAAAAACAAGAAGCTTTCCAGCATTGCATGCGTTCATTAATTTCCAAATATGAGGGCAACTAGAACAAATAGGCACAGGAAAGATTCTAGATAGTTTGTAGAGAGTTAAATTCCCTTAATTTATTTTTATAATTTTAGGTTTTTGATTCTTTTATGTTATTGATTTTAATTTTTGTCATTAAATTGTTGTGGTGGCCACCTTGAAAATATTTTAGATTAATAGATTGGAATGAACAACCCATGTTACCAGAATTTCAAGCCTCTACGAATAGTGGAATCTAAAAAAGTTCTAATGAACCAGTTACGTAAGAGACCCTGTATAATAATAATGATGCTCCTATCTGGTTCACTGAATAGTATGCTCAAAATGTGTTTTAGAAATGTAATCGTCATTTATTTGTGATGTTATGGTCATTCATTTTTTAAAAGTATACAGTGTGTTTTTTATAACAGTATTTCCCTTTTTATGATAAATAATCATTGACAAATTAATAATACAGTCTGTAGGTCGTTACCAAGATATAAAATAATACCCTACGTCTAGTTTCAAAATGAAATACAGTAATGCTATTTTATGGATTAATTGCCAGAAAAAACTGCTGTTCATCCTGAAAATTTGATCAAAATGAAAATAGCAAAAAATGAATAGCAGACTTTGTTGGAATCCGTAGCTTGCTCATCTACGGAAATTGTGCAAAAAAGTATTGAATGATGGTTCCTTGTAATATTTCCCTTACAAACCTAACAGCAACAACAGTTCATTTAATGCCTTTTTACAAAAATATACTGGAAGCCATATTTCTGTCGAAATTAGCTTACACAAATACTCTGTTGAGGCACATGGCTAGTGTACAACAATGTGGTCGAAGATATAAAAAAGAGAATTGGAAGGAATTTACTTACTAATGCTTTTTTAATAGAATATAAGCAGTAATCTATACTCATCGATTTCCGTAAGAATTTTGCGCATACGATGATGCGCAATGATTTCTAGTGCGTGTCACTGTCACTTCTCGTAGTACAGACTATATATAATACGAATAGCAATACTATTATGAGATTCATTCGCGATGAAATAACGAAATTTCTTTAGACAAGTCTAGTTCCAAGTAAAAAAATATTACTATTGCTTTCTGATATAGCTCTTTTCATACATAAAGCTTGCAAGAATTTAAATGTTTTTTATGAAATTCCAATCCATTTTACATGTTTAACACATGGATTTAGCCGTGTTGCTAAAACTATTCGAGCAGAGTTTCCTTTGTTAAATACAAGTCTGAAAGAAAAGTTTTTATTAAATCTCTTTTAAAAGTTCAATTATTTCGAGACAGAATGGCGAGTTGGGTTTGGTCACTTCCTCCTGAAACGTATATTACAAAATGGGGCACATGACTAGATACTATTATGCTTACTATTTGGGTCTTTTAAGGAAATTATATTGAAGTTTCCGTAATCTGATTCACAAGCACTTGCAAAGTGTCAAGGTATTGTAGAACATGAACAGGTGAAACAATCTGTAGCATTTTTTAAAACAAACTGTCGTTTTGTGAGCGCAGCTATCATAAACTCCAAGACAAACACTTACTCTAGTAAAAAAAATCTAACATTTTATATCAAGCAGCAAGTACCACTAAACAAATCTTGCTATAGATGCCACCATTAACTCTAAATTTAAATTTGCCCCACTCTCTAACTTGAACGTTAATCGTAACTTTTCCCGTCTAAAATATATACTTTGTGATTAAAGAATTTAATTAGGATTTCTGTTGATAATTTTCAGAAACAGTTAATTATTGGTTTGTTCAATACGTTGTATTATTGAACAAGGATTAATATTAAATTTTATTAGTATATTAACAAAAAATAAAATCATTACCTTGTAACTTAATTTTCATGATTTTTAAAAATGTTATTCCTTTTTATAAGCTTATTTTCAAAAACTTTTGAGCTATTTTAAGCACATATTTTTAGTTTTTTTGTGCTTACAAATCTGCATTTTAGGGGTAATAAATGTTGTTAAGCATCTTTTCGTTGATACGATCTTCCATAATTTGCTTTAACAAAAAACATATTCAGTTTATGAACATAAATTAAATGATTTAATTTTATTAGACTCAACAGAATTAAGTTTTAAAATACCAAAAAAAAAAAACAACAGTGTCAAGCTTCTGGATTCTGTAAAGATTGTATACATTGTTAAATATGTTAAAGTATAACATCCTGTCATCAAGTAAACATATACAGATTAACTTAATTTACCTCAACCAACAAATACAATGAATCAGCCACCACTTTAGATCTTAATTTTATCCTTCTGTGAATTCTGCCACGTGGAGAAACTACCTGCTGCAATAACATAAACTAAAGACTCAACGCGATACATGACAAAACATGTAGGCAATGTGAAATATACAATTAATTACCATCGGTAATTTCTTGATTTGTTTTAAGCTCTTCAAAGCAGATTATCCTTTATGAAAGTGAATGAAAATATCTTTTCGAGGTTTTAATATTATTTCAAATAACCGCTTAAACTTATTGTAGGTATCTTTCTATGCATATCGAAATCTAAACATAGAATATCTAAACATAATAAAAATGTTACTAAACTATGTACTCTTGCATCATTCATTATTCGCTGCTACCTAAAAAAATGTTTCCACCGTTTTTTAAATTGATTTCTGTCGAACACTGAGCGTAATTTACCATTGTAAAATTTGATCCCAAGAGTCTGTATGACCTTTTAAAAATTCAATGTTGTATTTTATTTGCTCTACAATAAACTATTATATCTTTGTCGTTGTTAGATATAATCATTAATCCTACCGTTTTCAACAGTTATTGTATTACTAATAAACTGAGATTAATTATTTAAGGAGCACGAAGGACTTCTTCGTCGTTTTCGATGACGTACTAAATTGACATTTGTAAAGTATATTTCTAGCCTTTCAATATGTTTTCCTTTTGCCACTATTGGTTTTTCTACTGGAGATTGATGTTTTGAATTTACGGGTACAGAATAAGTAGTTACACATTAATTTGGAAATAGTGTTATAATTTTCGCTGTTAAAATGTAGTATTGATCGTGTGTTAAATGACTAAAAAGGATTTTTTTAAACTAAAGCGAATATCTCAATAAATATTGTGTCATCTAAAAATGTTATAGAGATAAAGATGTTTTGCTTATTCTTTTATACGCATAGACTTTTGTCATTGATTCGACGAAGCACAGCCGTTCTGGGTTAAATAAGCACAGGTGTAAAGAAATGTCATTCTTTTACAAACGGAAGGAATTAATTCTTTAATGTGCTCATCGCTTAATTTAAAAATGTTGCTTATATTTATGCGAATTATTGGGACAAAGAACAGCTAATTCCTGACGTCATATTATTATGATTTAATACAATTATTTATCTTAGACCAACGTTCGACAATAAAAATACAATTTGATAATATTTACATTTCATTTCTGTTTTATAAATAATTTTGAATTTTTATGTTGTTGCTGATATACGTAGTGTTTGTAAACCAAGTTTAAATCAAGTTTACGGTTATTTTTTTTGCATCGTTGCACATTGCGTTATTTGTTGTTTTTTAGGAGAGAGTATCCGTGGCGTTGCACATTTTTCCTGACAAATTGATTGTAATATTTTTTCTTAAATTGATATTTTAAGAAAACCTTATGTTTCTTGTTATATATCCATGTAAAAATTTGATAATTTATTAATTATTAATTAATAGACGTCAGCACAAGTTAATTTTTATTTTCTTTATATATGAGAGTACATCCCCACAATATCCTATTTCGTTCTTGAGATACGTTTTAAATTTTATTCATATAATTTTATTTAATAAAGCTAAAACAGTGTCCCTATGATATAATTATGACATTAGTTAATTAAAAACTGATCTCAGTAACAAAAAACTTTCTTTAACACTTTTTTACAAAACTACGGATGAAAACAATTAACGCTGTTTACAAAATCTGGTTTAGTTATTAATTTAGATGAAGTTAATTGAGATCATTTGGAAAATCGAACTTTATTGAAAAGTCGATTTTCATTTTAATAAAGTCTTAAAGCTCATAAGTTTCAAAACATAAATATAGTTTGATTTATGAGAAACAATATTCCTTTGAAACGAATAAGACATCAACCGTTTGTGTACGGTATTATTGAAAATTCGAGTTAAATTGTGGTCCTATTTTTCGATACATTACGTTCGGCGGGCATTACGCTTACGTCAGAGGCAAGGTCTGAGGGCACATGTTACGTTATTTATTATTTCCGCTCGCCCAATAAGGTAAATTGAATTCGGAATGAGCACGAATTTCTGCACGTAACTTACCGCCAGCTATACACAATTACTTGGGCGAATTTAATGATCGGGGGCATTTAAAAACGCCCAATGTTCATGACCGAAAGCCGTTTCGTCGAATTCTCCATTTATGCGATATTAATTTTCGTACAATAAATGGAATTCGGTAAATTTCTAATAATTTATATCTACTCTAAGTAAAGTTATACGACTACTTCATCAAAACTGTTTTAATCGAGATTGGGTACTTACAACAAAGCGGAAGATTGCAATTTGAGGTTTATGCTATCTCGTAAACGTAAATTTCCGTAGATAAATTTTATATTTTCAATAGAATTCCTACACGTAAAGTTTCCTCAATTCATTTTAAGCTAAATTTGATAGTTGAAACTATTTATATTTTATATCTCCACATCAAACCTGAGTCGGCTGTTTAATCAACTCGACCAATATTCAATATGCGACTATATATCAGCATTATATCCTAGCTTATCCTTCGGTACAACTGATCAGGTCACAAATCACCTGGGAATACTCACCGAATCGTAATTGTTTGCGTAATGCAATGTACGAACTGGATTGTAGGAGGCAGGTACGTTTGGGCAGAAAATCAATGTTTATGAAATTGGCCGCAGCAAAACGCTTTGTGTCGCCTGTACTCGGAGAGCGATGACACGGACGGCGACCGATTCCATTCAGTTCCATTTGGAATCGATCGTTCCCGATGACTTGCTCCGTCTGCGTTGTATAAGCATCTTTGAAACATTTAATTGAGGTCGCTGAACAAAACACGCCGACCGGGGCGTGAAAATTGGACATTTAGTCTTTTAACGTAGCGAAGAAAGAAGGTACAAATGAGCACCATCTGCCTGATAGCCGTGTAAAGAAATGGGAGGTTTCCTTTTCTACCTGAGCAAAACGTTTACGTCATATTCATTTGTCATTAAAAAAGGCATTGAAATGGGTTAATTAATTTGTGATCTCGTTTTGAATTAGTTTTTTTATAAACAAGAAATGTCTACTTAAAGAAAAAAATAAAAATTCTTTCAACTTGGAAAGTTTATAAAAAGTTATCGGCAGGTCACACTCCGCTCCCAGCATTTGAAAAGCTGCATGATAGGGAGGCAGTTTTTGCTTTGTGAGGGCGTCACGCTTAGAAAGACAAATACGTTTCGGGTGTTTTCCCGGAAAGAAAAAAGATGGGGGGGGCGATTTTTGCCACCCAGATTTTCTTAATTAAAAAAGGAGGAAACGGTTGCAACGATTAACCTATTTTCGCTAATGAAGCCGCCATATTTTTAGCTTTATGGCCCTCGGGCCGGGGGTTGCCAAGATTTCCTCAGAACAGTCGACCTAAACACGCCCCTGAAATATGGCAGCTGAAACATTTTAACAGCAGCTGAAAAATAAAAACCAACGAACATTACCCGGAGGTTTTTTATGTTTTGCGTGTAGAACCGAAATTTAACCGACACGTTCCAGTGCCACCAGCGACTTAATGTGGAAAGTTTTTAATGAGTTTTTAAGTTTTTCAGTTGCTTACAGCAAGATGGACGAGGAAAGTTCCGATGTAATTGTTTGTTTGGAGGACGTTAACAAGGAGGTAATACCTTTTTCTTAAAAAGTCACTGAAACCTACTATTTTTATTAAGCCACAATGCTATACAAAATAAACACGAATCTATTAACACAGTAGATTCTAATTGCTAATGTATTTTCAACTTTTTTAAATTCTTCACAGTTTACAGTTTTTGCGATGTAGCCTAACATACATGAAAAGAAATATAACAGTTTTTAAGATGTCTTCTCCAGGATTATTCAATTGCAAAGAGTCTGTCTTACACTTTGTTTACATCTCTATCGCAGTCTTTGGCTGGAGATATTGATTCATTTGTATTGAGTTGTATTGAGCTAATTTGAATTAGATTAGGTTGTGATAGGTTGGGTTGGAGTTTAATTGGGTGGGATTCATAAGCGTAGGTTTCTGAAAATGCATATGGATGCTGGTTGCTGGAAAGAGTGAATTACAAAAAAATGAACAATACATTGATAATATAAGTACTAAGGCTTTCACGACCGGTGTTAATTGAACTAAAATTAGAACTAACACTAGAACTATCACTAGAACTATCACTAGGACTAACACTAGATCTAAAACTAGAAACTTTCGGGTTTCGCCGTGCATTTTTTGAAAAAATGTTTGACGTTTCGGATGCCATGTTGCAACCTTCTTCAGAAACTGATTCGAAACTGGCAAGATCTAACTGACAAGATCGGGGATCGTAAAACAATATATAGATCGAGAAACTAATTAATAATTAATTTATATTAATTACAAGCTAATTACTGCGTCGCGTCCGGTTTGGGAGTCGTGTTCGTCTTCACCACCATCTTCCATGTTCTGCTGAGTTCCCAGCCGACCATCAACAGAGAAGATTGTTTTACGATCCCCGATCTTGTCAGTTAGAACCAGTTTCTGAAAAAGGTTGCAACATAGCATCCGAAACGTCAAACATTTTTTCAACAAACGCACGGCGAAACCCGAAAGTTTCTAGTTTTAGATCTGGTGTTAGTCCTAGTGATAGTTCTAGTGTTAGTGCTAGTGTTAGTTCTAATTTTAGTTCAAATACATTGATACTTTTTTTAACTAATAACTAGTGTTATCTAGTTGGGTTGAGTTGCGTGATCTGGGTTAAGATTGATGACTCAACTTAATCCAATAATACATAATAAGAATATTTTGTACTAAATAGGTAGATATGATTATATTTTTCTATATCATAAACAATTTTAACGAAGAGATAGTGTTGATCGACGTTAAAGACGTCTGCCGCCTTAAGTAAAATGAACAATACTTTGATACTTTTTACTTAAACAATAAGTAATGTTAACAGACCAGATGGATTAGATGAGCTAAGTAAGAACTGATATCTCACCCCAATTCAACAATATACAAGAACAATATTTTGCTAGTTGGTATCTTCTAGTTCTAATCTATATTTTCTAATCTACATATCATTAACAACTTTAACTTTCTGTTCTCTCTCTTACCCGTCACTTGTGGTTTTTATTTTCCTTTCTTTTTTTTACATGACATTCTGTTTTACATAGAGGGCAATACATCTGTTCCTGTTAGTTTTTTGAGGTGGATCCTTCTTTACTATGCTTGAAGCATAGCAATTTGGTCCCGAGCATTCCTTGAGCGTTCATTGTTGCATCATTTGAAATATTTCTGGATTTCTACTCTTCTCGGCATTCCGCTTTTTGATAGTCTTACTTTTAACGTTTTGTTTGATAACAAAAGCGCTGCCTCCTTTTTTTCAATCTTAATTGTGATTGCCTGGGTGTCACAATTAAGCTTATCATTCACTCATTAAGCTTAGTTCTTCACCTATTACAACAGACAACAGTCTTTATCCCTTCTTTGATTTTTCACTGCCAGTTCGATATCTTTCTCTCCTACTAAAGAGGAAGACTTCGAACTGGGATGTATTACAACCTTAGTTCCGAATCGGCGATCTTTCTTTGTAAGTTGTAAGTTTTGTACACTCAACCCATTAACTATATGCATCACTGCCCATTCGATATCCTATATTTCCTCTTTTAGTCTTATAACATTCTCAAAAAGTTCCTATTCTGATCCGTTATGTTGCATCTTAATAATTGCTCTATATTTTTTCGTCTATCTAGATTCGTCTATCTAGTTATGTTCGCCTTTAGCTAAAACCTCTTCGTAAATCTTTATAGTTTCATTAATATACACCACCCTCTGCAATAGTTTGTGTTCCCATATCTCTTCTTTCAATGATTTCTTTTTGATTTCTTTCAATGATTTTTCTTTTTTAATGCCCTAGTGGGTTGGAGACTCATAGGCACCGGTTTGTGAAAGTACATGTGGGTGTTGGGTGCTGGAATAAAATGAATTTAAAAAAAAATGAACAATGATTTGAAATCTTCCTTAGTCAACACTCAACCCAAGCTGACAATGTATAACAACAATATTTTGTGCTAGATATCATACTATATCATTAACAATTTTAACGAAGAAATAATTTCGGTCGACTTCGAAGACGTCGCCGCTCCAAGTAAAATGAACAATACTTTGATACTTTTTCCTTAAACAATAACTCATGTTAACTGACTACTTTAGTTGGATTGTATGGGTTTGGTTCACATTCATTAGATCTTCTATATCATTAAAAGTTTTAATGAAGAGTCTCCAAATAAAATGAGTAATACTTTGAGCGGTCAACGTCGGCCGGGAGTATGCCTCCCATATGATGAGAGGAATAACAAGAACCAACTTAATTCAACACAACCCAACCCACTCTCTTGTTGTAACTATTCTTCAGAGTATATCTTCGAGGTTTCAATACACACCTTAACCTTATCGTATGTTGTCTCATCTCACATCTTCTAGGGTTGGGCATAATGTCTAGACTTGAGCACTCCAATTTAATACTTCGATCTGCTCTGATAACTGGTCCATGACATTCTTCTTCAGCAATTCCACAATTGTGCATAACATTTCCTATCTCGACGACGGGAAAAAGTTCCCTCTCTTCACTCACGACCAAACACCAAACCATTTCGTTCTGGGTTTTTCTTTTCTGTTTGGTCTAGGGTTGCCAGATCTCACAATTTATCGTGAGATCTCATTATATTACCTTAAATCTCACGATTTTCCTTTCTTACATAGCAGGAATTAGACAATGAGTGGCCAGATGTGGAAGAATTTTAGATACAAATTTCTAGTATATAATTTGCTAATAGTGATTTCCAAAATTAACTGCACTAGTTTTTAATTTATTATGCCTCTCTCATTATAGTGCTATCTTTGATTATATGTATATATCATTTGAAAACGTGCTGCTGTAGAAAGGATTTTGTACAACGTTAATTTTACTTATACTAAAATGAGAAGATAACTTAATACTCAAATTAATAATTAATAACTTTGAAGCTAATCAAAATCATATAAAAAACAATGATTCAGATTAATATATTTCATAAATATTTAATATTAGTTCATAATTATTATTAAATTATTTTATTCAATTGATATTATTTAGTACTTAGTGTTCAAATATTTTTTAAACTCTTGAAGCAATTTTTATTTTGTTAATTTTGTTAAGTTCGTTTAGTTATATCACTTTTATGTACAAACGTTGCCTAAACTTAAAATATGTCTAAAATATCATTAAAATTATTTTATTAATAATTTTAAACAAATTTCAACATCTCTCTAAATTTGTCTAAACTTAAAATATGTCTAAAATATCATTAAAATTATTTTATTAATAATTTTAAACAAATTTCAACATCTCTCGATTTTTTATGACATAAATCACGAAATTCTATGTGTGTAATCTGAGTAAACCCTGGCTTAGTCAGAACTTCCTCTCAGGTTGAAACAATAAAGTGAAAAATATATTTTGCAAACAATTTTTTATGTATCACATTTCTGAAGTTTAGGTAGTGTTGATTTTGAATTGGGCTGATTGTGATTGATTTTGAATTGACTTGGATTATGTTGGGTTTAAATTGCGTTCAATTGGGTTGATTTTAATTTGGATAAGGTTGTGCTTGTTCTGAATTTACTTGAGTTGAGTTAGGTTTGAATTAGGTTGTCAAACATCGCATAATTAATCTAAAAATAGGAATATTTGCTAACTCTTTGTTATTAAACAAAACTAAATTAAAGTAGATTTGACTTTTTAAATTAATTTGCATAATAAAAATGGTTTACATAATTAAAAACGCACTCACGAGTTACTCCCTCAGTGTTACATCCCAAAACTGTAATCTTGTGTGGAATTCAAATTACCTCATTCATTAAAGTAACATACTCCACCCCACCCTATTAACCCGGTAATTACACCAATATTAAATTTTTAATTACATTTTCATATACAAGTAATCGTAAATAATTTAGAGAGATTTTGTCTTATTTTCGTGTGTCATCCGGTAAATTATGGGTTACGTGTTAGCCGGGAAGTTTTCGGAACTCGCTTCGAATTATGATGTTAAACAACGGATTAGTTTATCAACGGATGTTCGTCGAGAAGAGAAGAGCTCAAGTTCCGAAGTCTCGTTCTAACTTGAAAGTGTCGCTGCAGAAGTTTTCTTTTTTACTTAAAATGCAAGACGTAATGTATCCGCAAACTCTGCGGAAGAAAATTTATCGCGCACGCCGAGCACAGCCGCGAAGATAGCGAAGGCCTGCTTACAAAACATTAATTTACCTAATGCTCTGTATTCCGCACTTTATGGCAGTTTGCGCACTCTTATTCAAAATTTAATAAACGGAAGAGCTCGCCGTAGTGATCTACCTCGGTAGTTCGTCTGCCGAGTTAACCTTAAAACAAAGTTTTTCGACCCGAAATTTTAAATTAAAATCACAATACTGAAAATCTTATTAATGACGTTGTAAATTTTACTAGGGAAAATTGTAATTTCGTTAAAATATGCATTTCAATGGCTACAAAATAAAGGGTTTCACAGAAGCCTTACAGCTTTCACTATGAAATATAGACGGTTCAATTTCTCGAATATCCTAGCCAAACCGAAGCCCGGACTTATCTCGACCCAGATGACCGCGGAATACCCGAAGCCTCTTGCAATTAACTTTTCAGATATCCGAATTTCAGAAGGCAAATTCAAAAGTAATCCCCGAAAAGTGCTTTCGCCCGTTTAAATCCGCGGAACTTTGCGATTAACATCGCTGATATTAATTAGAAGATTGCGACAACCTCGAATGTAAATTTTAAATCCTTTTGGAGGACGGACGAAGGTTGAGATTTTAGCGATACGAAAAGCTTTGCTAATGGACGTTAGTTACAATCGGGCCCTTTACAAATGTGGACCTTCGAAGATCCGCGTTAACTCACGCGTAAACTTACAATTAGGACTTAACTAAGGGCTAAGCGAAAATTTAGGTGTTTCGGACCCGAAACAATATTGATTTAACCGTTGGTTTACCTTGTTAGCGTCTTATTAAGATAATTTGCCACAACAAAAAAGTTTTCCCCCTCAAAATTGTATACTTCAAATCAAACGCATAATAGAAAATATCCCCTACAATAAATCGAACAATATAAAAGTCGCGGCGATAACGGAGTCCCTCCTGCAAAATATCGATTGATGTTACATATAAATTGAAAATAAAAAGGGAGGGTGTCAAAATCTCCACTTCCATCTGAAATTAGTTTATTTGAGGCCTAGGGGAAGGGTGAATACATTTCTTTCGTTCAGCACTTTGTGGACACTGTGGGTGTCCGAAAATAACCAATAACCAGAGACGGCATACAAGAAAACCTACTCGAACACTCCTCACAAGTGTTTCGAGGGGCTTTTAAGGATTACGCCAGCCCAAAGTGGCCATTTATCGAAGATGTATACGACCGTAATCCTATTCCTAAGTAATCATATCTAAAAAGGTTTGGAATATTACGCTCCTCGCGGTGATGCAAGACGGTTGCTTCTTCCCTCAAAACATTAACTCCATTTAATGGTCGTGTATACTCAGTGATAAGTAAGATGTATCAATGTAATTTTTCTATTCCACATAACCGCGTAAGTATCTTTATATTTATGGCGGTGTTTATTTTCCCACGAAAAAATAAATCAACGCATAGTAACAGATTCAGAAGAGAATATTTAAAATTAGAAGACTAAGATTATTGAAATATTTTGGTATTTCGGTCACATCTCAAATTAAACGTGTCATGTCTCGAGAATTGTGTATTGATTTCAAGCGCGAATTAAGATTCAGTAAGCATCCTTAAGCCGAACGTCTCTCAAGAAGGGTAAACCCAAGTGACTCAAGTTCTGTGTCTAGTATTAGTTCATATGCTAGTGAATGATTCTAATTCTAGATCTGTTAGTTTTAGTGCTTGTAGTAATATACAATAATATTAAATAGCACAAACTGTCATATATCGTTAACACTAGATATGGAACTAGAATGATTCGTGGCTAACGCCGAATGATTTCAGTTGTAGGTCTAGTGCTAGTAGTTCAAATGCTAGTTTCAGTTCTAGTGACAGTCATTATTACGTATCGAGTTATTGTATACGTTCATTGAACTGCTAAAACTAGAACAACCGCTAGATCTAAACCCGAATCATTCTAATTCGGGTTTAGTCCCTTTAAAAAGCTTACGGCTAAACCCGAATGATTCATGTTCCAGATTTGTTAGTGCACATCATAATTAAAATATACAACAATCTAAAATGGCAAACAAAACTAGAATTAACACTAGACCTAGAAGTACTAAGATTTCGGTTTAGCCGTGCATCTGCAGCCATTATCTAACTTTAACCATCATCTACTATTAGGTTGTTGTTTGATTGAACTAGAAGTAGAACTAACACCCAACAATTCTAGTTCTAGATCTAATAGTTTTAGTGTTAATGGTAATCAAAAAATATATAACAATCTAAAATAGCAAATAAACTAACACAACTAACAAATAACTAGAACTAAAACTAGATTTGGAACTAAAATGGCTTGGGTTAGCCGTCTTAAAAGGCTCACGGCTACATCCGAATGATACAATAAAATTTAACTTCTAATTTAGTGGTTAATTATTTAATTCGTGGTTTTATTTACCACTAATATAATTTCTATAAGACATATTTGGATAATCACCCTGTATAAAAAATTCTTAAAAAGAATATCAATGTCATGTCAAAATATAACTACAGTTATAAAGTAATTACAAAACAACAGCTAACCTACATATTTTTAGTTTGTTAGTTTGGTTTGTGAGTGAAAAAATCAAAATATTTCAACTAATCTAGATACAATACTCAAGTAAGTAATACAATTTATATCAGTACAGATATTTACATATAGTTATAATTTATGATATTTATTCAAAAAGACGGTGTAATTATTTCATTAAATTTAAATTTTCTTAACAAATAATGTAGTACGGTCAAAATAACAGTTAGTATAAACAACGAAAACAGGAGAGGAAACCCTCACTGTAGTTCCTGCAGTTTGGGAAACCGGAGAGGAATTGGCATGACCAAAATTTAACGCAGACAAATTGGTAAGAAACGAAAATTCATTACCAGACGATGGATGGTTTCGAATGAACTACAAACTGAACAGAAACCACTTAATGAATTTGGAAATTGTTGAAGAAGAATTTGGTATGATGCTCGAGGATGATGACACCGCTGAAAATACAAATATATAAAAAAACAAAACATGAAAACATTAAAGCCTGTATTAAAAAAACGAAATCATAATTTCGTTCTAATTTTAATACTTTAGTAATGCTTATATGGTAAGATAAAATATAATTCATGGTAAAATCTAAGACAATTAAATCCTTTCATTTTCACGTTGTAGACCTTAGATAATATTTTAAATTTAATTGATAAATAATGCTGTTAGTTCAGCCATGATTATTAATTATTTAAAAATTATTTTCAATCAATTACATTTTATAACTGATGATAGTAATTTAAATTCATTGTTGCTGGAGCCACATAATTCATTCTGCTCAGTTGAAGGAGAAACTTAGTAACATTTTGAGTAATCAATCTGCAATACTGGAAAATCAAACAAGAATTGTTCACCAATTAGCAAAATTTGAAGTCATAATGGATATTATAGTTAGCTCAAATTTTAACAATAATACCAATAATATTTTAACAATAAATCCACCTGGAATAAATAATTCTAATTTAGATCATTTTCATATAAATGTTGAAAAATGTTGACAAACACAAATAAGTTCCTAAAATTTGTTAAGGATCTTTCTAATATTTGTGATCGAAAAGGAAATGGAATTGCCATAAATAACTGTTATACATTAGTTGTTAGAATTGTTATCCGAAAATTTATGACTATGTCTTTTGGTTGGAGGTGCAAGAAACGTCATTACAGTTGTTTACATTATAAATTCTAATGACAAACATCCGCTACTAACAGGCAACCCAAAAATCTGCCAAAAAAACATAAGGTTCAGATTTATATTTGATAAAAATAAGTAATAAAAGTTTTTTATATGTGTTTAAAATATGGACATTATTATGCGTTAAAACCTAAAAAAGTGTACTTGCATGAGCAAGAATTACAAAACTAATACTAGACCTAGAAGTGGAAAACTTTGAATCTTTCCACGATCTTTCCCGAATCTTTCCACTTTTAGTTCCAGTGTTAGTTCTAGTTTTATATCATCAAGTCTAACTCTAGATCTAAAACTAGAAACATTCAGACTTAGTCGTACAGCTCTCAAAACGGCTAAACTCGAATGATTCTAGTTCTAGTGTCCATTCTAATTTTACTTAACGAAGGTCTCTACAATGAACAGTTTCTTTTTCATCTTATGTACTTTACAAACTGATTTGGAAACCCTCTATATTACCTAGAACTAGAATCTTTTATTTAATTTTGTTTGAAAAGGGGCGCACTCGTTTCGTTCGTCCAACCCAGTTCTGGGGCGCTAAATATCTTAGGAAGACACTGTTTATGGATAACTAAATATATATGTGGTAAAAGTACAAAATATGACGTTATATGCAAAATAAAGCACTAAAGCATATAAATCCAGTCTTTATTTATAAGGTAAGTACTAAAAGTATCAGAATTTTTAAATAAATGCAGAGAAAAAAAAATTTGTGTATATTTTTCAGACTAAATCTTGAAAAAATGATCAGATTGAATTCGAGAACGGAATTCTTGTATTCCGTTGCCAAAAGAAAAAGACGAAATAATTAATTCTCTCTTGTAACTTTCCCTTTGATCTACGATGAATCAGTAGAAATTGATTTAAAAATATTTAGATGTTCAAACCTTTTATAATTATGTTCTCGTCTACTATTAACGCACATTCCATAGCTACAATATTATAGTCATTTATCATGCTTTCTTGAGGATAAAAAATACCCCTTAAATTCAATTTTGATAAAAAATCCTTCTTAACTGTTTTCTTTAAATATCAGAAAAGTTAAATTTTTGTTATATACAAAATAATCCATTTTACAATATATTATTTCACTCATACGTTTTGCTACTTATGCCAATGGCAAATTTACATTTTTTAAGAAATCATTAACGAAATATAATCTGTTTTAAAAAAGGATAAGCAGCGATTAAATATGTGAGATTACGTACATTGCAGGTAATAAAACTTTCTTCATCGATATCATCATAATCCTCTACAAAACTTTCAAGTGGCGTTTTAGCTAAACTCAGAAGAAAATTGTAGGCATCATGTAAGCAAATAGTTACAACACAAAATAATTCAAAAAAATGTGTATATATCTAAGGTAATCTTTTAGTATCACTATTCTAAGGTAATGCAAAAATGCATGGTACTCTATACCTTTTCAGTGATTATGTCCCTGGAAGTCGTCTAGTCGACCACAAATAGCTAGCTCTATGAATTTTAGAAGGCATTTTACAGTTCCCTAGAAAATTGGAAATGCAATTCCAAATTCCCTTGCACACCATTTCCTTCTGTAGTTGCCAAAACTTCTTTATTATACCTAAATCTATTAAATGAAGAGAATCATTAAGTAGAATGTCTTCATCAATCATATCTATCTGCTTCAATCATATCTAGTGATGTTAATACCATCGCGAAAATGAATATCTGCACTCTTCATCTTGCAAAATAGATATTATGAGAAATATGAGATTATTCACCTACTGTCTGTAGTATATTTAGGACACCCTGATTTGCTATTAAAGTTTGCAACATCTGCATGAAAATATATTTTAAAATAAAAAAGTAAATTGTCATAGTATTTTCTTTTAATTTTTAGAATAATTAGTTTACTTTTCACAAAAAGTCTAGCGGGCGAATCGCATAGAAAGCATTTTAATTTCACAATAACTTTCTTATTATCAATTATTAACCTTCTGATAATATTATCTTACTTTGTACCACTAATCTGGCTTAAGTTATGTCGTCTTTGATACTGAATACCCATTTATTACTTATTATCTTTTATCCTTTGATTTCTTCGCTTTTTACTAATTCCCATTTTTCATTCAGACTTAGGGAATTTTTCTCTTCTTCTATTGCTTCCAACGACTTTCTCTCGTCTTCATCATTCATTGCTTCGTCTTATGTCAAATACGCATAGTCTTTCAACTTTATAGGTTGTTTTCTTATTCTTTGTCCTATTTTGTTATGATTTTCTTCATCTTCCTTTTCTCTCTAGCTTCTTCTTGTTCTTCATGTGTAGCTTCATTTTTCTCTTCCAGTTGTTCTTCAATTTCGTCCTTCGTTTGATTAACTTCTTGATCGAGTGAATTAAACTTTGTCTGGTATGTCTTCTGTTTTTTTTAATGACATTACGGTATATAATTATCTTCTGCTTTTCACCATCAACACAACCTATATCCTTTCAACGCATATCCGACAAAATGATGATGATGTTTCGACTGCTGCTCCCCAGAATGATTTAAAAATACAGAGTCAAAAGGGTTGTTCTATTTAGACGTTCTACCTTCCCATTTAATTGTAATGGTAACATGGTAACCGTATTATCCATTATGATGCCTTTCCTTTTATATTTCTCGACAATTTCCTTATTTAGGTATTCTTTTTCGTTGTCATTTCTTATTTTTGAAACTGTCGTGGTTTTAGTAGTTCTATTTCATTTACATATCCCATTAAATAATATACTGCCTCACTTTTATTTCTAAGCAGATAAATAACAGTGTAATGACTAAAATCGTCAGGAATGGTCATAAAGTATTTCTTACCATCTCATGTTGTTGATTCACTTGGTCCGGCTACGTCTGTATGTAGTATTTCTAAAATTTTAGTAGCTCTAGTTCTCTAGTTTTTAAAATGCTAATCTCCTCTGTTTGGCTTTTGGACAAAATTCACAAAATATTTCATTTATACGATCTTTCTTATGTTTATTCCTATAACTGTGTATTCGCTTATTAATTTCCTTAAACTAATCATATTAATTTGTCCCATTTTCTGTTGGGACAAATCAAATTCAAATTCTAAATTTTTCCCTCCGTTCTTCTCTAATATTTTCCTTATAATATCTTGGCCTTTTTTATCCCACTTGAAGCATACTATATTTTTATTTATTTCCGCCTTTTTATTTTTTTTTAATTTCACAAAATCTTTGATTTTGGTTTTTTGCATTTGACCAAGTACTTTCTACAGATGTTAACGTAACTGGTTTAACTTACCTTTTAATAATCCTTCTTCTTTTATTAATCTTTCTAATCTGTTCTGAAATACACCCTGAAATTCTGCTACACCCAAATGACACATACAATTTAATATCATTAATACAATTTGTATAAGTTATATTTGGTTAGTCACCCTACATAAAAAAATGTTAATAAGATTTCGTGCAAATATGAGTAGTTGATAGATTATTCTCAAACGTCTTAATCTCAACACACATCTCTCAGGTTTCGCATGTAGGCGCATATGGAAATGCCAAATATTTACATAATGCAACTCGAGTAAAACAAATTTACGCCAATGGTACATTTAGCATAACACGGGTGCTGCATAACCGACCTTCTAGGTCACGCTGTGCCCTTCTGGCATACCCCAGACGCAAATACGAGGGCTGCTTGTAAAGTTCCACGCGCGAGTAGGCGTTTGGTTTGCAAAGTTTAACTCTCGGCGAAGTATTTGATGCTGGATTCAGAGGAATGGATATAATTTCCGAATAAGTCTTGGAATAGTTTACTTCTGATTAACCTCAATCCACAATTTACTTGCTTTAAGTTAAACTTGTAAATTCTGTAACTTTGAGTTGTTTTAGTGTTAGATATAACGGAAAAAAATTACCGTTAAACAACTTTCCCTTTTTTGGAATTTTAGCTGACATAAACTTTATATAGGCGGGACGTGCTTATAAACGAAGAGATCAATTCTCTAAAAAAACGCACTTTTATATTTCCCTGTGGGAATCGAGTTCGTTTACGGTCCATAAAGCGAGCCGAGCCATCTTGGGGATATAGGAAATTAATTTTGAAAAAGGGGGTCCCTATAAACACCTACACGTTACACCACAAAAAGTCTAGATGAGAACGTAAACTTAACTTCTAGGGTAGTGTCCTTTAAGTGCATCTCGGCGTCTATTTCATTATTTCCGGTACAAAACGTCACCCGTTTAATTATTGTACTCGCTTTTATAACCGACGTAATTGTGTACTTTTCATCACCTACGGTTCTATCGTAAAACCTATAAAAGGTTCCGATTACCTGGGCCCTTTTGGTTTTTGCGCCGAGAAGTTATGTTCCATTTACTCTTTTCCTCTGTTACGACGGAGATTTTAATTAATGTTTTGCTTTTACGGACGTCTCCCTTCCTATCGGTTTTTCCCTCTGCCATTTCTTCTATGCGTTTTGTTTGTTACCCTATTTGTTTCATCGACGCGCTCGAAACAAGTTGCTATTTTAAACGAGAACTACCCCAAGCCGGTTTTTTGTGGCCATATTTCACAAAGCAACCACTTTCATCGATTTCCATTTGCAAAATGAACATCTGCCATTTTTATGACTTTAAATAACTCGTTTCTATTTATTGCCTTTCGATAAGGTATAATGGAAAATTTCTCTTTCTATAAATACGATCGAGTTGCTTTTTGCAACCAATATTAAACAAAATTAATAATATGAGTTAAAACATATGGAATTAGCTATTTGATTTAAAATTCAACTAAACTCTTTTTTTTAACGAGATCGACGCAGATCTGCTAAACAAACATCCAGCCTTGGATGAGTAGGGTTAGAGTCCATTTTAGGTTCTCTAAGGCACTAACAATCTCTGTCCTCGTCTTCTCCAGAATCACCAATTTTTTTCGAAGCATCAACTTTGCTGTTAGTCTAAGTTACTCATCTTCTCATTCGATCTACCAGCCTTTCGTCTCTCAAGACGGCTAAATCCGAATGGTTTTAGTTTTAGATCTGGTGTTAGCTATACTTTTAGTCCAAACAGAGATAGATGGCAGTTAAAGCTAGAATTAACACTAGACCTATAATTAGAAAGCTACGGGTTTAGCCGTACATCTCAGACAGAAAAGGACCATGATCCTTATTTTGTTTCAACTTGAACAAAGAGGAATGCTTTCTAGGAGACATGAATGGATGTACTTCAATGGAGGCATTGACTGTCTTCTTTATGTTTCAACGACAATAGAACGAATTGCGAGGTACCTCAAGAATAACGACATTATGATGCAATACGTAACGATCACTAAATTTGAGAACACACTTTTGATAACCAAGGATAAACTAACTCTATTAAAACGCGCAGGAGTCTATTGGCTATCCAGGAACATTTAGAAGGACACCGAATATACTATGACAAAACAACAAACGAACAAAAATTATCTCCAAAAACTGACAATATAAGCCATAGAAATCGAAAAGATGATGGTGTTGAAAGCGATCAAGACTTTCTTTTACTCCAAACCAGACGCGACGCAGTTTTTGAATAAAGTTTTTCAAAAAACACATGGTATAAACCGAAAGCTTCTTGTTTTATTTCTAGTAATAGCTCCAGTGCTACTTCTAATTTACAATTAGATTAGAACTTAGGTTCAACTTAAAAATCGTCATTCTTATGTGATTTTCATGAACCTCTGCAATATTTTCTATGTTGAATTCGGAAATTTTGAATCGAACATTTCCATTTTTGCATTAGCGAAATTCGAAGTAAGCTTTCGAATGACACATTGTTGATCGTAATCGGTTGAGTAGTTCACTTTACAGTGTTAAAATTTAAAGAGATCTTGTACAAAGAAAAACTTTTTTGTTGTTAAGAAAACAACTTCAGCTTACAAATCTCAAAGTAATTTACATAATTTAAAACGAGTTAGCCGTTGTATGTTCACGTCACAAAGTACAAAGAAGAATTATAAGGAATTTGGACACCATCGATCTCCAGATGACAGTTACAAAGCACAATCGTACTGGAAGGACGGTCTACCACGCTTATTCATATTTATATTAATGATTAATTGATGGTGCGAAGCCAAGGCGTGTCGGGCTAATATCCCTTATGTTAAAACCGATTTGAAATTTGATATCTATATGAAATTGTTTACAACTTTTTTTTTGGTGGAATTAAACGAAATGGTGTCATTGAAAACGAATGTTTGTTTTATCGTTGAAATCCCGGGGTACTAGTAACGAGTTTAATGATTCGTGATGAAAATGAATAATGCATCGCGTTCGCGAGCAGAACGCATCGCGCATTAAAAATTGAAATACGCTCCAGTTTTAAAGCCACCATAAATACCAATTAAAATTAAACTACGCGCCATATTTTATTGATAATAATTTTAACCGACGGTTGCTTATTATCAATCCATTTCCTATACCATTGCGGAGATTAATTTTGTTTGGTATTGCGTCTCTCGCAACGACAGTGGTGCTATTGTCGGAAATAGAGGTACTAGTTAATTTGCGATGATTTACGAGGTTGCTTTAGGCAAACGCGTAAGTAAATTAGCTTCGGTCCATTTGCTGCTTTTCATGTACCGAGAAACTTACTATTGCCAATTATCTCACTCACGTAAACGCGTATTAGACGGTGATGGTGTAATATTAAATTTTCTCCTCGTAGTGATAAGTAAGTATAACGATATGTCCACGTCTCGTACAACTATCGAATTCAATGAGGGTTTGCAACAGACAGGACGAAGGTATTGTGACAACCTTACCCCAAAAATATCATACATCGTTAGAGCTGTCTCTTACGTCATATTCGATAACGGCCATCGTTTACCAATGGTGGAGAATAAATCGAATCTGCTGTGTTCGCGTTACTTGCACTTTCTACCCTATACTTAGTCGAAAGTATAGGGTGGGCACAAAGTTTATTGAATCCATTAATTTTATGTGCATTTGATTGCAATGGAAAAGCCATATTTTCAAGATTGCAATAATAAACTGCAAAATTTTATTATTTAGTGTTAGTGTTAGTTCTTGTTTTAACTGTTATCTATTGCTAAATTGTTGTTTGTTTGAAGTAAAAGTTTTAGTAAAAGTTTGAAGAACTCGCACTAAATTCACAACTAGAAACACTAAACAGTTTTAGATTTATTAGTTCTAGTGTTAGTGTGAATGTGCCGCCGCAAAATCCATTGCGATCCTATGTATTTAATAACAAATAGAAAAGCCATATTTCCAATAATAAACTACAAATTGTTATTATTTAATACTGAATGTAAATTCTGAGTTGGTGGTCGCACAATTTCGAAATTTACATGTATTGAGAACTACTTTAGGTAGCAGTTGCTTACTACACTATCCAAAACGGTTTCGGCGTCCAACCTAACTACTAAACAGTATAAATTCAAGCGTACGGGATATAACGTGACGACAAAACTTTTAGTACGCGCATTTGTGCCGAACATTTTCCATAAATTTACATCGCAACGTATCGCCGGACATGTTTGTACTTAAAAGTTAAATAATGTAACTTTATCGGTCCTGACGGACTCCCGGACGCTTGGACGTTGCCAAAGTGCCACCAACATTACTAAATTCTTAATTACACAGACGAAGAATGGCTTCCATGTACACACGAACAATTTCAATATTTTATATGTTCGCGTTAAACATTTAATTAAATGTAAAAAAAATGTTTTCGTGTTGAAGTCGTTTCGTTTATGACGTTTAATAAAAGTTTCCCGATTGTAAATGTGTCTGGCATGCAAATCTGCAAACGGAACACAAATATAATAACACGTCTCTATATTAGGCAAATTTGGAAACGGCAGGTCGTCGGTAGCTCGTACGTATTTTCGTATGGCGTGCATATTTCCGGTTCGATCCGGTGACGGCTGTCACCATTTAGGATGTCCGAGCGCACGCCATGGCCGTTTGAAATTCAATTGACATAATCATGCTCGGAAACGACTCGTAAAAGTCGGGCTTTTATCCACCATTACGAGGCAAAATTGCCATATGAACGTTCCCATTATCTATATTGACGCGGCTGTTAGTACTTTTTATACAGCATATAGTTCTTAGTAGCAATTTAATTTTTTTTATTTAAAACTATCCAACCACAATTTCAATTATAGTAATAATCATGTATGAGTTAGTTCGCTTTGATCTTTAGAATTATTAATACAAAATCATAAACGTACAAGGTGACTGCCATATAAACGTATTTGTTTGAATACAAATGTTGGGATTGGCGACATATCGACTTTTCTGACTAATCTACTCTCAAATATACGTTTTAAGTTGAAAAATATTTTAAATGTTTCTATTGCTTAAAAATACCGGAAATCCCGGGAATCCAAGCGTACTTTTAGTTTTTTAGTTTTATGTTCTTTTATGCTTTTGCCCTCAGATAACTCAATATGTAGTAAAATTCCAAAATGTGATTATATTATTAATTTTGTTGTTTTATAAGTTATTAGTGGGTTGGTGACCTAAGCATGCTGGAGAAAATATTTGGGTATGATATTTTTGCTCTGAGATGCGTTAAAATCGAGCAAAATATGAAAATGTAAAGATTTGATGGATTTGGTTGTTATATCAGGGATGGATAAACAAAGGAAAAGATCGCGGACATACTGTCAAATACATTGACAAAATTGTTAATGGGATACTAATTATATGAATTTTGTAGTTATTAAAGGTTGCAGCAAGTAGCAACTTTGAAATAACAATAAGTCAATATTCAGTATTTACACAAGATTAAATAAAATTATATGAGGCGGAAAATTCCTCTTTAGATACCATGATTGTCACACTGTATATTGGATCATATTTGCAAGTTAATCACATTTCTTTTCTTCTAGCTTATTTCGAGCAAGATATACTGAAACTCACATAGGATACCATACATTTGGATCCACAAAGATTTGATGTTCGCAAAATATATTCGTTCTTTTAAGTTACAAGGGATTGTTACAATGTGTGTGTAATACAGGATAATATTTCTAAGTAAATCAGATTTCTTGGAGGTGACGACGTCTTGGAAGCACACCAAGGTTATTTCTGTTATGTATTTCAAGCAAGAAAGATTCAGACTTACGTAAGATACCATCTACTTCGATTTACAAAGATTTGATCAAAGTTTACACAACATTCTAAATCGATGGATGAAAAAACATTAATTTTTTTAAATGGATTAAAATGGATTGAAATATACTAACGAAATGCTAAATAGCAACAAAATATAGTTAGCATCTTTACTTTTTTTGCATTAAAAAATGACGACGACTGACTTCGAAGACCTCTTCTAAGAGTGTCATAAATTGCAAGAACTATAAAAAATTGCATAACTTATGTTGTTAAGAAAGCTATTAATATTGCTTTCCAAATTCTAAACATAATGAATGAGTGTACCAATTTTCTGAACTTCTTTGAGAAAATCAGAACGTTCTGAAACCCACGCCAATTTGTCTGCTACTTTTGAACTTCTTTGATGGCAAGAACAACGCTTAAGTATTCTTCAATTTGTTGCAGAGAAACGAGCAAAAGAAAACTTTCCTAAATCACAACACAACTCAAGCCAACCCAGTGAATTGTCAAAGGACATTGGTGAAATGAAGATGTAATAGTAGTACGTCCATCGACGATGATAAAGTATATGCTAACTTATCTACCACTTCATTTTCAAGCTTCTTTGATGAAGAATGAATACTTACTCCCCAATATGTAGTAGAAGATAAACAAAGATTTTTCTCAACAAATTTGAAGGAAAATATATCATAACTTTCCTAAATTTCGGATTTTACCGTGTGACTTTTCAAAAAATATAAAACATTTTGGATGTATGTTACAACATTATTCAGAAATTTTAATTTTTTTTGGATTTCTATTGATATTACCTGTTTTCCTAATTTTTAGTAACTTTTAAGTAACTAAAAAAGTGAGGTACTTACTAAATATTATTAATTATTAAATTAATATAATAAATCCTTTTCAAGATATAAAAGAAGAACGTTTTTTAAACAAATAAATAATATAATACACAATATAAAACAATTTTTATTCATCGTCATCATTCAATTCATCTTTATGATCTTCCGAATCAAAATCTTCGAGGTTATGATGAAAAGAGGAAGGTTTTTAAACGAAGTACTATCCATACGAGGTTTTTCGATTAAGTTTTCAACGTGACTGATACAGTTATTCCATATTGTGATGTAAGATTTAGCAAAGCAGTGTGCCGCACGTTACTAATTGTTTAATAATATAATAAATTGTTTATATATCTATTACAGTTCTTCCTGCTATGAACCCAAACTAGAGAGCAAGTCGTAACACTTCCAGGTTGTTCTATTGAAGAAGATCATCCATGACATATCGTTTAGAATTTTTTTGTTGTAAAAATGGCACGACTTCTTTCCAAAGTTGAGTTTTGTATCATGTTCACTAATATTCTTTTGTTGATGATTTTAATTTTTTTGAGTCACGTTATCCATTATCACAACATTTTTGCCAGATAAATTTGCACTACTGGAATTAGATTTCTGTTGACCCAGTTGTAAAAGATTTGAACATTCATCGTTTTGTGGTAATCTTTGTCAGTATTCTTGCTATTAAAATGTAACGAGCAATTCTCTAAAAAGCTACTTCTGTAACCTGCATCTAGTACAATATACATGTCTTCTTCATCATCTATTTAAATTTTAATTGAACGTTTATTTTATTAACCTGTATAAACCTGTATTAACCTCTGTAACCTGCATCTAGTACAATAAACCTGTCTCCTTCACCTTCTATTTAAATTTTAATTGAACGTTTATTTATTATCATCTTTTACCCATCTACTTAGTTTAGTACCATTCTTATATATCCAAATTTCATCTAAAAATATAAAATTTATGTCATCCCCGAATGTTTCAACTGTAGATAACGCATAAAAAATTATTTTAGCTATAATCACATAATTTCTTTACAATAAAATTTTTCGACATTATTTTTTTTTAATTTGAAATCCATGTCTCGAATTAATGCATATCATAATCATAATAAACTTCGTGAAGCAGTGAATTCGAATTCTCTTTTTGTGAAATATAATAGTTCATTTAGGTTACAATGTTTTCTTTTAATTAAATTTTGAAAAATTTCATCTGCAAGCTGTTCTCTTAAATAATAATTGTTGAACCATATCGGACATTTTCTGAATTGTTTTTATTGCGGTATATATTGTAAATAACAGGTTTGGTAACCTGATAAATAATTTTGGATAAAAAAAGGAATTTGTTAAAATACTAAAATACATTAAATATTTTCCAATGACGAATGATTAATTCTTCTTTCAGATTAGTCGTGCGTCTGAAGTAGAGATGTGAGCGTGAGTGACTATTTATGTCACTCCATCATCATAACTGAATCACGTGATCCACGCTCGATCAGGTAAAATGTATGAATCACATATGATTTCCTGTTAATTTGATTATTAATTAATCGTGTTTGATAGAATGGCTGAATTAACACAGTGTTTAGTTTTATTTATCATGTTCTGAAATAAATGACATTGTTATAAAATTAAAATAAATAATAAAAGCTCCTTTAACGTTTTAAAGATCTTCCTCCATTCATCATAAAATTAAATTAAATTTTGCAATTCGCTTTGATCGTATTTACTTAGAAATTGATTAGAATTTAGACCTACTAAATGTTGGTTACTGAAAATGTTACTAATAATCTGGAAAACATCAGATTTTCCTTCAACAAACAAGAATAACAAAATCGTATAGTGTGGAAGTTAGTTAGTTTTTAAAGATTTACATCTTTAAAAACTACGGCGTTTCTCAACCTTTTTTGACCTGCAGACCTATAAAATTTGTCCAAAAATTGCGTGGACCGCTTGATTATTTTGAATAATGTCCTGTTAAATTTACATTATGTAAAAGGAAATGATATTAATTTTTTAACAATAATAATACAATGTCTTCATAATGAAAGGAATAAATTCAATACAATTTTGAATGCTCGTCTGGTCAATTTTTAATTTTGATGGACAACCCGACTAATATTAATAATAATTTATTGGCATTTAAGATTACTACAATATAAGTGAAGAAATAAGGTATAGAGTTTGCTCACATATTTCCATAAGTGAGCCAATTTACGGCGTCCTGGTCTTCCTGGAAATCCCATACACGAAAACATAAGTGTATATAAAAAATGTACATATCAACAAATTCAAACATATCAATGTACGATCAATGTATGATCAATCTTTGTTTTGATGTTTTGATTTGAAATTGAGTCTGTCAACAGGAGACTACGACAAAGCACTGAAGATGCCAAGTGAGATCTTCGCGAAACGTTTGCCCCTGTCCACAGGGAACAACCAAGAATATGAACGGATGATACCTCGGATCAACCAAAACACATACTTCTCCATCCGTGAAACATTATGAATTACCATATCAATGTACATATCAACAAAAACAAAATAAAATAAAAAACAAATCAATATCAAAATTAGTTTCTTAGTAATATTTAAAATTTAATTTAAATCACCGTTAACATCTGCAACAGGCTCTAGCACATTATTTAACTTAAAAATATTTGCATAAATCACCAATTAAACGATTTAATTCGTCAGCTGCATTATTTCTGCCAAAGAGCAATTATCACATATTTACCGAATTAGTTTTTTTTAACGTGAACGCACTGTGTATAATGAATTGCACTACAAATAATGAATTCGTAAAGTCATGGTGCATTTTTGATAATTTCAAAGTATTAACAGTATGATGTGAAAGGAGGTAGCAATACACATTTCGCAGATCTAATCCTCCACAATATTGTTCGTGAGTTTCACCGTTAGACTTTTAATTTTAAGATTTTACTTTAATAGGTGTTCTTAAGAATTTATATTATTCTTAGGTTGATCAGCGATTGAGTACAATTTAGTAGTCCACCAATATAGAAGTCATTTTTTAAATTTGTCTATATTTCATACTTTTATAAATAAATGTTTCCTGAAGATGATCTGAGTGATCGAAACCGATAGAACCGAAAATAAAGATTATAGTGCAAAATTGAGTTTTTATTAATTCCATATTTAGTCAAATCAGCTTGATCAGTAAAATAGATATTTTAGCAATGAACTTGGTTATTCAATTTATACTTTAAGCGGTACAATGTGTATTACTTAATCTAACTAATAAATAACTACCATAATCTTAGCCAAATAACGTTACTAATATTATGTTTGTTCTAGAAAAGCTTTATTTTAGCAAAAACAGGAACACATCCCATATTTCAGTAAAGGTTTGCTATTTTCCTAATTTTTTTACATGACGCTCAACTGCACCATGAAAAATATTTTTTGGTAGTCTTCAGGATGCAAAATAATCTCCTTAATTTCGTTGTCTGCCTCTCTCATGTTTTTAGAAAACATTGGCCAACCACTTAAACAGCATTCGCGAAGTTGATGAACCCATCCCAATTAATATTTAATGCTAATTAGCTAGCTAGTTAGGTTGGGTTAGATTAAAATTAATGGCTCAGCCAAACCCAATTACTATCTAGCATTAAGTGGCTCGTTGGGTTGAGTTGCATTCAGATAAGGTTGATGGCGCAACCCAGCCCATTTAATATTTTATGCTAACTAGCTAGTTGGGTTGGGTTAAGGTCTTCAATTAATATCTATTATCGGATTGAAAAGATTTTACCCCTTACTTTGAAGGCCAACAACATAGAAACTACTCCATAGAAAAAATTTAGACTATGCATATTGTTTGACGCGTAATTTAATTCTTTATAATGTGTAGTAATTTCAGTGTCTTTTGCATTCTCGTGTAGTAATTATACGATTTCTTTTCTTAAAAACGTGTTGGAGAGAATTTTTCAAATTTGAACTATTACTAACTTTGATGTATTCTTAGTGAAGAGCATATTTTATTTTATCAATACTTCATATAGTTTCGCGGAAAATCGAGATTAAATAGGTTGCGGTAAGTTCAAAAACGACCGGGCGGATACCAACGCGGTTTTAACCAAAATATGTCAAATAATTTCAATAGTAATTAGGAAAACGTCATATTGAAGAACTAATAACAGGATGCGAAAACCAAAATTTTTTGACATATTTCAGGTAAACTCGCGTTGAAATCGGCCCGATCGTTTATGAACTAACCATAACCTTAATGCGATTTTCCGCGAAACTATATGAAATATTGATAAAATAAAATATACCCCTCATTAACAATACATCAAGTTACTACTTGTTCAAATTTGAAATTTCTTCGCCAAACACTTTTTGAGAAAAAAAATCGCAAAGTCGAGCTTGTTCGCAGACCGACCGAAATCGGGTACATTTTTTCATTATACCTGCGATAATTTTTACACAAATGGGTGAAAAAAATTGAAGCTACTAAACATTAGAAACAATTAAATTACGCCTCAAACAAAGCTAATGTCCCAATTTTTCTATGAAGTTGTTTCTTTGCTATGCGCCTTCAAAGTGAGGGGTAAAATCTTTTGAATCCGATAATAGTGTTAACGTAAAATTCGTAAATAAATCGCAAATCAAACGTTTGAATTGCAAATGTACCGAATTTCTTCCTTCAATCCCAAACGCACTGTATATTCAAAAAAATGTTAATTGGGACGAATAAAAGTTGTCCAGGGACCCGTCAAATATACTCTACGGACTGGTGTCGGTCTGCCGGATCAACGGTTGAGAATTGCTGGTATAGATAACAACGTACACGTCTTTCATATCAACATCGGTTTTTCTAACTTCTTCTCAAAATCGATTCAATCGGGTCAAGCGGGGCCCCATCGAAATCCAAGTTGTTCCCGATCACGAACGTTCACGTGAGTTCATCGTGACCCGGCGATAATCCTGAATCTTTCTAGTACTAGGTCAAGTGTTAGTTCTAGTTTTAATTGCCATCCTAGTACTGGATGTAAATTGTTGTAAATTCTTCTGAATCTAAAAGTATAACAAATACAAGACCTACAACTCAGCTTTAGTGTTAACACTAGATCTAGGATTTATCTAGGATTTTGCCATAGATCTCTTTAGATGACTAAATCTTAATGTTTCTAGTTCTAAGTCTAGTGTTAGTTCTAAAACTAGGTTGGCTTGGACTGGGTAGGGTCCCGTCTTAGGTGATGTACTGCCAAACCTGAATGTTATAGATGTAGTGCAATCACTGGACTTGAGTACCGTCTATTCTTCTTTCCAACTAAAATACGTCAGAGATAAGCTGTACTCCACTAGATCTGGCAAGTATTCTGGTAATCCTTCCGCAATGAGTTTCCGGTGAAGACCGGAAACACAGCATCCTTTATTGGTACTTCAGTAACAAGAGATGTAATGTATAGAAAAACATACATAAAATGTTATACAGAATCACTATAAAATGAGGCAGAACCCATGCTTTCCCTGTAAAAGGAGGCAGCACCTTTGCGAGATGTTTGCCAATAATTATCTTGCCGAGTTGATAGTATTGGCGCTAGAAGGAGACATCCTGTTTATGACTCTTCTGTACCTCCATAAATTCTTGATAGTACGTCCGCTGGCCAGCGGAAGCAATCTTTTTTGCTATTCTGCATGAATTAATGTTTATTTTACCACGTCCTTAATTTTCTTCAAGATCTTGTCTTGATCTCCCTGTAGTTGGCTGGATGCAGTAGGTTCATATTATTTCTTATCCATAACAACGGTGGCATTCATCTTGTCTGCCGGTAATGCGACGATTTCTGACCTATTAAATGAATAATTTTCGTTACTATGGCGATCGAAAATATGACCTAGAATCAATGCGAACTATTCATTTGATTAATACATTTAAAATTGTATATTGCTGTTGAAAAGATATGCGTGATGAGTGTTCCCTTGTGGTAAAAAAAATCTCATGTCTGAATGGGGTTCGTGGCCATCCGATTTTGCTTCGAAATCGTTAAATCTAATCGTCCGGTTTTGCGTGCGTCCCATGAATGTTAATAGCGGAAGGGTACGAACTCCCGCTGAGCGCGCCGGTTGGTAGTCGAAAGGCTTTAACAGAAATTGTAAAGTATTGCCGGTCGCGGTGAGTGCGTTGAGGGTCGTCCGTGAATATAAATTCGTTTCGAAAGCCCCCGCCGTTAGCAACGATAAGGCAGACGAAAGAATAAAAGGAATACGTCCCGGTTATGTTATTTAATGTGAACCGGAATCTGAAGAACAACTACAAACAAAATAGCAAATCCAATTAATCTCCTCAAGATAAACGAGCGTAAGGCGACGGACAAATAGAACTATTTCCAGACGAAAAACACACACGGAACGGATTCGGCTCTCAACGGATATGAAAGTAAAGAAAACAGTGGTGCGCACGTAGAACTTAAACGTCGCATGTTTCCTTTGGCAATCAATCCAATTCCCAGAGAGAAAACAAACCCTATCTGTTGTGTGTTGTCGCCCGTCCGTGGAGGATATTCCACGAGAAAGTGAATATTTCGTTATTTTATAACAATTTTATAAAACGTAAAAAGATAAATTTTGATTACCCGTTTTACGAAGAACAACATTGACATAAAGATTTCCTTCCCGTATAAAACGAGAAATATTTATCGGTCGTTTAACCAAACGCCACACCTTAAACAACAAAAACCACCCCAGCTCTTTTAACGTTCGCTCCATCGTCGTGAAACTTCGGTTTACGTTCGAAAGTTTAAAATATTTCTCGTGGCGGTTTTAAAGTGCATAAATTTGAAGCCGGCAGGCGAAATGGGGCGTTCTTTATGCCGTAATACAGTTGTTGTTACGAGCACCATGCTCAGTTTCGACCGAGAAACTCCTATTTATTTATAAAATTTATATACTCCTACAAGATGCGAGATGGTCATAAGTGAAACGTCGGGTAACTTAGGATTTCGTATTAAATCATAATTATTATACACACTTTGAACTTTGAACTTACGCTAAACTAATTTAAAATGAAATGTTTTTACATAAACACGTTAAAATGGTAAAGGGTTAAACGTTGCGAAGAGTTTTTAACCGATCCTAGGTGCACTGAAATCTAGATCAAAGATCTAAACCGTCGCTGTGAATGTCTTAGCGTCTCGCGTACAGGTTTCAGTCGGGTCGTTTTCATTATCTGAAGACTAGGGAGCACTCGGCTCTTCAGTATAATGACGACAAAGCTCGCGTATACAGGCCACTCTCGTACTCCCCATGGAAGGAAAACTATTCCGAAAGTGCCGGCTCAAACACGAAATAATAGGAATGAAAAAAAATGAGGGAAGTTTAAACAACATTTTAAATTAAAGGTGTCTACGCAGATTGTGCCTCATTCATTCGATGCGCGAGCTTTGTGCAAACCTCATTTTATTTTTAAAAGACTTATTAACACGCATTGTTGCGATTCACGTTTATATTAAAAAAATTAAATAAAATAAAAACTTTGTGTATCGCATATTCGATCCATATAATACAGCCGTTGGAATGCATTCAGGTTGCACATGTTGCAGGCGGGATTCGAAACTTTCAGGAAATTGCAATGTAACGGTACACATATTAACGTAAGCCAGGGTACACGTAGTTACCAAAGCAAATTTCGAATTCTACGTAATTAACGCCGACTTCAAACTACGACGACATACGATAAACTTCCTCCCTCGATACTTTCGTCTATTTCTCGTTTTAAGTTTATTTCGAATCTGTGGTTAGACGAAAACTAGCAAAGTGAGAAACTGCAATTGTCGTAAAGCGCACCCGTTGTAAACTGTGCATCAGAAGGGTGAAGGCAGTATCTAAAAGTTGGAGATACTTCACATCAGAAGCATGCATGCTCAAATGTTAATTTTCCCACGTTTAGGATTGACAATATGCAATTTTCAAACATCGCACAGTTTCGTGTCGTCCACACTCGCTAGTATGACATAAATAATATAAAGGAAGCGACAGAAATTAAATAACGCTCGTGGAAAGTTTTATTGTATCCAGTGTCATGATTATCAACTGGACTTAGTATTCGCCGAGTAAAGTGATACCAGTAGGATATGCAACAAACATTTGCCATTATTGAATATCTTCTGAAGTAGACTACTTTACAAATTGATATGGCAAGCGTATATATTTGAATTGCAGCAAAACTGAACTAACACTAGACCTAGAAGAGGAAAGATTCGGGTTTAGCCGTGCGTCTGAAGACAAAATTTTTGAAACAATATCTTAAAGAACTTCTTTTAGTTTTTTCGTTCAGACCTTTTTTCCATGACCAGATAGATTAAGGTGTCATAAATCACTGCATTTTCACTATAAATTCACTATAAATGGGAATGTCACTATAAATTCTGCTATATAAAGACGTGTTAATAATTTCCATACCCGGTTTCGATCTTCTTCTTCTAAGGTGAACGGCATGATCTAACCAAAAACTAAATCGACGGAATTTACCAAATCGATTTAAAATAAAAATATAGTAGTACTTGTTTACTTACCTTATAGAACTTACCATTATCGACTTTTTGTCTTAATAATCACAGAAAACATTAAATTAATACGCAATAAATTAAAAAAAAAAATTGAAAATACTGAACGTCCAAAGCAAGAAACCAATTGTGAAGTCTGTTGATCGAAATCAATATCTCTCAATATCAGCCGGTAAAACGAGGGAAATAAGCATTGTTATCCAGTACTTAGCATGCTAGTTTTTTAAGGATCGTCTTCTTTGATCGCTCGGTATAATCACACTACATTAATATCATAATATAATTATTCTTATCATAATATAATCATGATAGTACACTTCTCTTGTTAGTTACAATATTTAACTAACGTAATGATATTCTTAGCGTTTGCTTCGAATTATTATGCAATAAAACGTCGCCAACAAGATATGGATTATAAATATTAAATAATTCTAATTACCTCCTATGCAGATCGCTCAGTTGACAACCATCTCACTGATTGTATAACTCTGTATACAGTACCATTTAACAATTTGGTTATCACGTAGTAAGAGTTGGCTTGGTTTGCGTTGGGTTGGGTTGATTTGAGATAATTTTGAGATGGGTTGGGTTGGGTTTAATGGGGTCTGAATTATAATATCAAGGTGATATTATAATTCTAATAACTCAACTCAAAACCAACCCAACCCACCTGAACATAATCCAACCTAAAACAAATACTCCTATAGAAGAGAAACAAATTTTGGTGGCTGAGCCCTGATTGAATTTAAATGTGCTTTGAATCTTTTCCAATCAGGAGTGTGCGACTGTCCTGGTACAAGATGTTGGTAACCTTGTGGCCTAGCTCACTAAAATCTTTATGTGGCTTTCATACTGTCTGCGAAACATGTAAAATATTTTCTTACTGTCTACTTTACTACAGGTACCCTCATTGTCAAGTTCTCTTATTTGTTCCTCTTCCCATCCATCATGGTATTATTCAGTATGATATATTATCTTAAGATTCTTACTCGTTCTCTCACTCTCTCCTTCCCTTTCTCACTTCCTTTGTTCTCATTATTTTTGCCAAAATTATTATCTTTTCTTCTTTTACTTTGCTTGTAGTAACAGATTATGTATATCCTCCATATTTACATTCCTCCCAATTTTAAAATCCGTTTCTCTTTGTGTGCCGTGCAAAATAGGCGTGTTTCGAGATATTTTTTATATTGCATCCGTACCAGCCAACATATGCGGTTGGTTGTCCCATCTTTCCTGCAAGCGGAGATACAGTTCATTCTTGTTTTCTTTTCGATGGAACTATTTTTGAAGGAACGGTGTCCACTATATCTGTGGACACCGTTCCATACGATGATATTACTTGCATTGCGGTCTATCGTTCGAGAGATTTTAACAAATTGTAAAACTTCTTGTGTTTCCTTCCGCTTATCCATGCCGGTGAGTCCTATAGATTTACTAATTTGACCACCTTCACAAGTCATCTCGTTTTCTGAACCCAACCCATCATAAACCCAGCTCATCCTAACCAACTCCAACAAAAGCCAACCCAAAAACCAACCCAACCCATCCAAACCCAGCTGAAATCGACCCAACGTACTCAAATGTCTGCGAGACATCAGGTCTAAGATGCTGGTCGGTCACTAAAATCAGTTTCATCGTCGTCCTCCGGAAATTATCCATAGAGCTTTAGTTTGAAGAAAATTTTCCTGTCCTTTATTTCCATGTATTACTACAACTTGATTTCAAAGAAAATTTTCTAGTCGGATTTCTTCATATATTTTGTTTAGAAGAGACCTTCTGAATTTTCCACACATAACAAACATTCTCTCCTTCTGCATTCCCTTTTATACGAACTTTCCAATATTGCAGCATCACATCGGCCGAAGTAAGAGGCAAACCAATCTTCCTATAAAGCTAAATTTCCACATGCATGCAATTAATTGACGTTAGAAACTGTTTCCACAGAAATATTATTATTATGTACTGGCATAGTAATGGAAATGGTGTCAAGTGATGTACTTACATCAATATGCTAGCCCAACTGTGTACCTTGAAGTCATTTTTTTGTCAATTCAAATGTCTTCTAAAATACAAAAACAAAATACTCATATAAGAGATGCCATTTCAGCTCACGTAATACTGCAAACAAGTTTAAGATTTTGGCCTTTGGATATTCTTCTACATTCTACACATACATACTACTTGCTGTATGTATCGCTTGCCAAAGGAACAATTTGTAAATTTAAACATGAATTTAAAACTTGGTACTCATGGTACTCAATTGTATACCCATTGCATATATTTCGTATTTTTGCTTTTGCCGAGGTTTCGTCAAAATTAGGAACTGTTTTCTTGATAATTTCCAATCCACAAGCCAATCCAACCTTTCTTTTAACGAGGTCTGGGATGTCTGGCCTGGGATAGTGGGCAGGTATATAGTGTTGGAATCACTAAAAACATCTTATATACGATGGGTTTCCGCGTTTTTAACCGTCAGCCTACCGCGCGATTGTCCACCATTATCGTTACCATTTTTATCATATCATCTTACTTCTCCATGAAAATTAAAACTCTTTACTTCTTATCAATTTGTGATCATCCACAAACAAAGAACAAGCATACAAGAGTCTTGTTATAAATTGAGGTGACTAAAAAATAGCCCTTCTCCTCATCCTCCTCCTCACGTCAGGATCAGCTCAAACATCAATGCGCAAAACAAAAACACAAAAAACAGTTTTAGTTTAAAAGTTTTATGGCCTACCAGGGTAAGAGGAACCAGTTTAATCCCATCACTTCTTCCTTCCCTTCCAATTTCTGCAATCAGCCAAATACAAGGAACCGAAACCCACCACAAACCTTCAGCAAATGATTCTATGGTTGACCCCCGCACAAAATAAAACAGAAAACACAAGAGGCGCTCATAGTTTGGAATTTACTAGTACATACCGGGCCTAGGGATAGCCAATGTGATCACTGCCCACTTCTTTCTCCTTCCCTGTTTGAAGTCATTGCTCCTATATCACTTTCCATCCCCTCTATCTCTCCTTCCGAGACCCAACCGAGATCCATGGGCAGCGATCTTCCAACCACTTGTAACGCTTCAGTTGAGCTTGTTCTATAAGCATTTGTCACTCTGATCAGGATGGCCCTCTGCATCCTTGTCAGCTTATTTAGATTTTTTTAACATTGCAAGCCTGTTTCCAAGCTCTGCACGCATAAAGAATTTGCGAGTAGATTGTAGCTGCGATGAGTCTTCTTTTGTTTTCTTTTGGTCCAAATGTAGAGCCCATAACTCTATTTAGAGCTTGTACCGTTTTGCCAGCCTTTGCTACCACCGTATCCACGTGAATATCCCATCTCAAATCTTTAGCTAGCATGACCGCCAGGTATTTTAGGGACTTCTGTGAGGTAATCACCGTGTCTCTAACCCACAGGGTAATCTGTCGGTGGCTCCTCCTGCTTCTCAGCATGACGGCCTCTGTCTTTTCAGGAGCGATCTCGAGCCCCATGTTCTCCATACTCGTTACGATCTTATCTAGTACCGATTGAGCCCTCAACTGCAGTTCTTCCTCGTTCCAGCCGGACACCACAATAGCGAGATCAACCGCATACGCGATGAGCCTGGCTTCTCCCCTAAACTTGTCGTTCTATAACAGCTTATCGAAGAAAATATTCCACAGGAGAGGACCAAGGACCGACCCCTGTAGCACCCCCCTCGTCAGCTTGAAATCTCTACCCTCATATTCTATGTATCTATCACTTAGGTATACTTGTACAATCCTAATTAGGTACCCAGAGAAATTTATCCTCTTCATTGCCTCTACAATTTCTCTCCACGGCGCTGTCCCAAAGGCATTTCTCACATCCATTGTGACCATCAAGCACTTCTTTCTCTTCCCTCTCTTGAACTTGTCACATCTCTTCGCCTCTCCAATAACCTCCTCGATGGCATGCACAGTAGATCTTCCACTAGTGAAACCGTATTGATCTCGCGAAAGCCCACCCAAATCGTTCAGTTCTTCTACGATTCTTATTTTAATAATTGATTCGAAAACCTTGCGCAGAGTATTTAACAAACAATCTGCCCTTTTTCCAGCGCGTGGGAAATATGCTTTCTCTCAATAATGCGTCATACATTGCTATAAGCTTCATCGGCGTAATCCTTGCGATGTCTTCTATAATTTCCGGTGTTATTCCATCCGGACCAGGTGCCTTTCCATTTTTGATGTTTCTGATAGTCGTATGCACCTCAGCCTCCGTCATCTCAGTAAAGTTTCGCTCATCCACTGTCACTCCTTCAATGTTCCACGCAATCTCTTCGTCTTCCGCAAATAGCTCTTTTATCAATTCAGGTATTTTCTCCGGTTCGATAGCTGTTTTGCATATATTCCCGGTTTTCTTTATCGCAATCTTGTATGCGTCACCCCACACATGCTCGTCAAGCTCATCACATAATGTAGCCCAAGCTTTCCTCTTGGCTTTCCTAATCTTATTCCTGAGATCGCTTTTTGCCTGTAAGTACGTAGCCTCAGCATTATCCTCTCCAAATCGTTTCCCTGTCTTTCGTTCTCTCTAGTCATCCTTCTACGGCACTTATTTGCGAACTCTCTCGCTCTCCTCGTTTCATCATTCCACCAATATATCTTTCCTTTGCCCACTCTAGTGCTTTTCTTTTTCAACCTTCCCATAGAGTAATGACTGAAGCTCTATTTAATATGGTTTTGAAAACAACTCTCTTTTCTTCGCATCTTATAAATCTTAACTGTTCGTGCATATCTTGAGATTGTCTGCGAAGGATTTTCGACCTTAACTTCTTATATCTCTCAAGGCACCTCAACACACATCTAAGTATTCCGTTACTTTTTGAAATTTTGTTACTTTCCTGTTCTGTGATATCTGTTCTTCATTCTTCAGCTTGATCCCATAATCCACTCGTCGACTCGTCGCTTTGCCACCTTCTTCTTCGTCATCTAAGATATATGTTAGAGTATTCATGTGGACAAAACAATCCATCAATTTTTGAAACTTAAAATTTTTAAATTCATACCTGAAAGAGTCAGCAAAAGCTCTCTTCATTTGTTCTTCTATCCATCCATCATGATACTCAGTATGATATCTTAGGATTCTTACCCGTTATCTATCTCTCCTTCCCTTATCCACTTCCTTCTTGACAAAATTCGTTCCTTGTTTTCTTTCCGAAGGATTCCTCTTATGTTCTAGTTATGGGCCATACCCAAGACTAACCGAAGATAGTAGATCGAGAATATAGGGAGGTTATTCAATGTTAATTCAAGTTTTTAGGTCCTATTAACACCGTCGTAAAAGCAATCGTATTTATGATTGTACCATGTTGGTGCTATTATCACGCCATTATTCTATTATTGAATATAAATTTCATTATTCAAGAAAAAAAATACATATATGAATAAGTGTCATAATCGATTTTAACGTCACCGTCGTCGAATGAAACCCTATCATGTGAAACGATCGTTAATCAAATCCAGTCGAAGTTAGGTGTTGTAAGGCCGTTTAATTATTCATAAACTCGATCATGCTCATAACCCAAATCTGACGGGCCTCCGCCGTTTCGCGAACTTGGTCACGCCATCGTGACGACAAAAATTAATCCGACCTGCTGTTCGCATTTAAATTAGATTTTGGCGGCATGTAAATTTTTATAAATTGTAATTTACCCTCACGTGCAACTATAACGGTCGTAATAAATATGGATTTTTACCCGGAACGTCGTAAATACTGGGGTTAATGTTTGTGAACGCATTTCGAGGAACTTAATGCAAAAGACCTCTAAAGATAAGACGTTTTTTTACGGGTGCGTTTTCCCGAAGAAAAGTTTTTTACGTTATGTAGAAAAGAAAACGAGAAAAAAATCAATTGAATTTTTGCCCGGAGTGGAGATTACCGCCACCTACGTCCTCGAAAGCAGCAGGGAATAACCGTACAATAAAAGTTTATATGAGAAGTGGGAGCGCACATTTTGGAATGCCAGCAGCTCGGCACTTTGTGGATTCAGCACCTGCAATTCTGTTTACAGCCCAGAAACTAGAAAAACCGACTGGCTGCCGAAGTTTGGCTTGAAGGCCACGTATGCACTTCGCCCGCACGTGCAAACATGAAAACTTTTGATTTAGATAGTTGTCGGGGACAACCGACAACGCTTTAACCGATTCCGCGTTACGTTTACTCAAAAATAAATTGCGCCAAAGTCGGCCGCGTATAAGATAAACCGAACGCGGACGAACACTTTAAACTTCCGAAGTGATATCTGCGGTTGGTACGTCCGACTCGCCCAAAACTTTAGGCAAGAACCATCGGTTCGTTGCAAATCTGATATGCATAGAATGCAATTGCTATTCGCCTCGCATCACCTAGAACAGTTCCCGTATTTTACACCACTTCAATTACCGCACATGTTTGAACAATGTTATAAACCTTTATGTTCAGTAGTACTTTTAAACTTCACAAAATCTAGTTATAACAAATAATACTTCATGTTGAGGAGAAGTTTTAAAAATATTAAATGAAGTAAGTTCCATTTTGGAATTGCATGCAATTATAGCGTAAAGGAATACCGTTTCCTTTTGTTCCTCAATGAAAGCGTGAAGTTTTCTTTTGTGCTGTCAATCATCCCCTGAAAGAATATTAAGTTAGTCTGTTTTGCTTACGAATATTAATTACACCGTGAAGATTTTTCGTACCCCAATTAAAGCGTGAAGAAACCCCCATTGTAATAGAAAAAGGGTTAAACCATGCAGCCTTGTATACCCCAATTAAAGGGTGAAGTTTTTCTTTTGAGGTGTCTATCATGCCAATCAAGAATGTCGGCTTTCCATTGTACATTAATTATAGCGTTAAGAAATGTTGTTTCTTTTGCATCCCAATTAAAACGTGAAACAAAACTCTATTGTAATATGAAAGAAAGTAAAGACAGGTCAGTGCCGTTTTAAGATATCTAGCGCCCCATGGCTGGGTTGGATGAACGAAACGAGTGCGCCTGGGACTAGAATCATTTGAGTTTAACCATCTTGAGAGATGTATGGTTAAACCCGAATGTTTCTAGTTCAAAATCTAGAGTTGGATCTAATGATATAAAACTAGAACTAACACTAGACTTAGAAGTGGTAAGATTCAGGTTTACATATGCACAGCTAAACTTAACCCTGAATATTTGAATTGAAGTAAAACTAGAACTAACTTTAAACCTAGAACTAAAGTTTAGCCGTCTTGAGAGATATACGGCACTGGATGGATATGGACACTGGGTACATGTATGATGGAGTACACTATGCACCATACATTAATTGCAAAAACAGGCGCCCTCAGGAATTGGCGGATTGGAGGAATTGCTTAGAATCCAATAACAAGATTATTAATAATAATTCTCTATTACACAATCCACCAACCAATTTGGATATTTTACGAATAACGCGAAAGTTTTTAAAATATCTTTGCTTTGAATTTTCATTACAAAGATTGACCATTACTCAAAAATAACAAAACTTGAAGAAAACTTATTAAACGAATATTGTTTTCAATGATCAAGAATTTGATCATATAATGGTTATGATCATATAATCCATAATCAGTTACAACCTAGATATAAGCAAACTGCAAGAATACAGCGTAAATCTTCAAAATATTATAACTAATACAGACAGAGAGATACTTCTTGCACCAAACACAATATGAAGACTAAGAGGGAATGATTAGAAATATTCAAAATGTTATCGTATTCAGTCTTATTATAAAAATTAAGTAAAATTATACAATTAAAATCCATGGAGAAGATTCATGCATAACAATTATTCGTTATGATCTAAGGATTCATAATCCATCAAAAAATCAAAAAAAGAACGTTAAAATCTGTAAAATACCATAATTGATGCTTTTTATTGCAAAATTCTTTCATAACTCACAAATCAAAATGGATGGTCTAAGACTTCATTCACTTCTGTTTTAAATGAAGGTTGTGATTGTTCATAATGATGTGGAAAGCAGAATCCATAATCAGTTAGCAAATATCATCAAAATCTTTCATAATTTCGGGTTTTCAGCATAAAGATCAATAATAATTCAAAATCTAAAACAGGGATTCTTTTTGCATTGTTGGCAATGAATCAAAAACGCTCTACTCATTGTATTAGGATTGCACTTCACATTCTTATTGCTTGTCTCTTATGGTCCCTCTGAAAGCTGCATAGTAACTTTTGACACGCTACTGTTTGCTGTAATAATTTTTGTGGAATTAGATTTCCAGAAGTCTGCCTTAAGGAAAACTTCTTTGGTTACAAACCGTAAGTATTGACATTGTTTTTTTGATTTTTGTTCAACTGGAATCGAGATGTAGCCCAGTTCATAAAGGCTTCCTGTAGCAGCCATAAATACCATAAAAAACAGATATCAATGTTAGTACTCATGTTGTAACCGTCACCTTGACTTTCGGAAAAATTTATAATTCTGAGTCCAGATTGGTAATCAGCAGCTCAAAAGATCTCACCACCTCCAAGTTTTATCTTCATATTAAGAGATAATGAAAAAGAGTTAATAGTTTTAATTGAAGTATTTGTGTTATAACTCAAATTATGGTTCATTATGGCCCTTCTTCTTGGAATATATTGTCAATTATATCATAATACAGTATTTCCCAAAACTTAAAGTCGATATCAGGTATTATGTTTTCGTAAAATTTTCAATTCTTTCCAATAGGACAAAAACATGAAACGATAATTGTTCGATGTTTATGGCATTAGTAGTTCCTCAAAAAGCGAGATCATGGCATCTCTGTTAGTTTTCTTCTAAAACTATTAGCTTTTGATATAGCCGATACTGACAATAATTGGACATCCTGTTCAAAATACACCAGATGAAGAAAATCTAGATACAGCTGTATGCTCTTTCACTGGCATCAGAAAAACCAAGTTCAATTCCAATCGGATTGTCTCCCAGAATATGTGTTGATATACGTATAGTTTCGAGGCTTGGAAGCTGCTGTTTGATGAGTAACCAATTTTCAAGTACTTTTGTAACTGCAACTTTATCCCCCTCGGCATCGCTTTACCATAATTTTAGCAAAATGATTTTTGTTCTCCTTACTTTTTATCGTTACTGCCTTTTCGATGGCAATTTTAACCTTGTATTGATTCACTATTGACTATTGACCCTTTCTGACTCATTAATTTGAATGTCTTTTAAGGTCCCTGCTCTATTGGTATTATTGATGTTTGAGCATCATTTGCTTAGTTCTAAGTTTGCAGAAGTGCAAAAGCGTTTTCTTATTATTATTCTTAAGGTTTCGGCTTCTATAAGCAAGTTGTCGACATATATGTCCTGACGTATTATTTCGGCGATCACGGGGTCTGATTGTTTTATATCATTTGCCAACTGGAACAAACATCTGATTGCAATAAACGGTGCACTAGCAAAATCATATATTACCGTATTTAACTGAAATGTTTCTATCAGTTTAATGTTTCTCGTTTCTCCAGAAAATTAATTGATAATTAATATGTGCAGATGCTATTAACACTTGACCATTTGACCACATTGACCATATTTCCACGATGTCAGTGGATAATACAAAACGATGCCGTCTAAATTTTAACATTGACCTTCCGTTTTCTATGTATTCTATCTTTCAAAAGGATTCCAATTGCTTTGGCAATGTTATATCAGTAATGCACAAAGTTGTCAGCAGTCACATGAGCCACCCAATATCCACCTTAATTTTGTTTCGTACGAATCAGCTCCCTATGTATTTTTTATGTTTCCCTTTTAAAAGACATCCTAAAATATAATTGCACTTAATAGAATGTCAAGTTCTCCCCCATCCCGGAATTTTGGATCGGCCAGCATAATATGACACGGTATCCTCAAATCAACATCTGATGTCAGTTTTGGTAAAACAGCGGTTATATGAAGAAAAATTACACAAGTTATTTCCTTCGTGTAACTTCGTATTTGACTTTCAATTTTTGAATTAGTCGTTTACACCGAATTATTTATTCCAACTATAATAATAACTATTTATTGATATTCAATTACAAAATCGAATTAACATAATCAAAGAAATAAATTTAATTTTCAAGAAGTAAACAGACTCAAAACAATAAAAAACGAAAACAAACCTCAAAAAAAAACGAAAAGTAAATGAATCCGGTTCGCCTTATTTCAATTAATATAAGAGAAATGTTCTTAAATCCGATGTAATGATGGATAGCAGTCATCATTCTATGGTTAACAGTATCAAATACTGTACTATAATCTAATTTACTAGAACAGTAACAAACCCTAAATCAGACGTTTTATGAATATGAACCAACATCAATGACACATGTAAGTACAGTTGGGCAAGCATATTCATTGCGAAACCCTGACTAATATTTGGGTAAAATACTTTGACTATATATATATATGTTCACATAACTGATTAGCTAGCACACGTTCAATAATTACTCATAGCCCTGTATCTATTCAATGCTTTATCTCTCAATTTAATCAAAAGCTTAATATTATCCGTCACACAGGGTGTCTTAGGCTTATTGCGAAATGTGACCGAGACAAAAGAGATATGAATATGTAAAAGTTGCGTCAATTTAGTGTTAAAAAATTTAATTTATCATCAATACAAAACCAAGATACCGAAACCAAATCTGCACATAATGCATCATAACTAAAGTTTATAAACGATCGGATGCACAATAAACAAAGCACAACCACCACAAAAATTATCTGTTTGACATCAACATCGAACGCTGTACTATCCTTCAAGGTAATTATGAAATCGATACTAGTTCGACTTTCCCTCCCGTTTCTCGTAGGCTCACAATTTAATTATCTCAAGCCCAAATTCATAAATACATCTTATAGACATATCCATATACTTCCCCTTTAAACAAAGCATCCACATTAAAATCCCCCAGGCAAAGAAAAACTCATCCCTATAGGGGCAAAGAGAAGCTAATGAGTCTTCAAATTGTGTTAAGAATTGAGAGAAAATTCGAAGAGCACTTCAATTCAAACCTCTATATTCGAATTACTTACAATGAAATTTATGAATGTTGAACTCCTTTGCAGCTTTTTGAGTCATGAAATCTGACTGAGTACCAGTATTCAGCAAAATACGAAATTAACATGGTTTATTAAATTTGTCAAAAATTACGATCACAACGCTCAACAAAATGTCATACTGTCTGTCATAAACTGTTGATTTCATAGTGTGTGATACAATATTTGTTTTAATATCGTTTGGAACAGTTTAGTAATTTTTCTTTTTTCGAGATGCATTGATAACATTGTACACTCCCTGCAACACTTTGACTCTCAGGATTTGACTCTGTGTCCAAATTTTAACAATTAAAGAACAAACGAGTATTTTTAACATATTGGCGTTTTTGAGAGGATAATTTTGATAAATTCCCACACTTGTATATTACGTGATCCCCTTTGGCACTTACACACATGCGCTATCATTGTTGGTGATTGCTGTATTAGACCCTATGCTGCCTTGAGATTTTGGATGTGACTTCTAAGATTTCACACCGCCTTTTGAAATAATTTTCTTAAATGCTCAATGTTAGGTGACCCAATTTCTACATCGAATTCTTGTCTTTCATTTCTTCCGCTTGGATCTAGCTTGTTAATCACGATACGAATTATAAGCACATTCCACGTATGAACTGGTTGACCAAGTGATTCCAAGTGATTCCAATTGACGCAATTTTCCGTGTAATTTCTTTTGCAACAATGGAGTTTCAAAAAGGAAGAACATATAGTTTTGTATTATTAGCTCTTTTGTGTACCATACGTACCATTCTTTTAATCGGTCCTACGCAATTCGATAATTGTTTTCCGAAACAAACAACGAACTTAAGATATACCAGGCTTTATCTTTAAAAGTTGCAAACCAATAATGAAATGTTTGAATACATGACAGTATATTGTAAAAAAGTATCTTTTAATTCGATCCATTCTTCGTAATTGCTATGGAATGTTGGCTATGAAATATATATATGAAAAAAGAGGTCTGATTTTGTCTAATTCTATTTCTAATTGACGCTAGTTTTTGAAATAAGTAACAAGTCTGGTACTACAACCTGTCCCTTTAGATTACCACGATTCAACACATTTGAAAGGAAACGATAAAAAAAGATAAAGTTGGGCTTACCTTGTTCACTACTCCGACTACGTAGCTTTTTTCTGCTTGGCGCCTTGATGCCGGCATCCTAGTTTTTACCAAGTCCCCTTTGAAGGACCAAAATGAACGACACTTTTAATGGACTGTATTAACCTTTTTCGTCGGTACAGGATTTGATACACAAAATATCACATTAGTTATAATTGTGTATAGAAAGAACATGAGAAGCCGGACAATACTCTTAGAACAACGTCTCTCTGCGCATGAATTTGGTGCTTTAAAATAATCGATAAACTCGTACGTCTTTAACTAAAACACATTGTCATTCAACAAAGATATAGGCAGACATGTAGAAAGATACAGAAAAGCAGAAGTATTAATATAGAAACGCAGAAACAGAGAGACGGACAAGTAAAAAAAAACAAATGACAAAATGCAGAACGACAGTAAAATAGAGAGACATATTGATAAAGGGGAAATGGCAGAATGACAGAAAAATTGGAAAACTAAGGGAGAAACATAGAAAATTGAAAGTCAAAGTCGCAGTGAGATGTAGCTGAAGAAAGGCTTCATGATAAAAAGGCAAAAAGATAGAAGCAGAAAAGCTGAAAGCCACAAAGCGAAAAGCAGAAAAGCAAAAAGACAAAAATAGTATTAAAACTTTTTATATCTTTTGAGTGCGTTTCAAAGGTACAAAGAGATAAAAAAATATCATCATCGCATATTGTGAATAAATTAATGAACAGCTTAAATTTTCATGAATTAACGTACGAACAGTTACGAAACCCCCTCAATTATTAATTATTTTAATATTAATCGATTAAAGAGAAGATGTCTAAGAGAAGATGTCACAACCCTACCGCTCTCTGGCAAAAGCCGAACAAAGCCGAGAGATTTGTTTGTTGAGACTTGTTTCGTCGAAAAGGGTCTCTCTTAAACATAAATAATAAATGGTAATTACGCCCTTTGAAGTAACTCTTTAAATAATCATAAAATAAAAAAATAACGAACACAAAAACCTCTTCTAATTTCCGAATGACGTTATTGCCGCATTTTCCAATTAAAAATCAAACGGATTTCACTCTAGTTTCACGCGGCTTTGTATGACAGTGATGGACTAACAACAGTTGCAAAACATCTATCGATAAATGATAGAATAAAAAAATTTGGAAACAGCGGAATGATTCCAATTAAAAATACCAGTAATAGAAGTTAAATTTTAACTATTTGAAGGTTTTAACCCAGATACCCACGCACACCCTTTATAGATAAAAGCCTTTGCGTTTGCGTTATCTGTGAGAAAGGTAACGTTAAAAGTCGATTTCTGAAATAGATCAGCTCGTTAATTGTGTGGGCGCTTTAAAATTCATGTAATATGTAAATTTCCCTATTTACCACCTGGTCAACGGAGTAGTTTCTAGCCTGCGAGCTAAACCAATTTCCGCACTGTTTGTAAGCAAAGGAACGTCTATAAATAATGTGAATTTCCCCCTAGCCTTAAACGTTTTAGGTTTTTAAAAGGTTTGTCTACCTGGCGTTTGGTTCTTGTTGTAAGGTAATTAGTTACAAGTGTCAAAATAAAATTAAACTTCTTTGTTACGATTAACATGCACATTGAAATTCATGAATTATGAAAGACTGCAATTGAGCGTTTAACTCAGAATTAACGCAAATTTAGGGCTGGCCAATAATAGACGATGAATCAATCATGAATATACATCAGAGATCCTGGCGCTGTGTCAATTTATTGGATTCATCATTTGCATGCAAACCGCTGTTTTGAATTAATTTGCATAGTACTCCTTGTAATAAAGTTGTTACCATCCCTACTTACCAATTGAATTTGAGTATTTCGGCCAGCACTTAAAGTTTTATCTGGAAATCGGAAACTTTGTTACAACCGGCTGCGAGAAAACAGGATACACACGCCCATAATAAAATTAATCTAGAACAACATTATTTGGATCACCTTATTATCGTGTCGCACATGTCACGTTTTAACACCGAAAATAATGCGAATATATAGGGGCGGTTGACAACAATGTATTTCAATTTGGTAACGAACGAAGCATTACAGATCTATTGTTATCGAAATAAGAGTAACGCGACAGCTGTTGTTCATTTTTGGCGATTTCAGTTTGGAAACTTGTGTATAGTTACTTTCTCGATGTTTCTTATGCGGGCGTTCGTGTCCTATTCATTATCTCTTTCCCAAAATGGGGCGTTGACTCGCGAAAGTTTTAACTTTAAAGCTTACGAAACTTTTACGACACTTCATTTACGGAAGTAAATGAAACAATTCAATGCGCTCTTTTATAACTCGAAACCTCAACGATTGTTATTCATTAAAGAATTATTTTCTTAATTTATACACAGATATTGTACAGCCTCGGCTACAAGCAGCCTCATCCGGTTGAGTGAACCAAATATCTTAGTTCATTAACAGTTGGTCTATCAATATCTACTTAAGACGATGTATCTGTCAGTTATAATTGTAGCTGATAGTTAACCTCGACGAATCGTTTATACACACATCTATATATATATTTTATAGGTAAACATGACATTTAGATACCTACCAGTTAGAAGTACTGATTCAAGCTTTATCTATTAGAGTGTCAGAAATTAAATAAAAAAGGTGTGTAAAAATGAAACGACAAAAAATCAAAATATGTCTTAAAATATATATAACCGTTGCAATGGAAACAAAAAATGAATGTTGTGAACTTTGGGGAGGTGGGCGTACTTGTAGTCGTCCATTCTCATCAGTCGCTTCTCCTCTTCCTCTCCCCCAAGATCCGCTCTCGGTCTATCTCTTCCTCCCTCAACTCTTTGGACCCATTGAACATATGTTCCAATGTTTCCCACTTCTGCCTGCACAGCCTACACCACCTCTCCTCATGGGGCATCCAGTACCTATTCGCTCTCTCCTCGTTTTCACATCGGAACCTAGCCACCAATTTCTTTCCATCCTCATCTCCTTCCAATACCAAGTATCAAGGCAGCCCCTCCATAATTATGTCCCTAAACCCTTCGTTGTACTATTCCACATTTATTTGTGTCCTTCTTTCCTGCCTCTGGACATCTCAGTTTCTATCTCTCAACTCCCTCCACATCTCCCTACCCACCGTTCGTCTACCATTTATCTCAGTTACCGAATAGTTCACTCCACTGTAATAATTGTTTCTGCCTTCTTTCCCATATCTGACTTTTCCCTGTCTAATAATCCCCCAAGATCCCACAGTTTAGCCTCCCTTCTATTCCTTCTTCATATTTTACAGTCCTTCCGCCCGCTTCCACTCTGACCTTATCTAGCTTTACCTCTTCTCTCACTATATAGCCCGGTGTTTCTCTCGCCATCCCAGGTACCCATCTCAAATATGGATCTAGCACGTCCTCCAGAATTCCTTGCTCTCTCCATCCCCACACTTCTGCCTCATATAAGATTACGCTGCTAACCAGACCTTCAAACATAATCTGCCTCCTCTTTCTCATTGCCACATTTCTTCCAAAGACTCTGTTCCTCCAACCTCGTACTTATCCCATCAACTTATTCGCTTTTATTGCAACTGCTTTCACATGCGACTCCTCTTTTATGTTCCTTAAATACATACCTCAAGTATGTATACTCACTAACCTCGTCGATTTTCTTCCCTCTCATCTTCAGCTTTCTCTTCTCTTTCTCACGCCCTTACAAAACTTCATCATCTTCGTCTTCCATACATTCACCTCCAACCCTTTCTCCACCGCCTCCTTCGTCATGATCACCATGTCATCCACTTACGCTAGCATATGCACCTTTCCATCCCTCCGGAATCCCATCCAATCTGCATGCTATTCATCCCCTCCAAAAACCTCATTATGGAGCCTATCGTCCCCTGGCACCTTACCCTTCTTCAATCCTCTAAGCACTGCTTCCATCTCCTCCTCTGTTTTCTCCTCTCTCCCATCTCGCTACAGCCCCCCAAACCTGCTATCCTCGTTTCAACACTTCCCAATAGTCCCATCAAGTAACCATTCTATTATGTCATGTGTATTTTGCTGGTGATCCCGTTCCTACCCTTCTTTATATTTTTCAGATGCCTCCAAGTCTCCAAACCTCAGTTCTGTTTTTTTACTACCTAACTCTCTGTACCCTCTTCTGGCTTCCATATATCGACTCACCCCATCTCTCCCGGCCTCACTGCCTCAACCTCCTTCTCGCATCCCACTTCGTCTTTTTGCACTTACCATCATACCAATCGTTTGTCCCCGCTTTGTCCCCCCTACGTACACATTCTCTTTTCAGTGTAGCCTCCCGGACTACCTGGCCACGCTCTTCCAACCCCTTGACCTTTTATATCCTCTGTTGCCAAGTGTTGAGGTTTCTCCTGTAAAATGCCACACTTCTTCCGACCAGTCTGTCCTGATGAATTTGCTCCTGAGTTCCTATTGTCTTCTGCCGCCCATCCCCTTTAGCTCCACTTCCAACGGTTGATGACCCGATTCTATCGTTTTTTCCACTTCTGTTGCATTTCTGTTTCTTCTCCATTCCGCACAGTATCCTTCAATCGCCGACGTCCTTCTTTTCCCCATATCACCACGCTTCCCCTTCCACGTCCACTCTAGTATTGATGTCACTTCCCATTATTATATATCCCTTTATCCCTTCGTCTCATCATTTACCATTTCCTCCCATTCCATTCTTGTCTATTTCATTAATTTCTTCACAGTATCAGCATACACAGTCTTACAGTATCTGCATCATATCTCCCCCACCACCGTCCCGCTGTAATCGTTCAACCTCCTCACAATTCCAGTTATAATTCCCCGACTAGCTCTACCCTTCTATTTTTAATTTTTGTATTTCATATTATGTACAGTACCGTCCTAAACCTAAGGGTTAATAGTGCAACGCCAACTTCTGAGAGGTGCCTGCTTTTGCATTGAAAGGGATAGTGTCCCTATCATACATGTACCCAGTGCCCCTCTGAAGTGTGAAACTTTTTGCCTTTTCTTCCAACCCATCCCTGGGCCGCTGAGTATCTTAGGATTGGGTTGAGTTAGGGTTTTGGTCGTGCATCTGAAGACATTTTTCTAACAAGGCTCCCCTACAATGAATAATGTCAGAATAGAGTGCTTTCCGAACTAATTTGGCAACCCTCTATATTTGAATTGAAGTAAATCTACAAATAACACTAGATCTAGAAATGGAATCATTCGGGTTTAGCCGTACATCTCTCAAGACGGCTAAATCCAAATGGTTCCAGTTTCAACGCTAGTATTCCAAACCAGACCATTACAATATTTTCGACATTTATCAGCGCTGATTATTAGCATCATCAATGATTTTAGAATTTATACCGGCAATGTCTAGGATTCTAAAAAATAAAGCTAATGGCCTACTTCCAAAAGATTCCACGTTGTGTGGTATATGATGAACACATTTTGTAAACCGTGTCCACACCTTCTTTGGTAACATTATGGTATAAAATGTATAGTAATAAGAATGGTATCATATCGATATCCGAAAAGGAAGTTGGTTCTTTCCGCAAAGAAATGAACCAACTTGTCTGTTTACAGTTTGGATAAATTCTGTTAGTATGTCAAGTCTATTTTTTAGCGTCCCAATAATAGTAACTTCATTTTCTAATAACTTCTGCGACAATGGATAACTGGTATAAAAATCGATATTTTTAGTGGATCAATTAGGTTCATGCCTGTGTCAAATGGTTTATTGGACGGCAAATATGGTCCAGATTTTAGTGTGCTGCAAAATAGTTGAAATTTCCAGATGTAAAATGTTTTGCTATCAACCAATGCATACAATTTACGCCCATATTTTGCCGGTTTCTTTGGCATATACTGGATGAATACACAAAGTCTTCTAAAATAGCACTCTAAGTCGTCTAAGTTAATGTATTCCTCGACATAATAGTTTTGTCATCTTTGACAGCACATCAAGAAGTGCTAAAATTTCTTCCCGATTGATAGGTTTGCTAGTAAGTTAGTTGATATAACAATTTTGTCAATCATGTCAACAGAAATGAATTTTAAAAATGCATCCATCTTTGAATTTATCTGTTTCGCTTGTATAACTATACAAGGTGACCCAGGTGATATTTTGACAATATTTTTAGATTTAGTTTCAGTACCTGATAAAACCTTCTTACTAGTTCATATTGTATCCGTATTTTTACCCACATAAATGCAGCAGTTGTCATCTTCCACCTCATTTGATCTTATGTCCAAATCTGCCTCCATAACTTTATCTTCAAGTTCATTTTCGGGTTGTTCAGAATCTCTCTCATTAGAACTATTATGAATTGCCTCATCTTCACTGTCACTTTTGTCACTGAAATAATGCATATGGTAGTCAATTATAATCAATTTCACAAACTAATGTGAATTATTCAATTCTGATCAATCACGTTTCGTTTCGTTTCTAAAGTTAACAGTCAGGGTTACTATCTTTCCTTGTAGTTTGCTGCTTGTCGAGTAGAATGTTGCTGGATAAACGCTTCACTGAGGTTAACTGTTGACAAATTTATCTATCAGTTGCGTACCTAACAGATTTAATTCCACATTGATAAACCGGCCCTAAGTACTAAACGTTGTATGTGGCAGTGCCTCGGACACAAATGACCTCAGTTTACAAAGAAAATAACCCCAGTTGATTAAACTGATGCTGCTTGCGGCAAAGGCTTAGTCTAAAATTAAACATTGAATGCACATGAAACGATTCTTCGCATTCTTAACTCGAAACCTCTACGATTGTTATCCATTCACCCCAAAAAAAATTATCTTCTTAACCTTATAATAAATAAGACTTTAAAGAGGTTTTAAACGGATTTAACGTGTTGGGGTGTCTATTTTTGTGGAGCACTTTCTGTATCGGAGGTTAAACCAAGACGACAAACATAACTCCTCTTTTTACACCCCTCCTCGCGACATCTGGCCGGATTCAAAAGAATTATTCAGAGACGTTTTTACGATAGAATTTCGTGCCCGGACGGAAAAAAAGCGAAATGGTTTTTAATGGTGGGGCATGGGGCGAGTTACCATCCCGAGCTTTTTTAGTTCCAGATATAATTTTGCTTAAAAGTGCTGGCGGAATTCAATTAAAATCTCGAAAATTCGCGCAGATGGATCGTTTGTTGTCCACAAATAGGCGCCGCTTAACGAAAATGGAACTTTAATTTTATTAATTAAAATCACTTAAAACGTTGCTGCGCATATTTCTAATTTCAGAATCATTACTTTTATTTTACACCGTCTATTTTGTTAATTTTGTCCTGTCCCACTAGAAATAACAGTAATTATCCTTTTTCCCTCGGGCTCAAAGGACGACTAAACATAAATTCTACGTGATATATGTTCTTGGCCCCAAGGTCATTCTCCGTATTTTCTGAAGCCTATAATTTTAATGGTTGTAATGGATAATACCCACATGCTTCTTACATTAGGTATCTTACTTCTTAGGTTTCTATTAAAATTCACCTACGTCAAAGATGTTGGATGAAAAGATATACAATATGGTGAATTATAACTCATCCATTCTTGCTCGTTACAATAGATAAGAAAATAATCTTGTGGAACAATTTGTATTAAGAACGCACTTCCTTAATAGTATGTTAAGATGTTGGGGTGGTTAAAATTGATGCAAATAGGCTCACTATTGTAGCATTGCGGTTTCCAATCTTCAATTATGTACGCATGCCGTACATTTTCGTAATTAAGCAAAGTCTACAAGGGTCCTAATATGTATTGGGGTAGATCCCAGAATATCAAGACTCGCATTCCAGCCCTTAGTCACGTTATTCTCGCTATTCTCTCCTTAAGATCTAATTAAGGTCCATTTAATGAATTAACCACGATTAATTAAAGCTTTTTAATATTTAAATCACAAATTCAAATAGAATAAAGTTCACACTCCTCATTAGACTTCCGTGTAGCCGCCATGTGCTTCAGTTGTATGTTTCAAAATTTAACTAATTAGCGGCGTACATCACCTGAGAAACCGGGTTATGTACGAACTTTGTAGGATTACCTTCCCTTGCAACTTTTGAGGTATCCCCCGAACATCTTTGTAAAGTTGGGCGTATTTCGGAGAAATGTATTAAAGCGAAACTTTGTATATTGTTGTAGAGTATGATTTTAAAAAGTAACTAGATAATGACATGTTATTAAATAAATTCGAAACAACTTGGAAATTCACTAGAAATCGCGTTCCATAAAAAATTCACAACATTATTACTCCACTATTTTTTAAATTACCTCTTATACGTTCGTAATTCTAGATTGTGCTTCAATCCAATGCATAACTAATATAAAAGTACCCCAATTTCCATATTGACGTAGTCTCAAGTTTACAACTTGCAGAATACATATCAATATTTAAAGCTTATTAGATTTAACCGAATTTTTCGCAAAATTAGGAGACAAAGATATCATTTTAAAGAGTATAGCCGTATATATTGAGTGGCACGTTATCTAGATACCGGATTATACGACCACAGTAATATGAAAAAAAATGAACGGTATCTAAATTAAATATCTCCCCTCTGAGAACGCGGTGTAATAAGGGAATTGTTTTGAAGGAAATTCGGTATTCCACCCGTCTTTTATGTCGTGGACGTTCGACTTTATCGTGTTTACTCGGTCCTTTTCGAGTTGTCTTGAAAGCCGTAAAAAAAACCTATTTTTACGTCGACGGATTTTATGTCCTTCACTTTAATCTTAACTCCTTAATGACGAAAAGAAAATTAACGGCAACATAAAATTCGGGATTACTAATCTAATGTAATTAATTATTTTTTAATCTGGCTATTCAATTTTATCTACAAATCGATCAATATTTTTTGATACATTGAAGTGTATATATCAATGTATTAAGTAATATGTAGGTTTCTTCAATTCTTTGCAGGTTTTAATGATAATAAAACCATTAAAAATCTTATAAACTATGGAGCTGGATACTTGGTTTAGGTTGGATTCTTAAGTTGAGTTGGGTTGGGCTACATGAAAGTCTACCTCACCCTTAAAAGCAAGAGAGATGTAATAAGTATAGTGGTTGGTGCAGAGCAGTGATTCCAAATATTGCGGATTGTATAAGCAAAACGTAAGGAGAGGGTCCTTATGAAGTACTAAACGAAGTACTTCTTACGATACACGAGTTTTTTTAATAAAAAGCAATGGCAACAGTTATTTACACATTAACTCAAAAATAATATACTAATCTCTAAATCAAAGGTTCATCAATTTAATACATCCATTTTTTTTTAAATTGTTAACTTCTTGAAAGATTGGAAAACTTTCCGTTTGTCCGTTAAGACCGTTAAACCCTAATGTTTCTTATAGTTAGTTATAAGTTTAGTGTAGTTCTGAAGTTAAGTTACGACTAAACCAAAATGTTTTTCGTTTTAGGTCTAGTATTAGCTAAGTAAGTGTTGGCTCTATTTTTAGGCTTTCGTCCTTTTCCCCTCTTCGCTTCTCTTCCACCTTTTTCTCTTTCATTATTCTAGTTATGAGGTCTATTACTTCCTTCCCTGATTATCTCGCCACCGTCAATACCTCGTGGATACTTTCTTAACCCTTTTTGCTATTCTTATTTGCTCAGTAGTTCCAAACGTGCGCACTCAAATACAGCGTACCTCGCAGTATCCTCTAAACCGCACCCGAACCAGCATTCACTTGTTCTTCATTAATTTATTTTTGTTAGCGATTGTCTAAAAATACCGTGGCCTAAAATCGTCTATATTGCATAACAATTTGTACTGAGTCCATTTCATAACATCCCTGATGAAGTGCTTCGCTCATTCTTGGTATGTCTCCCACCTCTTCCGCCAGTGTCGACACATATCCGTTTTCTCTTTTCTAGCTCCTTTAGTTTCCAAATTGCGGACTCTCTCCCATACTAGCAAATCGTAAAGAGAATACATAACGTGTATGGATGTTTTCCGTTCTAGCAATCTAAGCATATTTCCATATTTTTATAACATATTACAAGGTTAATGACTCTATTACCTTAGCCAGTAGCTGTCTCTTTCCCAGACTTTGACCACCTATTCTTGGCATGGGTCCTGTTAACGCATTAATTGTTTTGGCCATATTCTCGTTTACTTGGCCTTACTTTTACACAAGCCATCAGTATTTCCTTAGTAACGGAGTCTTCGCCTGGAGCTCTCTTTGTTTCCAGGTGTTGTAAGCTTTCTTGCTTACATGCTTCTTGTGTAACTTCACAGCTTCATCTCCATGTCGCCACTCTTCGCCTCTTGCCGTGTATACAACCCAATTCAACTTAACTTAATTTAACCCAACTCAGTCCAACCCAACGCATTTTGTATATATTGGTTACCCCATTGTGGGTACACCATGAAGTAAAGCTACAACACACTGCAGTTAACTTATATGCGATTTCGATTGATTAAGTGAGGTCGTCTGCGATCGAGGCGCTACAAATAATGCTATAGTAACATGTACTACTAATGATAAGCAAACATCCTGGAAATGGTACGCAAGACAACGTTAATTAATAAAGCATAGATTTCTATTTCTTTCGTTCTCTGGAGCGTCGCGGCTTAGGCTTAACTATGAACGTTTGTATTAATATTATTATTGCTATAAAATCTTTTATTATTTTAGCTCTTCAAAGCTTCAGAGTAAATGTAGTTCCTTAATGACCCTTACAATTGCTCCAACGTCTTGTCCCTTTATGTCGGTAACCGTCAAAAGAGCTGTACCGAAAATTTTGTGTCGCAGTCATCTCGTCGTTGCAAACTCGACAGGTTAATCCTCGGCTTGTCCAATATGAAGAAGATTGTATTTAAGGGATGCATGGCCGGTCAAAAAACCAGAGAGCGTCCTTAGTTTTCCATTGCTGAGGCATAACACTTCTTGGGTTTTATTTTGTGATGGAGTTATCATAAAGGACACATCTGTTTGCGACCTGGAAGATCTTTCAAGCGTGAGGGCTTTGAGGCCACTTAACTGTTACTTACTTGTTTTATGTGGCTTTTTTTATAGTCCACAACCGGGTTTAATGAACAGCATTTTTGCTACCTCCTTAGCCAACTTGTCTGTCTTCTCATTACCCTCAATGTCACTGTGACCTGGAACCCACCATAGAGTAATATCATTGCTGATAGCGAGTTTTCTTAGATTGTTGGTACATATTCTGATCAGTGCCGCGTCGCACGTGAAAAAATGGATTACCTTTAGGGTGATTATAACATTCTTGACTTTTGATTATTATAACCTTGTTCGAACTAAGTAGCAGTTTAATGCGGTTGTTTGGTTCACTAATACCCATGCCTATCCCGAATTATCTTTTTTTGAAGCATCGATGTTCCAAGCAAGAGCTCCTCTTTTTAGTTGAGGTTTAACATATGGTCAATAATCCCTGCTAGAATTGGTAAACGTGAATCCTTACAATACTGTTGTGGTGAAGTTGGAAATTCTGTTCATGTGTTGTTCAAGTGTGTGAATAAATTCGAATACAGAAGTAGATTAGAGAATAAATTGTTAAGTAAAGGAAATAAATAAAATAAATAAAAGAATTGAGTGGTGGACTATATTTAATGATTTTTCAAAGAAATTCATTGATAAAATATAATTTATAAAATTTGATTTCCGGGACTGTGTTATGATTTTGCTTTCTTTTTATATTTGTATTCTTTTATAAATGCTTTTGCCAGCTTACATGCAAAATGACGCTTATGGGAGGATTAGGGGAGGTTGGAAAGGTATTGGTAAAGTCTATTTTAATAAACTTATTAATTTAATTATTTTTTAACTTATTTGTATTAATATTTGATTTGTAATATTATTTTTGGAATAGTACCATTTGGTGGAGCACCATAAGATAATTTATATTTATCTTTAAACAATATATACATGTCTCTTTTAGCGCCCATTCTGCATAGGCCTTAAATAACGAACTATAAAAATGAGTAAAATTAAACAGGCAGTAAGAAGAGACAAAAAGAAGTACTGAACTTTTTGCAATTCAGCTCGATGAAAGTACGGATGTTACAAACTACGCTCTACATATGGTTCATGTACGATATTTATGCAAATCTGAAACTGAAGAAGGTTCAAAAAGTAATACTAAGTTTACCAGGAAGAAAATAATTTTTATTTAGGTATAACAGTGATTCGGTCTTCTAAAGAGCGTCTTTGCAAACCGGTCAGTAGAGAGCAACCTCCTTGAGTACACAAATAATATTTTAACATTATTTAATCAGTATTGTCAAGTTGATTACACTGACTTTAGCAAGGCTTTCGATCGTGTGGATACCAGCATTTTTTTATCTAAACTTCATAGTAACCAACACCAAGTTCATGGTTGCTGCGCTGGTTTGATTCATATTTGCGGGGTATGTACTAGATTGTGTCTGTCAATCGATATTGTTCCGACCCTATGACAGTTTACTTTGGTATCCTTCAGAGCTGGGTTGAGTTGGCTTCAAGGTATGTATATTGGGTTGACTAAGGTTAATAAGGTGGCGCATTGTGCACATACGCCATCTGTACCGTCATGCGTTGTTAAGTCACGTATACCATTTGAAAATCACTCGATCAGGTCTACATTGGTTTTTGAGCATTTGGAATGACTGCATTGATTAATAATACTGTCAACTGTGAAGTACGCGCTGTAATTTGTTTTGCATCATACTTCATGACAATGCTCGTCCACACAGATTGTACACTCGAGCGCAAGATCTAATCACATCATTCAAAAGATGGGAACAATTTGGTTATTATATATACAGAGGATGGCTTACAAAAGCGAGTTCTACGATATGATAAGGTCTTATGTATGATAAGGATTCATGTAAAAAGGACGTTAAGAAAAGTCCGTTGGTTTCATTTTTATTTCAAAACAGTCCTTACTTAAAAAACAGGCCTTGTTTTGGCTCTTGTTTAATCCTATCTGTGAATTTGTCCATTCCTAGCGCAGATGCGAGAGCTGAAAGTTGTTATTTGTAGTCACTCTGCTAACATTCATACCATCGAGTTTTCACTGACGAGCGAAAAAAAATTTCACTTACTCGTTGCTATGAATGTTAGTAGAATGAATGCAAATAATAACTTTCAATTCTCGTTACTACTCTAGCAACAAACAATTATATGATAATGAAAACTCTTAGTTTCCTCACTTGTATTGTAATATAACCTATTTTACAATTATAACTGTAAAATAGCAATAAATAGTACCCAAAGGTATAAGTTTGAGAACCACTGCCATAGAGGAATAATATGTTGTAATACCTCGGTCGTAAACGACCTTGACTTGAAAACCGAAACTGATTTTAGCATAACTTTCTAAATTTGACATGAATTAATTAAATGGAAACAAAATACATTGGTGGTCTTTTGAATGTAGATAAATCGGAATAGGATTCTATCGGATCGAGTTGCCGGCGGGTGACTAACGCGTATGTTAATGCATTCGTTAGGCCAATCAGATATGCCACGGCGACTGCATAACTTAGGGGCGGGCGCGCGTTCTTGTTCATTCATTAGTCACATTAACCGGAATATAACAACCGAGGCTTATAAATCTTTTATGAGGCCGCGACTTCGTGCGCTCAGAATCGCGTCGGACGGCCAGAATTGCCGAGTAATTCGCAAGATAAATAACGTAATTGCTCCCGGTAGCGAGCGAGCAAGGAGTATGAACGTGCGGCGCGCTGTTCATATTGCCGTAGGATTTGTGCAGTCCTCGAACGATTAAGAACTTGTGCCAACAATAGGCGGGCCGCGATTACCCCGAAATGGCTTACATTGCGCAACTTGCACGGTCACTTTGTTAATTGCTCCGCCGTCATTGCTCCTAGATTTGAATTAAAGGCGTACGTGATACGCTTCTTTTACTTGTTGTTACTACCGTTGGGTAAATGCCTCTAGAAGCTTTAAATGCAAAATCACCTCGAAGTTTGCCCATTAACATTTCTCGATTTCTTTGCTTTTGTATAGATTTAACTCCCCGTTTATTTTTATTGCGATTGTTTCTGGGGAACTACTCTAAAACTTCTTTCAAGTACATATTCTAACTTTTTCATTGTATTCTTTGTCTTCTTTATCCTCTTTGTTTCACTTCAAGCAACTTTACATTGATTACCCCACTAATACAATACATATACTTCAACGAAATGACTCATTGATAAATAATTCCAAGAAAGGTTAACTAAAGAAGTGTGTAAATAGAGAGTCGATTTCTGTTACAAGATTCGAAATAATATATTCTCACTAACAGATAACCTCCGACCGTATCAAACAGCAGTTAATTCACTTCCTGTTAGAAGAAAATATCAAATCACCGAGTATACAGTTCCAGACAATGGTGAAAGTTTACTTTGATATTGATTGGCGCCATCTACGTCTCGCGACATCATAATAAAACGATGTTGTTGCCCTCAACGGGAACGAATTGTGACACAAGACACAATAGCAAGATATATTTGTTAAGATTAGAATAAAGAGTATATATTCACGAAATTCCCATCAAGTGCGACTTAATGCGCTTTTTGACTTTAAACGCGCCGACGAGCGCCAACTTCTGGGCTGTTATTAAACGAATAAAGAGTGCGGCAAGACTTTTTATTTGAATTTCAATTTAAAGATGATTTAATGAACTCGAGTTAGTGGAACACCAACCGTTTCTCGGCTAAAATTAATTCCGCCACATTTTTAAGCCCTCCTCTATTCGTTTCTACGACTTAAAAAGTGTTTTCTTGGAAAGTTAATTAAAGGAAATCGCACAAATGCACGAATAAACTTGTAATAAACCGAGACGACAAAAGGCTCTGAACGGCTATGTTGTGAGTATATCACGTTTCTACTCAACATTCCTTCGCGAAGTTACAAAGTGAAGTGAAATTTATATCTGTAGTTCCACGGCTCAGTAGACAGGAATCGCTCAGAAAGGATGACGAAGTACTCGTATTGCTTTTGAAACACCCTAAGCTACTTAAAGAATTTTCCTTTGACTTAATCGAAAATTTCATACCGCTACAACAAAATCCTTTTAAGAGAAATAATTTTATCGTTAAACGAAATCATTTATAAAAGAAAATTGAAATGTTAATTAGAACCTAAAGCTTTCAAGTTCAATATTAATCTATTTGACATACACAAAAATTTAAGATGAAGATATATACAAACATACAAACATCTATTGTAAAGTTGTACAGATTCTTTGAGTTCTTTTATTAAACCGAATATTCGGATTGGGTTGGGTTGGGTTAAGTTAAATTTCATATGTCCATCATATACCCCTTATATGATCTATTGGTGTGAGAGAGGACAAGAGACTGTAGGGCGAGAGTAAGTGTCAGATACATGAAAACCATAACGAAATGCTTAATAGATGGCAAAAATGATGGAGAAAGCATACATAGTGGGCCAGCATCTTTGGTAGAGATGTATGGCTGTGGAAAAGCACCTCGTATATAATATGAGTAGACATCTCAGAAATATTTATAAGATGAAATCAAAGCTGCGTTGGTTTGGATCCAATAAACCCGATATGTATATAATTTTTAATTTACTTAGGTATATAGTTTTTAAATGTAGATTATTTCCACAAGATAGAAAACTTGCAGAGAAACTTATATAGGAAGAGATCAACGAAGAAAATATCTCCGTTGTGATAGTACTGGGAAGGAAAGAGGGAGAACTGATCATGAATCTAATAAGATCCGTAATGAACAAACAAGAAGTAGAGGAATGGATATGTGAAATAATTAACATATTCAAAAAATTTATGAATCACTATGTTCTGAGTTAGAAGACCATCGGTAACAGATAAGAGCTTGAAGAGAGTGAGCAAACATTTTGTTCGCCATTTGTTGATATCCAATTGAAGTAATTAATTTCAGGTAAAGAAATAGAAACAAAATAGTTTTGTGTTTGAGGTGTCTCAAGAGGAATCGGAGAATGTTTTCAAAATTATTCTCGAGAATATTCTTCTGTATTTCTTTCTTAAGAATTTTCCGCCTCTAGTCCTGATCAACAATATATAGGACAGAAAAGTTCTACACACCCGTTCGGGTCAGCTTCAGTTTCTACGCCAAAGTAACGAATTGGGTTGTGTTCAGTTGAATTAAGTTAGGGTGGTTTGAGATTTGATGAGGTGAAACAAGTAAAATCCAATTAATATCTGAAGAAATACGTTCTGGCGGTTTTGGAGGAACACGAGGAAAGGATTTCTTTGGGTTGAATTGGGTTAAATTGAGTTAAGTTGGATTAGATTGTACAAACACAAAAAACAGTGTACTGGTGGAATAACAGAATAGCGGAAAAGAGAAAAGAATGCATAGGAATCAGAAGGAAAATGACAACAGCTAAAGCAAAGACAACGAAATTTAGAACAATTAGAAACCGACAAACCTCAGTATAAATTGGCAAAGGAAGAGCTTAAAAAATTAACTCGGGAAAGTAAAATTAGAAAATGGGAGGATTTGTGTAATAAGTTAAACGATGTGAAGGTGTGGGGCATAGCATACCAGATCGTTGCCAAAAGGTTCAAATTTGGAAAAAAGCTTAAACCAATCAACAAGGTGGTAAAGGCAGATGTCCTGCAGTTACTCCCACAACATAATAGAATCACATGGGATTATACCAAGACTTCGGAACAACAAAGTGTAACACTTTTCACGCAAGACGAACAGCTACTGGTGGTATCAAAGGTTACAGAAAAAGGGCGCCGAGACAAGATATCAAACAAAATATCCAGAATCCTTCTTGGATGTTTACAGCGCGTGTTTGACAGATTCAGTGTTTTCACAAATCTGCAAAATAGGTAAACATGTGTAGAACATCGGACTATGTCTAGTAAACACAGCAGGAAAATTACTAGACAGTCTAACCAGAAAACATATACAAGGAGAGGTCGATCAAAACAACTTGTTAAGTGAATACCAGTATCGTTACAGGAAGGGCAAATTCACCAGAAATGTGATTGAACAAGTGCAGGAGATGGTGGATAAGATAAAGGAAATAGCACTCAAAGAAACAAAGACTTTTGTGCTATGGTACTGCTTGATATATCAAACGCTTTCGGTTCCGTGGTAAACGATAGTTAAAACAATGGAAGATGGCAAAATTAGTAAATACTTAATGAACATGGTAAAATGACACTACTTAATGAACACCGGTAAATGATAGAGTGTATGTCACTTCATGAGGAGTTCCGCAGGGATCACTTTTAGGACCTCTGCTATGGAGCATATACTACGACGAGATACTCAGAATGGAGCAGGAGGCGGGGATGGAATTGATAGCATACCCAGATGATCTCGCCCCGCCCTCGTGCTAAAAAGGAAGAAGAGAACTTAGTTAGAGGATAAGAATATGTACGCGGTAAAAAGGGTTACGCAGAGACTGGAAGAAATGGGTATAGAGGTACCAGCCCATAAGACGGAACTGGTTTTACTCCAGAGAAAGAGAAAGATCAAAAAACATGAAGATAACGGTAAAGGAAAGGGTAATTAACAGCGCAGAAAGACTTAAATACCTAAGTGTATATGTGCACAAGGATATGAAAACGACGGATCATGTGTTGGAGACTACAAAAAGGGCAACACATAAGTCGAACATGCTTATGAGAATAATGCCAAATATTTTAGGCCCAATTGCCAGAAGCAGGACGCTAATGGCAACGCATGTTGTTGCTGTATGCAGCAAATACGTGACATAGATATCTGAAATACAAACGCTACAGGAATATTTTTATTAATTTACGGAACTTTATTCGCTACGGCTATTCAGTCTCACCTATGGATCTTTTGGACTAAGACAGAGTTTATAGACATACAAGCGGGGGAGAAAATAGATTAGAAGCTAGAACAAATTTGATGATGAAGAAGAGGTCGGAGTATTCCGGCTAGACAAAGTAAATGATTCCAGATCTGGAAACATAGGAGAAGAACAAGTCTAGGTCGATTTTGATGTGACTTAGGCCTTGTCGGAACATGAAGTCGTTGGCACATATCTGAAAGAAATAGGTGAGGCAGAAACCGATAAGTACTGGTTTTGTGGTGAAATGGATTCTCCAGATGTTGCGTATTTCAACAACGTGAGGATAGAATATAGTGAAGACTGCTGTGAAAGTCCCACGGAAGATAATTGCGTAAATCTGATGCTGAGCATGGAAGCATATTGGGCAGCAGTGACCATGATGATGACGGCAATCCTGAAGGAAAAAACAACTGTGAAGCATGACAAAAGAGAGACACATACACAATTGGAAAGAAATTAGAACGGGATAAGGGGGTTCTTTGGTTCCCCTAGACCTGAGTAGATATAAACATAAGGTTAATTCAAAAAGATTCTTCCAGTGGTTTTCGATGTGGCGAGACACCCAGACAAGCGAGAGGGAGACTAGAAGACAGGTCTGGGGGGCTCAAATTTAAGCTAGAATTTAAGCTCCGTTCAAAAAGTTAACGAAAGGTTTTGTCACTCTGAAGTAATGCGTCCCAAGAGGTTTCTAGAGAAGACAAGGAAAAGGGTTTTTTAAAGTGGTAGATTGTACAACGTGTTAGTCTACGTATTTTTTCCAAAACCTCTAGTGTCCTTTACATTTTCCGTACTAACTTGAGAGTTCACTTTCTATATCTAAACTGAATTTTCTTCTTTAATAACACATAGTATAAAGTTAGTTCATACACTTATACACTCTTCATATGATTTTTCATTTGAAGAAATCTTCGGTTGCATCATACCTTTTCGTCTTTCAGACTGTTGCTTGGATTTTGCGTGCATCTCTTTCCATTTTGACATTTGCATCAAACTACATGTAAACCAAGAGCAACTAAACTTTCGGGTTAGAACGGAAGATATCTCGGATTTAAGTTTTGCAGAAATCACGTTGGACTAACTCGTTGTACAACCCAACCCAATTTAACATTAACCTAACTCAACTCAACTTAAAGGGCGAAACCCACATTAGAAGGTTAAAAAAACGTTTTTTTAATTTCATAAATCGTTAGTTTAACTATCCAAGAATAAACTGTCACAATTCCAAACTGAAATTTGCATTCGTTTAGATTTTATAGGCATAGAACCCAAGGCCCAAAAATCGTATTATGGTTAATGATATAAGATCTATAAAGCACGTTTTAAGAATAAGGAGGATGGTGATGTTACAAAATGCAAAACATTGGAAGCTAAAACTTGAAGTTAAATAACTTATTTTATATGTACGGTTTTTCCTAATTCTGATTCTAAAATAGTTTCCACAGAGCTTCTATATCTAATAATAAGATGTATCTGGTTATGGAGTAAGCGTTTAGATTGCATATATTAAATGTAGATCTTGGAATATTTGCAAATTTTTTGTTCTACCTTCATTGTTCATGCATGGTTCATATTCATAGAAAATAAGTTAATAACCAAAAATAATAAGCTCTTTGCAATCAGATGAAGATTGGAATGGCTACATGTCCCGCAATTTGTCAACCTGTAGAGTACGTCGTTCAGCAGACATCAGGGCATACATTTATTATTTTTGGATAAAATCATTCGAAAAAGTTCACAAAAGATTTTCGAAATATGAAGACAATGTCAAAATTTGATTAAATTTTTATGAATCCTTCCCACTCAAAAAAAAATACAAAAAGATCAATAAACATGAGACTTCTAGTGTGATTTCCTCCTTTAAAGCTAAGCCAACCCAAGTTAACTTCTGCCCAACCTACATTAACTTTACCCAACATTAATTCATTCCAACTTAACTGCAACCCAATCCAATCCAACTTAACTTTTTCCAACCTTAACTTAAATCCAGCCCAACCCTTTTCTTATGTATTTTATTATTTTCTCTCTAAGTTTCTAATGAGATATTAATGAAGCCAATCGATACAAAAACAAAAAGTGTCTTTTATATCTGGAACTTATGGAAAACCTCATTCATATTAAACTTGACGTAAATCCCAACATCCATCATTATTAGTTTTATTCTTTTGGAATAATCCTCTAGAAATTTGAGCATAATAATATTGTCACGTGGAACACCTACTTCTTCCTAGTAGTTAAAGATAGGATAGGTTTCAGCGGTTTCAGGCTGTCATGCCATGTGATTCACGACTGGGTTTCCACCAATGAAAGACAATGAAACTCCGAAGAGCGGCAGCGGCGGTGGGCGATTAAGTTCACGCACACACTTGCACACGTAGAGAAACGGCCGTAGTCGTACGTTGTCTGTTTACACCAATTAATTGCCCCTCCTTTCTGATGGGCTCTAACTGCTGCCAGTCATGCTAACTGTAGGTGGCTCTAGAAGACTACAAACACACTAACGCAAACGTACCAACACTACAATTCTCTTTGTTATCAAGCTTCATTTGGCGCTATAAATAGAAAATGAACGTTACAATTTATTTTGTCTTAAAATAAATTTCTTGTGCTAGTAATTAAATAATTGGTGTGATGGTTAAGAATGTAAGTGACTGGAAATTATCGGTACATTAAACTTATAGCTCGATTATGAATCGGAGCTATAATAGAGTCGTGCGAAATCTTGAACTACGACACCGGTGAGAGCAGTAACTTGTAATTTACTGCTAATTATATTGCCAGTCAGTGGAGGTGATGTTCTTTATGGCCCCGAATTTATTCGCCGGTGAATCCTAGGTAATATTACCACAGGTTCTCAATAGCTCACCTCACCGCAGGTACTAAATTAGCGGAAGTTTATTACTTTACTAGGGAATAAATCACCGGATAATTGTACACAAATGTAATAGCAAAATCTCTAGTTTCGATAACAATTAGAGATTCATTAAATTCCTCTATAAACAAAAAGAAACCTTTCTGGCAACAGCATCAAAGCAATTTTCCACTTGATACCATACCATGGAATTTAATTGAAGAGGAATTTGTCTCAACCGCGTTTCACACGACAAAGAAAATCAAATCTAACATACCGAAGAATAAAAAAAACAATTCGACCAAATACATTATTGAATCTTCGATAACAAGAAATGGTTTTGTAACAAAGGTTATTTTCGAGTTGGTGATAAAATCAGGTAGATATTGCCTTTCTAAGTAAGTTTCGACGTTCACGTCTCAAAACGTGTTCTTATCTACTTCCTACTCTCATTTTAGACAGGCAATTATTACCCGGTGGTTAAACGCTTTAATTTACCCCAATAAAACTTTCTTAAAAGGTTTATTGTAATTGTTGGTGTAAACTGTAACTAATGTATGTAATTTTTAATGGCTTTCGAGTTGATATGTTCGGTTCGGTTCAAACCGGGCTAAATATTTAACCACCCCCGCAATTAGGGCAGCTATTAAGTGAAATGTGTGCGGTTTGCACAGCCGTGGGCGCAAATTGCTGATTGCACAGTCGAGGACCTGTGCCCCGGGTGGTACCGCAACTACCAAAACCGGCCGAAGCCCCATTTAAACGGATACAGACTCGACCTATCTGGTCCAATAACGGGCTTTTCAATTGATATTAAGCGTTGACGACGGACATTAGTCGGCCCATCACCGCTGATGTTGATATCCGCTGACGCGGCACTGGTTTCAATCAATTTATCGATCACGGTTTATATTTTTGGCCAAAAAATAATGTGGGATTAATTCGCAAATTTTGTTGGCGTAGAAAATAAATTCGTCACTTGTAAGTTAAACGAATCTGCGGAGGGATTCAACTCTAAAGCTTACCTCGGTGGAGGAAATAGTCAAGTTGGCCGTTCCTCTTCCGGCGGCGGCGCGGTCCCAGGAAAATTGTTGGTCAATTTATTTCCCAAATTATACACGGTCCAGTAGGTGTACGAAATTTAATCCCGCCACCCGTAGCCGCATTATGTCAGGGTCCAGATTGAAACGCATTTCTCTCCCTACGAGAGTAATTTTCGGGGCGTCACCGTTTTACGTCGTTTCTCAACTTGGCAGATGTTTAAGATACAAGCATTTCGTATCGTTTATTATAACGTTGCGAAAATCGACGTATGAAGTCGGCATAAATTGCAGAGGTGTGCGTCGTCGTACGTTAAAAAGGCAAAGAAAGCGCCGACTTAAACCTTGTATATGGGGAATGCATGTATATGAGGCATTCGGTTTTGCAGATGCTTGATAAATGGTTGCGATAAATTTAACCAATCACAGGTTACGCACGTTACAAAGTCTTGCTTGGTAGAAAGTGCGGATATTTATTATCGTTGCATGTAAATTTTAGGTGCGTTTAAAGTTCTTTACCATATATAGCTATCGAGAATCTAAAATTGCTTGCAATCACTTGCCATAGATTATAAAAAATCATTTTTTTATGACCAAAATAAAAGTTGGTACGATCTGTTTGGAAATCACTTACATTTTATGCCAAGCTAAGTTATATTATCAAACGCAATCTTACCATAATATTTTTCTAAGATTAACCCCTCAACGTACACGCTCGAATTAATTCGCGCGCTAAGTAGGCCAAACTCTAATTCAACTAAATTTGTTTTTTATATATTTTTATCAAGATAATGTCAACATAATTTTTTTGGTCGGTATGTTTCAAAAAATCTGCGTAAGAGGTTAACTTTAAGCTTCAGGAGAGTTGTTATACAGAGTGTACCAATAGTTCAGAATGTGGGCAACATCTTCGCAATTCGGGATTTTAACGAAAAATGTTTCAAATAATAGTTTATTAATTGTTGTGTATCACCTAAAGGTGATATACTCTTGTTTGTATTGTTCTTTGTTTCGACGCAATAGAACATAGTTATTATAAATGGGATGCATATGCATTTTTGCATACTCTTAAAGAGCATAAATCCTTCTACACAACGAACATATCATATGTTTGTATACGAAAGAAATTAAGAAAAAGTACATTTTCTGAAAATATTAAATCATCAAATACAACCACAAAAAATAATAGTATAAGACAGTATTGGCTATAATTGGCCAGTATAAGCAGGGCACAATTAAGCAAATGAAAAAGAATCGAAAATTAATCGTGAAGTTTGTACACTGTAATGATATTTACGCAGATACAGAGATATCACAAAATGTTTACTGCCAAAAGCAGCAATCGATCACAAAAACAAAATATTAAAAAAAATCTAAGCTGAGATATGGAAACTACAACAAATGTTTAAACTGGGCACCATTTAAATTCAAACAATTTTGATAGCGACGTACACCGGCTTCAATTTCAATTCCAGTTGGACAAAAGTAAAAGTCTGTCACAATACATAAGGGTTTCAGATATAGGATTTTTTCAAGGGTTCAGTAAAGTTAATTCCACAAAAAAATTTATCGTTATAGTGGACAATAGTGTGTAAGAAGTAATTTTGAAAACGGTTAAATGCAAATATAGCCTCAGACACTATCGCTGTACATTAATGTGATCATTTTTATATTATCTATTCCGCGACATGAATGTTTATTTTTGTGTGGGTGTTAATCTAACATGTTTAGACATCTTTTAGGAAAAAGTTCAAGTACCGAAAACGTCAGATTGAAGAAAGTCCGCAGCATTCAAGTATAAGAAAGTGTAATTTTGCTTCTCAAAATTAAAAAGTTCTTTTACTTAAATTCTTTTAACATTTTAACGTGCAACTTTTTTCATTAGATGATCATTTTTCATCATCTTGATTTCAAATTTTGAGAATTTCTTTAGTCTGATATAATTCATAATATATTCAAATAAGGAGGGCCACAATGAATCATACATTAAGATATAACAAAAATTCATATATATAATAATAATAATAATAAACTTTATTGCAAAAATAAAAATAAAACTGCATACATAAGAAGAAAAAACAAAATAACAATATTTTGCAATAGGCGAAATTCGGGCCAAACCCGTTCTTCCATTTAACCCAAAAAAAAAAGAACATAAACAACTGACCAAATTTAATGAAATGGAAAAAAAACAAAATGATAATTCTCGACGTATCCATGATTCACCAACACTAATCTCTCAAAACTGATCTCTCAAATTACTCAAATAGCACACCAAGCAAACGAATGTAACGCCACTCGATCCCCCTCTCCTTCCATCATTACTAACGTTCATAGGGCAAGAGGGCTCAAGATTGACGTGCCAACAGGTATCGGCAATATTTCTTTTTAAATGAAATGACCGATGAACACTTGGCACATGCTTTAGGTAAATTATTATATATCTTAGTAATTTGATAAGAGAAACATTTCTTAAAAAGTTCAAAAGAGTGATTTGGAGTCGTTAATGTTCCCTTAAATCTTATATTTACCGAGTGCACATCAGTTCTAAAAGTTATTTTGTTATACAGATAAGGTGGCTTATGTGTCGAAATTATTTTATAGTAAAGACACGCGGAGTGAGATAATCTCCGGTTCTCCATATTCAACCACCCCGCATTTACCAACTTATGGCTGACATGTTCCCGCCGTCTAATGCCATAAACAAGTCTAAGACAGGAGTTCTGCACCTTCTGTATCCTCTGTTTCAACCGTAGAGTTAAAAAAGGGGAATACAGAACATCCCCATAATTCAACTCACCGCACGCGGTCCCGAGCGAAACTCATCAACCGCGACTGTTTGCTGTCTGTCGGCAAGGAAATCAGTTAATAGGTTCTTAGAATTGTCATTCAGCCGAATATGGTGGAAAATTGCTGAGCATATATCATGATCAATACGGTCGAAGGCTTTAGAATAATTCAACAGACATAACAGTGTAACTTCACCTTTTGCCCTCGCCCGAATTATATCATCCACAACCGACAGCAGTGCTGTGGTGCAGCTATAACCGGATCGAAACCCCGATTGTGTCATTGGCAACAAATTGTTACCTCGAATAAATTCATTTAACTGCATAAACATTAGTTTTTCCATCACCTTTGCCATAACTGGCAACACACTGATAGGTCGCAGATCTGAGTAGAGTGTGGGATTCTTTACTTTTGCTAAGGGTGTAATTAAAGCATGCTTCCAAACTGACGGATACACGCCGGTACGAATACATTCATTCATTATATGTGTCAGATATTCACTAATGTGCGGCATACAATAATTTAATAACTTAATATTCAGACCGTCGTACCCCATGGCATTACTTTTCATATCATAAATAACTGCCGCCACATTATCATCAGTCACATACTTGAACGAGAATATAGTATTCGTTAAAATAGTACTCGAATAATAAACAATCAATCCCCTATCCAGACTGTTATTTCTGGGTGCACAACTAATAAAGTAGTCGTTAATAGCATCAGGATTGGCTAGATTCATCGGCAGAGACCTCTGTGTCTTATTATATAGAATACCAGTATTTTTAAGTACATGCCAAATATTTCCGTGGTTTTAGACCTTTCGAATGATATTTCCAATTTACAAAACACTGCTAGATGATCAGAAATACCCGTTAACTTGCCACATTCTGCAACGAGGTCTCGATCCGATACACAAATTACATCTATTAGAGTGGATGATTTTACCGTAATTCTTGTTGGCTGTGTGATAATTTGATGAAGATTAAAAGAGGAGAGTATATCGTATAAACAGCGAGGGGAATATGAATCAAGATTAATGACATCAATATTAAAATCACCAGCCAGTATTAATTCGTTCATAGTCGGCGCAATGTATACAAGCGCATTTTCAATATCTAAAAATAATAATACACCCAAATCAGGGGGTCGGTATGCCACCCCTATAGCTATTTTCAACCTCTTAAGGTGAAGTATTACCTTAATGTGTAGTAGTAAGTAGTATATCATAGCACTTTTTACTTATTCTTAATTTTTTATCAAACCTACTAAGCATAATAACATTCGTGGCTTCTATTGGCGTGCAAATTACGAATCTGGGATCAGAATTGTAAACTTTTCAAAAATCAAGCTATTGTCTATATGATTATGGTTCATGTATATGGTTCATATATATTAAAGTAACCTTAAATCACTAAAGAATCACTTCTTGAAGTTTGTTGCAGTCATTTAGATACACCCTGTAGATAACTGAAATTGCAACAAAGGGAATAATTTACACAACTTCATATCCAGAGGATCTTGGAATCTTATTTAGAATTATCTTTTCGACGACTGTGATTGTTAATTTTCATTTTGTTAATTGAATTAGTTTAGATACTTTTTAAAAAGAAGTTTCAAGCAGTGAGAATGACAGATTAAAGAAACTAAGTCCATACCAGCTTGACTTTGTTTCGTAGAAACTGAACATTCTTCACATTTTAAAGATGTCATTATTATCGCAATTAAATAATATATTCAAACGATAAGAAACTTAATGATAAGTTGAGATATAATAGCAAGACGTAAGAACTGCGGTCTACAGTTTCTACGGAAACTGTATTTTTCAGCGCAGGTAACGCTTAGGTATCTTAATTCCTATCCTTGCTATGAATGCACAACTTTTCCACAAGTTGTCGCAACAAACTTGCAAAGCTTATGTTTAAAGCTGCTGTTTCCTAAAAATGACGATAACCCTGAAAATGTTCAAAAATTTTAATTTTTGTTGGAATGGGGATGTGACGGGACTTCTGGTTTAAATGAATAAATGCCCACATTTATTAATTTACTTACTCCTGAGGAAACCAAGGAAGGCAATCCAGAATATGCTATTCGACCAATTAAGGCAAAAACAATATGGCCTGACTACTCTACATGTATGGCTAAAATTTTTAGAATGAACTCTGCCTGTTGGTTACAAATTACAACTTCGAAAACTAACAATATGAGAGACTATTTCTGATGAGAGGGAATTGGTGGATGCCAGAAAAATAATATCCAGGAGGCTGTATGGAAATTAAAGTGGACAAAGTAATTCAAAAAAGTGGGACGTTCAACACCGGGAATGAGGCTCATCGATTTTTTAAGCGTGCAGATGAAGCCGCTGCAGCAACATGAACTATTTCTCAAGTATTTATAAAAGAACTTCCTTAAATTGATCACTATGACAACCACATTTTCTTACCCACCCTTTCTTATTACTACAGGTTATTTCAAGCGGGCGTACGTCCGGTTTCAGCCAAAATACAGTCCAAACCGAAACTTCACCGAAATCCTTACTCTAGACAGAAACTGGCCGAAACTGAAATTTCGGTCGGACACTACTTCTATCTATAATTTGGTGTAAAAGTTAGTTCTTTATCATCAAAAGAAAAGGTGGTACGATTTTTTGAAAACCCCTCAATTTTTCCCTCAACCCAATTTGTATCGTCAAACGCAATCTAACTATTATAATTTCTTTCTAGGAAACTTTAAACTACTAGGCTACATGTTCTGTATTGTATAGAGAGTATTTTATAGAAGAAGTCTTTATGTATAACTTGATATACACAAGGCATTTCTTTATAACAAAAACAATAGATTTCTTGAAAATCCTTCATTCTTTATCCCAACCCGACTTATATCGCTAAACATAATCTTATTATAATTTTTCTAGGATTAACTTTGAAATCTAGGAAAGTTGTTAAATATCATATTAAAGACGAACTCTTTAGCTATAATCTAGCATACTACCCATCTTTTTATCGTCGAAACAACAGCTGGTACGTTTTTTTTTAAATTTCGCAATTATTGCTCAACAAATTAGGTTTCGTCAAATGCAATCTAACAGTTATAATTCCTTTCCAGAATTAACTTTGAACTTCAAGAAACTTAAAAGAACATTATTACTTTTTTCAAAAAACACCTGTTGTATTTATAGGTTATGTCAGCAACCAAATTGTAGAAAATAAGTGGAGAAATGTTGACTTCAATTAGGTTTTTGTCAACAATATTGTCAAGAACAAAAATATAATTTTTTCTTCAGAAAAACAATTACTGTTTTTTATTTTTACATTTCAAGAAACTTGTTATGTAGTATTTTAAAGAGGAAGTCTTTATATATAATTTGGTATATACATTTCTTTATAATTAAAATAATAGCTGATATGATTTTTTTAATTCTTCAATTTTTATCTCAACCTAACTTAAAACGTCAAACGTAATCTTATTATTATAATTTTTTTCTGGGATTGACTGTGAAATTTGGAAAAGTTGTTAAATATCATTTTATAAAGGAACTACTTATCTATAATTTAGTATACCACCCATCTCTTTATCATCAAAACAACGATTTTTTAAACCCTTCAATATTTATCTCAACCCAAGATATATCGTCAAACATAATCTTATCATTATAATTCTTTTCCAGGATTAACAATAAAGTTTTAGAGCCTTATTATATCATTTTAAAGAGGAAGCCTTTATCTATAATTTGGTATATACCAATCATTTCTTTATCATCAATCCAATGACTTTTCCTTCAATTTTTATCCCTACTCAAAGGGAAAGGTGGGGCAGCTTCATACAGTTTTTACATTTTGTTTTATAGAATTCCTTTTGTCTTAAGAATATGTGGGGCATTTTCATGCATATATGGGGCAGATTTATATGTAATTCAAGTTACACATAAAATGTTTTTTTTTACTTTCCAAATGAAGGTGTGAAAACAGATTCATTCATACCATGATACCTTATGTTCTAATTAACACTAGACGTATTACTAGAACTAAAACTAGAAGCTATCGGGTTTTGTCATGTGTACTTCTACTATGTTGCAACCTTCTTGAGAAACTGGTTCAGTTGATTCAAGTGGTATATTTGAACCAGCGAAATGTTCTAAAACGGTGTTGCAAGCATGTTGATCAGTCTTGATGATGTTGAATCAATCCACATTATAATGTTTATATCGACGTGCATTACTTTGGGTTTTTGGTGCTTGGGATCAAAGCGGTTGCCAGAATGATGATGGATATCATTCTGGCATGCCATAATTTTTTACATCAAACTTGCTTTCTGTCATCATTTTTTAACATGCAACTATTTCTAAACATCAAACTTGCCCTTGTTACATCACTTAATTTGCTTTCACAACTGTTGGGTCCAGTTGAGAGAGGCTTTGGTTCATTTGAACAAGTTTTTGAAGAAGGTTGCAACATGCCATTCATAACATCAAACATTTTTTGAAAAAGCACACAGTAAAATCCAAAACCATTTAGTTTTCGTTCTGGTATTGATCCTGATATTAGTTATAATCTTATTTCAACCAACACCGTGAAAGCCTTTATATTTAAATCATTTATTGTTAAAGCATTATTATCTAGTACCATTTTCTTTTTTAATTTCTGACCATAATCGTTCAACAAAACATAATTATGGGATCACTTTAGTATCAGAAACACAAATGAAAAATGAGGCATCTCCATACAGTATGAATATGAAATACCCTTGTGTATGAACTTACCCCCAACAACAAAATGAAAATTAAATATTGCTAGAAAAATGTCGGTATTATTTACAGATTAATTCACAAACTTGACCTTTCTATCTTTAAAATAATACTTATTAATATAAAAAGCAGCATTTAGTAATTAATGTATTATTGTGCCCCTTGTATGAATCTGCCTCACTTCCCCCTATATATTCAACAATCTTACCATTACAATTTTTGTCCAAGATAAACTAACGCTTAGAAGACTTGCTATAACAGGAGATTTTTCTTTATAATTTGGTGTAACAGTCATTTATTCATCATCGAAAGAAGAGCTGATGCGATTTTCTAAATCTCTCAATTTTAAAGTCGTAAAACCCAAGCTCTTTTTTAATGCCCATCTTCTAGAACTAGCTTTGAAATACATTAAACTTATTATACATCGTTTTAAAGAGGAAACTTTATTTTTAGTTTGGTATAAAAATCATTTCTTTATTACCAAAATAACCGAAGCTGGTAAAAGAAAAATCCTACTCTGGAAGAGTTTTATGTAAACCTTTTTTTAATGACTAATCATTTTTGAATTCCCTGTAAAATCTGGTTCTTTTGCAACCGCTTGATAAAATGACTAATATACGTTAATGAGTTATTACAAAATTTTATTTGAACTAATTTTCGCTAGAATCGAAAGTGCAATCTCGCGGTAAGTGTTCATTTCCCGTCTATATTCCGAACGTCTCGGTGTGGGGCTCCGCCGATCGATCGTTCGAATTGCGGAAATTCGTCGAGAAGCGGCATTAAAACGTCTACCCTTTGTTTGGATCGCAAATAAAGTGTGCAAATCCTTCACTCTTCCCGCTGAATACGTCGCAAGACCAAGACATTGTATCAGATTAGGAACCGTGAAATCGAATCTTGAACCGTTGACTTCTTGTACGTGGATGTGGTTCCTCGGGATGAACGGTTTATGATTACAATTACTAAAAAATTTCGTGAAATAAAACTGGAAAGGATCAAAACATTTTGTGTTTTTCTAAAACTTAACACCTTTTATTTTGTGGATGAATAAATAGATCTTATAGAGAGTCGTTAATTAGCGTTCCAACACTTTAGGTGTTTCTATTTACGGATTGTGTTAGAACCCGCGTCTTTAAAGCTCGAAGCCTTTAAATAAGCCGAGACCGGGTTTCGAGTACCTTTGATATCTTCATTCAATTCCCGTGTTGGATTATTCACGCTTTATAGCATACACGTCTCTCAGTCGGTATTTGCTTCCTTAATTCTCGCCGCATTAGAATAGTTTCGCTAATTGTACCCACCTCTCAGACGTACTCCGGAGTAGGTAAAGATTATGAAGCAATAATCGTTGCACCTTTCTCACTTTAACTCGCGTGCAGATCCTCGCAACCTCTCCTCAGTTATTCCTTGTTAAACCAACTCGACTACCGCTGGGCAAATAAATGACATGCAATTATTGCGAGAAATGTAAATAAGCCGGCAGTCCGCCCCAACGGTTTGCATAATACCAAGTGTACATGACTCGTTCTTAAACGGTTCTGGGTTAGGTATCGAGCCTTGACCTTTCGTTAGTGGTTCACTCCGAGCGAGCTTTACAGATTTAACCTACTTATACTCGCGATTACGATCGATAAATTGTAGGAAGTAATAGACTGTATTTTTGTGGCGAATACGATATAACTATGGTAAAAGGACATGCTAACTATTGTAGTGAACGTTTTCTTATCGTATACTTTTCGATTGCGTGACCACAGGGAATAAGTTTTAACAAATCCAGGTAATTTATATGTAAGGCATATTTTTGGACCCTTAGTTTTGGTTAATCAAATCGTGAATACATTATTAATTCCGATTTGAAATAAAAAGCCCCAATTTATTACTAGATATTTATTACGGATATTTATTTTATAAAATATATTACACAAGTATCTACACTGTACAGGAATTCTCGTCTAACAAACAGTCAATAATACATAATAATAAATAATCAGCTCGGTTTTATAAACGACGATAAAGGATAGGACACGAGAAAATGAAATTACAGAGTATAGCACCAGTCGAGACTATAAATTAGAGAAAAAAAATAATTTTATTCACACTTATACACATTTCTTCATATACACGTCATCATGATACTTACAATGGTTTTTTAATGACAAAGGGGCATTATACAATGGGATACCTCTAACAACAGCGAACGGAAACGCTATAAATACGTAGATACAGAAGAGGAACAGAACACGTACCTATGTGCTTAATCTACTTGCATCACAGCTTCAGACGGCGGCGCAAACGGGGAATACCAAAACGACCCCAACAATTACTTAATAACACATTAAGTGTTAGGGTGGTTTGCACGGGTGATTTCCTCTTTGAGCCACTAACACCAGAAAACAACAAATGAAAATCACTAAATGTGGGTCTTTAGTTGTCGTCTTCATTTCTGAGGAAAGCACTAATTCCGTATTTTATTAATTGTTATTATTTTCGTTCTTATAGAAAGTGTGTCCTTGATACACGCTATAGTAATAACCATATAAAAACGGATTCGACTTTAATTCAATCTGACAATATAATTTCTTCTTTTTGATAATTCTTTCTTATCTTCTTTCTTGATTGATTATCTTCACAGCAGGCCACCAGTAAATTATATCAATAAAAGATGAAAACAAGTCTCCGACTAAAATGTACACATTCACAAGAAGTTTTTTTAATGTTTTAAGTTCACAAAGTTATCACAGTTCAACGAATGATGGCAAAAATGAGTAACACAAGAAACACGTAAACATAGTTCGTTACGCGAACGTTATCCGCACCGGATGCATTTTGTCTGCTTAATCCTAAAGATTCCTCAGAAGGACTTGAACTTCTCGACACTTTACTTCTAGCCGCACCTTCTATATGGTTACCATCTAGCTCCAATATAGGTGTTCCTCCGGGCCAACCTTCGGTACTATACCTTCGGTAACTGCATTGATCGGCGTTGCTCCGAACGTAAGGGCGCGTGATGTTCGGATAATGGGATTCGAGGGAGTCCGTACCCTGTAACAAGCAATTACTGGAATTAGGGACCGTAAATTCGGCACCAAAAACTGCAACCATCGCCGACAGCTTGGCGTAATCGCAGTTTTCGGCTTGGGGGGAACTTTGGGAAAAAGTTATCGTAGAAACGGCCACGGTTGTTGGCCCTGCTTTGCTCGCCTAATCCCCGACTTGCATATTAATACGCGCTCGGGGGCCAGTTTAACAATCTCTTTACTTAAGGCGATTACGTATGCTTTGTACCATCTGCGTCGAGAGGCTGGCTATATTTGGAGAAGAAATTACTCCATGTTGTGCGGGCATGAGTCCAGCTTGGTGTAATTACGAAAACTGAACTAATTAAGGCACCGAGCACATTATCTCTTACTAACTAACACCCCACCCCATCACCCCTTGTTAAATTGCACAAAATGACGGAAGAACGTTGCAAGAACGAATCTTCTATCCGCAGGGTTCTGTCTTTATAGAACAACTTGTGTTTCTCAAAGGAATCTCTAATCGAGCAAATTACTTGGAGAAAACTTTTCGAATATTTCAAAACACACCTCTGTGTGCGACGTTACCCGATGGAAATGAACAGTAAAACTGTAGAAAGATGCTAGAGGCGAAGCCGGCGAGAGAGGACTCGAACCGTTTGGGTGTCGATAATCGCTTTGAAACTCGATTACATTAATTGAATTCTGGGGCACTTCCTCCAACGTGGGTGGCGGAAAAGAACCCTCCCTCTACATAAAATTTTAAGCCAAATCCGACAATAATTTTCAAACTATCTTCCTTCTTATTTAAACAAAACCATTTATACTAATAAGAGAATATTCTCGACTTATCATCAAGAAAATACTCAAAGAAATCTAACTATATTGGATTATATCATCTGGAGTTTAATAAGAAGACATATTGTTATATAGATAGGCAACTCTAAACGTTTGGTTAGAATACGTAATTAATGTTGGATATGGTCGTCTTTAGCATTGAAATCATTAAATTTGTTAATGAAAATTTTATCGATGTTTTCTTTGAAAACATTGTTCGATAAAAACTTTATAGCTCAAAATTTATTAAACACATTTTGTTTTGTCGTTTACAATGTTTTACAAAAAAGCATCCAAAAATGTAACAAGGAAGTAAATTACGATTTGGCAAAGGGTTTATAAAAAGGCCTTTAAATGCGTGCGTCCAGTTCTAGTTTTATTTCAATTCAAATATACAGGGTGGTCAAGTCATTCTGTAAAATACTCTATTGCAGAAACTACTTATTGTAGAGGCCTTCATTAACAAAATGTCTTCAGATGCACAGCTTAACCCAACCCAACGCAACCCTGTATATTTGAATTGAAATAAAAGTAGAACTAACATTAGACCTAGAATCAGAATCAATCGCTGACGAAGAGATATACGGCTAAACCCGAATGTTTCTAGTTCTAGATCTAGAATTAGATCTTATGATATAAAACTAGAACTAACACTAGACCTAGAAGTGGAAAGTTTCCGCTTCTAGGTCTAGTGTTAGTTCTAGTTTTACTTCAATTCAAATATACAGGGTTGCCAAATCAGTTTGTTTAGTGCTCTATTTCAGAAACAATTCATAGTGGAGGCCTTCGTTAAGAAATGTCTTCAGATGCACAGCTAAACCCAACCCAACCCAACACGACCTTGTATAGATGAAGAACAGCCGTCCTAACATATTCGACGCTCCATTATTGGCTTGAACGAACGAAACAAGTGCGCCCCTTTTCATACAAAATTTAATGCCAAAGAAAAAGATCCGCACCTCAGAGGGTACACTGGGTACATTTATGATGGGTTTGGCAAAGAGAGACTCAAGGAGAGATTATAAAATATGAAATCTTATGTAGATATCAAAAATAAAGATGTTACAATGATGTATTTTATTTGTATTTTATTAGTGATTATGTACCTTCAACTGTTTACTTCACCTACAACTGTTTCGCCTTTTATGGCGTCTTCAGGTATAACGTCAATTAGAGAGATAAGTTTATTAAGTTGTTATATACAACAATTAGCGAAAAACAAAAATTGAAAAATGTTTTTCGGAACCTTGAACGTGACGAATGACATAAAAATTCTCTGCTATGTTCATTCTTTCATCACAGCCATTAAAGAAAAAAGCTGAAGGAGTGTTAAAATTGAAAAATTAAAAGGCTAAAGGCTAAAAGCTGAAGGCTGAAGTTCTTCAGTCGTTTCTGAAAAATGTCGAAGTACGCACCAACCTTTAGTTTCCTTAAACTTCTGTTTGTTTAATTCAGCCTTCAAATTTCTAGTAAAATATTTCAATAACGTAATCCATTGCAATCGTTACTACAACACAATTGTTGCCAGGTCAATACCCGGCATAATGTTCATGTAAAGCTTTTAAAACCTTCCTTTTATTTTTACATTGCCCATTTTGGAGAATGTTTTAAAAACTCTCTTAATTGTATTTTTCTACCAAACATCCATATTTTTTCTCAAATTGCGGAGACACAGCATATATGTATCTATTTAGTGTCGTTGAATATAGTCAGTCACTAGCAACTACGATTCTTTTTGCTGAAGTAATATAAAATTATTAATATTTAAAATTTTATTTTTTTTATATAATGGCTAAAAAATATATTTAGGTTGCACTGGTTTACACGCATATTTATAGAAAATAAAAGGTTAGTACCATACTATTTTTTATCGCTTTTTGATTTAAACTTATTAAACGTTAACGGGTAACGTTAAAGGTAACGTTGACGTCACCATTTAGACGTCATTTAGCTGTGATATATTGCCGTCAGTTCTACGTTATAATTTTAAAACTTGGGGTATAAGTTGAGGCCAATTTTTGACGTCGTTTGGACATCACTCTGCTACCTGGGATTTCATTGCAAAAACAGGCGTCCCTCCAGAAGTTGGCGCCCCAGGGCTGTGGCCCTATTAGCCCTTAGGTAATAAAGATCCTAGATTACTAAAGTACCGCAGATCATGATGCCTGTTTATTCAAACCTTTTGAGCCAAAGTGGCGGTTTAATAGCTTGTCAATGCATGTCACTGCTTATTAACATATGTCACTGCTGTTTTACAAAAATTGCACTTGTGATAATGCCGTTTTGTTGCCTTCGAAGTTGCGAAAAGGCTTTGTGAAGTTAGTTTATTGTTAGTAAACTGCCATGTGAAATTTAAAATTGGTTAATACAATTAAACTTTATGGAATCCAGGGACATTACTTGATTGATCTTTTATGTTGTTTCACTAAATAACCCTTTATTTGAATTTTAAATTTGTCGCATAACTTTTTCCTTTATCAGAACTGTCAAAATAGGTTTGTAATGGAAAGTAGCGCTATAAAGGCAATATGCAGAATTAAATACAGGTTCTACATTGCAATCAGGAGTGAATGGGACATGGCCAAATATGACATTAATATCCACCACTCACTCCTGATTGAAGTGGGATACATTACAAAACCTATTTTGACAGTTCTAATACAGGATCTGTGGGGGTTCCCATTTTTGAAGTCTGAATTGTTAGTTTCGTCGATTTGACCAGGTTTAGCATAGTAATATTTTTGATTGTATTTTGTGATGTACAGTTGTATACGAAGGAACCTAAGGGCTAATAGGGCTACAGCCCTGAGGCACATCTCCTGGAGGGGCGCTTGTTTTTGCAATGAAATACATCATACATGTACCCAGTGTCCCCTCGGACGTGTGAAGACACCCGGCTAAACTAAAAACTTTCCACTTCTAGGTCTAGTGTTAGTTCTAGTATTATATCATTAAATATAATTCTAGATATAGAACTAGAAACATTCGGGTTTAGCCGTACATCTCTCAAGACGGCTAAACCCAAATGCTTCTAGTTCTAACTCTAGTATCAGTTCTAGTTTTATTTTAATTCAAATATACAGGATTGGGTTGGGATGGATCTTTCCATTGTAACGTTCATTTTGAACATTTAATTTTAATTTCTTTAGAAAAGGATGAGAAATCAATTTTTCAGTTATCAAGCTCATTGATGAAGTTTATTGGTGGATTTGTCGATATTTGCATGAGATTTATCAAACTTGATTGGGGATGCGTATACATTCTTCCATATCACAATTCCTCTTCCTCTTTTGTTGTCGAGCATTGGCATGATATAGTCGTTTTATTAAGAAGTAATAAAGTTAACTGCGTGGGGTCGAAAAATTGTTGAGGAATCTCTTATTGGAATTTTTTTCAGATATTCTCTTTTAATCAATTTGTATTGAGTTTATCGGATTTTGTTCTTAATTTTTTGGTTCTACTTTATTACAGACGTGTAGCCGATTAACAATACAAATCAAAATTTTTGGAGTGTATTTTTAGTATTTTGGGGCCCAATCTTATTATTATTTCCATTTAGGCTGGTTTGATTTTGTTATCAATATTGATCGATTGATGATTTGAAGATCCTAACGTTATTCATTAATTAAGTCAGAGATGCCATTTTGGACGCCGGTTAAAAAGTAAATAAATGAAATAACGAAGAATGGTTCGACGTAGTTTCAATATCATTCTACCACACAATTATCTTCCTCATATTCATCCACCATCATCAAATGGATAAGTAGCTACCGTTAGAAGTTTAATCAGCTTTTTCATATTCATCCACCATCATCGAATAGATAAGTAGTCAGCATAAGAAGTTCAAACCACCATTAAATAAAAAAAAACATTATATTTTATTCATTTTAGAAATTTTGATTGTTATTTTATTGTTCTTTTCATTATTATTCTGTTCACCTATTCGCTCAATTTATTTTATTTTCATTTCATTTTTTTGACACTGAAGAAATGTCTTAGACATTATTTGTTCAGCTGACTCAATTTGTGTATTAATTTAGGTTTTAGTTTTTTTGGATTCTATTTGAGAGAATCTAGAGCGGTCAGGTTATTGCTATTAATTTTTATTGTTGTCTAATAGTTTATTTTTTTTTATTTAATTGGTTATTTTTATATCGATGTTAGATTAATACTTATATACATCCTTTTATAAATTATCATATACTTTCAGTATTTCATTTAATATACTTATGAATCTCATTTGTATGTTTGTCTTTTAGTGTTTTGTTGAAATCTCGTGATTTGGATTCAACCTTAGCTACTTATGTGAGGGATGTTAAGTTAGTAGGTATCGGTATAAGTTCCTGTTAGTAATATCGCAACCCTGTATATTAAAATTGAAGTAAAACTACAACTAGAAGTTAGTTCTAGTTTTATATCATAAGATCTAATTCTAGATTTAGAACTAGAAACATTCGGGTTTAGCCAAACATCTTTTAAGCCGGCTGACAATGTTTTCGAAAAAATATCGATAATACTTTCAAATAACAAATTTAATTTTTATTTCCCACCTGCCACTGATTTCAGAGCTGTAGACTGCAGTATCTAAAACTAATTACGCATTCTAACCAAATGCATAAAGTTGCCTATCTATATAACTATATATTATATCTTATCTATGGACATAGATCAAGTCAAATTCGGTTGACATCTTTCAAATTATTATCATTTCCACTATGAGGCCGAACTAGAATTGCAAGAATAGTTCCGATAGTGATGAAATGAGAAAATCGCAAATTTCAAATGGAGAAACTACACTAGAACCCCGAGTATTAACCATAAGTTTCAACTTACCGGTAACAATTTCGATTGTGCCGTCCGGCAAATAGGCTTAAAAGACCCCTTCATGGTGGCTTCTTGGAAATTATGGAAATGATTGTCCCAGTCGTAAGATACGAGTCTCGACTCCAAAGTCATTCCAGCCAATTCCGGGGGTGCGGCTATTCGGACAGGGTTTGAACCTCTGCAATATTAGAACGTTAATTATTATCAACATGGAATGATAACCGCAATGTATTAAAGCTTGGTTATAGAGTTAAATTGAAACTTACGGTATTAATTCCTGGATGCCCAACGAATGTAGAACCGTCGGTAAACTGGGTAAACTATGGCAAGACGTCAAGTTTCGCTGCCTGGGATAGTACAAACCCATGACGAGACAGGTTTCCTGCCGGTTCGTGTAACCTCCGAGGGTAATGGCCGGCCTCCCGGAACTGTTGTAGGTACATTCCGCTATCAAGTGATCCCCAGGGAGAATCCTGACTGGGGCTCCCAACCGCCTATATTCCTGATAGTCAGAATCCAAGTTATCGTCCGATGCGATCGGTGCCTGTTCAGTACCACCCCGAACGTGTTTCAGCGAGACCTGCCGTCCTATCCTGTGGGTCTTCATCACCACCGCAAACATATTGATCCCGCCACCGGGAAATGCCTGTTTTGTGCATTCCGGAACACAGTGTCCGGAGGAGATGACTCGATGTTGTCCAGGTGGGATAATGTGTCGCCAGTTTGGATCCATTCCTAAAAGAATAAATAATTTTAGAGGGAAACGTTCCCCGTCGCATCGCCTTAATTAAGCCCCAGTTACGCGATAAACAGGACTCAAGGTTTAATTAAATCCGCTGTCACTGGATATTTGGATTCAACTGGAATAGTTAACCCGACACTTGAACTTCGACGATTCTGGCTAACCGTCCACTGGTGGCGGCTTGTCGAGACTTGAGCGAAGTTTAAGCGTTAGAACTACATCAAAGTCACTTTGATTTCTCCGATTCTAATTCTAATTCTATTTAATTAACTATTATTTCCTTACACGTAACGTTTAACTTACCTATTGATATAACGCCAGCTTCGTGTCTTCGAAGTGTGGGTGTATAATACAATCGAAGACCCGACCCATCTAAATTTCCCAATGTGCCATCTGTTGGGCTAACATAATGTGTTTCTAACAGATAGAACCTCGATTCTAGGGGGTATCCCGTTTCTGGTGGAAAGCTAAACCCTTCCGAACCCTTCGCCCAACTGGCAACAACTGTACTACAAGCTAATGGTTGTACGCTGGCATCGAAACATTGACGACCTGAGCTGTCCGCCAAAACATGAACGGATGAGGTATCTTGGCACTCGTAAAGAACGACGTGTTGCAGTCCACCAAATCCTCCCGTTTCTTGTAAAGGTTCGTACTAAAATTAAGAAAAAATATTATAAAATGAAAATGTAGGGGTGAAATTTATTAAATGCAGGGTGAATAATTTGGCGTCCCTCTGTTTATCTAAGTTACTTGTCATCAAATCAAAAGGGCAAACTACTTCGTTGGATCTCCCTTGAGACTTGAAGATAAAATAAATAAAGTTCGTAGGTACATAACGGTAATGTTTGCGTAAACGACAGAAAAAGCCTCTCTTTGAACTCGGTATTTTAGCTTTATACACAATCAATGTTAAAGAAGCTCAAAGCAATACTTACTCTAATTAAATGATGTCTGTCCGCCAAAGGGGGCAATCTCACCACCCTACACCAGTACAAAGTGTCACCCGGAGCGGGAGTCGGAACATCCTTGTTAGTAATCTCCCAGACATGCACCTTTTCTTCAGGACTTGGGGCGTCCTGATCGGCTCGCTGGACTAGGTACAGAGATTGAATCCCACGAGATTCAAGACTCCGGTCGAGTAAAGAACCAGGAGCGACAGCGCCTCCAATAGGTTCTTGCTTGTGGAAAGTCCACAGTATTCGCATCGTGTCGTTCTGGAAAATAAAAAGGATCACTGTTAAAATATTTCCGCTATGTCACCCGTGGGCATTCGCGCGCTTTACTGGCTCCTCGAGACACTCACGGAATACGAATATAATCCATTAGGTCGCTGTTTCGATTAATTTTAATAATTACATGAATATTCAACCTTGATTTTAAGTGGTAATTAACAATTAACCGCTTGAAACTAAGTAAGAGGGTCGTACCCCATGCATTCTTCGCCTCGTTTAAACGAAACATCCAAGAACATTATATCGTTCCTTTCGCACGATCATTCAAACACTCACTCACACACACACGTACACAGGCCGACTATGGCGGAGGTAATTAATAATACGTCTTAAGAGAGCGGTAAAACGCATTAAACTTACACCCACGCGGAACGTGTATACCGCTTGACAGGCGTAGACGCTTAAATCAAAAAAGGGGCGTGGTGCTGGTTCCATTGTTCCTCGAGAGCCCAAGACGTATACCTATGTCGCAAAGCCACGTTACGGCCTCGACGCTGTCTGAATACGAAATGCACACGTGAAATACGTCTTAACTGCGTACGCGTGCAAGAAGTGTCCCGCGGTGGCGGCTCCGTCATTTCCGTTAATGTTAAGAACTTGTATATACGTTTTAATTATTTAGGTCGCGAGGACGGCCTTATTTATTCATATCGCCCAGAGTCAACTTTAATTAACTTCGAAACGCGGGAAACAGACGTCAGGGATGTCGCGGTTCCGTGCTGAAACCGACGTGTTGTCAAAGCTTAGGACACACTTCACCCGTTCTTTGTCAGACGACCACGCGCTCGATCGATAAATAACAAAGAGAAGTATTTGTAGAAACACCAAAAAGTTTACGTTGTTATTTTATCCCAAATTTGACCGGAAGTAGTTTATATTCAAATACATTAAAGTTCCGCTAATTCGTACACTACTAAGTCCGAATTTCTTTGTAATCCAAATAAAATTAGAAAATGTAAAATTTGCATTGTGTCCCTTATAGTCCAAATTGGGAAAGGATTCACTAACTGGAGTTAGTAGATTTTTCTTTCTATCTGTAGAAGTATACAAGCTGATATTTCGAAAACACAGAATGGCTTCTATTAAAATTGTTGAAGTTGTACTTCCCAATGTTTGCCAATCCTTGCAATTTATTAGCAAAATGTTAGAGAAATGTATTTGGATAGTCAGACGAGGAAGAGGAGGACTGTTCCATGAGACGTCATATTTGGTCCTCATGCGACGTCGCCTTTTAGACGTCATTTGGCTGCGACATATTAATGTCAGATTTACATCAGTAAGACGTCGTCATTTAAGGACTTGGGACGTAAGTTAAAGCGAATCTTTGACGTCGTCTGGACGTCATAGTGGTGACAAAGTAGTACTTTAGTACTCGAGGAACTTTAGATTTGCAATGGACAGCAGTGTTATAAGTGACAGTATCCAGAATTAAACACAGGTTCTCCATTTCAATCAGGAATGAAGGGGGTTTGACAGAGACATGTCCCATGCACTCCTGATTGAAGTGGGGAACCTGCGTCTAACTTTTTATATTGTCACCGACAGCACTGCTTTCCATTATAAAAACCAATTTGGACGGTTCAAATAGAGGAACCTATAACAGAACTATTTTGAAGTCAGAATTGTCAGTTGGACCAATTTGACCAGGTTTGACATGGTAATATTTTTGGATTGTATTATGTACAGTTGTATACAGAAAAAGAGTCAGCGCCACGCCATCTTAAACGAAAGGGGAAATGGAACTACAGTCCGAGGGCGCCTGCTTTTGCAATGGAATGCATGCAGCCCTCATTATACATATATCCAATATCCCCTTAGAAATGCGAACCTTCTTTTCCTTGGGCATTGAATATTTCGTTTTATTCATCTGAACCAGCCCTGGAGAGCTGAATATCTTAGGCCGGCTCTGGTTCAAATATGGAGGGTTGGCTAGAGTTGGGTTTAACCGTGCATCTGAAGGCCTCTACAATGAATAGAAATAGAGTACTTCACAAACTAATTTGGGATCCCTGTATCCTGTAATTGAAGTAAAACCAGAATTAACACTAGACCTAGAAGTGGCATGGCAAATTAAGGTAATTTTATTAAACGGTTTTATGCTGCAGCAAATTAGGCAGTTCTCTCCATGAAGATGCTGGGACAAATGACATTAAAATTGAGAAAGCTACTAAAAGTTTCAGTGTATCAGTTAATGTATCGGTGTATTCAGTTTATGTATGTACTGCAAGATAAATGCAATAAATCTATAAATATGACTTTATAAATTTTTTTGACAGAATCTAAATATAACTTCAATAATTCGCATGCTTCCATAATTTGAATTTAGCTGGTTTTATTTGATTCAGATTAGCAAAGCTTCACTGTATAAACGATAATTCGTTAACAAATAACTCTAAATTAAATCAACTTATTCAAGAGAGTACCCAGACCATGCTACATTTCATTTTCATTTAAAATCGTTTCATTTTAGTTTTATTTATACATTTTATTTGTATTTTTTTTATTTATATTTTTTACTAAAGTTTTCAAATGGAATTTTTCAGTATTTTTGTTTGAAATATTTATTTTTAGAATGGAAAGCGTAAATATATCGATTATGATCGATGTTTTCATTGTGCTAAATAGAATTCAACAGTAACACAACTTAACAAGTCTTTTATCTCTTGATCATGGCCTTTAATGTATATATGATGGTTTATTGCGGTGGTAAGAAGGTTTATACAGTGTTGTTAAATACCCGGGTATTTGTTTTCAAGGGAATATACCCTATGTATGCTCCCGGGGGTATTTACTCAAGATGCGTATTTTGAAGTATATATAAAATTTTAACGAAAGTACAACCAAGACAAGGACCCACTAATAAAGTAACCATATTTAATCCAAAAACACGAGTTCTTAAAAAAAATCAATAACAATAGTTATTTACACATAAACTCAAAAATAATATAATAATTTCAAAATCAGAGGTCCCCAATCTTTCTCGGTTTGCGGCTCTCTAAACAATCGGATTTTTTCCGTGGCGCCTTAAATAAATCTGATTTTTGTTAATTCTGATGTTTCTAGTTCCAAGTCTAATGTTAGTTTTGAAGCTAGGTTGGGTTGGGTTGGATTGGGTTCCATCTTAAGAGAGGTGCGACTAAACCTAAATATTTTACGTTGTAAGTCACTAATATTGGGTCTATTGTTAGTTATTATTCAGTTTTAAACTGTTGTATAACGCTAGACCTAGCATTAGAAAGATTCAGGTTTAGCCGTGCGTTTTCAAACATACAGCTAAACCGAAACTTTCTAGTACTAGATCTAGTGTTAGTTCTAGTTTTTGTTCGATACAAGTATACAATTATCTAAACCCGAATAACAGCTAAAAGTGAAGCTAATACCAATACTAAAACTAACACTAGAACATTCCCACTTTGTAACCCTATCCGGGAACATACTGTATATGATGGTTTATTGCAGAGCTTCATTCATGTAGAATGCTGGTTTATTGAAGTGATAACAATATTCATACCAACTCATATTCCTCACCAATAAGCAAAATAAGAGTTTTATGAATATATGATGCTTTATTTCAATGTTAATTAAGTTTAGATTCATACCATATAAACTCCAACGCATCGTCCGCAAGCGATCTTGGCGGTTAAAGTATATATGATGGTTTATTACAGTGTTGACGAAGTTTATGTCAATATGATTGATGCTCCAGAGTCGCGCCCGCAAACGACCTCTGCGTTTAAAGTATATATGATAATCCATTGCAGTGTTAACAAAGGTCATGTCAATATGACTGATACTCCAGCGCCTCGCCCGCAAGCGACCTTGGCGTTTAAACCATATATGATGATTTGTTGTACAGTTAACTAGATTCATATCAACTCCGTCGCTTCGGCGTTTAAAGTATGTATGATGATTTATTGCATTGTGGACTTGATTAATGCCAATATGAAAACTGTTGAGATTGTGGAAATAAAAGAATTTATAAATCAAATTGTATTAGATTATTTTGTATATCAAAAGAGATAATTTACAGTGATTTCCAAAATTTAATAATACCACGGAGTATGTAGGCGATTTTAATTAATATGCATCCCGTAAAATTGCAATAATTTACGGTTAGGGCCATTAACATAATTCGCGATGAGTTATACCGACCGTCGCGCCATGAAAATGAATAACGCGTTCCATTAAAACGTCCAAACGGCACGATACCGTAATTGCGATGATATCTACGTTTCGGGATTTGCGCCACGACGCTTTTTATCGAAAGTGTTAAAAGCTGAGTCGCGTCCGAAATGTTTACATTCCGTGAGGGCGACGTCGCCGGCGCTCCTACGGTCATTTGTCACCGGAAGGGAATGACTAAGCAACAAGATATTCCACTCGGCAACTGGTGCCTTTCCTTATTTCTTTTATCTTTTTGGAGACGCCTCCATTTCTTTTTGGCCTTCCCTTTTAGAAAAGCAGATGCTTGAAGGGGTTACTGGCATCTTAAATATACCCCTAAATCGTTTGACGTTAATAGCCACGAAATTTATCACGGACTAACCGACGATTTTTATATCGTTTCCTAGTATACTTGTTGTTGACACGGAGTTGACCGATGTGTACCTTTACGGTCACCAGAACCCAATCGATAATAACCACGTAAATCACGGATTTACCGCGAATAAATATTTGCCTTGAAACTATTACTACGTGGGGAGAGCGGTACAAAACGACGTTTCGACGCAAACAACACTCATTAGAACAATCTCAACTGGGCGCAAACTCTAATTAGGAGCAATCCTGCGCCCGTGTTTGGAAGTTAAATCGAATAAGCCAAGACCGGAACCCGTGAAAATGGTGACCTCGTGGATTAGTTAGTTTACACAAGGTTTTAGTTTTTTGATTGCTTTAATTAGGGTACAAATGGAAAATCAATAACGGATTGAGAAAAAAATGTGTTAAAATTCTTCTGCGCAGTTCGTGACTTAATAATAATTATTTTTAAACGCACCATCTGCTCGGAGGCCGAATCGGGGTCGAACCAAGTAACCGGTACCGACGAACACGAAGACGACCAGAATTCTACCAGGCGAAGGAGGAGGAAGAAAGAACAAGAAACAACTTACCGTTATCGGTATATCGTGGTGATCGCATGTGTCTAACTGCCTCCTGAATCGCAGAACGGTGTGGGTGCTGTTCTCGTAGCCGAGAAGCAGTTGGTAGTCCTGGCTGGAGTCCACTTCCGGTTCACGGTCCGCGGTGGTTACGTGACGGTCCTGAAACGCAATGTTCTTCGTTAAACACCATCGTGGCTATCGCAACTTCGCCCATATCTTCTCTTTCCATATAAGGAAGAGAAGACATAAGAGGCGTTGATATTAACGACACGACGATAAATGCGTCCCACATGTTCGCGCCGGGTTAACAACCAGTTTCCTTATTAAGGGACACCGGTAGGAGAGTTCCTAATTCCCGGGAATTAGAACCTCGTCCCGGGGGTTGGGGTTTATGGGAAAGTGGGATTATAAAATGGGACGGTTGCCGTCTGCGCGGTTATTCACGAGACGCCCATGTGTGTTTTCACATCGTTAAAGCGGAAAACGGCTGCTGAAACTCAGTAAAAGGTCGTTTTTATATTCTCGTAATGTTGGTTTAAGGTTTCAGTTAGAGAATGTTTAATTTACTTCGAAAAAAAAAATTATTCGTAAAACTAACTCGGTAGATTTCCTGCCGGACTCGTAAAACCGTCGTCCGAACACAACAATTATCGTTGGGGCCAGGAAGATGTAGGTTTAGCGAAATTCGGTATAATTTGTTAGAAGAGGAGCAACTCTGTCCGAATTTATTACTCCCCTGACGAGGAAACAAGCGATTTAATTACCAAGTGGGTATCATAGAAAAACTTTTCGACAAAAACAGCGCGAGAACTTTCCAACCAATATTAAACCTTCCGTTGTTGCAGAACCGTTATGTCCAATTCCAACCGAAGTTGCACGACCTTTACATACATGGTTTATGGACCAGACGGCAACGTACTCGGCTTCGAAGAAGCGAAATAACGTTTCATCTCATCCTTTCGCACTTTATTTCGAAATATAATAATTTCCTTCCGATTCCCTTTAATTATAGATACATCATCCGGAAAAAAGAATCACCCTTCTATAAAATAATTTAATCTTTAATTCAACTAACTGTAAACGAAGGGGCTTTAAAATAAAGGGCTCCTTTGACTTTGAAATATGTATAAAATTACATTGGAAGCGAGCTAGCTTTGAACTTTCCCAATAGCACAATTTAATTAATGATTTAACAAAATTATAGAACCGTATTCGTTCGAATCTTAAGACGCATCCAATTCTAAGGCGAACCTCATTCATGTCTGATAAAAATGACATACGATATAACATGTTCCTATGACTGTATGAATGTTTTAATCCTAGTCTAGTGTAAGTTCTTGTTTTAGTTCAATGAAATAGATATAATCTAACATTGAATAACAACTATAATTAGAACTAGAAACATTCGGATTTAGGCGTACGTCTCTTAAGACGGCTAAACTTGAGTGTTTCTAATTCTAAATCTAGTGTTCTACTTTTAATCACAAGTAAAATCACAATATTCGGGTTTAGCATATGTTTCTAGTCCTATAAACACTAAAGCTCTGCTATTTTGGACACCCCCAAATCCGAATACCCCTGCAATCCGAACAAAATTAGAAAACGTAAAATTTGCATTATGTTCCTTTTAATCCGAATTGGTAAATGATTCGCTAATCCGAATTAATGGTATTTCTGTATGACTGTTTAAACAAGTTGAAACACGTTTAGTTTTCTAATACTCGTTTACTTTATACGCTCAGTTTTGCGTAAAACTTTCACCTAAACAGTTGCACAAGATGTTAACAATCGCCGAAAAATAACAAATGTTAATAAAAATAATTAACACAGATTTTTTCATGGATTTAGTTACATTGCAAGTTGTGTCGCAAATTCAGCGCGTAGAAAAACTGTAAGAACCAGAATATCCAGAAATGGAAAATAAGTTGTATTAATGATTTCATTTACAACGAGAAAAACATGCTACAGCTACAACTAATTAGTTAAGAGAAAAAGTATTACAAATTTTTTAATAAATGGTATAAAGGCAAAACGTTCGTTGCAAGCAAAGGATGGAGTCAGTTTAAAAATAGACTAAAAATCACTTAAAAAATGACTAGCTGAATATATCACCTAGCTGAATAATGCAGATGAATCTGCATTAGTCTGAAAATTACTTCCCGATATGTTGGTCTATGCCGGATAAAGCGCTGCTCCAGAGAGAAATCATCATAGGAAAGAATAACTTTTTTTGCTTGTACAAACGGAGATGGCACACAAACTTAAAATGTCGGTTATTGGAAAAGAACCACTAAATAACCACTAAATATAGTTTTTTATTCAAAACAATATCCTTTTATTCGGATTCAACCGTCTTTAACCCCAAGATATGAAGACTCATTTAATGTGATACATTTCCGAAATATTTTGTAAATTTTAAAACCAACAGGGAATTAGCTATTAAAATTGACTACCTTAAACCAGTATTTCTTTTAAAAGAAATTCAATCCGAATTTGTTATTTGTAACGTTCACACATATACTACAATAACGTAACTACAATTATTACCTTATTACAATTATTTATCTAAAAACAAATTATTTTTTATTGTGGACTGAACTCACAATCTACTTACAATCTTACTAATACAAACTATTACTCTTAAGACGGCTAAACCTGAATGTTCTAGTTTTAAGTCTAGTGTGAGTTCTATTTTTAGTTTATTAAAAAGTTAAAATTATTATAAATTATTATGGATTGCTCAAAATTTGAGAAAATCATGAGAGATTTGGTTGTCAGTGGCAAGTTGACAACCAAAGTAGGTACAACCAGTAGGTATTGTTATTGGAGGAGTTTGAATATCAAGTGATAAACTGAAATTCATGTTTTACCTGTTATTAAGAGAGCACAAGAAGCCGATCAGGAATGTCAGACAATTAAGGAGATATTGAAACGTCAACAATATGATGACTATTTCAATCCTTTATAAATTTGTTGAAGGCAAAAACCTGTTAGTTGTACTTAAATATATGCAGTATGTGGCATATAACATGAAATCCACACAAAGTTAGGTATTGAGGGAGAGATAATTGTTGAAAAGAAACTAAACCAAACGTATTGTATTCCAAAGTTACAACAGAAAATAGATTAGATTATTGGAAGATCTGCAACTAGTGTTTTCAATATCAAATCAAAATTTTAACTTTCCCTTATGATCAAACAGATTAATCCCACCTAAGTCGTGCCATTGAGTTAGGTTGAGTTGAATTTGGGCTGAGTTGGGTTGTATTATGAATTATTGCAGGAACGTATGCGACTGGGATAGGAACGTCCAGAGAAGATGCCGATAAGAGAGAGAACATACAGTAGAAGATATGGGGACATAAATACGGAGCGGATTCCAAAATATCTAATGAAGGAAGGGAATGCGGAAATGAAGAAGCTGGTCACCAGATTTTGTTATGACAATGAGTAGAGCAAGGATTGGGAAGTCTTAGAACATATGGTAAAATGATATATCGAGATGAAACAAGAAATGAACTAAAGACGGATTTTGGAGTAGCGGATTAAGTGGGACAAATTAGTCTCATTCGTTATGTTGGGTTACGACATATTCAAAATTTACAGAAACAATATACATCTGATTAAGCAAAATTGAATACAATTGAACGATTCCTATGATTTCATAATTGCCCTAATTTTGACGAATAAAAATGTTTAAAGAAAGAAGGTTTTCTACATCCATTGGAAAATAGGAATATCGAACCAAACACCACCACGTAGACCATTCAAGACAACTAGCTTCTACTTCTAGGAAAATATTGTAAACAAATAATTGTACACACTAAAGCTCTTATACATATATAACATATTTGTAGACTGGGACTAGAAAACTCGGATTTAGCCGTGCGTCTAAAGAAAAAAAATCCAGTCCCAGGTCTAGTGTTAATTCTACTTTTAGTTCAATGCGATATAAACAAGACACTAAGATTCTCTTGTGTTTCAGAAACAAGATTTCAAGACGCACTCGTGTATTAAGAATAAAATACCGTATATATCTATCGCGTGCTCTTTTACCCCATCACATTAAGATAAAAAATATTTAAATTGTCGATCGGGGTCATCGATTTACTATTAAAGTTGGGTTATTTTTGGCACCGTCCTTATCGTTAACGATTAGCGTAAATAATTACGCGAAAAATAAATTCGTCCGTTATCTGCACGGTAAAAGTCGCAACACGGACGAACGCTTATCCGTCGTGGACGATAAAATTCTCAAGTTCCGTAATTACGCCGAGTTGAGGACCGCGATAAATTAGCAGCTAATGACGCGAGAATTATCTCCCTTTCTTGGAAGAAAGTTTTCAGTTTGCTTTGCCGCTTTACGGCGCGTTCGCCTTCTACGGAATTCTAATCTCGTACCGCGCTATTTATCGCAATCCGGCCCACTGTCGTCGGCCAATATCGGCATAGAATCTTCAGGAATTTAACCGTTCAACGGTTCTTACGTTTCAACTTAAGCGTAACAATCAAAAGATTATTTTGGTACAAAACATCCACCAAGAGAGTACAGCAAATATTTAGTAAATACTCTTGGTTTTCTATACAGTAAACATTAACGAAATTTGCTTTAAAATGTTTTTTATTTCATTACAACATCTTAATTCGTTTTTGAGATACCACTTTTTAAGTATGTTTCATCTTCATAACAACCGAAACTCCAGAGTTAAATATAAAAAATAAAACATTGAATCTTTATCGAATTTGCTTTAATCTGCTGTTTGTTTCATAGTGATATATCAATTAGTTTGTGCGATACGTAGAGATTTAAAATTCATAAATCTAAAATTGAAAATCTAAATAAATATTCTAAAAAAAAAAATCTAAATATTCTTTCAAATGCTTGATGATATCTCAATTCTTACTTGAGATACTACTTATTAACAGGAGTATATTGCAGGAGTTGGATAAGAAAATCATGACATTTATTAAAACAAATATGTGTGTTACATTAAATCTTCATTAAATTTGGTTTAATCTGCTGTTTGTTGCATAATAATATATTAATTAGTTTTTTAGATACATAGAGATAAATTACCCTAACTTTAGTGTTTAAGATAACGTAAAGTTGCGTTTTCAAATTCATAAACTACTACTATATAAATTTTCTTTCAAATACTTAGTAGTTCATAATGATATATTAATTCCTTCTTGAGATATAACTTACATTTATATTTTATATCTATAACAACCAAAATTGCAGGGTTGGATATTACCGTCTTCAATTTGTCGCCCTTTCTAAGTTAATCAAATGGTGGTTTGTATAAATTAATAAACATAAACAAACAATAGGTGGGGAAATTTTTTATCATTAGATGCCATATTTATTATAATTAGGCAGTGTAATGGGGACTGCATATATTGATATACCTACATATGCAACTTTTATAAAAAACAACATACTTTTTTAAAAGCCACAAGAAACTTAACAAGAAAATTACATTACATACAAATTTCAGTTTCATTTGTATAAACGATCAAATTATTCCAAATCGTAATCATCAATCATCGATAGGAATTGACTCCACTAACTTTCAAATAGAAAAATTGTGTATAATGCTCTCAAAATTTATATTACATATAATTTCTTGTTCATGGACAATATTGCAAGTAATAGTATAACAATTTTGTTATCTTAAATCACTCATTGATTTTTGATTTTGAAGATAATTTTTAATCAACTTCAATTTTCAAAATCTCCTTTCTCAAGAGAACTTTTAGTTCTAGTAAATCTATCAAAACCTGAATCTTTCTTCTGTCAATACAAAACTGTCTTCATCAATGTCGATAAAATCATTACATATTTGACATTCATTTAGTAGGTTATTTGGTATTATGCACGAATATTTTCTTGCAAAAACATGCAATTGATTAAAACAATCTTTTATTTCCTTTATAATTCTATCCGTAGATAAAAACATTTCTCTTCTTACTTCTTGTTCTAAGGATTATTTCAATTCCTTTCAGTATTTTCTTAAAAACTACACTTTAAAACGTTGTATCAAACGAAATAATTAAAATCTGTTAAATCGGATTTATTGTTTTCCTTCAATCAAGATATAAAACAAAGTTAGATAACTTCAATCAAATATCTGATTTCTTTTATTTGAAAGTCTGTGTAACAAATAGTATTTTTTAAAGACTACACCTTTAAATGTACCATATTTATCAAAATCTGTTAACATGACTCATATCATTCTAAAATAGAATACTTTTTCTGCGAATGACGATATAAACCAAAGATTCATGATAACTTGAATCAAAGATATAATTTATTTTACCTGAAAGTTTTAGCAACAAGTAGTATTTTCTTTAAAACTAAAATTTAAAACGTTGTATCAAACGAAATAATCAAAATCTTTCAGTATGGCTTAAATCATTCGAAAATAGAATCCTTTTCCTACAAAGCATAATATAATACAATATGTTACCATATCTTGAACAGAAAATATTTTAAGATTACAGAAAGATTTATATTACATGTTTATATTTAAATAATAGAACTAATAGATCTAAAGCCTAAAGTGTATAAACATGAATAAAGATAAAAATGTCGCTCGTTGCTCGGTGATCTTACATATTTATTAAGGTTACATTAATAAATATAAGACCTTAATAAGGTTAAATAAATTTTCTTTAAAATGTTTTTTTAGTTCATGATATCTCAATTCGTTGTTGAGATATAACTTATTTAAATTAATGTTTTATATCTATAACAACCAATATTGAGGAGTTGGATAAAAAAACCATAACATTGACGGATATGGAAATTAAGAAATTATTTGTGGCACATTAAAACTTCATTTAATTTGCTTTAATCTGTTATTTGTTTCATTATAAAATCTGCTTAGATTAATTTTGAGATACATAGAGATTAATTACGCCAACTTTCATGTTTAAAATAACGTAAGGTTGTCAATTCATAAATCTGAAAACTGAAAATTTGCAAAAATGATTTTAATAATGTTAAATAGTAAACACTATAAATTTTCTTTAAAATGGTTTTTAGTTCTTCATGATATCTCAACTCGTTCTTGAGATACGATTTTTTCAAATTTAAGTTCATAACTACTAATTGAAGTGTTGTACATAAAAAAATTATAACATTCATAATTATATAAATTAAGAAATTATTGATGGCTTATTTAATCGTCATCAAATTTGGTTTAATTTGCAGTTGATTTCATAACGATGTCTCCATTGGATTTTGAGATACCTAAAGCTAAATTACGTTAAGCTTTTTTGATTAAGATGTTGCAAAGTTGCAAACTTATTGCTTCAGAAATGTTAAGAAATCATTTAAAAAAAGAAAGGAACTTGAAAATTCAAAATGTTTTAACCTGCTTCTTGTGATACGATTCTTGAAATTATGATTTATCCATTAATGAAAATAGAAAAAAAATTTGGTGCTAAAAATGATTCTTATCTATAAGACCTTTAATCTCAACTAATTTTAAAATATTAAAAGAATTCGCTACTGATATAGTCTAGAACAAAGGCTGGGTTGAGTTGGGTTGTGACGGATAGCTAAACGGAAACTTTCTAGTACTAGGTCTAGTGTTAGTTCTAGTTTTAGTTCGATACAAGTCTATAACAGTTTAAGACAGAATAACAACTAAAAAATAACTCATAACTAAAATTATAACTAATACTAGACCTACAACCCAGCTTTAGAACTAACACTAGACCTACAACTGGAAACATTCAAATGTTTTTCGTTCTAGGTCTATTGTTGTATACGTGTATCGAATGAAAACTAGTACTTGGTAGTGTAGAATTAGCTCTAGTTTTAATTCTTGTTTAAGTCTAGATTGTTGTAAATTTTTCTGGAAGTAAAACATAAATTACTTGAGAAATCAGATCAATTTTCGAAATCGAGTAATTTCTTTCTTACATTGTCAAAGATACATTGGAAAAGCTTTAACACTCATAAATCATCAAAGTGAGCTCCTTGATTGTACATTATCATCTAAAGCAGAGATTCGAAATCTTTTTTAATTTGCGGCTACTTAAATAACCAAACTGTTTTTCCGCGGCGCCCTTAATACAACAGATTTATTTTAAATTGTTAGCTTTCTTGAAAAATTGGAAAACTTTGTTTCTTAAAAGCGATTACTCATATTTCGAGGCGCCCCGGAGAGCAGCGGCGTACAGTTTGGGAATCACTAATCTAAAGTCTAGACTCTAGACTTTAAACTCTAGACATTTTACCTAACGGTAAGTGTAGCTTAAAATGTAATAGTTTGAAATTGTCCCAGTAAAATTTACGAGTCATCTTAAATACTTTTATTGACAATTTGGTCGAAATTTTATTGCCCATTTTAACTGACGTTTAACGACGTTATTTTATTTTTGAACGTCGGATCTATTCGGTTGCCTCAATGTGTTAAATGCTTCAAAATCGTTTCGTGTCTATTTAAGATTATAATAGACCTTAAAATTAAAATTAATAAAATTTACGTCCGCCCTAAAACGAATCATTTTTTCCCTTTTACCAACCTTGAAAAAAAATTTAGTGAACCTTCCAAGTCGTTAAACATTAATCGTTGATTTATAGGCATTTTCTATTGTTGTGTGGCGTGTGTGCGCTCCTTTGTTGGATTTTGAACATAAAAAGAAATAAAAAAAGCTATTGGTACACTTTTAATCCATCTTTACGATTCCATTAGAACAGCGTGGAAACAGGCTTAATCGAATCGTGCGGAAAGGAATCCTGCTATTACGTGTAGCAAAAGTATCGAGGTCGTCGACAAAATCCATTCGGGTAGAAGAAAGAAGAACAAAAATGGAACGCTGTTATTCAATCCGTTAGCAACTGTAACGTGTACGTATTCAATTCCGGCCTAATCCGCAACTGGGCGGCTACTTTTACAAACAATTCGAATTAAATCATCGAGTTTTCCACTTCAAAGGCCGAGTCGCCGCTAATCCCCGTGGAACGAATTAAATTCGGCTCCCTGGCACACTCCAGTTCAAACTTCGTGGTACACAAACTCCAAATAACTCTAAATTTTATCCATACAATATATCTCATATTATCATTCAGGTAATGATTAATTATATCAAACAGATTTAAAGCAAATTGAAACGCTAAAATAAAAGCAACGCCGATAATAAAGTACATGTTTAGTTAATTGAGCTCAATTACCATTTTAAAAGCACGATGGTTTAATTTTCAATGCAACTGGATGGAGAGGTCGTGGTAATTAAGACTGGAATAAAAGAAATCGGTCTACATCCGTTTCGATTTAAAACGAGACGGGAAGGATAAATAACGCAATCAAAACTACAAGCAAACGATACCGCATTTCTAATTACGTCACGTACCACGTTCAAAAATAGAGACTAATTAAGTTGGCAAGTCACGAAAGCCATGGCGGGTTCTAAACGAGGTGCTAGAATCGTGGTTTTCCCCAAAGGAGAACAACGCGTCTTTAATTTCGTGGGCGATCGGGATGCGATAACACTTTACCCTCACACTCATCTTCACTGATTTGGAAAAAACCCCAATTAACTAATTAAATCTCTGTGTGGGATTAACCAATTCAGAAAAGATTTTGTACTCAAACAAACGAAATTAAAGAATAAAATCGATCGTAATTAATTCGGGGAAGATTTATGTTCTTAAAGAACTTGCGCACTCTATTATTAGTTAAAAATCGACGATCGACATTGGAAATCCATCCTGTAATCAATCCTTCGCACTCCCTCGGGTCTGTAACTTAGCCGGTGTCAATTATCTTTTCACCCACGAATGAAGGAAGACCGAGGGTTTGTGTAGACAAAAGCGAGACTGTAAATTAAGGTGTGTCCTTAGCGGGACCTCACACATGCCGAAGATCAGGCTCAGATACGCATGTGGCGACGTGCAAACGTCTCTCGTAATTGGATTGACTATAAACATTGTTCGTTTCTTCGTAGTGGTGGACCGAGTACAGCACGGATCTCCTTATATGGGGGTAATTAATATTGCAAACTCTACCACGATACTATACGCGACATACATCCTTTTTCTTCTTTTTGTTTGCAAAATTTGAACTTATAATAGAAATGGATTTGAAAACGTAAACGGAAAACGGTTTGAATAACATTCAAATTGTTGACACCTATGAAAACAAACTTGACAATTTGTTCATTAAGACAAAAGATAAAACCGATTTTTCACTTAAATTAGGTTTTATTTATATAATCTCTTGTGCGGTTGTGATTGTAGTTATATGGGCCAACTAGGTCAGTAGCTAAAAAGCAGGATATGCAAACATAAGAGCGATTGTATGTTGAGGAAATCTACTTGTGCACTCTCACAACATGCTACGTAGAAAGCTCACGTCTTTAACTTTGAAAGTACTGCAGTTATAGATTCAGAATCTAACTATTACAACCAAATTTCATCATTTTTGGCAATGATGCACATTAATTGGAGAGAAAAAAACATTAAAAAGAACATGAAGATAAAGAAAGAATGTGATTCTGATAAAAGAATTGTTATTGCGTTAAGAAAAAAAATGTGTAACAATTAGAAGATTATGTTGACACAACATGTCCTTTAGAGAGTCATCTATAACCATTCAAATTTTACTTTTTCACACAGAAGAAGAAAAAACTCTCGACTTCGTACCATTTTGTTAAATATTTCGAAATGTTTGTAATTCACCTACTAACATCATAAAATTCATGACGGTAATTACTTTTATTACATTTCATAGTTCTTACTATATACTTATTTAGTTATACTAAGAAAAAGAATCATTATATTCGAAACATATGTTGCATTGATTTCACCAAAATAAAGAAATTTATACATTTCAATTTTTGAGCTTTAATTTTATTTGCTTCAAGAAGACTTGAACTGCGTCCAAGAAACTTAATACTGGCCCTGGAAGACTTGGTACTGTTTCTAGAAGACTTACTATTGCTTCCAGAAGATTTGATATTGCTTCTAGATGTTTTGAAATGGTTCCAGAAGACTTGATGTTTCCTCTGAAAGAATTGAAATCCTCCCAGATTACTTGATACTGTCTCAAAAATCTTGCCATTACTAGCAAGAGACTTGACATTGCTTCAAGAAGACTCGATACTGCCATTAGAAGACTTGAAATGTTCCTTAAACACTTTGAACTACTTCTAGAAAACTCGAAATATTTCCAGAGAACTTGAACTGCTTTCAAATAACTTAATACTGGCCCTGGAAGACTTGATACTGTTTCTAGAACACTTGATATTATTTCCGGAAGATTTTATACTGCTTTTAGAGGACTTGAAATGGTTCCAGAAGAGTCGAAATGGTTCCAGAAGACTTGAAATGGTTCCAGAAGACTTGAAATGGTTCCAAAAGACTTGAAATACGTCCAAAACACCTAATATTGCGTTTTGAAGAATTGAAATGCTTCCAGATCACTTGATATTGCCTCAAAATATCGTGTATTTTGCCTACAGAACATTTGATACTACTTCTAAGAGATAGATGCTGCTTTTAGAAGTCTTGAAATATTTCCATTACATTTGATACTGTTTCTAAGAGATAAAATACTGCTTCCAGAAGACTTAAAATGTTACCAGAATACTTGATATTACTTCTAAGTGATTTGAAACGTTTCCAGAAGACATAATACTGTTTCCAGACGACTTAATACTACTAGCAGAAGACTCAATACTGTCTCTGCAAGACTTGAAATGCTCCTAGAAGGCTTGAACTGCTTCGAGAAGACTTGAAATGCTTCCATCAAACTAGAACTGCTTCCAGAAAACTTAATACTGGTTCCGGAAGACTTGATACTGTTTGTAAAAGACTTCAAATTCTTCGAAAAGACATGATATTGCTTCTAGAAGACATGAAATACTTCCACAATACTTGATATTGCTTTGGAAAGGATTGAAATGCTTCTAGATCACTTCCCAAAAGACTTAGCATTGCTTTCAGAAGACTAATCTGCTTCTAGATAACTTGATACTGCTTCCAAAAGTCTTGATACGTCTTTTGGTTTGATACTGTTCCAGAAGACATGATTTTAGCTCCAGACGACATAGTATTGCCTCCAGATGACATGATATTGCTTCTAGAAGTCTCAATACTGCCACTGGAAGCCTTGAAATGCTTCCAAAAAAGTTGAACTGCTTCCAGAAAATTTGAACTGCTCCCAGAAAAATTAATACTGGCCTAGGAAAACTTAATACTGTTTTTAAAAGACTTGACATTGCTTTTAGAAGATTTGATACTGCTTCTAGAAGACTTGAAATACTGCCAGAACACTTGATATTGCCTGGAATATTTGAAATGCTTCCAAATCAGTTAATACTGCTTCTACAAGACTTGTCATTCCTTCCAGAAGACTAAAATAAAAATAGTTCCAGAAGCTTTAGTACTGTTGCTTGAAGAGTTGAACTGTTCTCAAAGGACTTGATATGACTTCTAGAATACTTGAAATTCTTTCTGAAGAATTGATGCCGCTTGTAAACATAAGATACTATTGATAAATCATTTGACTTTGCTTCGAAATATTTTGACGTGGGTAGTTCAAAAACTGTTAACTAAAGACTAGAAATTGGTAACTAATGACAGTTTTATTGCAAAAGTAAAGAAACTATTAAAAAAAATTTATGTTGCTTCCTAAGTACCAAATACTGTTGGCAAAATACAAAATCATCATGAAAGAAAAGAAGAAAAACTGTTAATTCAAGACTAACTACTACTTGTAAAACTCTAAAGGTTGCTAGCAGAAGACATGTTGGCAATTTTTCACTGCAAACAAACCACTGTTGTCACACGCATACAAAATTTTATATACAAATTTTTGATTTGCGTGTGTTTGTTTCTGTTTTTTAGATTTTTTTTAAGTCATTCATCGTTTGAGGGTCTTTCCAATTCAATTGTTTTTAACACCCAACACTTATACGTATTTTCAAAACCCGACGCCTATGTGTATTGCCTTCTCAAAAATAGTTTAGATCTATTTTCAACTCCTGGTAGCTGCACATAACTAAGATAATACCTCGAGAAATGTTGGCGCCGCGCTCTTTATAAAGATCTTCCTAAAGGAAGTGATTGGATAACTGTTTGTAACAATTGTAGGATTGTGATGTCAACTATTGAAGTGTTTCGACGTCTACAGCATTTCTAATATCTAGTTGCTTTCTAAAGTAATTCGTCCTCTGCAAGTTGAATTAACTGGTCAGTCGAATATGGCTGGCGGTCAGCATCCAACAAATTCATATCATTTTCAAACTGGTCCAAAAGACCCACTTCTTTTGCTAATCGTAATATGTTTTGAATAATGTTTGGAAACAGATCTGATATTGCCAGTTGCAGAACAAACACAATCAGGCATAATGTTTTCCCATACGCGGTTTAATGTTGTTGATTTTAGCTCATCCCATGATTCGAGAATATTGTCTACAGAATTTTTTATAATGAATTGCTTCTAAAACTCATTAATGACAAGATGCTGAATTTCATGCAGAATTTTTTCATCCAAATTGTTGGTGGTTTGAGTGCAGGAAAATTACTTAGTTAATTTTTAATTTAGATCGACCTATTTTGAGCCAAGGAATCTGTGATTTTCCGTTGTACACGCATTTTGGAGACCTCCTGTATATAATATTTATAAATAAAATATATAGTTTGCGTTTTAAATATTATTGCGTAATGTTTTAATTTATTTACTTATCAACACCATTTATGACAATAGGGTGCGTCTTACAATTAGATTCGAACGAATACGGTATTATTGCTTATTAAAGCTTCTTATCTCAGAATAAAATCTCAATTTGTTGTTAAGCTATGATTTATGTACACTAGATTAGATTTTCAATAAAATGGTTCTTATGCTTATACGCATATGGCGATATGTAAACGTCTCTGGTAATTGGATTGACTATAAACATTGTTCGCTCCTCCGTAGTGGTGGCCCTAGTACAGCAAGGGATGTCCTTATACGGGTGTAATTAATATTGCGAACCGCACCACGATCCTATGCACGACATACGTCCCACTTTCCCGCGCCCCTTAATTTATACACGCCGTGTAACTCTTAATTACCAGGCAGCCAACTGCGTCTCCGGATGTTCGAAACTGATGAATTTCCGCACTATTCACCGACCGAACCCTGTAATCATTGAATTCTAGCAGTTTGTCCTCAAGTTTCGAACCGTACCTGGATCTCTGATTAAGATGCTACTCGTCGATGAAAACGAGTGTTGTCGATGCCGTCGATTCGAAATTAAACTTTACGCGAATTTATTTTTGATTTTAAATTCCATTCTTAGAGAAACTTTACGATCACGAATTTTTGAGGAGAACCCATTAGGCTAAATGTTGGGAATTCGTAAACAGAAACGACATTTTTTCCACGCTAAAGATACTCATCTAAACGTTGCTGATTTATAACAGATCCCGTCCACTTACAGATGTCGGTGCCTTTTTACAAGGGACCGGATGCCTGAAAGACGATCCGGCCGCAACGTTAGCGGTCTACCGAAAAATATTTTAATCGCCCCTGTTTACCTAACAGAACCAGTTCGGGGATAAATTTTAATTGCGTCCCTAAAACTTTATTTCTTCCACCCGTTAGTCGAGTTTCGACTATTTATGACGCATTGTCTTGTCCTAACATCATTGTCTCGTCCATGCATCATATTCGTAACCCTTAATGAAATATTGCGGAGCTCGTTTGTAGCAATTTATATCTTCTTGGACTCGTTAGCGATACAATGAGATGAAGGATGGTATAAATAATATTTTTTGAACGTTGAAAAAAGATTCTTTTAAAGTTTAAGTAATTTTAAGTAACTTTGTTTTAGAACAGGATTTTTCCCTTTATTTAAGTAATACCATAGAAAATCTGAAAATCTTATCTCGAAGGACGGCATTTTCATTCCATTACCACTCTCCCTTTCGGACTCATAAATATTAAAAGCAGCGCAATTTAATAAAGCGCTGCCCAAAGTTACCCATAAATTCTGATATGCAAATTTTGCCGCGCAAATACAATGCAAACCAAGTGAAATTTTAATCGAGCCCTCTAGCTAGCTCTAGTTCTTTGTGTACGAAAGGTTCAAGGGTCGACAAACTAAGGCCACCAAAATCGATCAAAAAACAAAACTATAATTGGTTTGGTTTACCCATTCACATTTAATTCAAGTCTTCTGATGCTAATTTTGTCGTATAGATTAAGGAGAGTTAACTTCCCACAAAAGATAGACTCAATTTAGAAGTTTCCAAGATACTTCCATTAAATTTTAGATGGGGCAATAAAACTTGATTCAATTAATCTTGAACTATCCCAATAAAATAATGCTTGTTTAATTTAAACTTTATCTTACCCACATACACTTTTATAGTCATTAGTAGTTTAACATCTTCCGGATATAAACTTGATGTATGTTAACATAGCCAATCCTTAGATACGCATGTTGTTTGCGTAATGGAAATGCAAATATTAATATGAGGGCTCTGAGCAAAAAACGGTTCTTAATACATCCGTTCGGCTCCGGCGGCCAACGCTTCCCATTTAACGACTGAATATGCAACGAAATTATAGTGTCCTTTAATGAAGCTCGTCAGGCTGTTGGAGAGAAACTACTTCGGAGTTCGATTAAGTTTAAGCGATGAGAACCAGCTCCAAGAACTGGTACGGCGCGGTTAGAAATTTTATCCGTTCAGCCATTAATAACGTAAATACGACCGCAGCTACCGGTAGATGCCCTATTAACGGATGGGCGTTAGCTGTTTGAAACCGAACTCGTTCGTTAGGCCGCAACGGTCAGGTTTTATTGCATAACGAGCGAATCTTCACGGGATGGAGAGAGAGAGGATGCTTCATGTTCGCTCCGCGGCGGTCGTTTCACGAATAATTACCAAGAGCGCTCTCTCTAGTTAATCAAACAAGTCGAACACAGAAGCCGCACGTCCGTAGGTCTACTTCATAGTCACCTGATTCCATCTATCTCGCTCTGGTCCATTAACAAAGAAAATATTTATCCATTGCCTAGGTGAATTGAACAACTCGACAATGGAAATAATTGGAGATGCGCGTAATAACATTTTCAATTCTTCCTTCAGTAAATGTTAGTGAAGCCAATGGATAGATCAAGATAATAAATTACACCTCTTCTCTTTGTATTAAAGAAGTGCATGTAGTTACTTGCATAACGGTTGTTTGACTTTTTAATTCTATTACTCCGTGATTTATTGGCTTCCGGAGATTTACGACCACTTAAATCGAATGGAATAATATTAGATTTGGGTATGTAGAATAATTCATTCTCTTTGGAACGAACCAAAACTAAGATAATCAAATTGCTGTCTCAATTTCACTCTAAAGTAGTAGACTTCATTACAACGTCAGATTAATATCTTGAAAGAATCCCCAATTCATATCAATTTAAAGCCAATATTGTGCACATTAATCATATTCTTAGAATTTCTCAAATCTGCACCTTAGTGCAGGTTTGATATCTTTGATATCTTTTAAGCACATAAAGATATTTTCATGATTGAAAAATAAAAATAACGCTTGATTAGTACCCACTAGTGGATGGGTTTATTTAGAAGATAAATTTAACAGAACGATGGTAGTAATGGACCTAAAAAGAATTTCACACAGACTTCATCACAACGACTTGAATTTTTTGAATATGGGTGTTCGGGTGAACTTGAAATCGACCTGAATTCTTTATATTCCATATTTTTTTGAATAAATGCAGGTATTTTGGTGATTAATATCTCAAGAGAATCCTCAGTTCATGTCAACGTAAAGCTAACATTGTGTATATTAATTCAATTGTTAGAATCTCTCAAATCTGCTTTTTAGTGCAGGTTGAATTTGTTACAATCAATACCTAGTTTCCTCTTTGATATATGTGTAGAGAATAAAGATATTTTTATGATTGATATCTTAAAATAAAGCATGATTAAGAAGAATTTCAATTTAGACTAGTAAATTTCATTACTACGTCTAGAATTTTTGGAGTATGGGTGTTTGGATGAACATTAAATTGACATATTCGACTAGAATTCCTTGTATGCCATAACTTTTAAACAAATGAAAATACTTTGATGATTGCCAATATTGTACACATTATCAAATTCTTAGAATCTCTTAAATTTGCTTATTAGTGTATGTTCAATTTGTTACAACCAAAACCTACCTTCCTCTTTGATATCTTTTGAATGAATCAAGATATTTTCATAATTAATATGTTAAAGCAAAACTTGATTAAGAAGAATTTCACACTAAACTAATAGGCTTCTTTACAACGTCTAGAATTTTTAGAGTATGGGTGTTTAGATGTACTTTAAATTGACAAAATCGACTCGAATCCTTTATATACCATAACTTTTGAATAAATGAAGCTATTTTGGTGACTATTATATCAAAAATATCCTTAATTCATATCAATTTAAAGCCAATATCGCGCACATTAATCATATTCTTAGAATCTTTCAAATCTGCTTCTTAGTTCAAGTTCCATTTATTACATTCAAAATCTACCTTCCTCTTTGATATCATTTGGGCGAATAAAAATATTTGCATTACTGATATCTTAAAATAAAACTTGATTAAGAGGAATTTTACTGCAAGCTAACATACTTCATTACAATTTCTAGAATTCTTGTAATATGGATGTTTGGATGAACTTGAAATTGATAGAATTTACTTGAATCCTGTGTATTCCATAACTTTTGAAAAAATAAAGGTATTTTGGTGATTAATGTCTGAAAAGAATCCCCAATTCACATCAATTTAAAGCCAATATTGTGTAAATTTATCAAATTCTAAGAATCTCTCAAATCTGCTTCTTAGTGCAGGTTCAATTTGTTAAAATCAAAATCTACCTTTCTCTTTGATATCTTTTGAGCGAATCAAGATATTAATATATATACATTTATACTAAATTAGCTGTCTTCATTACCACGTTTAGAATTTTTGGAGTATGGGTGTTTAAATGTGCTTGAAATTGACCAAATCGACTTGAATTCGTTATATTCCATAACTGATGAAAAAATGAAGCTACTTTGGTGATAAATATATCAAAAATATCTACAATTCATATCAATTTAAAGCCAATATCGCGCACATTAATCATATTCTTAGAATCTTTCAAATCTGTTTCTTAGTTCAGGGTCCATTTCTTACAATAAAAACCTATCTTACACTTTGATATCATTTAGACGAACAAAGATATTTTCATGATTGATATCTTAAAATAAAGCTGGATTAAGAAAAATTTCACTCTAAACTAGCAGACTTCATTACAACATCTAGAATTTTTCATATCTTTAATTAATATCTTAAAAACAAAGTTGGATTGGATTGACATATCGTCACATTATCCCCTTCTTGTAAACAACTTTTAATTTCTACATTTTCTTGTATGTTGTTCAATCGTTCCAATAATTTCAAAACATAACGAAGTATTGGTTCTTTAATATCTCTGACAATCGGTCAATTTTTTAACATATTTAATGGAGATCTAATTTCCCTTCATTAATATATTTCAGGATTGAAACCATGTGATTTAGAGTGTTATTCATGTTGCAAGTGAAAGGATTAAATAATTTAAATTTTGATTAAACTTCTAACTTGCTTTATTAAAAATTTATATCGGTACGGGTTTCGAGATTTAAATTCTCATCATCAGCCGAAAGTGTCAAAATAAAGCTGAACATATCAAAATAAATGTTGAATTTGGAAAGTGACATGGTACATTTTAGAAAACCAATTGTTTGAATAATTTTGAAAAATGGTTAAAATTCTTTACAAAATTATAAAATCATTAAGATTTTAACGAGTTTAATCAAAATTTAAATTGTTGAAACCATGCGTAGCACTTCTTATGGAAAATATTGCTTGATACATACTCATCCCACCCTTTTCCATGTTTGTAACTGAATGCTCTGAGTATTCTCTTAAACATTCCATGAAATCTTTTTACTGCATTTGACTGTGGCATATGGATTATTTTAATATCACTTTATTTCAAACGTTCCATAGTTAGGTTGCCAACATTTATTCCCCACATCAGTTTGTATCTCTGAAGGAGAACGGAGATTAGCAAAGAATTTGTCCAATCATCCTTTTACTACTGATTCTGATACAGCTACTCTGTATGTAAAAGATTCACCGTTTAAAATCACGATGATTGAGAACATTCCTTAAAAATCACGGATTAGCTCATTTCTAAATAACGTTATAATTAAAGTTCATATCAAATTCATTTTAATCTCATAAAGATTCGTGTTTGCGCAAGTGCAATTTACTCCTCACCAACAGTCAAGGCGAGATGACCTTGAGCTATGAACGCCAGCTGCTCTCTTTTATTTTTTAATCTTTTATTCTTGTCGAACATTTATTATTCATACGTTGTGGTCAGTTCATGCTTAGTTTAGAAACTTTATGCTCCACATCAAAATGAGAATTACATCAAAGCGATATTTTATCAATGTCTGTTTTTAATTACAACGTTCTAATTATAACTTCAACATTATGTAGATGCATAAAGAATTTGTTTACACTCTTGCATACCATTTACCCGAACAAGTCGGCATCATCTAGTGGAATGTTTCTAAAGGAAATAGAAGAGCAGAAAGCTGACCGAAGCAGTGTCTCCGGCTGACTGTAGAGTCGTGTAGAGTAGCTGAGAGGTAAGATTCCGATCTAAATGCCGTGCATTAGCATACGGCAGCTATAAAGTACTGTCCGGTACCGCAATAAAGATCCTCGGCGTGTTATTACGAACGCGTTCAGAATGGCGGCGCTGCTTTCGCTCGGCGACGACAGCAACGGTACCCAGTACCCAGCATCAGTTCAGCTCCACCTCGAAACGCCGTAACTTATTAGAATATTATGTTAACCGATGCAGATGGATCGCTCCTTTAATATTTAATAAACCAACTTCCCGTTCGATACGATTTATGACCGCTTCATTGTCCCATTTAGAACCTTCTCTAAAAAATCTTATCATATTGTTAGCGGTTTACGGCTTTATAGTAATAACAGGTAGAGGTTGCGACCACGTTAACTTTTAATGGATACCTAAAAAGGGACGAAACAGTCGTGTTTAGGGCGGTGGTTAAGAAAATTTACATACTCTTTTATTGCCGGCTTATCACTCGACATCTTTCTACCCGAAAAACGACCAGTTAAAATCCTTGTACAACCGTAGGGGTTGAAAATATATGGACTCCCCATTAATATTAAATACAAGGAAATAATTTATGGGGTCGTATAGTTTTTATTGATACATAAAAGTCCATATAATGATTATAATCAATTTAGAACAACGATATCTAAAATATATTCTATATATAACTTATATGGCGTCCTTGGACGAACATAACAATTCTCAATTGAACAACAAGACAACAGATATTTGTTGGCACATGATCATATGCACATACCGTTTCAACTCAGTCAATACGTCATAAAATGTACCGTTAGACGTCTATGGACATTGCAACTTTGAGAACCGGACGCTTACGTGTAACTCGAGTACGGGAGCCCGGTTTTGAGCAGGAAACGAACGCAACACTCGACTGCTTCACACTCTTCGTGTGGGGCGATACCAATTATTTCAAGAATACACCTGTATGATGACCCCGGCTACTACGAACGCATTTACAAACCGCCTCTTTGGCATTAACATAATAGTAGTTAACTGCGTTTAATTCCGGCCCTGTAGGTGTGTCTCAGATTATCTTAAGACCAACAGAACGGAAACTTTCGTCATAATCCGGTTGATTTATAACCAAGAATCAAGAACAAAAAGCTATGGGAACAAAAATCCACTCACGTAATAGAATATGCTGAATAGATTTCAAATGTATGTAATTAGTTAATGCTGTACGTTAACATTTCGACGTTGGTTGGTTCAGCTTTGTGGTGTTTCACCATCAAACCACATAAAAGTGATACAGTTCAGTTAATTAATTAAATTGCATTTACCTAATAGTGGATGTATTACCAAGTGAAGTTTTTATTTTGTGCTTAATTCTGAGTGTTAGCCATAAAATCGTTATAATTAGAGTTCGGATTATATGCATTTGCACGTTTAGCATTTTTATCATATAAAAATTTAGTTATCCATATACCTCCAACATTTTAGTTTGCTTTAAATTGGCTTGAGCTTCTACCGAACCCGACACCCGCCTAGTATGAACAGAGGCAATCAAATCCGATAAAAAAACGGATCACAACATCCGTCAAACGGGAATGAGTTGAGAGGCGATGATATCAGATAAAAGCGAATTCCAACATCCGATAAAATTCTGGATATCGTGATAACAATACATTTTATATGGAACTATTCACATTAATCCGGACCAACTTTTTGTCGGATCCGACATGAATTGTCGGACGATTCCAATGCGGTTCATTCGACCAAAAATCGACCTCGTGTTACAACGATGGCAATGGAGACAACAGGAACGGCGATGAAAAAATGAGCATGTTTTTAGCAGATCTTGGACGAAAAAATTAGCATGTTTTTGGAAAGCAGGCTGACAGTGTAAGGTGATCATCCAATTCTTTGCTTATTTAAAGGTCTTCTTCCAACCATAATGGCATTTGATAAAGAAAATACATTTGAATTTCAATCTCGTGTATTGTCTATAATTCAAAAATTAAAAATAAACGCAAAAATGAAGTGTACACATGAGATTTTGCTTTGAGCACAGAATCAACACAAAATCTGAATATACAACTTCCAAGTGGATCCCCAAGTGGATATTCGGCATACCACACTGAACCAGAATCGTCATCGTCTTCTACTTGGTCACCGTGTTAACATAGTTCATATATTAGTTTTGATTGCAATTTTTGATATCTTTCGATTTGTTATTTTCAAAATGAAAACAAAATCATCAATAAATATATCTTATGTTATCTTAAAAATATAGAGAGCCTTTCTTCTGGAGAAAGACAATCTCTAAACCTTGTATTTTTATATTTTATGCTGTAATCACTGAATTAATGTCGACGATATTGAGAGGCGACGATATCCGATTAAAAACGGGTTCCGATATCCAACAAGTGTACAAGAGCCCTGATTCTAAGTCTAGTGTTAGTTCTGGTTTTACATCAATTCAAATATACAGGATTGGGTTGGGTTGAGTTGTCTTTTGCCGTGCATTTGAAAACACTTTTTATCGTGGGCCTCTACAATGAATAGTTTCTGAAATAGAGTATTTTCCAAACTGGTTTGGCAACCCTGTATATTTGAATTGAAACAATACTAGAACTAACACTAAACCTAGAAGTGGAATCATTCGGGTTTAGCTGTGTGGCTGAACATTTTTTTAAAGAAGGCCTCTACAATAAATACTTTCCGAAATAGAGTACTTTCCAATCTGATTTGGCATATTTGAATTGAAGTAAAATTAGAACTAACACTAGGCCTAGAAGTGGAGTCATAAAGGCTTAGCCGTGCGTAGAGACAAAAGATGTATGACAGTTAAAGTCCTACAAAAATTTAAAACACCTGTAGGTATAGTATTTGTTATACCATATAAATCCAGTCCTTAGTTATAATGCTTCAGCAATTAAATCTCGGTTTACCGCGGAACCTTGCCGGATTCTCGACACACACCTATTTGGTTATAATTTAAGAACCCATAAATTGAATGTGTGGCCCGCGGGTCTAAATCCCAAGGATGAACGTTATTGTATAACCACCTACGAAATCCGTTTTTAATGAGGACACGTCGGCCGATCGGTTAGCGGGAACTCGTTAGCCGAGGAGGAGTTTTGGAGGATCGAGCACGTTCCGACAATCTAAATCGCTTTTCCTTCTAGATGTCTACGTTCGAAAACGCGTTGTGGGTAATTCGTGTTATAAAATTACTCGAAATCAGTAATTTGCCAGTAATTGTTGAGGGTACCGTAATGAAGCGCATTATTTAAGTGGCGGAGGGACAGCTGCAGCTTGCATACCGTGACGGTTGCCGCGCAAATAAATCGCTGTCGAAGTTCCCGGCCCCATAAAATACCTTTAATGTATTCGTTGAGGATCGTGATTTAGACCTCCGCCGCGCAACTTTAATTATTTCAAGGAGAACTTGATTTAACGATCTCATCTTGAGAGATTTCTTGCCCTATACGTTTTGTCACACCGGTCGGTGTAAGACAAGGGTTCGACGGAAACAAGAGTTGTTTAAACAACTGTTTGAATTTACGTACGATTGGGAAAAATTTGTCCAAGTAAAACCTAATTATTTTAACGATCTTTCTAAAATAGAATGTTTAAACCAGAAATGGAAGAGCGTGTGTAATTCATACATTGTATCATTCGTGTTCAATAAAATTTCTATTTTATCCCCACAGAAATTGCGACGTTAAAATACGACTGTAAGACAGCGTCGTAAATCCGATAGGAATATAAGGGCCTAAGCCATTTGTGAAACAATAAAATGACAGAAGGAGGCCGCCCGACGGGATGAATAATGCAATAACGCTCGGTCTGCGCAAATGGTAAATAATTGTAGATTAAAAATCGCGGTCCGACGACGGCTATTAAGGCCTGAGCTTGGCTATATCTTACCGGACAAAGAACGGCCGCGTGACGGGTACCCTTTATTCTAATACAGATCTGACGGAGGTCTTAAAAAGCTGCGTTCAACTCTTAATGGCCGACATATTGAGTCTTTGTCCAACAGTCTTATAACCGACTTCATTGCTTTGCCTTTTTCACATCCCGACTTGCTGTCGAGAATTGAGAGAGGCGAGATTGTATCGGGTTTAGCGCGGAGTGCGTTCGAAATTTATTGCGGAGAAATTTAATATAGACGCCGAATGCGAAATGGCGGGCGGGATGGTACAAACGTGCCCATCCATGGGAATACATTTAAAACGCACACCTCATTGATTTATTAACATGCAACTTCTCACTTTCACACTGGTCGCAACGTACACGAAGAACATTATTTATTTACACGTTAACTTAACCACCTATAAGTCAATACGAATCGCGACATCATGTTGAAACATACAGCATTTTAATATAAATTGAGACTGTAACATAACCTCATTATTATTAAGTTTTACGACAATGGCAATAAACCTTCTTTCAAACAAACAGACTGTTACACGTTATTTCTTATCTACTTTATTTGCTCATATCTTCCTTATTATTAGAGATAGCGAATAAATAAATGTACTATTTGAAAGCATGAAACCTTCGGGTTTCGTCTGATACCGATGAGTTGATACTAAGATCAATAGAAAATAACACAAATTGTGCAATACTTTCTTTTGATTTTTTTTTGATTTCTGTGGTAGTCCAAGCTATGTGTTTACATTACAGACATTTCCAATTAAAAATTTGTCATCTTGTTTTTCATACATCAATAAACATTGGCCTATTTGTGTACATGCGTTATGTTAGGTTGGATTGTCACTATAAGTTGGGTTGGGTTGCCAGAAGTACTTTTCATGACTAGAGATGGTTGACGTCTTCAAAGTCAGTAGAGATTGTTTCTTACATGAAAAGACACTTTTTCAGCCGACTTCGAAGACGTCCGGCCACCGCAATTGTTCGTGATAATTTTACTTAATATTTCAAATCCAACGCCTCGCCAGCAAACGACCTCAACGATTTTAGGCGAAATCGTTCCTTGTATACCGCAGTAAACATATAAAGTATCATAAAAGACAATTTTATTCTTACTCCGCGGAGGTCGCTTGCTAGGCGCTACAATATTCCAAAATGAATGATTTCGTGTTACTATTTCAAATCCAACGCCTCACCCGCAAGCGACCTCGGCGATTTGAGGCGAAATCGTTCCTTGCATACCTTAGTAAATCATCGTAACCTTAGTAAATATATAAAGTCCCCATTAGGATGATTTTATTCCCATTCTGCCTCGGCTCTACAATCTTCGATTTCATGATAATATTTCATAACCAGCGCCTCGCCCGCAAGCGACCTCGGCGATTTGATGCGAAATCGTTCTTTGTATACCTTAGTAAATACAAAAAGTATAGGGCACTTTCTGTATTGATTCTCACTGATTCTCTAAGATGATTTTATTCTCACTTTGCCGAAGTCGCTTATGGGCGAAGCGCTACAGTCTTCCAAAATGAAAGATTTCAAATCCAAAGTGCCGCCTGCGACCCACCTCGGCGATGTGAGACGAAATCGTTCTTTGTATATCTTATTAAATAATAATTTTAATAATAGTTTATTAATATTATACTTATTAATAATAGTTTTTTATAGTTTCCTACAAGACGATTATGTGTAAATATTTCAAATCCAGACACATCATGCTTTACCAATTCATAAAAATAAACGGTGTTTAGCGACCAATCCTGCATTATATTTTGCTAGTCTTGTCCTGCAGATTTCAAAGTTACCGTACGACTGTTTATATGCTATAACGGTCCCTAATTATTAAAACTATGACTATGATTAAAACTAAAATACTTTGCATGAACCCACCATTAAATACAGCACCTTAGTCTGTGTCATTAAATTACAGTTATCTTTTCGCGTAGAAACGCATAATTTCTCTTCCTATTCGAAAATCTATCTATCTCTTCAAAAATATAACGGTTCAATTTCAAATATTATTCCGTACCATAACAAAAATGGGGGTTTCAATTAATTTCAACAATTTGAAACAAAATACCATGAATTCTTAGCATACATCTATTATAAGAGTTATAATGTGTCGTATTATTAAGAAAGATAATTTTAAAACGTTTAAGCGATTATGATTCAGCACATTAGAAGAAATGTATACCAAAAAAGATTCTTAACGGTATCTTACGGTTAATATATGAGTCAATACGAAGCGCCGAAACCAATCTTGATGAAAACATCGTTGAGACGTATGACCCACTTGCGGCTCCATCAACCGTTACGATCTGCATCCATTAAGAGTACCTCAAAAGGATACATCTGACGAGTTGATAGATCACTTCCTTTATCTAGTATAACGACCATTGTTCGGAATTGGAACGGCGGTAGCGCGAATTACCTGTGATTTGAGAATTAAAATTCTCGAATCTTTTGGCTCTAACTAATAATTTAACGTCGAATGGCAAGTTCTCTTGAGGGCAAAACGGGATTAGTTTCTACATTTGTGGCGGTTAAAATCAAAATCTTTCGTGGCGGACCGTTTGTAGTTTAGGTCGACGAGGTCCTGCACGCAACGGTCTAATCTCCATGCTAATGCGGGTTCGCCCCTTTCCTCCACGGCAACATAATGAGGGTGTTGCCCGAGGCACACAAATAATAAGAAACGAAGAGGAGCTTCGCCGCGCCGGTCCGAGACCTGATCGAACGCTTCGAGGTTCGGCTGGATGAGCACCAGTTGACACGAGAACACGAAAAGCAATTGGAAATGCCGGCAATTTCAGCCGGGCCTCTGCAATTACATGATGAGGGCAGTTGGTATGACCGAACCAACACACTTACACTTCGATTGGACACATGCTCACGTCTCGGTGAGCCCCAGGATAACAACGCAACCGTCGTGGCGAATTACTTTTCTCCATGTAGTGGGTGTTGGAGTGTACACGCTGTGAACCCGATACTTTGGTTCACTGAACATAAAGCAGACAAAGACTTTTAATTAGCCACTTTCTTAACAATTTTGATGCTCAAATCGGGTCAAAGAAGTAGCGAAGAGTTTAAAGAGGATGGGGTCGTTGGAGGAATGCGCAAAACCGGCCCTATTGACGCGATTATCTACGGGAATATCACATAAATAACTATAAACACCGAGCCTCCAAGAACCGGTCCTCGGTCCGGCCTCATAACTGCGGACAGACATTAACATAACAAGTCCCATAATAGTATTTCATCTTAATGTCATCTAAAACTGTATGCTAATAATTTCATTTCATTGCAAATGCAGCTTTGTTCGGCGTCCTATCAAGCCGGCCGTATCGAGAACGTCGCTGTCTTTCGTCTCTTCCTAACTTTCCTTTTTGACCGATCATCTTGGCTTCTTCGAGTTTTTCATTTTTAATGACCGAAGCCGGAGATAAAGAACTAGGACAAGTACCCTCGCTTCTGTGCGACGCTTAAGAACGGTCTCTTATAGCCGAAGAGGTATTAAGCCGTACGAGATCGGATTTTCAAACGAGATAACTATTGAAATTGATATAGTGGCGAACAAAGGAAACTAAACGTTGATCCAAGCTTCCTTAAATATCATCATTTAAATATTAAAAATACCCTTACGTTTTAGTAAAACTTACTTGGAAATAAACTTGGCCCTTATCCACCCATCCCACGATCATATCCGATCCTGGCATCCTTCCATCCTTGGAAAATCCGAAACCGACATACCCGAGCGTCCTCACTTGTAACTCAAATGTAATGTCCTGCGGTCCAGGACCTAAGGACCATAGTAATCTGTAATCGGGACTTAGCATGGCGGAGTGTGACCAACGAGCCGCGTTTGTCCCTAGCACCGCAAAGCACATCGCGCACAAGAGCACAGATAAACACACTTTACGATGACACATTTTCATGATGACTTGTCAAGGCTTCAGATTGTAGTTGGACTGCGTCGGGGCATCCCCTCTGAAACATAAGATAACACGTTAGTATTAATGGGAGTTTAAAAATTAAACGATTTAATTAAAGTTTGAAATGTAAATTTAATAAATAGGTTAGATCACGTTAAGATTAAGTATTTGAGAACGCGGTGCGTTGCGAGAGAATTAAGGGTGAAAATCTGTTAAACGCTTTAAATAAAACAGGACAGAGGAGTATTCAGTCGATGTCACTCAAACTAAACAATAGTCACTTGAGTTTAATAAGGAATGAGAGACGTCTGGAGAAGCCGCTTAGAGTTTAGGAACAGTTCACGCGCTTCTTCCGCCTTCGTCTCTTATTAAATTCGCCCGTATATCTACATAAATTAAATTCGTTGTTGCTCGGAGTTTGTGCAGGAGCGATTTCAATTGCCTCAAAACTGTTAATTACAGTGTCGACAGTTCTCAGAGATGTGTCCGCTACTTTAGAGCCGCGGTAGCCGACGCAGAGGAAATTAACACGATGAGAACGGAGATATGGTTGACGTTTGCGTATTTGCGTGGTAAATTAGTTTACAAGAAGAATTAATTTACGATACGTCAACGAGGGGAGGAATTTGTGTCTTCGCCATCTGAACACAGTCAGAACTCCAACGGAATATTCATAAGGCACTCAATGTGTGTATTATCCAAACCGGACACCAAACTGCGGTCATGTAACGGGCAGTAACTGTCTGCGAAATTTATTGCTTGGCTTCCTACTATTGGCAACTAACACCGTTTATAATCTTAAATCTAGTTTACATAGCCACATATTGAAATTCTTAAGCTGTGTTCCCCAATGCCCAACCCACATTAAAATCCATTTCACTAGACTTTAAAATAACCCATCTTGGTTTATTTTGGTTGAATATTCCATTGGCTAAGAGCTTTTATGCGGGCAATTACATACCGGAAATTAAAAGGGGATATAGGCTGAAACGTGTTCTCATTGGGCAAAGGAAAGAATGACACAAGGCAGGTGGCCCCCCTACTTCAAAGTTATGCTCTAAAAGATGGCTACTAAAATAAGATTATTCTTCACAAAGTTGTTAAATACCCAATATGAGTATTTTTAGGTATTTATAAAATCTTTTTAAATTAAAAAAAAATTAATTTTAATTTTTATTATAATAATTTTTATATTTTTATTTAAATATAAAAATAAATAAAATAAATTATTTTATAATTAAAATTAATACTTAATTATTTTTTTTATTTTAATTCCATTTAAAAAAATGTTTAAATATTTTTTTTAATTATATAATAATGATGAATCTTTATAATTTAAAATAATAATTGTTATTTACACTAAAATTTAAAAATAATATAATAATCTCTATATCAGAGGTTCTCTAAATAAATGGAATTTTTCCGGCACGGCCTAAATATATCCGATTTTTCTTTTAATAGAATACTTCTTTGAAAAATTGTAAAACTCCCGTACGTCTCTTAAGACCGCTAAATCCTAATGTTTCTATTTCTATGTCTAGTGTTAGTTTTGAAGATGGGTTGGATTGGGTTCCGTCTTAAGAGAGGTATGACTAAACCAAAATGTTTTTCGTTCTAGGTCTAGTATTAGCTGTAGCGGTGATGTTGGCACTATTATTAGTTTGCAGCAGCAGAGGTTCTTGAATTGAAAGTGGACTCTAGTGAAGCTTCCAGATAGATCTCGTTTAATTGAAGACTGCTCAGTTAATATTTCAAATCACAATTTATTAGAAGATAGACAGACACTATGACAAAGTGGGCGTTATTTTAGGATGAGTAAACTCTGAGGTACTCCTTGGCCTTCTACCAAGGTGACTTCTTGGAAGTCAGCTCAATCTTTTTCTATTAAATATTTTTTGATCGTTCTAATGATGCTGCTATATTCTGAAAAGTCATACATCGCATCAATTCACCAGATTAACATCTGGTTAACATCTATGCTCTTTTTGGCCTTGTTGAACCAACTGATTCTCCCGAATACTATTTCTGCAAAAGTAAGCAGACCAATCTCAGAAAAGCCTTGGTCATTTTTAAATACCTCCATGATCCGTAAGTATGAAGATCTTGCGATAACGGTATAACAGTGTTTGTTAGGACGTAGTATTATTTCTAAAAAGTAAAAGTCGCAGAAAAATTGCCTAATACTTGGCCCCAAGTAGTTTGCTATTTTTTCCTCGGTTTTTATTCTGAATCTTAGCAAATGAGATACATGTATCTTAACCTAAAAACAATTTTATTCTTTCTCTCCAGATTTTAGCCTTAGTCCCATTCTAAGATTTTACATAAGGCTTCACAAGAAATTAGTGCAATCCACTAAATTCAATACGACGTCCTTGGTAGAGTTGTTTCTTGCTCTGTTAATTTCTTATTTTTAACTCTCTAACCCTGGTTAATAAAATTGAAGACTACACGTGGTGACGACTCACTGAGTCTAAGGCTAGAATTGGTTCGGTGCTATAATCCCCATAGATATCAGTTGCTGAACGTAGGGCTGTATTTTTGTAATGCAGGTATGCCATCATACCCTTAAAAATGTCTGGGATTAATTCAGAATCAAAATTTTCTTCGGTCATGAAAAATTGAGAAAAATCATAACAAAGATTATGCTTTTCTCAAATGATGGAGGTTTATGCATTAAAACGGAGGTAATATTATATATTGGAGTAATATTTCTTTTTTCGAATACGTTTATTCGAATTTATTAGCAGTCACTCTCTTTGTGACGTAACGCATGCTTTGAACGCCATCTAAAAAGATGCGTAATAACTTTCCTGTAAATTCTTAGTATCGTGAGCACCATAAACTACCTTAAAAACATGTTAATCCATTACTTCGTGATACAAAAATTAGCTGACTACTGATATTTCTATTTTTCATTCAAATGAAAAATAAGAAAATTACGATGTAAAAACATTGTTTGGTCTAACTATTTTCAGTAAACACATTGGATACAATTGTTACATTTTTGTTAGTTACATTTAGGTAGGTGTTAGTCATTTTAGGTATTTACTTCATAACATTTCTCTACAGTCTTTTGATTTGAACATATTTTTTTTGCACTTCAGTTAAATTTACATTAGTTCGGTCATTTATATATGATTTCATTCTCATCAGCATATCCATATGGTTTCCTTGCAATCGATTATTTTACTTCGTTTTAATTAAATTCATCAATCTAAAACCACGCCCGCAATTTGCATTACAGAACTCACTATTTACAAACTTATTTTTAATCTTTGAAACTTTTAAAACTATTTATTTTTACATAATTATACCATTGCAACATATATTTAAGTTAATAAATAATAATATTAACGTTGATGCAAACTCTTCGTATAGTGTACGTGCATTACGGTAATTTCCCTGCCTAGTTTTTCATCAACTACACATACTACCATCTATACCTATTAGAATGTTTCTAGTTCTAAGTTTAGTGTTAGTTCTAAAATTGGATTGGGTTGGGTTCTGTTTAAATCCGAATCATTCTAGTTCTAGATCTAGTGTTCTAATTTTAGTGTTACCTCTACTTTTCTTTATTATTCAGTCTTAGATTGTTCACCTAAAATTAGAACTAGAAAATTTCAGTTAACAGAACTGCCAATTCACACCTCTCCACCATAAAAGTGGTAGCATGAAAATATGTTCATGTATTACTATAAACTCTTAATTGGTTAAGTACCCACTGTTTGGATGTTTACGCTAGGCCGGGATGAATGCCCGGATAAATATGATATGTCACCCATTACTGATTCTTCATGGGTTAAAATTGTGTGCATCGAATATGATAGAAACGATGAGTCGATTTAATTCTGTTGAAATTTCACGTTGTGCCCCACCGGAACGTTGAAAACAAGCGGAATAATAAGTAGGACGAAAATTCGGTGTCGGATACGATTTTTGCGCACCACCACCGTTAAATATTACCGCTTGGGGTGTCATTTTAATGCAGTACCAGGGATGGTGTTGGCGTAACCGTGCTCGCGGCCGCGGTAAATCGATATTTCCCCAGCCCGTCCTGCGTTTTCCGGCTCATTTGGGACACTTTCGTAAATTGTTTATCGGAAAACACTCCCGGGGAAGGTGCCGGCGAAAATCGAATATTTTAATAGGAACGAGCCGAACAAATCGGCGCGTTTTTTTTGGTTTTCACGATGCGTTTGATGAGTGGCCGGGACACGGCGTGACGTTCAATATTATCTTTACGAGTCGGTTTCCATAAATCCAATAATCCGGCGCACAAACAAGCATTTTTCATCGGTCCCATTCCTATCCGGCCTCGCCCAATATCGTTTTGGTCAGCGATTTTTTTTTCACATCTGCGTCGCGTATACCTGGCCAATTTTTCGATTTAGGGGGTCGACATCCTATCAAGTACACGACCCGTATCGCAATAACGCGATTTTTGTGTTTTCCGCCGTACTTGGATTAGGTTATCGGACATAATGGCTGTCGTGCTCATTTGCAATAACTAAAACTCTGCGAGTCGTTCCGTGTTTGTGAACAATTTGTTCGACCCTCGCGGCTTAATTGGACAGTATATAATATTTCAAACCACCACAATTAAAGTAATTTTGATAATAGATCAATGTACGACATGAATTTCATTTCATAAAAGGGAAGCCAATAAATCGTAACCAACCCATAATTGGATTCTAAGCTTATTGATATTTTGTACTGCTTCAACTTTTTACTCTAGGTATTCTTTACACTTAGGTTTTAACAAACAGCTCGCGATTATCGTGAAGATTAATAACAGCAACTTTGAATAGTTGCATTTCTAAGACATCAATCTTCTTAGTTATTTTTCAATTCGAGCCTGATATATAAAGAGCATTAACGAGTTTTGAATCATTAACATTCTTTCAATCGTGTAGTGATACGATATTAATGACTTCGTTAAAGATCGCTTTAATAGCACCTACGCTATTCGTGCAACATTTAAAGGCCGTGATCAATTTTTGTTCTAAACCCTTCATCAATTAGTCTTGGTAAATTACTTTTCATGACGAAAAAAACAAGAAAAAAGATTTTTATCTTGCGGAATAAACGAATTACATACTGTATTCGAATTAGAAACATGAGATACAGTCGTTAATGACGAGCTACGCTGCTAATTTTCTGGTCGCTGCTTGGAAATTATTACTAATCAGATGTGTGTACATAGCTGGGTGGAAGCTATAACTAAGTTATCAGTGAAGGGTTGGCCGTTGATTATGTACTGTAGTTGGAAATTGCTGTCGCTTGCTGTTAATAATTTGAATAATTATTGTGTACTGGAAACTTGATCTTTATCCGATATACGACTCGGCTTTTTCTTTGTTTATTTTTGACTAAAAGAAATGATGCTCTAAAAGTTGATCTAAAATGTTAATCTAAAACGTTAATCTCTCTACCTGGCGGTTTTCTTACACGACCACCCAAAAAGGGATTAAACAAAGTGCAGTTTAAGTACTACAAAGGAATGCTATTATGTACCACCATTAATAGTACCATGTCATTCAAGTGTTTAAGTTGGCGTGAAACGACTTTACCTGTGGTAAACTCTCCCAATTGATGTTACTTTTATTCTTTTTTATTCTAAATTTTCTTGTTAACTAAAAAGATTAAAAGTCACTTTTAGGTTTCGAGGTATAACGATATAACGAGGAATGTAAGCATGATAAAAAAAATCAAAAAATCATAACTTCAAAACTTTAAATATTAAGAAATTATTTTTTACACATTTATTGCTAATTAACGGTAGATTTACTAGCTAAATATACTTAAATATACCTATTTCATATTTACATTTCATTGTCATATTCTTAATAACAGTTTTAAATGCTCAAAATAGTTTAAAATATTCGTAAGAACTATGTGGTTGTTAAACGGAATGGTGTTTATACTTTACAGTATGGGAAAGCATTCTTACATAAATAAAATGAACTTTGGGCAAATTTTTTAACATAAAGAAGATATGGTCAAAAACCATTTTATGGAACGGACACGATTCCATGCTAGCACTTTTATGGTGGAAGGAAACTTACAGAACTAACGCTAGATCTAGAATCATTCGGGTTTAACCGTACGTCTTGTAAGGCCCAACCCAACTCAATCCAACCTAGCTTTAGAGGTAACACTAGTCTTAGAACTAGAAACATTAGGGTTTAGCCGTACCTTCCTTAAGACTGATTCCAACCCAACCCAACCTAACTTATCTTCAGAACTAACACTAGACTTAGAACTAGAAACGTTAGGGTTTAGCCGTCTAAAGAAACGTATGGCTAAATCCTAATCTTCTAGTTCTAGATCTAGTGTTAATACTAAAGCTAGGTTGTAGATCTAGTATTAGTTATACTTTGAATTCCAGAAGAATGTGCAACAGTCACACTATGAATAGCAATTAAAACTAGTACTAGGTCTAACTAGTGTTAGTTCTAGTTTTAATTTCATACAAGTATACAACTATTCAAGACTAAATAACAGCCAAAAATAAAGCCAACACATACATTTACGTTTAGCCGTACCTCTCTTAAGTTAGAACCTAATCCAACCCACCCCAATCTATCTTTACAACTAACACTAGACTTAGAACTAGAAACATTAGGATTTAACCATCTAATGAGACGTACGGAAAGTTTGCCAAGTTTCAAGAAATTCAACAATTAAAAAGAAAAACGGATGTATTTAGATCGATGTGGAAAAAATGCCGATTACTTAGGGAGCCGCAAACCGAAGAAGATGGGGAACCTTTGATTTATAAATTATTATATTATACTAATTAATCAAACTTTTAGTCCTTTCTTGTACATCACTGAAAAATTTTGCACACATAGGTTTTGCGATGATAGTTGTGTACTTAGTATTATTACATTATTCTATTTGACACAATTTACGTACAGGAAGGGTGTCACCTGAACTTGTTATAATAATTTATTGTTGTTTGTCCCTTGTAGTCTGATACGCAGAAGCAAGTTCTTCAACTAAGGCAATTAAGCAAAACAAAAGCAGAAAATCTTTCCTTGATATACCGAGCGATCAAAAAAGCCGATATATAAAAAACTACTTTCCCCAAGCGCTTTCTTTAAAATAAAGATCAAACGCTTGGGAAAGTAGTTTTTTCACACGTTGTGTTTTTATACAATATCCAGGAGTTTATCATTCTTATTTTGGTTATTCTTGCAAACTAAGAGTGCATCTATTTGATTCGTACAGCAACGTTGAGAAACGAGCCATGTCAACTTTTTTCGGTTTGCAATGTTTTAGGAGTTTTCTTTTATCTGCACGTATTGTTCCAACAAAACAAAGTTTTGTTAGACAATAGTTTTAACGCCAGAATAACACTAGTATGAAAATTATACATTCTTATGTATCTTAGAGGATTGACGAATTTCAAGCTTCATCCTTTTCTAAATATGGAAAGCCACTTACTACATATTTGGTCTTAACATCAGAGGTCAGCTAAAATTTTATGCCAAATTTCTGAAGTTTGTTTGGCATGTATTGTGTGAGCCTGGATATGGTCTTCGTTGAAAGAACTGCTCATCCACCGTAATATAAGCTCTTGATTTGAAGCAATTTCGGTTATTTTCAATTAATTTATCTCAAATGTTGAAACTAAAGCGAATTTGTTCATTTGCAAACGTTGACTTTGAACTCGATAGGCTTCTAACAAGTTCTTAAATGGTCTAAGATATGAGGGTGAATTAGTTATGAAAATGCGTTACTTAGTTTACCCTTCATAATATTCTTCTTTGTGTATGCTGCAGGACCAGATTCATCCTTGAAAATACTCTGAATTAGTGATCTTCCGGCGGGGTGTTGCAGCGGGGTGCTACTTCAATTTTTTCCAAATAGTTCCGTCTGATACAATTTCAGTTTGCTGATCTTTCGATTTCGTTTTCATCTTCGTCTTCAAAATTAAAAGGTAATTATATATATCTTCGTTTACATTTATTTGGAATGATATCGTAATCAATGTTCCTTTTTAGGTCTTCACTATACTTATCCGTATTATCGGTGTATTATTTTAAATAATACTGTTGTTGTGCCGTGTTGATCACTTTGGTTCTCTAATAATTCACTTTCGCCAACATTTAGTTCATCATATTCCACATCCAAACATTCCAAACAAAATTTTCCAAACATGTAGAAGATTTCATTCGTTTTGATATTTTGGGCCTGACTATAACTGTAAAAATAGGTTCTTACTGAAGAATCTATTTTTGAATGTTTTAACATTCACATAAACGTTTCTTAGCAGTGTAACAACAAAATCAAAACAACAACAAAAAGTTGTATTAACTTTTGCTAACCGAATTTATTACAGTGCGACAATGAGTTTGCTACTTCACACGATTAGAGCGGTAACTCTACTCGTAAATATAACTGATTGCGACTAAACTGATGTGGCTATGCTCTCTTTTTGAGAAAACTATGTTGCCCATAGAATTCGTAACATTTCAATCTATACCAATACAACCCAATCCAATGTCATTTTATCATATAGAAATTTGTACACATATCTTATCATTACAGAAAGAAAATGTTGCTTGCATAAGAAATTTTACATTGAACTTGGAAGACTAGTGATCTTGACTGGTCTGGTAACTCTTCAATGGCATTTTACTGCATGGTGATATCTCAATTCCTTCTTAAAATACGATTATCTAAAATTCATTTTAAATTTTAAAAACTTGTACCATCGAAACTTATAGATATAAAGGAAATATTTTTCTTGAAATTAGATTAAATTTGCAATAAAATAGTTGTCGTTTCATCTTAATATCGTAATTACTTGTTGAGATACGATTTTTTCAAATTTGTTTATAATGCAATAATTTTTAATAATCTATTAAAAAGATTTTTTTTGTTTGCAGATATAAAGGCATGATTTTCTACATTAAATGTAAACTAAATTTGCTATAAAACGATTTTTCTTACGTGATAATATCTCAATTCGTTCTTGAGATACGATTACTTAGCTTTTTTTATCGATTTATCGATTCATCCTCAATAACCACCGAGATGACTGTAAAAAATTGAATCATCAGGACATATAGAGATAATGCAAATATTTTTAGTGTTGAAATTAGATTAAATTTACAATAAAATGGTTTTTCTTACGTGATGAAACTTCATTCATTCTTGAGGTACGATTATTTCAATTTCATATTTATCTGTTCCATGGTAATAACATCCAGTTGATTTTAAAAAAATTTTTCGTGGGGATTTATGGAGATAAAGAGACATATTTGGTATATATATATATATATATAGCTTAACTGAAAATACCTCAATTACTTTTTAAGATACATGAAATGGAAATAAATGAAATTTTGAAATTAGGTTAAAAATAATTTCTTTGTAGAATAAATCCAACCCAGAAAATTCAAAAAGAAACTTGACATGTTCTTTTTTTTTATTCAAACGATTTTATTATTCCCAGCTCGTTACCACCAGACGCCCTACCTTAATTTTATGGTTAGTTATTAATGGCGTGCATAAATCAAAGCTAAAATCATAAAACCGTCGCGCAAAGGTGGGTCGAAATTACCGCGGGGTGCTTTAAATTCGAAGGTTTTAATTGCTGGGACAGGCGTCGAAGGGTCCGGCAATTAGGGGAGTGCATTTTTGCAAACCCCTGGAAAGCCTAGAGGCGGGATTTGAGCCGGCCGAAAAGTTCTGGCAGTAAATCGCAGCGTTTGTCGGCTGGAATTTCCAAGTGCCGTTAAATATTATCGGGCCACTAATTCTCCCTGTGAATTATTGAAATTGCGCCTCCGGGATACGCGGAGTGTTCGCCTCGGTGAGGAGATCGCTCGAAATCGCCTATCCAGAAGGCATCGTCGGTTCTTTTTCCACCACGACGTTCTTTAATCCTCCCTAACGCCTGCCCTGCCAACGAGAGGGCTTTTTTTGCACTTAAATCGAAGGAGCTCGTTTATATTTTATGGAAGGATTTCCGAGGAAATTGTTATTTATCAATCGTTCCCCAATAATATCGACGAGGTATTTTCATATTTCGAAGAGATTTCCCGTTCAACATCTCCGTACGTATTATATAAATGAACTGTAAATTTTCTCGGCATGCTAATTCCAAAGTAGGTTTTACATCAAGATCTACAAAACGCATACGGAAAAGAGAAAATTTAATGTCCATTTCACACGCCACTTCCTCTTCATTACCATACACAGCAAAATAAAAATACGCAACAACTATACTGACCATACGAGTAATGTAGATCTCCTTTATTCGTTACCGTGCAATTTCCGCTTAATTAGACCAATTAAACGTTGATTAACCTGTCGCAATTATTAATTATAAAGCAAAAATACGACTTTTAACGAATTACTCTTTTGTTTACATAAAAGGTATTGGCTTTTAGCATCATTGAACTTTCATTGCAAATGAGGTCACCACCTCCTCATACAAGCACCGCGTAAAATCGGCATCGATTATGCAAATTCCTAACCCAAGCGGCGTTTTATTGGGCTTATCTTAATTGCAATTGGTTGAAAACACCGATGGGGCGCTTTATTCAACCGTTCCAGTCACCCACTTCCGGTTACTTTGCCTCTGGGCTAATAACAAAGTAATGCTTGGTCACGAATTCAATACGAATCGATGAAAGGTTTATACACCACTATGAATGTTATTAAAACCCTCTTCAATTTATATTGACTTCCATAAAAATTGCAACACCTAGGGTTTATTGAAGGATTTTTTTGTCAATAATGTCTTTAATTAGAAGAAACAAACGAATAAATTTTAAAAACAATAGAACAACAACTAAATAGATTTTTTTTAATCATTTACACTATGTGGTGTGCTATATGTCTGTGATATATCAACCCAAGCCATCGACATAGATGGACTACGGATATAATGTTGGAAATACTCGTATACGTCAGAATAGCTGTTTGTTTTAAATGTTTTGAAATTTAATGTCTGTTGTTAAACTGTATCTTAACCATTTTATCAGTTTATTATTAATAAGTGTCGAACATTACTTCTGTGTACACAGGATGCCCATTATGTATGGAATTTAGCATATATCTCCATAACTATCAACTTTATAAAAAGTTTACTTTTCATATAAAAGTTGTATAGTATTTTATTTGCTATAATAAGACAGTATTCAAATATTTTTATCTCAGAAACAAATGATCAACGAATGACATGTGATTATTTTAAATAAAAAAATATTTAGCTGATTTTTAGTCCTAATATAAAAATGGCCTCGAACTAACAGAACTGTGATTATATGCAAAATGCATATTTGTATGCGAAAAGAATTTTGTTCATCTTCACGAAATATGTAAAAATGAATCATTTGAGATATATATATATATAATATTTGAGCATATTTACTATTTTCAAAATTTACAAATATGGGTTGACCCTGTTTTATCTATCAGAAGCTGTTCTAAGTGAAAAAGTGTTGTTGACTATGAGTCAACAACACTGTCTTTGTGACATCAGCTCAAAATTTAATAATGTTTTATAACAATTTAATTCATGGTACTTGTTTGACCCTTGGCGTCAACAAAATTGGTGAATATCACAAAAAAAATATTTGTAAAAATATTTCAAATTTAGGCCGAGTTCAAAGCATGATATCTCAAACATGAATTGAGAAATTCAAGTATGGTTTTGTGCATGTAAAATTACATTATTTGTTAAAATTTCGTTAAAATATCTTATGAGTTCGATTTGTTTAAGATTTTTTTCTAAAATGATTAAGAAAATTTTAAATTTGATGAATTTAAGCAGAATTTAAAACATAATATCTCAAATTTGAATTGAAATATTCAGGTACCGTTAACGATTTTTTAAAAAATGTTTAAGCAAATTATTATTTTGATGAATTTAATTGTTTTCCTTTTTCGTGTATATAATTCACAGCTCTACTCATCACCGTCAAATCCATGAAACGCTTGCTTATAGGAATTATGGCCAAATTTTACTTAAATCTTTATTATCTAGGGAATTTATAACATCCTTTTATACAATAATCAAACATTCTACAATATGATTTAGGAAAATATTCAACTTTTGCTGAATTCGCTGAATATTTGCACTTTCCTTATTTGGATAGTATTTATTTTTCATTTCTTGTACAACTTGTACGATAGGTATACGTCAGGATTGCGCATTCTAATAACGTTGCATTGGCGTGTAGTTTATTCAGCTCCAAAAATAAAAAACAAAAATTGATTTCTTACTTGCGTATGGAGAAGTGCTAGTACCTTCTTGCACAAATTTTGATGCCTTTGTGTTTCCAAGAGCTCGTAAACCCATTTGAGTAGCATAATTGAATTCTCCAACATAGACTTACACAGTTCTTCTGTTTTTTTTTGCATTTATTGCCCTCATTACACTCCTTAACTGCAACAGCTGGACGTCTTCGCTATTTCACACTTAAACAATCTTTAAGGAAGGGGCGAGGAAAAGAAATTATACTTTGTAACCAGTAATGTAAAATTACGGTAATTTATAATTTGTGTAAATAACTACTGTAGATTACGTCTTTTATCCCAAAATTTATTCTCGCGTAACTAAAATAGTTTTTAGATAAATTATTACGGTAACCATGTCTTTAATTTGTTGTGGAACTCCTAACGCGTTTGTGTGGAACCCTAGGGTTCCGGGGACACAGGTTTAAAGACACTAATTTAAAGTAGAGATGAACAATATTTCAGTAACACTAAAAAATCAGCGGTGATGTAAAATAAAAAAAAACGATGACCATAATTTTATGTATGGTGTCCATACGTTCCGGTATTATTTTTATTATCATCATGGGCGTATAATAAGGGTTGTCATTTGGTTTAATCATCAAATGAGCCTAGAGATAAGAATTTATCTATTTCTTGGTCTATAATTTCTTGTACTCTTGGAAATTGTGAATGTGGTTTGGGTGCTTGATGATGAAAAAAACTGAAATTGGAAAAGATTCAACGGCGAATTAGGCCTGAAAAAAATCAAAAGAGGAGTGGGAAGAAGAAGCTCAATTGTACATGAAAAATTAAAAAAAATATATATTGAAAATGGAAACTATAATCCAGATAGCAACATTAACAATATTCTTTGGGTGCTCTTATGGAAGCATTTCAAGTCTTAAAGAGCTAAAGGTCTTCTGGAAACATTCAAATCTTCAGAAACAGTATCAAGTCTTCTAGAAGCATTTAAATCTCTGGAAGTAGTATCAAGTATTCTGCAAGCATTTTATATCTTCTGGAAGCATTCCCACACTTCTATACATGATATTAATTCTTCTAGAAGCAGCATTAAGTCATCTAGAAGCACAGAAAGTCATTTAGACGCAATATAAATTCTCCTGAAAGTATTTCAAGTTTTCTATAGATAATATCAATTCGTGTAGAAGCATTATAAGTCTTTCAAGTCTTCCGGAAGCAATATCAAGTCTTCTAGAAATAATAGTATCAAGTGTTCCAGAGGTAGCAGCAAGTCTTCTGAAAGCAGTGTCTCGTCTTCCAGCGCAGTGTCGGGTCTTCTAGAAGCATTTTATGTCGCCCGAAAATAGTATCAAGTATTGGTGAAAGCATTTTAAGTCGATATTATATCGAACCAAATTACTTCTTCCAGATCGATTTGAAAATTATCCAGGAAATTTTTCAATTAAATCCTTTAAATTCCTCCTTTATTCTTCGGCAAGTTGTCTAATTCCCTTTGCATGTTGTAAAATTTCTATAGCCAGTAAAGCTTTTTCTTTTCCTTTTCCAATTCATATAAACCTTTTTCTTCTTCCAGTTACTTCTTTTAGTGTGTAGTTGATGTTTGATAGTTTCTTTACTATCTATTCTTTAGATGTCCCCATCAATTTGTTATTTATCTTTCTAGCTGGTTGACATATCATCACTTTATCCCCTTCTTTGGAAATAACTTCTTTTGCCCTTTCATCATAATGTTGTGAGCACTTTGATGTGTTCTGTAAAGAATGGGGGTTCCTATTTAAGTATGTCAACTTAGACATGGTATTTCAATTTTGGGACACCTGCACATTTCAATTTTAGCTCAAAAAATGCGCGTTAAAAATATAACATAGATCGCTAGGCCTTTTTTTTCATAAAACATTGCCCCAATTTAAAGCGACTCGATTCCATACTTTATGTATACACTGTATATCGCTCGTGAATATATTACACTTTTATTAGGAGTACATTTTTCCCAACATTACTACGCATAATTTTTATCATTAACATTTAACTGCAACAACTTGCTGGACTTCATCCTGTTGTGAAAAGCTTTGTTATTATTTTTTTATATGAATAGATTGATAAGGAAAGATATAACTTTTCAAATGAAATAGGAATTTTGAATATTGCACATTAGTACTTGATCGACTTTGGAACAAACCTAAAACATTTCTTGTTCTATAGAATATTGAATTAAAAAGAAAATGTATCAAAAATATAATTGCATACCTGAATAGGAAGTCAGCATAGTTTACTGGATTAAGATATTGTTAATAAAGATTGATTAATAAGTCAACTACTTAGCATACTCAATGACAACATTATAGGTTCCCAACATGATAGCCTACAAGATATTCATAATGGCAAGTACTTAAACGCAATTATTTTTCGAATTTATGCCATTTTTTGAGCCTCTCATACCGTATTACTGGTATTCAAAGCCACATTCAAAATCGTCAATTAAGAAAAATGATGATGTACTCTTGGTAATTCTCCCAAATTTATAACGAAGTTATAAACAAATAATCATAAATTAATTACATAGGTAATAAGTGCATATGAAAAAACCAAAAACGCCAAAAAATTTTAATAAATGCAAGGTGTTGAAATTTTTATAGAACTTAGTATATTTGATATTACCAAATTGATCCATAAAGATTTTATTTTAAAATTTTTTTTGATTAGGTTTTACTTAAATTGAACACGTTCACGTAGTTGCTTTCTTATTTTACGGACCAATAATCCGTGGATCTAAAAACGTAAAGTTCCAGTGTGCAATTTTTCCGAGTTTCCGCTTTAATTTGCGGTATCTGCTCCCGATAAGTCGGAGCAATTAAATTTTATGTGTCCTCAGGAGCGTTCCTCGCTTCGATCCCCTATTGACTCGGTCATCGTGCGAACTCTGATGGTCATAGCGCAACTTTCCACGTTTTCTCAATTATGTTCCGCCGTCCAGGTCGTGACTCCTCCAGCATAGTAATAATACGAAGGCACGTCATGACCGAACACTTCCCAAGGCTGATTTCGATTGCACCACGAGGTTCCTAAGTTGTCTTCGTACTGATCCCATTTTATAAATTGGTAACCTATTTGTTATTGATAAAGAAAAAACTTGGGGCGAGTTTACTACTTTTAAATGCATTGATTGTAAAGGATTGGAATTGCTATAATAAAAAGTTTTTATTGATTTGAATTTTTTTACGGTTTTTAATTCTTTCTTTCCCCCATTTCTTGTATTCGCAAATGAATATTCATCCCACGAAGCGTTCCGGACGATTTACGCCGTAGCATTTTTCATCCAGACTCGGAGATTCGCCGGTCTGGATTATTCAAATGAGTAATAGCACCCGGTATTGGTTCCCTGGCTCTTTAATATCCGAAATAATTCAATTTAATTAGACCGCGTTTTCATCCGGGATTAGTTCCCGCCTGCGGAAGGCAACTAAGATTCGTGTTTTATGCAGCCCCTCTGGTACTGGCGGATTGTGCATTCTTTATTCCAGTCTTGTATTTGGGAGCGTGGAAGGAGGTTTGCTCGCTCGTGATATTTATAGCCTCAGTCAAGTACAGAGTTGGGCCGGCAGAAGTGCTTCTCCCCAAACCAGCATCCGCCCGTGTCCTTTCCTTATTTCTCACCCTTTCCGTTGCCGGTTAGGGCGGCAAAGGAAAGCCGTAACGTTGAAATCTCAACATTTTCCACCATAACTTACCGTTTATTATTTTCTTTTACACGACCGTTTTTCCTTGGTATATGGGCAGTGTTGAAAATCCTTCTTGTTCTTTTCGTTTATCTTTCAACACATCGAAATAAACGTTCCGCCAGATTCACATCTAATTAATTAACTTCCTTCATGCGACACACACAAAAGAATTCTTACTCTCCCCTAGTAAACGAATCCGTTAACAACTTTCGAAGAGCACGATGCAATGTAAAGGTATTAATTACAATAGCAAAAAGCTAAGCCTCAAAGAATCTATTCACTATGAATAACAAGCGTGAAATAAGATCTTTTTGAGTTGGTTTTTAAACAGCTTATCAATTTCGTAGGTACTCGAAAGAGATGATTCACGATTCGACTATTCCAACTTTCGACCCGTAATTATATTAGAAACCATAAATTAAATTTGTCATAAAGTTAGTACAAAGAGAAATTACCGAAGTGGCTAATATTTACGTTTCCCATACCGACCGAGGTGGGATCGGTTTCCGGGTTCGAAAAGAACTTTGCTAATTTAGGTTTTTCACCCCTTTCCTTCGTCTCACTAAAGATTAAAACTTTCCGAACTATAGAAAACAGTTAATTCCAACCGAGAAACTAATTTCGAAGCCCAATTGGAAATCTGTTTTCCCTGGGTATAATTCATTTTTGTTTGTAATTAAATCCACACCGAACTACAATTGTCCTAACGAAGAAGAAAGGGTCTAAGTTCAGATTACAATAATCAAATTACATAGTGGATGTTATATGTTTCGCACGGATTTTTTTTGCTAAGCTGCTCAAGATATTCGCTTTCATTTCGTTCGTAACGTTGTTTATGATAAAGGTGGTTTATAATAATAACATTTCTACGAATTATGCTAAAAGCGATAAAATTTAATGCTAATTCGGCTCGAAAAATTGTTGACAAAAGAACCGGTCATTTTTTTGAAATTCTAACTTTTTCAGCTTCTTACACATTATCTAGAATGGTGTATTCAAGTTTGTTGCAAAATTATTTTTTTAACAACTATGATTTAAAAAAAATCGTAAAAAGCTTAGTTCTTAAGATTTCTTGATGAAACTTTCAAAATTTGTATTCTAATGGACAAAAGCACAAATTTCTAGACATTATTTTGTTTTAGCGATGGTAATTATTGAACTCGGTTTTAATTTTTTTTCTTTGGTTTTTTTTAACAACCATTTTATTCAATTGCTTTAAAAAAATACAATCAATTGGAGTTCTCAAGATATCTCAATTAAACAATTGAAGATATCCCAATCCACTTGGTATTTATGGAGAAGAATATGTACTTTTTGATGGGCAAAACAGCACCTAAAAATCTCTTTTCGTTTTTAAGATAGGAACTTTTGAACTTAATTTCAATTTTTACCATATCATCAAATAAACAATTTTGGCCGTTTTCTTCAAAAAAATTGCAAAAAATCGAATTCTTAAGATACCTTAATGAAATAAATGAGATTTATAGAAGAGGTTATGTACTTTATTATGAATAAAACCGCACTTTAGAATATCGTTTCGTTTTTGAGATAGCAATTTTTGAACTCAACCTCAATTTCTAGCATTTTATAAAACCAATAATTTTTCGTTGTCTTTAAAAATTGTAAAAAAATCGTACACTTAAGATATCTTAGTGAAACATTTGGGATTTGTAGAAGAGAGTATGTACTTTTTCATGGACGAAACCGCACATAAAAATCTCCTTTCGTTTTTGAGATAAGAGCTTTTGAACTTAACTTCAATGTTTAGCCTATCATCAAATCAACAATTTTGGCTATCATATTCAAAAAAATGCAAAAAATCGAATTCTTAAGATATCCTAATGAAATAATCGAGATTTATAGAACCGAGTATGTACTTTATCATGAATAAAACCGCGCTTCAAAATCTCCTTTCGTTTTTGAAATAGCAGCTTTTGAACTCAACCTCATTTTTTAGCATTTTATAAAGCCAACCATTTTTTTCATTGTTTTTAAAAAAATTGTAAAAAATCGTATGCTTCATATATCTTAATGAAACATTCGGTTCATATCATAATCAACAATTTTGGCTATCTTTATATTTAACAATATTTATCTTTATATTGTTTTATGTCTTTAAAAATTTGCAAAAAAATCGAATAATCAAAATATCTTAATCAAATAATCGAGATTTATAGAAAAGAGTATGTATTTTATTATAAATAGATCCTTTTGAATTCAATCTCATTTTTTTTACTATTTTATAAAACCAACAATTTTTTCAGTGTTTTTAAAAAATTGAAAAAATCAAATATTTAAGCTACCTTAAATAAACCTTCGTAATAATTCATAAAAGATGATATGTAATTTTTCATGGATAAAATCGCAATTGAATATGTCCTTTTGTTTTTGAGATATGAACTTTTTAACTCAACCTCAATTGTTTTCCATTTTATAAAACCAACACTTTTTTTCATAGATTTTAAAAAATTCTAAAAATCATATGAAGATATTTTACTGAAACTTTCGTAGTTCATAGAAGTGAATATGTACTTTTTCCTGGAGAAAACTGCAATTGAAAATTTCCTTTTGTTCTAGAGATAGCAATTTTTAACTCCATCTCAAATTTTTGACATTTCGCCAAACGAACAGTTTTTGTCTCAAAAATCGTCTCAACAATCGTCTCAAAAAACAATTCAAACAAATCGGATTCTTAAGATAACTCAATGAAACATGTGGAATCTATATAGGAAAGTATGTACTTTTTCATGGATAAAACCCCACTTCAAAATCTCCGTTCATTTTGAGGTTTAACTTAACTTCAATTTTTACCATATCATAAAATTAATTATTTTGGCCACAGGCTTTCAAACATTCCAAAAAAATTTTATTCTTAAGTTATTCTAATGGAATAATAGAGATTTATAGAAGAGAGAATTTCCTTTCGTTCCTGAGATAGCATTTTGAGCTTTTGAACTCAACCTCAAATTTTTGTTATTTTATAAAATCAACAAATTTTGTCATCGTCTTTAAAAATATGCAAAAAATCGAATTCTTAAGATATCTCAATGAAATAATCGAAATTTATAGGAAAGAGGGTACCTTATTATGAATAACACCGTACTTTAAAATCTCCTTTCGTTTTTGAGATAGAACTTTTGAATTTAACCTCAATCGCTAACTAACAATTTTTTCCATTATATTTAAAAAATTGAAACAGACCGAATTCTTAAGATATCGTAATGAAACATTCGGTGTTTAATACAGAAAAATATATATTTTTAAATAAACAAAACAGTTCTTGAAAAGTTTGTTTTTGTTTTTGAGAAGTTTTTTGTGGTAATATTCAAACTTCCTAGAGGCATCACCGTGAAATTTTAAAACGGAAGCCAACCGAAAATTTACAACTCAATCTCTTTCAAAAAACTAGGTCAGCCCATTGTCCCAGACCGTCAAAGCTCCAAGAACTTGACACCGCACAGTAAAAATAACAATAACCCCACTGCCCTACATACTTAGACTTAATGGTTTTCGCCATCCTTTCTTTTAGTTTCACGGAAAAGAGACCAAAAGCGTGGCGTTTGGAACTTAAACTGGACGTCACGCTGTTTTTGAAAAAAAAGGAACAAGTCACAAGTCAAAGCCGTTCAACCCCCAAAAAAACGCGTCACAGTCACCGTTCTGGAAATTACAGGGTGGTCGTGGATATTGATTTATTGTCCTTTTAGTCCCTTGACCCGTCGCCATCCTATCAACTACCCAGACGTTCCCATGCCAAAAGCCCCACAAAATATATCCCGCAATTATGCAAATTCATTTAAGCGATTATGTTCGCTGTTGCTTCGTTCACTGTTACGACTTTATTATTAAAATATTTTTTAAGATTGATTTTCGGTTTCAACGACGTGGTTATATTAAATATATCGTTGGGATTCGGTTAATCGAAAGAGGATCATAAATCTTTGCGAAATACAAGTAATTCTGAGTAATTTGTCAGATCCCTTATGGGTTGAGGTAAATTATGCACCCCTTAAATAACATTGTATTTTAGGCATAAAAGTCGACAGCCAATTTTTCTTTACGATAAAGATTTAATGAAGAAGAATAAGGTTAACATAAATATGGTGTGGTTGTGATGATTTTAAATTTGTTAATAAATGAAGTTTCAAATATGTGTATACTCGAAAACATTGTTACATAATAAATGGGGCATAGACCGTCGAGTACACAGCAGAGTACATCGTACTACATGCGCTGGTCGATATTCCCACCAAGAGCTTTGCTCTTTTCCTTTTTGTATCCCACGTACTACGTCGGATGGAGCGCACTCGAGACAAGAGGTTATGTTTACATTGTGTTGGTAGTATTTTCATTTTTGAAACATGTTCCTATTGCTTGTCCAAGGACGAATGACGTCCGAAATATAGAAAAGTAGTAATTTTACACCGCGTATATCTTCCGATAAAAGCCGGTGTTGCATTTCTTGAAACGCTAAACCCCCGTTCCCTCTCGAGTTTGGGACATCTCTCGAGGCTGTCAAACATAATTACAATCAAAGGTACACGAAGGGTGCTTAGTAAGCATAATTATATTACAAGACCCCGGGGACAACCCTTCTGGATGGGAAAGATTCAAATTTCCGTTTTGCCGGCATCAACGGTAATGCGAGGCAAACGCAATTAGTATGCTATGAATGATGATCTATCTCACCTCGAAATTCCATTACGTATAAAAAAGGAATGATATCATAACAGGCAAAACCAGATGGGAAATGTGAAAAAGTTCTATTGCTTTGTAAATTAAAAATATTTTTAATGAAACCGTAACCGAAATTCAGTTATGGTCGTAGTGTCGGCCGAAACCGAAACTTTTCCTTGAAATGAAGGAATTAGTACAAGATGATATCTATTATGGATATGGAGCCATACAAACCATAAAATTAAGGTTTTCCATACGATGTTAACCCTGAATTACTATGAAAGAGAGAATTTACTAATATTAGAACTAATACTAAAACTAGAATTAACATTAGTTTTGGAAATAGAAACATTTGGATTTAACCATCCTAAGAGACATGCGGCTAAACCCAAATGTTTATAGTCCTAAGTCTGCTTTTAGCTTTAACGTTGACATTAGCTTTACTTTTAGCTGTTATTATATTTTGGATTGTGTAGTTGTATCAAACTAAAACTAGAACTAACACTAGACCTAGTACTAGAAAGATTCAGGTTTAGCCGTGCGTCTTCAAAAGTCTTACTTCTAGTTTTAATAGCCATTCAGTGTTTGATTGTTGTAAATACTTCTGGAACTAAAAGTATAATTACTAGACCTACAGCCTAGCTTTAGTATTAATACTAGATTTAGAATTAGAAACATTAGGATTTAGCCGTATGTCTCTTAACTGCTAACCAAAAATGTTTCTTGGATATGTTTGATTTTTTGTTATTGCCATACACGTCAAGGTAGGAATTGTAAATGGTAGTCATATTTAAGGATGAAAAGGTTTTATTTTTATTTTTTGACTTCTACCGGTTTCGCCGTATCGCCATCTCCAGGAAACCATGTTAATTTGATTTCTTGAATCTTAAACTATTTTTGTTATTTCATTGCAACATTTTTATTTCAAAACTATTTCTTATTGTCTAATTAAACTCGTCTAGTATTAGTTCTGAAGCTATGTTAGGTTGAGTTCGGTTCCGTCTTAAGGGACACCAAATACTACTAGTTCTAGTTTTAGTATTGACTCTGTTTTTAGTTGTACAGTGCTATGATGCTAGTAAATCATGTTTTCAAGTAGTTAGACAAAAACTTCAGCAAAAATATTCGAACACAAGAATATCTTACTTTGGGGCATGCAAACATATAAAAAGATGTTTGAAACGAGTTCTAAATAGCAATTATTCTGTATTTATTGCTGATTACATTTGTGTTCTGTAAATATTTGGCAAGCTGCACTGAATAACTGTTCACTAGAAACACTGGTAAGTGGCGAAAAGAGATATTTTAATGCAATTTTTCGCAAGTTAGGGTACGGTCTGGAATCCCAATTTGAGTATATATTAGCATACTGACGATGTTTTGGTCAAAACAGATCGCAATAAACTTACAAATGTATGTGCATAGTTTCGGTTTCCAGCATGCTACGGCCAAAGTACAGTTAAAATCAAAATTTCGGTCGGTCACTACTTAAGATATCTTCATGAAATATCTTCATTATGTTTATAAAAGATGCTATATACCTTTTCAGGGACAAAACCGCATTTGAAAATCTTTCGGTTTTTAGATGACTGTTTTTGAACTAAACCGCATTTTTTGTCATTTCATGAAAACACCAATTATTGCAAAAAATACATTTTTTAATATATTTTAATAAAACATTGTAGCTTTTTGAGATAGCAATTATAAATGCAACTTCAACTCTTATTATTTCACAAAGCAACATTTTTTCCATAGTGATAACATAACATAATGGGCAAAACCAGACAGGAAACGTGCAAAAATCCAATTACTTTGAACATCAAAATAAAGGGTCATATTTCCATTGAGAGCGAGTTTGCACCTGGGTGCCTAAAAAAGAGGATAGCCCGCACACCTGATTGAAAATTTCAACGATAGGGCGATGTTGTGACGTTCGTTCGACAGTTCTTTGTGTTTCCGGTGAACCATTGTCCCCCACTACAATTTCGGTTCCCATTTGAGTTTACCCCTCAGGTAGTTCAGGTCATAATATGGGGTGGCATGTGTAGATATACGTTTTAGCCCCGCTTTTGTACGAATGTGCACGTCAAATCACCTCGATCTCATTCGTCCATCCACCTTTGTATGGACCAAAACTCGTTTTTGTATCTGCGGGTGGTAAAAAGAGTTGCAACAACAAGAAATTTTTGTATTCAACGCACATTACTTTCTAATTATTATGTTTACTACCGGTAACTGTGTAGATACATTCCATGTTAGCGTAACAATCGATAGTTGACCTGATTAACAATCACTCAAATGGTATTTGTTCATTTTATTTGCAATAATATTAGCATACGATTAATGTTGATTATCGCAAGATTAATAAAATAAGATCAAAGTGCAACTCATTGGAAGTAAACGGTGTAGATAACAGTTGAGAAATCACTAAGAAATGTTCCAATGAGAATAATAATCAAAATTTGTGATAAATTAGTTTGATGTATATATTTAAAAAAGAGTGGGTTTTTGCTTTGTTTATTCAAATAGAATGCGGTGTGTACTTCGGAATAATGTAAAATTGTATGATATAGAATAAAAATATTTAATTTTACGTTCCGTTACAATGCAAACAGCTTTTGTAGTAGTATAAAATAATTTCAACTCACATTTTGTTTAAATCAAATATTTATAATCCAGAACAAGTACCAAAAGTTAACCGAGTCACTAATACAAAAATGAACCGTACAAAAGTGACGCACAAAACTAAAACAGAAATTCACCAAAAAAATGTTCTTAAAACAGAATGAACTGAGTCGCGTTTACAGTTACCCAGAACAGCGTGGGATTTCGTTTCGTTTCGCGATAACGAATTGGAAAAATGACGAGTTCAGCGGACCGAGACCGGCTCGAGCGTGCCTGATCGCGTCTGGAACAGAACTGAGCTTGTGACGGAGTTCGAGTCCGGCTTCGGGCTTCGGGCTTCGAGCGCGAGCATCGCCCTACCACCACTGCCTAAACTCCGGGTAATACTCCGTGGACTTTTACTATCTCTCTCTATTCGACGAACTTTCCTCGTCTTTCGGTTTCAGACCGAAACCCGCCACCCTGACACCTGAATCAACATGCACGATCGACCGGCGCATACATGCATTCGGGGTCCTATTCATGTCGGCCTCCTAACGTGGTCACATTGGGAATAAACCACCGTCAAATGTGATTGGGATCTCTGATCTCTAGGCCGAAGGACCAAGGGGGGCCTCTCCAGTAGTTTTGACTCCAAAGATGATATTTTTTGAACTCAGCGATATCGGAAACTCGACTTCTTTCTAGCAATACGAGAAGTTAATCCATTCAAATTTTGTTTTTCCGAAAATTTAAAAGATATTTTAAAAAACGGTTTGATCCATCAAGAAGATAACAGTTTTTTATACTATCTTTGAGCTGAAAGAGGATATACAGTGGCTCCAAGCCAATCTCGGACACTAGAGAATAATACCCTCTTACTAACAATGCTCGAACTAAAAGCTGTAAGGAAATAAAGGTAAATTTATTTTCGATTTATTTATTGGACTTTCAAAATCCAAGCACGAAACATAAAATTTATTCGCTATAACAACAATAATAAATAAATAAATGGAAGTAGTATAAAAATGAGCGACAAGCCATATTCAAAAGGCATCAACAATGTATTAAATAAACACAGCCACGAATAATAATTCCAGGCAACTTCAAATAGAAGTTAGACAATGTTAAAGGTGAACTCCCTAAAAGTCATTCTTTTATTGTTTGTGCGGAAATTTGGTTAACTATCCGGAATGTCTAGACAGAGAGGCCAAACGACGGTTAAAGCGAGAAAATTAGTTATTAAACATTTCCAAGAGGAAAAATCTGCGCGAGTATGTCAAATTTGTTGATAGAAGTCTTTCTACGATCCATTACATAACAAAATTTTTGCAGACTCTTAGTGATATCACGATCCTAGTGATAATTCTAGTGTTAATGTTAGTGTTAGTTCTAATTTTAGTTCAATTATCCTAATATATAATCTTAAATAATCGAATTCTTAAGATGTCTTGATGAAATTTTTGTGATTTATAAATTAAATTGATTATTATTGATTTATTGTAAACTTCAATCATTTTTTAAAAATCTTGAAAAATCGAATTCTTACGACATCTTGATGAATTTTTGATGCCGTTTTCCGAGAAAAAATCTCTACTCGAGTATCTCAATTCGTTGCTACAAATGCTTCAAATTTGTAGCATTTCAATAAATTAACAGTTCTTGAAAAAACATAATTTGTCCTCTTTTTAACTCGTGTAAAAATAATTCGTATAAATATTAGATGTAACTGTCAAAAATTTCGAATTGTGGGTCGTGTAACTTTTTTCCAGTGTTTTATGAGTCGCAATATAAGAAAGGTTGGGAAACGCTATTATAACATTCATTAGAAGAATACATGACAAAGGGTGTCAAGTTTATTTGTGGTTTCACACTATTTATTCACAAGTAGGTCTTTATACTTATACAGTGCGTTCATGATGAAAGGATAATAATATAAATTCTATAACATTTTAAATCTTCGTCTAGTTAATTTTTAATTTTGAGGATACAACCTAACCCGACTGATATCTAGTGCTATTAACTAATTGGAATCAAGTTGATAGCTCATCTCAAGTAATATTTAGTACCAAGCAGAGCCGGGCATATTTAATATACATATACTTAAAGTAATTATTTTAAGTACCAAATGTATTTTATATTTAGTACTTTAAAGACATTATAAAATTAGTACTTATATTTAATATTTTAAATACTTAAGCAAACTAATTAGTATTTTCTATTTAAAAAGTACTTTAAGTATTCAAACAGTACTTTAAATATTTAAAAAGTATTATGAATATTTGTCATTGCCAAAATACTTTTCAAGTTTAAACTCGTTCAAATGATAACAAGATTTGCTAGCAAAAAAGATTGATACAGTTGGCAATTATAGAGTGTTGGTGGTATTGATAGGTCATGTTATTTTTTGACTTTGTTGATGATATTGTTGAGTGAAATCGCTTGACCGGTACTGTAACTTTAGTATAACAGATTTTCAAAATTTTCATGTAATATTTTTCAATTGTCAAATTTTCGGATATCCTTTACTATAAAAGTTGTCATTCAAAATACAACTTTTTCTTCAATTAAACTAAATTGCTACAATAATTAAAATTAGAAGAATCACAAAAACTATTGGGTGAATAGGTTACTCTCCGAATAAAGATAATGCTGGCTAAAAGCAAGTAAGAATGTAATAAATACGAATAATACGAACAAATTTTTATAAATATGTAAAGATAGCTATGACGAGTCGAATACTAATAAACATTGAAAAATTATATACTTTTGTAGTTATTAAAATAGTATTTTAAATAGGTTTTAAATATATTATCAATGTACTTAATACTTAGATTGTTTTTTATTGAACATACTTATATTTAAAAATTTTAATATTAGTATTTAATATTTAAAATACTTTTGTGGCATATTTTGCCCACCTCCAGTGCCAAGCATTTAGTTGGGTTGAAATTAATGGCTCAACCTAGCTCAACTAATATCTAGCACTAACTAGCTACTTGGGTTAGGTTCAGATTAGGTTGGTTAATTGCGTTAATATTAATATCTCAACCCAACCCAACCAACATTTTATGCTAATGTCCTACAGTGCTATGATGGTATTAACTACTATCTATTGTTAATGTATAGTACCTAAATAAATGAGAAATCAAAAGTTTAAATTCAATTGCATTATTTCTGCCAAAGAGTATTTGCAAAAATTTACCGCATTAGTTTCTGTCATCACCAAAACACTGCATATAATGAATAAATAGTACAACAGATGAAATATTCTAAAAGTGATAATAATTCGGCTAAAATAGCTAATAATTTGTTACCTTACACATTAGCGTGATAATAAAATCTGGCATTAAAAGTCCACAATCTTTCTCTCTACATATCAAAATTACATTATGACTGTACGGACACACTATCTTAGTAGAAACTTTTTCATGAGGATGTAATAAATTAGCCGGATCTTATTTGATTGACTTTATTCGTTTAATTTATACTCCACTTTGAAATTTGCCAACCGATTCGCAACTTCGACCAGAAGTGCTTATGTTACTTGAAATTGAAATCTTCTCATTCATTATTGCTCTTCCATGCGAAAGCGTCCGGATTATCAGAGTTCGTCAAATTCAGGTTGGGATAATGCAAGATAAATGAGGTAACTACAAAACTTACGTTATCCATCATACGCAGTTATTGAGAAATTGCGTTAAATATGTATGGTATATATATATATCCTCTTATATCCTTCACGTCCAATTTATCATCTTGCATAACCTAAACAATCTGTATCAGATTTTCAATTAATCAAAATCTATTAAACGCGCTAATAAATCAACAATCCATTACGATGCCTTATCACCTGTTTACACAAGAATAGATGGAAAGTTATTGCATCAATGGAGATTGTTGTGAAAGCTAAACATTTCATATTTAATCAACTCAGCTTTATTAGTAAAATAGATATTTTAGCACCGAAGTTGTATTAATATCATCTCAAGTATCGTTAATTGAACTAGAAAAGTTTTATTTCAGCACACACACGAAAACTGTACGTTTTTCAGTAAAGGCTTGGTCTTTTCCTATTTTTCTACATGACGCATAACTGCGTAATGGCAAATATTTATTGACACTCTTCAGGATGCAAAATTATCTTCTTATTTCGTTGTCTGTTAAACCGAAGAGCCGATCTACGGCTATATCCTGGGAAAGTCACAGCTATCATTGTCATGTTTTTATAAAGCAATTGCCATCCACTTTCACAGCATTCCCGAGATTGATGAACCAAAGTCAACTAATATTTAATGCTACTTTTTTAACCCAACTACCTAGTTGGGTTGGGTTCAGATAAAGTTGATGGTTTTACCCAACCCCACTAATATTTAATGCTAACTAGATAATCAGTTAGGTTAGTTTTTAAAATTAGTAGCTCAACTCGTCCCAATTATTATCTAGCGCTAACTAGCTTGTTGGGTTGGGTTGGGTTGGGTTTTATGCTAACTAGCTAATTGAGATAGGTTAAGGTTTTCAAATAATATCTAATTAGTATTGACGTAATATCCGTAAATAATTCACAAATCAAAAGTTGAAATTGGTTTGGTGCATTATTCCTGTCAAAAAACAATTTCTAAAATGAAGTGGTTTGATGAATATATCATTTTTAGAATTTAAAAAAGTTAAATTAAGTAAAAAAGTTGGTAAACCTAAAAAAATTGAAAAAGCATTTATTCCCTTAAACTAGAATAGCAAAAGAATATCTCAAAATATAGATATGATATGATGTTTTTAAAAGGTACGTTTCAATTTATAACCTCAAAATCCGAAACGAAATTGATTTCCAAAAGTGCTATTTTCAATGAAAAGATTATATTTGTATTTAATAACACTGATAATTTTATATTTTTTTCTGGATGTTCTTTCCTTTTGTATTAGCTAAATTATCATAAGAACTTTTCCTTAAACACACATGATCTTAATCTTACCAATGCTACTGATTTATATCTAATTTCACTTTGTAGTGATCCATTAGTTCCTGAAGACAGTGCGCACTTCACTCTTGAGTTATTCTGCTCAATTCGTATTACCCGGTTTCCTGAAATGAATTAGTACATGGACGTAATTGATTGAGAATCTGAACTTGCTAATAATGAAATCAATGACGCTGTTCAAATTTTTTACAACTGTTTAAATACTGCTATACGTAAATTTATTTGGTTTTCACACAATACCATTAAATTGACTCAGGAGAAAAGTACCTGATGTGACTACTTTACTTTTTTTTTAAGAAGTCGTTCAAAGTATTTGGCCAATCATGATTACATGGAGTTTCTTAGAATGTGTGAAAGTAACATTCAATCAAACCCAAAAAAGTTTTAGGCATTTACTAAATCTAAAAGGCGTGCGGAGGTCATTCTATCTACGATATCATGGAATGGAACTGTTATTGGTGACAGAGTCAGAGTTTGCTAATTGTTCACTGCTTTATTTTTTTTGGTTTGTATTGATTCTTCTCCAGTCCGGCATAATACAAATAGTATCGAAACTGATGCACTTGGTTAGAATCACATGCAGTTTGACAGGATTGTGGTTAAGGAGGCCCTGATCAGGGCTACTGACAGTGTTGGTATTCATGGTTGCTCTTTATCTCATCGTTTAACTATTTTATTTAATGCGTCATTGAGTGTGGGAGTCTTCTTTTCAGTGTTGAAGCGTGCGTTTATTCTCCCCATTTTTAAATCTGAGGACCACATATCTAATTACCACCCTATATCAATTTTACTAGTATTTGGGAAAGTGTTTGAGCACTCGTATTTTTTTATCCTTAAGTCTAAAATCAATTGTAGACAACATGTTTTTGTTTATTGGCTGCTTGGTTGAAAGAAACTTACTTAAATATACATAATATATTTTAAATTTTATTGATGATTCTGTCCATACGGACTTTAGTAAGGTTTTCTGGTAGATCTCAACTTGCTACTGCTTAAACTATCGAAGTTTTGTATAGACTGTATAGACTTTTGCAATGTTCCTATTTGAAGGAGAGATGCCAAATTATTTCGATTTATGTTTTTTTTCCTAATCCGGTGTAGACTCCTTCTAGTGTTCTTCAGGGTATTCATTTAGGCCCTTTGCTGCTGAATATTTATGTTAATGACATATTTGATGTTGTTCAATATGCTCAATGTTTAATGTATGTTGACGACTTAAAACTATTTCTTCTTGACTGATCTAGACTACAGTCTGATTTAAACAATCGTCATGTATTTTGCTTAACTAATGATCTTCTATTAATCATATCAAAATGTAATTTTGTAACCTAAATTTCTCAAATACCTTTGTTTTAAATTTTCCGTTCAATTCACTGATTATGAATCAACCTGCGCATTTTTTAGTGCTTGTCAGTCATGTTCCTCCAAGATTACTACTCCTAGAGCAAATGCCTGCCAAAACTCTCCTTTGTTGAGAATGACAAGATCCGCGAATCGTGTCAATATAATTTTTTTTAGCGTTCTTTTTATTAATTTAACAAACTGGTCTTTGCTGCAGTTGATATGATGCCTCGGTGCTTATTTTACCTATATTTAGTTTTTTTTATTCTCATTTCATTGTTGTGCCATTCTTATTGATTTTTTGTTGTTGTTGAATTGTGATTTTTTTGGTTGTTTGTAGTAAAGTATTATTGGGTTCGGTCTGTTACTGTACCCCCACGGGGTAAATAAATAAATAAAAAAGGTGCTTTAAAATGCACATTTGGTACTCCTAAAAAAATTAACGGCAAACCTAATTTGATTAATTTTAAGCATTTCTATCTCTTAGTTTCATTTAATAATGCTGATAATTTCATAACGATAATGAATCATGATTACATTTGATCTAAAAAAAATATTTGAAAATTAGTTTTGGTGTAATTTTTTTTCTAAAACACCAAAAAAATTGAAAAAAACATTGATTCATTAAAACAAAAATTCTTAAAAACCAAAAGATATTTTTAATAACCATGTCATAATATTAATGATGAAAAACTGTCAACGAAACATTTATTCAGATCAAAAGCGAACAGAAATTGATTAACTTTAAGTATTGATATCTCTTAATTTCATTTAATAATGCTAAGAATTTTATAATGATTCATTAAAAATCACATTTTTTTAAACAATTAAAAAATGAAAAAAAAATTAACTCATTAAAACAAAGATTCTCAAAAACTAAAAGGTATTCTTAACAACTGTGTCATAATGTTGATAATTTTATAATTATTCATTAAAAACCCGATTAATTACAAATTTTTTTGATAATTGTAAAAAAAGCTTTACGTTTTACTGTAATAAAATTGCATGCCCATTGTTTGAGACTTTAGTACATTCTTGACAAAGCAAACATAGTTTTATTTTGTCGATGAAAACAAATTGATACAACATAAAAATAACGATTTACGATAGAACCTATGTATCAATTAAATTAAAAATTTATAGTAGCGGTGACGACGTGTCGGTTCGAACGACCGCACCGTAAATAAAACATTCTTTCGGTTGCGGTAACCGCAAAAGAATACACAACAAATACCACCAATTGTAAAATAAATGATATTCAACGAAATAAAAATAGTTGAAGCCGCAATACCGCAACACGATAACACGCTACACCACTTGCGATATAAATGTTTAACGGAATATATTTTTTTGAATTAGTTTCAATAAAAGTGCTCAATTGAATTTAATTACCGATAAATTAGAAATGCGACAACTATTTTCTGGTTACAAGGCATAAATACCGTATTGTCTATGAGTAAATAAACCTATAAATCAATTGTATATGAACCTTTTAAATGAATCCCATCCGCATAAATATTTTCAATCAATTTTATTTGATATTTACGTTTATTGTATTTCATAGAATGGAATTCATTTGTTAAGCTTCAAAGCAAACAGTTTACCAAAGCTTAATTTGTATGAATTTTATATAAATCCCAAATTGTTATGCACAATGGGGAACATTCCATGGAATAAAATAGCTAGATGGAAATCGTAAATTATATGAATGCATTATGTAAATTAATGATAGGCTAATGACTAAGTCAATCATAACCGCAGTACAGTTTGATTCGTCCTAATAAAACCACCTTAACCTTCGCCTCGCGTGTCCTACTCCAAGCAAATATTCCTACTACTGCAGCTCTCTATGTAGATTATGATAAATTAAATGATAACGACATAACAACCCGTACGATTTGTCATATGGGCCAATAACACATCAATTATTTACTGAAGACAATCCTTTGGAGACTACGGATATATTTGGACGGTCATTATTCATTTGGTTTTCATGGTATAGGTTCCTTTTATTTATTCAACGATGTTCCTAACTACACCTATACACATAGATTTTCGTTCTAGATTCCATACATCTGTCTTTTGTGTACATTGAAGTTTATTTTAATTATGTTGTTTGAAAATGTTATTCTAGGAAAACTTGTACAAGAAATATTTATATTTCATGTGTACATGTATCGTTATCATTGATAAGAAATTTTATCACGTAATGTCAACACTGCTTTAGTCGACATAATAAGAAAATGATTAGTTTTATCAAACTCTTTCCATCTTAACCGTAATATTAGAGGTTACGTAATATTAGATGATTGATGCATAAAATTAATATTAATGCTATGTAGTTTAGGGATATTGATCATTTCATCTTATTAATTTAAATTGTTTTGGTGGATTGGAAATCCACCAAGAATCAGAAAATCAAAAAATAAACATCGCGTCCGTATCCATAGGGTAATTTTCGTGTCAAATTATTGCTAAAAGTATGTACTTTCAGAATATCGAGACTTCCATATGTTTAATATAAGAATGTTGGAGATATAGCAAGATATCCATGACTATTTTTTAACTGAATATCGACTAAAAATTAATTGCAAATAACTTTCCTGTCTTTATCCATGGGGGTTATGGAGTGACTGCCACATCAAATTATTGCTAAAAAGATGTAATTTAAGAATATTGAGATTTACATATGTTTAACATCAAAATATTAGAGATGTCGTTAGATATCATTGATCATTTCTCAACTTAAAATCTACCTAAAATTTAGTAACTATAAATAACTCTCCCATCCGTATGCAGTGACCAACCCAACCCAACCCCCGTATGTATGGGGATTATGGGGTGATTGTTATATTAATTTAATATAAGTATAGTGAAGTTTTCAGATGTTTTACATAACAATTTTGAAGATGTGGCGAGATATAGATGATTACTTTTCCACTAAGAATCCACCAAAATTGAGAAATTTCAAAAATCTCTCTCGTTCATCATATCTATGGAGCGTATGGGTTGATTGCTATATTAAATTATACAGTGCATTCACGATGAAAGGAGTAAATTCGATAAATTTTTTGCAATTGCTTTTCGACAGAAACAATGCCCCAAACCAATTAACATTCACACTAGATATTAATACTACTAATTAATACTAACTATAATATTTATTTATTTATTTTATTTATTTACATTTTTATGGGTACAGAGACAGGACAAACCTAAAAGTTCTGTACCACAAAAAAATTATAATAAAAAAGAAAAAGAAAACGTGTAACAAAAGAAATCAAAAATTGCCTTAATTAAACAATTAAAAATCAAATTAAACTTAACAGTGGACTTAAATGACTTTAAGAAAAAAGAAAAATAATGAACTATTAGGAGACATCTTTTGGCAGAAGTGGAAGCAAGAATATTTACACCAGCTCCAAATGCGTTCCAAATGGAACTGACAAAAACACTAAGTCAAGCTTAATTCCTAATGCTTCATATCTCATCAACATATCTCGCTTATTATTTGACATATGATGGTTTACATCTCAATTTAGTTCCCATACATTACCAGGTTTCATTCAAACAATCATATCATAAAGAATAGTGTTATGATTGTTTATATAGTTTAGAACATGATAAATTAAATTAGTTAGCATAAAATATTAATCAGGTTGGGTTGCTAACTACATATCTAGTTAGAAATAAATATTTGTGGGGTTGGATTGAGCTATTACCCTTAACCCAATCCGCCTAACTAGTAAGCCATCAACCTTACCTGAATCCAACACAACCCAACTAGCTAGTTAGCGCTAGATATTAGGTAATTGGGTTTGGCTGAGCTATTAATTGTAATCCAACTCAACCTAACTAGCTACGTAGCATTAAATATTAGTTGAGTTGGATACATCAATGATTAGATCAGGTCTTCGATTTGACAGACAACGAAATAAGAAGATAATTTTGCATACTCATGTGTATTATAAATATTTTCCATTATTCAGTTATGTGTCATGGAAAAAAATTAGGAAAAGACCAACCTTTTACTAAAAAACGGGCAATGAACATTTAACATCCCAAAATAAACCTTTTCTAATACTATTCAAGATTTTCGTCATTTGGCCAAGATTATTATTTACCATTTATTGCCAAAGATAAGAATACAAAATTAAACAAAAAATCGATAAATTTACTATATAATAATATTTACTGACGTAAGATTTTACTAGGATATATATGGCAAGTAGTGATAATTAGCTATTATATTGACATTTATCAAAAAATAAGATTATTTAAGAGAGTAAAAAGAGGAACATAAAGAAAAGACACAAACACAGAGATAGAGAGATGCTAAACGGAACCAAAAGAATCTACAGGATATCAGTTACCAACAAGTGAGAAAGAGCAGTTGAGAATAGGTAAAAAGAGAAAGACGAAGAACAAATGATTAGGAAAGAGACAATTGAAGGGCAAGCAAGTAGTTCTTTAAAACATGTCTAAAATTAGAAATTTTAAAAGTATTACGAATTTCAAACGGCAGTCCATTCCACAGCACAATCGACTCTACTGGAAATGATCTGTGATAAATATCGGTGCTATGAACGGGAAATATAAGAATAGTATCAGAACCCGAATGACAAGCAAACTCATGAGATGATAATTGCATTGTAACCTATCTGATAAATACTTTGTACGCAGTTATGAAACTATGGCCTACAGAATCTCGGATTTATTCAAGATGATAATCTATTGCATCAAACTAAAAGTTGTTAGACTTCACTACATGGACTATAGATTAGATGAAAAGGATATAAGAAGAACCATATTCTAAACAGATTTTCAAAATTTACTTTCCCGCAACAAAAACTTAAAACAACACAAATTTAATTGACTTCAAATACTTTTCAGACATTTTTGCAATTTTTCAAATATTGTTTATGACGGATAACATAAGCTTTATAATTACCTCATTTATCCTGCATTGTGCCAACCCGAATTCGACGAACTTTAATAATCCAGACGCTTTTGCATTTGACTGCTCTTTGGCAGAAATAATGTAATTGACGAATTTAAACTTTTGATTTGTGAATTATTTAGATACTTTACGTTAACACTAGATATTAGTTGAAGATCATAGCACGATAGGACCATATTAGCAAACATATTAGTTGGGTTGGGTTGAACCATAAACCTTATCTGAATCCAACCCAACTAGTTAGTTAGCGCTAGATATTAATTGGGTTGGGTTGAGCGATTAATTTTAATCCAACCTAATCCAACCAGCTAGGTACTAAATATTACTTGAGCCATCAACCTTGTCTAATCCCAATCCATCCCATCTAGGGACTTATCATTAAATATTAATTGGGTTGTTGTGAATCATCAATCTGATCTGCACCCAATAAAACCCAAATATTTAGTTAGCACTACATATTAGTTGAGTTGGGTTGAGTCATTGATCTTAACCCAACTCAATTCAACTAACTGCTTGGCACTGAATATTAGTTGGGTTGAGCCATCAAAATGAAAAATCGATTAGAGGAGGATTCAAGATTTTATCTAATTTATTCCTTTCACCACTGTATAGAATCATATTAAGTTATTGCTAAACGTATCTATTATAAGAATATTGAAGTTGTCATATGTTCATCATAAGAATATTCGAGATGTGGCAAGATATCAGTAACTACTTTTCAACTGAAAATCCATAAAATTTGAGAAACTATAAATAAGTAGTCCGTCCGTATCTATAAGGGTTATGGGTGATTGTTATATCAAATTATTGCTAAAAATATATAGTTTAAGAAATATATATAGTTTATTAATGTTTTCATATGTTTAAAGTAGACGTTACACGTAGCAATCAACTGCTATCAAAGTAGAGTGTTCGTGGTGGAGGCAGCTTTACTGCGAGAGGGAAATTTTCTACTTTTGGTGGCGAAAACAAATTAAACAAAATGATTAAAAATGCAAACGAGTTGCGTTTGCTGAAGAATAAATTTTCAATTTGAGTTATACTGGGTGAGTCAAAAGTGCGAGAATGAAAGATCGTGGCTTTACTGTTGAAAATAAAAAAAGTATTTGTTATCACGTATATGACTATCAAAGCTGCATCGATTAAAGTTATATTCAGTTATACATGGTGTTTCACTATTCAAGGACCGTAGTCAACGTAGCTTTTTTAAAGAAATCTTATGTATTAATAGTTAGAGATGGTAATCGAATTCAAATTCGTTATCGATAGTTTTTTGAACGCCGTTAATATTGCCGTTAATACTTAGCACAACTTTGTTACTTTAAATGGAACACCCTGTTTTTTTTCTAAGGATTCGCAAGACGTTTTATTAATTACCTCTAATTTTTGTTATGTATGTCCAACACGTGTGCTTTTCGAAATAAGTACATAGTTTCAAAGATGTAATATAAATAAAATAAACCTGATTTCATTTCACAAATAAGCTATGAAAAAGACAATTTTAAGCAAAAGCAGGAAAGATTATTTAGTAACAGATAAGAAAGTATGTGCATATTCAGTTCAAAAAAGGTTAGAATTTTTGGAATTGGGCATTAGAAAAAATTTTTTATTTATACAGCTTTCGTAGTAATATATGATGACATAATTTTTTTCTCTGTTTTCTAATTATTGACTCATCGTGTGGAAATTAAACTCGATACCGGCAAAGTAATTGCTCTAATAAAATAGTTAACAGTTTGCGCACAGAAAGTGATACAGAAACATGATACCATCCAACAATACATTAACAGATGAACTTTTTAAATGATGTTATAATTCCACGAAAAACAACTTCAAATTTGGAATTGGAAACAACACAGGTAATTGTTTAGTATGTGTTGCGATTATTACAAACATGTATAAACATATTTATATGTTACACAGTTCCGTATTGAAAAAAGGTAATTAATAATTAAATTCTGCCCCATTGAAAGTCTACGTTTCCTGTATTAACAAAATATTCTGCACTCATCTCGAACCTCTCGAGCAAAATTAGATACAATATTACCAACTTCATGATATATGTTTGGCAAATCTGATCCTGCTTCTATTTGTGCATTTGTAAAACGTTCTGGGCATAAAAAGCAGCATATTATTATCGATTCAGTTGTAGTTATATTGACTCTGCGTTCTATGAAAAATTGATAACGTTGAAAAATATTTTGATTGACAAAAGGCTGTTGATCAATCCTGAAGTACACGTATATTTGAGGCGAAAAATTGAAATTATAAATAATTATACATATAGCTTCCATACTTTGATTTGAACCCTTAACGAATAGTACAAAATCACTCAAACTACATCAGTATTTAAGAATTCAATTTCACGCTTATTTTAGTATAGTAATAACGCGAGGAATATTCGTGTCCCGCAAACCATATACGCCGGAACGTATCTGATTCATAGTAGTTAAGAAAACGTGTGATGCATTCGTAATTAAATTTCAAATGTGCCAAAACAAGCATCTAAACCGGATGATCTTTAATTAGAATGTAAGGAAGCCCGTATCAAAGGATACTGGCGTCGTTTCTTTGCATATTAATGCGCGCATGGAACACTTGTATGTGTGTCGATTTGAGTTTAACCGAAACGTTTCTGTATGTGTGTGTTAACGCACTTTTGTATTGTTACGTAGTATGTATGTGACTCGGCACTTACGTAAAGATTTTAAATATTCATCACGGCACTGCAGTGTCTTTTGATCTCCTGGTGTAGACGGCGAGTCGGTCTACGGAAAAGTGCCTCTTCAAACGTATTAAAACCTCGTTAGTGTTGGCCCACACGACGGTATTTTTACGACCCACCAACTGTATATTCGTTTGTGTGTTTTTCAAGCAATAATAATGATATTAATTTCTTACCCAAATTTTATTTAAATAAAATGTCTATTTCAGTGACGTCTCGATCAAGTTTGCTTACTAACATTTTTATAGCCTAGGGGAAGGTGTTTACTTTCACGAACTTTCTTGTTGACGTAAGTAAAGTTATAGAATTTCCATTAGACCAAGCACAAGCAAGTTTTAAGACTTACGTACGTCAACATCTAACGAAATTCGAAAGGGGACCGGTTTTGCATTAATTTGCCTAAAGGTAAACATTCTTGTCAATTAAGCGGTATCTCAACATTAGCAAGAATTATCGATTCAAATCTTTTAAACTCACCTCTTTTAATTTATTTCCACCATACGTAGCTTTATGTCAGATTATAATAAATCAGGATTTTACAGGATTTCCATTTTTGCGTATCTGCAACAAAAAAATTAATATGTATAGATTTAATTAATACATTCATTTGATGTTATTTAGGGTACTCTGCTCCTTTCCGGTTTTTGCAAACCAAATTGGCTGCTGAGATTCGTCGGAGGGTATTTAAATCCTGCCCCAGCTATTTATCCTAAAGCGAAACATTAAGGGTTTCAGTATACAACCCCGGTGCTTTGTTGGTTTTCGTACACACAAAATCTGTTCTGAACGCAATTAATTAGAATGGTAATAAAAATTCTAACGAGCGAGTTGGGGACTGAATCTTCACGGAAAGAAAATGGTATTTTTATGCGGATACCTTTTATATCCTTTTGGATTATACAAGAAATATTTATCGTCTAATGTCAACACAGTTTCAGTCGATATAATAAGAAAATGATTATATATTTTTATGTAACTGTGAATTTAGAGGTTACTAAATGATTGTTGCATGAAATTAACGTTGAAGGTATGTAATGATATTCAGGATTTCATATGATTAACATAAAAATGTTGGAGATATAGCAAGAAATTGATGAATACTTTTCGACTGAAAATTGACTAAATGTTGAAACATTAAAAATAATCGTCCCGACCTAATCTATGGGTGTTATGGTGGGATTGTTAAATCAAATTATTGCTAAAGATATCTTCATTAATAATATAGATATCTTATCAACATAGAGAATATTGAGTTTTTCCATATGTTTAATATTAAAATGTTGAGTTATGGAGAGATATTGATGACTACTTTTTTACTGTTGAAACTCCGTGCAGGCCAGACATTTGAAATGTTTTATTGGAAAAAAAGAAACTCCGGTCAAGCATTTAACCTAGAAAATTTATCTGACCTTATTTGAGAAAAGATATTGAAACAAAAATAAAATTATAGTTTAATTGATATAAACATTCTGCTCGGCTAAAAATAAAGAAATAAAAATATTATTAATAATTTTATTTTATTCTTATGTTGTCACTCCACTTCTTAATGTATTTTGTGATATGAATTTAACACACAGATCTTCAATTGATTCACGTTAACCTTAGCGTACCAATGATTCATTTCGTTTAATGCAGAAAGCTCTTGATTTAGCTTTTCACGAAACTTTTCTAGTTAAGCTCCGGTAGCGTTGAAAGTGGAAAATGCAGACATCATAAATTTAGTTCGATGATTTGATGCTTTTATGAGTGTTTGTTGTTTCTTCTCTAACGCCTCGACACCTTGATGTTCTTTGTCATTGTTAACGTTTGTTAATAATCGTTCCATCTGTCTTCTTCGTATAATATTAACCCTTCATGTACCCATACCCATCGTTGATTCTGTTCTAGATGTTGTCACGAATTGCGCATTCGGCTGTTCCCATATCTTCATCTATTTTTGCTTTTTTTTTTCGACACGATTCTGAATGTCCTCTTTCTATTTTTAGTGTCCCATATGTTCGATGTACAAATCATAATGATAGATTAGAAATTTTGTATGACATGGTTGGTCTTTTCTTTTTATAACTTGTGTTGTTTATGCAGTAAAGCAGATTGGAATCAATTTTAATGGTATCAAGTTCATAGCTCTCTTCAACATATTTTCTCCAGACTTTTTTCGTGACTACTCTAACATTACCATCATCTGATGGATAGACTTTTGTTCGTGCTTTTTACTTGACGGATGATTAACTGCTTGATGAGGAATATCATACTTAACAGGTTGATCTTCTGGTTGTATGTTTGCCATATCAATGAATTCATGTTACTGGACTGTCAATAGTTCATTTTTCAAAAGTCTTTTTTCCATTTGTGTTGGCTTTGCAACTTCTCGACGTCTGGACTCACTAAATTCTGGTTCAATTTTAAAGGGGATTGAGATGGTATATGTACTATTATCATTTCTGTTTGTATCTATCAGTATCTTCCTTATGAGAATTCTTGAAATTACTATTTCTTCGATTTCCTAGAATTTTTTTAATGAAGCAATTTCTTCCACTCGATTCATCATGTTCATTATTGTCATAACTTGTTTTCTATCCCAATAACCCTATCAGCTTTGCAAATCACGTCTTGAATTATTTTTTTATATTCTTCTGCTGCAATGATAGCATCAATGGAACCAGGAAAATTGTAGGTGGATCAGCTAGGATTTTGTTATTCCAATGCTCATCTGAGGAATTTGGTAGATTCTTATTAGGTAGTGATTATGCTAACTTAGATAAAATTATGAATGTGGTGTTGAGGTTAAAGTTACTCGCAAAATGAGATTGAATGATTAGATCTACTTTTCATATTGAAATTTTTGGTGAACCGTTTTCTAGTACAGATATTTTCGCATGTATTTTTTGCCTAGGATGGGTAAGTCCGCAGCTTCTTTTGCGATGAAGGATCAGTGTTGTAAAAAACCAGGGTATTAGAAGCTCTGATATACTCTGAACCCAACGGAAATGATTTATTTATGAAGCTATCCAGGAAGAGCCTACGTTTGATCATAGGTCTAATCACTGGACACTGGCATCCACATAGATACCTACGGAACATGGCAATAATTGGCACCGACATCCGCAGAGGATGTGGTGAGGAAGAAGTATCGGCGAAACACGTGTTATGCGATTGCGTGACCCTCCAAGCAGTAAGGTTTTCCATTTTTGGAGATATTCAGATTGGCAAGAGTGTAATAAAGGCCGCAAAACCAGGATAAATTCTAGCCCTTACCTCCTGGGTAAAATGGCTGGAAGGACCCTAGAGCTGACCAAGGAGGGAAGTGCTGCGGGCGATAATAAAGCTTGCTTTTCCGCGAATACAGAATACCCGGGTTCAAAAAAAAATCCCTTTATTTTCAAGGGAATGTACAAGGGGATTTAAAACAAGGGGTTTAGATGTTATCATTTAACAATGAGAAAGTGAAATTATTTAAATAAGTTCTGAAAATTGAGAATTGCGTCGACGAAGGCTTAATACAAGATATATATATATATATATCTTTTTGTGGCATCTCAAATCTTGTAGAAATAGCATCAAGTCGTTCCGAGGGTGTTCACGCCTTTTTGAAGTATTTTAAGTATTCTGAAAGCATTTCAAATTTTCCAAAACCAGTATCACTTCTTCCAGGCAGTATCGGGTCTTTTGCAAGCATTATAAATCTTCTGGAAGCTGTATTAAAATTTATGGAAGTAAATTCTCAAAGTATTTCAAATTTTCTGAAAGTATCTCAAGTCTTTTAAAACCAGTATCAAGTCTTACAGAGGCATCTAAATCTTCTGCAGGCAGTCTGAGTCTTCTGAAAGCATTTTAAGTCTTTAGGGAGCAGTACCAAGTCTCCTATAAGCAGTATCTACAGTTGTGGAAGCAATATCAAGTTATCTAGAAGCAGTATCAAGTCTTCGAGGAGCAGTATTAAATCTTCTGAAAGCAGAAGCAAGACTTGTGGAAGCAGCTTAAGTCTTCTGAAAACAGTATCAAGTCTTCTATCTTCGCAGTAGATACTGGGATTGAATTGCTACGAAAAAAGCACAATAGCGCACTGAAATTAAAAAAATTGTTGGATACTTGAGCACCTAGTAACCTACGTATTACGCGGTTATGGGTATGGTGCGCTGCACCCATTATAACTTTGTATGTATGCTTGAGCACCCAGAGAAGCGCCTCCACTACTGGCTACTACTGATACTTGGCAGATATGTTAATAAATATTATTTATTAAAGTCTTAACTGCAATTTTTCTGAAGAATGAAATCAGAAATCATCAATGGTTTGTAAGTTACAATTGAAATACTAAGCAAACTAACATCAAGACAGGAAAAAAAATATGAAAGGTTGTTCTATAGGAAGTTGTTCTATAGTGACTTTAGTATTTGGGCCTGATTTCGAATATCTCACCACCCAGAATGGCTGTTGCAATATGTTATTATCAGATATTTGCAGATAGTGTAGATAGATTTTTCTACTAGGTTTTTGGTAAGTCTACAAATACTGCATTATGTCGATTATTGATAAGGATACACTAGCATGGTTTATTTTTTGGAAAGGTAAACAATTGGTCATAGAATCCATCGAAAACGGGAAGCTTTATTTATCATGTTTCAATGGTTCGTCGGTAAAAAGTCCGTCTGAAGATTGGAATATATCTCCTCTTCGTAGTATCTAGGGCTTGAAATTTCGTTTCCTCTACTTGGGTATCTTCTTCTAATTTTCAGATGCTGTCTATTTGTTGTTGATGTTAACGTCGAAGATATTAATAAGTGTTTAAATTTTTTCTTTTGTTTAAATTGCACTATTTCCATCTTCACTTTGTCGATTAGTCACTCATTTCATTGATTCTTATTTCTTGCCTTTTTATTGTTCGAATCTGTTCTGGATCTTCAGTTGCTGCTTCTGTTCGGTTTCAGGATGTTATATCCTTTGACATACTTTTATGTAGGTTAGAGTATCGGTCTACAGTTGCTCTAATTGCAAGCTTCCATTTTGTTATCATTTTCGTCGGTATTCTTCCATAGACTATTCAAGGGTGTGTAGACGTTCTTGTATGTATTCTGGCGTCTCTCGGGACTGCGAATCTTTTGTCTTATTGACGTGTAACTTCTTGATATTTTGGCCGATTTCTTTTCTTGAGTTTGAGCATATTAGCTTAATGCCTCCATGATGAAATAAATAGGAATTATTTTTTGTTAACTTCTAATAGCTTTGTTACTAAGCGTGGCCTCTGTCTTTTATTTGGCGTGGATTGCAACATTGGAAATTTCACCTAACTCTCATAATTACGGCTTCGTCCGAAGCAAGGAATGGAAACTATACGTTGTATAATCAAGGTTAAGAATCACTATCACTTCTGAGAGTAACCTCGTTCTCAAGCTTTTTAGGTTTTGTCCAAAGTGATCGGTAAAGAATGAAGAAATTAAAGTATGTCTATATACAATTCTTAATGTTGGCTTAGCATTAACATAATTATGCGATGCGAGCGATGACTTTGTCTCTTTTATTTGAGAAATGAATATAGAAGAAATGTAATCATTGCTTAAGTGAGATTAAACATCTACTGAAAATGTACTAGAAATTGAAACATTACAAATATAATTGTCCATATCTATGGGAGTTATGGGGTGTTTGTTATGTTATTGTGGTTTGCCTAGGTTTAACATAAAAAATTGGAGATGTTGCAAGACATCGATGACTCAACTAAAAATTCATCAAAAATTGAGAAATTACAATTATACCTGTCATATTTTATGCTTGTAGTTGTTTCGCTAAAAGACCACAATGAAAAGATTGAAAAGACGTGGGAAAATCAAGAAAAATATCAAAGTAATCAACAGTTTAATTTAAAATTCAATCTCCCTTGTTTGGAAGACCAGCTCGAGGATCTACTATCATCCACACAAAGAAGCGGCTGAAGCATAGCCTCTTTTTAAATTAATAAATCGCAAGCGAGGGAGCCGGGGGCAAACGTGAGGGCGCCCAAGCGGCAATATCCCATGATATACTATCCAAATTTTATGTATTTGCGAAGTTAGTCATATGAAATATTGCGGCCAATTACCGCGTAATATGGAGCACCGTAAATTACTTTAGAGCTTCAATTATTAAGCGATAGGTTTTGCATGGAGCGGTGAAGTTGTTTTGCTGTTTAAGCCGCCATGCAATATTGTTTCAAACGTCTCGCGGTATTCTTGGGATGGGGAAATAAACGGCAAACGGAGAGAGGTTTATGGAAGCGCACCTGCACTCCAAGATTTGTGACTTGGTATCCGCAAATTTTGGAGATTTATTATAGTTTGAGTGCGTAACTTCGCGGAAACGGGCTCTCCCGTGGACCTGTTAATCTTGTGCATTTACCATCAACATTGCGGAAATGGTGTCGTTAAAACTAATGCTGTAACGGATTAAATAAAGTAATCTAACCCTCCTTTAGATTTCATTCCAATTCGGGTTTAAATTTTATCGGTAAGAAAAGATTCGCATTAAACCTAGAAAAAGTCCAAGAAACTTATTCGAATGCGAGTAATTGAAACAGTGAGCACATTAAAAGTTCTAAAAGAGATATTGATCTGCCGCGACGAGGGAGTTTTCATTCGGAATTTCCCGGGTAACTGGAAGATGTTCAAGTTGCTGATTGAAGATTTCCATCAATGTTTCGAAACAGGTCCGGCCGCAAAAAGAGCAAACCTCGAACGCGAACGAACCCGTAGAGAAGTAGTTCGGTGTATTAGGTCCATCGTACGGTAGATAAATAACCAGGAAGCGCGGTAGACCGGAAGAAAGATGAGCGTTGGAGTAAGAAATGCGTCAATAGACTAGACCTCCACCTTTTCTTTTTACTCAATTTCTTTTCGAAAGAAAAACTAGACGTATCCTTCTAAGAAATCGTTTAATTGGCACTTGAATAAAATAACAAAAATAAATTTAATCACAAATCTGTGACCTCCCATTAAAAATGATAAAATTCTCGTGGTGGTTTGAAAATAATTTTATGGGCCCTTCTTTATTTATGACCCCATTCGGAACTCGCGCTCTTACACAAGCCCCCGGTTTCAATGGCCATACAATGCAAATGAACGCCTGCTTATTTATAGTAAAGACCTCCTAAAGGACACTAAAACAGGCGCGACGCCCAATAATTACCGAACATTACTATTCGTACGACGACAGAGACATTCGGAGACTTTTAGTTATACACTCTTACGGACCGCTAAGTACTTGAAGAGAATCTATTGAAAGTTAGCTCGCAATGCGCCCCTTTTGACTTCCATATATTTCTCCAAGCACTTCCGTTCGAGTACTTAACCTTAAAGGTGTGTAATAACCCGGCAACTAATAGGGCCTCGAAGTTCTCGAGCGCTTAAATTAAATTTCGCACAGCCGGTGAAAAGTTTTGGGCCATGGTAAAAGGGCATACCAAAAATTATCGACCGTACAGCTACGTTTTCTAACTTTACATATTCCAACAGGTTTTCAACCGAATTCGTTCATAATTAACCTAAATTCACGTCATTGTACTTTTACATCTTTATTATTAAAGATTAATTAAGAATATCTCATCTTACAATGAATCAGACAATGTTGTTGATTTTATTACATTCGTGATTAATGTAACATCAAGCTGAAGTGATATGAAACTTTTAAAGGTTGTCTCTGTTAAAATCGCTGTTATAACTCTTGATATATAGAGCTATAAATAAATATCTTCTAAATTACATTACTTCAACGTTTAATAAAAATAAATTCAAATTAAATTTAATTTTGGAACTAGTGATGTTATGAAATCTAACTAAAGTAGGTAAATGACTGTTCGGAGTTTAAGCAGATTCATAATTATTCTGTAAACGAATGTATAACGTAAAGTTCAACGTCACTATGATTAAATATTAATAAATCTTTACCTTTTAGTAAATACGAAGATTAATTATTTAATTATCAAATCAGTGATAATATAACCTATAAATAATCGTATTGAAGGTGATTGACTTCTTAATTCATTGAAAAATAACGAATTTTAGCTTACTTCGATAATACGGAAACCTTGTTGGCAACATGACCTGTTTTGTCTCCAACGTCCTGCTTATCAATTTTAAGTCTACCAACTTGTTGGTAGCATGAGCTATTAGTAATCCACAGACTATGTATTATTTTAAAGACTGCAAATTTGTTGGCAGCATTAGGTATTATATCTGTAAAGTCCTGCTCATTAATTTAAGGACTGCCCACGTATTAACAGCATGAGCTGTTTTATCTCCATCGTCCTGTTTATCAATTTAAAGTCTGTCAACTTGTTTGATAGTATGAGCTATTGTACCTCCAAAATTCTGTTTATCACATTGAAGTCTGCCATTTTGTTGGCAGCATGGGAAATTACTATTCCAAACGCTATAAATTATCTTAAAGATTGCCAACTTATTGGCAGTGCCAACTTGTTTACAGTATGAACTACTGTTAATTTTGATAACAGTTTAGTAATGATTAACAGGGCCGCTTTTTCCCATCTTGTAGAAAGGAGACTGAATCTTTCCAGTTATTTTTGGTCGAAAGGGAGGCGTTCAAAAATACTCTAACTGCATCTATAGACATAAATAGACAACTCATCGTAGTTTCTGAAGCTCGCAACCTTACAACATGTTTCTTATATTCTCTAAGCGGCTTGAAGTCTTTTTATCCTTGTCAGCACATACTGGGCGTTCACACCAAAGCTACGTTATGCCAGTCCATTTTTCTATCTCGATTGAATTTAGTCGATGCGGTGTACCTTATTTGTTGAGAGCAAAATAGTTTTTTTTCGTGTTCGGCGACTACAAAATTCTTGCCTGAGATTCAATTTTGGTACTAGGAAGCATCATCATATATGTCATAAATTGGTCATGTTGGGATGGTTGATTATGGATAAACGTAGGCAGCTAGTCAAAAACGTATGAGTAGAGATTTGTTGGACAGGGTGTGTTACCGAACTGGTGTGCAGCATCTCAACTTAAGACCTAAAAGTCTTCTTATCTCTCCAATGCATGAAATGAAAATTTTTAAAAGATATAGAATTGGTCCATACGAGAAACATTAAATGTTCTCACTGGGTTCCTGATGATGGAGTTTCTTTTTTATTTCGGTTTTTTATTTTAAGGTATATAATGCGCAATAGATGGGTTTTTTCTTCCTTTTGTTTTTCGTTGACTTAACATGTGGTACTAATGATAACTAAGGTTAAGTTAGAGCAAAACCATTCAATTCTGAACTTCGCCTTTTCACCATTTATGGCTGTGTTTATTTTCTACTTTATAAATGTACAGATTGGGTGACGATAATAAAGTCATTATTATTATTTGCATAATGTTAAAACATAACATTTGCAATACAACAGATTGATAGAACAATGATGGAAAGAATCTTAAATTCTTGACGAAAATTGTTAGCAAAAAATAAATGAAATTTTTTATTTATTTCTGCTGTAAGTTGACATTTAAGTCCATTTAAAATGAGCAAAAAAGTTTTGGCAATAGTTGATGAAAATCTGGTGCGTTTTGTTGCTTGTATTTTATTGTTTCGAACATAACCTTTAAATGTTACATTCAATATTAGATGAGATAAACTTGGTACGCGATCTTTCTCACGTTCAGAATCACTCTAAAATTCACTAAAATTTATATTTTCCTTTATATAATGCTACAACTTTATAAAAACAATTTTTTGAAATTCTTTTTATTGCTAACTTTAAAATTTGAAATGTCACTAATTAATTTTGATTAATTATTATTTAAATTTTCATAATAACAATGTATGTGTATGAAATATGGTAGTTTTAATGCTTCCTTAATTTGATTTGCAGATATTGGATCATTTTCTTGTGGTATTCAATGATAAATTTAAAAAATGTTCAAATCTTCAAAAATGAAAAAAAAAGACTTGAGAAAATTTTTTATTCTTCTCATACTAAGATTATTAATTTTCAATAGTTTTAACAGAATAAACAAAAATTAGAATAAGAAATTAAAAAAAGAACAATTTTGAGATTATGTATCCATTAAAAGTATTCTAATTCTTCTTACTTCGTAATTTTACGAAATTTTCAAAATTTATATTTGCTGTATAATTAAAAACTATAATATAATCCATATATCAAATTGAGGCTTTAAGATTTTAGTTTATGATACTATATTGAAACTATTAGGTGATATTGTTGTTTTTTGACTGCCTGTTATCATCGTGTTTGTTATGGAGGGAGTGTAAAAGAAACTTTTTCGTACTTAACGATAAAACCACTTTATATAAATTTCTAGAAATTTGATTTGTTAGATTCCTCTTAGATATTAGATGATGTTATTGGCAAATTTTCCTAATATAGAGAAAATCATATTTGCTATATAATTCCCAATAATTAAGGTATTATTAAGATACTTAAGATGCTAGATGATATAATTGATATTTTCAAGAAAATAATGTTAAAGAGGAAAATGTTAAATTTATGAATCAACATTATGTCGAACTTTTCTGAAATCATATAGATCATATTTTAGAGGATAATATTTATCAAGCTTGGGAAAAACATGTATTTTTTTAATTTTAAACAAAATACATGTTATTGTTTTACACTTCTTTTTTGTTTTAAGCTAGTAAAATACTTTAAGGATTGTATATTTAACAAATAAAACTTGTTTTACACCAGCAATCACACTCCTGTATATGTTAGAGATCAATATCAAACAAATCAACAACTTCTTAATGGTGATCTTAAAGGATGTCTGTTTAGAAATGGCGTCAACTCCATGACGGAATATGTCGAAATGAATGGTCCAAAAGCACAGGCGCTATATGCCAGACTATCCATAATGTGATGTGACACACGCACCTAAACGAAATTGTTGATGGTTTCATTTAGATTGAAGTTACCAACTTCAATTAATTTTTATGAGCATAGCAATGTTTTTTGTAAAACACTTATTTTTAATTAAGACATGATAATGCTTCCAGAAGACTTGAACTGCTTCCAACAACTTGATACTGCCCTTGGAAGATTTGAAATGCTTCTAGAAGGCTTGATGCTGTCTCTGGTATTCTTGGTAGTGCTTCTAGAACACCTGATACTGCTTCCAGAAGACTTGAAATGCTTCAAATGACTTGATACTGCTTCTGGAAAACTTGAAATGTTTCCAGAAGACTTGATATTACCTCTAGTAGATTTGAAGTGCTTCCAGAAAACTTAATATTGCCGTTGGAAGACTTAAAATGCTTCCAGAAGACATTACACTGCTTCAAGACTGCTTCAAGACTTGATATTTCTCCCAGAAGACAGATAATGTATTACTTTATATTTGCTCCCAGAACTACTTTCAAAACAGCTAGTAGAAAATATTTTCATCTCAAAAATAAGATACTGTTGATAAGCTGTTTGAGTTTGCTTAGTAATAATTTTAAATATTGTTAATTAAATTCTATATAGTGCTCACAGTAGACATTTTTATGTCTAAACTACAAGTAACTGTTAATAAAATTTGATTTTGCTTCTAAACTACTAAATACTTTTGGCAAAATACAAAATCTGAATGTCAGAAATAGCGAATTAAAAACTAGATACTACCTGTAAAATTATAAACTCTGCTGGTATGAGACTTTTTCATTGCAAACGAACCATTGGTGCCAGATACGTGGGAACCTTTTTATTTTAGAGAGCCGTTATGCGTCGTTTAAATCTTTTTTCAATTCACTTTTTTAGCAAGCAGCACCGACTGTCATAAATATCTAGGCAAACAGTCCACTATTTAGAATTACATGTTTTTAAAACAGTTAAGAAATAATATCAATGTCTTAGCTTGGTGGAAGATTTTTAGTTGTTTGGATGGTATTACATTAAAATTAGTTCAACAGCTACATACGATCCAACAGTATCATCTGCCAATATTGTGCGACTTCTTTCGTCCTAACATTTAATAGAAGTTACATCAAGCAATAAATTAAAAAATAATAAAGCAGCAAAACTAGTTCGCATATTTAGAGAGTTAAATGGAGCAAATAGTGTATCCAGCGGAAACAGATGATGATTTTTGTTTGTATTTTGCCACATGTTAAATTTTAGTTTTAATGTAGGTTTGTCAATGTTTACCTAAAGAAAACTAGAACATATTAATTTTTAAACATAACTATTCTTTACAATATTCCATGTTTTAAAACAGCTTTTAAAATAAATTTGGTTTAAAACATATCATATAGTTTTAAATATGGTTAAAACAGTTTGTTTAAAACATAACAACCCTGATATGTATGTTAAATTGCAGGTTAAAGTTTCTAGTTTCCGATGTGATATTGAATCTGTTAGATGATATGATTGAAATTTCGAAGAAAAAATTGTTAAAGAGGACAATATCAAATTCATGGATAAGCAATATTACGAAATTTTCACAAAATCATTGACCATATTTTCAAGATAACGATATGATACAAAATGTTTACATGTAAGAAGGCTTTCACAGCGGGTGCTGATTGAATTAAAATGGTAATTAATACTAAAACTGTTACTAGCACTAATACTTGATATAGCACTAGAAACTTTCGGATTTTGCCGTGCATCTTTTGAAAAACTGTTTGGCATTTTGGATGCCATGTTGCAACCTTCTTTAAAACTGGTTCGAAGTCGTAGCGATTGCAGACGCATGGCAAAATTCTAGCCTTTCTAGTGTTAAATCTAGTATTAGTCCTAGTAACAGTTCTAGACTTAATTGTAATTTTAGTTCAATAATGTGTCTAGTTTATAATGTGACATTGAAATGTCTAGATGGTATGATTAACATTTCCAGAAAAATAAATAGAAATTTTTAAGAATGTTACAAAATTTTCAAAAAATCATATTGATGACCGTATTCTTAATTAATGTTACATAAATTTGAAGTGATTATATGAAGCATTTGAGGTTAGCATCAAATCTCTATTATAGCTCTTAATTAATAGATCTCTAAATATCATCTAGATTACATTACTTCATTCTAACCTTATCTATTTAATGTATTACTTTATATTATAGATTTATTTCTCAAGATTATATTAAATTAAGATGTTAAAGATTTATTTTCTCAACTCCCACGATATTCGAGAACATGAAATGGACGTCAATATCAATCACTTAACTCGATATATACTACCAGCTAATGAAGACACTGCTATCGAAGACGAGGCAATTTACTGGATCAATATTCCGCCCCTAACTCCATACAGTAGGGGTTAATATATCTCTACTTCCATTAACATGCAGATTATAACCGTTGGATTGTATTTCAATTATCAAAACATATAAACACATAATATTCGTCTTATTAATGGATTTCACAAGCACGTCCGGTAATAATAGAAGCCATAATAACGTTGAGTACTGAAGCGGATAAGCTAATCACTTAAAAATTGTTTTGTTTCACATCAAAACACGAAAACTTTACCTGTATCTTGGATTTATGTTTACATGTCTACTACCTGGCGCCGGCGGGTAGGATGCTAAAACACCAAATTGTTCTGTTTTATGGTTGACGTTTTATTAGCTACTTAACGGTTATACTCGTTAAAACTTGTATTGATTTTCTACTGACATATTTACTGAGGAGATTTCTGACGTTAATGGTATTTTGAGTGTTTTTTTTACTTCCCTATATTAGTATGTTTACAGGGAGTAATTAAAATGTAATCAAATAGGGAGTTGGTAGCTCAAACATTGGATATTGAGTACTTTGATTATCCGGTTCTGGTTATAACCATGACAGCAATGCGTTTGAATTTTGTGTTTCAATTCAATTCGTGAATACGCTGGGTGTTGGGTGATTGACAGGACAGAAAGTTAGTTCAAATTTCGGCGATAATTCGCCGAATTGAACTTTCAACATGTCTCGAATTTAATATTAAATTGCAGATTAAATTTTAAATTTCCTCGATTTAGTTAAGTTAATTAAACGTAATTTTAGGTATACAAAATGATGGAGTTGCAGGTAAGATATAAATTGTACGGGGTATTCAGAAACGTTGAAGCAATAAATATTCTACACCTTCACAAAGATCAACGGTCCCTTTATTCAAGCGCTTAGGGCTTAGAGGGATGGAGATCGAGGTTGTATTCCCAACTACAATTAATTTAGCTTTTGTACACATCCGAGCGTCTTAGTGACAAAGATATTGGAAGCTTGGCACAATGGAAATCGATACATTTAGTGGACTGCGAGCGTAACGCCTTCAGCGGAAAACAAATAGTAGGTCACAAAGTATCCGGAGCAACGCCGTTTCCGTAGATAAACTTAGACATATTTCGTTTCAGTAATAAATACGTCTTCACTAAACGCGCGCGAACTTTAATATCAAACGGAACATCAAAGTGTTTATTTATAAAATGGTTGCCATCTGTCTTTGGAGTAGATTGGAGTGTTCCTTCTTAAATTGGTTTCCATCAAGCGGCTGCTATAGTTTAAGAGCTGACAGAAACCGGGAGCTTTCAGAAGTTAATGGAGTCGACGCGTTGATACCAACTTCACAAAGTAAACAAAATTTTCGAAACCGGAAAATATCTTGTCTACCTTAATAACCTCAACATCTAAAACACTACAAGTACGGAAATGCGTTGTAGTCATTATTAACAAGTGCGTCTCAAGAGTGTATATTAATAGTGGTGGCTCTCATCGGCACCCTAATGTCAAGAAGGTAATGTTATACTTGGGATGGGATGGGCAAGGGGCGTTTTTTGGGTTGGACGAAACTATTTGCTTAAAGAACTTGTTTGACACCATAAGTGACATTATTATAGTTGTAGTTTTAAGATTTATGATATAATTGAGATAGAGGTGATATAATTGAAAGCTCCAGGTAAAAATTGTGAAAATGACAAATTTATAAATGAAAATATTTTCAGTCATATTGACTGAACTTTTAAGATTTATGAGATGATATAGGATAAATTATAGTTTAAAAAATCAAGTTTTTGATATGATATAAAAATTATTAGACGATGTGATTGAAATCTCTGGTAAAAATGGTTATAGAGGGAATTGCTATTTTTTTGAATCAAGAAAAAATTAATTCAAAATTATTTTTAATAATTGTGATGATATGTATTTTAAAGTGTACATTAAAGACTCTAGTTTACGATATGATATAAAATATATTAGGTGTTAAAATTATATTTTCTAGAAAAAATTGCAAAAGAGGGAGATGTCTAAAAAGAGAATGAGCGAATCAATTTTATGAGTTAACAAAATGGCGAAATTTTCAAAAAATCATATTGACTTACCTAATGATAATAACGTACTTTTAATGATAATGATATGATACATGCGATAAATTACAGCTTAATATTGCTAGTTTATGATATGATATTGAAAGTACTGGGCGATATGACTGAAATTTTCAGGAAGAAAATGTTAAAGATGTTAAAGAGCCAAAATTTATGAATCGACAATATGACGAAATTTTCAAATATTCATAATTACCGTAATTTTAAGGATTATGGTGTGATATACACGTCAAATTATAGCTTAATATTTCTAGTTCATGATCTTATATTCAAACTATTAAGTGATACGGTTAAAATTTCCAGTAAAATATTGATAAAGAAGAAATTGATAAATTTTGGAGTCAAAATTTTACGAAATATTCAAAAAATCATATTTACTGTGCAATTATAAACTGTGATATGATGATACATGTATAAAATTGTAGTTTCAAGATTCTGGTTTATGATATGATGTCGAAAGTACTAGCTGATATAATGGGCATTTCTAAGAAAACAATGTTAAAGATAGGAATACCAAAATTTATGAATCAACAATATGACGAAATTTTCAAAAAATCATAATGATCTTATTTTTAAGCATTATGACATGATATATACGTTAAATTATAGCTTAATGTTTCTAGTGTATGATACTACATATTTGCTGTATAAAAACTATGTTATGATACATGTATCAAATTGAAGTTTCAAAATTTAAGTTTGACTTGATGTCAAAGGTTAATTTGCTAACTTTTTTTATTAGATTTTCTAATAGGCGATATGATTGAAATTTTCCGGAAAACGTTGTTAAAGATGTCAAACAACAGCTTTTCATAAAGAACAGAATATATGTGTTAAATAACAGAAATTTTCAGGAAAAATTTTTAAATGTTAAAATGCCAAATTTGTGAATCAAAATTTCAGAAAATTCTCCAGAAGTCATATTGGCTGTATTTTTAAGTGTTCTGGTATGACATGTATCTTAAATTGTAGCTCAAATATTGTATTCTATGATATGAAATAAAAGTTATTATGTAATATTTACAATTATATGGTGATATTCAAGAAAAATATGGTTAAAGAGGAAAATGTCAAATTTATGAATCAAGAATATTACGAATTTTTTAAAACATCATAATAGCCGTATTTTTGAAAATAATGATATGGATCATGAGTTAAACTGTGGCTTAAATTTTTTAGTTTATGATATGATATTGAACCTGTTAGTTCATATATTTGAAATTTTCATGTAATTGTATTATCATGCACTATAACTGCAATAACCAGAAAAAAAATGTTGAAGGTTGCCAAATTATATGAGTCAAGATGACCTGAGATGAATTATATATTTGTAATGATAATATGATATATACGTTAAATAATAACTTAAAGTTTCTAGCTTATGGTATGATATAGGAACTACTATGCGTTATTGACCGTATTTTTAATAATTATGATATGATGTATCTTAAACTGTAGTTTAAAAATTCTAGTTTACGATATAATATAAAAGATAGTAGGTGATATAATTGAAATATCTATAAAAAATGGCTAAATAAGGAAATGTCAATTTTATGAATCAACAATATAACGAAATTTTTTCAAAAATCGTATTGACCGTACTTTTAATGATAATATAATATATATGTTAGATTATAGCTTAAAGTTACTAGTTTATGATATGATATAGGAACTACTATGTAATATGGTTGTAATTGAAGACATAAGTGGATAAAGGTGTCATGTCACATTTTTAAACTTTTGAGTAAACTAGCATAACACATCTTAAACTGGAACTTTCTTGTGAAGTTCTGGATTCAATTTATTGTAACCTCAAAAAATAGTAATAAATAGAATATTTCCTATCACGTACTTTCTTATTAAAGAAAAACATCCTTTTCTGGAAAAATTAAGATATAGTGTACATAACACCTTTATCCACCAACTCTCAGCTTGAAATGTTATTTCTTTTATCATGAATGAAGGTGTCATGTAACATCTAAATCTATATATTTTTGAAGATATAGAAAAAAAGCAAGATGACAGAATGAAAAACACTTCAATTTATAGTTTAAACTATTTTATTTATAGAAATTTATAAACTGCTTATGAACTTAAAGTATGAAACAAATAAAAAATTTAAAGTAAATAGGTATAGATAAGCAACTAATATGATGTTCTCCTTTTCTGCTTGGGATTTAGACTAGTTTGTTCCAACACATCTTTATAGTACCATCTGTAATCCTCTTCAACGAACTTTATTTGTTCTTTCAAGTTGGCAATTTTTTCGGTAGTTAAACCCCCACATTTAGGTAATACGCTTAGAGTAACTTCCCCAGTTTGAATTTTCCTTGCACCTTTCTTATGTAAATCAACCTGCAGAAACGGTGAATGAGAGTCTAAATTTGTTTTATATAAATAAACTCCAAAACTGTCTACTCTAATCCATTTGACACTGTCTCGTAGATTAATCTTCCCGTTAATAGTGTTCTTAGTTTTTTTATATAAATGAAGTTTCATTGGAAGTTCTTCTAAATTATAAAAAAAATTTTCCATATTTAAACATAAACTATGTCTAGTACTTGCAGATCTGATAATCTCCCGATATTGGTCCGGAATAAAAATATTTTGATGCTTTCTGAGTTCTTTCTCAATACGACCAAAATCTCGATCTGAGTCGAGGTAGCTGTGGCCAACCTCAGGAAATTTATGATCTATGACTCTGAAAATCTTGTTTAGAATAAAATACTGGTAAAGACAAAGGATGGAGAAATTCTTATTTTGCCCTGCACATGAATCAGACCAAATTATCAAGTGATCGACATCAGGGTGTTCTTTTTTGAGTAATTTGCAGAACCTTAAATAAACAACTTCCAATTTCGTTACTGCCTCTATTGGCAATGTCTTCTGTCCAATTAAAAAAATATGACTTGTGGTCTGAATGAGTGATGCAGTGAATACCAAAGTTGTAAAGCCACATTTGTCTCAAGTAGAAAGCCTTTGATGTTGATAATTTGGGTAATGGCATAGTTTGTTGTAAATCCATGGTTATGTAACATTTTGTTCTATCACTTGTTGGTATTTGCCTGTCTACTTTTTGGGAATAAAAGGCATATTCCCACTTGTTTTTGTGTTCAACTGAATTTTCTCCAGCATCACATATGCTGCAAGTGTCACTTTTTGGGTGACCAAAAGACAAATTAAACTTTGTTTCAAAAATATGTCTATAGAATGAAATTTTGACCATGTATTTATCATCCAGTTTGTTCTCCTTGCAATGCTGTATATAAAGCTGGTAAAGTTGATTCACATTAAGTAAAGAGGACAGATATTTTTTGTTATGATTTTTGTTACGGGAGTAATGTGATTGTTCAGCAGGAAACATATTAACATGATTAATGATGTAGTTGATAACATCCTCACCTATCTTATGAGGGCGATTTATATGATGCCCTCGCTTATCTGGAGAAGGAGCAGACTTGCCAAGTTTTAACTGTTTTTGTGTTATTTCAATTTTTTTTCTTCCTATTTTATATAGAGAGCATAAAGCATCTTTACACACTGGTATCAGCTGCTTATCATAAGTAATTGCATATTTAAATGAGTAATTTTTTGATGTCTTTCTGCCTAATCGGTGACGAAGAACTGGCTTAATTTCGACGCTCTTGAAAATCAGGATGCTCTTACTATTTACATCTAAGCTGTAAAATTTCTTCAAAATTGCTTTTCTGTCTTCAATGTTGAATTTATCAGAACAATTCATGCGACATTTCTGTTTGCAGAGTACTCCTTCCTTTATTGTCTTTTTTTCCATAACTCTTCCAGTTTGTGATACATATTCTTGACCCTTTTGCCTTAATTAAGCTTTTTTCCGTTTCCATTTTTCTGGATTACGGGTTCTTTTTTTGGAAACCTTAGGCTGCAATTCAAATATCTTCAATTTTTTAACTTCTGGGCCTTCAGCAATATCATGAATAGCATTACTTGTTTCTTGTCTGTTAGAAGAGTCTATATCTTCCTTTTCTGCTTCGATTTCTTTTAGTTTCAATTCTGTATTTAATAATTTTTTCTTAATATTCTGCTGCAAGTTGACATCCGAGTTTTGATTATTTATCGCTTGTACTAACTCCAGCATCCGTTTACCCCTAGATCCCATAATGGTTTACTTATATTTGCTAATAAAAATCGCTTTTTAAATGAAACACTCTATAAACACTGTCTAAAAATAATGTTACGCAAGAGGAACATAACCTCAAAATATGACATGATACTTCACAGCTAACCTGAACGTTTCAAATTTTGAGCTGATAAAGGTGTCATGTAACAAAAACGTAACATAACACCTTTCTCCACTAGATAATATATGTAGCATGTGCGACATGACACCTTTATCATCTGAAAACTACCAGAAAATATCGGAAATAAGGAATCCCTGTTTATTAAAGGTTAGATCAATATCAGGGGGTGCCCACAAATGCATAAAGTCATTTTTTGAAAAAATGAGACATGACACCTTTATCCACTTATGTCTTCAATTGTCAGAAAAAATTGTTGAAGATTCTCAAATTATATAAATCAAGATGACCAAATTTTCACAAAATCATATTGGCCGTGTTTTTAATGATCATATGATATATATGTTAGATTCCAGCTTAAAGTTTCTAGTTTATGATATGATATATGTATCTTAAACTGTAGTCTAAAAATTCTAATATATGATATAAGAGATATTAGGTGATATTATTGAAAGTTCTAGAAAAAGAATGGCTGAATAGGGAAACGTCAATTTTATAAATCAACAATATGACGACATTGTATAGTTTTATTAATATTTTTAATGATAGTATGATATATATGTTAGATTATAGCTTAAAATTTCTAGTTTATGATATGATATAGGAACTACCATGGAATATGATTGCAATTGCCAGAAAAACATTGTTGGAGAGGAGAATGTTAAATTTATGAATCAACAATATAACGAAATTTTTAAAAAAATTTTACTAACTGTACATTTAATGAAATGCTATGATGTTTTACATCATAGCATGGATTAATTTTTATTTCTTCAATTAATGAAACTGCCATGAAAGAAAAGTAAACGATACGAAAACTTTTTTTGTAAACAACTTTTGATAGACTGGCGGGATGCATACGAAAAGGGTCCCATCTTCATTATGTGAAAATCTCTGTGGGGGGGGGGGGGGGGCTACGGAAACTTATCAAAACTCCAAAATTTTCATCGATTTGGCACTTGGGACTCGAGGGGATGTTTGAGGTACTAGGACCTATTTCTTTATTTCTACAGAGAACTCTAGAAGCTTTTGTTTCTGATAACCCAAAACCATGATCAGTCCGTTGTAATAATGAAGAAGGGGGGCTAACTGGTATCATACGTAGTGTTTGCATCAAAAACAAGTATTCGTATCGTTTTATTTTCCTTTCACAACAGCTGCCTATATTGAAGGAATAAAAATTGTAAATCGCAATTTCTAAGTAATTACATGCACAAACCTATGTGAACAAATATATCACCGAGTAGGTAATAGTAATATCTCTTAGAAAATGCAAAATATATCGGGTGTCCCATTAAAAAACAGGTTTTATAATTTTCTCAGAAACTACTTGGCAACATTGCCGATAGAAAACTTTGTTCGAATTGTTGAAATGGTTAAAAAGATATTTTCCTGTTTCCATACTTTACGCGTGCACTGTACGTGTTAAATTACAGCTGTTCAACCAATTTTCAAAAAATCATATTAACTGCATTTTTAATAATTATGGTATGATATATATGTCAAATTGTAGTATAAATGTTCTTGTGTATGATGGTATAAAAGCTATACGATAATATTATTGAAATTTCCAGGAAAACATTAATAAAAAATTAAATTTATGAAACAAAAAAACTAAAAAATGTTTCAAGATAGAATTTATTACAACAAAGGGTATAAAACGTGATTTAGTACAATAAAAAAATAACTTGTGTGTTAAATATGTTTTATATCAACATTGAAATCATTGAAAAAATTTTGTTCCGCCTCTTTAGAAAACGCAAATGTGCGTGGTGCACTTTAACAAGGTTCGTTTAAAATAACTATATAATTAACATTTTTTTTCTTAAAACTGTTATGTATGTTTAATCGAATAAACTTTACCGTAAGTTATATTTCATAGCCTTGTTTGTTCGATATCTATTAGATCTTAACTCATAAGACATAAAAATACCCCCCTTATTAATTACTAGGTAATTACCTGTAATCTCGAAGCGATATGTTATTCTAATGATGGGAGTCGCTATAGACAGCGAAAAAATGGACTGGGCGTAACGGGAGTTTCGATTTAAACCATAAAATTTGCAAGATAGCGATCGCACATGTACGCATACCAAGGTAGCGTGTAATTTAGCAACGTATAAGGTAACATTTACCCGGGCCGTAACACGTAAGCCGTTTTTACCTAGGTTTCTATTCAGCATATCAAACCATCCGGCGAATATTTTCATAGCATTATGCCCTCCTAATCCCTCCCAGGTACAATGCATCCCTCTTTTTCCGGACAGATAAATGAGCTTCGTGACATTATACCTACCACCCTCTTCTGACATTTTAGAAGGATTGCTCCTTTTGTTGCCTGGCCAAACCGATTCTTCTTTAGGGCCCTATTTCACGCCGAACACGGTCGATTTAAAAATAATAAAATTTTAATCCTCATCCGAATCGGCCGGGCGGCTCTTTTACAAAAATCTTTTTTACAGAAAAATTTTAAATTAAAATTTTTCTGCTATAATTCATCTTAAGTTATCTTAATTTAAAATTAATGATCAAAAATAAATCCATGAAATATTATACGAAGTTATCTAATAAAAAGCAACGTTTAAATTAGTACGTTACTACATCGCAAGGTTATAATTTTTTTCAATACAAAAGGAGACAATCTTCGCTTCTAAGAAATGAGACAATAACCAAATTATCCTATCACCTCCTACATAATGAACTATCTACGAAAGGTACAATACCACGTTATTATCCAACTAAATGAACAATACCAACCCAAGAACCAGAACTAGTTGGGATAATATTGCCAAAACAACACTGTAATATAATTCTTGCTTCATATTATAATAAAAGTAAATAAACGAGAATTAAAGAAGGTAAGCGAACAATGAACTTGACGTAGCGATGTTGAATTGGATTTCAATTATGTAACCCAATTATGTCGTTTTGAGATCAAACAGTCTGAAGAAGACGACCCCTAAGGCTACTATTATTCTTTTGCGTGGAAATGTTAATTAAAGCGACGGTATTTCCGAACAATGACTTCCTGGAGGACCTGTTCTTTTTCATTTTGCCCTGAGTGGAGAGGAGATAAGTCGCAACAAATTGCCTCACACCCTCCGGACAGGAAGGTCGCTTCTTTGTTCGTCGTACGTCTCGCGGATGATTTAAATATTCTCAGCGCGGGGTATATGCCAACGAAAGAGATATTTATCATGTTTGTGGCACTCCAACGCGTCCGAAATCTCATTGTTTTCGCCGTAGCAAAAAAAATTAAAAGTTGGGAATTAAGAAGTCGCAACGACTACTCGAGAGTGCACTCCAAACTTTTCCAATATTACGCGGGAAATTTACATTTTCATATTTGCTAACGCTCGAATACCGCTGGTTATTTTATGCTAATACTTTTTGAAGGCACTTGAAGCTTACAAACGCAGTTTATCACTTTCGGGGGAATATAAAGTTCCCCTCAAAAAAAAAACGACAGACATCAGATGCATAAAACATTATTTAAACTTTTTATCCGATTATTAAAATAACCATTGGGTGAAATATACTGACAATAAGAGTGTTTATTTCTTAATCAATAAAATTTAATTTTTTAACAAATTAGGTTATGCAACAAAATCTTCTGGATTTCTATTTATGCGGTTTCTAATCTAAAGCGTAATATCTGAACTAAAATTAGAACTAACACTAACACTAACACTAGAACTATCCCCAGAACTATCACTAGGACTACCACTAGATCTAAAACTAGAAACTTTCGGGTTTTGCCGTGCGTTTTTTGAAAAAAATGTTTGACGTTTCGGATGTCATGTTGCAACCTTCTTCAGAAACTGATTCGAAACTGGTTCGAAACTGGCTCGAGATGATTTTAATAAAATACGGCTGTATTTTTAAGAATTATGATATGATCTTCAAATGTACCTTAAGGACTCTAGTTTTAACATGATTTAAAAGTTATTAAGTGAATCAAAAATCTAATGACTTTTTCAAAAATCATATTGTCCGTATTTTTAGTAATTATATATGTCTTAAATTATAGCTTAAAGATTTTAGCTCTAGATATGACATAAAAGTTGTTAGATGATATAAGTGAATCGTTTATTTCAGAAAGGAAGTAAGTAACATTTTTACGGTTCTGAGAAAAACCAAAAAAAAAAGATATATTTTCAAATCTAAATAGTGTTTATAACATTTTATATTACAAATTACATATTATATATGTACAGAGTGTCCCATTTAACTTGACAAAACATATTTCGTTTTGTCAAGTTCTCAAGAACTAAGTATCGGCCTAAATAAAGTCTCGAATGAAATCGGTTCGGTTTGAAGGGAGACATTTCTCAAGGGAGATATGAAGGGAGGTTAAATGGGACACAAAACAAAACAGCAGTAGGTTAAATCAATGGGCATTTTTCCCAGAGAATCTGATTCTGCTATAAAAAAGGTTTCTATTTAAAATTTGCAAGTTGTTTTCCTTTTTGTCAGTATACAGCCTGTAGCTGATCGACCTACGGATGTCGATCTACAATTTGTAAAATTATGTAAAAAAGAAGGATTTAGTTAAAATTAAAAAGATACATATATATATGTGTGTCAAGGATTAATAGTTTCTGGTACACAGTACTGTTATTTTGTTAGTTAACCCTCGCAGTACTGACGTTTCGCCAACCGTTGCGGACGGTGCCTGGGTCAACCGAGACCCGAACAGTTTTTGTTTACGTAGAATATAAAAAATGAAGCTTTTGCCATTATGATTTTGACTTATTTTATTCTAAAGGTGAACTATTATTAGGGATATAAAATAATACATAAAAATAAAATTTTCAAAAAAAATTACATAAAAAATATTTATTCTAAATCATTACAATTTGTACACAAAATATTTTTTGTATATGTTGAATGTATATTACATACATATTTATGACAAACATCACATTTTGATTTATATTTATTGTCATTTCCAATACACAAGCTACATCTTGAGCGTTTTTCTAATGTTGTACTCATTTGTTTATTTATTTTTCGGCCTGTACTTTCGATGGCGTCCACAATGTGTCTCGAAAATACTACTGCATTGGTTTCAAATGCTCTAGCTCTAGAATCTATGTTTGCAGCAACTAACTGCTCAGACAAATTTTCTATAAATTGTTTTCTTCTTGATTTTATGTTACCAGTTGCCCAATCCGGATTTTTGAGTTGCCATAGTACAAATGCATTATAGGCTGCAATATCTATATAATGTAAAAAAAGCGACAGAGGCCAACGTCGTGTACATCTCCGGCAAGTGTATTCTCTTAGAATTTTATCTAAAACATCCACTCCACTTTTTGTTGAATTGTAATAATTGATAATATTAGGTTTGTAATTATTATTTTCGTCAGAAATAGCATGTTCTCGATGAACGCTCGAAAGTAAAACTACGCATTTTCTTGGTTTTGGGATATACGACACAAGTGTTAGATTTTCAGAAAATATAAAATCGGAAGAGAATTGAGCTCTTCCGGATATTGTTATCAAAGATTTTGGTAAATCCTTTCTATTTTTCCGCATTGTTCCCACTATAAATATGTTATCTTTGAGTAAATCCTCTGCAAGTGAGATATCCGTAAAAAAATTGTCGGTTGTGATAGTTCGATTAGATCCCTTCCAAAACTCTGAAGGAACTCTAACTACTCGTTGTCCTTGTCCTTTCTCCGGTGTGTTTCCGCATTTTCCTAAATACACTTCAAAATTACAACAATAATATGTAGTAGCGTCACATAGGGCCCATAATTTCAGCCCATATTTCCCCGGCTTGCTCGGCATATACACCTTGAATGGACATCTTCCTCGAAATGTTACTAATTGTTCATCAATAGTGCCTACATTAGACGCTCGGTAATTATCTCTGCAATTTCTTGTTACAATATTTGTAATGGTTCTCAAAGCTTCCAACTTATCGGTCATTTTTCTTTCTTCTCGTGTCTGAAAGTCGTCAAAACGCAAAAATCGTAAAATGTTTGTAAATCTATCACGAGACATAGATGCTCGATAAATTTGTCGACTATAAGCAATCTTTTTCTTCCATAGATCTTTCTTACTTTCACGTGATTCCCGAAAACGGCCAGTAATTAGTAAAATCCCAAAAAATGCCTTCAATTCAACACGGTCTACCGGCTTCCATATATTATTTGAAAACATTTCATAATATTTAACCGCTTTTTCATTTGTATAAGTAATTATAATGTCCATGATTTCATCATTTATAAATAAATCAAAACATTGTTCCATGGTTTCTACACCTTCAGAATTTGCTGTGAGTGTAGCATCATATTTACCAAATTCTGCATCTCTGTTTGTGGGGGAAATATATCTCCATGTTCGTCCACAAACATTTTGGTCTTTACAGTGTGACATATTATTACTATTTTCACCACTAAACTCATCACTTTCATAATCCTCTTCTTCTGGTACTGCATCACTAAAAGTCAATGACGCACATTCATCATCAGAAGACACTTCATTGTTATAATCATCATTATTATTTACAAAATTAGCAAACATTTTATTTTTCGATGTAGATCGTTGCTCTAAAATACACCTTCTGTGAACTAAATCAAGAATATAATGGCAATTGTATTGTCGCTATAGCCTCTTACACAGACAGACGCCTGGCGCTGTAAAGAAACGGTCGAGACATATTTTTTCGTCGTTTTTTCGTCGGGACGTCCGTTTGACGCCGATCTAACTTAACGCACTCCTTGAGTAACGATAAATCTATTTATTACAATTTCTCGCAAAAATTTATTTGGGTCCAAATAGACCCAGGCACCGGAATACGAGGGTTAAGATACTACAGATTATTTACAGCAAAATTACACCTAGAGATCATAACATCATAATAGTAAAAAAAATGTGGAAGACCAAAACGAAAAATTAGAATGAAACATAATTTTGTTCATTTATTTAATAAATAAAAGTTTAATCTTTTTGCCGGACAGTAGTAAATACATCCGGTTGAAATGTATTGCTTATTTAATTAATCTTGCCTACTAATTTCTCCAAATTTGCTGGACGGTCATTTCCATACCAGTAAAATTGAATTATTTAAAAAATAGTCACTAAAGAAGCGTTGAGACTAAGTCAGGCCAGATTCCTTCAAAAGTAATATTTAAAAAATCATGAAGTTGCGGGTATTCTGAGTAAGATAGACATATTGCTGAAACCAAATATTGTCAATATCCAATCATTCCTGAATTGTAGAAATGATATTGTACTGAAAAAATTGTTAGTATTATTGCCATTGCAATTTCCATTTATGAAAAAAGGCCCGACAATTTCAACTACTATGATTCCTGTTCATATCGTAGTTTTTATAGATATTGTGTTCTCCCTGGAATATTCTTGAAAATTCTTGAATTATGAGGGCCATGTAAATAAAACATTTTTACATCCCAAAATAAAACGTCGTTTATTAATATTCACATTGATGGCATAGGTTCATCATTATTTCGTAAAACATTTAGAGCTGGGCTAACTACTTGAAAAAAGTAATAAGAATAACTACTAACTACTTTCACCAAAAAAGTAGTTTAACTACTTTGTGGCTACTAGACATATTAAATACATCTTAGATTTTTGAGAACCAAAACTAGTGGGCCGTTTAAAATTCCAACAAGAGTTCATTTTGGATAAAATTAATGAATGAATATCAGAAAATTTCTAAACGCGCTGTAAAAGAATTGATATCATTCATAACAACCTATCTCTCTGAGAAATTCTTCTTCACCTACATTACTAGAAAAACAAGGTACAAATATCGACTTGATGCTGAAAATGATATGCGTCTCCAACACTGAGTAATTAACAAACACAAATCTGGGTATGTTCCATAAAAAAATATTTCAAAAGACAGGTTCGCACGATGACAAAGGTTGAAGAACACTGGTCGGGTAGAATAAAAAATTAATAAATGGAAAACAAAATAAAACTCAGCATTTGCGAATTAAGACTTTTGATTTAAGTTAGGTTTACTTAAAAAAAACTAACTGCTCAAAAAGATTGTCAGAGATAGCAGGTCTTCTTGACGAATTAAGCAAGGTTGCAAAATTGAACATCGATTCAATCGTAGCTGATAACGGTGTGTTGTTTTTTATAAATATTTGTTTAATTAACCTATAATCATGGCACATTTCTTTATTAGAAATCATCCAGGATTTACTGTCCCCAATGTTTGTAGTTCTAGATCTAGAGTTAGATCTAATTATATAAAACTAGAATTAATAGTAGACCTAGAAGTGTCTTCAGACTCACGGCTAAACATGAATCATTCCTTTCTAGGTCCAGTGTTACTTCTAGTTTCAGATTAATTCAAAGAAACAGGGTTGTCAATTTAGTTCGTAAAGTGCTCTATTTCAGAAATTATTCATTGTAGAAGCTTTTATCAAAAAATGTCTTCAGATGCACGGTTAAACCCAACCCAATCCTGTATATAAGATAAGTAAAGTAGTATATCTGTTCTGTGTTAACCACCTTATTAAGAAAGAAACCTTATAAGAAACTTAAAAAATCTTATTGCCGTTCTTTTCCTCTTACGTAAAAACCTATTCGCTTGAAGGTTGCAGGCGATCAGTCTGTATAACTACCAATTCATGGTATCATACCATGAATAAAAATAAAATAAAATTTTATTTATTTTTCTGCAATTCCTATAGAGAAAACAACAAAATGAAACAACTGCACTCAACTGTAAGATTTTTACTGACTTGATTTTTTCTTATTCTGACATGGGCATGAAACACGATATTCAAGAATAATATTATTTTAAGCAATATGTTTTTAATATATTTTTTATGGTGTTATATTACTTCCTGATCTCGTTTTAGATGGTCATTTTAACATATCTTGATAGAAATTCAAGTATAGTTCTTCAACATAAGGCAGCATTTTCCAAAAATGTTCAACTTTTGAAATCAAAATTGGCAATCGGCATAAGCAAAATGCAAAAAAGCAAAATAGAAATGTTATTTATCATAAATTGCTGGTTAGCACTTAAAGCAATAATTTATGTCTGAAGCAATAATATCGTGCATCTTAACATATCTTTTGGCCATACCAAAATTCGATCGTTTGGGAGAAAAGAATGGTCCTCTTATGGGGAAAAATTCTTCTATTCTTTGATTCTGTTGATTTCAACCAAAGCCTTACATATTCGTGGCAGTGTATGCTTCTAGCTTTGCCTTTGGCAGTTGTCACTCTAAAGGCGTATTTCTTTATGAATATAGTTCCATAAAAACGAAGCAACTTTATCAGGACCTTTATTAGCGGTTTCTTTATGTATATATTACTTATGAATACTGAATACATTAACTGATAACTGAGTCAAATAGAACATTTCTTCTAAATTTCTTATAGTTTTTCTGGCAAGTGGACCAGTTACAGTTTTGCTCGTTGTTTATGAATCATCAATTCATCAACTGCTGCACACTTGTTATGTTTTCCTCTCAAGGCTAAACCTTTTATTCTCATATTAAGTTCATATTAAGAGTTCCTCTCTTATCAGGAGGAGTAAAATTTTGTTAAAGCAGCGATTTTAAACGTTTAAGTCTTTTTAATCCAATTCCATGTAAATTAGCAAAAACAATTTGGCACAGTTTACCAGTTGTTGTCCTTCAACATGATTATAGTTGAAACTTGAACAAACTTTTTGTCTCTTGAGCTTTTGGTTGTCCTTTGAACTTCATGTATTTTTAAAAGGCCTTGTAGTAGATGTCTTGGTCATCTTTAGTATTAAATTCTATGTATAGCTTGTTGAAAATTTTGTTCTGCCCTTGTAATTTAAATATCGTTTTCCTTTAACTCTAGCATGTTTTATAATATTTCGAGACTAACAGTCGGGATTCTCAACTCCGCTTTTCCTATTTTTTATTAACCATTATATGTCAAGCTTACTCAGAATCAGTGGTAAAAGGATGATTGAATAATTTCTAGAATTGGTTTTCCTTCAGAGCTACAACCAGATCTTGAGAGAGTGTTTGTTAGTAACCTAACTACGAAATTTTTGGAACAAAGTGGTTTGCATAGGTTTGCATAGCATCCTCAGTCAAATGCAGTAAAAAGATTTCATGAACTATCTAAGAAAATATTTAGAGTTTTGAGTTACAAATATGGAAAAGATTGGGATGTTTCAAAATTGATCACTCAATACTTGCCATAAAATGTGCAACACGTGGTTTTAGTCATGCTATATTATGTTATGGGAGGCAAATTATATCTTCGTTAAGTATGTTAAAAGATTTATGGAATGGCATGAATGGAATAGCAGGTACTACTGAACCAGTATACTCAAAAAAATTGTGTTCGTAATATACATTAATACCGAGTATTGATTAGTAGTTCATGTAATCCATGAAAATGTGTATTAATGTTTTGCAAGAATTACCTATAATTAACCCATTCATTCATTTATTGTTATAATGAATACACAGTATTGATTTAATAAAAACAGTTAAAATGGATTGACAATTAATAGTTTCACGCTCATAATAAAATAGTTGATGCTTTTCACAATTTCGTTAATGGATATTACAAATAATACAATGAAAATATCTTTATTCCCTCAAAAGGTATCAAAGAAGAAGGTAGGTTTTGATTATAAGAAATACAGCCTGTATTAAGAAGCAAATTTGAGAAATTCTAGAAATTTGATTAATGCGCGCAACTCCGACTTGGGGATTCTTATGAGATATTAATCACCAAAATTCTTCATTTACTCAAATGTTATAGAATGTAAAGAGTTCAAGTCGATTTTGTTAACGTCAAGTTCATCCAAACACGCATATTCCAAAAATTCAAGACGTTGTTATGATGCCTACTAGTTTAGTACTCTAAACTAGTAGCATACCACTAGTTTATAAAATGAAGGTTGGTTCACTTCGAACCAGTTTCTGAAGAAGGTTGCAACATGGCATCCGAAACGTCAAACATTTTTCAAAAAACGCACTGCAAAACCCGAAAGTTTCTAGTTTTAGATCTAGTGTTAGTCCTAGTGATAGTTCTAGTGATAGTTCTAGTGTTAGTGCTAGTGTTAGTTTTAATTTTAGTAAAGTTAGGTTTTGATTATAAAAAATTAAACTTATATTAATTGTAAGTAGCAAATTTGAGAAATTGTAGAAATTTGATTAATGTACGCAATATCGGCTTTAAATTGATATGAGTTTCTTTAGGAATTCCTTGAGATATGAATCATCAAAATATTTTAGAGTGAAATTCTTCTTAATCAAACTTTATTCTAAAATATCAATTATTAAAAAATTATCTTTATTCGTTCCAAAGATATCAAATAGGAAGGTAAGTTTCTATGATAGGAAATGGAACCTGTACTAAGAAGCAGATTTGAAGGATTCTAAAAATTTTATTAATATGCGTAGTATGTTTAAACTGTTATGAATTGGAGACTCTGTTGAGGTATTAATCATCAAAATACCATCAAAGTGAGAAGGTTGTATATGCAGTAAATCAAGCTCTTTCTGTCTCTCCTATTTTAATCCGGAAATCCCGAATTTTGATGGTTTAGTTTTTAAGTTCTATATTCGTGTGTGAGCGTTAATACTTAGACCATGTGGTTTTGAAAACCGGTAAAAAATATTTTTTCTGTTTAGATTTTTCGAAGCACATAATAGTGCTTGTATTTAATTGATGAAAATGAGTAAACAAGGTATTTTATCAAGTTTCGTTAATGTTGAAAAGGAAATGGTAAGGCCTAGTATATCAAATGTACAAATACTAAAACGAGTAAAAGCATAGATACAAATATTCATGCTTATCAAGATAAATTTCTAAGTTAAGGTTTTACTTGTATAAAGAAAAATTATACGGACCTCCATGTGTTATTTACGAAATCACATTGGCAAATGTCTCATTAAAACCTAACAAGCTTTTGAGACATTTAGAAACAAAGCATAACTTTACAAAATAAGAATAAATTAAATAAATTTTTAAATTGGAATAAGGTATTAATAATAATAAGGTATTATAGTGTTCATTTTTGGCAACTTTACTCTTACTTATGAATTGATTGGCGAAGTGTTGTTGAAACTATGCATGAGAGGTATTTGTTTCGAAATGTTTGGAGAAGAATGTGCTGCAAAAATTATAACATTCCTATGGTTAACAATATCATAAGTCGACGAATTGTATCTATTTTTAATGACATCGAATATCATTGCAGTTAGATGAATCAACAGCTGTATCAAGTAATGCAGTATTAATTGTACATGTCATGCACAGATGAGCTCATAGAAGACATACATGAAGAAATGTTACGCTTATCTAAACTGAAAATTTCCACATCATCGAAGCATATTTTTGTAGCCATAAATTCATATTTTCACAAAATAGGCCAATGCCACAGTTATGATAGGACTGCAAAAAATGCGGTAGTTAGTCTAACAATTAGCCACTAAAAAAATTAATGAAAATTTATATTCAGTTTTAGATGAATGAGTGAAAATAATTAACCATACAGAGTGCGACAATATTATCGAATAAATTCTGTATAACACTTATAAACATTATTATGAAAGTTTATTTTAGATTTTCAATTAGTTAATTAGTTCATTAATTTCCCATTTGTTTAAAAACGTTTATTGAATTTGTTCCATAATTTTTCTGCACACTGTATACGAAATAGTGCTGTAAGAGACGTATCTTTTCTCTAATATGTAAAGAAATGGGATCAAATTATATAAATTTATTACTTTACTCACATATTCGATGGTTTTCGAGGGGCAAAGTACGCAAAAGGTTGATCCATTTAAGAGTAGAAATAGATTTTTTTTTAATGATCAGAGATCATCAGTAACAGAAAATTTTAGAAATGCTAAACTGATTGTTATTAACAAATTAAAATTTTATGTGTTCTAATATTTTAGCCAAATTATTGAAGAGAAAATATTAGCTGACCAAGAAATTTCAGACATTAGTTGCATAATACAAGATCATGTAACGAAATTGAAACAAAAGTTTCTTAGTTACTTTTCCTCATTTAATGTTGCTCGTTTAAGTAACATGTAGATTCAAAACCATTTTAAAAATGTGACACCAATATTTTGTCTGAAGAAGAAAAATTAATTGATCTACCGTATGTAAAAACTATGAAATTACAGAACAAATTTTGTATCCAATTACCACACGAATATGAAGTACTGTATGATACAGCAATAAAAATGCTAAAAGATTAAATTTGATTTGTATTTGTCATTAGTTTTATCTTTTAATCTAGTGAAATGGTTTGGAACCAAAGGTGGAATCAAAGGTTCAGTTTCTAATAAAGTTGGATTTGTTAAGCTGACCTGTTCGGCGATATTGACATTAAAAGTTGAAAACAATAATTTATTGATTAGTTTTAGTGGATAACCATTGTTAATAAAATTATTTCTAAGAAATTCTAAGTTTTTATTTAAAAAATCCTTTTCACAAATTTGAGTAACTCTATGCTTCATGCACAAAACTGTAGAAATATTGTGTTTAAAATTGTGATTTGAATAATAGTTTAAGTAATGTCCGGAGTATGTTGGTTTCACGTACCAATTAAATTAAATTTTATTAACCGAATTTCGTATAACTGTTGTATCTAAAAAAGGTAAGCTATTATTAGTTTCTATTTCTATGGTAAACTGAATGCTCGGATGAAAATTATTAAAAGACTGCAAAATCACATTAACATCATCTTCGTGTACTCCCAAAATTAAATCATCTACATATTTCTCAATAAAATTTATACGAAACCTTGAACCGTTATCAGTCAGTATCTCATCCAACGCGTAATCCATCACAATCAAAGCCAAAACTGGTGATATTTTTGATCCCATTGGGGTACCCTCAATCTGGTGATAAGTAACGTTGTTGAAAGTAAAAATTGAGGTGTCAAAGATTAATTTTAAACCAAGAAGGAAAGTGTCCTTATCCCATATGCAATTGTCAGCAATAATATCCTATTTTTCATTAATAATGTGATTGACCAAATCCAACGGTAAATAAACTACACTCTGGAAGGTTGTAGTCCCTGAACTTATCTACGAAACGAAAAGTGATGGTGATGTTATAGTCCGTTCTATTACTAAAAGTACGGCTCAAAATGTCTGATATATACCCAGATAATTCGTAAGATGCAGCACCAGTCGAAGAAATTGTAGGTCTTAAAGGTACACCCTCCTTATGAATTTTAGATAAAAAATTATTACAAATAAGTTTCCTTTCTTCTACTTCAGTTATTGTTTAGTATACAATATTTTAATATAATCATTGATTTTGGTTTGAACAGATGTTATTGGATTTGTATTTAAAATTTTGTAAATTTTATCATCGTTAAGCATACTTTTTGATTTTCCTAGATAGTCATCTCTGTTAATGATAACTGTAGTAGCACCTTTATCAGCTTTTGTAATCATTAAGGTAGGATTTTCCCGCAGGAAAATTTTAGTTTTTTGCAAAAGTTTATGAAGTAAATTGTGTAACCCATCACACGTTTCGCCACGTAACCCACCACACGTTGTGATTTTTTCCATTACGTTTTTTGATTCATCTTTTAAAGTACTTATAATGTTCTCTAAATACATCAACAACCTCTTCAAATTTAAATTAACCGAGTCCACAGGTAAACTGAACTTAGGATCAAGAGACAGCAATGTTACAACCTCCTCAGGTATATTGACTGTGGTTAAGTTAATTAACCATTTTTTATTATCATTAAATAATTTAATGCTATTATTAGACTTGGTCAATAACGCTGCAAACTTTTTACAATTTAGACGACAATATGCCCCTTAGATGGCCTTAGATGATAAACCATGGCAAAACTGTTGTATATCATCAAATCTTAAGGTTGTTATAATATATTTGGATGGTTCTTGTATAAGGCAGGTAAAAGCAATAAGCATAAATCTTGTAAATAAAATTAAAACCGTCCATCATTCGTAGTGTAGACATGGCGGAAAACAGGCGAACGCATACCGCCGTAACACGTGTGACTGAAAAAAATTCTACCTTGAATGTCAATCAAACGTCCACGGAAACCTGCGGAAACGGCACCCATGTCGAAAACGCGCCCCGTTTTACCGTTCTTCACCTGCGAAATTCGGTTCACCGTATTACACTGGTGGGACGTGAACGCAAACCGAATTCAGGTGACGCGAATTCAATAGAAAAAAAAAACTCGAATGAAGTATATTTTGAATAAGTTAGGGAGATTCGATTATTCCGCGCTATGAAAAGAGTGAAATTTTCCTGGGGTGCATGTAAATGTCATTTTGTTGTCAAAAGTGGAAAATTTTATATTCGACTCTTCTACTATATTTAAATTGGAGCAGGTCGTTATTTTAGTTCCTTCCCCAAGTGCTTAAAATTGTTTGTAAAGTGATCTCAGGAAGACTAATAATATAAGAAGAGTTATAAAGCTGTAAAACTTTCGTCATCTTTTGTCATCTTCTCATTGCGGTAACTAACAATTGAAACCATAAAGTCACAAATTTTCCACGAAGAAGAAATCTAAAATTCAAGTACCCTGCGTCCGCGGATAAGGAATGAATCCATTATTCGAGCTCGCAGATAAGTCCGCGTTTAATTAAAACCTATAAAACCACCTTAATTATCACACTTTTCACCATGAATAGCGTCGTAATTCCAGAGACCGACCACCACTAAAAGTCGAATAATTACATCAATTTAAGACGGGGATGACCGACGAATGCGAATTACCTCCGTTTCCATTTCCGGAAACGGTGGAGAATCCGATTGAAACGCGTGAACCTGAATAGCACCGTATGCAAATAACTAAATTTATTACTAACAAATGTTCGACGCCGAAGGAAAGCTAATATTATTCAAATTTTATAGATAAGTGTAATTTTTGCTCGTGATATTAGGTAAATTGTTAACTTGCCAGCGAATGGGTAGTTAATTTATTATGCTCGCAGTTTCATTTCGAAGTTGGATCCGCCCACACCATCGCTCTCGGGCCCCATTAATATCAATGAACATGAAAGCACTAATAGGACAAGCGAGTGTCCGCTAGAAGTAGTGAAAAGCTCGGCTAAAATTAAAGCGAACATTGAAGGTTTCGCGGTAAACCAAGTGTCGAATTAATGTATATTAAAAATGCATCGAGTGAAAGACGAGAGGATGGACGACGACATCAACTCCCCAGGCCGTTTTAATTAAAAACTTATTAAATCGCTTCTCGGTTTGTTGAGTAGGAATTAATTAAGAAATTAAAATTTGACTTCAAGAAGAAAGACTAAAATTGATTTAGAAAATTTGTATACATGTATTTTTTAAAGTTTACAAGGCACGTAAAGTTTCTTGCAATTCGAAAAGCTTTCCCTCTTTTAAGGTCCGTCCCTTGGAACTTAAAAAAAACTTTTCTTCCATAGCCTTCAGCGTTTCCTCGACGATTGATATTCTAGAAAACGCTCCGCAGCTGTCTCCACAGAGATTAGTTCTCCCCGTGCGTGACTTCGAATTTTATTTACAGATCGATATAGTGACGCGTATGTGACCGAAATTAATATAAGTAATCGATTTTTACCCTTTAAGCCGAAAATAAATCACCCAATATATACTTCAATTTTTTTTTAAATACTTGTCAAAACAATCTTTTTAGCGTTTCTGAGGAAAATCTTTAAAGCTTTAAAGAAACTGTTAACAATATGAATTGCCTGTTTTTATTATTTATTTTAATTTTATTACTTTTGATTTTTTGGATATGTTAATGAAAGCTGAAACATAGAACAAAATCACCTTTAATTTTGCCAACATCACAATAATTTGGCAGGTATTATAGAAAAAAAATGAGCTTATAGATGAGTGAGCTCAAAATCGTTAATTGAAACCGTACATTTTAACATGACTGATATACCTTTGATGCATCAAAGGTTTTGCGTGCATTATGCGTTTGCTTTGTGTAAATTAGTTCGGCTCATTAAGCATTTGTACAACATGCTACCTGTGCCGGTCGTTAAAGGAATTCATCATAGTAAGCCGTTGCCATAATTTTTCATTTCAATTTCCCTGTGACGGACGCATTTAATATCGAAATCCAGGTTGAACGAGAGATCAAATGGAAATCCCACTCGATGCGTGATTCAATTTTAAAATGGATTGGATATGAGTGTCGAATAGGGTTAGAACTAATTACTCGCTCAACGCTAATTGATTTTGATCGGTACATGAAAGTTATCTATTACAAAAATTTGCATACGCACTAAATCGATTAGTTTTAAATTTAATATAAAACCAATTTAATTGCTAATTGCAATATATTTTCAAAAAAAAACGAATAGGTTAATTTTGTTAGTTTATAATTTATTGGTAGTTCAAAGGCTTTATATATTAAAGATTAACAAAAATATGGTGCTGTGCTACAGTACAACTTTGATTTGGTGTTTGATGTTGAGATAAAACCAACCCAACCCAATCAGATTTAAAATTATTGACATCATTAATGTTGAACGAATGTTAGTAGTATAGCTATACAGGTTCTGGCTCAAAATCCCATAAGATTTAACATAGGGGTCTGAAAGCGCTTTTTATCCCCACCATTACCCCCTTTCGCGATTCAGGCCACGCCCACATTTCAAATCCACCCAATCAGAAAGCAGCATCTTTCGAGATGCTTTTTTGGCGGGAAATTTGAACTAGGTGGTCGGATCTTATGACGATGACGTCATCAACCCCCTCCCCCACAACTCTAACGGGTTCTGGCTCAAAATACTTAACTGCCAAGAAACTATCTGTTGGTCGGATAAAGAAGTCAGTTAAAACCGATTCAACCGGATAAAAGCGGTTGACCGGATATATCAGTCGGATAAAACAGTCGGTTAAAACCGATCTAACCGGATAAAAGCGGTGTTCAGATGTGTTGGTCGGATAAACCAGTCGGTTGTCTGCCTGTCTGTCTGTTTACCTGCCTGTATCGCAATCGGCTGTCTGCCTGTCTACCTTTCTACCTGTCTGAGTAATCATGTCTCCAACAAAAACCACCACCAAAGGGAAAGAAAGTGAAACAGGCGACTACCTTATCTAAATAAATCAAACTTATTTAATTTTAAACTATTTAATTGAAACATAAATGCAATTTAACACTGCTAAGGTGCAATGAACTAATAATAAGGAAAACGGTGAATAACATTTTGTGGTGTCATCATGAAAAAGATTTTTTCATTTAATGAATAATTCTGTTTCTGGGAAAGTGATGAAGACGCCGAGAAACATGTTGATCCTATCAACAAATTTTATAATACGATTATGGTTTAAAAAATTTATATCCATGTATTCGAACATCAAGGGCATCGTTCAGACCTTTTTTGTATATTCCAAAGACGTTTCAGAGTTCAGTTTAATATTACAATCTTAGCGGTTGAACAATAAATAAAACCAAAAAAGATTATATGTCATTTTCGTTATTATCTGAACGTATATGGTGTTGACCTTGATGATTGCGCAATGTTGCGTAATGTTACGCAATTAATTTTCGGTTGTCTCAAATGTATATATAAAGCGCGGATATCAGCCGAAACTTATCAATAGTTATCGTTTCTCTTACGCGATAAGTTGTAGCCGTAACATTTATTGTTCTAATATGGCTTTATCGTCGAGTAAAATTCTGTCTTTTTCAAGACTAGTAGAAGAAATGCGTCAGAGAGTAGTAAGTGCTGCGGGGATAGATATAGAGCCTGCAATAAAGGATTGTAGTAGACATATTAAGTTGATGAACGCTGCGTTAAAGATAGCCAATACAAATGTTGAGAAGCACAACATAACCACTTGTATTGGTTATATGCATACATTCAGAAGCATTCTAAAATCGCTCCGGGGTGTAACTGGAACCGGTTACAAACCAACTGACCCGACTCGTGAAAACTATAGAAGCTTGCGGGTAAAATGGCAAGACCTTCAGACAGCGTTCTTCAACAGAATAAGAACTGGTGTTATCATTAACCTGACGCACAAGGACCCGCAACAATTTATGGATGATGCTGAAAAAATAATAATAAGGAGACTGTCAAATGAAGTTAAAAAATCAGCATTAAGCTAACGCAGTGTTTTGCGGTGAATTCGTAACTAAGAAAACGGGGAAAGAAGTACTTGAATTTAAATATATAAATACTAGAAATGCCCCAATAACACCGATTTAGAAGAATGGTTTAAGAGTAATATTCGAGACCCTATCTTAAAAGACCTTGAAGAATTTCAAGAAAAAGATAGTGGATGGGCATTAAATGCTATCGTAAATCTGCAGTTGAACATTAATAAATTTACTCCACAACTTGGGTCATCATATATCGAATTACCAAGGGCCCTCAGGTTGAAGCATGCTTTGCGTGGGCAGTTACTTCAGCCCTGCATCTAGTTATTCATAACACCGATCGAACTTGCATGTGTCTACATTACTCAGAAGTTTTAAATATGAAGAACATAACAATGCCGATGACCAAGAAACAAATCCCTCGGTTTGAACAACAGAACAATGTGTCGGTCAACGTGCACATTCTCGAACCATTAAGGAAGGGTCAGTATAATGTAGTTCCTTCCTATCTAACTAAGGAGAAAAGAGACAGACATGTTAACCTGTTACTCATCCAAGATAAATATGAGGATGAAGAGGATGGGGATGATGAATTCAAACTGAGGTTTCAGTACGTTTGGATTAAAAATTTATCCCGGCTAGTGTCATCTCAATTATCAAAAAGTCGTTGGAAAAAATATTTTTGTGACCGTTGTCTTCATTATTTTTACATCTGCAGTGGTCTAGAAAAACATGTAGAGGATTGTACTAAAATGAATGAATGCCGCATCCGTATGCCGAAGGAAGGGGAAACGGTATATTTCAAGAATTTTTGAAATAAGGAACCGGTTCCATTTGTAGTGTATGCGGATCTAGAATGTCTTTTGATAAACACAACAAAGTGTAACACACAGCATAATCCTTATAGTATTGGTTATTACGTAAAGTGCTCATATGACGAGTCCCTGAGCTTTTACAAATCATATACCGACGAGAACTATCAAGAGTGGTTTGTAGCTGAACTAAAACAGCTGGCTGAAGCTGTGAAAACTGTATTCCTATGTCCCTTACCCATGGAACCTCTTTCTGAAGCACAAGAACTGGAGTTTCGCTCAATATCATGCTGTCATATATGTGAAAACACCTTTGACAAGAGTGATGTCAGAGTTCGAGACCATTGTCACCTTACTGGTAAATATCGAGGAGCTGCGCATGAGGATTGTAATATTAACTATCAGGATAGTCACGTGATTCCAGTAGTCTTTCATAATTTGAGTGGGTACGATAGTCACTTTATTATAAAGAATCTAGCAAAAGATTTCGAAGGATGCATGGATTTGCTACCTATAAATAAGGAGCGATACATTTCTTTTACTAAAAATATAGATCAAAATTTAATTAAATTCCGTTTTATTGATTCATTTTGATTCATGGCATCGAGTTTAGATAAATTAGCAAGCTATATAGATTCCTTTCCAAATTTAAAAGCACAATTTCCAAATTTAGATGAATCTACATTTAATTTATTAACGCGTAAAGGAGTGTTACCTTATGATTACTTGGACTGTTTTACAAAATTAAATGAAACAGAATTACCGGATATATCTAAATTTTATAATGCTATGGCTGATTGTCATATTACAGATACTGATTATATACATGCTAATAAGGTGTGGAACCCTTTTAAATGTCAAAATTTAGGCAATTACAGTGATTTATATCTGAAAACCGATATTTTATTATTAGCCGACGTATTCGAGCAATTTCGGGCTAGCTGTATGAATTCGTACGGCTTGGATCCAGCTCATTACTATACATTACCTGGGTATACATGGGACTGTATGCAGAAATATACCGGAATAAAACTCGAGTTGTTAACAGATATTGATATGGTAATGTTTGTAGAGCGAGGTATACGAGGAGGTCTAAGCCAGTGTTCAAAACGTTACGCGTCGGCTAATAATAAATATCTACCTGATAATCAATCAGATGAGCCATCAAAATTTCTAATATACGATGATATTAATAACCAATATGGACAGGCAATGTAGCAGTACCTACCATATGGGGGATTTAAGTGGGTTGATGAAAACAACATTAACTTCAATGTACCTACGGATAACCCTGGAGGTTATATTTTGGAGGTAGATCTTGAATACCCTGAATCCCTACATGATTCGCATTGTGACCTTCCATTTTGTCCGGAACATCGTACACCACCATCGTACAATTCAAAACAAACCAAATTAATGGGTACTTTATATAATAAAGAACGATATATGTTGCATTATCGTAATTTACAACAAGCGATTGAAAATGGTTTAATTTTAACGAAAATTCATCGTGTTTTAGAATTTAAACAGTCGGCTTGGTTAATATCATACATAGATTTAAATACTAAACTTAGAACCGCGGCGATTAATGACTTCGAGAAAAATTTATTCAAATTAATGAACAACGCTGTATTTGGTAAGACGATGGAAAATATCCGAAAGCATTCGGTAAAGCTTGTAACAAAATGGGAGGGTTGTTGCGGTGCTGAAACGTTGATCGCGAAGCCTAGTTTCAAATCCTCAACTATAGTTGCTATAGAGCTCAATAAAACTGAAATTTATTTTAATAAACTCATCTACGTTGGTATGTGTATTTTAGATATATCAAAATTAAAGATTTATGATTTTCATTATTTGTATATGCGGAGACGATTTGATAACAAGGCTAGAATCTGTTACACCGACACGGATTCCTTATATACGAAGTTGAATGCCCTGATTTATATGAAGTGATTCGATGTGATGCTTTGAAATATTGCGATACGAGCGATTATCCTGAAAATAATATATATAACATTCCTCGTGTAAATAAAAAAATGCTCGGTATGTTGAAAGATGAGAACGCCGGTAAGGTAATGACAGAATTTGTCTGGTTGAGATCGAAGATGTATGCATGCCGAGTGGAGGAAGAGGATAGAGTTAAAAAAGCTAAAGGCATAAAAACATCCATTGTTCGTAATCAGTTTCGATGATTACTTAATATGTCTGCGAGAGGACACAGAAGTGCAGGTCACCCAGAAATTGTTTCAATCACGAAACCATCAAGTATCAACAATTACGCTAACGAAAACTGCCCTTAGTTCTCACGATGATAAGAGATTCATTATTCCAGGAATGGTTGATACTTTACCGTGGGGGCATTGGCGCATTTCATCATGGTATTCACAGGCGTAAATTTCTTTATTAATAAGCCAGCATTATTTTGGAGCCTGCTTTCTTGTATCCTGCAGTTCAACCTTTCTTTTTACCATACATTTAAAAATTACGGGAAATTTTAAAAATATCAGCAGACATTATTATGGAGCGACGCGAGCGCCTTTACATGAACGTGGACAAGGCGGATTCTTCGCTAAAAAGAATAAAGTGTATCGGGTACAACGTTTTATGCCCGTTCCCGAATCTTATGAAAATATTTTGGTGGAATTGGACCACGTAAGATTATATTTAGCACAACTTTACGCTAATTTTATTTGGAAAGACCTCGTCAATGTACTCGAGCTCCTAAATTCAGTAAAGCTTGGATTAATTTGCAAAGGACATACGCCAGCTACCGAACGCTTGAAATTTATACTTTAGTAATTAAGCTTTTTACAATATGAGTGAATATCTGTAAACTTTCTTAATTTTGTTATACCGAAATTTTTATGTAGTTTATTCGAAGTAATGACTTGTAATGACGCTTGTAATGACAAGCGCTTTCTGTATAGCTTTATCATTTTAGTCATGTTTACATTAACATTTCAATATATGTATTAACTTTATTCTTTGCGTTTATTATTTAATTATCCTCATATTTTGATGTAATAGAGAGAGAGATTTTTTCGTTGATGGGTATGATATAAAGGGGGATGTGTGATGTATCATAGAAGACGTCATCAACATAAGGCAATCCATCTAGTTCAAATTTCCCGCCAAAAGAGCATCTTGAATGATGCTCCGTTCTGATTGGTTGGATTTAAAATGTGGACGTGGCCGGAACCGCGAAAGGGGGTAGTGGTGGGGATAAAAAGTGTTTTCAGACCCCTATGTTAAACCTTATGGGATTTTGGTCCAGAACCCGTTAGAGTTGAGGGAGAGGGGGTTGATGACGTCATCGTCATAACATCCGACCACCTAGTTCAAATTTCCCGCCAAGAAAGCATCTCGAAAGATGCTGCTCTCTGATTGGGTGGATTTGAAATGTGGGCGTGGCCTAAACCGCGAAAGGGGGTAATTTTGAGGATAAAAAAAGCTTATTATTATAAAAAGCGCTTTCGGACCCCTATGTTAAATCTTATGGGATTTTGAGCCAGAACCTATATAGCTATACTACTATCATCTTTTACATCAAATACTGATATAAAATGTAAACTTTAAAAAATCGTATATCTGAAACGAATTAAGATATCATGTGGCAACAAAAAGCATTTTAAAGCTAACTTGATGGAGATTTAATGTGCCACAAATAGTTTCTTAATTTCCGTAATCATCAATATTATGATTCATTGACGCCGACTTTTTAATTTTTTAAGTGCGCTAAATTTTTTCAAATGGTACACCTTTTAGATGATCGTTCTAACTTTTCTCTTTGGTGTATGTAATAAAGACGTTTTAAGGTTTAACGAACAGTTTTATAACATTACAGTAATACCTTGGACTTACTCGATGCGCGGGACCGAGGAATTCGAATTCGCGTAAGTCCAAATCCAATTTTGCATATAAATACATCCAAATTATGTTCAATTGGGACCAGACACTAAAGAAAACAATGATTTAAAAGAAAAATGTTTAATAAATTGTAATCGTTTAAAGTTAGTTATTTTGCTCATATAGTAAGCTTTAAATGTTTTACATAGGAAAAAATCGTTTAGTGTAAAATTTTAGAGTAGTTGATAAAAAAGATTATGGTGAAGATTGTAACAATACGTGGTAAAAACAACTCTAACATACACTATATTTACTATGAATATAGAGTATACATATCTTATTCACTTTATCGAGTAGTTTTTGCTGTTCTCCAAAGATTATAGATTTCTTTGCTATATATTCACTATTATAGTGAACTTATTTAATATATAAAACATTAAGTTTTAGCACCCCACATTTTTTGTTCGCGATTTTTCGTCGATACCATGTGACTACCACACTACAAAATGCACACTATTTAGTGATATTTATAATTCTAATTTTACAATGATTAGATTAGAAATGCTTCTAATTAAAGTCATGAAAACATCTGGTTAGATTACACTGTTATACACTGTTAGACACTGTTATAAAGCAACAATTTTACACTATTTAATGAACGCCATCTTCTCACTATTCAGTGTAAAATTTTAATCTATTTCCCGCTTTACATAGTGCAACAACAAACTGTAAATATACTGGACTGATCTAGGACACAATTAGAGTTCTTTTAGTGTTGTTTTTTTCTCTATATATTTCCTGTTTAATGACTCCCTAGTGTTTTGGTCCATACGTTGATCGAAATTAATCAGAGTTGCAGGAGAATGGCTTTGAGAGTCTTTCGTTCTTTGAGAGAATGGTATCACTTTAAATGGCATTTGCTTTAACATCCACAAAAAGAGAAGCTGTCATCTAAACATTAACATTCGACTTCCAAATGACGGACAACTCAAATTTAGATTATTTAAAGATTTTGGATTATGTGAGAAAAAAAAAATAAATGAGGTTCTAGTTTATAATCATCAGCTATATTCACCAATCATCACTAAAAATCGATTTTAAACGGCTTTAATCTTTTAGGCATTTTTTCTGAAATAGATCAGTTTCATCTAAGTTGAATATGGTTTGGCTAATATAGTCACCATCTTCTATCATTTGCTTCGAGTATCTTTGGTTAAAGAAAAGCAGTATCTTTATCAGCGCTTACTGCCTTTCTACTTTCTGTGATGCTAACGTCTCACTAGTCTATACTAGCTTCCTTCCCAACTACTTCTTTTAATTTTGCATGAATCTGTTAATATTAATAATGTCGTTCAATAGCTAGTTATCGTTAATTTTTTTGTTGAGTAGTATTATGTACTCTTCGAATAAGTCAATTTCTCTTGATTTGCACTTGGCCTTGATGAGTTTGATAATATTGACGCAAGACTTATGGTTTTCTTCTTAAAGTTGTTTGAAAGATGATGCGTTATTTTTTGATAGCTTCTGGTGAGTAAAGAGCGACCAGTTGGACCAACATAGAAATTGTAAACTCGCAGTTGCTACAACTAACTCTACTAAACACAATGAATAATAGACATGATTCTTTAATACCTGCATCGTTCACTGTTAAATTAACTACATCCCATTCAATATGAGGAATTCCAATCCAAATACTTTGTTGCTCTTGTTATAAGACCATAAAGAGTAAAGAATTGAAGAAACAAAAGTTATACAGATTACAAGTACTTAAGTTGCCTAATTACAAACACAACACCGACAATCAGAGTCGGCCCAACAATGTTTTTCATCTTAGAAGAATTAACTCGATCTATTCTCAAATTATGGTAGAAGTTAATAAGATTAATGATAAGTATATCTAGGTAGTAGTGAAGATTGACCTTGGCACCACGTTTTACCAAGTCACTTAGACTTTGTTTTGTATTTAGAAGATACAGAGATATTAATCACCAGTCATAAAATTTCTATGCCATTGAGAGTAAAACCCTGACGTTAATAACATCGAAGTCGTCAAGGACATGTGCAAATCCAAATAGACTTATACGAAGAGCACATGATACTACCCAACAAAATAATTAACGAAGATTTGCACTTTTTGAAATTATGAGAAAATTTAGAAACGAAATGTGTAACGCCCCACATCCGTTTAAAGGAGCTTTAATTGATGGAAATTTGTTCATTTTTATTTGTTATTCTTTTATTGATTTTATAAATGCATCATTATATTTATTCATTCTTATCGTATTGTAGTCGAAATATATGCTTCAATAGTTTTTCATTTTTAATTTCTCAACGATGATGTTGGATAAAACAACAACATATTTAAGCTTTAATGTGTTTTTTATTATTTCAAACTCTGCATTTCTAATTGTTATTGATATGAAACATAAACGTTCAGAAATCATATCTCCGAAACAAATTACGATACCATGATGAAACAAAAAACATTTCAAAGCTAAATTGATGAAGATTTAATGTGCCGTAAATAATTTCTTAATTTCCATAATAATTGACGTTATTATCGTTTATATCTGACTCTGCATTTTCAATTATTATGGATATGGAACGTAAATTTAAAAAAATCGTATCTCACAAACGAATTGAGATATCATAATAAAACAAGGAACAGTTTAATGCAAAATTGATGAAGATTTAATGCGCCATAAATAATTTCTTAATTTCCATAATCATCGATATTATGTTTTATTATCGATGAAAATGGTACAAATTGCAATTCTGAAGATGAAAATTTTATTGAAAATTATGCTCTCAACGACCGGTTTCGATCTTTTAAATCATCAAGTTGTTCGCTACGAATTAAAAACATAGACTGAAAATCATATTAAACAAACAAATTATTAAAAGTATTTACCATCAAAAAGGTGACCTGAAGACCATAGAGAAAATTCATTAATTTTATGATTTATTATACCAAAATCAGCATTTTTAATTGTTATTGATACGAACCATAAATTTTCAGGAACTTTCTTTGCACGTCTATGCTGATCTTCAGATTATTTAAAATCTATTCAAAATTTGTTGGTTTTATAATGGCGTGTTCTATTTTAAAAATTCGTTTGTGAATTTTTTCTTTAATTTGTTCAAAACGAAAAAACATTCCTTTAACAATATTTTTAATTGATGATTACTAGACCGCAAATTTCCGCCAATTGTAAAACCCAACACCATGACTTTATCCACGATTAGTCCAGGATTGTGAAGTATCTTAACATTAGCCGCATCATCCAAAAACAGCTTTCTGTAGCTCTTTGCACCCAAAACAATCATAGAGTACTTCAATGGATTCAATCTGAGTCAAACATAACCAAATGATCTAAATCAGAATTCATCAGATTCGCTGCCTCTTGAATACGTTGAACGCGTTGAATATGTACGTGTCCATGTGGACATTACACGCTGCCGATATATTGAACGTGTTAATTTGATTGGGTAGAAATGAATAATAAACTACAATGTCATCCGCGTAAAAGTGGGATTTGCAATATTTAAGGAATGCATACATACTAGTAATAATAATGCCTTTTATTCCAAAAAATAAATTCTACAGTGCAAAACATTCATAAATGTATGAGGTGAGATCAAGCTTTATCCGTAGATACAGCTGCTCAATCTAACCTCATTAACAATAAGAAAAGAAACAGAAAAACAACACAACTAATCAAAATAAACGGAATTACTCACACAATTGCAAATGTAATGTACACCAAAAACTAATATAAAACAGAGCAAAAAATAACAAAAAAAAATCATAACTTCTTTTTATCCCAACTAACTTACTAACGTAATTATAGCTCGTATAACATATGCCATACACACACGCCAGCAACTCAAGATCTACCCCGCAAACTACAAAAATGCTGCTGAAAAAATGATTGAAACACTTTATGTTTAAATTGCTAATACGAATATCGTTTTGAATTAAGTATGGCAATGTTCGTGGCAAGGACAATAACAACATATCCTTATCAACATTATCAGTAACAACCGCTCCAGATGATATAGATTACATAGCATTCAGCACGTCAATGTCACAAATTAAATTTAGGTTAAAATTGTTATTAGAATATACCTAGTTTGGTAATTCATCGTATGAGTAAGACGAATCAGAGCAAGACGAACCAATTCAACTTATTGGAATACCTTAAATGTTCGGGTATATCAAACCGTGGCTTGGCATGGATTTCATCTCGCTTAAACTGTATCCAAAGTAAACACGAATCACTCTTATTGGAAATATATTGAAAATAAGCTTTCTTTTCATTATGAATAACACCCGTAGTAATGTAACGAAGATCCCTATAATACCGCCCATCCGATTACAGTTTAGATTCTCTAAATTTTAATTTAGCATTGCCCCTTTGTCTCATTAGGTATTTAATATTGCTAGTGATCCATGATTTATAAGGTTTTGTAACTTGTTTTATCATTGAGAGGGCGTAGTTATCAAAAAACTGCAATACCATAGCATAGAAGCAAGTTAATTCATAATTAACATCATTCATTTCAAAGATTGTGTGGTGTAGCGACTGCTAGAGATTCGGGTCAAAGAGATGCTTATCAATTGAATTTAAACAGCGTGTAACAATCTTTTTGGGTTGAGATTGCATCGTGATAAAATCAATGTCGCACAGAACAATATCATGATCGGAAATATCCCAAGGCAATACTGTACTAGATTTAAGAATACCTGCATTGGAAATAATTATCAAATCAAGTAGCGATGTTGAATTGCTTTACGATTTTTAAGAATCTCATGAAATAATATAACTGATGGAACATTAAATTAAAAATAATAGATGTTTGTTTGGTGTTTTGCGTTCTGTGACTCAGATAAGTCCTCAACATTTCAACCGACCTATCACTCAAGACAACATGGTGAAGAATAGAAAGCAAAATACCGTGATCAATACTATTGAATGTCTTTGTATAATTCAAAGCTATTAGTTCGTGATAAAGCCCCTGTCCGATGCTACGTGCTGAAGAATAGAAATAACAATTAATTCCTTCCAACAACAAGGGAGCCCACAAAAAATACTACACGAGTTAATAATATATCAGGTATAATAAATGGCTAACAGAGCTTAGAAATCTTAAGATTAATACCATAAGCACCATACTTAATCTGCACGTCTATCGCTAACCTCAGTGAAATGTAAATTTTTGTTAATACCATTTTTTAGTGAAAAAGATTATTATAGACACACACTATTTTTCGAATTAGAAACTGTATTGACAGTTACAAGATCCGTATTGAGCATATTACCATCTTTAAGATTTTCTGGTATATTATTATTTCGATTATAATTACTATCACGGTCATTATAGGTTGATTTATACTTCTTTAAAGCTTTTTCACGTAAAGAAATCACTTTTTTATAGTATAAGTAAACCAAGGAGGATGCCTTTTATAGACCAATATACTTTTAGTTTAGCAGGAGAATTCAAAGCTTTTAAAAAGATTACAATTAAAGAATGCCATCTTATCATTGATGTCTGGAATATGATACATAAAGTAAAGTACCGCTATCAAATCAATATACTGCATAATGGTCCGATTTTCAATCGTAACGGATATAGAACGTAAATTTTAAAAGATTATATCTCACAAACGAATTGTGATATCATTATGAAACAAAGAACAGTTCAACGATAACTTGTTGAATGTTTTATGTGGCATAAATGTGTTCTTAATTTCTATAATAATCAATGTTATGAGCTTTTGTATCAAATCCAGAATATCAAACCATTAACAGCATCAATTTATTCCGTGTAACTTACATTACGTGTATGTATGTGTGTTTGGTGTGTTGACTAATTTCAAACCGCAGGTCTGCCAAAACAGGCTGCCTTCATTCAGAGTAGACGCCGTGTAAATATATCATAGGAGAGCAGACGTCACCACCCGTTGTTAATTGAGATTTATTATGTACAGACTATACATAATATATTCCCGGTTGGCCACTATGCGGTTTTCTTGGAACATTACTCATCGTTACGGTGCATAATGATTCCAGGACTAATCGGTTATGTGGTAGTACAAAATATATATGACCTCTTTACTAATACACCCAGTAAGCAAATAAATAAATACTACTAAAAGGTAAAGAATAATTTAAACCCAAATCGAGGTTGACTCATAAAGCCGCAGTAAAATATTTTAAATTTGAATTTGTAGAAAGATAAATAACAAAAAGGACGCGCATCGTCGGCGTCTTCCTCAGATGAATCCATATACCTCGTAGTCGTCCCGCAATTCAACCACCAGCATTCGGAAGGAAAAAAGGAAAGAGCCGACTACAGCTGAATCGGCCTTTTGAAAAATCTAAGCGGACTTTAATAAATCTAAAATTTCATAATACATAACCTCTTTCCGTTTTGTCGTCTCCGCGCTGAATTCGCGCCGAATTTCTTTCTACGCGGTGATTTATGGGCATCGCTGTCGGCGAGGAGAGAGCTGAAGATCCGCAAATCCAACAAGAAAGAGCCCGAAAAGATAAAGACAACTGGCAACGCGACCGGGAAAGACGAGAAGATCGATTAGTTTCCCGGTTAGGTCGGAGAAACGGTGGACACGTCTTCTGGTTGCGTACTCATCAAAGAGACCTTTGAAGTCGACTCGATCCAACTCGTACATAATACATGAACTGAAATATGTGTAATCAAAAATGTTCTCTTCGTAATAGTCGCTAATAAAAAAATGAGCTATATAAAAAAACAGTTGAATCTCAAATATTTGAGTTGATATCCATAGCTGACACTGACAGAGGAAGGATCCTTGTAAAGTATTGTACCTGAATCTCGGAAAGTCTCAAAGCAAACGAGCTTATGTTATTTTAGGATGGTGTTATTTTCGAATGGATATTTATTTTAAAAATTGGTTCCTGAAATAATAATATATCGGAGTTTTCGAGGCGAATAAATATTTACGCTGGGCGGAGATGGGTCTCGCAGTGCCGCCCTTCATCTGTTTTGATGACAGATTGCGTAGGAAGTCCGATAATAAATGATTCACCACCACCAAAAACTGGATTATTTTAAATAATAAAATAAAATCAACTTTATTATTAAACACCGTGGCGATATAAACAACAAATCCACTCCGGTGAAAATGCAAATCATTTCATACGTAACCGCGCCATAAATAATACCCTAGTATATGGTGTGAAATCCGAGACACAATGGGATTTCAGTTTACAATGCCTCTTTACTATTAATTCTATTCCACAGCGATTGCGGTTACCAAAGTTTGTTTTTAGATATATTCTCAGAAATTCGCTTGAAATGGTACGATACAATGGAAATGTACTGTTGAAAGCTGCGTCCGAATACGGAATCTGGTGAACGGGAAAACTGCAAAATGTATAAGCCAAAACAGGTGTTGAACCAAATTCACTTAATTTGGATATTTCTGGTCATTATCCCATAAAAATGTTTTGGCAAAACTTTTTGGTGTGTATAAAAAGAGCTCTTCCATTAAACGACAGCTGTTGACTTAAGGAAAGTAATTGAGCCTCTAAATTCAGTTAAAAGAACCACATGTTCGTCACGTCGGCTCCTAAGTAATGAAGCGTGTACTGAAATGTTTTTGGAGCTGTCATCCAATCGTAATTAATTATTTTAGTTTATTTATGGTTATAATTGGAATAAGAGTTATTTCTAAGTAAGTTATTGTTTATTTGATAAAGTTTATTTCAATGATCGCCGAAAGTTCGTAAATTTAAGTCGATCCTCGATGAAATATAACTTCCGATATTAAACGTCATCCTCAAATAACGAAGTACATAAATCTGGAAATCGATATCGTTTAGCGTCCAAACTGCAGACTATATAGGTCAAACCAACTTCTTACCACTGAAATTAAAATATACCGAAAATAAAATTGCGAATAAAAAAACAAAAATAAATACAAAAATAGTTTTGTAAAATATAAAATATATTGCATGGCGGGTTAAACTAGTTCGGCGTAATTTACGTGTGTTTTTAGTTTTTGCTCGGGGACAATTTCGGCCGGCCGCAATTACGTGTTTTTAGTATTATTTTTGGAAATCTCATAAATTACGCCGCCAAAATCCGCTTCGGCTATGGAAGTAATGGATTTCGTGATGTTAAATATAACCGGTATAAATAGATGGTATATTAATTTTAATTTGACATGCAAGTCGAAGTTTGTTGCCTTCATTTCCCCCGGTGCTCTCGCAAATTTTGAACCAGTGCCAGGGTCGTAAAATGCCGATGTTACAGCACAAAAACCCCAAATGACATGAAAACAAATGGCGCATGCATGTGTCCAACAAAATGAGATAAACTTGTAGAGTTTTGTACAACGAAAATGGATTGTATGAGAATAGAACATGAATCATATTACTTAAGTTTAATCCTTAAGATGATTAGATGCTCAATATGTTGGTCATTAAATGGGGGTAATTTATTTATAGCAAGATGTATTATCGATCATAACGTGAGCAGCAAATAGAAAATAATTAATAGGATTTTCTGTCAACAAGAATTAAAAGCAAGACAACCCTTTAAAATAGGTAATATTTCGATTTTCTGAGTTTTGACATGTTCTTGTAGTTTTCTGATTGGATTTATATTAATTAATTATAGTTAATTTAACTGAGGTTGAAGATGATGATTGGAGGAGATTTTTACATTTGACTGTCGTGCGCTATGTGTATGCTTGTTCCTCGCTTTGTTAACAATATTTTAATAGTTCTTTAATCAATTTTAATTGCTTTTGAAGTTACAAAATTTTAACATGTTCCTAGCTTTTTAAATATGGTTGTTTGACTTACGTCTTTTTTTGATTGTAATCAAACAGTAGATAAATTTTCTATTTTAAAAATTTTTATTTTTGCTTTTAAAGTAAACAAAAACCCGAAACCAACAAAATCCTGAAACAACTGAAATGTAATATGTGCAAAGTATGGACCTTGATGAAAACATTTTGTTCTAATGTTTTCGATCATAAATGAATCAGATAAATCGCAAAGATTAATTCGACAAATTCAGGCGGATACTAAGTAACTACAGTTAAAAAATAATTCAACCAATCCATCAATTCAGCAGGATACTTAGTAAATACAGCCCAAAAACAATTCAACCTAACACAATCCAAAGTAAATACAACATCACAGAAACCCAACTTAAGAAAAACCTCTCCCAAAACCATCCAATTTCCAAAGCAACTTTGAATATTATAAAGGATTTGAACTGGACTCCATACAAATTCAACTCGAGTGATAAATTAACCGAAGCAACCCAACCCAAAATAAGCATAACCAGAAAGCAACCTATCTCAACATTAAGTTAGCCTACAGTGACCATAACTCAAATGCAACCGAACCAGAAATCAATCCAGCTATATACTAAGTAAATATAACTCGAAAGTAATCCAACCATACTCAAGCTAATGCAAATATAGCCCAAAAGCAAGTCAACCCAACCCACCTCAATCCAATGTATACAGTCTAAAAGCAACCCAACCTAAGAAAAACCTATCCTAATGCAATTGAACCAGAAATCAATTCACCGAATATTAAGTCAATACAGCCCAAATGCAATTCAACCCATGTCAACCCAGTTAAATGCAGCCTAATACCAACTCAACCCAAAAAAAATCATCCTAATTGCGTATCATGATATATATCATGCTTGTATTAAATTATACAATCATGAAGCAACCTTGAATTCGACACCCAATCCAATTCAACCCAAAGTAAGCATAACCATAAAGCAACCCAACCTGATGTTAATTCAACCCAGAATAAACACAATCGAAATGCATCCGAATCTGAAACCAATCTTGCCCGATATAATTTTAGCTCGAAATCAATTCATCTCAAAAAAAGTAAACACAACCCGAAGCCCACAATATCCTGAAGCAACTGACACTGAAAGTGATCTAACCCTTAAAATGCAACTCAATTTGAAACAATCTCAACCATATAGTATACTTATGTATACTTATCCCTATGTATACTTATCTAAATAGTAACTTATGTTTTATAGCAAATAATTTATGCAAAGCATAGACCATGCAGACATACGTTGTAAACATTTTGTACCAATGTATTCGATCATAAACCAATCAGATAAATTTAGGGCAAAAATTTTACAACCCAACTTACCGCAACCCAATGTATACATCCTAAAAGCAACCCAACCCAAGAAAATCATATTGTAATGCAATTGAACCAGAAATGAATTCAGCTGGATACTATGTAAATACAGCCAAAAAACAATCCAACTTAGAAAGCCTCTCCCAAAACCATCCTGTACCTAGAGCAACTTTAAATACGACAAAGGATTTGAAACATTAAGTTAACCTACTGTAACTACAACACAAATGCAACCGAAGCAGAAACAAATCAAGTTGGATACTACGTAAATACAAAAGCAACCCAATCCAAGAAAAATCTATCCTACAACCATGCAATAATGGAGAAACATCGAATTCGATAAAAGATTTGAACTGGAACCCATTCCAACCCAATCCAAGGTAAGCATAACCAAAAAGCAACCCAACCCTATGTTAACTCGACTAATAAACCAAGCGAAGTAACTCAATCTAGAGTAAGCATAACCAGAAAGCAACCTATCCCAAAATTAAGTTAACCCACTGTAAACACAACTCAAATGCAACCGACCAGAAACCAATCAAGCTGGATACTAAGTACATACAGTCTAAAAGCAACAAAACCCAAGTTAAATCTATTCTAAAGCTAAGCAATTGTGAAGCAGCTTTGAATTCTACAAAGGATTGGGATTGGACCCTAACCCAAAGTAAGCATAACCAAAAAGCAACCAACCCGATATTAAGTCGAGTAATAAACCAACCGAAGTAACTCGATCTAAAGTATGCATATCCAGAAAGCAATCTATCCTAAAATTAAATTAACCCATAGTGAGTATAACTCAAATACAACCGAAGTAAAAACCTAGCTGGATACAAAGCAAATGCAGCCCGAAAGCCATTCAACTCAACTCAACTCAATGTAAATACAAGCTAAAAGTAACCCAACCCAAGAAAACATATCCTAACATCATGTAATCATTGAGCAACTTCGAATTCGACAAAGGATTTCAATTGGAACTCAACTCTACCCAAAGTAAATATAACCAAAAAGCAACCGAACTCGATGTTAACCCAACCCAGAGTAAATACAACCCAAATACATCCGAACCAGTAACCAATCTTGATCGATATAAATATAGCCCGAAATAAACTCAACACAGAAAAAATAATAAACATAACCCGACACCGATAAAATCCTGAAGCAACTAAAATTGAAAATAATCTAACCCCTAAAATGGAACACAATTTGAAACCAACTCAACCAAATAGTAACCTACCTTGTATAGGAAGTAATTTATGCAGAGCATGGATCATGAGAATAAAACATTCTATTCGAATATTTACGATCATAAATGAAGCAGATATAGGTATATATGACACATAAATGACAGAGATATGGCTAGTATAGTATAGTTTGATTAGTACAGCTAGTATATGTGGAAAGGCTGTAGGAAGAATTAAAGAAATTTGTCATCAATTTTTCTAAATATAGCATTTACTTAAGAAAATTGTAAGCCATGTTAAAACTAATTTTTATGTTTAAACTAATTATTATTATTTAGACGGCTTATTATTTGCAACAATATCTAATGTAAACAATAAACACATACGTATTAATTAGATAAAGATGACAACAGTACATTATAACATATCAGCGTCTTTAGTTCAGTAGTTATTGTCACAAAATTGCTTTGTGCACTCCTCGTTTATGAGCAAGTTTGTTAATTATTCAGATTGCGTTCGGTGCCGCAGACAAAAGCAGCCGGTGAATGACAAAAGCCAAACGTAATAATCTCAATAATTAAGCTCAGATCTCGGACGTGGATGTCGTAGTTAAATACCTAAGGGCCACTATAGTTGTTATGGCCGTTATACGAGCTAGACGGGGAGTGGCGAGGCGAAGGCGCCGTATAATGTTTTGATCCCGGGTCAAGCTGACAAGAGGAAATGCCGTTATGTACCTTTATTGGCACGGCTGACATCGGCATAAAGTGAACCCGGACTGTTATATAACCCGGCCATAACACTCCCGAACCGATAGAGCACATCTTGATGAAGTAATATAACCGAAGATATTGATCAACGAAACCTATATCTAAAACTTGATAGATCTCTTTACGACGTGGTATAAATTAAGTTTACGAGAAATAACAGTAGAGATTTTGGCATTATCACCTTTATAAAAAAAAGATTTATTGTGGAAAGATAGTATTAATTTAAAATCGAATTCATGTTTATATCATCCTTTGGAATTCTCACAAGCGATTTCTCCTCACGTCCTTTTTGTTTATGCTCCAGTAGTGAACCCGAAAGCAAGACTCCGCGGCGAAACGATGCCTCCGTATCGAGATTGCTTATAGACGTCAAACATCAGAATTTCAAATAGTATCTATCGAACCGGTAAAAGGTCAGAAGATCAATCGGTGACGAACGAGCGAATGCATAACTTTATGACCCATAAATAAACAAAACACTTTTAAATCGATCTTCATTCAATTCTTATAGAAAGATAAGTTGGAAAATATTCAAAATTGTTTCTGGATTAAATCAAATTACTTTTATATTAGTTTTTTCGCATCATACGATCTCGTTAGCACAGATTAATGTTTCCATTGTTTCTGCAACACCCAACGATTCGTACAAACACAGTAATAAATCGTACGATACATTACCATATTGCTTCATGATACAAAGTACCCCAACGAAGAGATTCTCTCCTTCTCTATTTGCGATGACTCACTGCCATTTTATTCTTAAGAATCATATACGCAGGCGACGTACACCTAGGTACTTTATCGGCTTCACGGTTGGCATTCGCACAAAAATATCCTCGCAGCTAGGAGTTGGGATGCAACCGCACGCCATCTGCATGTTCTCGGTTGTATGGAAAAGAAACCTCCCGGTCACGACTTTGCTATTTTTCCGCGCGCAATCGCCATTTACGCATTGCAGACTTCAATGATTGCCGCGTGTATACTCTATTTGAGAAATCGTGCTTTATGATGATTTGATAGCATTAAGATTAAATATACACAAAAAAATTGTATTAATAAAAGATTTGTAAGATTACTAAAAGTAAAGCTAGCTCGAACACTAGAATTAGTAGTTTAGATTAAATATTTGAGTGTAGCTGTGCGTTTTTCAAGATAGTTTTGGTTTCATCAAAATATACAACAAACTCAAGATAATTAGTATTAATCAGCACTACGTAGCACTGTCAGTATATCTTGAAATTTCACATACGGGTTTAGCCCGAATGGTAGTTAGTGTTAAATCTAGTTTTAACTGCTGTACAGGGCTAGGTCGTTACGATATACGATATGCTAGATAATAGCACTGTCACTAGATAAGTAATGCTAAATAATCCGAGGTTGCGGTATACTTTGAATGACCTAAAACTAGAACTAACACTAGTCCTAATTTTAACTGCTGTTTAGAACTAGGTTATTATATTTGGTTGAGAATTAAGTTGTTATTGAAATATTTCAAAATTAACACTAAATCAAGATAAGTCAATCTTGACTTATCTTACTAGACTTACTTACACCGCACCTATGAATTACTGCCCATTAATAATATGCACAGTACTACAAGTGGAGAAGATGTCTTCAAAGAAATACGAAAAGTACTTGATACTTGATAAAGGAACCAACATGACTTGTTCATACATCCTTGTGGTTGGGCAAATTAGAAAATCTGGGACATCAGCACCAATATTACTGCCCTGTATTACCCATCAACAAGCACTTTGTGCAAAACATGTCGATACGAATTGGGATTTTAAATTAATAGTTTCTCTCTTAAATTTCATTCGATCGCAACCACTTAACCATCGCAAATTTTGATCATTTCTCAATGAAATTAAACTTAGAAATGAAATTGAGTTGTTTCTTATGGAGAAAATTCATCCTGAATCACTTTTATTGGATATAGGGTGATTTTGGAAATTGTTTTTTTTGTAGATGTTTTAACACATGTGAATAACTTTCATTTAAAGATTCAAGGTAAAAGCAACTTGATTTGCTGATATTACTTGAAGATCAGGCGAATGATTGTAATGTTAGCCATTTTCCGTGCTGTGAAGTATTTGATACAGAATCTGATAAAGAAATTCCAACCAGTTTTGCTGTACGAGCTATCGCGGATTTAAAATAAGAATTTCAAACGCGATTTTCTGATGTTGCCATAAATTCTAAGCAAATTCGTTGTTTTCAAAATCCATTTTTTTGCAATGTTACCGAAATTTCAAGAATATATCTTCAAAGAAATACAGAAAACATTCGCAAAATATAACTTGGATTGGAATCGATTGCAAGGCGTAACAATTGATGGAGGAAACAAGCATCGGTGTGGTTTGGCAAATTAGAGAAGCTTGTGAAAGTACAGGAGTATCAACACCAATTTTTCTGCACTGTGTCCATCAACAACCCCGATAAGTAAATCAAGTCGACATGAGCTGTGTTTTGAAATGAAACTGAGTTATTTCTTGAGGAGAGGAAATTTTATTAAATTGTTTTTTTTTTTTTGCAGATGGTGAAACATATGTAAATAACTTGAACTTAAAGTTTCATGGTAAAAAAAAAGTAACTCAAAGCATTCAGAGCAAAACTGATATTACCTGGGATCAGGCGAATGATTGTAATTTTATCAATTTCCTGTGCTATGAAGGATTTAGTTTTATTTAAAGAAACTGTTAAACAATTTCCAACCAATTTTGCAATATGAGCCATCGCTGATTTAAGAGAAAAGTTTCTAAAGCGATTTTCTTGTTTTGATATAAATTCTGTATCAAATTTCAAAATTAATTTGACTGCAATGTTACTGATATTCCAAGTCAGTTTCGGATGGACATTATTAATTAATTCAAAAGCTAACGATCAAATTAAGGATAAATACAACAAATTTAAAATATTTTATTTGTAAATTTATTCCTACATTTAGTACATTTAAGAGGATCATTTAAAATCATTACTTGTAATTTGTGTGACAGATTTTAATCCTAACTACAAAGAAACACTTCAATAAAAAGCACGGATCTATCATTCCCATTAAAATTCTTATAAAGCTTATTTCTATTTATGTATAATTTAGCTATATTTGTGTAATGTAATTATTTGTGAATAAATTAGGTGCTACTAGCACTAAAATTAATACTGAAACTAGAAACACTCTTGATTCTAGTTTTATGATTACAGATATATACGTTATAGATATATTTAAATTTAATGATAGATCAAGTGATAATTCAAATTTTTATTGACTATCACTAAAACTAACTCTAAATTTACTAATTACAAATATTCATCTTTAGCGAAATATATTCTATATTCTCACGTAAAGGTTATGTGAGCATTTATTTCCTAATGTAGTATACATGGTTTGTAGAGAAAAGCTTAGATCTTCCTGAACACGGAAAGCCAAGCTTCGCAACACTATCTGTAGGCGTAATCATTAATAACGACGCGTGTTTACGTTATGCAATGAAACTCGTTTCTACGCGCAAAAATGCGCGTGTAATGAAGAAAATTTTGAATACGCGCCTCCACCGATTGTATCTACGTGTTAAAGGTCATTTGTGTAGAAAACGAATTGTGAGATGTTTGATATCAAATTAAAATTAAAGAGATGATTAAATTAAATTAGATACATATCGAAAATATTTTTATTAATCTTTCAGAACTCGCGCATAATTTTTTTACATGGGTGCTCGACCATGTAAAATATATATGACTACTAATTCTCCCTTTATTTTGTTGTAATCAGCCATAATTTCAGGTTTACTACGTTTTTTGTAAACTTTACCATCAGTATTAAGGCTTCACGCCAACAATATATTTTTATGTTATATAGCTTTGTAGGCAATTTTATTTTTGAATTGATAAGCAAGTACTTAGGTTATGATATAAACACGGGTGGTTATTTTTTTTTACTCTTTTTAATTGTACCGCATACTTCTGCATAATTATAGTTGTTTTAGCCGTTTTTTGGAAAAGTCATAAATTCTATACTCGTAAAGCAGTTGCAATATTATAAATTGTTGTGCATAGCCTTTGTACCATAGATCTAGGAGAATATTTTACTGTAAATGGTCCATCTGGCTATTTTCCTACTTTTTTTTATATTACAGGTTAAAAAACACACCGCATCAATAAGCATCAATATAGCGTGCATTTCTATACCACACTTATTTGGCTTACTTTGTAAGTACTGTCGGAATCTACATCGATCTCGAAAGTCTTCTGACACCGCAAATGCCTTAGAAGCAATAACATTAGATTTCAGGACATTACTAAATGAAACATCTCAATTTCTATTCCAGTTATGTCAATGGATATCCCTCAAATTAAGTCTATTTGACTTGAAAATATCTACTAAATACAACAAACTAAACAGTTGTTCGTTAGATAGTCGAGGTTCGTACATTCGTACTTAGAATTTTGACATGGATGTTTTGAATTTGCTCGATTTTTTATTCTATTACGAGGTTGTCATCGTTACTTCAATGGATAAGAGTGTTGGTACCAAACAGTGTTTTTATCTTTACCGCAATTTAAGAAGGTATTGTGAAAGAGAGAATGATACAATAAGTTGTTTTGAAGATAATTCTGAAATTGCGCTCGATCGGACTCCATGCGCGAGTTCCGGAATGTTAAGAAAGGATTTGTAAGATTACTAAAATTAAAGCTGGCACTAACACCAAACTTAGTGATTTGGGTTAAATATTTGGATATACCTTTACGTCCTTCAAAATTGTTTTAGTTCAATGTAGCAATGTCACTGTATGTAACTAATGCTCGATCTAGTATTAGAAACATTCAGCTTTAACCCTACATCTCTTAAGATGGCTAATCCCAAATGTTTCTAATTCTAGATTTAGTGTTAATCATAGAGATATTGCTAAATAATGGTAGGTAATGCAATATAGTCCGAAGTTGTTAGCTATGTTGTTATTGAAACACTTAAAACTATAACTAACAATAAGATTAACATTATGATTAAAATGCATCCCCAATCATTGTGTCGCTTTACGATACAATGCCATACGTGTGTGATAGTCTTCTTATTCGTGAAGTTATTGCACACTCAATAATTATGTTTTCCTGTGTCTAACCTCAACTGAAGAACCTCTTTCTTATAACTATCGTGATTTTCATTCTCTTAACGATTATGTTGCCGCTATTAATTGGTAGATAGTGGGCGAAGGTGATTTGGAATGACTGTATTGAATTATTTTGCAATCATATTCGTGAGGCTATTGAAAAATTTGTTCCCACAATACGTAGATACACGGGAGATTATCCTTTGTGGTTCTCGTCTGATGCTGTAAGGATGTTTAGGCGAATTGTAAATCTTGTAGATTACCTCACATTCTCCCTTTTGAGAAGGAGAGCGAAATTTCTTATAAATCGGTATTACAAAAATTACATACACCTGGCGGAAACTGAAATAACTTCAGATCCAAAATATTTCTGGTCATTTGTTAGACAACCAAAAAGAGAGGACAATATTCCAGCAATTGTCTCACGTAGCGATATGGTCCACATTCCATTACTTCATTATTATTGTATGAATATGATATTTTTTTTACAATAATATACAATTAGACGTCAAGTTTATGGTTGATTCCCATGTATATTTTACCGATGTTGTGTGTATCAGATTTGAAGTTGACTATGTTAATAATATTTTTAGGGATATGAATTGCTTCTAATGTTTTTCTATTAAAACTGTTCTTACTTATGCTAATAACTTGTGGTTTTTCAAAGTTGAAATTATGCAGATTTTTCAAAGCATGTTGAGGTAGCGCTGTGTTATCAATTGTGTTGATTTTGACTCACCTATACAAGATTTTTCGCAATTCATGCAATCGATTTTGTATACGGTGTCAGTATAGTACGAAACAGATCAAAATACAGAACAAAACTGCCCTATGTCAACACGCTAATACTCTCAATCATAAATTCAATTTTGATAAACCTAAAATACTTATAACTGATAACAATAACCAGAAAAAACTTAGAATCGATATACATAACAAAACATGTAAAAAATAAAATTTCGAAACTAGATAAAATTGGCGCATATTATGCCAATATTTTGGAAAAATATAAAATATTTATTAAAAATACTAATGGTTTTTGCACTAAATGGATTTTATTTTATTTTTCTCTACCGGTTTCGCCTTCTACACTGCATCATCAGGAGAATACGTCAAAAATCAGAACAAAGATGTAACATAAACATTTTATCCGGTATAATTATATATTCCACTCGAAAAGTTAACAAAAATTAAAATAACTGGAGAAGAAAACAACCGAACGAAGATAGTAATATGTTTTAGTTAGACATTAGTATTTAAGTTACCATTAGTATTTTTAATAAACAAAAATGGAAAGAAAGATATCATTTAACATAAAATATTTAGGCATAGTTATTCAAAATTAGTTGATTATAAAATTAAAATTTCATAGTTGATAATATATAATATTTTTTAAATAATTGTAATAGTATTCAAAACATTCCTTAAATAAAACCTGTTTTGACAAAAAAATTTCAATAGTGGATAGGTTACCTTTTCAAATTCGGATTACCGAAAAATTTACACATAATTTATTTGTTTGTAAAACTTATTGTAATATTTGAACTAACTGTAATAGCATAACTTTAACTCTTCTATATATAATCTTTAATTCTTAATTGTATGATTTTTTATTCTATGCCAATTTCCTTCAATAATATTGACTACATGGTTAAGTGGTATATTGGTAAGTAAGGGCTGGTCATGGAAGCTGACTACATCTTAGTCATTGATATTATCAAAATTTAGGTAACTTAGTTTTTTTAACTCAAAAGCATTTTTAGGTTGAAATCTTCCAATAATCATTTATGTTGTTGTGGTCTTAATGGTTTCTCATCTTTATGGGCTTTTAATAAACTATGTATTCTAGGTACAACGAAATGAGTTGGGGCCAGCCCTATGTTCTGTGTTTTAACAATGAAACCATATTTCTCAAATCATTTTAGATAATCATTTATTTTATTGACTAAGGGTTGACCTGGATAAATACGTATGGCTCTATATGTGTCTTTATCATTCAACAGAACATTCATTTTGTTTTCATAATCTTTTATACATTACTGCAACTCACGAATGTCTTTATTGAGTAAGTTGTAAAAATTAGCTGCTTTTCTGTTATTTATTAACAGTATATTAACGTTCATTTTATTTAAATAATTAGATATTTCATTTATAACATTAATACGTTTCGATCTTCTACGGCCCTTCATTAGGAATGACTGAATACTTGAAATACTGAAATACTGAATACTTGAATGATGATTATTCAAGTTTTATGATTATAGCTAGATACGTTATAGTTATGTTTAGATTTGATGATACAGCAAGTGCTAATTCAAGTTTTAGTTGGCTATCAATAAAACTAACACTAACGTTATTGCTTAGAAATATTCAGGTTTAATAAAATATCTTCTATATTTTCACCTAAACGTTATATGAGCATTTCTTTCTTAACATAGTATACATGGACTGTAGAGAAAAGCTCGCGTTAAAAGTCGTTTGTGGAAAACGAATTAAAATTAAATGGATATCCAATACAATATAGACAAGGAATTTCTAATTTGCCTTTCGGTATCTAATCCATGCGAAATCCAATCGATATCTCAATCAGAACGCTATGTTACTTTGATTTCTCACATACTAATTCCCTTTAATCAAATCACGGGGCAGATACACACCTTGCCGACCTTGTTTACTCGAGAGATATCTATGCGGACGGTGAAAATTAATTGATTTAGTACAAACGTGTACAGTTCTCGGTGCGGTCCTGTTTTCCAGGAAAACCATTCGCAATGCCCCTAAACGACGTTGTTTTTGGTCGCAGCACGAGGTATGGTCGTCGACGACGACGACGACTACGACCGGGGGCTGATAATTTATTCAAGCCGTGTTGCAATGCGCGGCTAGCATATAAATATTATTTAGCCGCGGCTTGACAGCAAATCTGCGCGGTGATAATGTTTTTATTGGAGTGAGAACCGTCACGACAAAGGCAATACGCTTTGTTGATTTTAATTTAATGTATCACCGCCGAAACGTGTGTTAACTGATTTTTAATTTTAATCGATTCAAAAGAATTAACCACAGTATTGATTTAAAGTAATGCCTCTCCTTGATTAAAGCCGCAAATATAAACGAAATTAATTTACTGTCAGCTTATTTAATTGGTTTGGTGATATCAAATAAAAGATAACCAAAATTGATTAAGTCTCTTAAACGAGATGTTTGTACGACGAATTTTAATTGAATAAAAAAGATTAATTAATCAACATAGAGCCGGGTTGGTTGTTCTTTCATCGTAACCGAAGGGTTGGTTACAAGTGCCACAATTACGCGGACACGAACGGTTCGTGTACGACCCGCGGGCCGATTCTGCCCTATTTAAGGCAATAACGTCGGGAACTTGTCATACTCGATATAACTTCCAGCCAGGGAGCCGATGCAATAAGCTCGACCTTGTTTTCCTGCATCACTACACATCGTGGAGGATTAACTCTCCGAACTTGCTTCCCGACGATAACAGGAAATAACTACGACTACGGAGAATACAGATGTTTTCATAGATGGAGTTACCAATATTATTTTCCTGACGCGGAATAACTTTTGGTTGGTGGGAGCCGCTCCGGCTAGACGGTTGAAATATCTAGGTTACAGACCTTGAAGGATATCTTTATAGCGGCACTCGACCGAAGAAGCATTTACCGTACATTCATGCCGACAAGAATGCAATACGTAAGATACAAATCTTTGAGTTCACCACTAGTAGCACGTGGTAACTGTACTTTATTCAATTACATTTTGACTTGGTAAATAGTGTTTCTGTAAGTCGTGGTATAATTTTAATCACAAATTCAAAAGGAAATGTGATTATTGTAAAAATTTGTGGATTATTAGATGACCGACCCCGTGATTTTTGAGAACTACGTGATCGGTGACCGTTCCTTCTTAATCACCGTGATTTTAAACGGAATATCTGATTAATAGCGGAATATCTCGAGAACTGCAACTGATAGGTAGGTGTAGTAACGATTTATATAGAATTAAATTCTGATAAGCAAAGCAGATGTAGGGTGTTCCATTTCCTACTTTATTACAATTGAATATGGTCAAATAATGATAGCAAATAAACAAATATTTTTGAATACCCCGTATAAGATAGACCGACGTTGCCAATGGCACTGTATTCAAGAACATCTGATAATCGACTGATGATGCCATTGTAACCCTAATTAGGAACATCGAAGCAGCCACTGTTATAATTTTGAACTTTCTAGCATCACCGGTTTCCAAGAAATTACAATTTATATATACAGTATTCATTGCTAAAGAGTTTCTAACTAAAATAACTCAAAAACTAAAAGCTTTAGGTATCAATATATCTTACCAAAGTCAACATATATTGGTGTGTAGAATCAGTATATGCAATAAAAATTATATCATTGAATTTAAAATAACCTATGTTTTTTTTTGATACGTTGTTATGGAACAGGCTGTATACATAAAAATACTATTTAATTGTGGGGTAAATTACATGCAAGTTTTGTCTAAGGAAGAACTCATTTAATTTCTAAAAAACTAGCTTAATTTCTAAAAAATGTTTGATTATTTTCAAACCGATCTGAAAGAAACAATTTCGTTCAACGTGACATGGTTGTTGGATTTTGAAAATATGTATGGGTGCTGAACAAAAAACTGAATTGCCAATAGGCTCAAACGACGAATGATAGTTTTCAAAAAACGGTCTGAATTTGGTCTGAAAAGACGCAAAATATCATACATTTCTCTCCAGAGAAAAATTTCGCATCTGCAGTTGTTGGCATTGAATTGGACAATTAAAACAATAATTGCAAATGATAACTTCAAAATCCAAATAAAACTATTAACAATTCGATTTGGGTGATATCAAGACTTTTAGACGCAATGTAAGTCTTCTAGAATCATTTCAAGTCTTCCAGAGACAATATGAAGTCTTTTGGAAGTATTTCAAATCTTCTACAAGCAGTATTAACTCTTCTGGAAGCCATATCAAGTCATTTAGAAGCATTATGAAGTCTTCTGGAAGCATTTCAAATGTTACAGAAACAATATTAAATCATCCAGAGGTAATATTAAGCCTTGAGGAAGCATTTCAAATTTCAAAGTCTTCTAAACTAGCTTTCTGGAAGTATTACTAGCTTTCTTGAAGCAGTATCAAGTCTTCTGGGAGCAGTTCAAGTCTTCTGCAACTAATATCAAGTTTTCTAGAAGCAGCATCAAGTCTTTCAGGAGCAATAATATATCTTCTATAAAGCAGTTCAAGTCATCTGAATGCATTTCAAGACTTCCAGAAGCAGTATCGAGTCTTTTGGAAGCAGATCAAGATTCTGGAAGCATTTCAAGTTTTTGGAAGTTGTATTGAGGCATATACAAGCATTTCAAATTTTCTGAAAAAGAATGGATTATCCGAACCAACTCAACAAGTGTTACAGAAGCAATATTAAATCATTCAGAGGTAAGATTAAGCCTTCAGGAAGCATTTCAAATTTTCAAGTCCTCTAAACTAGAAGAAAGCATTACAAGCTTTCTGGAAGCATTACAAGTTTTCTGGAAGCATTACTAGCTTTCTGGAAGCAGTATCAAGTCTTCTGCAACCAATATCAAGTTTTCTAGAAGCAGCATCAAGTCTTCCAAGAGCAATAGTATATTTTCTGTAAAGCAGTTCAAGTCATCTGAATGCATTTCAAGGCTTCCAGAAGCAGTATCGAGTCTTTTGGAAGCCGATCAAGATTCTGGAAGCATTTCAAGTTTTTGGAAGTTGTATTGAGGCATATACAAACATTAAAAGTCTTCTGAAAAAAGAAAGGATTATCCGAACCAACTCATGAAAAATAGATAAAACGCTTAACTTAGGTGTGATTAAACTGAGTAGTAGCCCATATTCTACGTCAATGAAGATAATGGAAATAATTCTTTGATGTATAGGCACCCTAGATATAATCATGGACATCGTTTTTTTTTTATTTAGGTTGCCAACAGCGATTTTTTAATAACGGTGAAAAATTATTATCAAAAAAAAACAGTATTAGGATTTTAGTTGGGCCGTGACGTGAAAAAATTATTAGATATTTTTTTGAATATTTTTAAGATGTTTTGTGGTAGCGACAAATTAATGTTTTTTTCTCACCAGCAATCTCTATATGGTTTGTTTTGGTTGGGTTTGGTTGAGTTACAACTTCATACCACCTCTCATATTGAATGGTATGAATTTTGGAATTTGATTTTTTATTATATGAGGATGGTATGAAGTTGAAAGTTAACTATAATTGAAGGCTCAACCATAATAGAAAAAATCAAACTATTCCGTGATTTTTTCTCTATAGTTGGATTAAGTTGAGTTCCAATTTAATACCATTGCATATACTTAACAATTTGAAATTGGAGCTCAACCCAACTCAACCATAGAAGAAAACCTGTATACCATCATATTCGTATCTTATATTGAATGGTACGAACTTGAAGCTTAACCCATTCCAATTATATCAGAAAAAAAAAATCACGGAATATTTCGAAAAAGCTTTCGAAATGTTCCGTAATCATTTAAAACCCATTATATAAGCATGTGGTTAACCGTGTACATTCTGTCAAAGTTTATATCTGACATACCAACCACTGCATTAAGAAACGCTACATCTTACAATGTAAAAAACACCTTTGATTTTGTCAGTCAAATATAAGGCTGTCACATCCTTAAGAACTTTGTTATCGTTTTACTTGACGTAATAAGCCTTTTTACGAACATTTCAGTGGATGTGGTCCTTAATATTGTGAAAGACAAGTGGAGTTTGATTGCTGATTATTGCAGTTTTTAATTTGAAAAAGTGTTTTTTTGTACACTTTTAAAGCTTATTTTTGACAATACTTACTTTTCGTTTTAAGATCAAATTTATGTTCAGAAGTTTGGTGCATCTATGGCTTCTCTTATTATCCCTATCTTGGTCCTGATGGTAATGGATTTTGTTTTTTTTTGTGGTGTGATTCCCAAGTTAGATTTTCAGTTACTTTTTATTAACAAGTTTGTTGATGACATTTAACTCTAACATTAAATTCATTGTGGAGACTGAAACTGACAATTGGGTCCCTTTTTTGATTACATGAGACAAACCGACATATTCAGGTTGGTACATACCATACGTGGAATAGAGAATAGAATACTAAGTATTGGTGACAAAAAAAGTTTTTTGTTGGCAATAGTTTTCCTAAGCAGTTAGTAGACAAGGTTCTTTTCACTTCTTCTAATAACATCTCTTAACCAAATGTTAATGGTGTTTTTGATACACCACGTACCCGACAATCTAAATTTAGTAAAATTATGATCATCCCAAAGATATCTGATAAAATTATAAAAATAATTGTACCACATCTACAACCTTATAGAAAAATGGTTGATTACCATCCTTATATGATAGGTTGTTGTTATAGTGACGACAAGGATAAAGATCCACTGATGGATAAATGTAATGTCATCTATCGTGTCAATTAAATGAATGTAATGGCTGAAGAATAGGATTAGCTCACATAAGAGTGATTTTAAAATGAAAAAAAACTCATTGGGCTTTGGCCAGTCATATAATAAATTGTAACCATATCTTTGACTTTGGTAATGTTTCGATAGTTGGTAGTGATCCCAATTATTACGGTAGATTATTTTTGGAAATGTACCATATCAATATCACTAATACACGGTGAATTTCAAACGGATACTAATAATTTAAGTACATTTTACTCGTATTTGGTTCATTGGGAAAAGAAAGAAAGGAGGAGTTATTGTGTAACAACACCAAAGTTAATGTTTCCTTAATGTTTAATAAATAATAGAGTTTCTTGTTATGTATTTCGGTTGTTTCGTTATAATTTTGATTTTCGCGCAGTCTCTAAAAATAAAAACAAAAAAAAATTAAGAGCTGGGTCTTTCGCCATGTTCAGTTAACGTAAGATTTTTACATTATAACGTTCATTCAATCTTATTAATTTGTATTTGTTGAATTTTAATTTTTGAATTTCAAAATTTGCAATGTGTAATTCTAATTGTTTTGGTTTGTATTGATGCCATGTTTTCTGGTAGAATGTTGAAATGTTTCGCAATTCGTGCCGTTTATCAACTAACCTGTAAGTTTCTTTTTGTTTTAAACCTTTCTTATGTAAACCACTGGTAGTTTGAGTGTTAATTTTGGTATGTATGTTCACATTCTTTTGCCTGTGGAAGAAACAATTTTGTTTTCAAAATATAGCAAAAAGTGATTGGAACTAATTAAAGGATTTATTCTAGTCCTAGATAAACCAAGTGCTGCAAGCATTAAAACTGATCCTAAAACTATAAACACTTTTGATTCTAGTTTTATAATTATAGGTTTAAATTTAATGATAGATCAAGTGTTAATTCAAGCTTTAATTGACTATCACTAAAACTAACATAGAAATATTCAGATTTATTAATGATTAAAATTATGCCACAACTTACAAAAACATCCTATATAAATACTGAAGCTGCAATTTTCTCGCGATGTCGGCGCCTAGCGTCAGAATAAAATTATTACCTTATCAACGAAACCGAAACGACCCCTAATAGGCCGCTTTTATTACTAATGGTATCCAATTTCCGAAGTGTTAAAACGTTCGTTGGGTCGTAAAATTAAAAGTAGGGCTGAAAGTCAGTTTAAAAAAAAATTAAGACGTCCCACAGCAGCAAACCGCGTGACGAACGACCGCCCCAGTTTTTGTCCCGAAAACGCTCTGCTTAGCTCGCAAATGATTTGTCGTTAACACAATAGGCATTACTCAGTGTTAGTGACGTTTAATACTTGGGCAAGTGCCAAAGGAGCGTTCTAGTTCACGGATCACTTCACGCTTCGGTTGGTTCTTTGAGGTCGCGCCGTTCAATTGATGGGTATTGAATTGCTGTCTTGGTGAGAAAAGTGAAAACCAAATCAACCGTAAGAGTTATAAGTGAAAACAAATATTTTTTTATCGATATAAAAGGTTTAAATAAAACTGATTAAAATTAATCCGAAGCACATCCATATATAGCTTGAATTTAATTTTAAACAGCTTGAATCCAATTACCGATACCCCCTCTTAAGTCTTTCGATTCATTAAGCGCGAGGTTGTTTTGCATCAAAAACACTCGATAAATCGTCGACAAACTTACACGTCTGAGTTAATTGAGGCCAAGTAGTCAGTCAGTCTCGCCGTGGAAGCTAATTAATCTCAAAATCGCCCTTTAATTAACAAATGAATTGTTTAGTAATCGGTGATTCATGAAGTTCTGGACCATTAGGCGATCGGCGAATCAGCCCCACAATTGTTTTCGATCGGCCCCATAATTGCTTCCATTTCCATAAAAAGGATTGATGCGGAATATAACCGGATCATCGCTACATAACGATCCGAAAACCGTCCGTAATGAATTGCTGGAAATCTGCTGATCGCAGAGATCTGTTGTAATAATAATAATAATATCTACATCGATCAAAATTAATTAATTTTTTTATTAATTTTTGAGTTAATTTTCATTTTATTGGATAAATCCGAGCTATAAATCATTTTTATCGTTATCTCCGGTCATCCTGGTAACAGTAACGATCCAATAAAAGGCGTACGTTAATTTTAGATCTTTTGTGTTAACTTTTACTGCTCGGATCTCATTGCAGTAACCGTAAGCCATCGTACGCATTAAGTATTTAGTACGTTTTCGCTTTACGGTGAATTTATATCGCCTCCAAAGGGATGAAGAACATCGTGGAAATTGCCAATAAAGGAGTTTATATTTGCGCCTTTAATTTTTCAAACATTCTTCGCCACAATGTACCTTTTGGTTGCAAACTTAAATTGTACGCCAAATCCTAATTTACCTAAAAGCTTTGCTTTATCGTTTTTAATCGATCAATCATTAATTGTTAAAATTTCGACTCACAATCACATGTATATTTTACCACAAATAATCGAAACGAACGAGTTGTCGTGCGCAATTATAACATATTTAATATCTAAAGTGCGCATTTATGTAATCACTCGGTGCGCTTTTAGAAGATTACAGTGCCCATGCAAATGAAGCCACTCACGTTGAATAATGAATGCGTAAATAAGTGAAAACAAAATTCCATTACTCTTATCTAGATAATGTTTAGTCACAAATTAAATATTAAGGAACAAAATTGTTTTCTTACATTTTAAGATAAAAAGGATACTTTTTAAAAATGTGATATCTCACTTTGTTCTTGAGATATAAATGATTAAAGTTTCAGAGTTTACCTTTTTCTATTAACGAACGTTTTAACACTTCGGAAATTAGATACCATTAGTAATAAAAGCGGCCTATTAGGGGCCGTTTCGGTTTCCTTGATAAGGTAATAATTTATTCTAAGGCAAGGCGCCGACATCGCGAGGAAAGTGTGGAGATAAACGTTAAAACGGTCGACGCACGGATCGTTTCACCTGGGATAATTAGTCGTTATCGACGTTAATTCTTTCCTTAATAGGCTCACCAATACCAAACCTTCTTTCAATCAAGATTATTTTTTTAGTTATTTTAGACAGGTACTCAATCCGATGGGTTTTGGCCGTTATTTTTAGCCGGAATAATTTTTAATCCTTCTGAACGTTGTCAATATGACATCATATTATGAATAAATTGTTAAGGCAAGAAAAGGACGTGACATGAACGCTTGGGTGATTGTTGTGTTTACGTGGGGACATAAAATCAAAATATCGACACACACACGTCAACCTTCCAGGAACACGTCCAACCATCGTCGCCAAATAAGTAATTTGTCACCAACGGCTGTTGGGCTGTTGGCAGTGTAATTGAGAGTTCGTTTTGAAATTACAGTGTTTCGGCTCGACCCTTTTCTGCAAAGAGGACTTTCTCGAATCGAGGGCCGCATTCTTGCGTGAACGTACGTTTTTTGTGTACACAAAAAGAGAATGTAGCGGTATGTCCGCTTATCGGAAATATCGAGTCAGTCAAAAATTATTCCGGTTTCCTGAACATTTTATGAGGGTACACGGTCCGCATGGGGATTCAGCCTGCGTCTTCCACATTCTTTGTTCCCTTCATGCGGAAAGTTTACTTTTTTCTTTGTTTGGTTATCTATTTTCTCTTAGATTCTTTTTACCAATTAATATTGCTAAATCAAAAATGGATATAAACTCATTCCTTTAATTTCCATAAATATTTATTACTTTAAATACTTTAAATGGTGGCAAAAGGCTGCTATTTTGTTATGTATGTTCTGTATACTACTTGCGGTTAATTAATTAAGTCAATTAGTTTGTGAGAGTATTTTGCGATGAAAAATCAACCTAAAGCTTTGTTCTTCACCTGTTTATTATAATTTTAATTTTGTAACTTCCAACGTTTAAGAAGTTGTAAAGGTTAACTTTTGATAAATTTTCGGATGATATCGGATTACAATTTTTTCTCTACAACATAAAATGAGTAACATAGTTTTATAATAAATTAAAATAGTTTGCGCATATTTGCACCATTTTGTATACAAAAATATCTACGGATTTAATTTTTGTTATGGAACAACATATAACTAAATTATAGAGTTGTGCCATGTTAAACGCTGAATTTAAAATATACTTACTTATCGTTATATTTCAGATTTATTATTTAAAAATATTCAATTTAAAACTGAAAATACTGATAATATACTACAAAACGATTTTGTTTAACTACTTAACATCCTTTATTATATTTCCTTTATTTTATTATATTTAACATCCGAAAATTAATTGGAAGTTATAACTTCAATCCAAATAAAACCATTAACAATATTATGTGGGGGCTGTTTTAGAATCTTTTTAAGCCTTTTAAAAACAATTTAAAATCTTCTAGGGGCAGTAGCAAATCATTTGGAAGCAGCTCAAGATTCTGGAGGCATTTCAAATTTGCTGTAAGAATTTCATGTCTTTTGGAAGCAGTATCAAGTCTTTTGGAAACAATATCAATTTTTGTGAAAATATTTCAAGTCTTCTTGAAGCATCACAAATATTTTGGAAGCAGTATCAAGTTATCTAGAAGTAGTATCAATTTTTTTGGAAGCATATCAAACCTTATAAAAGCAGTATCAAGTCTTCCAGAGGCAATGTTCAGTCTTCTGGAAGCATTTCAAGTCTATTAGATGCAGTACCAAGTCTTCCAGGAGCAGTAGCAAGTCTTCTGGAAGTAGTTTTGGAAGAATTTTAAGTACTCCTGAGATATTACAAGTCTTTTGGAGGCGGTATAATGTTATCTAGATGCAGTATCACGTCTTCTGGAGGCAGTAGCAAGTAATCTAGAAGAAAATTAATTCTTCTAGAAGCAGTATCAAGTACCAATTCAAAATAAACTCCCAAAAAAATGTGTACAGCAGACGACTTAAAATGGCAACTTCAATTCAGATAAAACCATTAACAATTCTGTATAGAGAATAGACGTATTTAGCGCCCCTTCATATGGGTGCTCCGCACCTATTACACATTTTATAGCCAGTATATCCGAAGTCAATAGTTCCATGAGCAACGCTACGTCGGTAACATCGGTAACAGAATTGATGCCTTTCGTAACAACCTATCTCTAGAAGAAATCTAGATGCAATCAGATATTGATCCAGACATACATTGCATTGAGTTTTTATAACGAAGACAGAAACGTCTTACTTAGGTGTGTTACCGCACAACGGATTCCATAAGAAAAGTATTTCAAGAAAGGTGTTTCGCGCGATGACTAAGGTTGAAGAACACTGGATGGATTACACAATAAATTACATTTTTTTGTGCAACAAGATCTATTGCAATCAATGGTAAAGTTTGCTAAACTTCAAAATGTGAATTTCATGGATCGTCCCAAATTTTTATATGTGATATTGCATTATTATTAATCCTATCCGGCCCATCCGCACGATATCAATCATGTTAATTTTTTACCAAATTTTTCTTTGTTTAGCCCCACTGTGCAGCATCCTAAATACATCAGATTTTTTTAAATTGTTAACTTCCCTGAAAAATTGTAAAGCTTTCCGTACGTCTTTAATACCGCGAAACTCTAATGTTTCTAGTTCTAGATGTAGTATTAGTTCTGTAGCTAGGTTAAGTTGGATTGGGTTCCATGTTAACAGATATATGGCTAAACCTAAATGTTTTTCGTTCTAGCTCTAGTATTAACTCTAGCGTTAGTGTTAGCTCTATTTTTAGTGGTTTTTCAGTCTCAAATTTAACTAACACTAGACCTAGTACTAGAAAATCATGATTTAGTCTTCACGCATATAGCATTGTTCTGGCGGACCATCATTTTACAATTATTTTAATTGATATTGGTTTATACTTAAAAAATGTGTTAAAATTAAATACTGTTTTCATTACCATATACTGCTTGTGAGAGACAAGATATTGTGCGCAGAAGGCTGAATGTTGCTTGTAGATGACTAGATATAAATTGCAGAAGACTAGATGGTGCTTTACTTATAGAATATTATACCGGGCATCCCATTTAACTTGATAAAACAGAATATTTCAAGAACTAAGCATCGGACTAAAAAAGTCTCGAATAAAAATTGTTCAATTTGAAGGGAGACATTAAATGGTGAAGTAAAGATGAACTTGTATCTCACCACCTGGCAGCGTAATTGGAAACAACTGACAAATTTTAAATACGAACCTTCTTCTTTTATAGCAGAATCATGTTCACAGGGAAGAATTACATTTATTTGACCTAATGATTTTATGTTTTTCCTTACAAAACGAAAACAAACTACGCAACGGACTAAAAAAAGTTTCAAATAAAATTTGATTGCTTTGAAAAGGGACATTCAATGGTGATCTCACTCCCTGACAGTGAAAGTTGTTTTCTTTTTCGCCGTCAGAGGGTGAGGACGATATCATCTTTATCAAATTTTATTCGAAATTTTTTTAGTTCGATGCGTAGATTTTGGAATATTCTGTTTTACCAGGTTAAATGGGACACCTTGTAAGCAACGAAAAACATAAAAATAGTAGATCAGATCAATGTAATCTATCCTGGAGAATCTGATTTCACTATAAAAAAGAGGGTTCGTATTTAAAATTGGTAGGTTGTTTCCCATTACACCGCCAGGGGATGAGATATGGGTTTATCTTTATCACAATTATAAGTCTCCCTTTCAACCGAACAAATTTTGTCGTACTTTTTTAAGTACAATAAAACCCGGTATAATGACAGCAGAAGGTTGTATGTTACTTGCAGATGACTAAATACTGTTTTTGAGTACTATATATTGCTTGTGAGAGACTAGATATTGTGTGTGTACCGAAGGCTGGATGTTACTTTATATGATTAGATACAAATTGCAAAAAACAAGATGTTGCTTGTCTATAAAATATTACTGGTTACAGAAGGTTGTATATTACACAGAGATGATTAGATATTGTTTCTCATCTATTATATACTACTTGTAAGAGACTAGATATCGTTTGCAGAACGCTGGGAGATGACTCAATGTAAAGAGCAAAACACTAGATACTGCTTTGCTTATAGAATATTACGCACAGGTTGTAGAAAGTTGTATATTACTTGCGTAGTAAGTTCCCGGATCGAGTTACAAAGACAAAACAAATTAATATATAGACAGGTGCTCAGAAAATGTCGAACAATCTATACGTAGTCGCATTCTTCGCTCGATTTAGAGAAATCGAAACTCTTAACGTTAAAATGTTGTATCATGCTTCGTATGGTCTCAGGAAGCACTTAAAAGAAACGTAAATATGTGGCAACATTGTATTTGAATACTACTAGTAGGTTATATCGTTTTAGTAAGTGTTTTTTTTTTCAATTTCAATCAATGAAAACATTTTACTCTTCATTTTGTTTCAAATTTCTGAACACCTGTATTTATTTATATAATATGTTAGTTCCAGAAGAATTTAAAATAATATGCACTCAAATGAGAATTAATACTAGAATTAACACTAGACCTGGAACTAGAAAGATTCAGGTTTAGTCGTGCATCTTCAGACATACGGAAGAACCGAACCCAACACAACTTTGCTTCAACACTAATACTAGACCTAGAACTAGAAACATTAGGGTTTAACCATACGTAGTGTAGTATTCATTATACTTTTTGCCGTGTGTCTGAAGACACAGACCCAGAACTAAAAACATGTACGTTTAGCTATACGTCTCTGGGTATTAGTCTCTTTAGTATAAGTTCTAGTGTTAATAAAAGCTGCCTTTCACGTTCATTCACGGTTAACATCGTATGGAAAAATATAATTTAAATTGAACTTGTAAAAGTTTCAATTTAGAGAAAAGCAGATGTTTTATATAAAAATGGGAATAATTAGTTAACTTTTCTAATTAGTTAAAAATGTTATCAATGTTGCAAGTCATGCCAATTAACACAATTAAAGACATGCCTGAACCTCAAGACAAAAAAATTCATCAATTTCGGTGTTAAAGAATTAAAGAAAAGAGTACTTACCGTCAAAATTTTAGAAAGCGTGGTATCAAAAACGGCAGAACTGAAACAATTGAAAAATGAACAATTTAATTTTTCAACAATTTTTTATTTCTATTGGAATATGTACCTAGTAAAATTTTAAATTTCATGAAACGTATTTCTTATTATATTTTTTGTAAATCCTTTTCTTATCCTTTTTTTTACAAAAATAAAGTAAATTTCTGCAATTTTTGGAAAATTTATTTTATTTTCGTTTAAAAAAAATATTCATAGTATCAATAGTTTTTCAATTTGAATTCATACGTTTCAAGCGTGTCTCACGAAACTTGTTTTTTAATATATTATAAAAAACTTATAAAATATGAATGAACAAATAAAAAAAAACTTTTGAAAAAAAGTATTAAAACCAATTAAACACATTAGGTAGGAAAACACATAACATACAATAAGATGGAAATGCACAAAATCTGTTCATTAAGAAGCTTAAAATCTTTTTGATCTTATGTTTTATTATTTGATATAACTCTAAAATATCTAATTTTGGACACTTCTCGCATTTATGTATTAGCTTAATATCATTATAATTAATATGGTGGTAGGTGTCAATATAGTTTCAAGATTCACTAGGAATAGCTGAGGGCTGACTGTAAATAGCATATTTTATTGTTTGTTGTTATCTCTAAATGATGAAAGGTCAAAAAATTCATTTTTTTTGCCTTTTCTGTCAATTGTGCAGTTTAGGTTACTGTGTATAGAATTCAAATAATAGTTGAATTTAAAAAGATCTTGTTCATTTTCTATCCAAATGCAAACAAAAGTGTCGTCAACGTATCCTAACCATTTAGCAATATATGTTTTGTATTGATGAATGATTTAATTATTGTATGATTATGACGTTATTTTCAATGCGGCCAAAAAAAATGTGTGTTAAATGACTAGACTGAGGCATCCCCATAGGGGGATCTTCAGCAACAAAAAAATATTTATCATTAAAAATGCAACAATTTTTAAGGACAATATGTTTAAATATAATGTTAAGGTGTTGTATATTAGGTTTATTTGACCATTTTACTATCAACATTATCTAGCCGTGGATGGGATTAAGTTCAAGATAACCTATGAAATAATTTTTTTTAAAGACTATCACAAGATCATAATTCGTTTCATCGGAACATCGCATCGTGTAGTTACACACAAGTAGCAGCATTCGTTACATGTTGGCGACGGACCTAATTAAATCGTTCGAAAGCCGCCGTGTACGTCCAACATCGTCCACATGAGCCCATTCCTTGATCTTCATCGGATCTGAAACGGTCTCCACTGTGGAGGTCCCAGCAAAATAAAAGCCTAAGACCGCACGTGCAACACATGAAAAATACGGCGAGGCTACCGGCAAAGAACCGAACCTTGCCTCTCCATACAATTATCTCAGCGGTGATTTACCGCTGTGTTTACCCTTATCTCGGCCGCTCGAATAACCTTAATTAATTGGATTAACTTATTTATTCGCTTAGATTCGGTATTTCGATTAATGAGTACCGGAGTGTGTATACAAGACGTGCAACTTCTTACATGATAAATTTGATAACAAATAAATATTGAAAGTTAAATAAGAGCGCAGAGGCCAAGATGGCGGATTGTTATACGAAGAAAAGCTGACCGTTGTACGACTGTAACAATAAAATATGCTCAGGAGGGCATCTCAGCGCCGCCGCTCAACGAGAAATAGCATCGCGTAAGCCTTCTGATAAAATATACGAAATAAAGTACACTCTTACGCCCGCACATGTGAATATGCTCTCACGGGAGGTACTTATTTATTACCGCGTAAGCCGCTTAGATCCATTTTTCTGCAGCCTCCGTCGACGGAAACTGGACAATGTTGCGGCCTCTATCGCGTAGGTGGAATTTTATTCATGTATAAAATAAAGCCGCATTTTAGATGGAAGTGAATATATTGAATTTGTGCCAACCCGAAATGTTATAATAAATTTTCCGCCATCTAGAAACTACTCAAAAAATATAGATGTTTATCAATGCTACCTATATTCCTTTTAATGGCTGAATTCGGGTTTCTTGTGTTGTCATTGGAGCAAATTGGATGGAAAAGTGGGCGGGTTAAAAAAGAGCAGACAGTTAAAAAGAACTTTTCTTAACGACCGGAACGAATAAAATGATAATCGCCTCGGAATAATATTCATAAATTCAGTGTTTACCCAGCGGCGTTATACAACGAAGTCAGTAGGCATTATATGCTAAGTGAGAATGACGCCACAAATACATTCACCCACGCCATAATCGTAATAGACAGTGTTTCGCAGAATAGACACGCCATTATTCGAAGTGAAACTCTTTCAAAAGATTTTGGTTCGTAACTAAAGGGTTCGTGTCTGATTAGATTATGTAAATTTGAATTTTTTGTATAAATAATTATTGTGAAGAAAATATCAGAATTGCAGGATTTACGCCTTTGTCTTTACTTGTAGCCCCAAGGATTCACGCTTGGCATTAGCAAGTCTTAAGTAGTGAAATACAGCTGTTTCCGTTCTTCTCCCCCCTTTTCTCATTGCGTCGTGCGTTCCCCACCAAGCATTTTTACTTTTGCTCTTTGTAATTTCCTGCACTATATCCGATAGAAAACGCCCCCATACCAGGTATTCAAGATATCAATCAAGTTTACCTTCTGCTCCTTCTACTTTAAATGCTAATCCGCCCTAGTTTATGTAATGAGTGCGTTAACTCTTGAATTTTGTAGCAAAAAGTGCAACATGTAACAAAATACAAAGATAATTGATTTATTTAAAAATCGGTAACAAAGTTATAACGATCCAATTTAAGTTTGTTTCATTTTAATTTTACCTTTTAACTTTGATCATATTGCACCCTATGCTAGCTCTACCAATATTTAAGCTCCAATAATTTTTTGGTGAATCAGTTATAATGAGGAAACCCTTTGATAAATTTACCTGATTTCCATCTCAATCGAAAATTGGCAATAACAACGTTGATAAAAAATGCTTAAAGTTTAATAAATAGTATCTCAAGAACGAATTGAGATATCGTTATGAAATAAAAAGCAGATTAAGTAAATTCAAAGAAGATTTAATTATTAATTATTAATCTTATGTCCCATAAAAATTGGTGTTATGATTTTTTAAATCTACCTCTGCACATTTGACTGATTCATTTGAAATGTTAACTTTAAAAGTCATATCTCAACAACGAATTATATTATTGAATATGGAATTGTTTATTATACGAAAATAATAAACAATTCAATTTTAAAACACCGTACATCAAAAATCATTTTCTATAAAATCTATAAATCTTCTATAAAATTGCTAACCCCGATATTAAATATTATAAATTGTGCTTCACATCAAGATAAGCTGAAATGGATAAATCTAAATAAACTTATTTAAGAATACATTTGAAGAACATTTGCATAGTAATAACATATTTGAATTTATTTATATAATTTAATTAGTCAAAATTTTACTTGGACACAAATAATGACCAAATTAATTCAGGTGATCTACACATTGAAATAATTACTTAAAACTTCCACCTTTCTGAACTAGCAAATGCGAAATATGTCTTTTCTGATAGAATCACATTTTTTTTAACTCATGTTCATTCCAACCAAACAAAATATAATCTGGTTGTAGCAAATCTACCTCCAGAAAATCTTTTAACTGTTTATGACATTATTTCGAAACCTTCTCAATAAAATATCTATAACACTTTAAAATCAAATTTAATATATCGTTTGACATTGCACGAAGAAAGGTGGTTAGATGATTTATTATCTGGATGTGGAAATGGGTGACCAAAAACCCTCGGAATTTTATAGGGGAATGTTACTTGCAGTTGGGGGCAACCAAATTGTCAGCCATGAACTTCTTTTAAAACTATGGAAACGAATCTACCAAAAACTATCTCTGTTACTTTACTTGCATCAGGTCAGGATGATCTGAATGATGTATTGTGCATGGCTGATAAGATTTGGGATTCTTATTCTTCCTCATTATTGCCTCCTCATTACAATACTGTGTTTGTGATATACATCACAAATATCCAAATCAAACTCATCTTTTTTTTTCCATTATCTCTTCGTTAGACAAAGTCGACGTACAAAATTTGACAAATAACATAGAATTATTTTCAACCAAAAAAGAATTTTGTCAAAGTGTAAAAATCATTATAGCCGATTACGGTTTATTTCTCATAATCGTTCATCATCTTCATCGACAACATTGTTATCACGACAAGTATTAAAATGTTCTGGCTCACAATATTTACTATACGATTCATTTTGCAATAATCAATAAAAAGGTTAGATTCATTCAAAAAAGCGATGTAAACATTTCCATGATAAATAATCATAAAATGATGCAAACACAAATTTATTTTTTTAATAGATACAGGTACGAATATTCGAATAAATTTGAGAAGAAATTTCCCGTTTGTATTTATAATTACTGATGTTTTAAAAGCCATTAATTGGAGTTCTTTATTGGAAAACTGGTCCAAATTTTAAAACAAATAATCCAATTCCAAAATTATTTATCATTGAAAAGAAATATACGAAACTTTTTAAGAAATACCATGATTTAGTTTCAAATCCTAATTTTTCTCGACCAGCAAAACATTTACCAGAACATAAAATTATAATAAATTCTCATCTACCTTTTTGTCGACTACGTTGTTTCGATTCTATTAAATATAAATTAGCAAAAGATGAATTTAATCAAATGGTTTCTTTAGGAATTTGTAGGTCATCATTATCTTCCATAGCATCAGTTTTGCATACGATTCCCAAAAAAGATTGCACTGACTGGCTCAATTTAGTTACAGTACCAGGTCGATACCCTCTGCCACATATACAAGACTTGAATCTACATTTACATAATAGTACCATTTCTTCAAAAATAGAGCTAGCAAGAGCTTATCATCAAACACCAAATGCAAAAGAAGACAAAGAAAACAGCAATCACTACTCCCTCCCGCCTATTCGAATTCATCCGAATGTCCTTTGGATTGAGAAATGCAGCACAAATATTCCAAATGGTTTAGATTTTCTGTTCCTGTGTTTGGATGATATAGTAATTACCATTAGAAACGAAGAAGAACATTTATCTCATTTACAAACTCATTTCCAAAGACTTAATGATTATGATATTACCATCAAACCTATGAAATGAATTTTTGGTGTCAAGCATTAGTGCATCAAAAGATAGAATCAAGGCGGTTTCAAATTTTCCCATACCTAATACTTTAAAAGAACTGGAATATTTCCTAGGTATTATCAATTTTTATCATAGATTTGGACCAATTTTTTTTCGTTATTTGCTCTTCTATATCTTCTTGCATATAATTATCAAATATTAAAAATAAAAACTATTGAAGAACAAAATTTGTCACAAGAATGTCTTAATAGTTTTCAAGAAGCGAAAAATTCTTTATCAAATTCTACTATTTTAGCTCACCCTTATAAATCTGACTATTCCACTCATAACGTGAACAAGCAATAAGAATTTCGCGATTTTCTGTCAATTGCGAGTATGTCAGCGGTTATTAATATAAGTATTAAATATTTTCTATGGCGGTTATTTGCGGTTATTTCAGGATATCCATGAAGTTTCCATAACAATCAATGCAATTTCTCAATAAACATCGCAAAATTTTCTATTTACAATTCTAAAAATATATCTTTTATTTTTGAATCCCGTATACAACTCGACAATCGAAAATACCCGAATCCCGACGTATTGCCTTTAATAATACTCGGTAATACATCTCGTATTACCGAGTATTTTCGATCAACTTGTTGTATAATATATGAGAAATTAAGTTTAACAACAGACGCATCAAATTATTCATTATTCAACAAATTAATAATATTTCTTTTCCAAAAAATTATCTCCTTCACAAACAAAATACTCGACATTCGATCGATAATTGTTGGCAATGTATTTATCAACTAAACACTTTAAACATTTATTAGAAGCTAACCAATTTATTATTTATACAGACCATAAACCAATCATAACTTTACTTCTTTCAAATTCTAACAAGACTCCTCAACACTGACGTTATCTTGATTACATTGCTCATTTCTGGCTCAGACGTATATTGTTGCAGATGTAAATTCATTTCCTAATATTTTAGACATAAAAATCGCTCAAACTAATGACCTGGAACTTGATTTTCTATAGAAAAAACAAGTTACTATCAACTGTAAAAAAATTTAAATTACAATGAAAAGAAATTTCAAATTCAAATCATACGCTTTGGTGTGAATTTTTCACATCTTCACCAGGTAACCGGTTCATTAGAACTTTTTTAGATTCCACTACTCGTAAAGGCTTGAAATGTTGGTAGCATGAGTTATTCATTCCGATCTTTCAATCTACAATATTTTCAAGATGACAGATTTTCATTTGTTGTGTAAGTGTAATTTCTTTGTTTTCTGTTGTGAGAAAGTCAAAAATTTTAAATGTAACGACCCCTATTTTTTCAGGATATTTTTACATATTAACTGTAAGTGATCGTTTTACTAGATGGTCCGAAGCTTACCCTCTTAAGGCTATTTTGGCTACTAATATAGCAAAAACTCTCCTCATAAACTATTTCTCACGCTTTGGAATTCCCCACACTGTTACCCATAATGGATCACAGCAAATACATACTTTTTCCTATCATTCAAAGCAATGGTATCTTAGAACAATTCCATAGAACTTTGAAGAACTTCGAACCAGTTCATTATTTACACACATTATAAACTAATCATAATTTCACTTCTTTCCAAATCTGACAAAGCTCCTCAACAATGTCGAAGTGTGTTCACTTCGAACCAGTTCCTGAAGAAGTTTTTCAAAAAACGCACAACAAAACTGGAAAGTTTCTAGTTTTAGATCTAATATTAGTCCTAGTGATAATTTTAGTCTTAGTGCTAGTGTTAGTTCTAATTTTGGTTCAATTAATATACGTCGTGAAAGCTTTCGTACTTATATTGAATTTCTTATATGACCCTTTATTAACATCATTAAGAGAAACATTTTCAAAGTTAAAACCGCTATCATATTCTTCTCAAAATGTTCAAGAAACTTTTCAGCCATCTCAATCACCTTGATTCGAAGGCCCTTTCGAAGTTATCCAAAAACCTTCATAATCTTAAAAAACAATCAAAAACAAGCAATTAGCATAGATTGATTAAAACCAGTAAATAGTTTTAATGGTAAACAGAAAAAAAATAAACAATTTTCAAATGTATTTTAATTTATATTAGAAATTAATAGTTATTTTATACTCAATCTGCTGTACACAGGGTTTTTCAAAATTGAAGCGAAAGATTTTAAGGAGTGATTTTATGGCGAAAATTACGGGTGGACTTTGATATAACTTTTTGATTAAAACTTCTTCTCCTCCAAGTTATAAGTCTCTAATGTTAGGAGAAAAAATATGCTTTTGTTCAATAAATCCCTTTTGAATGAATTAAATTAAATGAAATTTGGCAGATAACTATTACTAATAAAATGACACCTTGTTGCTGTTTTAGAAACGTTAAAATGTTATGTACCAGGGGTGAAGAATCCACCTCTACCATACTTTGCATAAAATTTTTTGACTGCGTCTACATTTTTAACAACCTGATCTAAATAAATGGTTTCAATACATAATTTGTTGTCTCTTCACATTTTCTATGAATATCGATAAAGTCCATAAAAAGCAACAACTTTAGAGAGCTGTAATTTGGAGGTGAAGGGGTTTTGAACAAAAAGTTGTGCAAACATCATTGCTTTTAATCTTCAAACTTCAGGCATCAGGAAGCACTCGATTCTAAAATGCACCACCTTTAAAAACATCTATGTGACAAAAATAGTGCGTCTTAGATTCGAATATAACATGTTTGCGCCCCGAATATTTCTAGTCCTAGGTCTAGTGTTAGATCTAGTTTTAGTTGAATGGAATATATAGGTGTCTCTGAAATGCGTGAACAATGGAAGACCACAGGTTCCTTGGCTGAAATTTGGTTGACTTAAGTTAATTCACCTATATTCAAAGTTGCTTCGTTTCGCCGCTAGAAGACTTCAAAGTTACCAAAAAAAATTCTTTTATCCTTGAAAACGTGTTTATTAATCTATATCACATTTGAGATGTAAGTTCCTAAGTTCAATTAACGGCTTTTTATGGATTTCGAACCGAAGCAACTTTGGATAGAGATAACATAACTTAAGTCGAATTATTTTGAGCCAAGAAACCTGTGGTCTTCTGTTATACATGCATTTCGGAGACATCCTGCTTACAATTTAATATTGAATAACAGCTACAACCAGAACTAACACTAGTATTAAAGCTGACGCTAGACCTAGAACTATAAATACTCGGATTTAATCGTCAGTCTATTCGACATAGGTTCCAATCTGAGACGCACCCGATTCTAAGGGACGGTAATTAACCTTTAAGTATCTCGAAAACTAATTGAGATATCGCTATATAATAAAAAGCTATTTAAAGCAAATTTAACGACGATTTAATCCATCATAAGTAATTTCTAATGTCCCATAAACATCGATATTACGATTTTTTTTAATTCACCATTGTATATTTAACTCATTGATTTAAGATGTTAACTTTAAAAGATATATCTCAAGAATGATTGAGATATTACCATGAAATAAAAAGCATAAAGAACAAATTTATTTATTATTCATTATCTTGAACATCATTTCTTTAAATCTGCAAATTTTAGATTTATCGTTTTTCAATAGCAACCGAACAAAGTTTTTAATCTAAATTTTTAGGTAATTATTCTTTATGTATCTCGAAAACTAGTTGATACAGTTGACCAATTTCTGATTCCCATAAACATCGGTGTTATGATTATTTAAATCAGAGGTTTACAAACTTTTTTGTGTCGTAAACCCCTTGCCATGTTTTCCGGTTTTCGGTACGCCTCCTATTTTGTGGTCGCAATGCATTGTATTGTGACCGTTAAAAGTGGTCGAAATAGGCAGGTTGTTAGAGACCAGTGGAGGTCCATATATACCATTTTTTCTATCACCGGGATAAATCCACCAACCCACAATTTGAAATGTTAACTTTAAAAAATCATATCATAGGAATAAATTAATTTATCATTATAAAAGAGAAAGCAAATTGACAAAATAATTTTGTGAAACATTTAAATTTGAGAGAATTTATGATCCCAACCAGGATTATGATATTAATTAGAGGTGGTGATATATTTCGCTTAAGGGTAGATTCTGCGGTTTGTTCTTGGGAATTAATAAGCCACAAAAAGCGAACCCGAAACGTGGGGATAATTTATATTAATTCTCTTCTAGGACAAAATACGCTAATAAATGGCAATCGAGTGCGGTCGTTATCCCTAGATTCACAAAAACTAAACTGCTTTGTTTTAGTGTTTTTGTCACGACCATAGAGCATCGTAACGATATATACCACTTAAATAGTAGATTAACGGGGTTGTTTATTAGGGTTTCATGTTTTATAATGATATCGAATCAACTATATTTTTTTCGATTTTACACACTCCATCTGTTCCGGTTTCTTTTGGGGTTCTTTGCCCCGCCCGAAGTCAATCCTCCGGTTGATGACAGTTCGTGGCCTGGTTCCTCCTCTGGGTAATAATAAAATTTACGCCCTCTCCGTGTCTTCTCGCAAAGCGTCTCACGTCCGTGCCGTTATTCAGCTCCCGAAGTCGAGGAACGCCCAGCGAAACTTTTCTCGGAAACGCTTATGAAATCAAAATAGAGTAAAGGGAACCGACGAAGTCGCCTAAATCTCCCGTCAGCGGTAAATAGCAATAAAATAAAAATTAATTTAAAAGAAAATAATGTAGAAAATGTGATCTAAAAATATATAGTCCATAATTTATGTCGACTAGACTGATGTTCCTATAATTTTTCATAATACTATTTTTTTTTTAATTTTTTAGCAGTACAAGTCGTCAATCATCCGGGCCGAACCGTCGGACAGAGTGGTTTATCGTGAAGCGCCGTGCCTTGGCCAATTTGAATACAAATAAATTATACCTGTTGTATAATATATGGTTCGGTTTACCTCCGTAGTTAGAACAGATCATCGATCATTTCAGCTTTCAACTGAAATATTAAAAAGTTTTACGTCGCATGTCTCGTTTGCAACTTTCCTAGGGAGTTTGGGGAATTTTCGTCGAGTGCCTTTTCTATTATGCACATTACCGATTTGAATAAAACATCAATTTATTCTATAATCCCCAAGGACCACACTTCATATCATTTTTTAATAGCGATACATAAAAATTCCAATGGGATAGTGAAAATATTATTATCAAAATTACCGAATTTCCTCCGTACTCTGAACTTCTTATTTTGTTTTAACTGCTTTTAGAACTTAGCGATTTTAATCCCTAATTTCATTTAACTTTAACAAAAGTTTTTAATTAGTCCACTTTCACCGGAAAATGCTATATACTTTAGCTAATGTTTTTTGATTGACCTTAAAATTAAGATCAAAAGCATCCATTAAACGAATTTTCTTGATGAACAATTATAACATTATTTGCAGGGTAAAATAATTAAATACTTTTTGACCTAAAATCAAAATGTAAAGGTTGGGCATATTTGTACTACCACGAAATTAAACTAATAAAATAAGTTAAAATGTAAAATCCACTATCACTAAAAATTTACTCAGTGAAAAAATGCGCTATCACTAAACGTTTAGTGAATTCATATTTTAATAACTTATTTTCTTTTGAAAGCCGCGGCACACACAGTTTGGGAGCATAGCATGGTTTAGCTGTGACTCTTACGATAGCTTGAGTTTTGACTTAAGAGAGGTCTAATGAAGTGAACTCATTGTAGGTATAATGAAGTGTTAGCCTAGTGTTAGTGTTGGCGCCCATTTTTAGTTTTAGTTGTTATTCAGTCTTAAATTGTTGTATACTTGTAACGAACTAAACCTGAATCTTACTAATTCTAGGTCTAGTGATAGTTCTAGTTTCAATTCTTATTTAGCTGTAGCTTGTTGTAAATTCTTCCAGAACTAAAAGTATAACTAATACTAGACCTGACTGTAGTACTAACATTAGACTTAGAACTAAATATTTAGCTCTTAAGACAGCTAAATCCTAATATTTCTAGTTCTAAGTTTGGTTAGAACTAGAAACATTAGGTTCTGCTAGGTTAGGTTCTGAAAGCTTGGGTTCCGGCTTAAGAGAAATACAGCTAAACCCAACTGTTTTTCACTTCAAGCCATTTTCATCGCATTTGCTAATCCGATGTAAAACATAGCTCTCATGGAAAGACATCACGAGCCATGAATTTTATAGATTTTAATCAACTCTGGAATAAATAATTCAAATTATGATCATACGACTGAGGTGTGGAAGTCCTTCTCTTACCCTAAGTATCGAGGGACGCGATGATGTTACCAACAGTGTTTAGCTATTGACGAGTGGCTTTTTCCATATCGCGGACGAACAAAATTCCCGTATAAAGGCAAGGTCGATATTTGATGCCAAATATTGATAGATATCCGCTACAGGGACATATTTATATCGTAAAAACTGCGGATCGTAGCAAATTATATCAAGGTGGACGAGTCGTGAAAGTGTTGGCTATTCTGTATAACGGGTAAAGTAGGAATAGAACGATGGATAATTATCTAAACTAAAAGTATAACTATTATTAGACATACAAGTCTTAAGAGACGTACAACTAAACCCAAATGTTTCTAGATCTAGGTCTAATGTTAGTTGCAGTTTTAATTCTTATTTAGCTCTAGATTGTTTCAAATTCTTCTGCAACTAAAAGTATAACTAGTACTAGCCCTACAACCTAGCTTTAGTACTAACACTAGACCTAGAACTAGAAACATTGTGCTTCAGCCGTATATCTGTTAAGACAGCTAAACCCTAATGTTTCTAGTTCTATGTTTAGTGTTAGTTCTGAAGATAGATTGAGTAGTGATAGTCTGAGTTCCGTCTTAAAAAAGGTACAGCTGAACTCAAAATATTTTCATACTAGGCCTAATGTTAACCCTACTGTTAGTGTTAGCTACATTTTCAGTTGTTATACACTCTTAAATTGTTATATACATGTATCAAACCAAAATTAATACTAGATCTAGAAAGTTCCGGTTTAGCCGTGATGATGCACGGCTAAACCTGAATCTCCTAATTCTAGGTCTAGTGTTAGTTCTAGTTTTAATTCTTGTTTAACTCTCTGGAACTAAAAGTATAAGCAAAGTTAAGGACGTCCGAACCCTAGTCTTCTCAGGCATAAAAAACATGATATTAAATAATTTATGTACGAAGGCTTTCATGACCGGTGTTGAGAAACTGATTCAAAGTGAACCAGTTTCTGAACAAGGCAGAAACAGAGACATGGCATCCGAATCGTCAAACATTTTTTTCAAAAAACGAACAGCAATACCCGAAGTTTCTAGTTTTGAATATAGTATTAATTCTGCTAATAGTTCTAGTGTTAGTGTTAGTTCTAATTATAGTTCAATTAAATATTTTTTTAGTTAGAGCAGGCTAGTCTTCATCAGAGACTAGAAATAAATCAGAAAATCAGTACATTTTCAAACGAAATCATTTCTTAGAGAAGTAGGAAAAATAACCACTATTAATTAAAAAGGGACCAACAAACATAATTTCACTATACTATGTTTTTTACGACACAAAGCCGAGATTTTCAAATAAGTTGCATATATTTTGTGAGTTTCGATGAAAACCTTTCTTATTAATATTTTTTAGTATTTTAGATTTTAAATTACTTAATTTCATTTTTTCACTCTTGTTGCGAAAAATGAACCTTTCCACACTCAAAATTTAATTTTCACTCTAATTCAGAACTATTTCCATACGTAGAGTTTATAATAGTAGAACTTTAAATTGATTTTCTTTATTCGAGAATATTGCTGGGTGAATTTTATTTTTTGTTGCTGGACATTTTTATTACGAAAAAACAAGAAATTGCGTTAAGAAAATTTGAATCTGCTTACAAAATAACTATTGACAAATATGATATTTTGCCCAACTATTTGCAAAATACCAAATCTTCATAGCAGATCAAAAACTGTCAAGCCTTGAAATGGTTCCACTAGACTTGATACTGTTGCCAGAAGGCATTTCTTTTAGAAACAGTATCAACTTCTAGAACACTTTATATGCTGCCAAAAGATATGATACTGCTTCTAGAAGACTTGATATGCTTCCAGAAAACTTGATATTGCTTGTGGAAGACTTGAAATACTTCCACAAGACTTGACACTGCTTCTAGAAAGTTTGACATTGCTTCCAAAAGAGATGATACAGCTTCTAGAAGACTTGATATTGCTTCCAGAAGACTTGATGTTGCTTGTAAAATTGCTGGCAGAAAATGTTTTTATCGCAAGAAATAAGATACTGTTGATAAACCATTTCAGTTCGAAAATATTAAATACTATTGGGCAAAATGCAAAATATTAACATAATATTTACTATGATATTTTTATTATTGTCCCTCTGAATGGTTGTTTTGTTAGCATAATATTGTCAAGATCGATTTTTTTTTGTATTTTGTTTTTTATGATTGTTTTTACATGCAGGGTTGGATGATAGAAGGGACTTGGTCCTAACTCCGCTCTGCGCATATTTGTAATCTTTTTTTTGTTATTTTTATTAATAAAGGCATATTATTATTGTTATTATTATAAGTAGCCCTACTGCTGAGCGAAGACAGTTTTATTACAAAAGACAAGAAACTGTTAATAAGATTTGATTGTGCTTACAAAACAACAAATGAGTCAGAAAATGTATGCAAAACTGGATATATCCGTTTTTAAAAAAGTTTCAGAAAATGGGAAACATTTTAGCAAGCTTGTAACTTAGTGTGTGATATATCCACTTTCACCTATAATTGCAAACGGTAGAAGCCATGAAATCTATGCGTTTACATATGCCAAGCAAATTTCCTCAAAATGTGAATAAAGCCGAATTTACAGACTAGATAAAAAAGAAAGATACAACATTTTCATGTTGGAAGTTTAAAAACTGACAATTAAAGACTGAACACAGCCTGTAAAACTGTAAACACTGCTGGCAGAAGACATTTCCATTGCAAATCAACCATAGACGCCAGATACAAGGGCGCTTTTCACTTTTTTTATATAACCGTCATTTGTCGTACATCTTTTTCCCATTTAGATCTTTCAGCACCCAGCACCAATACGTATTTTCAAAAACCGGCGCCTATAGTCAATATAAATGTTGGTTATATAAGAAAATTTTTGAGAAAAATCTCGTTTAACTTTCTAAAGTTTTATTGAGACGTTTAATGTTTGCCATTTAAAACAGCTGCTTTCCATGGCTGGTACTATTTCTGTCTAAAATATTTCTGCCTTTATCTCAAATGAATTGAAAATTATGAAATTTTAAGATAATTTGTCGCATCAAATTTTCTTATGTTACCAATATTAATGTTAACTGTAACAAATTGCCATGTGAAAAAATATCCATGACGTCATAACTTGGTTAATGGCGGAGAAATTTTGAAACTTACACCAAAAAGTTAAAAGAAGAGACTTTAAACCCTTTCAGGGATTTTTCCATAAATTGTTGATAATGATTTTATCGCCTATACACGTTACTTCATGGACACGCTCTATATTTATATGCATATTGACATGTTAGATACATTTTCACGAAATATATATTTGTAATTTGTTCAATAAATAACATGCATTTATCGCAGTATTTTTTAAAGGAGCTCTTTTATAAATTTTTCATTGGGCAAGGGCGGCCAAATCCCTGTTTCCCTAGAAATGGAAACAATGGGGTTTTGCCGTCTTAAGAGACGTACGGCTTCACATTAATTTTTCTTTGGGCCGTATTGAGTAAATTACAAATTGCAACTAACAAATAGAAAGTTTCTAGTTCTAAGTCTCATATTAGTTCCGAAGCTAAGTTGGGCTAAACCCAACTGCTTTTTGTTCTTAGTCTAGTGTTAGCTCTAGTTAGTGTTGAAGAAAATAAAATTTAAAAGGTGCAGTCCTACGGTGTGTAAACCAAAGATGCTTTGGCATTAAATGGGTTAACTAAGGTAATAAAAACTAATTGTTCTGCTACATTTGGTGCAGCATAATTAGAAGTCTCTACTCAAAAATATGTTTTTTTGAAGTCATTTTCATGTTTCAGTTGTTAATTAAAAATGTTAATTATCACTAAAAGCTTTCACTATCACCTTTTCATTTTTCTTCACTACCGCTAAATATTTAATGAAATTTATTTTTCACTATCACTAAATATTCAGTGATAATGAAATTCGCGCAGTGAAAGACGTATTACATTTATTTTTTTGTATACTATGCCCAACTCTTATTTTATATAGAGAAAATAAGGGTTACCCCTATATAGATTAATATAGGAGTATTCTCATCTTAAACGAAATTCTGGAGAGTAATTCGAGATTGTGGCGAGATATGGTTGATTAATACCATTGGGTTGGCTAATAGAAAACACGATACGATGGTTCGATCTCACTCGTAGGGATAAGATCGGAGAGAGATAGGTCACAGTTTGTCCCTTGATATTGTATATAGTTTCGTGGTACTCTATTACGTATTTATCATGAACGGAGCGAACGCGCTTGGAAATTTATTGCGTCCACATTTGTATTAACCAAATTACACGTCGCGTTGTTTGCGGACTATTCCACCCATGTAGGAACTCGTAGACAGTGTGTTGTTCTCTGTTGAGCTTGCACTACTCGCTTATTAATGAACGAATTAAAATGTTTTTCATGCCTAGAGCTATTGTTTCCCGGTGCCATCAACTTTTGTTTATAGTACAAGTAAAATTGGAGGCAACCTTATTGTATCAAGATTTCTCAAAGAATGGCAATTTTCTTTATTTTATAACATGATAAAGTCAAATTGAAGATATAGATTACTTTTATTGCTACATAAAGCATCGTTTGAAAAATACCCATAATTGGCCGTTGAAGTTTCTATCGTAACCGGTCGAATTGGACGATTTGGAATTTCAATTTGCACAATTCTTGGAAATTTAATATTCGCATTTTACGTTACGACCGTCGGTTCGTCCGATTCATGTGGAAAGCCGTTTTGTTGCAACTCGCCGCTCGCTTCCATTAGCGGTAAAAGCACTTTAAAAATCAATTACCTTACCACGACGTATATCAAACTTTATATTATCTATTGAAATCGTCGTCTGTGTAATATTCTGTTACGCGGGAAGTGCATAACTTTTTTCCTCACTATCCCTTTTCTATTATGTAGCTTTCGGGCTTATGCTTTTACGATACCAGTAAAAGCATGTAAACAAACCATGCTTTGTTTAAATCTGCAAGTTTTAATATATCGCCTTTTATGTATAAAGTAATTTTTTATATAAACATATTTTCTAATAGAACTTTTGTAATTAATTTAAAATCTTTTTAAATTATTACTTAATGAATTCGTTAACGTGAACATTAACTTCTTAAAGTCATTAATATCAACACACCCGACATCCTTTACGTGTTGATTTGCACTTAAATGAAGAGGTGAGGAAGTGGTTGGACCTCACGTATTGTAAACATTAATGGACCGTCCATATATCGAATCGTAAAGTTTGCACAGCGCTCTAAAAAAAGCGATACGGGAGTTAAATAATAATTAGTTGCGGCGCGATTTCATTACTGGTATCGAATCCGATAGCCATTAATTTACCGCGTTTGTCGCCTACGCTGCTAATTAAAACTGAATAGTTTTTAGTGGTCGTTCATTAAACCACTATAAAAATTAATTGGGATTCGTCCACCATTATGACATCTTAATGCACGTTGATTTGAAAAATTTTGCTATTAACAATAGGATGGCAACAAATTTTCATCCGAAATTTCCAGTTTTCTTTTTTAATTCATATCCTCCTTATTATTTGCAAGAGACCACCCGAAAGTATTTAATTTTAGATCTAGTACTAGTTCTAGTGTTAGTTCTAATTTTAGTTCAATTAACACCGGCCGTGGAAGCCTTCGCACTTAAATTAAGCTTTCTGGGGAGGACATCAACAAACTAATCAAGGACCTGGATAACTTACAGATTTGACAACGCAAGCTGTTAGACAGTTTAACTTTTTTACGAAGATCCATACGAGGTATTTCTTCGAGGATTCATAAAACCTACAATGTTCTACAGAAAATAAGTGAGAGGTTACTACGATTCCATATCTCACTTTCCAATAGCATGTCTGGAAATGGCTGGGATAAAGTGGATACACTAAAAATGGAGAAAGCTGAACGTGCATTTCAGAAGACCCGGGGTACATACATCAAGAAATTTGAAGAATTTGAAAATCAATGAAACGCCATATACAGAAAAAAAGAGCTATACTCAATCAGTAGAAGCGTCATCAGCAACAGATCGATTCTCTTACTAACAAAGGAAGAAACGAAGGAACAACACCAGAAAGGATTGTATGTAAACAAAACCACATAAACCAGATGTCACCCTTTGTCCTATCGTCAGTGCTACCAACTCGCCACCAAACCAATTGGCCAAACATCTTATAAAAATCTCACTAAAAGTGTAAAGTTAGATGCTCAGGATATTTGGGTTAGTTTTGATACACAGTCTTCGCCAGAAATTAATTCCTGAGGAATCATCAGAATATGTGCCAGGTGTACTGTTTATCGTCGACGTATTTTTGGTGGAAAAAAGAGTTCTATGAGCAGTTTGAAGGAGCAGCCATGGGATTTTTTTATTATTGCGGTTATAGCTAATTTCTAGATGGAATTATTCGAAGAAGATGTTCTAAAGAAGAGCCAGTAGAAACCAAAACTATGGCTTCGATATGTGTCATTTAAATGCTCAGTATCTTATGATCAAATTTACTATAGAAACTGAATCTGCAAAGCGGTTGGCCTTCTTAGATGCACGGGTCACTAAGATGACATGGATCTTGGGTGTATCGAAAGAAGACCCACATCAACAGATACTTAGAGCAACAATTACATCATCATACCCAACAGAAAGGTCCGTGATCCGCACTACATTTTAGAGAGAAGCAAGAATTTATGAAGGAGACAACTTAAAGAAGGAGAAACGATATTTATGGGACATACTTTGAAGGACATCAATCGAACTACCGAGAAGCGGAAGCAGATGAAGATGAGTTAGCTTTGGAGGCTGACTGGATTTATTATCCAGTCTAGCAGACAAGCTAAAAGAAACAAAAAACTTAAAACTGAAATCGCGCCATCTAAACTGTTCTCGTAAATTGAAAGTAAAAACGAAAAACAACCCATACAAATGGGCATAATAAACAAAACAAAGGTATCACAACCCCGACCAATATTAATTTATAATAGCAAACGATATGATGACATTTATAAATTACTTAAAGCGTAATGATAGATGGATTTTTAACACATGCACTAAATAACGGCATAGTAAAACTGAATCTTCATTCAGGATAGTATAGATGTAACATGTAACATCAAGGATGCTTACTGAAAACAATTTGTCCGGATCCACTTATGAAAGTAAACAAATTAGAAATCTGAATGTAGTAGTCAAAAAGATGCATAAAAGCCGTGATGTTAATGATAATAAAGAAGAACTATTGAAGCGCCAGTATAACATTTGTAGAGCAACCCAAATGTTAAAATACAAAACAAAAGAACCGTTACTTTAATCTACCTTCATTTTGGATTTTGCACCATCAGAAGATGTAAAAAGAATCCATGAAATAACAAACATATTAGGATTGTGTGTCAAAATTGAAAAACACAGAAAGCCAAAATAAATGCCCCAATGCAAAAGGTGTCAACATCAAAGCGTACTGCTCCAAAAATCCAAGATGTGTTAAATGCGCTGGTGAACACTGGACCAGTGCATATACTAAAGCCAAAGAAATAAGATAAATGTTTCAACTGTGAACATAATCATCCAGAAAACTACCGGGGATGCATTGTGATTAAGGAACTAGAAGCCATCAGAAATAAGTAAATCGTAGTAAACAAAAGTAGTGAAAATTGCAAATAAACCGAAGAGATACTAAAGGTGAGGTGTAAACAAGGACTACACATTATAACACATTTTATAATATAGTACACCTTGTTAGCTTTTCTGCCAAATTTGCCTCGTCTTGTTCTTGTTGCGTTCTTTCTTTGCGAAAATTTGGTTCGCCAGAATTTCGCAATCATCAATTTTTTTTTGGTTAAAATAATCACCTGGTAAATTTTCTAGTCTTGCACCTTGGTTTCTTAGATAACTAGAAGCTTCAGTTTGTGAGTATCAGTAGCGTTACTGCATGGCAGAATTGTGAATTCTTATCTTACTAGTTTTGTGACCTGCCGCTTTACATTAACTCTCAAATATTAAAGTACGAGTGGGAAGACACTTCCGAAAATGCCCTGATTCATCATCGTTATAAATTAATTCATTTGACAGATTTTCAGACAAGGCAAGCTCTTGTAACATTGAAAATCGTCAGCTGCTACTTGATCACCACTCAGCTTCTCTCCATAGATAAATTTCTTCAAATTTCGCCTTTTCTTAAAGCGCCGCAATCAACCGGACGACGCAACAAAATTTTCTTCCAAGCCTAACAAATCAAAGAAGACTTCAGCTTTAGTAACAATGGTAAGGCCGATCACGGAGGAGCCCTCATTCCCTTCTTGAGCTAGTCACTCCATTGTGTTTCGTTCTTTCATCCTAGAAATATTGTCCGATATTGACGCAAAAGTCAAGAGTCTTTTCATAAGTACGAAGGCTTTCACCATCGGTGTTAATTGAACTGAAATTAGAATTAACACTAGAACTATCAATAGAACTATTACTAGGACTAATGCTAGATCTAAAACTAGAAACTTTTGGGTTTTGCCGTGCGTTTTTTAAAAGAATGTTTCATATTTCGTATGACATGTCGCAACATTCTTCAGAAACTGGTCACTTCGAACCAGTTTCGAACAAACGAAGACGTTGACAAGGAAATGGATAGGCTCTTAAAAGACCTACAAGACTCAGCCTGGGCTTCAACACCTATTTTAATACCAACAATTAATTCTAACATATAACCCAAATTTATCAGAGACAAAATTCCCATGGAAAACAAAACAAAACCAATGGAATTTCTTGTAATAAAACTAAATTATATAAAATAATAGCCGAGTAAGAGCATTAACAGATACCCACAAACAAAACAATATTCAAAATTATTTTGCTTGCTGGTGATGCTAACACTGATGACTCCCTGCGAGAAACCCAACAAGTGCATAGAATAAGAAATACTATCGAAGCAGCAATGGAAGTAAATAAAGTAAAATGAAGTAGTTGCCACAAATAAGTTACAATTGGCTTTAAATTCAATAGAGAATTGCACCAAACAGTGGCTAATAAAATTAAATACGACTAAATCGGCATACATAAAGTTTTCTTACAAGAAATTAAACTATGTGCTAGTACACTTAATTGGCAATGCGCTCCCTTACACCAACACCGCAGAATATCTTGCTAGGACGCTGGATGTCACACTCAGAAGGAAAGCTCATGTTAGAAAACAACTTGATAATATATAAGCAAGTATTAAAAGCAATATGGATAAATGGAATAATTTAATAAATGGTTGTACCTGCAAAACAAATGCTATGCTTGATACAAAGATTCCAAATCAAAGTGAAGACTCATAGTGAATTTACCTTGGTATATAAGAAACATTGATCTCAATCACGACTTGGAGGTAGTATCTGTGTCATCAGAAGTTCTCACATCAAAAATTCAGAAGTTCCACAGTTAGAAATTTCGGGTTGAAATCGATTTCCGCATCCTGCCTCCTCAAAATCGATATCAACCTAAGTTATTAATGATTAGAGATAGAGAACCTCCTTTATACCTCAATAAATAAGCCTTATAACCTATCGCGACTTGGAAGCAATATCTGTGTCATCAGAAATTCACACATCAAAAATTCAGAAGTTCCACAGATTAGGACTTCAGGTTGACATCGATTTCTGTATTCTGGTTCCTTCATAATCGATATCAACCTAAGTTATTAATGTGCTTTCTTAGCTGGCATCTTCCTTATTACTAGAGATAGCGAAAGGATTGAGCTTTCAAAGGATGCATTTAGATTTTTGGTATATCTAATAATAAGGAAGATATCGGCCCAGAAAGTAGATATTTTTCTCAAAGCAACGATAGATTCTTATTCAAATTTAATTGATTTGATCTTGGTTTGTAGGTTAATATAGATTTCTCCTGGAAGTTCCACAACTTGAGATTTGGGGTTGATATCGATATCTGTATCTTAGCTCCTTCAAAATCGGTATCAACTAGAAAATCACTAGTTCGAAGAAAATCACCGTTACTAAAAAATCACGGTTGGTAACGGTGACGTAAAATAAAAAAGAATGGTGACGGTGATTTCCCGATTTTGCTATAATGAATCATCATAGCCGGGTTGGGTTAACGTCTAAAACTTTTTGGAATATGTGTGTTTGGATGAACTTAAAATTGACAAAATCAACTTGAATTCTTTATATTTCATAACTTTTGAATAAATAAGGATATGTTGATGATTAATATCAGAAAAGAGTCCCCAATTCATGTCAATTTAAAACTGATATTGCGCGCAAAAATCAAATTCCTGGAATATACCAAATCTGCTCTTAGTACGTGTTCCATTTGGTACAATGAAAACCTACCTTCTTCTTTGATATCTTTTGAGCGAATAAAGATGTTTTCATAATTGATATTTTAGAATAAAACTTGATTAAGAAGAATTTCACTCTAAACTAGTAGACTTCATTATAACGTCTAGAATTTTTGGAGGAATATAAGTGTTTAGATGATTTTAAAAATTAACTTGAATCCTTTATATTCCATAGCATTTGAGTAAATAAGGGTGTTTTGGTGATTAATATTTCGAAAGAATCCTCAATTCATGTCAATTTAAAACTTATATAGCGCGCATTAATCAAATTCCCAGAATCTCTTAAATCTGCTTCTTAGTACATGTTCCATTTGTTACAATCAATGATATATTTTGAGAGAATAAAGATATTTCTGTGATTAATATCTTAAAATAAAGTTGGGTTGGGTTGGCATAGCATCATATTATCCCCTTGTTGTAAACAACTTCTTTCGCCCTGTTATCATATTTCTTCTTGCATATTAATTCCTACAACTTTCCATGTTAACTCAAAACTATGAGTATACTCTTAAATAGTCCATAAAATGAAGTTTAATATAAATTTCTCCTACAATTTCCACACATTGAGTTGTGGGGTTTCTTTTAAAATTGATATCATCCTAAGTTATTAATACATATTTTTTGGTGATATCTTCGTTATTAGAATCGAGCGTTCAAATGGTGTATTTAGTTATTCGCTATCTTTAAAAGTAAGGAAGATATCATCTAAGCGAATAAACAACCACATTCTTTTCTTTATACCTCAATAGAAAAGTTATATTGATCTTCTAATATATTGCTCTTATTTTGTTGTGTTATTATAATATAAACCTCATTTATTAGAATTACAGTCGTTAATGAAATTGGCTCTTCAACTAAAAGATAATAAAGCATAACCTTATCTATTGGAAAAAAATAAATTTTAATTGTAGTTCAAATTGCCAATTTTATTGATGTGTAAACCTGTTATGGAAGCAAAAACTTCTTCCGTGTTTCCGCCGGTCTAGACGAGTGCCCAGTTCCTCATTAAACTTAAGGAATGGCCATGAGAACCCGACGGAACCGGAGGTCTAGCATTTACCGTTTAATGCTCGCTCCTTGCACCATAAGGCAGATCAATCACACATTTTACTACTTGGTCGGATTATGGTCTGGCGGCGTAGACCTGCCTAGTAAATAACTAATCAACCGGGAATTATAAACAACCAGGCGCCTTCCTCGGTCAAACTAGCTGATTATGGGTGTACCTAACAGATATGATCCCATAAATTGCCGTTTATGTTGTCGACGAGTTGTTTTGCAACAATCTATTTTATAAGATCATCCCATCAAACTCTATTATCCCATCTTGTATTAGATTGATTTATTTAGTAGTTTTAAATATTACCTGAAATGTGAATGTGGTCAAAACAAATAGCTACCCTTTTCGTATAAATACGTCTTATTAACATATCCTATTAATTTGGAAACTGGTTGGCAGCGGACCCAAAATTCAAAATTCCAGTTGTGCGTCCTACTCATTAGAGACATTTAAAGCATTCGAACGTGGACGACTGCCGTTTTTTGTGGTTTTTCGAAGCAAAGCGATTGCTTGAAACTGATAAACCAGCGACCGGAATTCGAAATATGCCGGAACGACTTTTATGGGGCTGGACCGCCCAGAACACGGTTTTTGATACCTATCGTTCCAGCTTTTTTCCTAATTACCATATTATTGTTATTAACCAGTGGACCTCGAAACTTTCGAATTTTGTAGAAACTGCCAACTCAGATGTAAAATGAGATTACATAATTCACATTTTTACGATTTTAATGTATCATAAATTTGTTTGAAATGTAAACATTTTTGTAGTAAACGCTTTAATTTAATGTCTAATAAAAATAGTTTGGTAATTATTATCTGAGAGCAAAAAACATTTAATTTCGAAAACGTCTGCGACGCGATCCCAACAATTTTAAACTCTCGGAATCAAGTGCTTGGTGAACCGGGCCGAGCGTAATCGCGTCCTCAGTCCACAAAGGAAAAAACCTGGCCGGATAATGGGCCCCCTGAATTATACAAAGAAATATATTCCTTAGAGCGAGACGTATACATCATACCGAATCTCGTGACAAGTGCGATTTTTTTACTGACGCATTCCCTCCAATTATTGCAGGCGGACCTTCGTCGAACCAAACAGTCAAGGTTTTGCTCGGACCCTTTGTGACGAATTTCTCATAATTCAGTCGAAACTGTCCACGGTCGATCTCTGCTGACTGATGTGCATAACTCGGTTGAATTGGTCCTTCCATTGCCTCATGAAACTTTAAAACGAAACCTCTCTTCTCTAGAACGAGCTTTTACGTTTAAATTAATTGGTACTTCCATGTTGGTTAAATTGGTCACACATAATAATATTATTCTATAATTTATGCATAAAAAACTTTCACAAAATAGAAATAATTTTTACAAACTCATGAAATTTTCTATAAATGTATGATGTATATTGCGATCATATGTCTAATTATCGGTTCTTACCACGTGTTCTGTGCTATAAATAGAAGTTTTAAGTGACTGCAACTTAAGTCATCAGCAAATCCTAACTCTGTTATCACCCCAGCAGGGGTCTGTTATCGTTATCTATACATATAAGAAGAAGCAAGTCCACAAACATGGAGATTCCATAGATTTCAACCTGCTTGGGTTGATGTTGATTTTGAATGCGATTTCGAGGGGGAATCCACTGATCCACTGATCCTTATTTGTTGAGATTAACGACGATTTCTGTTCAACATATCCAATTCCAATCCAATGGTTTGCAAAATGTATATCAACATAAATCAATGACAGATTCTTGATCGAATTATAACTAATCCTCATTGATGTCGATTTCTCGATCTTGGCTCATTCGAAATCAACTTGCTGCATTTAGTTTTTTGGTATCTCTCTTAATATGTGGTAGATATAATTTTAAAATAGATTTACCACAATAAAATATCGGACATTGAGTCGTAAACCGTAATGATATTGGCAAGAGTAATTTATATATTAGATATTATGTTATTTTTTGTTTTTTTGATATCTTAATCTTTTTAAAAATGTAAAACAAATATATATTACATGTTTGATTTTAGAGAGTATATTTTGTATTATTAGAGAATCGACCAGAAAATGAAGTTTAACTAGCAGAATATATTAATTTTCAAAATGAACATGTAAAGATTAATTTGTAACTGAATTTCGAGAACTGAATTTTGTGCTGAGTTGTAACCATGAACTACTTTCGCAAAAAAGTAAAAAGTAGTTAGTAATTCAACTACTAACTTGTCCAACATTGTTTACTTTCCTATTTTTCCATTCATAATTAAAATTATTTTATTAAATAGGTTTTGCCAAAAATATTCACAATGTGGATAAAGTGGCCGGCACTCAAAAATCGGGTACTTTTCTCACATAACTCGCAATAAAAAAAAACAAAGATCCGACAATACCGTAATTAACATAAATAATTAATAAATAATAACTGTGACATAAAATGTAGTTGATTACGTAATTAACTACCTGTAGTTAACTACTACCCAGTTCTGGTCATTAGCGCGGTAATTGAAGGTTTATGATCTGTAAAAATTTTGCATTGATCCCTTTACAAAAAATGTCTGAAATGTTTAATCGTGTAATACGTATAGCTCGACACTCTTTTGGATATAAAACTATTATGATACTGTATGGCTTAAAAAATTTAATGCGGGGACGCCGAAATACATTTATTTACCATTTATCAAAATACCATCTAAATAGATAAAAATAAAGATTAGACCTGTAAGAACTTGTTGATGAATATCTCAAATAAACATTTGAGATATTCAAATGCAAACGCGCGACATTTCGTAAACTAAAATGCATCCGCCAAATTCAGGTGCAACCGGAATTTGGTGGTAAGCCCGAACTAAATCAATTTTCGAAAAGATAATATACCCTGATTGAAGATTAATATCCTATGTGTACCTTTGTTGTAATCTCATGTAACTCTGGAGTTGAACTAAAATTAGAACTAACACTAGCACTAACACTAGAACTATCACTAGGACTAACACTAGATCTAAAACTAGAAACTTTCGGGTTTCGCCGTGCGTTTTTTGAAAAAAAGGTTGACGTTTCGGATGCCATGTTGCAACCTTCTTCAGAAACTGGTTCTAACTGACAAAAATCGGGGATCGTAAAACAATATATAGATCGAAAAAACTAATTATTAATTAATTTATATTAATTACAAGCTAATTACTAACTAATTACTTCGTCGCGTCCGGTTTGGGAGTCGTGTTCGTCTTCACCATCATCTTCCATGTTCTGCTGAGTTCCCAGCCATCTTCTCTGTTGACGTTGTTTTTATGTCGGTGGATTTCTATGGCTTCTCTTGTCAGCCGTTGATGATATTTATTATTCCTAGCCAGAATCTTTGTTTTGTCGAAGTTTATTCGGTGTCCCTCCGAATGGCAATGTTCCGCAACCGCCGACTGTTGAATCTTCCTCAGCCTCACATCCCTCTCGTGTTCCTTAATACGGCATTCGATGTTTCATCCGGTTTGGCCAACGTAAAACTTCCCACAACTGCATGACAGCCGATAGACACCCGCTCCTTTTAATAGAGGTAGCTTGTCCTTGGCTACCGGAAGTGTATTCCGAATTTTGGTGACCGTTTGGTATCGCACCACGATGTCGTTTTTCTTGAGGTGTCTTGCAATTCGTTCCGTTACACCGGAAACGTAAGGAAGACAGATAAAACCAGCTGGTTCTGTACTTGCTGCAGCTTCTTCTCCCTGCTTCCGCTGCTTGCTGGCTCGGTTGATGTCCTTTAAACTATATCCATTTTTCTGTAGTACGTTCCGTAGAAATCGTTCTTCCTTCTTTAGGTTATCTCCTTTACATATTCTTGCTGCTCTCTGAAACAAAGTGCGAATTATGGACCTCTTCTGTTGGGGATGATGGTGCGATGTTGCCTCTAAGTACCTATTGGTGTGGGTTTTCTTTCGATACACCCCCAGTTCCATATCACCATTTGTCGTTCTAGTGACCAATACATCTAAGAAGGGCAACTGCTTGGCGGATTCTGTTTCCATGGTAAATTTGATCATGGGATGTTGAGCGTTTAGATGACCTAGAAATTCAAAGAGGCGTTCCCTACCATGTTGCCATACCACAAACGTGTTGTCCACATATCGGAGCCATAGCTTTGGTTTTCACTGGCTCTACTTCAGAGCATTTTCTTCGAACAATTCCATGTAAAAGTTAGCTATCACCGGCGACAAAGGAGATCCCATGACTGCCCCCTCAAACTGCTCGTAAAACTGTCCTTTCCAACTGAAATACGTCGACGATAAACAAAATTCAACTAGATCTGACAGAATCCGCCAAGCAGTTGCCCTTCTTAGATGTATTGGTCACTAGAACGACAAATGGTGATATGGAACTGGGGGTGTATCGAAAGAAAACCCACACCAATAGGTACTTAGAGGCAACATCGCACCATCATCCCCAACAGAAGAGGTCCATAATTCGCACTTTGTTTCAGAGAGCAGCAAGAATATGTAAAGGAGATAACCTAAAGAAGGAAGAACGATTTCTACGGAACGTACTACAGAAAAATGGATATAGTTTAAAGGACATCAACCGAGCCAGCAAGCAGCGGAAGCAGGGAGAAGAAGCTGCAGCAAGTACAGAACCAGCTGGTTTTATCTGTCTTCCTTACGTTTCCGGTGTAACGGAACGAATTGCAAGACACCTCAAGAAAAACGACATCGTGGTGCGATACGAAACGGTCACCAAAATTCGGAATACACTTCCGGTAGCCAAGGACAAGCTACCTCTATTAAAAGGAGCGGGTGTCTATCGGCTGTCATGCAGTTGTGGGAAGTTTTACGTTGGCCAAACCGGACGAAACATCGAATGCCGTATCAAGGAACACGAGAGGGATGTGAGGCTGAGGAAGATTCAACAGTCGGCGATTGCGGGACATTGCCATTCGGAGGGACACCGAATAAACTTCGACAAAACAAAGGTTCTGGCTAGGAATAATAAATATCATCTACGGCTGACAAGAGAAGCCATAGAAATCCACCGACATAAAAACAACGTCAACAGAGAAGATGGCTGGGAACTCAGCAGAACATGGAAGATGGTGGTGAAGACGAACATGACTCCCAAACCGGACGCGACGCAGTAATTAGTTAGTAATTAGCTTGTAATTAATATAAATTAATTATTAATTAGTTTTTTCGATCTATATATTGTTTTACGATCCCCGATAAAGTTTCTAGTTTTAGATCTAGTGTTAGTCCTAGTGATAGTTCTAGTGATAGTTCTAGTGTTAGTGCTAGTGTTAGTTCTAAGTTTAGTTCAATTAACACCGGTCGTGAAAGCCTTCGTACTTATAAACTCTATAGTTCTTTTTATGGACAATGTGTAAAGGAGGACTATTGATGATGGTGATTGATGGCAGATGCCTAACGATACCATAGTTTCAATTTTTTTGCTATAGAAACTTTTTTGAAATTTAATCTTCTGGGGCAGTTGAAAGGCAGATGAGAGTTAGTTATAACCCTATGCATAGTTTGATGATTAACAGAAATACAGAAATTAGAAGTTAAATTTGGAAAATTTTTTAGTATGTGAAACGAACTAAAAGCGGAAAACCTATTGCTAAAAGATTTGTTTCAAAATCAAAAACTCGCTGATATTTAATATCTACTAAAGTATTGGCAATGAACAACCTGGCAGTTCCAGACACGATCACCATACTTAGTATAATAATTGCAGATATTGGATCCGCGTGATAAGCTTCTTGTAGAAATTCGAAAAGATGAAGATGGGGATCTACGACTATAAATACAATTAATATTATAAATACCGTTGTTGTACGGTGATTTGAAAATTCATTGTTAGAGACACTAAATGAACTCTGACATGTCGTGGTGAAGGTAGAAAGGCTTTGATGATATCGATCATATTCCGCTGAGAGTTGGTTTGAGTGATGAGTGTGAAGTGGTTGTTAGTAGTTAGATTGTTGAATTGTATGAGTAGTATCCGTTATTATAATTTAACTTTGTCGGCTGGTATATGTTTGGCGTGGAAGTTATTGATTCCCAGATTTTGTCCATAATATTCAATAGATCTGCCACATCTTCTTTGCCAGAGCCTAATGGAGCTATCGAAATAGTGAAAACCTCGTCCTCCAAAACTTTAAAAGATCTGAGCTTAGTATCTGAGAACTGCGTATGTTGGGTAAAAAATCTCGGTAGAAATCATAAAGCTTTTATTCTCCCATATGCGTATTTAAGAGAAGGTCATTCGTGACAACTAAATTGTACTTGAGTCTTTCACTAACGATGTGTGACAATTCGAATAGCGCCCAGAAGGAAGGTAGACGGATCTTAACAATACTGTTAACAATACATTTTTGGTATCTTGCATTGTGTGAAAGATGTTGGATACAAGATATGACCAAAATAGTAGGCTAAATTAAAAGAAATTTTAATTTAAATCAACTTCAACGAAGGTAAAGGGACTTACCTATAATAACCTATACCCTACTTTATAAAAGTTTCTTAGTTTTTGTATTTTGATTTTCTTTTTTACCAAATTTTGAATTTTGGGTCTTCACTTAGTGTTAGTTCCAAATACAAATCACTGTGATAGTAAGAATTTTGATGGACAAATGACAACGTCATAATCTTCGGCCTCGGTTGGTAGTAATTCAAATGGTGTTCCAACATTTTCTTTACTACTCACACGCAGTTTAATTCCAAAAGGGATTCATCAAATAGTTACTTAAAAGGTTTGCTGGTTAACGTATATTTTCGATATCGTTATCCAAATAGTTGAAGTTTATTTTAATATTTGATTCCAATTGACAATTAATTCCAATGTCAGTAAATAAAATTTCTCTAGTCACCAATTTGTGGTACATATACTTTAAAATAGATTTCTTATTTCAATCAACTAATTTTTGTTTGTTAGGTTTAATATGTATTTCTCCTAGGACTTACACGGCTAGAGAATTGAGGTTAACAATTTTTTAAGTTTATGTTCCATATTCATAACAATCAAAAATGAAGACTGATATAAAAGACCATAGCATCGACAATTATGAAAATTAAGAAATTATTTGTGGCACGTTAAATTTTAATCAATTTTGCTTTAAAATATTCTTTGCTCCATCATGATATCTCAAGTCGTTCGAGATACACAATCTTTCAAACATTATCTTTCATATTCATAACAATCAAACATGATAAGATAGAAGATCAAAATGAAAATCTAAACACAAACTTCCTAAACCCGAGACTAAACGAAAAAGTTTTGGAAAGATCTGGAAAATTAATATACACCTAAGGCAGAAATGAATGAATGTGGGAAGCTTAGGACAAGACAGAACTCAAACTGTAAAGGGAAGGAATAGCATAGGTAAACAACAAGGAAGGCTGAATCGAAGCTGTAAAAACAAGCGGGAAAGTAAACAAGGCGAAATACAAGCAGAGTAAAAACGAAGGAATGAGAGAAACTTAGAACGAGACAAAATTTAAACCGTAAAACGAAGAAATAGCTTGAGCAAAAAGAAGGAAGACTGAAACGGAGCTGTAAAAACAAAAGTGTGACTAGTCGATTAAAAAGAAGTTTGGAAAAAGATGAGCAATAGAAGAATCAGAGTGAAAAAAAGCTGGGAAAGTGAAATACAGACAAGATAGGATCAAAGGGATGAGAACATGGGAACATGGGCAACAGAAATAGCATGGGCAAAAGTAGGAAGACTAAATACTGTAAAACCAAGAGTGATACTAGGCTATAAAGAAGAAATTTGGAAAGAGACTGGTAATAGAAGAAGCAGGCTGAACAGAAGTTGAAAAGGTGAAATACAGACAGGATAAAGGAATAAAGGAAATAAAGGAATGAGGAAAGCTAGGACAGCAGCTAAACCATAAAGAGCAAGAATAGCATGGACATAAAGAAGACAACGCTACGTAGATGACATTTTAGTTATCATTAACACAGGCAATAAAGAAATAATTGTATATTAACACACTGCACAAAGAAATCCAATTCACAATAGAATTTATTACGATCCCATACAACTCCTTCCATGATATAACTCACAAAATGGCAGTGTTCAGATCACATATCCATAGAGCATTAAATACAAATTTGAGAAACGAAAAGTTTACCAAAGAGATTGAAATAATAAAACATATCGCTAAAAATAACGCTTTTCCAAGAAGAATAATAGATAAACTTATTTACAATATAAATTATTATATAATTAATAATACCCAACTGAAAACTCAGCTAACACAGAAAGCCAAAAATTACAGATCCATTACGAACCAGAGAAATATTAATAACAAAATTAAACAAATTATGAAACAGTACGGTATTCAGATTTTGGGTAACCCCATCCGGACCATAGGCAGCTTTTTCATAAATAACAAAAACAAAATAAACAAATTGGATGATAATGGGGTGTATGAGTTGAAATGTGAAACCTGTCACGCCATCTATATTAGGGAGACAGGTAGACAATTAAAAACACAAAATAAAGTAATAAAGATATAAATTTCAACCTCAATCATTAATTCGACGAAAATAAATCCCAAATATATTACATCATGTCAATAAAGGCTACCTTATAGAGATTCTGGAAAGATATGAAATTGCCAAATTTGCCAAACAAAAGGACCCAGATCTACCATGTCTTAACGACCAAATTCAGACCACACATAAATCATTATATTCCTTAAACAGCCTTACACCTCACCCCTTAAACCCCTAGACAGACAAGAAGTTCAATACATGATCTCATTTTGAATTCGCACTACTCTTTGTCTCATGGACTCCATCTTTTTCTTTATAACCTTATCCTTCTCTAACCTATCCTCATCCCTAGATTTCCCATGCCGGATTTAATAGATTCTATATTTAAAGTAATTTTCTTTTGTTATTTCAAAATTAAGAAATGTCTCTCCTATCCTCCACTGTAATATCATTTGACAAAATTGACAATTTTGAAAAAAAAATTATATTTATAACACGAAATATGGATTTCCACAGAGAATTGAAAATCCTTTTATTAACTACGAATTTGCTAATCTCACAAAACAAAATTTTATGGAAAAGTGTACGACGCCATACCCTCTATTTCTCGATTCTCCAAAGAATTTTAGGTCGTTTATAAATAAAAACATTAAGAAAATGCTCAATCTACTTCAGAATGTATTGTGAGCTTTGATGTAAGTTTTTTAAATTGTTTCATATGTTTCAGTCAATTTCAAATCAAATAACGTGAATGTTATTTGAGTTAAATTTTTAAAATGTTTGTATCTGTCCAGAAAATCTCCTGATGATGCTATGAATAATTAAAATAAAGTTTAATTTGAAGTACAAAATCGTTGTGTTTTTTTTACGTAAAGAAGGAACACTAAAACGAAGCTGTAAATACAAGTGAGAGACTAGATGATGAAGAAGAAGTTTGAAATCATAATAATTTCTAAGATTAGCTACAAAGTTCAAGTTTGTTGCATATTTTCATATTTAAGAAAATACATAAGAATTTATATATTTAAGAAAATATGCAACAAACTTGAACTTTGTAGCTAATCTTAGAAATTATTATGATTTCAAACTTCTTCTTCATCATCTAGTCTCTCACTTGTATTTACAGCTTCGTTTTAGTCTTCCTTCTTTACGTTTAAAAAAACACAACGATTTTGTACTTCAAATTCAACTTTATTTTAATTATTCTTAGCATCATCAGGAGATTTTCTGGACAAGAGAGATACAAACATTTTAAAAATTTAACACAAATAACATTCACGTTATTTGATTTGAAATTGACTGAAACATATGAAACAATTTAAAAAACTTACATCAAAGCTCACAATACATTCTGAAGTAGATTGAGCATTTTCTTAATGTTTTTATTTATAAACGACCTAAAATTCTTTGGAGAATCGAGAAATAGATTAGGGTATGGCGTCGTACACTTTTCCACAAAATTTTGTTTTGTGAGATTAGCAAATTCGTAGTTAATAAAAGGATTTCAATTCTCTGTGGAAATCCATATTTCGTGTTATAAATATAAATTTTTTTTCAAAATTGTCAATTTTGTCAAATGATATTACAGTGGAGGATAGGAGAGACATTTCTTAATTTTGAAATAACAAAAGAAAATTACTTTAAATATAGAATCTATTAAATCTAGCATGGGAAATCTAGGGATGAGGATAGGTTAGAGAAGGATAAGGTGATAAAGAAAAAGACGGAGTCCATGAGACAAAGAGTAAGTAGTGCGAATTCAAAATGAGATCATGTATTGAACTTCTTGTCTGTCTAGGGGTTTAAGGGGTGAGGTGTAAGGCTGTTTAAGGAATATAATGATTTATGTGTGATCTAAGTTTGGTCGTTAAGACATGGTAGATCTGGGTTCTTTTGTTTGGCAAATTTGGCAATTTCATATCTTTCCAGAATCTCTATAAGGTAGCCTTTATTGACATGATGTAATATATTTGGGATTTATTTTCGTCGAATTAATGATTGAGGTTGAAATTTATATCTTTATTACTTTATTTTCTGTTTTTAATTGTCTACCTGCCTCCCTAATATAGATGGCGTGACAGGTTTCACATTTCAACTCATACACCCCATTATCATCCAATTTGTTTATTTTGTCTTTGTTATTTATGAAAAAGCTGCCTATGGTCCGGATGGGGTTACCCAAAATCTGAATACCGTACTGTTTCATAATTTATTTTATTTTGTTATTAATATTTCTCTGGTTCGTAATGGATCTGTAATTTTTGGCTTTCTGTGTTAGCTGAGTTTTCAGTTGGGTATTATTAATTATATATTATTTAATTAATTAATTGTTTATTCTGATATTATAAATAAGTTTATCTATTATTCTTCTTGGAAAAGCGTTATTTTTAGCGATATGTTTTATTATTTCGATCTCTTTGGTAAACTTTTCGTTACTCAAATTTGTATTTAATGCTCTATGGATATGTCATCTGAACGCTGCCATTTTGTGAGTTATATCATGGAAGGAGTTGTATGGGATCGTAATAAATTCTATTGTGAATTGGATTTCTTTGTGCAGTGTGTTAATATACAATTATTTCTTTATTGTCTGTGTTAATGATAACTAAAATGTCGTCTACGTACCGTTGCCATTATAAAATATTATTGTCAAAAGGGTTTTTCATTATGAAGTTTCATTCATTTCAAGAAAACATCAACAGTAACCCGATCAAAGGTGAGCCCATGGGGAGACCATCCTCATCGGTGTATGTTTCATTTTGAAAATTGCAAACATTAAAAAGAAAAGGTTAAATATGTTTTTACTATCGTTCTTAATTTCCATTTGTGAGTTGAGGATGTTTTCAATAATTGGTAATGTCTGTCTAGTGGGAATGTTAACGTAGAGGTTTACTACATCGAAGGATAAAATGGTGTTTTTGATTAGTAGGTTGGTGTCTATTATTTCAAAAAATATGTTATTTTTTAAAAATTGTACCAGAAATTCTGCCAAAAATTTTGAAATTTTATATGTGTTAGCGTCGGTGGATGCTTTTATAGGTCTTATTGTGTGGTTTGTTTTATATAATTTAATGATGGACTACAACTTAAGTGTTTTTGAGTTATTAGCGTTATAGTTTTAACGTTAACATTACACTTTCTAAGAGTGTCTTTAACCTGATTGACAACATTTTTAACATTTAAGTGGAAGTTATTAGTGGGATTTCTTAAAACTTTTAGAAACTCTTTAGAGCTCTTTAAGAAATTTTTCTGGTTTATTAATATATTCTACTTTATTTAATATTATCAAGCCTGCGTTTTTATCTGCTTGTGTGATGTATGGTGGCTTTCTTTTATTTTTGCATGGTCTTCTTTATGTCCATGCTATTCTTGCTCTTTATGGTTTAGCTGCTGTCCTAGCTTTCCTCATTCCTTTATTTCCTTTATTCCTTTATCCTGTCTGTATTTCACCTTTTCAACTTCTGTTCAGCTTGCTTCTTCTATTACCAGTCTCTTTCCAAATTTCTTCTTTATAGCCTAGTCTCCCTCTTGGTTTTACAGCATTCAGTCTTCCTACTTTTGCCCATGCTATTTCTGTTGCCCATGTTGTTCTTTCTTTTTACGGTTTAGCTGTTGTCTCGTTTCAAGCTTCCCTCATCCCTTTGATCCTCTCTTGTCTGTATTTCACTTTCCCAGCATTTTTTCACTCTGATTCTTCTATTGCTCGTCTTTTTCCAAACTTCCTTTTAATCGACTAGTCACACTTTTGTTTTTACAGCTTCGTTTCAGTCTTCCTTCTTTTTGCTCGTGCTATTTCTTCGTTTTACGGTTTAAATTGCTGCTTGTATTTCGCCTTGTTTACTTTCCCGCTTGTTTTTACAGCTTCGATTCAGCCTTCCTTGTTGTTTACCTATGCTATTCCTTCCCTTTACAGTTTGAGTTCTGTCTTGTCCTAAGCTTCCCACATTCATTCATTTCTGCCTTAGGTGTATATTAATTTTCCAGATCTTTCCAAAGCTTTTTCGTTTAGTCTCGGTATTAGGAAGTTTGTGTTTAGATTTTCATTTTGATCTTTTCTCTTATCATGTTTGATTGTTATGAATATGAAAGATAATGTTTGAAAGATTGTGTATCTCGAACGACTTGAGATATCAAGATGGAACAAAGAATATTTTAAAGCAAAATTGATTAAAATTTATCGTGCCACAAATAATTTCTTAATTTTCATAATTATCGATGATCTTTTATATCAGCCTTCATTTTTGATTGTTACGAATATGGAACATAAACTTTAAAAAATTGTTAACCTCATTTCTCTAGCCGTGTAAGTCCTAGGAGAAATACATATTAAACCTAACAAACAAAAATTAGTTGATTGAAATAAGAAATCTATTTTAAAGTATATGTACCACAAATTGGTGACTAGAGAAATTTTATTTACTGACATTGGAATTAATTGTCAATTGGAATCAAATATTAAAATAAACTTCAACTATTTGGATAACGATATCGAAAATATACGTTAACCAGCAAACCTTTTAAGTAACTATTTGATGAATCCCTTTTGGAATTAAAATGCTTATGAGTAGTAAAGAAAATGTTGGAACACCATCTGAATTACTATCAACCGAGGCCGAAGATTATGACGTTGTCATTTGTCCATCAAAATTCTTACTATCACAGTGATTTGTATTTGGAACTAACACTAAGTGAAGACCCAAAATTCAAAATTTGGTAAAAAAGAAAATCAAAATACAAAAACTAAGAAACTTTTATAAAGTAGGGTGTAGGTTATTATAGGTAAGTCCCTTTAAATTTTTAAAATGTTTGTATCTGTCCAGAAAATCTCCTGATGATGCTATAAATAATTAAAATAAAGTTTAATTTGAAGTACAAAATCGTTGTGTTTTTTTACGTAAAGAAGGAAGACTAAAACGAAGCTGTAAATACAAGTGAGAGACTAGATGATGAAGAAGTTTGAAATCATAATAATTTCTAAGATTAGCTACAAAGTTCAAGTTTGTTGCATATTTTCTTAAATATGAAAATATGAATAAGATTGGGGTTCATATCTTTGACAATGTTAAGATTCCAAAATAATCCTTATTTATCTTTTGACTCTATTTTGATAATAAATCGTGTTGAATGTTTCAATTAATAAAGGTTGAATTCAAGAAGTGTAGCCGTAAGCGTTACCTGTAAACCCGATTCGAAGTGGTAACAAGTTTATATCATTGCCTACGAAGGCATCCGCGTCTTTCGCGTAAGCAACATTCGCGATTAATTAAATCACTCGCTGATTCGTTTCCAGGGAACAATAACGTTTTAGGTGCCGCTACGTGTTACTTCTCGTTACCGAGAGTTAAACTTTGCCCGAAATTCCCAAACACGTATCACCCGATGCGCCTTCGCCGTGACTGTAATAATCAACGTTAAATATGTTCTCAATTAAAGGAGACGTACTATCTAGTTTACCCTCTGGAAAGCGGAAACGTGACTCCCCGGAGGAGGAAATCCAGACTCGTATACTCCCTAAGCTCAGTACCTATCCCCGAGTTGATTAACAAAATAAATTTCTCTATAAAATCGACCCACAAAAACAAAAACATTAAAATTACTGAAATTGTCATCAGATTCGAATTTTCATATCCAATTAATCACGTCGTGGCTACGTGTATTAAGTGTCGGGGAGCACGCAACGATTGAGTATGTATGTAAATGACAAATTAATAACGGCAAAACCGAGGGCATTTCAAGTTCATACATATTTATGCGTGTTATTTTAGCGTTTGGGTCACGGCGTTGTAAAGAGATGTGGAGTCGAGGGCGTTGCACCATGGACGGACCGACAGCGCATCGAAGTAAATTCTTGGTGAAATGGTCTCCTAAATTTGTCCATTTAGGACAAGTTAAATCCCGCTCGAACCCGTGCGGAACGAGACCGGACTACATACGTTTTAGTCTAATCAAAAGTTCTTAACGGCAGTAGAAAACTTTTGTAATTTTGCACTCGCCCGCGAAAAATCATTACCTGGAGGGTTTAAATCCGTACAAATGTCCGGCTGAAGTGTAAACGTTACACGATACCTACTTGTAAACGTTAATTAAATGTACCACAAACATATTGATCATTTTGTTGGATACACACAATTGGTGTACGGATTAGATGTTAGTAACAGCATCATAAACAATACTGACAATATACGTAGTGAACTAATTGTGTGTACTTTGCTTTAATTTATGCTTTTAAAAATATACAGAAATGTTTTGTGTCGAAGGAATAATTTACGTCGCCGGAGACGAGATAAGATAAAATGAAAAAAGGTACACAATACAAGAATAGATAGTTTGTTTAAATAAAGGCAAATGCTTTCAAAGAAAGAATAGAATGGACCGATGTAAGATAAGAATGTGTATGAATCATGTATGTGAGTTTAAACGAATGCTGATAACTCGCATCCACTTACATATGTATAGATTCTTTATAACGTTTCTAAAAATTTCCGTTTTAAGATTTATGCTGGTAACACAAGAATCAAAGTGAACTGTAAAGCTGGAAAGACTAAAATGAAGCTGTAAAAACAAAATTACTGTCGAAGGTGCTAGACGAAGAAATATATATTTGCGAAGAGAGAATATGTAAATAAATCATTTTCAAAATATTAAATTTGCTGTAAATTGCTTTGTACTTCATCATGACCAATTTATCATCTGAATGCATTTACGGAATACGGTATTTTAAAATTTAAGTTTCATCTCCATAACAATCAAAAATGCAGAATTTATTATAAAAGGTTACAACGTCGACGACTATGGAATCATAATACTCTTTGTTTCAACTTGATATCTCAAGTCTTTCGTGATAGATAACTTTTTTTATTTATAACGATCAAACATGAAAAAAAGGAAGACCAAAATGAAGCTGTAAAAACAAGCTTACTAATAAAGAAACTAGACGAAGCAATACAACTTTGGAAGGAAATACAGACAAGGCAGTAAATGAAAAATCAGACTGAACAGAGAAGCTGGAAAGTTTAATTACAAATAAGGCAAAAAAGAAAGACTGAAGGGAACTTAGAGCGAGACATAACCTTACTAAAACTACAAAGAGAAAAAATAAAAGGGACAAAAATATGTAAGACAAAAGCGAAGCTGTAGTATGAAGAAGAAGAAATTTAGAAAAACTGGTAACAAAAGAATTAGACTGAGCACAAGGTGAAACGATTGAAAAACTGACTGACTAGAACGAGGCAGAATAAAGTTTGAAACGGAACGATAATTGCATAGTCAAAATGTAGGAAAACTGAAACAAAGCTGTAAAAACAACGGAGAAATTAGACGAAGAAGAAAATGTTTGGTGACCGATAAAATGATCGATAATAAAAAAATCAGACTGAACAGAAACTAGAAAGGTTAATTACAAACAAGGCAGAAAAGAAGGACTGATGGAATCTTAGAGCGAAACAGAACCTAAACCATAAAGAGAAGAAATAAAAGGGACAAGAAAACGTAAGGCAAAAACGAAGCTGTAGTGTGAAGAAGAAGAAATTTAGAAAAACTGGTAACAAAAGAAATTATCTGAATACAAGGTGAAACGATTGAAAAGCTGACTGACTAGAACAAGGCAGAATAAAGTTTGGAACGGAACGATAATCAAAATGGTATGTGAAGAGGGCGGCTGTAAACAGAACTTTAACAACAAGATGGGGTACGTAGCGAAGGTGGGGAAGTCTTTAACAAAACTGATAATAGATGGAAATGGGAATGGTCTATGGTCAGTGCCAGGGGAGGTTAAATTAAAGGAATTTCGTAAGGTACTCTACGATGTCTTAACGTACATTATTACCAGTTATGGACATACCGTATAGTGATATCCGGCGATTGAAATAACGATTTTATTGCTGGCAATTCTGGGAATGTTGCAATGTGTACAAATATGCTTTCGTTTGATTTAAGTTATGTGTGCACAGATCCTACTAGAATTAAGAAATTAACAAGTGGATATCTATTACAGACAGGGCAGAAATGAAGGATTGAAGGAAGCTTAGAGTAAGACGGAACCTAAACTATAAAGAAAAGGAATAAAATAGGCAAAAAGAATGAAGATAAAAACTAAGCTGTAGTGCGAAGAAGAAGAAGTTTAAAAAAATTGGTAACAAAGGAAATAGACTGAATACAAGGTGAAACGCTAGAAGAGCTGACTGATTAAAACGAGACAGAATAAAGACTGAAACGGAGCGATAATGAAGATGGCCTGTGAAGTGAACAATTGTCAAAAGAACTATAAAGCAAGATGAGGAAGGTGAGGATGACTAGAAAAAAGTGGTAATAGATGAAAATGGGAATGATCCATGGTCAGCGCCAGAGGAGGTTAAACGAATTTCGTAAGGACAACACCTTATAGTGGTATCTGGAGATTAGAATGTAGATTTTATTTCTAACAATTCTGGGCATCGTTTAATATGTACAGATATGCTTTCCTTTGATTTAAGTAATGTTTGCACAGAACCCACTAAAATTACGGAAATAACAAGTAGATGTATTGATCATTGACCAGAAGCAGCTCAACCACATCTAACACACAATTTGGCCTAAATATTCACTCTGCTGGATGTATCTCAAACTAAAGATAAATATGTATCGCACAAAGACAATTCATAATGCAGCTAATATCTACAAATTTCGACAACTCTTCGAGGGTATGAAATGGCATTGCCACCTTTATATTGGCGGAACCTTTACTCGTTCTTTCATGACAACTTCATGAAATGTTTTATCTCGGCTTTTATCGAGCAAACAGTAATAAAATCGCGAAACATTTGGACGTATATACTATTAATAGAGTAAGGAATGAGTGATTTTTACAATAAAACTAGAAGAGAATATAGTTCGGTGGTCATGACTGAAAATCAAAACATGTCGAAATCATCAATACTGCGGCAATAAATAAAAGTCAGTTTACATGCAGAGAGCTAAAAGGAAAGAAAGAACAGTAATTAACTGCAAGAGTAACAGTAATTACTCTTGCAGTTTGGATGCTCAAAATTTTAATAAACATTTTACCGGGATTGCAGTAAGAATACCTGAAACTATCCTCGATCCACATCTAGATCCCAGTGTGCTTGCCTCCAGAAAGTTAAACAGAAGAGAACAATCGTTCTTCTGAAAGCCTACTACCGAGCAAGAGAGTCTCCAGACGATCCTTTACTTACCAAATAAGAAAACCTTAGTGCTATTGTTTAGAGCAGTTTCTCATCTTTATTACTAAATTATCCTCATGTAAGAGGATAGCTTGGACAGGATGTGAGGATGGTATGGACATGCAGCTGGAATCTTTCTTCTTTTTGCCCCTTTTATTCCTTTTCTTTATAGTTTAGGTTCTGTCTTGCTCTAAGCTACCTTCATTCCTTTATTTCTGCCCTGTCTGTAGTATATATCTACTAAAGGCTAATTAAGTGATAAAATGTTTAGTATAAAATATTTAGTATAAAGTATTTGTTGTGCGTGTATTTTTTAATATAAAAGAACTACATAAAAATAAATTATTGAACATTAAATTTTAACAGGTAACTGTTGAAATGTAACATGTTTTTAAATCCGAGGCGACGGTCTTTTAGAGGTCTCGGAAGTGTTATAATCATTTGTAAAAAACTAGTAAATGAAAATTTTTCAACAATAGGCTGATAACGATTGGATGGAAGCAGTCGCTTGTAGAAATTGACTTCAAATTCGTCTACCTTTGCTACAAAGTTCATAGCAAACTTCCCTGTCTTCGACGGCACTTGTACTGTTAGGGCATTCAGAAAAAAAACCGTCTCTGTCATCATCCATTTTGCATTCAGAAGAAGAATCGTTCACGATATCTTCTTCCATACCATTATCGGATAACTTGTTCGAAAACTATCTTCTTTTTTTGAAACATTTTCTTCTTCACGTTCTTAAATTTTTTGCCATCTATGTTCTTTCCTTTTCTTCGATTTCTTCATTTTTCAATCTGTGGAAATCATAGTTTTTTCACGCTTTCGGCCACTTTTAGTCATCTTTCTTAGTTTAGCTGTTGGATAGGGATTCAATTGTTATAAAGAAACGAAACAATTCACTTGAGCTGATGTAGCGGCAATTGGTGAAAACAACTGATTATTTCATGTAAAAGTTGATGTACTAGGTTCAGCAGAAGAGTTAATTGTGGTAGAAAAATTTAAACTAGAGGTGGATTTGCATGTTTCTTTCAATATTAATACCACAGGCTCCGCAGAAGTGCTAGGGCCAGGAAAATTCGAAGAAAAATATTGACGTTCTAAGACGGTAGAGCAGAGAAAATCATAATCTTTGAAAACATTACGATCTTATGGTGAGATACATTTCAGAAAACCTGATTTCATCTTTTCAGGTATTGCAGCACGATCCCAAGCTTTAGACGACAACTCAGGAAGTGAAAGAAGTAGAGTTTCGTTAGGGTTAACCAGCATCCAACCGTGAACTGCTTCGCTGAAATATGTTTTAAACAAGCCAAACACACAACGGTCAACAACGGCTCTATATGTTGGTGCACCACTCATTCTTCGTTGTTTGTCGGAACGAATACGAGGTAACTCAAACACGGTAGGTAAAAAGTTATCATTCGCACAAATTATACCAACTTGTGTCAAACCTTGCTCTCTCGCAGTTACTTGACCAACTTGATTTTCACCCTTCTGTCCAACCATTTTGGCTACCGGAGGCACTGTGGTAATTTCCGGTTCACCTAGGTTGAATATATCTGCAGGTTTAAATTTTATTCTTTCCATAACGGTATTCAATTTGTCCAAGAATTCATTCACAGTTCTGTTAAAGGCAGTCTGACAAGGAACATAGCCTCAGGCTTTCGAATTGATAATGTAGAATTTCTTTTCATAAATCCATTAAACCAGCTGGATTGGATCAAACCCTAGTATTTAACCATACATCTCTAGAACTAGAAACATTAGGGTTTAACCGTCTTAAGAGACGTACGGCTGAACCCTAATATTAGTGTTTATAATTCTAGATTTAGTGTTAGTTCTGAAGCTAGTTAGGAGTTCAACAGTAATTAAAGCTAAAATTAACACTCGACGTAGAATGTTTCGGTTTAGCCGTGCGGCTGAAGAGGGCTAAACCTGAATCTTTCTAGTTTTAGATCCAGTGTTAGTTTTACTTTTAGTTTGATACAAGTATACAATAATCTAAAACCGAATAACAGCTAAATTGCAGCTTGCTAACACTAAATCTAGATCTACAATAGACCTAGATCTAGAAACATTTGAGTTTAGCCGTACAATAGGATGATTAAATCTAATATTAAACTCTAATATTAATTCTAGTTTTAGTATTAGTAGTATTGTTAATAAATTCTCTCTTTCACGGTTCACATTGTATGGAAAACCTTACTTATTTACTTTCTATTATTACATGTAAAACCTTTGAAAGCTCGACATATATTATTATTATTTATTATTAAATAACTAAATATCAACTGGAACGATAATAATGAGGTTTACTAAGAAGATGTATGGAAAAATGAAAATCAGACAACCTAGAAAGAACAAGACAAAATTGAAGCTGTAATAAACAAAATAAAATTGGTGAAAATAAAGACGGCTAGAAATAAGCTCTAAATCTAGACGAAGATGAGAATTACAAAATAAAGAATTATATTGAGAAGATAATAAGAAATCTGTGAAGAAGATATAAAACAAATAAAGTTGTTGATGGAAATTAGAAAGAAACGAAAGAAACCATTACTAAAATATGATTTTCAAATCATGTTATATTTATTATTCCCACATACTACATATCTTCAGGGTATTTCTATATTTTAAAATGAAATTTGAGAGAATAAATTTTAAGAAGATTTCCATATTTTATTCGTAAATCACGATTTAGAATACAATGTAAAGGAGAGAGATAAACAAGTAGGCTCAACTCGAACTTGAAATGTATTTACCGGCCGCACCGTAAGCATTTGCGGAACGTAGTACATTCAGTTGGTTGGTTGTAATGGAAATATTCCATTGAGCGTGTTTGCCCAAGGCGGCATACCTACGTACTACAGACAGCGTATATTTTCAAAGATTTAATTAGACATAACTGTGAGTAGATAACCGTTTTGCCAAGCGTACGGGCATCGGGCTCAACAATAACAAGTAAGAATAATCAGGGGGAAATCATCTGGCTACGCGATTTAAGCCATTCCTTGCCTTAAGCTAGACAAGCTTTTCAAGCGATGTTTAATTTATACAGCACTTCCTGTACATTACCTTTACCACCGCTAATAAAGTATACATACTATGTTTCAAGATTTTTGTTAAGGAAAAAAGTTCGTCAATAAAATACGTACATGTTAATATCATGGCGATGACGTCCCGTTTAGCGTACATATAAGCAACATTTTTCGATGCACGTTAGAACTTTGTATAATATATTATAAAATAATATAACTTTGCGCTTGCTATTCTGGAATTTTCCCGGCAGAGCACAAGGTAATGCCACTTTAGTTAATAAAGTGTTGTTCATTATTATTAAAATGAAGTGTACCTGTTACTTGGTTCATTTAGTGAAATGAAATGGAGGTTGTTATTTTCAGCTATTTCATATTTCATTTATTATTTGATATATGCCTTAGAAAGATTTGAAATGCTTACAGAAGGCTTGGTTCTGCTTCCAGAAGACTTCATATTGTTTCTGAAGGACTTGAAACGTTTCCAGAACACTTGAAATGCTTGCAGAAAATGTGACATTTCTAGAAGGCTTGATGTTGCTTCCAGAAATTTGATATTGCTTCTGGAAGACCTCAAATTCTTCTAAAATTGTATTCATACAAAATTGTTAATTGTTTTAACTGGGCTGAAATTAGCACTTTCAATTATTATTTTTTAAATGTTAATATATTATTGTATTTAGTAGTTTCAATGACTACAAATACTTCCAGAAGACATGATACTACTCCTAAATGATTTGCTATGCTTCCAGAAGACTTCTTACTGTTTCTGGAGAACTTGAAACGTTTCCAGAAGACTTGATAATGCTTCTTGAAGACTTGAAATGCCTGCAGAAAATGTGACATTTCTGGAAGGCTTGATGTTGCTTCCAGAAGATTTGATATTGCTTCTGGAAAACCTGAAATTCCTTTAAAATTGTATTCATACAAAATTGTTACTTGTTTTATTTGGCTGAAATTACCACTTTCAAATATTATTTTTTAAATATTAACATATTATTGTATTTAGTAGTTTCAATGTATTGTTATATATTTTATTGTAATAAAATATTAAATATTACGAAGTTCAATAAGTTTGCGTTTATAGTGGTACGGTAAGGAGACGTGAAAGATTAAATTATCATGTATGCATTATTTAAATGAATGTTTTACTACTTTTAAAATTGTCCTGTTTTCGTTGATATGTATGTCATCGACTCATCAACAAACAGACATAATTTTGTATATTTTATGGTGTATCGAACAATGCTATATTATTTGACAGTGAATGTTAACCTTTCTCTTATACACCAGCTTTAGATGATTAATCATTTATTATCTAATCATAAATTAAATTCTGATAAAGAATGTATTGGCGAGGGTTCGTTCAATGCTCGCGAAAATATAAAGCTGAAACAGCAAAAAATAGTGCATCAAGTTCTGTGTAGAAATGTGGTCCATATAATGTGTTAGTTATAATATTCCACCTCAGCGCCGTCTTAAACCTGTTTTTGTAATGATATGCATGGTATCTCCATTATACATGCACTCAGTATCCCGGTATACATGTACCCAGTATTTGACTCACACATGATTATGAGGGTATATGAGTCTGTACTGCTAACAAAGATAATTAAATAACCAAGATAATTGCATTCGTTGGTTTTTACGATATTTTCAATTTTGGCCTCTAGAGGAAAAACAAAAGACGATAGCGCTATGAAGCTTTCGACTTTTTAATTTATATAAAAAAAGATTTAAACAGATAAGCTAGCTGTTTTCAATTCTTACAATTTCCAACATTGGCTATTCAGACATTGAATTTAAGCCATCCTATACAGGTTGATTCAAAATCGATGTTCGAATAGGCTATTTCGTTTTAGAGCCTTTTGGTCTGCGAAATGCTGCTCAAACTTTTCAGCGGGTCATAAATGAAATTTTAACAGGTCTCGATTTTTTATTTGTTTATTTAGACGACATACTAGTTGCTAGTAAACATAAAACTGAACATTTACAATATTTATCCACCTTTTTTGTAAGATTAACTGCTTTTGGTTGTTTATAAATATACAACTTAAAACATGTATTTTTGGTATATCTTCGTTAGACTTTCTTAGTCATCACGTTTCATCTGCAGGTTCAATCAGATAAAATGTGATTCAGATTTAAGAATTACAGTTATTAATGATTTTCCTAAATCCAATTCATTCAACAGTTTACAAAGGTTCTTCGGCATGATAAATTATTACCACAGATTCATTCCTAATTTATCAGAAACACTACAGTATACTTTGACAAATACTCTTAATTCGAATCAGCAAAAAGACATCGATTATTGGTCTGATGAACATAATTCGGCATTTCAACTGCAAAAAATGAATGTAATGAAATTACGTTGCCTTTGTTTGCTCATCCTTCAGAATGCTGCTCTTTCCTTTAATACTAATGCTTCGAATTAAGTTATGGGAGTAGTACTTTAGTAAGCTATCAATCATGAAACTCAATTAACTAAAATAACAACTAAAACAGTATTCGCAAATTATCAAAAATTATTTCATTTTCAAATTTATCTCTTTATAATTAACTTAATATTCGCAAAATTTCAAAATTTCTGTCATTCCGGATTTTGTGTAACTCTTCATTATCTCAATCACATTTCTTTTGGCTTTATATTACGAATAATATTAAATTATGGATCAATACTGATCTTCCTTGCCAAAAAAAAACTAAGATTACCAAATACATCAATTGGATGTAAAATTATCAAAATATCGCATCAATACATCAAATCTCCTATTCTAAAAATCCTTATTCCGGAAGGCAGATTTAAACATTGAACTAAAATTAGAACTAGCGCTATCATTAGAAACTTTCGGGTTTTGCCGTGCGTTTTTGAAAAAATGTTTGACGTTTCGGATGCCATGTTGCAACCTTCTACAGAAACTGGTTCGAAGTCATTTCGGCAAACATTTTTTCCAAAAAACGCCCGGCAAAACCCGAAAGTTTCTAGTTTTAGATCTAATGTTCGTCCTAGGGATAGTTCTCGTGATGGTTCTAGTGTTAGTGCTAGTATTAGGTCGTGAAAGCCTTCGTACCTGCATGTTCATATTGATCTTGTAGGTCCTCTCACTACCTCGTAAGGATATTCTTATGTTTTGACAATCATTGATAGATTTACACGCTGGCCAGAAACATATCGTGGAAAACAATTTGAATCCCAACTTTTCTCACAATTTAGTATACCAATTGGTTCTTCGTTTAAAACATGCTGCTAGAGGAAGCAATAACAAGTGGAATAACGATCTGCCCATAATTTTGTTAGGAGTAAAATCTTCTCTAAAAGAGGATCTGAGATGACGTTCTGCTGAATTGGTTTATGGTTAATCTCTTCGTTTATCTGGAGAATTTTTTGTTGATTCGCATGCTTCTCTAGAAACTGAACCACTTCTTGTGAGCTTACAAGAAACATTTTTTAACATTAAACCAATTTCTGCGTTACATCACTCTTCAAAAAAAACCTTTTATTCAGAAAGACCTCCGTACTTCTAATTTTGTTTTTATAAAAACTGCAGTTCTTATTGTTAAACAGAATATTTCTCCTGAATGTGAGGGACCATATACAGTTATTAAAAAATTCAAAAAAAAATATTGTTATTTCTCGTCGCAATAAAGAGATAATTGTAAGCATTGATCATTTAAAAAGTACTTTGTTATTGAATACCAATTGTTGTGACTTGATCATTGATAATAGTTTAATGCATTCTAAAAAGAAAAAATTTCGTTTCAATTTCCCTATTTGATGTTGTTGTTGACTCGATTGTTCTTTGTGAGAGGAGACTATCAGTAGCGGACACTTGAGAGGGGACACTTATCGTCAAGGCGATATATTTATTTATTTTTGGTATTATATCATTATCATTTGTAATTCTGTAACGTCGACACGTATTCAATTCAAAATAAAATTATTTGAAAATATTATATAGAACACAAGCAGTCAATCTAAAATAAAATATATATTCTATTGTAATATATGTGGAATCCCCACAACATGTCAGCTACTTTTTCCTAACTCTTATAGTTTCCGAGATTTGGACAACGAATTTTAAGTTCATTGTAAAATGTATCAAATATTTGATATAAAGTATTAAAACTATGTAGAACATTGCGTGAAGGAATTGAAAGACATTCACAGTGAATGCATCGATAACTATTAGGAGTGTAACGTAGAATAATAACAATGCAATAAAATTGTTATAAATCATTATTTTGTATCCCTATATTTTTCAACTGAGCTCATGAGAAGAGCGATGATGGCTACAATTTGTGTCAGCATATGGTCAAAGTGAAATAATGGTAATTGTTATAACAGTGCATGAGGACAAAGAAATATTTTCTTGGTAGGTGACACCTTTAAACACTTTTATAGACGAGAATTTTGATTTTGGATATCAAATAAAGTACATCATAGGTGGAAAGGATCTACTACAAAGAAATGTCATAAAAGACATTTTCTTTCAAACATACCAATCTCAAAATTATAAAGTTCTAACGTACACCGAAAAATATTCCATATGTACACGCAACGTCATCACTGTGATGACGTTTAGCGAGTAAGTAATTTTTTAATTTAGCGTGTACCTAGACACTTCCTTTTAGTAAAACAAAACATTTTTGCTATAATAATACGAGTAAATTTTAATAAACACCCCTCATTTCCCCACTCTTAATAGCGGAACAAATCGAAATGGTAACAAACGGAATAGTAATTTAAACAGTTTCCGTTGTAAATTGAAAACTTTTCAGCAATTAATTCGCGCCAGTTTGCAATTAAAATTTTCGACCTGTGATCACCGGCCAACATTGGAAAAACTGCGGAAAGGGGGTGGGGGTCACACGCACAACACGTTAATTAATTTCGAAATTAGACCCCTCTTGGAAATGCTCCTCCTTTTTCTCATTACTCCGACATCAACCGGCCGTTCGAGGGCGCAAAAAGGAAAACAATTAATTACTTACGTCATCGCAGTTCAATTCCTAAGCCGCAATTAAAATTCCTACGTTTTATGCGACGCGAATTCCAGTTTGAAAATCCTGCGGATCAATTAAAAATGTAGTCGTGAAAAAACCGATAACATCTCCAATCGATGCCTTCGGGGGATATTAGGACCTTTGTCCTATAATTCAGCAGTTTAATGCGCAAAATAAAATGATATAACGGATGAAGATAGACGTGAAAATATCTAGTTACTAGAAGAAAAACGACATGTATTTACATGTAAATTGTGAGGGTCGACAGAGGTGCAGATGTCGTTAACTCTTAACGCCTTGTTAATAAAATAATACAAACGAGAAGATAAGATGTGGTAAAGGTCGCCTTCAATGTGACGTGAACGAAAACAACTGTCGTTAAAAGATCCGCCGGCTCTGTGCCACTCGAGATCAAATTCCGATCGGTCAAAAGGTGTTATGTGATACCACAGCCTGAACAAACAAAAAGGTCCTTCTTGGACGCGTTCTCCTCGGAACGTTACTCGAGTCTATTCAGATGGTAGGATCTATTTACCTAAACACACACAAAAAACAACCTTCAAATACAGCTTACACACAAAGAAAAGATTACTTACTTCATGTTAGACATGTTGAAAATGATGCAGATAATAATGTTAAAATTCCCAAAAATTTAATTAATAAATGTAATAAATAATTGATCACAAAAATGCTACCCGTTAGACCAAATTTGTAGTGGCGCAGAAAAGACATTTTAACAAGGGCTAAAACTTTGATGCCATGTATCTCGTTAAGGAGGAATTTGCGAGAATAGTTTTTCATGTATAACCTGCTCTATAAGTCTCAGCGGTTTTTTAAATCAACCTGTCTAATCAAGCGTATGATCCTTTTACAAGTCTCTACGTAACAACACCACTGCAGCAACAAAGAGAGAAAAAGTGTGCATATTTTGCATTCTTAATGGATCAGCAAAATAGTAGACAAATATGGATGAGTTTTAAAAATCTAGGTGTTGGATAGAATGTGGGAATGTCGTCCTTACAATTGCATTTTAAGATGGTATTGATGATCGTTTTAGATGTTGTGTTGATGATCTCGTGAATAGTTTGCCACCTTTTGATACTAAAATTATCAACTCATATCTTAAATTTCTGCCTTCTGGATAATAAATTTCCTACACCGTGGAAACGGGCCTCAATTTTTTTGGATTTGAGACCTATTACTTTCTCTTTTTATTAATTATGAAAATGTACGTGGTAAGTTACGTCGAAGAAAACAATTTGATACCACATGAACAATTTGGATCTCGTGGTGGATTTAATTGAACGACTGCTATGTTGCGATAAACTGACGATATCTTGACTTCTACAGATAAAGGAAAGTATACTGCTGTGGTGTTCCTGGACTTCTCGAAAGATTTTGATACAGTCAGATATGCTGATTTTGGCGATTTACTGCGAAGCGTGGAATTGTAGCCTGAACCGCTATAACTGTTACAGGAGTATCTTGATAATATAATCTAAAGAGTAAAAATTGACGAGGAATTGCCCCTTAATGTCAAAAGTCATGAACGGTGTACCGTAGGGTTTGGTGTTGGGTCCTCTCTTGTTTGCTCTGCACACTACAAATTTAATGTCTTCAAAACGTCTTCAACATTTAAAATGAACCTGTACACAGATGATATTCAGTGATTCCTATTGTTTGATGAAGAACAATCGTGCACAAATGCTTATTAATGAGGACTTATCCGTTATATTTAGGGTGTTTCTGAAATGCGTATACAACGGAAGACCACAGACTCCTTGGTTCAAAATAGGCCGATTTAAATTAACTTATCTATATCCAAAGTTGTTTCGTTTCGCCGTTAGAGAACTTGAAAGTTAGCAAATAAAATTTGTTTATGCTTTATAATGCGATAATCCATCTAAACCATTTTTGAGATGTGAGTTCCTAGGTTCAATGAACGTCTTTTTATGGTTTTAGGTGGAATTTTAAAAACATACAAATGATGAAAAAGCCATATCATCAGCAGTGATTATGGACAAGAATTATGAGGAAAAATTCCCTAGTATTCAATTCCTTACTTATGTACTAAACACGATGTGATTTTGTAGTCAAAATGACGTAAAAAAATAAGGGTTGCAGATACTCAAAACTTCCTTTTTTCTGGCTTAACTGCTTATGTAATCAAAATCTTATAAGAGACAAAAAAGTTTCAGAACTAATGTATTCAGAAATTATAATTATGTAAGCGTCGTCTACCCAAAAAAGATATGGACTAATATTCGCCAATCACATGGCCTTTCCATCATTTCCGTATTTTTAAAATTTTTTCCAAAACCATAAAAGACATTGATTGAACCTAGGAACTCACTCCTCTAAAATGGTTTCGATTTACTAACGTGTTCTCGAGTTATAAAGAATAAACGAATTTTTTTTTGCTTACTTTGAAGGCCTCTTTAAGCGAAACGAAGCAATTTTGAATATAGATAAGTTAACTTAAATTGTTCTATTTTGAGCCAAGGAATCTATGGTGTTCTGTTGCAACACATCATAAGTTTAAAATTAACCCGGATAAGTCAGCTTGTATCTGCTTTTAGGAGAGCGAACGGCGTTAATGTGTTGAGTTCTAATCTGGATGTCAACATAAATGGTCCCAATATTAATGTTTTCACAGAGATGAAATGTTTAAGATTGACTTTAGATAACTTTTTTAGGTACAACACGCAGATTAATAGTTATATAAAAAAATTCTATCTAGGTTTACATAAACTTTATCCACATAGGAGTTTTCCTTCTACTAAATTGAAATAAATTTGGTGTGATTCTTAAGTTTTGTCTCAATTTAACTACATAGCACCAATATATTATTCGGCAATCGATCTGCATACTTCTGATCGTTGTCTTAGACACATATATGGCATTCGTAAGTTTGATAGAGTTTCTCACAAGCTTAAGAATTGCTTGTGAGAGACTCTATGTTGACCTTGAGAACTTAAGTAGTAGGGTGGTTGAACATGAGAACGCGGCGAAAGGTCCATAGTTTTTTGTTGTTTCAAAAGAAAATCACGACGAGCTGAGTCTATATGTATTTGCCAAACTACCAATGGACCTCAACTTGCTTATTTTAAATGAAATCTAGTAATATTGAATATTTGAAATCCTCGTTAAGGTTTATTACAATTTTATATAAATCATCATATGGCTATTCAAAAATAGTGCTATTGTTGAATTATTCTTCAAAATTTTGTCAGGTACAACAATAACAACAAATAATAATTTTTGGTACTTACATTCGAGTCCGGCCAAATATTCTCAGGATTTAAACAGAAAGGACCCGTAGCTTACATCCACCATGAAAACCTTTTTAAAACATTATACAGGTGGTCAGAAATTTGCGCAGAACTTCCCTATCTCAAAATGTCCAAAGCTTCATTGTTTTAACTGGCACTCCCAATTTTTTTTTCGCCAGCTTATTCTACGCCAAAAAAATAAGGGAACTTTGTCAATACATCTCTATCTAAACTATATAATTTTCGTGGAAACATAAAAAAATTAAAATTTATTCGATTATTAGTAAGTTTTGAATTATTAGTTGACCTTGAAACAACCAAATCAAAGAAAAAACATTATCGTATTAGCATGTCCCGTTAGGCTTTAGTAGTGAAAAATTCTTTAATTTACCAGTATTCATGTTATCGCTGCCATAAAAAATGGTTATAATTATTGCTTTCCATGTTGCAAGTATGCTAAATATCATTTAAATAAATAAAATATATATCTTCTTTTCTTGCAAATTGTTTTTATTTTAACGGAACTAGTTTCTACTATTTTACATAGTCATTTTCAGCTGAATCTACAAATTTATTAGAAATTACTGTTTAAAATTATGTAATATTATGTTTTGATATAAAATGATTAAATAACTTAAAATAAAATAATTAAAATTTAAACACTAAAAACATGCAAAACGATTTACAATAAAATGGTCGAACTTAAACCTGTGTGAAAAGGGACGATGTTATTGTAGAACAAGTAAGACGAATTCAACGTAAAAGCAGCTAACTCAAAAACACAATAAAATATAAATTAAATATCTCTCAGAAACTTGAACAGCGGTGTAAATTACATCTCCAGCTGATCATTCAATATGATGTAGTTCTTATTTTTATTATGTTTTTCATTTTCTAATGCTTCTAATAGATCTAAATAGAAACCTTTTTTTATGTTTATGGATAAGTTTTATATTTTCAAAATCCATTTTGTGTCCGGTTTTACTCATATGTTTATAAACAGTAGAGTTGCATTTACTTTTGTGTTCTGTTATTCTGTTTTCTAACTTTCGACCTGTTTGTTCTACGTATATGTTGTTACAATTATTACAATTATATATAAGCTAACTTCACATTCTTTCGGTTTATTGTATTTGTTAAAATGATAATTGGATAATAAGTGTAAGGTTGAATTTTTGTTAGAAAAGGTCAAATTTATATTGTATTTTATTAGTATCTTTTTAAGAGATAAAGTGATGTTGTTAAGTGGAATTGATTTGTAAACGTTACAATGTTTTTTTTTGTGAACAGCGGATCCTGTTGTACTTTAATTTTATTAATCAGTTTGTTTATGTTTATAATAGGATAATTATTATGCTCGGCTAATTTCATAAGGAAGTCCATTTCTTTTTTATAATTTTCTTCGGATAAAGAATAATTAAAGAGTCTATTAATGATATATCTGAAACTTGCCATTTTGCTCGAATAGGGATGTTCGAATCATATGGTATTATTGTAGAAATCGAAGAAGGTTTTACGTTGAATTCGTTTAAGTTCCACCATTTTATTGTAAATCGTTTTATATATACATTTGCAGGTTTTTAGTATTTGAATTTTAATCATTTTATTTTAAGTTATTAGGTCATTTTATATCAAAACATAATATTACATAATTTTAATATGCTTCGTGTATATTTGTTCTTTGTGATATCAATTTTATTTGTTTGACCGTAAGTTCTATTAGAATTTTAATTTATAATTAATTTCAGTAATTTCTAATAAATTTGTAGATTTGGCTGAAGATGACTATGTAAAATAATCGAAACCGGTTCCGTTAAAATAAAAACAATTTGCAAGGAAAGAAGTTATATATTTTATTTATTTAAATGATGGTGTGTTAATGCTGCCCTTTTATAACGAACATTTGAATGATGAGCTTATTAGAAATTATAGGGTAAATTTGGTTTCTATTTCGTGATCATTATTTTATCCAAACCTTCTCTGTAAATTTTACAAAATTATCTACAGCCGCTAAAGTTAAAGCGGAATCAGTTATTATACCAACACGGCAGAGCTGCACCTCCAGTAGTTTGTTAACTTTATTAAAAAAAGAGTTCGTGAAGCAATTTGATCTGCTTCTTCGGAAGAAATTCAGAATTCCACTCATGCCCGGTTTTTAAAGAGAATTCATAAATGTTTGGAAGTTGAGTGCAACCAATTCGAAATTTTTTCTTTGAAGTTGTTATTTCTTTCCGTTTTTATGAAATAAGTAAAATTCTATATTTTTTTTGTACTTCTTTATTAATTGGATAAATTTATTTTCGGTTTTTCATCTGCTGGTAGAATTGAAAATAAATTTATGCATTTTCCATTTAATAATGAAGCACAGCAAACAGAATTTTATTTATTTACTATAGTTATATTAATTGTTTGTTCTTGTTTTTTATTTTCCATCTCCATTGTTAAATGTAGTACCTTTATTTCTGTCCAACTACAGAAAAAAATTATACTATTATGAATATTATTACCTCGCCAATTGGCTGTATCTTCAAAACATACCTTCTATTCTAGCGTACAATAGCTTTTATTTCATTTCCATCAAATCAAAGCCAACAAATAGTTTAAAGTTTACAAATAATGGAATAAATTTGAATTTGTTCATGTTTTTACGAAAATCATATATTTTAGATATGAGATGTATTGACAAAGCTCTCTTACATTTTAGCGTAGAATCAGCTAGCATCAGCTGGCACCCCCAAAAAATTGGGAGTGCCATTTAAAAAAATGAAGTTATGGGCAAATTTTATGTTCAAAACATCCTGTAGAATTTTATTAAAAAACTGTTCATGATTGATGAAGAGCCGTAGCTTTTATCAACCATTCTCTCTGTGCAAATCCTGAAAATATTTGGCCGTACTCCAAGCGAAATCATATTGATGTTTGACTGATAATTTTTTGCATCAATGTAGATATATGTACATTTTTTTGTTTTTGTGTTTTTTTTTTTCTTTGCAATGTTTATGTTCAGAAAATCTTAATTTTTGTTTATTAGTTATGCCGAATTTATTCTTAGGTTGGTTAAAGCAGATTACTATCTAGAATCTGTTATTTAAATATTAATTAATTATTATTAATTAAATATTAATATTTCGTTAACCTTATTTAATTGATATGTTGTTAATCTTGTTATTATTTTGCTACATATTACTTATTATTCGCTTTTCTCTCACATTTTTGAGTTGTTGTAACAGTTAAAGCCATTTAAAGTTTTGATCTAGAGTTACATATAATGATATGAAACATCTTCAGACGTCTTCTGTTGCACGGCTACACCCGAATGTTTCCACTTCTAAGTATAGTGTTAGTTTTAGTTTTACTTACAATTCAAATATACAGGGTTGCCAAATCAGTTTGTAAAGTAACTATATTTAAAAAATTATTCATTGTAGAAGCCTTCGTTAAAAAATGTCTTCAGATGTAAGGCTAAACCCAACCCAACTCAACCCTGTATATATGAATTGAAGTAAAACTAGATCTATCACTAGACCTAGAACTAGAATCATCCGGGTTTAAAATAAATCCGATTGATTTTATTGATTAGATTTTTATTTTTAATTTTTTTACATTATATAGTTTAAAATTAAACTTTTTGTGGAACAACTTTTTGCATTCAGTTATTTTGCAGACAAAATAATTTCTTAGCCGATTTCTTAACATTCCAAATGTAAAGCAAACAAAAAAATAAAAAATTGAAACAAAAAATAATTTACTGCAGCTTGTGCATCTTAAATTAAATATTTTGTTTTTTTTTGAGATAATTTTTGAAGAAATGGGACTTATAATATTCAATCCACTTTTTTAACTTAATTAAATCTGAAATGTATGGCGGAATTACATCTTATTGTTATGCGATTACAATTTTATAAATAACTTTTTGAATTAATAGCCAGATGTAATCACTTTCAATTGGATAAAATAAATAAACAATATAAAATAAACAAAACATCAAAGTATTTACTTAATGTGGGATACGTATACTTTAATGTATCGACGATTACGAAGAACCTTTCTTCGTAATCGGTTCTTTAGAATACGTATCAGTTTGTTAAATGTGCGATACTCAAAATCTTTTGTACGATAAAAATCGATACAATGAGACTTTCTCCGCCAAATCTGATGATTTGGCAGAAATAAGCCGGCGCAGTCCAAAGAATAAACACTAAACGGAGCTCATTTTTCTCCGGCAAACGGTTTAGAAGCGGTGTATTATTTCTTTTACGACCACGATGCTGTGGCCGGCGCGCCAGTTTTTTTCTATGAAATACGGAGGCTCCTAAGCTCCGAAGTGAAACCTCAATTAAGGGGCAACAATAACAGATCTATTACCGGGTTTTTCTGCCGAGGGCGAGAAAACTGACGTCCCGAGGCACATTGCCGATAATTTTTCTCCCGTTAGACTCTAGACAGGTCTCTATGTCACTGTCATATACACGTAGACCCAACCGGCAATGCGAACTGCCGAGACACAGCTTTTTCTCTTCTTCAACTCGAAACAAATGATACCGTATTTCTTGCATAAACTTAAAATAATTTGTAATATTTTTTTCGAACCTACTTTAGTATCGATTTATAAATATATTCGTAACGGTTAAACGATGGATGTGCCATTTGCATGATTACCCACTAAACAGTTTGTCTTGGGAACATAAAAGTTGCTGAGGAAATAGGTAAAGTTTAACGCGCAGTGCAACGTTAACCGCGAGCTTAAGGCTCGCGCACGGACTTTTCCTCCCACTGGAACCAGCAAAAGCTCTTCGATGCGGATCAAAGTTACCGCGCTACGGGCAAATGACAGCTGAACACGCCATTACGCTCACGGCGCAAACTTTTACCGAATAGATTACACAGAGAGAATTTCCCTTCCTTCCAGCCTTTGATGGTATCGGACGTAATAAACATGACCAACGTAATTATTTTCGAATTTGCGCTCAATTCACAATGAATCATCAACAACAACATATCCAACTTAATTTCATCACAAACGAGTTTTACACAAAGAAGATTACCACTCATAACTTTGAGTTACATCTTAACTTGACAGCGTTATGTTGAAAAAGTGGTTCCCATACAATTCTAAACGTTTAACCGGGTATTGTAAATGATACGAGCTGAGCATACTATCGCCGAAACTAATTGAAGCGTGAGCGAGATAGGTAAAATATTGATTTCGGCGGCACATTGTGAGAACAATGGGCATTCCGAAACGTTGCCAGTAACATATTGGTTGCCTTCGTGTAATATTGGCGAACCGTGGATGGTCTTTAAGGCTATTTCTAATCTGTGAGTTCGCAATGTACTGATTTATTACCGCAATTTAGAATCTAATCCGCACTTCGATTATGGTTGAATTCCTTTTGAATAAAATTCGTAAGATTGATTCGATTCCTACAACCACTTTATTTATGTATTTATTTAAATTAAAAAGTCATACCTTTGTTATAAAAGTTCATCAAGGAAGTTAAAAGGGAGAATTAGGTAATTAACTCAAATTCGCTACCCAATCTATATGATGTTAATTGGGGTGGCTAGAAATGTCAGGGAGGTTTACAGCCCCCACAATTAGATAGGGATTTACGTGTTTTGTAATTTAGTTATTTTGGGGGAACCCAACTTCGATAAATAATTGTTTAAGTAGATAACTAATTATACAATAAGAGCTGGTAAATTCTACGTTGTTAATATTACTATTGTTTGGATAACTCTGCAATAAATTATCTTAAATAAATAATCTTCAAAATGATAATACTAGCTAAATTTGCTTTAAACTGCTTTGTATTTCATGGTTATATCTCAATTTATTAAACAACAACAAATTTTGATTTGAAATGGCTTGAGTTTCATCATGATATCTCAATTTAATCATGAGATACCATTTTTTAAAGTTTATGTTTCATATTCATAAAATAAAAATGTGGAGTTTAATAAGAAATATCATAACATCTATAATATTTTCGAGGTCACTATCTGGGGGGTGAGAAATATCGAGTTAAGGCGAATATATAAGGCCAGTATAATAAAATCTCGAAAGGGTTTGACATCCTCAGACTGAAGATGTTTTACTGACCTTTTAAATTTTTGTTTTATTTTGCTGTTTGTTTAAAACCATGGGAGATTTCACATTTCACTCTTCTGTAAAATTGTAGCTTAGGCCTAAATAAATTAGAAAAAAATAGCTTGGACAAATTTTATCAAATGCAAAAAGAAATTTAAATTATTTAGAAAAAAAGAGAACAAATCTCTTTGAAAAATTACATCTTATACAGGGTGAGGCAAATCAGAAAAGCGTTTTTGAAATGAGAAAAAAAGTTTATTTATGAAAGAATAAAATTAGTAAAATTATTTTTTGAATATAATGTCAGGCAGATGACGTTCATTTTCAGGTTTATCGACCTTCATCTTTACGTGTCTCCATAAAAAATAATCAGGAGAATCAAAGAACCAAAGCACATGACCCTATTGTCTCTGCCAGATGTAAAGGCCCCTCATTTTAGAGATCGATATTTCTTGTTTCTTATAATCAGCGAACATTTTTGTGTATCATATGTTAATTTGGAAATTTTCAGATCTGCAGTTTTTCTGTTATCACAAATTAAGTAAAACGAGTACCCGATTTTTGAGATTCGACGAAATAATTTCAAATTTGAATTGATGATCAACCGATGTGTTCTTAATTTGGGGCATATTTTATTTTATTGATATTCCTTCCTCTCCGCGCTGTTTTCCTTTAATTTATAATTTCATTAAATCGCTCATAAAAAAATTAAGGAGATCTAATTTTGAAAAACTTACATTATTCAACAGATTTTGGTAAAAATTGCGTCTTACTAAAACTAAATATCGTTAAAATAAAGTGCGCACCACAAGAACACATCGGGTTATCGCCGATTTAAATTTACAATTTTTTTGAAAATTTCCAAATTAACACATGATACATAGATATATTCAATTTTTTTCATCGACTAATCAGTTTTAGAGTATGTGCTGTAACAACACTTGTTTCTAAGCCACACATAATATTAATTTGTGACTCCTGAGGCGCCGGTTTTTAAAAATATAAATCGGTGCTAAAAAGAATAGTTGAATTGGAAAAGGGCTCAAAGGACGAATGGAGAGCCGCCCTCAAAGAACAGAAGAATGAAAAACCCCGATGTTTCCGGCCTATGGTTCATTTGTAATAACTGCTGGCAGAAGATATTTATCTTTTGCCAGCGGTATTTACAGTTTTACAAGCAGTATTATGTCCTTAATTGGCAACTTTTGAACTTATAAGATGATAATTTTGTATTTTGCCAACAATATCTGATATTTTTAAACAAAATCAAATTTTGTGAACAATATATTTTTATTATCTTTTTTAATCTAAGCAGTTTCTTCACTCGGCTCTCTAGAAGCAGTAGCAAGTTATCTGCAGGGGTTCAGATCTTTTAGAGGCTATTCTCACATATTTAAATAATTAATAAGTATTTTATAAAAATGACGTTTTACAAAGAAAAATAAAAATTTACTTATTTGTTGAAGTCTATTAATAATAATAAATTAACACACTTTTACATGGACCAATAAAACAGAAAAGTAATGAGTACTAGTGAAAGTTCGTGTTTCCAACTTATGTGCTTCTGCGATAAGAATAGATTTTAAAGATCTGTGAAATCTCTTAGAGTACCGTTGTTTAGGGAATGATAGGTAGGTATATGAATTTGATTTGAATTAAAAAATTTAGTAAATTCATTGAAGAATTTTGATTCAAATTGAGAGCCTTGATCGTGCGGTTTAGCATGAATGATCGAAAAGTATTGAGTAAAGAAAGGATTAGCAATCGTGGGAGTCTTATATTGGAAAGAGAAAAAGCATCAGGCCATCTTATAAAGAAGCGACTGAAGATGAGGAAAGTTTAGAGTTTAGAATTTTTTAAAAAGTTTTATTTATTATGTTTTTAATAGTTTAGGTAAAGAAATATCCGCATTAATTAATGAAACTTTTGTGGTTAGTAGTAGTATCAATTTATCTAGATTTTGAGCATAAGATTTTTAATAACAACTACTAACATCTACTAACTTAGTCTACTAACATCTGAAATAGTAAACACAAAAAGAACCTTTCTTCTTAAATTTAAAGTAACTGTTAGCACTTTTTTGCCATACGTTGAAATAATAGTAGCGTGTGCAGCTGTTAGAAAAGAATTGTTACCTTTACGATAATCTGAACAAATGTTACGTGGTATGTCTGAAATATCAGCTCCTGTATCAATTAAAAATGTAATTTATTGTAACGATCAAAATTAAATAAACGTAAAGAATTATTATTTTGTAAATTATTATTAAATTTTGAATTATAAAATGTTAAGAAATTGCTATTTGAATTTTAATAAAATGTTTGTTGTCTTTTTTTGTACTTATTTAAAGATTGGTATGTAAAAGCTATTTCGTTCAACCGGTTTCGATTTTATTAAATCATCTTCAGGAACATTCGGGAGCACCTATAGATTATAATCTATTCCTGAAGATGATTTAATAAAATCGAAACCAGTTGAACGAAATAGTTTTTACATACAAATCTATAAATAAGTACAAAAAAAATACAACAAACATTTTATTACAATAAAGATGGAAGAAAAAAGCAAACTTAACAATATTTGAATTTTGTTTATTATAATTTTAATAAGAGCTGTACCAACATTCCAAGGCTTTATCTTTGAATCTGTAGTGATAATAACAAAGTGAAAAGATTGGTATTCATTTGAACGATTTCTAGAATTAAAACGGAATCTAAGTATATCTTACAATTAGTTGATAATTTTGACAACTAAAATGTGATCTATAATTATTGTCTCTATCTTAATTTGAGATTAAGATGGAAAATTATTAATTATTAATGATTAATTTGTTCAAAATCAATTTAATTTGATTAATATTTAGTAATTTAGGTTTACATAATTGCTTGTTTTTGAAAAATATCTGTGATTAGTGATTGAATAGAAATTTTTATAGCAATAATTGCTTCAAAGATCAATTTTTTTGTTAATTCAATTGAGTTGTCTGAATTTTGATTAATATTGGAAATATTATTGTGAGGAGCAAGTTGATGAAAGGTATCCCAAATTTTATTTGCAATCATCAATATTTCTTTTTATAAGCAAGAAGTGCTACAAAGATGGAATATGTTAGCCGGCCCTTCCAGAATGTTAAAAAGAGATCATGAGTAACCATCTGTGTTCCGCCAACGGTACTCAACCTCCATAGAAATCTGTACCTGAGAACAGTTCATCAAGTCTTTTTTTTTCACCGAATGATAGTCGAGAAATTAAAGCAGCCTAAATTGTGTTGCATATATTTTTCTCAGGAGGTGAAGAGATAAAATCAACAATATTAGAAGTGATATCGAAAGGCAAATTTGCAATCACGAAATGATACTTGAACATATCATTTGTTATATTAGAAACACAAAATTGGGATTTAATTTGAGTGAACCAAATTTCAGGTGTTGTTATCGAAAAAGAAGGCAATTTAATTGAACTCAAATGTCCAATATTATCGTTACAATTTTAAAGTGAATCATTATTATTTGTATGTTAATAATGTTAAAAAGTAAAAAGAAAAACGTGGTCTTGTTAATGTTTTAATTACTTCATTTAACTATTGCCTTTCATAGTAACGACTCGCTCTGAGGAAGTATCGAAATAGATACGAAATGTTGGCAGAATGAATTGAATTGCGGTTATTTATTGCCCTCACATTATTGCCCTTACATTATATATCCAGAACAATTTATTAAAAATGGAGAGTTTGATATAAAAGATCATAATAAGATTATAGAAGTTAAGAAATTATTTATGGCACATTAAATCTTAATCAATTCTGCTTTAAAATGTTCTTCATTTCATCATAATATCTGAATTGGTGGCTTTCATATCCATAACAATTAAAAAAGTTTGACATAAAAGAAGAAGAGAAATTATTTATTGCAAATCAAATCTTTGTCAGTTTTGCTTTAGATTTTCTCTTATTTCATCATAATATCTCAATTCGTTACTGATTGTGAGACACAATGTTTCAAAGTTTGCGTTTCATATCCACAATACATTTTAAACATAAAAGTTTAAAGTTTATTTAAGGCACACTAAAAGGCTCCATTGGTTCGTACGATTTTTTAAGATTTATGTTTTATATCCAGAACAATTTTTTAAAAATACAGAATTTGATATTAAAGATTTTAACTTACGTGATCATGAAAGTTAAGAAATTATTTTTGGCATACCTTAATCAATCTTAATCAATTTTGCTTTAAAATGTTTTTATTTAATTATGACATGTCAATTGGTTCGTGATATACGATTCTTTAAACTATTTGTTTCAAATCCCTAATAATTAAAAATGCTTGATATAAAAGACCATAACTTCGATGATTGTGGAAGTTAAGAATTTTTTTATGGCATATAAAACCTTAATATTTTAATTTTGCTTTAGAATGCTCCTTACTTTATCCTGATATCTCAATTTGTTAGGAAGACACGAATTGACAAGACTTATTTTTCAAAGTTTGCTTTTCATATCCGTAAAAATTAAAAATACAGAGTTTGATATAAAAGATCATAACTTCGATGATTATGGAAGTTAATAAATTTTTTATGGTATATTATATCTTAATCAATTTTGCTTTAAAATATTCTTCATTTGATCATGACATCTCATATGATTCGTGATTACCATTCTTAAGACTGTTTGTACCATTTTCATAACAATTTAAAATGCTTGATATAAAAGATCATAACTTCGATGATGAAAGTTAAGAAATTACGTATGGCACAATAAATCTTCATGAATTTTGATTTAAAATGCTCTGTGTTTTATTGTGACATCTCAATTCGTTCTTTTTTTTTTAAATTTATATTTTATATTCAGAACAATTAAAACTGCAGAGTTTGGTATAAAGGACCACAACTTCGATAACTATGGAAGTTAAGAAGTTATGTATGGCATATGATATCTTCATCAATTTTGCTTTAAAATGCTCTTTGTTGCATCATAATATCTTAATTTGGTCGTGGGACACGATTTACTGTTTAATTTATTTTTCACATCCATTACAATCAAACATGAAGAGTTTGATATGTCATAACAACTATACTTATGAAAATTAAGAAATTGTTTCTTACACATTAAATTTTTTAGCAATTTAGCACTAAATAACAACTAAAACTAGAGCTAACACTAGTCGTAGAATTGGGAACGTCTTCAAACGCACGGCTAAACCCAAAACATCATCCAAAACATGGCATCCGAAACGTATATTGTCTTCAAAGAACTCACGGCAAAACCCGAAAATTTCTACTTTTAGATGTAGTATTAGTCCTAGTGTTAGTGTTAGTTCTAATTTTAATTCACAATTAGAGTGTTGGATAAAAAAAATCAAAACAACGGTGATTATTTAAACTGAGAAATTATTTAGAGCATATTAAATCTTCAATAATGAATTCAAATGTTTATCATGTCATCTCATTTCAGGATAATTATTGAGTAACAGTAACACACATTAATATTTTCATTGAGTGCTTTAAAAATTGATAAATATTACGCAGCATATTTCATAATGAGTTTAATCGTATTTAAAGTTTTAAAAATATTAATAGTACTGAAATATTTAAACACATCTGGTAGTAATTGTGGAGACCCGATACAGTTAGATGATGGATTAGCCATGAGTAAAACTCCCATCCATCAAAATTAACGTTCTCTCTTTTTATTTCTGAAGGCAACGACGTTGTCGTACCTTAAAATGAATACTTCAAGTTTGTTTTAATTTTAAACTTGATAGCGAATGAACCATAAATATGTATAACCTTACCCAATTTTTTTGTTATTTCCGCATATCCCAACGCATGTAGTTTGTTTAAAGTTTAACGTTTATTCAATTTTAGCGATACACCTCGCTGTGTCATTTGCCTAGTTGCTCGTTATTGTTCTGCAAATATTTGCAATTCATTTGCGTACATATTGATATTTGTTTAAAGAGGACCGACATTATTTAAAGTGGCCAGTTTAATGCTACGTATGTACCTTGCTGTCTAAACATTTATGGTAACCAGTGTTTTATCTAAAACGCATTGTTAAATACATCCAGGTTTTAATGTTACAAATTTTTTAAATTTAATTTCGATTATTTCAGTGTGTATGTTACAATATACACATATTTTGTATGTTGAAAAGGGGTCCTAAAAAGGTGAGAGTAATAAAGGGTCGCAGAACGATCGTTATCGTTAACGTATCATCGATTTTCGCTTCGAGTCGAATAACATTTCAGGAGTGCACTAACTATTAACTTTTACGATACGAACAAACTACTGAACGGTACCCATACATATAAAAAGCAACTGTGACCCTCTCACATAAATCTAAATCCATCGTGTCACTGTGCCAGTGAAACGAAGATTTGGTATGCACCGTGGAGCATAAAGGTCGTTAGAAAAATAGTGGCTGCAATAATCGGACCGTAGATACAAATTTTTCGAAAAAAGTTCGACACCCGTTAGGGATTTATTGCCATCAGTCGGTTTCGATTTGTAATTTCGTCCGTTAACGACTCAACGATGACCGAATGGCTAAACTCACACGAATCGTTAGGCATCCGTATTTCAAATTTGCCTATATCTAACTGTACCTATAAATTAATTCGTAATCTTTGAGCACAATAACCAACAAACAATACGAGTAGATACAATACGTCAAAAGCAAAAGGTAGCTGTATATCCCAGGTGCGAAAGCGGTTTTAAGGTACACAATGGCCAAGTTCGTAATTAAATTGGATGATGCCGTGCTATACTGATTCTGATTACTAGGTGTTAACGTTACATGGCAGCCGAGCCGTAACATGTCAATAATTGCGTCTCGATACCGAAATCAACCGAGCACACGGATGGTTATGACGGCTTCGGGTCATCCTCTGCCTTATTTGGTAGCTGATTCCGGTCGCCACTGTATTCGTTAAGATCTTACTAATAAGGACCACAAGTTCCCAATTAAGAGGATTCTTTGCATGTCGCGAAACATACATCAATCAGTGCATTTTGATCTGTATAGTCAACCCAGTAATTGCATCCCTCCACACCATATTCGCTATATCCACCCAATTACATTGTCATCCAGTTACCAATCGGGTATACAGGATTTGTAATGCATACCAGAAATGGCCCATGTAATTAGGAATTAACATGCGCGGTCGTTTTTATAGACAGCTAAGTCAAGAGTAATGAGTTTAATTAACTTAATTAAATTAAATGAATTTATACGTCGATTCAATAAAGTTCTTTGAGGTCGCGGTTTTATAAAGGACATAGAGGTAATTGTAGTACACATTGACATTTTAATTTGTCGTAGGTGCGCGGGCGGATTTTGTGACCACTCACTCTTGGTTTGCAAAAATTTTAAATTTAAATAATTTTTCTTTGTGACCCCCCTTTGCGTTCTAACTAAATAAAAAAAATTCAACGTTCGTGATGCAGTTGTTGTGTACGCTCGTGGTTTTTCAGCGTTACAAAGCGAATTCCGAGCAACAATGCAGCCCTGATTTCAAATATTCTACCCACAAAGAATGGGTATTCCTAGGGGTAGAGAGTTGGGGAAGTTAAATATGACGAAGGAGACAATATTTTTTTCGAGAAAGTATTTAATGTTAATGTTAACAAAAGAAATCTCTGAAAATTTTTTGATTAATATTATTACAGAAAAACCTCGATGTAACGGGTCCGTAGTGTTTATTTTATGACTTGAAACATACAATATCTGAGAGCTAAAACTAGAGCAAATATTTACACTAGACGTAGAATAAGAAAAACTTGGGGTTTTCTGAAGAACCCAACTAAAATCGTACTCAAGGCAACCCAAAGTATGATATAAAAATTGAAACATTGATGAAATTAAGACATCATTTGTGGCCCATCAAACCTTTAGCAATTTAGCATTAAAATGGTCAAATATTTCATCAAATCTCAATTCGTTTGTGAGACACAGCTTTTTGAAATTTCTAACCCAACCCAACCTGACTCAAACCTTACCCAACCCAACACAAGTCAACCCAAATGTTTCTCGTTCTAAAGCAGTAAAGTATTAATTCTAGTTTTACAGTAACACACCCACTAAAACTAACAATAATTAGGTTGGGTTGGGTTGGGTTGGATTAATGGGTAGGTATAATTTAGTAATAATAGTACAGGAACCTAACATAAGAAAGACTGAAGATCTAAAAATTTGCAAAGTTAATGATTGCTGGTATTTACACCGCAATACTGCATCTTTTTCTCTACGCATTTTTTCTCAAATCGAGCAATACAAGATCTTGAACTTTTGTTGGATAATTTGGAAATCATAATAAGGCAGATTAGTAAACCAGTAATTATTGGAGGGAGAACTTCTATGGCAGGAGATTGGAAGCTAAATAAACGTGGAGAGCTGCTTAAAGAATGAGTGGTGGAGAATAAACTGGTGGTAGTAAATGAAAGAATACACCAACATACAGAGGTCTCCGTGGGACACCGCTCGCTGTCCTGAAAATAACAAGACAAATAAATCCAGCATAAATAATCAACTGGAGAGTAGCAAAAGATATGATGATGCTTTGAGATTGCACGACAAATAGACCAAAGAGTGGGTTTGGAAATATAAGCCGGAATCGTTAAAGAATATAGAGATAAACTTCCTTAAAGAGGTTAAAAGATGAAAAGTCCGAACCCCAAAATCCTTATCGATGCAATAATATCTGCGTCTGATTATTTTTTGAAAAAGAGAAAGCTTCATAGCCCAAGCGAAAGGTTACGGAGGTAAAGCTCCGGTAGAAGACGCAATTACAAATGAAGTTCTGGAAGCCCACGTAAAATCAAAACCTAGTGTTATACTTGATGGATGTGTAGAATAAATGGTTAATAGAAGGAAACTGCCCTGAAATTTGGAAGAGAGCGGTTCTAGTATTGATTCATAAACCTGTAAAATCTAATCAAAAATATTGTACAGACCTCTTTGTATGTCTGTACGTTAGTCTTTGTGTGTCAGTGAGCAAACTTTTAGAGAACCTGATTAACAGCATATTAATATAGACCTGAAAGAGAGGCAAGCCATGAAAAACAACCAGTATGGGTAGAAAGGGCAGAAGTATGATCGATGCGATGATAGCTATAGAGAGAAAAAATAAATAAATTCACATGCCCATAGCTTATCGGATACGCTGATGACCTGGCAATAGTGGCCAGCGAGAACACATCTATAAAAATTAAAAAGAAGACTGAATATTGTATAAAAGAAACAAAACCAATTCTTGAAAAGATGAGTCTCAAGCTTGTGCCAGAAAGAACTGATGTGGTTATACTAGAGAGAGAGTTCGAGAGAGTTCGGATTGAAAGCACTAAATCAGCTAAGTAGTTGGGAGTGTATTTAAACAAAGATCTAGAATGGACAATACCCTAGTAAGCTTGATGCCGAGAAAGAGAGGGTCGAGTCTAGGGAGAACTTGGTCAATTGATCACATTATATGCGACATCGGCTTAGGAACTGATGCTTCGTTATAAGAAATATGTCAGCGTGCTACGCGCAATAGAAAGACAAATGTCAATAACAGTAACATCCGCATACAACACACTGTAGACAGAAATGCTTAAAAGATGACAAGAAAGATGGGGAAAGTACACATGGTCGACCAGCACCTTTATAAAGGATGTATTGGTATGGAAAAAGTCTGCGGAAAGTACGGAGTACTATGCAACACAGGCCATGACTGGACATGGTACGTTCGTTCTTAAAAATATCAGGAAGATGATTTTTTTAAGATAAGATTTTTGAATGTAGAGAATTCCAAGAGGATAGCAGAATAAGCAGAATAGCTCAAGGGGGAAGATATTAATGAAGATAATGTCTTCGATTTTATGATCGAAGACATTATCTTGTAAGTATCTTGAAGAGTAAAAAGAGATAATTATGAATTTTCTACGATCTATAATAAAGGTGAAAGAAGTAGGGGAATGAAGACGTGAGCCTGAAAGAGCAAGAGGAAATTCAGATATGAAATATATAAAAGATTGTGTTAAAAGTTAGCTTGTCTTTTATTGTGTGAATGACCACGAACACTTGGAGGGAAAGGGAAGAAGATAGAATGGAGGCTGACCAGAAAAGGGGAAGGACCATTTCAAGAAGACAGCAAAATCACAGAAGAATTCATGGGTGAATATATTAATGAAGATAATGTTTCCGGTTTTATGATGACGGGAAAAGAGGAGAGATAATTATGAATCTTCTACGATCCATAATGAAGAAGAATGAAGTAGAGGAATGGAGACGTTAGTCTGAAAAAGCAAGAGGAAATCCAGATATGAAATATATAAAAGATTGTGTCAAAAATTACTTGTTTTTTTGTTGTGTGAATGGCCACGAGCACTTGGAGGGAAAGGGAGGAAGAAAGAATGGAGGCTGACCAGAAGCGAGTAAGAACTAGGAAAGAGGAACAGAAGATAGGGGCGACCTCTCGCCTCATCCAGAACAAGATGAAAAGAATGGAAACCGACAGGAAAGAAAGGGGAAAAGGAAAAGAAGATAAAGCCTCTCCCCCATCAAGTTATGAAATAATTGAAAAATTAACTTTGCTTGATTTGTTCAGTAAGGCGTTTGACACCATAAATCGTGAAATACCATTGTCATTGTTACATTATACCGGCCTTGGGCCAGATGTATATTTTCAAAATTATTTGAGTCACAGGAGTCAGCATGTCAGTCTTCCAAGGGGCTGCTCTAAATATTTGCGGATTTCTAGGGAAGTATAAATGGACCACTTCTTTTTATAATATATACACCTCAACTTTTTCGAAATATAACCGGCAATTACCATTTATATGCAGATAACTCTCTAATTATATCATATTTTCAGGCCCAAAAATACTTGGCATGGTGAATGATGACTTACGTATAATTACATATACTGCCTTCAAGTATTGCTTAAATGATGGGATCTTAGGCTAAGAGTCTGGGAATGGTGCTTGATCCTGCTTTGCGATTTGATGTTCATGTCAGCGGTCTGATTAAGAAGTCTATGGGAAGGCTGAAAGCACTGTATCCTGCTTCCTACTCATGGCCTATTGCCGCGCGATGTAAAAATGTTATGTGAAGCATTAATATTATTAAATTTTAGCGATATACTCTATGGACCCTGCTTGACTATAGCAACATCGAGGAGAGTTCAGTTAATTCAAAAATCATGTCTGCGATACATAGATGGGGTTAAGAAGTGCGATGGGATCTCACATACATTGTCTATGGTTAACTGGCTGAACATAGCTAACAGGAGGCTGCTACATACGGCTTGCTTAATACACAAACTACTCTGGGCTGGATAAACATCTTACTTGCATGACAGAGTTCATCATCGCACGGTATGTAATATGAACATTAGAAGGAAATCATTTCTTGTTATACCGAAACATAGCCTTATATAAGCGATTATTTTCTCATACGATTCAGCATGTTGTAATGACATTCCGTCAGCACCTAAGAAATTACGTGTATCATCATTTCGGCTGCGTTTACTTCTTACACAATAGTTTATATTATTAATTATTGTTTTTCTTTCTTTTTTTGTTCACTGCTAAAACTATTTTATATAGTTTAGTTTAGTTTAGTTCTAGTTCAGTCTTGAATAGTTTTAAATTTGAATGATTTGATTTTGAAATTGATGTAGTTAGTGGATTAATTTATTTCGGGTAATTTAATTGAACTTATTTTGTAACACATTAAGGATAACCAATGGATTGCAAACCACACTAATAATGGTAATAATCGCATTACTATTAAAAATTGTTTAAAAATATCTCGTTTTTGTATACATTGAATATATTGAATGACCGTGTCAGTGGACGATTGTATGTGGATACTCCGAGAGATACCCTGATCGGTGATTCCGGGAAGAGAGGGGGAGCTTATAATGGGCTGGATTGAATAAGCGTTGGGTTGGATCTTTAGCCACACATCTAAACCCGAATTTTTCAAGTTCTTGGTTTACTGTTAGTTCCAATTTTACACTAGTACTGTCACTAGAACTAACACTAACCTTAGAATTTGAATCGTTCAGCTTGGGTTGGGTTAAATAAAGTTTGAGATGAGTTAGGTCTTTATTTGCATAGCTAACTCCGAATGTTTCTTGCTTTAGGTCTAATGTTATTTCTAATTTTACAATATCTTTAGAGACGTACGATTAAATTCAAACATTTCTAATTTTTGCTCAATTAATATTAGCCATTAAAAATCTTTTAAGTTATATAAAGCAGGCAGATATGTTTACGCTCTGTGTTGTTAATTTAGCATGATAGGTAGTAGGGACAGACGGTGTATTGTACCTAATTTGCAATTTCACAAATTGCGTTACGGTTATCCCATGTATAGGGTATAACTCTACTCAGATGTATTACCCTGACTGATCGTCAGCACCTAAGAAATTACGTGTATCATCATTTCGGCTGCGTTTACTTCTTACACAATAGTTTATATTATTAATTATTGTTTTTCTTTCTTTTTTGGTTCACTGCTAAAACTATTTTATATAGTTTAGTTTAGTTTAGTTCTAGTTCAGTCTTGAATAGTTTTAAATTTGAATGATTTGATTTTGAAATTGATGTAGTTAGTGGATTAATTTATTTCGGGTAATTTAATTGAACTTATTTTGTAACACATTAAGGATAACCAATGGATTGCAAACCACACTAATAATGGTAATAATCGCATTACTATTAAAAATTGTTTAAAAATATCTCGTTTTTGTATACATTGAATATATTGAATGACCGTGTCAGTGGACGATTGTATGTGGATACTCCGAGAGATACCCTGATCGGTGATTCCGGGAAGAGAGGGGGAGCTTATAATGGGTTGGATTGAATAAGCGTTGGGTTGGATCTTTAGCCACACATCTAAACCCGAATTTTTCAAGTTCTTGGTTTACTGTTAGTTCCAATTTTACACTAGTACTGTCACTAGAACTAACACTAACCTTAGAATTTGAATCGTTCAGCTTGGGTTGGGTTAAATAAAGTTTGAGATGAGTTAGGTCTTTATTTGCATAGCTAACTCCGAATGTTTCTTGCTTTAGGTCTAATGTTATTTCTAATTTTACAATATCTTTAGAGACGTACAATTAAATTCAAACATTTCTAATTTTTGCTCAATTAATATTAGCCATTAAAAATCTTTTAAGTTATATAAAGCAGGCAGATATGTTTACGCTCTGTGTTGTTAATTTAGCATGATAGGTAGTAGGGACAGACGGTGTATTGTACCTAATTTGCAATTTCACAAATTGCGTTACGGTTATCCCATGTATAGGGTATAACTCTACTCAGATGTATTACCCTGACTGATCGTCAACCAGTTCGCTCGATATCCGTTCATTTGGATTAGGGCCGATGTTTATCACGCGAGTACATGGAAAATTGATATCGCTCATCCGAAACTAATTTTCAAATTAATACGAGTTCTGTTTGCGCAACGTAATGAAGCGGCTCGTGTTTCAATTACGAAAGCTCAACCGTATCTCCAACGTCCGTCGGCGACGTTTCGTCTCTCCTTTTATTTTTTTCGATAGCCCTAACCTTCTGTTTATTAAATCAACATCGTTCCAACGTAATGGATGTAGCATTGCTCTTTTACGTTCGCCCTTTTGTTTCGGAGAGCGGAGAGTAAACACGAAAGGCTTCAAAGGCACCGGACGCACGGTGTTTTCCGGAACCACGGATGTATTCAAATTGTTACTTTCATAAAAAACCGTACGCCATCGGCTCGTAGAAGTAAATAATACACGTAAACTTTTCAATTAATATTTATATAGATATCATTACAACTATTTAGATCAACAATAAAGTTATGGTATTGGCAAAATAGCTCGCGGCTGCAATAAATTGAAACGATACACATAATTGCGAGAAAGGTCGAGTTGGTTGAGTTAACTTCCATTGTACGATTTACGCCTTCCGATTCCTATCGAATAACAGCCACGTTATAGTAACGTTATGGTAACGTTCTGCAAATTCGTGTGTATTAAATTTACCAAGCAAGTGCATTCAATCCTAATGCATATATCGAGTTCTGCCGCGTATTATAGTTAGTTGCTAAATTGATTTAATATTTTATCACGTTTGCGGAAGCTGGTTGATTGATTTTCCGTGTTACAGGAGTGCACCTTGTGGATGCTGCCTGGGGAGACAAACATTAAATTATTTGCTGTGGTTATCGACCTATTTCCATAAAGAAATTGTTTTATAAATATAAACTTAACAGATTATTATTATTATAACAAATTTGTTGGAATCGAAATAATTCGAAATTTCCCGAGACGCATCTGGCCATACAATTTCAATTAATATTTAACTAATACAGAACGTTGCCCACGATGCAATCAATTTAGAGCTTATTTATCGTTTATAATATTTATGCGTTGCGATCAATGCCGGATTCATAAACTGGTGGGGAATTATGATAATATAATGATGTAAATCCGTTGTGAAAATATAATTAATACCATCAACATTCCGCATAAGTTTTCGTTCATCCGATAAGTATTTAATTACTATAGACGATATAGATGTTATTATTATTATTATTTAATACCTGCAAAAGTTAGAATAAAACCACCGATACTATTTTGCCGAATAAAGTTAAACTTGCAAGCTTTGCGTTTGATCTTGCTTTGTGCGCTTTGCAAAAATTTCATTACCTTGAATTCGAAGCGAATTACGCTTTATGAAAATAATTCATATATCATATTAAAGAGGATATTTTAAAGCTTAATCTGCAAAATAATCTATTTTTTAACTCCCATAAACGTGATCTACACGATTTTTTGATTCAAATTCAAATTTTTCACTTGAAATTAAACATTTATATATCAGAAAATAATAGATGGTGTCGAAGTTCATCCAGATTCTGGGAGGTCTGGGTATTTGTCTTAGTCGCTGACCTACCATATCCCAGATATGACAACCCGATTTACTCTGCGCTTTAGATCGAACGTCAACGGTACTAAGGTCGCACAATATCTAGTCGTGGTTACACTCAAATCAACTACGAAACATTGGTATGTCAGATATCAACGCAAAAGTTGATTTTTTTTAATACAAAATTGTAAAGCTTATTCGATCGTCATGCACCTTCAAAACAAAGCGTTTATTTATACGTGGCTAAGGTCCTTCTTCGTCGCAACGCTTCTAATACTAATAGAGAAAATACCGCATTCTACGGAACCTTTATAACCATCGATGCAGAAATGCCAAAAAAACTTGCATTTATCAAAAGCTATCTTATACAACACCAAAAACGTTTTGGAAGAATATGCGTTCTCATGACATAATAGAAACTCCTTCATACCGCAGCTTTGATTGTAATTCTTTATGTGCTTATTTTGCTCATTACTCTCGACGAATCAATCAAGAAATCAATATTGCTCGCTATCAGTGGATCTGCTCTTGTAAATTCTTAGAGTTCAATTACTTCACAATGTTTGATTATTATCAGGTTCGAAATGCTCTTGTAAACACGCACTCTGCTTATGTCGGTGCTGATTATGTTAGTGTTAAGCAATTCCTTCCCTTTTTGCACATAATTACTCCACCACTGCTTCATATCTTTAATTTCTCCTTAGAGTCCTTTCCTACAATTTGCAATTTACTAATTCCTACGGTTAAGTAATTTTCGACCAATCTAGTCAGGATTACCTTCATGAACATAAGCTAATTACCGACTATCAATCTGGTTTCTGACCAGGCCACAATACGTTATCGACACTCATCAAGGTTACTAATGATATAAAGTGTGGCTGCAATGATTGTCGAATAACCTTGTTGGTTCTGCTGGACTTCAGCAAAGGATTTGATGGTGTGGATCATAGCTTACTAATGTCGTCTCTATCTGGTATGGTTTTGCCCCTAAGTACATTGTTGTGTTCGGTCTTATCTTTCCCATCGTTCAATTTGTGTACGAGACACTTCATTTTCTTAGTGGCACGCTAATATGACTTTGAAACACATAAGAAGTCAATAAAGTGTCACGTACAGTACAGAAGAAGTGTATTGGGTCCATTACTATTTTCAGTTTTTATAAACAGTGTTACCAAATTCATTTAATGGAACTATCATTTAGATGCGGATGATCTTAATACCACTTGTGCAGTTTGTTCAGTATCTTCAATTTCCCAACCACTAACTATGCTTGTTAGGTCCTCATCATAAGCAATCAATTTTACACCTTTTTATCTCGCTCTTGTTCCAGTATTTGATCAAAAAAGACATTCCACAACATGGGCCTTAAGATAGAATCCTGTGTTAACCCTCTTCAATTAGTACCTTTATCGTATTTGTAAATACAACACAACCCAACTCACCCCTTTTAGTCTTGATTTGAGCGCTTTGCAGATATTTCATTATCTTATATTCGAAGAGAATCACACTTTATGAAAATAATTCATATATCATAATAATGAAAACTTTTTTAAGCTCATTTTGTACTATAATCTCTCTGCACGATTTCTGCACGATTTCTTATAATTGAAATACATCACCCATTAATTATCTAGTTCCAAATGCATCCTCTAGATGGTGTCGATGTTCATTCATATTCTTACGAGGTCTAGGTACTTGATTTAGTCGCTGATCCATCATATCACAGATATATTAATTTGGCGACAAGTTCTCTTTTCTTCGGAGTCTCCATCTCAATTAACTCTACACTGTCATCTCTAGCCTGTTTCACTATCTTCCTTTCGTTGGTTCTCCCCTGACCTGACAATTCAGGCTCTCATCCAGCATTATTCAGGCCATATATATGGTCCATATATGGTCCATATACAGTGTCTACATGAGTAAATAACGACAATGAGGGCATCATAAAGTTTCTTCTTAACAGCCACTTTCAAGCTATGGCGGTGAGGGTACATAAGGAGGGTATATAAGCAATCACATGATTACTAAATCACAAATTTCCATCAAGAATAACGCCCAAATTGTTGGTTTCTGGGTGTATTATTGACTTCTCCTTATTCAGAACTATATAAACATTATCCTGGTTGTATACATCAAAGATGACTACTTTCAATTTTGCCGGCTTAAGGGTTAAACAGAGACGCTCTGAATAATCGGAAATTGCTTGTAAATCAATATTTAGATTCCTACACATGACGGTGACATTCTTGTTATTGAAGTGCACATATGTCTGCGTGTCATCCGCGTACATGTGAATTTTACCATATTGCAACTTACTGGAAATCTGAGATGTATGCAATGTAAATAGTAAAGAGGATAGTATCGATCTTTGTGGCACGCCTTATTTAATAACTAGTTCTCTTGAATAAATTTCATCTAATTTTACAATTTGCCGTCTATTGCTTAGAAAACTCTCCAGTAACTTCAATGCGAATTTGCCTATGTCTAAATAATTCAGAATCGCTAATAGTATTTCGTGGTGGACTCTTTCAAATGCCTTGTTGTAGTCTAAGATGATTAAAAATGTACCCATAGTTTGTACCACAGCTTATTCCCAGCTGTTAACATGTCATCCGAGACATTTAGAAGTGCTGTAGATTTAGAAGTAGATTTTTTGTTGAGAAATTGCTTAAGTTGAATTTCCATGTACGTCTCCATAACCTTCGATAATATTGGCAGTACACTAACTAGTCGCAAATCATTCAAAATGATTTTTAATCTACCTTCCATGCATTGCAAAATAGGGAGTGTTCAAAACAGCACTTGACAATATATGTTATTTTGATTGACAACAGCTAGAGGAAATTAATATTTAATTTATCAGTACCAACGGCTGGCTACTTAATGTTTGTAATGATTTTCAGAATCATAGAAGTATCCACGAAAGTAAAGTCGAATTCATCACTATCTGGATTATGTTTACACTCAAAGTTCGTGAAGAAATCGTTTATTTGATTGACAACTTTAAGGTGATCTATAATGACGGGTCCATAATCAGGCGTGACATTCATCAATCTAAGTGTTTTCCACATTTTGGTGGTATCATTCTCAGTCATTACTGTTCTTAAATAGACTTTTTTCTTTTCGAATAGCTGCTGTGGTTTTGTTTAGAAAGTTTTATAATAAGACCAGTCATCTCGTTTGTTCGATTTAAACCTGCTATGTACTGTATCTCTTAATTTCATCAAGGTCTTTACAGTGAGCCAAGGAGCAAACGGTTTAGAAAATGATGACATACGTACAGGCGCATGTGTATCCAGACGTACTCGGTCATTAAAAAAGAATATTTTATCATTAATATTCTAAGATATAATTGAACGGCAAAGTATGTAGATCTTTTTCGAATTGTAGATAGTTTATGTACTTCAGTGTTTTATATATTTTCATGGATTTATTCCTTAGGGTATTCTTATGGGTATAAGGGATTACACCAAATATGACGTCGTGATCCAAGATGTGAACTTGTTCAGTACCAGAGAAAATATCCTCTAATATTCATCCGAATTTTCACTAATAATGATGAAGTCGATTACCGTGCCTGTCTTATTACTCGTCTTATTAGGACAGGAAATGATCTAGTAATGCGACAGTTCATCTAGTAGCTTGTTGAATCCTCTGGTATAAATGTTATCTATATCGAGAAAGTTTAGGTTACCATCCCCCATGCACTTTATCATACAGTTCCTGCACATTATCTAATGTATGGTGCAGTTCAGGAAGGAAACTCCGCTTAGAGACTGAAGGAGGATTATAAATATAACCAACAGCGATTCTCCTTCCGTTAATTTTCAATAGAATCCATATTTGCTGAATAATAAATCAATCTCAAATAACTCATATAATGAATTTTTACACTTAAAATTAAACATTAACATGTCAATAAATGTAAGTTAATGTAATTTTTTAAATCCACAACTTATTTATTGAAAAAAGTCTCTCCTCGAATTGATCCATGATGAGTTTTTTTTTCATTTCCCATTAAAACGCCCTTCGTCTTAATAAGGATGGTGATCGTGCATATTCATTAACGTCGGATCCTTTTGTTTTGAGGGAGTCTACTTGTTCGAACGAGTCCTTCTTTCATGTCTGTTCCCGATTTCACTTCTCTAAATATGGTAATTACAACCTATTTCTGCAACGGGCAGCTGTTAAGTGCAATTGTTGTCGTTTGTCGGTCGGTCGGGTCGTAAAACCGATACATCCCGGAGCGTTGGCATCAGCTTATCATGTCGGAACGTGCAAAATATCACAACATTATGCCAACAACGGCGTACTTCGTGGAATTCTGTTTTTGATCTACCCCTGATAACCCAATTTTGCTAATTACGGTGAAATAAAGGAGATCTGGACACATGTCAACCGCAACGTTCCCGACCCGTTTATGCTATTCGTGACGAAACAAAGTTGAAGTGAAATAGAGTGCGGTGTTTGTTAAAACATAAATTTCACTTATTCAGGTAATACTTCAGTTTTGCTAGCAATTTACGTAGTCATAACTGACGTTCGTTGAACTCGAGCTCGACAAATTCTTCACGCACGTGAGGCCTCGGCGGAGGCATGTCACTTTAAATTAATGAACAAATTGACTAATTGCCCGAAACGCGTATAACATCGCTTTTTCAGCGTCAGAATCGTTATCGGCGGACATATTGACATCATGACAAATGTTCTTTATTACAAAGCCGCGCGTATTTCGTATTCACTCTTCGTCATTCGGTGTGGCGACTCTATACATGTCTATATACGTCTACTATACAGACACGACTTCGCAATAAAACCATCTTTGAATCGAGACGCTCGCACGTTCAGGTACACGCATTTATGACTTTCCTATTATTATTTTCTCGGTTTTACTCAATATGGTAATTAGTAATTCGTAAGATTCTAAAATCGATTTGCTCAACGCTTCGCCGAATAACATCTGGTAACTACAAATTCCTACTAAAAATAGATTGACTCGTTTTAGACATTGTAATACGAATTGGTAGAAACGGCATATAAGTACCGTTAGGGAGGAATCAATGGGCAGTAGCACACTGCTTATATGGAGGGTAATTCAATTCTATCGCTTAAAAAACATTATGTTCGAGGGAATACAATGGCCTGAATTCCGTCCCACGATTTTTATTGTTTACAGTCTTAACGGTGCATATTGATTCAATATTTCCACGTTTATGGCGTTTCAACCTTAAGGTTAATGAACTTCACGTGATTATTATTATAAAGACATTGCACCTCAATTATTGAATGATGTTTTAAAAATTTATAGTTTAATTGAACAATCTTGTCTCTTAGGATACCGAAGTTATATGGCACGGTTTATAAATAATTACACGTTCCTCTGGGTCGGTTTGTTTTAGTTTAGTGACGATGCAAGTTCGGACATGGGTAAATAATTCACGCTTTTCAGGGAGAGGACGAGCATATATAATTAACACCAGTATGGGAAACTAAAATTAATGGGCTCATGAGTCCTATTCCTCACCGTTCTTGACCCGTATCAACATCACATAACACAAAGACATTTTAAGTTAACTATTTATTTATGTTTAGAACATCCTCAACACGTTTAAACATCTAGCTTGAAACATTAGTATTTAATTAAAACTATTTAAATCGGAATATTCAAGAAAATGTAACTCAATTAATATTAATTAACAAATTAAAAAAGAGATTTTAAACTTTTATTTGATATACGTATTAATACGGTGTGGGTGAATTTCCTTCGTCTTTAACGTTGGTGAAATTTTAAGATTTCAGATCTTACAAAAAAATCTAAGAAAAGTCAATCCCCTTACAGATGTAAATTCAAGATACCAACCGGGGATTCAGACATAATTATTATCTGCAGTTAGCTTAAAGCATCATTATCCAGCAAGCATTTCTTAACGAGCAGAAAAGAACGAATTTGCATTCAATTCCACCAACATCGCCGGCATACGCTTTCTCGGTAGCTCCATACACGGTGTCCACAAATTAAGATTGCGCCAAATAAATAACCATGCGTTGATAGTAATAAATGGATCCGAAGAAGATGGCAATTTCGCGTCGCAGATGGAGTTATTCCGGCTTAATTTAATGAAGGACCCTCTCTTTATACGGGGGAGATGCGAACCGTTCCGCTTTTTGTGCTCCAAAAGAACTATAATCATACTTATTAACCGTGAATTTAAAGTATACCTGTCCAAGATCGTAATTGTGTATTTATTATGACAAACAGGAAATTGACGAAATTGGCCCTTACATCCAATTTGTAGTCTGATTGTAATTTTCAGTGACAACATGTGTCCATGACTAATTATTTCGGTTTCATTTTTACAGTCGTTGAGATAAACTCGTTATCGCAACTTTTCAATTAATTTTCTTCTTAGGTCGAGATTACTACGGTTCAGTTACAAAACGTATAACGCGTTCTCTGACACTTTATCGAGAATTAATGGTTCCCTTTCAAGATATGCACGGACATTAACGTTTCTTATACAACTCAAAATAAGAGAATTAAATATTTAATGTTGTTTGTAAAAACGAGGTATTAGGCGACGAAGATAACTTTACGTTAAACGTTGCTTCTAGAAGCTAGAGGCTAGCAAGTGCATAATGGCCACATGACCAATTACTTTTGTTTATAGAGGTGCTCGGCGTGTACTGCCCATACATATGCATGTGAGCATACGTTTCCAAGGTAAAACCGGCATGGAGAATATCGTGGTGGCCAGCAAACTTTTTAACGTTAGCCTTTGTACGAGCCCTGAGCTATAATATTTTTAATGAGCATTACAACGCCACCACCATCGCCCGCCAACTCTACCATATAACGGTTAATGCATGTGCTATGTTTGGAAACTTGACGTTTTATTTAGAATTAGATGTAGTTTGTATCAAAATTGAATAAATAATAAGAGATGTTAGAATACTAAATTGATATTTATGCTAAAATTTTAATGAATTAAGTCTTTACAATATCCTTTTAATGTGATATAATAATCGTTTCTTAATGTGTATAAATAAATTAGTTAGACTTTTTAAAAAACGTATTGACTTTTTTTACACAAGAAAAACGTATTGTTGAACATAAACTTTAAAACTACAAATCACAAACGATTTATATACATCATATTAAAACATGAAATCTCCTTTTTAATTTGATATAAACACCGTTTCTCAGCCAACATTAATCAAGGAGATACATTCTTTTAAAGATTCAGATATATCTCTTTACATAGATATATCATATCTATGTAAAGTAAGACAGATTCTGTTACATTTGAAATTATGTCTGACATCATGTATCTTACGCCCTAATATTAATATTATATTATTGGCTTTGATTGTTGGTCAAGGTCATTTACGGTCGAGACGCTACTATCGATACCATATAGATATAAAATAAAATATTTATAGCAAATTTTATACTTAACAGAATTGCTTTCTTGCATATTTGTTCTTAGATTTGTTAAAATCGATAAAACTACGAAAATTTTATGAACTTCGTTGCTTTAGAAGATCTTAATGGTAACGCTTGGGAAACAAAGCATGTTATAAAAAAAATATTACAACAAAAGTAATAGTTGTAATAATACGTTTAGCAAAACTTATTCTAAACGATACTGCTCTCTTGCATTTTGTTCTTACAATTAGATGCCTAGATATTGCGAGAAATACGAAAATATAAAAATGTTATCAATTTCGTTGCTTACAAGATCTCATTGGTAATACATGGTAATCGGAGCATGTTACAAAAAATATTTTAGTTCAAAAGTTTTTAAATTTTGAAAAATTTTCAAAAAATTTGTAAATTTCACTCTCAACAGTATTTTTCTAAAATTTTTGCATGGAGACGTGTCAATGAATGAAAATTTAGTCATTTATTATTCATAACTTTCATTTCACACAAAGGTTATTAACACTCATACCTCTTCATACTGCGGTGTGAATACCGTGTCAATAACGTACAATTTTTATTTAAAGTACTTCTTTTAAATTTAATCCAGATAAAACTAATAACAATTTTGTATGGGTGCTCATTGGGAAGCGTTTTATTCAAACCTTCTGGAGGCATTTCAAGTCCAAAGGCAATGTCAAGTGTGAAAACAGTTTAAGTCTTCTAACATCAGTATCAAGTCTTCTAGAAGTATTTTCAATTTTCTAGAAGCTGTATCAAGCCTTCTGGAAGCATTTCAAGTATTACAGAAGCGATATCACGTATTTTGGAAACATTTTAGTTTTCTAGAAGCAGTATCAAAATTTCTTCTGGAAGCAATTCTAATCTTTTAGAAGCAGTGTCAAGTCTTCTGGAAGTACTTTCAATCTTCTGGAAACCGTTCAAGTTTTGTACAAGCAGCATCAAGTCTTCTGGAAACATTTGAAGTGTTTCAGAGATATTAACTCTGAAGCATTTCAAGTCTTCTGGAAGCATTTCAAATCTTTTAAAAGCAGTATCAAGTCTGCTGAAAGCATTTCTAATCTTCTGAAGCATTTCAGTTTTCTACAAGTAATATCAAGTCTTCTGGAAGCACTACAAATCCTGCAGTAGCAATATCACATCTTTTGGAAACATTTTAGTTTTTTATATACAGCATTTCAAGTTTTCTACAAGCAGTATCAAGTTTTCTTGAAGTATTTCAAGTTTTTCAGAGGCAATATCACGTCTTTTGGAAACATTTTAGTCTTCTAGAAGCAGTCTTTTAGAAGCATTTCAAGTTGTTCAGAGGCGATATCACGTCTATTGGAAATATTTTGGTCTTCTAGAAGCAGTATCAAATCTTTTAGAAGCATTTCAAGTTTTTCAGAGGGAATATCACGTTTTTTGGAAATATTTTAGTCTTCTAGAAGCAGTATCAAGTCTCTTAGAAGCATTTCAAATTTTTCAGAGGCAATATCAAGTCTATTGGAAACATTATAGTTTTCTAGAGGCAATATCAAGCTTTCTGGAAGCAATATGAAGTCTTCTGGAAGCATTTCAAGTCCTCTAGAAGCATTTCAAATGTTCTGGAAGCATTTCGAGCCTTCTACAAGCAGTATCAATCTGCATGCACACCGAGAGAAACCACGTATTTACTACCTCCCCTTATGGGTGCTCTAAAGTTTTATATGAAACCCAAGTATCCAGCGCCTATGTTGTTTATAGACTAACATAGAAATACGTCTTCAAACTCTTTTCATCTCTTGGTAGTAGCTTACAATTGCGGGAATACCATGGCATTAATGCGCCTTTTCTTATTAAGGTACAAAAAATCTTGACATCATTTTGAAGGAGATCTTTTTTAGTCACTATGGGATTGTGATGTCAACTATTTCTTCTTCAGGTAAAAGTGTTTCGTTCTCTGCAAGTTCAATCAAAACAGCTTACGAAAGTTACTAACGATTAGCATGCAAAAAATTCGCAACATCTTCCAAGTCCTACAAACCAACTTCTTTAAATTAATCGTAATATCTTGATTACATGAATGGTTTCAGCCTGATGCATTGGTTGAATCAGGAAAGTTGTATATTTAGACAAATATATACTTTTCATATTTTCAAACAGGTCTGACATAATTCTGGGCTGTCCTGCAGTATTATCCAAGAGAAATAAAACTTTTTTACTTAAATCGTTCTAAAAGTAGTTTTCATTTCAAACAAAATTGGTTAAAGTTGAGTGTAGTATTACTGAGGTTAGACCGAAAGAGTCGAAATACATGAATATTTTGAGAAGTGTTTATTTTTTTATGGAAGAAAAAATTTAATATCGAACTCAAGTTTTAAATGTTTAGCCAGTCCATATTATGACTATCATCTCATATCTTGCAAAGAGGAAGATACGAAATGTATTAGTAATCATTTGGTTGATATAAACTGGTTGAATATGCTGAACAGAAAAATCTTGTATTCAGTCTGGTTGTGTTATAAAGTGTTAAATAGACACCAGATTTATGTGCTTTTGCATGTTTTGTATATAACTTCATATTTTGCATTTTTATCGCAAATAAACCTAGTTATCCTAGTTATACCTAGTATATATACTTCGATACAATCGCATGTCATTTCATATGAGCAGCGCCATCCTAAACCTAAGGACTAATAGGGATACCGTCATAGGGCGTCAACTCCTTGAGGGGGGCGCCTGTTTTTGCAATGAAATGCATGATGTCCCCATCAAACCTGTATTATGTAGTATGTTAGGTTAGCCGTGCATCTGAAGATATTTTTAGCGAAGGTCTCTACAACGAATAACTTTCGAAATAGAGCACTTTACTAACTGATTTGGCAAGACTCACGGCTCAGTGCTGAAGACGCACAGTGTTAGTGCTAGTTTTATATTAGTAGTTTCATTTCAATTTAAATATACAGAGTTAGGTTGGGTTTAGCCGTGCATTTGAAGACTTTTTTAATAAAGACCTCTACAATGAAATACCTAGAAGTAGAAAGTTGTTGGTATAGCCATGCATCTGCACATCTTTTTTGTACATGTTATTTTTTATTTATTATTTTGTTTTTATTTTAGTGATTTAAAATATAGCACTTATGTAGAAATATGTTTTCCTTGTTTACACATCATTTTTTGTGTGTTGTTCATCGAGGTTTTACTATATTGATATCGGATGATAATACCCACATTCATTTGCATCACCAGTTTTTTTGATGGGAACAACGTTTATAACTATACAAAATTGACTCAATACTTCTGGAGGCACATCGTGTAATAGTTTCGTTGAAACACCATAGACGTCTTTGTATTTGTGTTGTTAAATTTTTTTATTATTTTTCTGACATCCATTTCCTCACTTCATCAATAGGAGAAATACATGTTGTATATTTCTGTAGCTGAATGGATTAATACCGTCATCTTTGACACACTGGGACACGACTTTGATATCCACTTTACCAATTCGTATGAAATAATCATTTAAGTTGCTCGCATTTAGTGACGTTTCAATGTATATACAAGGTTGGGTTGGATTTAGCCGTGCATCAGACAATATTTGTTAAGTAGTTTCTGAAATAGTGTATTTTACTAACTAATTTGGCAACTTTGTATATTTGAATTGAAGTAAATCTAGAACTAACACTAGACTACATCTAGATCTAATATTAATTCTAGTTTTATACTATTAGATTTAGCTGCAGATCTAGAACTAGAAACATTCGGGTTTACCGCACATCTCTCAAGACGGCTAAATCCGAATGATTCTAATTTTAGGTCTGATGTTAGTTGTATTTTAGCTTTAGTTTGAATATACAGGGATGGGTTGGGGTGGGTTTAGCCATGTAACTAAAGATATTTTTTAACAAGGACCCACGATGAGTTTGTTTCTAAAATAGAGATTTTACTAATTAGGCAACTTTGTACATTTGAATTGAAGTAAAATTAGAACTAATACAAGACCTAAAAGTAGTCATTCGTGTTTAGCTGTGTATCTTCAAACAAGAGATGTGTGACCATTAAAGTATTACAAAAATTTCAAACACTTGTAGGTATACTATTTATTACAATACAATATTATAAGAAATATTTTTGTCTTGGAAATATTTTTTGTTGTTTTGACCGCATAATATTGTCCATATTTTCAGTACATTACTGCTTATTTGACCAATTTTAAACGCATATAAAGCTTATGTTGATTATTATTATCGCATTTAAATCCGGTCATTAGTGATAAATAATCAAAAGCGACGTCCATACATTAGATATAAAATTACGACGTACACCAACTACTACGGTACATAATCTTCAGTTTTTTTTAATGAAATAAATAAAATATTCGATGACATTCCAATGGACATCAGAAAATCATTATTTAAGAATTCGTTTAAAAGAAAGCATTTTAGATTGTTACTTGATGGTTGTGATCTTTGTGATCTCACTTTTGTTTCTATCTGTGTTGTTGTCATTCGTACGGATTATTATCGTTATCATTTTTTATTTATTTTTTTACGTGCATCCTTCAGTTAGTTATATAATTTGCTATTTTTCGTTCTCTCTCTTGATCGAGTTGAAAAACGGTTTAAGACCGAACTTAATCATTTTTCTCACTTATATTTTTATTTCTTTAGTTTTTGTATTTAGTGGAAAAAAATAAACTTATTTGTTAATATTATTATTATATCGTTTTAGTCGGAAATGACGAAAAGCTCATCATAGAACAATTTGAGCTTTTTCAAAAAATAAATAAATTTTGGTGAAAAAAAATTAGATTAACTTAAATTTTTCGACACGTTTAATTCAGGAGAATACAGATGGCTTCATGTGCGTAATCCGACACAAAATCCTGTCGATAATTTCGGGGGAGCGGTACTAATTCAATTTTTATCGGCCGGTTTAGCCAACGCGCCGAAATTTATCTGAATTAGTACAATGAAATTGTTCGCACACTCCGACCAGAGCACAATGGATATTAGCGTTACACGCGAAACCAGAACTGCAACAGATTTATACGCGTGCCGTCCGTGAAAACTGGCGGGCATATTTACCGAAACTGCACCCGCTGTGCCTCCGAATTTGTAACTGGCCATTAAACGTGTAAACTGATTGCGCGATATTCTATTAACGTTTGATAATATAATAACAGGGTTAACAACAATGCTTGTCTTCATTAAGCGCGCCGGATTACCGTAATGCGAACAATGATACAACAACTTTTTTAAATCACATTATGCTACATTATTAATCCCTTATCTAATTATAACACCGTTTAGAATCAAATCGAAATGATTTTGAAGCACCAAAACATTTTTTTATCAAATGTAGAGTATTAAATAAGTTGAACCAAGAAATGAGGTGTAAGGATAAATAACTTCCGCGTTTGAAATAACACGGAGACCAACAGTAAAGTTTCAATTCTATTTTAGTTTCAAAGTGGTCTAGCATTCCGCATTTTTCAATATTTACTGAGTTGTCCACTTAAACATTTTCATTCCTGCTATTTCTTAAAAAGAAAATCAAGGTATTTTTATTTAATCTAGCGATAATTTTAGATAAGTACCATAATTTTTTAATTTCTATGGAAAGTAATTTTTAACATCAAGGATCATTTATTATTTATGAGCGTAAAAGCGGAATGCGGAATAATTGCGCAACTCCAATTAACAACTATTAGTATAGTACACCGTGCAATTTCTTATAATAGGTAACTTGCAAAAAACGCACTGGAATGTACCAGTATAACGATCCAGTAAAGGATGTTGATTACGTATTTACCATTTTTTAGAAAGAAATGCGCCGTCAAAACATATTTTTTTTAAACAATTCAGAAGCAATTTTAGTTTAAAATGTACAAAATCGTTAAGAATTTTTTAACAGATTAGTATTGTTCTAATTTCAAGAATGACATCTGGTAGGTACACGCCATCACACAGTCCATGTTAACTGAATTGCCTTCAGCGATCACGTTGTTCTTCCTCACGTAGGCATGCACTAATGGAGAGGAATAAAAAATTTCTATCGAGGAGTTTCTACGAACACAATCATATTGTAATTAGAAGTTTATAAACTAGAAGCTGTACGTACAGTTTTGAAGATATCTCGTTTAATGTATTGTAGGATGTAGGAGATAAATAATTCGAAACTCGATGAATATATCATATTGTTTAAGTTAAATTAAATTGAGTTCCCAAAAACTGTTGAAATTGCATATTCGTTATAATATTTAAATTATATTATAATATAATATTTATGATATAAGCGCGAAGGCTTTCACGACCGGTGTTAATTGAACTAAAATTACAACTAATACTAGCACTAACACCAGAACTATCACTAAGACTAACACTAGATCTAAAACCAGAAACTTTCGGGTTTTGCCGTGCATTTTTTGAAAAAATATTTGACGTTTTGGATGGCATGTTGCAATCTTCTTCAGAAGCTGGTTTAAAGTAAACATCAACAAAAATCACATAGAATATGTCAACACTTGCATAAAGGAGAACCTCACACCTAATTTTGCTAAAATTTTATGTATGAAATTTGAAAGATGATTTGAGAGACAAAATAATCAAGAACATACTAAAAGAGGAGAAGAAACGGCGCTATAAATGTTTAAATGTCTTGTATGAACGTCTTGCAAAAACTTTTATGGAACTGGATGAACTAATTACAACAACAAAAACATCATTAAGATTGAGAAAGAGGAACATATATTTAGGAATAACTAAACGAGAATAGAAGACTATAATTTAAATAATAACGAGAATAGTGATAAAATTTGACAAATCACTAATTAAACCGAAATAGAGTTCAATGAAAATGAGATGAATTTATTGAATGAAGGACATTATAATTTAGCATTATACAAAATACACCAAATATAGTTATTAAAAATCATCCCCAAGTTAACGAAATTAATAATCAATCATTGCCTTTCCTCAAACATTCAAAAAAGGAAATTGCTAAGCATAAAAAATGAAATATTTCTGAATGGAAATTGATAAAAAGTATAAAAATAAAACTTATAAAATCATAAAAAAACTTAAATAATGATCCTCTTGACAAAATTATACGATAGAAGCAAATATTGGATACAAGAACTAAAACACCTGCATATTAGAACTTAAAAGCAATATATTTCTGTAATCACACAACTATAATTCTTTATTAACCTTTCGTCGAGTGCAACTGTACAAATTAATACACGTGGAACAATTCGCCTTGGTATATTTGACGCAAATCTCCAAATGTCTCTGGTTGTTAATAACTTTTCATTTTACGAGGGTCGTAAAATGGATCTCCGTCTGGAATATTTATAATGTTAACATTGTAAATATTTCAGAATATTAGGTGAAAGCGAATTCTATACATTTTGATCATTTTAATACATTGCGATCATTTGTGTTATAATTTCGTATTATAAGCGTCGTTTATTCCAAAAATATTTTGTGTTACTTATAAGATTTATATCACATTGCTATTGATGATTGGAAAAAAATAATGAGAAGTCAGCGAAACAGAACATTTTGGAGATGAAAGCGATACTATAGAAGATGTGAAAGCAATCAGAATTTTTTGGAAAGGACAAAATGTGAAATGGAGTCTCAATTAACCAGCAAAAAGAATTCAAACATAGAAGCATAATCTGCTTAGAAAGTACACAGGGTGCTTTAGAACGTTGGAGCTGTTTAGTAACAGATAACCAGAATATTGAAGATATAACATTGAAATTCCAATGCCATAGAGACGTCAAAATTGTCGATTTGATTGAATTGTACTTCTATTGTTTAGTGTTCTTTTGTTCTGGTATTTTCATGACTAATAAATAAAGTTTAGAAGATTTGTGGGATTCTGAAGATGGCGTTGAAAAATTTAGACAGGTGGTGAGCATAAAAAGATTCAAAGTTATAATAAAATGTTTTAGATTCACCGATGTAAGTACTCGGGGAAAAAAAATACAGACATGTTAATTGCAATTCGTGATATGTTTACAAAAATTGATGGGAGATAATGTTGAAAGGGCAATGTGTACATTTTGCTTTAACGCGTCATAAAGACAATTCAATCTATGCCGCCATAGGTAGTCAACAAGAACCATCAATAATAACATTCTAGAACAGTATGAAAGGAGGTGTGGATACTGCCGATAATTTGTCAGTGTGTAAGATATAAGAGGATTGCAGCTGTAGTACTTTTTGTCATGCTGACTTTTTTGTCATTTTGACATAAATTTATTTTGAGAATTATCAAAAATCTATTCGCTGAAACATGTTTCTCAAAAGATTAGCACTTGAATTCGTCTTGACCCAATTGAAGCAAAGAAGTCAGCATTCTCTACGAATGCCTAAAGATATGTAAGAAAGATTGAAACGTTTTCAATCTACTGATGGTAACGAGGAAGATACTCAAAATAGAGAACAACCTGATGGTGTAGCCAAAAGAAGAAGGTGTAGGACTGTAATTTTCCACCGAGTACCTAAACGACGATTGCCAAAATGCGATAGCAAAAATTGACATAAATCAATATGTTTACCACATTATCAGACATTTTGACATAGTTGTGCCCAAAGCTTATTACTGTATAGTTAGCAAATATGTCAAGAATCATCAAATGAGTGATAAACATTTTCGTTTTTATAAATTCATTTTTGTTTAGTGATGTTTCTTTTTATTATTATTGTTTTGTTACGATTATCTCAGTTATATTGTTAATAAATTATTAATAATGTTTCAATAAATAATATTAATATATTATTATTTATAAATAATAATAATATCTAGTAGAATAATATTTAGTAATAATATTTAGTCGGCTTCGTAACATAACAAACAAATTGTGATAATGTTGATACATTGCGCACGATATAATACTATTTTGCATTGTGCCCGACGAAAGGTTAAATATATTAACGTAGATGCATATTATTAGGGTTTAGCCGCACTCTTAAGATGGTTGGTGGTCTAATATATGGGAAAACTTAATTTTATAGTTTTTATGGTTACATATCATACAATAAGAGTTCAATTTGTATGGGAAAAAATACTTAACTTCTATAGTTAGAGTTTATAGTTCGTGTGATCCTATGATGTGAACATTCAGACGCATTATTTATACTGAGATAAGTTTGAAAATCAGTAAGAAATTTTTACATAAATTTCACACATAAATATGTGTGTACATAACATACATAATTTTAGTTAACAGAATGAAAATAATTAGAAATCTTCTTAAGAACTGCTGTTTCAACACTTTCTTCGCTGCAAGATTCTGAACTCGTATATAAAAATTGCATTATAAAGGAGTAAGAAGTCTTTATATTACTCTCTTAAACCTAACAATTACGGCTTGTAACATCAATTCAATGAAATTAAGTAAAACATAAAATCCTTTAATTTTATATTCAGTTTTTGGGTGTTTAGATTACAGGTGTTCGGACCCCTTGTAACAATTATTATTATTGCATCGACCCCCATTAAAAACCAGACGATTTCTTACGAAAGGTTTCGGTTTTTTATTGGCGACAAAAAAAGGTCACTGAAGGTTCGATAGTTTAGGATTTCCAGAAAGACAAGTGCAGAAGCCAAAACAAGTGAAGCAGTGGTTTCATAGTTTATCGACTAAAAAACAGGTCGTACACCTTAGAGGTTTATTGACCCCCTATCGACTTTTTAAAGCTATATCGACCCCCAATTGACCCTTAAAGCTTTATCGACCCCCTAGCATCATTTATCGACCTCGTTGAAAATCGCTGGTATATCCCATTCCTAAACAAATAATATAAATTTCTTCTTTGACAGTTCAACAAAAAATACTGAGACTTTACGCCTTGTCTAAAATGCACACCAACAGCGAGAATAGCCAAACTTTTAGCAGATGTTTTTGAGATAATAAATTTCAAACCATCTTTTCCAATTTCGAATTCCCTTAACTTTATAGATAAAACAAAAACGTTTAATTACAAAAATAAAATTCTAGTCTCTTTTGATATCACCAACCTTTATGCTAATGTGCCTATTGTTTTTACCTTAGATTTTGAATAAAAAAGAGTTAATGATAAAGTACTTTAAAGATAAAATAACAGTCAAAAACTTGAATATATTATTAAAACATCTGGCCACAGATGTTTGTTCACAACATTGTTCCTTTAATAATGAATATTATCATATTACTAAAGGTCTACCAATGAGAATGCCTTTATCAGGTTTATTATCCGATATCTCGTAGAACAAAACTTTATAATAAAAGACATTAATCCTTTTAGAAATAATATTGCTAAGTGGATATGTTATGGTAACGATGTTTCTTTATGTATGGAATGGTGAGGAAGCTTCGGTTATTGTATTTACGAATTTTCTTAATATTATTCACCCTAAACTTAATTTTAGCTACGTAATAGAAGTAAATAACAATATAAACTTTTTATATTTAGAATTTAAAAGATTAGAAGAAAATATTTGATTCCATATATTATCAAGTTTAATTTAATTCAGCTCCTCCTTTAAGTCAAAAACCAGCAAATTTCAGATACCTCATTAATAGAAGCTTAAATTACCCTTTATCAAATGAACACAGAAGCAATGAATTTAATTATATATACAGGTGTCCAAACCAAACGCTCTAGGTATAATATATCTTATCAAAGTCAACATATTTTAATGTAAAGAATCATAATATAAAATAAAAACTGTATCATTATGGAATAGTCTGTATTTATAAAAATATTTTCCGGTTATAGTACAGTAATTTTTCTACAAATTTTATGTAAACAGGATCTCTGTCTCGTTAATGTCATTTTTGTATTTTACCGCTTACGTGGGACATATGGGTAATCTGATCAAAAATAATGATTTCCCTAAAGAGTATATTGATAAACTTATAAATAATATTCAACAAAAGGAAAATCCTTTATACAACAATATCAATTACACTTTAATCTATAGATCTATTCCATACAACTTTATAATAACAAATAGCTTCTTCTCTAAAGAATATAATATTTCTTCAGCCTTTACTAATATTAACACAATGTTTACTCTGCTAGTGGAGTATATTCTATTAAATGATGCAATTGCAATAGCATATACAGGGTGTATCTGAATGACTGCAACAAACATCTAGCGGTGATTCGTTAGTGAATTTTAAGGGTACTTTGATATATGAACCATAGACAACTTCCTGATAAACAACCGGTTGTAGACCAAAAGTTTATGCTTTAGAAGCTCTTTGATTTTTAACTATGAGTAATTTTGACTAATTAGTAGTCTTACTAAGAGTTTTGAGTGTTTTGAGTAATTAATCAAGGTAAACGGGTACAGGGCTATATCTCCTTAGAAATGCCGATGTCACCCATAGTTCATATATTAAAGCTCTCTTAAAATTCAGTAAGAATCACCCCTTAAATTTTGTTGCAATTATTTAGATACATCCTGATCTGAATTCTACGTTATGATTCCATAACGTAGAATTAATTCATAAATGTCCTAAGGGTTACGAGTGGATTTATTAGAATTGTTAGAAATTCGTAAATATAAAAATAATGATAAATATAATGTTATTAATGACTAAATTTATAATACCACTGAACTTTCATTTAGCTATTTAGCGTAAATAATTTAATAATTTTAATAAAATATATTAGATAGTATATTTAATTTAAAAGTAATTTATAATCCGATAATTTTTAAAAATTTATTCATTCATTTACGTATTCATTTTTTCTCTCTCTCTATTCTTTGGGCTTCTAGTTTTGTTTCTTTTTCTTTCCCTTTTTGCAAATATTTCTCATGTTCGATCTTCAGTGTCGATTTTTCTCTCCCAAAAAACACATGAATTTAAATACCTTTACTAACTAATTGATTTTTCATTTTGTCTAAATAAAATTGAGTTGGTAGTTCCTTCAGAATGCTAATGTTTGTTACTTGGATTGAACTTTTTATGCAGCTTCTTGTTAGTAAGTCCCATTTTTTTCCTTTATCTCTTTTATATCTCTTTTGTTTCTTTCATTTCTCTTTCAAGATTTTATCGTAATAAAAATAATTTTTAAAATTTTTAAGATTATAAACTAACTTTCTATGGTTTTTTAAAATGTTTGATGTCCCATATTCATTATAATTTTTAAGTTATTGGGATTTTAATTTTTCTAACAGTTTGTCGCTGAAGCTGGGATTGTAATCTCAAAATAATTGTACGACTGTAAAGTTGAATAAAGCAAGAAGAAATTATTTTAATATTTAGAGCAAAGTAGTTATAAATATAGCTTCTTTACTACTTCTGTCTCTCTGCAATGTGTGTTGCCTAACAATGTGTTGATCGCAGAATTATTTTAAATAATCTAAAGGTATCTCTCCAAAACTGAACTTTACCGTTTATGTTTACACTGTATGATTGTCTTGATGCATTCATTTGTGATTTTACCTTCTTAATTCTTAAAGTTATTCCATTATTGTTGTTTTTCTGTCCTTGTTTTAAGATAATCATTTTTAATGTTAGTTAATTCTTTAAATCGGTCATTAAAACTTTAATTTTAAATCTCTTTATTCTCTTAGTTTCTAAGAAATTCTATACATAATAATAATTATAAGGAAACATAACATTTGTTATGAACTCCTGCATATCGTATTAATTGTTTGTATTACTTTTACATAGCGATAAGTTGTTATAAATTTCTTTATAATATTTTCTCATAGTGATAAGTTTCTTTCCGAGTATTTCTTTATAGTCCTTTGTTTGAATATAAATATGTCAACGCTGCACAGTCTTCAACTATGCAGAGCTGACTTTGACCGTACCATACGTGACTTTAGGTTTAAGTAAAGTAGGGAAAAACATGCGTAGGAGGCAGTGGGCATAAATAGTTCATAAATCATTTGTTTGATTATTATTAAGATCATTTGTTTTATCATCATTAAGATAATTATTATTGTCGTGTTAAGTCATTCACAATTCTAATCAAAATTAAAATAAACGTGAGATTAAATCGTCGTTGTAACATCGTCAAATTACCGTTAATCAACAAAAAATCAGTAAAGAAGTGCTTTACGAATATCAACTCAACAACTCAAAAACTCTTAACTGGTGCTAGATAAGGGTACAACACATTTAAATACCTGAGAAAAAAATGTTGGGCTGCATTAGGTTAATTCTTACCAATAAAACTATTTCATAATGCCCGAAATATAATAATAAATAAAATTTAAAAAAATGCAAAAGTCTATACAATGCCAAAACAGCGAATATGTAAAATTTGGTCATTGTGCACTAAAAATAAGTGTTGTAAAAAAAATGTTGATGATAGTTTGCGTTGCAAAATCCGTAAATGTATAGGATTGCTAGAATTCCCCCGAGGTGGCACTGATCAATGCACGAATGTACATTTCTAAAATTTGTACAATGCTAGCATCGCAAATGTGGTGAGTAGAGGAAAGTTGTGTGTGTATATGTGTGCAATGTAAAATATGAGTAAGTTGGATTTGTATGTATTTGAAGCTTCTTGATTTAACCTAACGTCATTCTTATAAGACAATCATAAACACCAATGTAAGCTATGTTTAACCTACGTTGGTATGAATGAAAAACCATCGCAGAAAATATACGTAAGAGTGATTTTGATCGTTATGAACACAGAATTATTATTTTCTTTTCTTTTTATACCTTCGCAGGTATAATTTTGAGGTGCTTTTATTTTTTTGGTTCAGTTTACATGTGACTTTCTTAGAGTTGACTTAAAAGTTGTGCAAGCCACTCATTGCTCAAAATGCCATTTACGTTTTAGAGTAATGAAAAAACGGATGATTTTAACTTACGGCGAGGCAAGATTCAATGCTTGCTTAGCATCGCGGATTTATTCAGAAAGATTTCCGGATAGAGTCATACCTGATCCGAGAACATTTCAAAGGCTTGTGGATGCTCTTATGAAAGGTGGCTCCTCTAAACCTAAGCAGAGAACTGTGGCAGGAAAGCTCTAAACCTTGTGGATAACGATCCACAGATAAGTGTTCGAGAGATAAGTCGTCAATGTGGAGTTACAAAGACGTCAGTTCAGAGAGTGCTCACCTTTATTCATAGATATCACGCATATCATATCAACCTGCACCAAGAGTTACATGGTGGTGATATCTTGAATTTACTTTACTATCACTCCCACACAATATGGTATATGAACTGTTAAAAAACGAAACCATAAGTTTTGTCATTTTTTACATTTTTGCAAATTATTCGCAAACCGTGCAATAAAAAACATATTTGACATCATCACCACCTGCCTAAGTAGGGTGGTTTAATACATACCGAATTTGAAGTTTGTATCTTGAAATTTAGACGTAAAAAAAGCCAATACCACAACCGATGGGTATTTAAACGATTTTTTTATGCAATTTTTTGTAATTCGTCTTTTTATCCTCTGTTTTTAAACGAATTTAAAATATATTTTGACACTATAGATGTTACGACTTACCAACTGCTACGTACAAAATTTCCTAAAAATTGTAAAAATTTACTTTATTTTTGTTAAAAAAAAGAATAAAAACGCGAATTACAAAAATATAATAAGAAACACATTTCATAAGAATTAAAATTGTGCTAAGTATACATTCCAATAGAAATTATTATATTGACAACTAGAAAGATTACTGCTAATTAACTAACTAATTGCATAAAATATTACTAAAAATTTCATTACAGCTTGGGATGCTGTAAGAACTCTCATTACAGTGCCCGTTTAAGTAATGTTATAGCTTTCGTTACCGCATCGAATTACAAAAAAGATTTTACATTTTACACATTACAAATGTAGTGAACCAATATCAAATTATCCAGTTTATGTTTCATTACTTAGAAAATGTTTTTATTATGATAATAATTTATATAATTTATAATTTATGATTATTACTGAAGGCTTTCTGATTTTACCATGCGTATTCTGAAAAAATGTTTGACATTTTGTATACCATATTGCGCCTTCTTCAAAATGTGACTCAATTGATTCAAATGGTTTATTTATACCAATTGTTTCAAAAACTGAAAACTGGTTCCATGAACCTATTGGTTTAAGTGGTTAATTTGAACCAGTTTCTGAAGAAGGTTGCAACATAACATCCAGAACTTCAAACATTTTTCAAAAGATGCACGGCAAACCCCGAAAGCGTCTAGTTTTAGCTCAAGTACTCTTAGAAATAGTTCTACTGCTAATTATAATTTTAATTCAATCAACACCGGCCGTGATAGCCTTTGTACATAAATCATTCGCATTAAACAGAATTAATAGGAAAAAAATGAAATATAATATATGTAGTGTTAGCAAATTTACCTACTAAAACTTTCTTTAAGTGTAGTTTAAACTCGCTTAAAAAGCTATTAATAGATCGATTATCTTTAATTGAAGAGACGCGTTTAGAAAACCTTCTTTCTGGTTCTAATATGAGTAATCAGAAACCATCTGGTGTTTTTCGTTCCATGTCGACCACAGTTGGAGAATCTCATGTAGTTAACCAAAAATTATTGATTAAACTATGGCAAAGACGATCAACAAAGGTTGTTGCGGTACCACTTCCTTCCTCTGGTAAGGAAGAGTTTTTAGATCTTTTTTCCATTGCTGACAAAATGTGGGAATCACTAAATTCATCTTTCCAAAATCTGAATGTTTTCAAAATTTAGCCATAAAGTATCAAAATCTTTGTGAATCAATCACTAAACGTTAAAATGATATTGAAACTCAGATAAATTTAATGAACGGATGAAAAATTACTTACGACCAATGTCTTCATATTAAACTTGCAATCATTGTCACTGGTCACGAGACCGTTCATTTTCACATTCATGACAAGTTTCTAGAAGCAATTTCTAAAGGCCTCTTGATATTTGTTAGTTTCGTCGGTATCATCGTCATATATCGTCACTCCTTCAGCTTTAAAAAACTAAATAAAGTTTCAATATAAAAAAGAAATTTCAAAAAATTTAAATTTTTACAAAACGTCAACTTTACTATTCAATCAATTGTATAACATCGCGTCTACTATTTGTTTTTGATAATACGATTAACCTAAATTTAATGATTTATACTGGAGCTGACATTTTAGTGTTATCATTAAAGTTATTTTCAACACATTATAATTACATTTACATATATAAAATATATATATATAAATATATAATAAACCCTAAAATTAAACGATTGGAAACATGTAGAGACTATCGTCATCTTAACAATATCACCGTACCAGGGCGATATCCACTTCCAAATATTCAAGATTTTAATTTTAACACATACATGGATGTAGAATCTTTTCTAAAATTGATTTAGTAGGAGCATACAATCAGATACCGATAGAAGAAGAATACTACTATAACCAAGCCTTTCGAACTTTTCAAGTTCACAAGAATGTTATTCGGTCTTCGCAATTCAGCTCAGATCTTCCAAAGATTTATTAACGAAGTCTTGACAGATCTTGTTTTTTTATTTGTTTACATTGATGATATACTCAACCAACCGTACAGAAGATGAACATAAGCAACATTTAAAACTTTTCGACAGGTTCAGTAAATTTTATATATAAGTATTTAAAAATAGAATGGGTTTTTGGTGCCAACACAATTGATTTTTATTGTATATATATTGCTTCTGAAGGTATTCGTCTTTCAGAATCAAAAGTAGATGCATTTTCAAAATTTCCAAAACCAACAAACCTTAAAGATTTACAAGGATAATTGCAAATGATAAATTTTTACCATAGATTTATCCTAAATATCTCACAAACTTTAGGCCCTTTGTATAAATACATTCTTTCTAATACACTAAATATGAAAAAATGACGAAATAATCTCTCTTTGGACTGACGAACATGACAAAGCTTTTATAACCGCAAAAGAAAAATTAGCACAATCGAGCATTTTAGGACACCCTTCAACAGACACTATACCATCACTAACTACTGACGTTTCCAACACAGCTATGACACAACCTATCCTTTTTCTCATTAAAAAATTGTCCGAGTTAAATGAAATAATTAACGTTCAACAACGAATTTTTAACGATTTATTCTGCCATTAAAATTTTTTCAACATTATCTGGACCGAAATCAATTTGCGGTCTACACTGACCAGAAATCTTTAATAAATGGTATTTTTTCAAAAACCGAAAAATATCCACAAGTCAAGCGCGTTATTTAAGCTTCATTGCAGAATATACTTCAAATATTAAATACATTAAAGGAGATACCAACATATCTCGAATAAATGTTGACCCTGTTGAATCTTTCTCGGATGCACAATCACACGATAGGAACTAGACAATGACACACAATTAAACCAACTTTTAGAAAAACAATTTTCAAATAGAAACAAATGTAAAAAATTTCGATTAAAATTATATACTACAGATCACTATAAAATACAACTCTAGTGCGACACTTTTTTAGGCATTGCAAAAATGTATGTACATAAAAAATTTTGAAAAATTATTTTCAATAAATTTCATAGTTTAATGCATCTAAGTGTTAAGAAGACAATAAATTTCATCAATATACGACATTTTTTGCCATATATGAATAAAAACGCGCAATTTTAGTCAAAAACATGTTTATATTGCCAAGATGCAAAAATTTTTAGATATATCAAACCTTCTCTTCAAAAAAATCGAATCTCGTACGGTAGATTTTGACATATACCTACATACCTAGTTGGACCGTTAACGCCGTCTTTAGGTTGCAACTATATACTAACAGTCAATAATCGTTTCAACCGCTTGCCTCATATTCTCTCAAGACAATAACTGCTCCAATAATTGCTGAAACTGTATATCGACAATATTTTCAGAGAGTTTTCATTCTTGATACTATTACACACAATCAAGAAGAACAATTCGTGCCAGCACTCTTTTCAAAATGTAATCAACTTATTGGAACACAACCAATTCATTGCCGGAGGAAATAATAATCGTTGGAATATCGATCTTCTCATGGTTCTTTTACGGCTAAGATAGTGTATTAAAGAAGAGAGAGGTTGTTCATCGACTGAATTAACCTATGGACAACCACCGAAATATAAGTCAATACTTGCAAATCTTCGTGAAATATTTTCTAAATTAAAACCATTGGATACTTCTTCTCGTTCTCAATTTAAACTATTTGTGCATAAAGATTTGTTAAAATCAAATTTTGTTTTTGTGAAAATTGAAGTTAAGCAATCGTCTTTATCGTCCAAATGTGAAGGTCCATTTAAAGTTTTAAATCGGAACCCCAAAAATTTCTTGGTATTAAAAAACTATAAAAAGATTTTAATAAGCATTGATAGTAAGTCTATCAGCATTTTTAATCAGTGATAAATTACCAGATACATTTAGTGAGGAAGAAATAACAAAATAAATAAACAAGTTAAATTTAATTTAAATAATAAGACGTTTTAACCAATTTTTCTGTTGTAGAAAATTTTGTTTCTTTCTTCTTCTTATCCTTTGTGGGGGATAATGTGGCGAACCAATGTCAAGTTATCTAGTTTATATTTTATTAGTTCTTCAAAAATCCATCATATCAAAAACTTGTTAATTGTCGACAAAAAGTTATTTAAAATATAAATTAATATTTTATCAGAACTTAATAGCTATGCGTGACGATGGCATAGTTCCCAAAGCTTACCATATTTTTTATAAAGCCTCAACCCTGGAGATGATATAAAGACAGATTGACGGAATCAGATGCAGTTGAAGAGTGAGATGATATAGAATATTAATATTAATCTTGTTTTCTTGCACCTTTGTGCTCTTATTGTTTGCATTAATGTTATGGTTTTGAGTCGAAAATAAAAACAACAGTACATAGTTCTTCGAATTATAACTCCAATTACTGTCCAATTTCTGGTAACTCTCAATTATAATAATTGGCAACTTATTTGTTCTAAATTATCTAAAACTTTATTTTTCATTTTCTCGAAACGTTTAATTTGCAGATTCGCTGTTTTGGCATTGTACTGACGATCTTCTTTCAGTGCTACATACGTTTAGGTAAAAAACAAACTAATAAATAAAATATGTAATACCTACTTCAAGATTCGCTAGGGTTCGGTTATTTTTTACCTAATCGAATCACAGCCAACTAAATCCAAGTTCGATTTCAGGAAAGTCATCCTAAGAAAAAAGGTTGGATTGGATTTGTTTTGTCCCAACCCAACCTATTGTCAAAACCAGCAAAAGCATCCTGAAAAAACTTAATCCAACCCAATTAAAGCTCAATATCAGGAAAGTCATTCCAAGAAACCGCACCCAACTTTAATACCGTAAAAGTCATTCTGGGAAAATAAATTGGGTTGGACTAGTTTTGACATAGCATCATCAGAGATGGTATTAATATCCTTAGGCACAAATTGCCCAGATTGCCAAATTGCGCTAAAGAAGGAAATCAACAGAATAAAGCCGAGGCAACGGCAAAGTATAAAGAGGAAACAAAATGTCTGAGAAAGATAATTAAGAAATCTAAAAAGGACGCTTGGAGGAAGCTTTGCAACGAGTTAGAGGAAGTAGTGACGTTTATAAACTAGCAATGAAGAAGCCTAGAAATTTACCCAAAATAGTATTAGAGAACGAAGAAGGGCACTGATTAAGGTACTTTTCCCGGACGACACTAAAATCCATTGCAACAAGGAACAGCTTTCTGATACCTTAGATAGTGCGGAAATGACCTCGAATAAACTAGGTTTAATAGCGAAACGGTTTAAAGGTAGAAAGAACTCAGTGGTTTAATAAATAAACAAATTAAAGTAGAATTTTTAGCGAATGTTCTTTTCCCCGTATTTGGAATGTAGGAAAACTGGTCCTAATGGAAAAGCAGGTTAGCGACAAAGAGAAGAAATATCGGCCGTTGAGATTATTAAACTGTTCTGGAGAGTTGTATATGGCATTAATTAGGAATGGACTAATCCGAGAATTAAAGAAAGAAGGGATTTCTCACAAAGCCATTATGGTCTTATGAGTAGAAGATCTACCATGCACGCCATAAACGGTTAATTCAACGGGTAATTCAGTCGACCAAAAGTACCGATAAATACCATATGGAGAAGCGGAGGATGTGTATAATGGTGACTTTTAACATTCGTAATGCTTTCGCCTTCATATCGTGGCTTAAAATCGTCGAAGTTATAGAAGAGAAGGAGTTCTCGAGGCAATTGATAAAAGTCGGATAGGATCGAAGAAGACATTACGAGTGGGGTGCCTCGGGGCTCAATTTTGGGGCCCTTATTATGGAACGTTCTCTTTGACAGTCTTCTCGAAGATCGTAAATGGATGGACGAAGTAACTGTGGTGGCCTGCGACAAGATAGGAATCGGAGAAGGTTCAACAGAAGGCACATATGGCCACCGAGAGGTTGGCGTATGAAGTTGCGGAAATGGAACCGGAGTTGGCAACCGAGAAGTCAGAGGCTGTGTTGGAACAAAGGACACCCTTCAACAGACACTATACCATCACTAACTACTGACGTTTCTAACACAGCTATGACACAACCTATCCTTTTTCTCATTAAAAAACTGTCCGAGTTAAGAGAAAAATGATAAAATCCGTAGTGGTAATGCTCTGAAATATCTGGGTGTTATGATGGGCAGAGAATTGAAGTGGGGAAGCCAAATATAATATGTGGTGGACAAGGTACAGAGAACGGTGGGGGCTTTGTATAGCGTCATGAGTTCTACGTGTAGTCCAAGCATGTGGAACAGGCAACTGATCGGCTCGGTGATTGATTCCCAAGTCCTGTATGCCTGCAGGGCATGGAAAGAAACCATAACATGGAAAGAAACGAGACGTGGTTGAATATGCTACAAAAGGTCACTTTAAGTAGAACAACCAATTCTTATAGGAGGTTTCTAACGAGGATCTTCAAGTCCTGGGGATTCAATAGCAATCGAGCTCATGATTAAGGCCAGAGTATCCGTCGGTACGGGAAGTCCGTAACAGACAGTATCTTAATCAAATGATAGGGCAGATGTCAGCAGAATTTCGGAAAGGGGAATTGGACTAAGAGGATTACTACCAACATAGATCTCTGGAGTAAGCGCACATGGAGATCAACAAATTACCAACTTACGTTTTTCACGGGACACTCCTGTTTTAAGGTCTACCTATATTTTCATAAAAGATCCGAGAGCGATCTCTGTGTCTACTGTGGGGAACGAAACGACACGGAACATACGTTCTATCACTGTGATATATTGTGTATTTCAGTAAGATGAATCGCGCTCTTCCGAATCTGCAATCGTCTTTTACATCTCCCCAAAATTTCATCAGCCTGGCTAGAGACTTTACTCACTTCTGCTGGAGTTCCATGCCAAGCCTCGACATCTGGATCGAGACTCCACCGAGACTTCACGCGAGACCGGGTTAGAAGTCTTCTCCAATCCACCGATTGACTCTCGCACATAACATTCATAACATCCAACATAACATTCTTGCGGGAGATGATCGGCAGGCCAAAGAAAAGCTTGATGCTTTAATTGGGGTACAAAAGGCCTTAACCCTTTTTTCTATTACAATAGGGGTTTCTTCACGCTTTAATTGGAGTAGAAATGGATCTTTACGTTATAATTAATGTTTCTAAACAAAACTCACTTACTTAACTTTCCTTTGGGGGATGATTGATAGGTCAAAAGAAAAATTCACACTTTAATTGGGAAACAAAAGAAATTTTCACGACATAATTAATATTGTTAAAGAGTGTTGTCAACATTTACAAGGAAGAAATTCTTTTGGAGCTCAATCTGTAATTAATCTGTTCGTTTTTTCGAACAAGCAGATTCAGAACTTGCATACTTTTTGAATAATTCGTTTATTAAGACAGGTATAGAAACAAACTTTATGATTTGATAGTACCAAAACTAGAATGCCCAAAGTCTACGCGACTCCAACTCAATTCAGCAGGGTTAAAATGGTACAAACTATAACCAATTTCATATCGATTTATCCAAGTAATATTTAATATTTTCCTCGAATTATAATTGAAAATATCTCATAATTAATGAATCTCATTTACTAGTCCATAATTAAATCAGTTCATACTAACGTTAAATGAGGTATACCAAATTTGATTTACCACCGGTCGTTGATTCTATGATCCCATTATTGCATGTATTAATTACAATCAAATTTTTCGAGTTAATCTTCTATTTGAGGATCAGTACTTAAAAATTGAAACATTATCACCATAAAATTCGGTAATAATCGCGATTTTATTACGAACACCTACCTATTCGTAACATATTTCATAATTATATAAATGTTAACGTTACTCATAGATCATAAACTCGCACAGGTATAGACCGGGCGTAATAAAACCAAAAATTTATGGCTTATAAGCTAAACAGCACGCGTTGATTTATTCAAACAACCGCGCAAAGCGTTTTCGCTTTGTTCGACACGGCGGGCATTAACGTTCGAAAAGCGCTCGGTCGCAAGCGAACAACAATATTTTATTGTTTCACGTCGGCGAGTTACGCCCCAGTTTAATATCGGTCTAGATTTATCGCCAAGCTCTAACCCCTTTAGTAGAACTTTTTACTGTCAACCGAGCGACCCGCGAAACGACAACAAAAGAGGCCTCGTCTACGCGACAACCGCGAAAAAGCTTGGGCAATTACGGTGTGTTTTGTAAATTATTCCGAGTTGATGTCGTCCCGCTTACGTGAGCGCATTGTCTCTCGACGAAACAAAAACTCCATATTTATGAGGAGTGCCACTGCGAAAGAGCTAACGCGAAATCGATAACCTCTACGAAAGGAGAGAAAAGAAGAGCAAACTTCCGACTCGAATACCGAGAACCCGAGTTCTACTTTTCCGCTCTTTTAGAGAGCGATGCAAAATTATCAACTTTTTCACTGAGTTTTATTAAACTCCCCACCAATAATATACGATTCCGTACCCAAAGAATTTTCAATTTTATACCCGCGCTATAAATAAACTCAGTTCAGGTCATTACGAGTCGTTGTTACGTTAAGCGAATCCGTAACTGCAGATTTACCGATTGCGTGCTGCGCTCTCAGTGCAGCGGCATCGTTAGAGGTAAAAAGCGAAATTAAATCCAAATGGAGAATAGAATCGATCAAACCGAATAGAGCCGTTGTTCCTTTACGTAAGCACATAAACGTGGATTAATTAATCACCGCTACCATTTTGTTTTGCGGCAATAACAAACTGAATGATTAATCTAATTGATCATTTGGCTTTCTTGTATCCATTTGCGAAAGAGTCGGTACGTTATTTATACTCGACTGTCTTAGTAAATGGGGCTATTGTTTGTAAACCTCTCAATCTGGTTTCAAATCGTATTCAGTTCTTGAAAGTGGGTTGAACTTGCGTTAAGTTAGGTTAAAACTGATTCAACGAAACTTAGGTTTTTCGTAGGATGACTTTTCTGATTTTAGACTTAGGTGGGATTGGATTACAATTACCCAACCCAACACACCTCTTTTCTCAAGATGATTTTCCGGACACTAATATTGAATTTCATATTACTTGTTTTACCTTTGACTATTTGATTCTTTTTATAGTTTGTTTTAGAAAAAATGCCGTTTCAATTTAAAAAGAACAAGCGACGTGCAATTTCTAAGGAGATAATTTTACTTGCCATAGACGAAGTTTCAAAAGGAGAAAAATTCTCAGACTCGAATCTTCAACGATATTTAAAACAAGGTAATGTGAAAGATGTTTCTATCAAATTCATATCCAATTAAATATTCACCAAAGAAGAAGAACATGAAATATCAGTGTATCTGACAACATCCTCAAGATTAAATTATGAACTGTCAAAATATAAACGCACCAAATGGCTTATGACTATGCTTATACACTGAAGAAGAATATACCAGAATATTGGATTAAAAATAAAATAGCATCAGAAGATTTGATGAGAGGGTTTCTCAAACGATAACTTTTATCAATATGTACACAGGAAGCTACCAGTCACTCGAGAGCCATAAGTTTTAATAAGAAGAATGCTGGAGATTTTTCAAAAATCTTAAAACAGCATGTGAGCGTTATCATTTTGGGCCAGAATTTATTTATAATGTCGACGAAATAGGACTGTTCATTGTTCAGCAAACTCAAAAAAATAGTTGCTCGTAAGAGAACCGAACAAGTTGAACAAGCAACTTCTGCAAGAGGTACGCATTTATGCTATACAAAGCTACTCCTATTGGGTCAGATGGTTCAGTAGGATGGCTGACAACAACATTTCTTTTTAATTTATGCACCATTTTGCAAAACATAGTAAAACAATATCTTCCTTGCCGGTTCTTCTGTTGCTGGGTAATCACATATATTATATTTCTGTTCCAGTTCTCAATTTCTGTAAAGAATCTGGTATTATTTTATTAACTTTTCCTCCACAAACCATAAATTGCAACGCCTTGATTTGAGTGTTTATGGGTCGTTGAAAAATTTCTATAATACGATTGTAACGAACTGGCAGACGTGTAAGGTAAACCAGTCACAACTTACAAAATTCCTAAATTAGTCGCTGTTGCGTGTATTTAACCAACAGAACATTCGAAAGAGATTTAAAAAACCAGGCATATGGCCTTTAAACTCAAGCATTTTCACAGATGAAGATTTCTTGTTTTCTTTTGTCACCTATTACTGTTTACCTGATAGCAATAACATTTCTGCAGAACAACCAACAACAAACTTAACCCCCGCAGAAAAACCTTCCTAGATAATAGAACAAAATCAGAAGAGCTGAAGTAGACCTTATAAGTATAAATGACATGGTATCTCCTGTGCCTTCACAGCCTAAATCTCCAATTAGGAGTGGTAGCTAAAGAAACTGTCGCAATATTTTCCGATTCTGTTAGAACATATGCGAAGGCTAGTCCGAGGAAATTGGTTAGAATTAACACGAAGAAATGAAAAACTACAATATTGACAAACACATTCGAGAAGAGGTTAATACAAAAGACAGAAGATGAAAGACAAAGATAGAATAAAGACAAAGAAAACAAAAAAAGAGCCTCTAAAGTTATAGGAAAGAATTCCCAAACTTGGTGAATCATTCACATTGAAGCTGGACAAAAGGAAATTATCAGAGATCAGGAAATGGAGAATGAATCATCACAAGAAGAATCGTTTGATGAAGATCATGTTATTATTTCAGATTGAAATTTCAAAGTCGACGATTTTTTGGTAAAATTTGATACCAAAAAATTATGTATCACTATGTTGGACAAATTGAAGATGTTTTTCACTCCATGGAAACTGATTATTAAATTATTAAAATTATTATAATTATTATTAGTTATTAGATACTATACTAGTACCAATTAATAGGTACTGTTAGATATTAGAAATACTTTTAACTCGACTTACTGATCAAATATCATAAACAAATTAAAGAAGGGAGGGATCGGTAATTATCTTATGGCAATGCTGAAGTCTTATCCCATTAATAGATAAGTCTTAGATGGTAAATAGAAGATTGGGCATTGGGGTTATATCCGCCTACAGTGCACCGTATGTGCAACTGCTATAGAGGTTATAGTGGAAAGGCCACCGATAGGTTTGCTAGGTGAAGAATGAATTAAAATTCATAATAAGAGAAAGTATACAGGGTCGCAGCCATGGCTGAACTTGCATTTATACATTTATGGAAAGTGAGGTGGACTCACCGGATGTGAAAATGTGTGTGATGAAAAAGAGTGGTGTAGATCATTTCCCAACTGCAGTATTGACTGGGCATGGGATTTTTACATCCCACCTGCATTAGATAAGAAAGGGCACCATCAATAGACGTTGCTTCTGTGATGGAGGAATTCACTCTTTTTATTTGTGATCATTTCAAACTATTTAGGCGGAAGGCTGAATAACAATGTCAAGCTGAATCCAGATAATATGGTTATAGTTATGTTGTAATCAGAAGAGAAATTGGGCATAATTAAACAGTTGACATGATGCAACAGTAAGAAACAGTGAATAAGTAAAACTAATATAGAGGGATGTTTAGTGTTGCAAATTGGGAAGAATGAGAGAAATAAAGTAATGCCCTAATGTTTGTTTCCAGAGCATGAGGAGGAATGCTTTTAGTCGGTCAGTAACTTAAGAGGGTAGGCAATACAAAACTACCCGACCATTTGAAAAGCTCGCTTGCGAAATCGAATATATCCGTTTTTAAAAATGTGTCGGAAAACGCGAAAAACTTTTGACAGTTTGTCTTTAACAACTGACAACACATACCTTTAACAATCTATTACAGTATGATATATCCGTTTTCCTTATAATTGAAGTTATCAAATGGTAGAAGCCATGAATCTCTATAAATACATATGTAAAGTAAATTTCGTTCAAATGTGGATATGACCGATATTACACGGGAACTCCACATTTGATATCATAGGACGGGCGTCTGTAAATAGATTTTGATATGTTTTGTAATGGGTATAAATAAAGACGTTAATTTTATTATATGGTGTTTGAAGTTGTCGGTAATTCTTGGTGTTGTACGACTGCTCACAGCCATTTATTTTAAATTTGGTCTCATTATCGTATACGTCCATCAAGATCGTAATGAGGTAAATACGCGGTACTGTAAGTATGTGTTCTGATCGGAAGTGTTCTTTATAGCTCTCTTTAAATTCCAGATTACACAGGAAGTGCAGGGAGTGCTTTCTTCTGTAGTCCATATATTTGCAGAGTTTCGGAGGACTGCTCCGCAAAACATGATGCCATATGATGTCAAGGACTGAAAAACAGGGAAATAAGCCAATCTGATAGCATGATGAGTCGACTTCCTCTTATCCCATAATGGTTCAACTTCTGAGTAAGGATCTCTGCGTTGACAGTGTCAAAAGCCTTACCCAAATCAAGCAGGTTTAATATGATTTTATCTTTCTCGTCGGAGGCCTCCGTTTTATGGAATTTCATAGCTGTTATAGCGATTAACCAGATTTGTTTTTTTATGTATCCATGCTGATTGGAGCAAGGAAATTACTTTTTTCAAAATATCGTACCAGTCGTGTTTCAATGTTTTGTAAAATGTTTGACATCACCAGAAAAATTGATATAGGTCGATAATTGTTACACATTTTAAATCCCTAGTAAAGTGGTTTCCAAAATTTCTTATTATAAATTTCTTATAATTATATTATATAATCAAAAAACTTTTTTCTGTAAAACCGTTGCAAGACACAGACAACACCCCGATTAAATATGACTTGTTTGCTCACGGTATCGGTCGTATATCTACTGTTTTACAGAAATGTGTTTCTTTGATGGGATAACACGATAATTGCTATAGTCAGTCTGATTTCGTTTTTTAAATATTGGAGGGTACTCTTGTTATTTTCATCTCATTCGGGAAAACACCTTTATCATCGCATTTCTTGAGTAAGATGGCAAGTTTATCCGCACAAGTATCTTGGCACTCTTCAATACCCGATCATTCAACACATATATATCGTATGTTTTGCTTATTCGAAGTGACTTGGTGATTTCAACAATTTCAGCAGTCGTATTGGGTAAGTAGAAAATTGACTGCTGGCCAGAGATCCTTTTTCTTTTCAAATAATGATGAAATGAGTTGTTGTGTACACAAACCAATGCTTGTTTATTTGATCCGCATCCATGTTGATATTATTCTCGTTCTTTTTCTTACTAACTATGTGTAAGTTGATTATTTTCCATATTACTTTTTGTACGGTATTTAATTCTGCAAATGTTCGTTTTTTTACATTTTTACATTGTAACTGTTTCGTAATACTCTTTGTTATAATTTCTATATACCTTGTAGCTATCTTCCATTTTTGTTATCTGCATTGTAGTACATAAAAGTCGAGAGTTTGTTACATTTTATCCAAACTTTGGTCACATATTATGTTCCCACTCATATTCTTGTATGTGTTTGTTTTTTAACATTTGTCAAAAATTGTTTGGAAAGCTTAATGAAAAGTGGTGTATTGTTGATTGTAATGCTTTAAGTACCGCACTACTAACTTGGTATGAGACTATTTGTTAATTACTTTCGTTACAAAGTTCCTGCAATCATTGTTAGTGAAAATATTGTCAACGCATTTTACATTGCTCGTGTCAACTCTAGACGGTTCATTAAACGAATTCACTTGTTCAATAAAAAGTTCAGCATATTTGTCCCCATTTAAGAGATCTATACTGAAATCTCCCATAATATATATAATTTTTGTTTGGACTTCATTACTCAGGTGTTCTAAGAGTTTATTTGATTGATTAAGGGAAATGTCGCAATTGCCTATTGGTGATCTATAACATATCACAAATGACCCCTTGGAAGTTTCAATGACTGCCAATTCGATATTTCTTTCGATAGAAATTAACTACGTCTCTCCTTTCTTTTACTTTTAAGTCATGTTGTGTCATAATCATGATTCTTCCATGCTGGTAATTCGTGCGACAAAACGTTGATGGTATTGTATATCCTTAGATTTGAATTGAATTATTTACTGTGGATTTCATCTAGTGCTCAATAATGTCAACAAAGTCAATATTATTCTCTTTCAAAATTCTTTCTAGGACATCCACTTTATTGATGATACTTGGCATTTATATTAAGAATAGACTATTGGATTTTACTTTAGTTCGTTTTTCGGCTTTTTTTTTCTTTCGTCCCTTTGCGACCTTTCTTTTTGTATTTTTTAACATTCCGACGAATGTTAAAAAAATACTTATTTATACGTGTTCCCTCGAGCCATATGGCCGAGTCTGTCAATAAATCTCTATGGTGTTTAGGTACCGATATCTTGAAAGAGGATATTCGTCCAGATATTTAGATGTTATATGCACCGAAATGAGATATGATTTCAATTAATTTTTGATTTATTTCTTGAAATATCTCGTTGATTATTTATTTTTATGGCTTCCCAGAAAATTTTTGTTTAAGGTAAAATATAAGCTTGGGTATTAAGTTGGGTTGGGTTACTTATCACCGAAGCTAACATGTTTCTTTCTCAGTATGATTTTTATGATATCAACGCACGGTTGACGTAATTATAAGTCGTTGTTAATTTAAAAGAATCCATCACTGCAGATTTACTGATTGCATGCTGACTTTTCAATGCATCGACATCGGTAGATAATGAAAAAAGCGAAATAAAATCCAAATGGAGAATAGAGTCGATCAAACCGAATAGAACCGTTGTTCCTTTCATAAGTACATAAACGTAGATTAATTAATCACCGCTACCATTATGTTTTGTGGCAATAACAAACTGAATGATTAATCTAATTGATCATTTGGCTTTCTTGTATCCATTTGCGAAAGAGTCGGTACGATACTTATGACCCTGTCTTACTAAATGGGGCTATTGTTTATAAACCTCTCAATTTGGTTTCAAACGGTATTCAATTCTTTGAAAGTGAAAGTATAATATTATTAAAATAGAATAAAACATTTTAAACACTTATAACTGCTTACAGTGCTTCCGGTCAAGCTTACATATGGGGGAACAAAGGACGTAAAGTCGCGTACGTGTCAAAAAGTAATTCGTAACAGACACCGTAAGGTGCTTTACCCCATAAGTGCTTTTCACACGTGTATAAGGACCATCGACATCACCGCTTTCTTTTTTGTTTGGTTCCGAGTCTTTTGATCCTTGAGAGACTGTTTTAGGGTCCGCGATATTGAATACAAAAGAATTGATTTTAAAGTAAGTTTTTAATTCGTAAAGTATAATAAAAATGATTCAGTCTCAAATGTACTAGATTTTTAGATTTCGACTGATATCGTGGTTGAAAATATCTTTGAAACATCTTTGTGCGTTACATTTCTATCGAATGCTCAAAGCGTATTGCGTGCGATGAGGGTGCTGCAAAAGAGATGCACCCTCTTACACTCGGCGTACTGTAAGGCTTCAACTCTATATTTCTGTTGATATCGTGCGATGAAAGGAGCTTGTGTGTAATATGAAGGATAGAAATGGGTTTGAGTAACCCATGCACGCTTAACAAGGTTCTTTTGATAAAAAAGACCAATCTTCTTTTTTTAATGAAACAATATTCAATTTTATTTAGCTGAAAAATAGTATTACTATATACACTTTCTCTCTCAACTGCCGAAACGTCGGCCCCGTTGTAATAGATCGGCGGAGTCCTAATCAAACGTTTGAGCGAAGGTTGCGAATGACAACTAGGAAATGAGCTTTTTGAAGTGCATGCATGGGCGGTCGACGAGCTTTATCGCAGCGTGCAGCTTTACCACACGACCAAACCGTACCTGTACACACACACAAATACACAGAGCGACAACACACACACACGATAGCAACCCGCTTGAAACTGCCTCGTTTTATCATCAACTAGTCATTTATTTTCAGCGGGGTGTTCCAAACCCCCGTGCAAATGGAAATATACTGAGGAGAATGGCCGCGTCGTCCAACTGGTTGGGGAGAACGTTTAATTCTAATTTTCCGCTGTCTATTATATCTAATAGCCCTTTTATCTTAGCAAGGAAACTTAGTGCGCGACTTACTTCCTCGCACACTTTACGATTTCTATGGGTGCGGTATATTTCACCAGGAAAGTAGACCGGCTCTCGGACAATTAAATTAATGAGGATATAACCCACCGATGTGGGGTTACCTCCTATGGTGTTACAAACAGTTAGGAAACTATAAGTTTTGTATGGTTACGTGTATTATGTTACGATAACTTGGAAAATTAATTTTGAAAGAAATTATTATAAAAATTTTTCTTGATGTTTTGTATACGTTAGAATTTTCAAAATCAGGTTATGATAAAAAATTGAATGACCTCTTAGATAACAAAAACACATACAAAACAACAAAAGCAGGCCCTGGGCACCTTTTTAAATGACTATTTGAAACGACTGGAAAAATATTGGTATTTAAATATAAACCTAAAGTTAGGGCTGCCCATCCACATATATTACACCAAGAATACATGAGTTATTAAAAATACGTAAATAAAATCATCCATTACGTCGAATAAATAAATAATATAGATGTCAACAATCAATTGTAAATTTTTCATAACAAATAGTTAGACAAATTAAATCAAACTAACTAACGGCTATAATATAGAAATCAATTGAAATAAAATCAAATTAAAAGATGTACGAATTAACGATTAACGAATGTTAATAAACATGATTTTGATATTGTGAGTTTCGATGTACAATCTCTATTCACAAACATTCCATTAAATCTTATGATAAATATTATTGAAGAAAATTGGCAAAAAAAATACAAGATCACATATCAATTAAAAATAAATGTTTGTTCATAGAAGGGATAAAATTATGTACATACAATAATTATTTTAAATACAATAAGTTTTTTTCTAAACAAGCATTTGGGCTTCCAATGGGAATAAACCTTAGTGTAAATCTAAATGGAAGTATTAGTGTTAAATGAATTAATTGAAACAGAGTTGAAAAATACAGATATCAAACCTAAATTGTAAGTGAAATATATAGATGACTTATTGATGCAAAATTGTGCCACGATACATTAAAAAACTACACCATTTTAATTTTGAAAAACCGAAAATGTTGTGTAGCCAAAAAATACATTTAATAGGAAATGTTTGCAATATTTATAACCAAAACATAAATAAAACAGTTAATTTTAAATCGGATACAGGAAAATAAGTACCATTTATGCCAAAATAATAGATGAATGAACGATTTAGATGAGAGCAGTTAATATTTTTTTATTTTTTTTATTCTTTTTAATAAGAGAGAAAAATAAAAATATGCTACAATGTAGAACAGGTTTATTTCGACATAAAGTGTTTACACGTAAACCAAACCATATGATTATTAGTATTACGAAAGTCAATTCCGATCAAAAAGAAGTTTCCACCCACGATGAATAAATTAATAATAGTAAAAACTTTATTGATGATACGTAGAATTGAAAATAAAATATTATAATTTTGTAATACAATTTTTGGATGTTGTTTGTTAATGTTTGTGGTAGTTTAATTCATTTTTTTTGGTTTTAATTATTACGTGAAATAACGTGATAGGTTTACAGTGATTTGATATACTTGTAGCTTGTTATGTACCTGATGATGGGCGAATAATACGCTCAAAACGTCGTATTTAAAGTTTTAGACATACATTAACTAAAATACAAGACAAATTCACAAAGAGAAAGGAGTGTTTATAAAAAAAAATTGAAAAATTATTAAATTTTTAGTTTTGCATTCTGAACAAGTAAAAATGCAAAATGATACAAAAGACCATGACATCGATTGTTAGAAATTAAGAAATTGGCCTATTAAATCTTCATCAATTTTGAAAATGTTCTTCGTTTCATTATGATCTCTCAATTGATTCTTGAAATACGTTTCTTTAAACTTTAACCTTACACTTGCGTTAGTTCAAGGAAACGTCCAGGGTTAGGTTGGGTAAAAAATAACTCAACCCAACCAACATTCTCTTCTCAGGATGGTTTTCTTTATATTAAATATAAATTCGGAAGCTCGGGGTGATTTTTTAGCTATTTATCCTGAGTTAGGCTGGGTCAAAGTTCATTTAACCTAATTCATTTTTTTTCAGAACGTTTTTTTCGGGGTTGAAATTTTGTTGGGTTGGATCAAAATTAATCATATTTGTTATTTGTATCATTAATCATGGATCAATTAAACATTTTTTTCAGGATGACCTATTTGTTATTGAACTTGGGTTGAGGTGAGTCAAAGATAACCCAATACTACCCAACCCAATTTTTTCTCAGAATGGTTTTCCTGATAGTAAATTAGAGTTGAGTTGGATCAAAAATAAGCCAACACTTTTTGTTGTTAGTATGATTGGGCAACTCAACCAACATTCTTTTTAGAGGATAACTATCCTCTGATTCATTATATGAAATATGGGTTGAGAAGCTGAGTTGGGTTAGTTATCACCGAAACCAATAAGGTGACTTTATTTTCTCAAGAGGATTTTCCAACTTTTTCCAACAACCAATAACAAACTTTTTTCTCTGAATGATTTTTCTGATATTAAACTTACGTCGAGTTAGGTCAAAAGCAAACCAAGCCAACCCAATCTAATCTTTCGATCAGGATCATTTTTCTGATATTAAACTTAGGTTGGGTTATAACATCCTATAAATTTCTTTCACTATATTCTAAGTAATACTTAACGTATTTGTTTTCAATCAAAAATAAGTCAATCGAACTCAAATCAATCCAACTCAACTCGAATATTTCTAGTTCTACACTATTAATTCTGATAATTTTAAAGACTCAAGAAATATGTTATATTGTTACATAAAATAAAAAAAATCAGGTATTACTGTACATCTAAAGACCTAACCCAATTGAAATCTTAACCAAATCCAACACAACCTAAAGTTTGATGTAAAAGAGCATAATATCGATGATTATGAAAGTGAAGAAATTATATATGGCACATTAAATCTTCATCAATTGAGCTTTAAAATGTTCTTTTTTTCATAATGATATCTTAATGCATTCGTGAGATACGATTACTTCAAATATATGTTTCATATTCATAACATGGTGGAAATGAGGCAATTATTTATGGCAGATTCAATCTTCATTAATTTAGCTTTAACATGTTCATTGTTTCATCACGATGGCTTAATATATAACGATTAAATACATGTCCATATCGATTAAATATGAAAAAAAAAATAGTTAAGTACAAGAAAGTTACAAAAATGACTTGGGTTGAATTGCTTTAGGTTAAACCTAGCTTGTCTCAGCCTATGTTGTTTTATCAACATGATTTTATTGATCTTACACTTGCATTAGTTCAAGGGAAGTTCTTGGGTTAAGTTGGGTAAAAAGGATCTAACCCAACTAACATTCTTTTTTTATCTATTCTCAGGATGGTTTTCTTTATATTAAATATAGGTTGGGAAGCTGGGTTAGGTTACTTATCACCAAAATCAACCCAACCTTCTTTTCTCCGGATGATTTTTTAGATGTTCGACTTGAGGTAGGTTGGGTAAAAATTTATCCAATTCAACCCAATTTTTTCTCAGCACGTTTTTTCTGGGTTGGATTGTTTTTTGGGTTAGATCAAAATTTACCCCACCCAACTTTTTTCAAGACGATTTTTCTGGGTTAGGTTTCTCTTGGGTTGGATTAAAATTAACTCAACCCAACCTAATCCTTTTTCTCAGAATGATTTTCCTGATATTAAACTTGAGTAAAGTTAGGTCAAAAGTAAACCTACCCAACTTAACCCAATTTTTTCTCTGAATGGTTTTTCCTACCTTAAACTTGGGTTGGGTTTTAATCCCCATAAACTTCTTTATCTTATCCCAACCCAACTCAAATATTTCTATGTAGTAAGAATTAATTAATTAAAACTTTTTAATTTGCTTAATAAAACTATTTATTGGTACCGGTTTCGAAAATAATTCATCATCAGGCAACCTCTCAGTTCTATGTAAAAGATAAAAAATTTTATAAATTTAACAAAAGTTGTTAAAAGAATAGCAACATATGAACTATTTAAAACATAATCAATAAAAAAAAAAACAATTTAAAATAATAATTTAAAAGCACAATACAAATTAAAATTAAAACATGAGAAATGAATTTAAATAAAATTTTTAAAAGGTAAATTTTTTTAAAGCTTGAAAGATACAAGTTTTATAAAAACTTTATCAATTTTTTCATCTTTCATATAAATTTGATGGATTGGCTGATGAATTAATTTTCGAAACCGCTAGCAATAAATGATTTTAAAAAGCAAATTAAGAAGATTTAATTAATTAATTCTTACTACATATTTATCGTAAAACTGCTACATAGAGTCCTACAATTATAGTCAAATATTTCTAGTTCTCAATTTTAGTTCTAATGATATTAGAGATTTAAGAAATGTGTTACGTCGTTACATAGAATCATAAAAAAACAGGTTTTGCTGTACATCTTAAGACCAAACCCAACTGAAATCTTAACCAAATCCAACACAACCCAAAGTTTAATGTATAAGAGCAAAAATGCAGTTTGATACAAAAGATCATAACATCGATAATTATGGAAATTAAGAAATTGTTTAAAATGTTCTTTGTTTCATTGTGATATCTCAATTCGTTCTTAAGATGCAATTTTTTAAATTATTTATTTCATATCTACAAGTAAAATTGCAGAGTTTGATGTAAAAGATCATGACATCGATGATTATGAAAACTGAAAAATTATTTATGGCACATTAAATCTTCATCAATTTAGTTTCAAAATGTTCTTCATTTTATCATGATACTTCAATTGGTTTATGAAATGCGATTCTTTATAATTTATGCTTCGTAACCATAACGATTAAACATGCAGCGTGTTGTATATGTTAGAACTTTTTGCGTAATCAATTTCAATAACAGAAATATTTTGAAATGTTAAGAATATTTCAAAATAACTTTTATTATTTGCAAACATGATCGTGTCATTACATATTTTTTTAATAATTACAAGAAAAAATGATAGTTAAGTACAAAAAAGAGTTGGGTTGCTTTAGGTCAAAATTAGCATAACTCAGCTTATTTTGTCTTATCATGATAATATTTTGATCTTAAACTTGCATTAGTTTAATGGATGTTCTTGGGTTGGGTTGGATAAAAAGTAACCCAACATCCAACCCAAAATCAACATTATTTTCTAAGGATGAATTTCTTTATATTAAATTTGGATTGAGAAGTTGGGTTGGGTTACTTGTGATCGAAACCAACCTAACCTTTTTCCTTATGACTATTTTTCTCGGTTGAATTTTTTTGGGTTGGATCAAATGTAACCCTACTCAACTTTTTTCCCAAGATGATTTTTTTGGTATTATATTTGGGTTAAATTGGGTCAAAAGTAACCCAACCCAACCCATTTTTTTCTCAGGAAGACTTTTCTGACAGTAAGCTTGAGTTGGTTTAGGTCAAAATTAATCCAACCCAACTCAACTTTTTTTTCTCAGAAAGCTTTTGCTGATGCTAAAATCTTGATAGGTTTGGTCAAAACTGACTCTACCCGAACGCATTTTTCGTCAGGACATGATTTTTCTTAAATTGAACTTGGGCAGAGTTTGAATGATTTGGCTAAGATGAACCCAATGTGTTTCTTGGTTCAGTTTTTGTTATGGTGGTTTTAAAACATCTTGGAAATTATGTTAGGTAATATTAGTTATGTCTGAAATGTTAATATTAGTTATGTCTGAATTCCGAATCTATTAGAGATTTTCGGTGGCCGCTGAAAGCTTCATCATTCATAGTTAAGAAGTATAATATCTGGAATTCCAAATAAAAATTATAATCAAGCTTAGAGAGGAATTTTATTAATTACATACGTAGAATGTACAGAAGCCCAGGAAAGTTGCAGCTCAAGCGACCAATTTATCCATTACCCAGCACGTATATTTCCCTTAATTGTTTAGATAGATCTTAGAGTTGAAATAAAAAGAATTTACCAAGACTTGTTCAAAGCTCAAAATTGCAATTTGGATTAGTGCCTAAGAGAATTCCCATACGTGCTTCCGTTCTTCATAAAATACTTCGTAACTGCTCGTCGTTTTACAGTAATGAATAAAATATTTATGTAATGATGGGCTGGACGCATAAACTCTTACTCCCGACGGAACCCGATTTATTTACATAGCGACGTTTTCCAACTGGGGAAAGTCGGGGGAATTTCACTGCGAAAGACGAAATTTTAAATTCACGTCCCGTTGGCGTGTCCCGTGGCAGAAGTCGTTTATAATTCACTAGTCCGTAGGCTACAAATGAGCATAAAATGCGACAGACCTTCAAACTTTAGACATTTTCTCCCATAAAGAAGTTTTTCTAAATTTATCAAAACCAATTTCTTACGAACTTTTTCAATACAAAAGGTTAATCATTTCGCATTCCTGTTTCAACCATGGCAAGTTAATGTATTTTCCTTGGTGGATATAGCAGAAAGCGGATAAGAGAGAAAGATAATCAAGTAATGCGGGTTTTATCTCTATCTGTATACTTCACGTACGCAGACTACGGCGCGGCGCTTAGGTCAAATTACAGGTCAGATCTTATGGTTCGCCACAAGCTCTATGCAATCTATGACTGATGACCTCTGAAAACAAAAAATAACTAATTCAACAAGAACTCTAAGAGAATTTATAATAAGGTTTATTCCATGAACATTGAATGCGATTATAAACAAATTATTCCCCACAAAATCATCGCCAAGCTAAATTTTCAAAAACTTCTCTCCACTAATAATGACAATGTTTTAATTAAGTATCACTCGAAGTAATTGAAAAATGAAGTTGTTAACCCAACAGAACTTTCTTTCCCCAAGATGATTTTTTTATGTTAAAACTGACTCAACTTAACCCAAGTTCTTAGGATGATTTTTCTAATAGACTTGGGTTCATCAAAAAGTAAATAATTCAACAAAAACTCTAAGCGATTATAATAATATTTACTTTATATGAATTATTCCCTACAAAATCATACTGAGGTTTAATGAATAGAATATGTAAGGGTCATTTAAACCACTTTAAAATTTCTCTCTACTAATAATGGTAATGTTTTGGTCAAGTATGACTCGTAATAATTTATGAATGAAGTTGGAAAAGTTCCAAAGTTGTTAGAGGTCGCGAATTACAATAATCAACCCGAATAAACGTGTTAAATTAATTGAATTCTATTGAGTGAAGAAATAAGATTTCAAAAAATACAAGTTTAAGATAAATTGTGATATCATCGCCAATAATTCTCACCTACTCGAATCCGACCAAACCTTATCCTTTAGAGAGGACATAATATATAAGACATCCCCAACGTACGAGCGCGACCATTCGAACATTATCTTAATGGTCTATGTAAGCGAAGCGATTCTACGTAATAAATTAGCATAAACCCCCGAGTCGTCGAGAAGAGCGAAAGAGCGCGCAAAACGTGCTTTCCAAAAGCTGCTCCGATCGAAGCTCGCCCGTTACCTCTGTAAGAAGTTCTACGCCATCGCCCGACTAAACCGTTTTTTATAATTTTTTTTTAATCGTAAACTTGCTCGTGCAATACCCTCAAAAACCGTTTCTCCTCACCTACGCCTTTGACACGTTCGCATACCAAACGAGATTTCCGCCCACCGTGCAACATCAATAATTGCGCCTAACGACTTGTATTCCCGTAATCTGTCGATACCCAGAACACACTTTAACGATTCTCGAGGGTCGTTTGCCGGTGTTCTATTTATCGAGAGACAAGAACCAACCCGAGCAACACCGTGTCAATATACGTTAACCCTTCGAGACCAAAATATAAATAAGATTAATCGACGATAGGTCCTGAAGGCTTATCGAAGTTGCTTATCGACTTTACGGCTACGTCCGAAGGCGGATAAGTTAATTGGTGTTAAGACGAGGTTGGTCAAAGCGGACACGACACTATTTATGAGGTTGGTGTGGTGTTGTGTCGATTGCTAACCGGATTGCGACATTCTGCCTTGATTCATTACGTTATTATATTAGCGATTAAGTTACATTGCGAATATTAACAATTGTTTTGTTTTCACTCAGTTTCTCGTGAAATACACCCAACCCAACCCATTGAGAATTAGATCACGATTTCGAAACTTCGGCAATTATTAAAAACAACAAAATTAAGCAAACAAAAATTAACATATTTCAAGAAGAGGCTAGGATTTTCTTTGAACAACTCAATGATTATATTATGGTTATTAACATTCTATCCGATCCATAATCTGGCTTTCGCCCGGGTTTCAGCTATGTTATTGCATTGCTTGACATCATAGATGATGTAATGAGAGCGATGGACGATGGTAAAGCCACTGTCTTCTGCCTTCTTGACTACTCCAAGACCATCGATACCATAAGTCACAACTTTTTATTGGTAAAGTTGCATTGTTTGGTTTTGGAGGAAAGGCGATTAACATGCTAAACAGCTTCATAGGCGAAGAGAAGAGAAGTTATTTGTGGGGTTGGTGTACTTTCTCCACTTCTATTTTCGATCTATACATGTAATTTCTATAAATCTGCCTCTTTTTGTAAACCACACTAATATATAGATGATACACATTTATATGGGTCCTTTAGGGAGAACGAGATCTGGACACTGTTGTGGAGGTGTCTCGATCTCATAATTTTTCATAAGGTTTTGCAATATCGGACCAAAATCTCAATACCGGTATTCGGCATTACGCCAACATTAAAATATGATAATAAATAAAAGGCCATCGTGAACTGTCATGCGCGAAAGTATGAGTTTGTGACTGTACTTTGTTTAGATTCACTATGTTTATCGTTCACACATGAGTCATATCTGTCATTTCATGAGTCTATATGTCTTAGAAATACGACTACGAATGATTCTTAAATCTGCAAAAAAGACAGTTGTAGAATTTCCAGTACATATTATTTTCTTTCTATTAGGGAATGATGCCAAAGAGAGTGTTCATCGTGCCCTTTTCTGTATTATGTCATTGAGTTAGATTGGGTTGGACTGGACTGAGTAGGGTTGGGTTGGATTTAAAGAAAGCCGACGAAAACCCGGGAGGGTGATTCCGGTGATAACAGGGAAAGGGGTTTTTAGTGGGTCGGAGTCCAAAGATGCCCAAAGAAGACTCCAACCCCACACTATCTGGCCGCCCATCATCCCAGGCCAGATGTCTGTTCACAGATTTAACCACAGGGCTCATTACTTGGACCCATATTATGGAATATTTTCTATGATGAGGTGCTAGAAGTGAAACTGAAACTGAAGAGGGATGTCAACTCATAGCTTACTCAGACGATCTAGCATTGGTGGTACAAGGCAAGCCCCCAGCTCATCTGGAGGTAAGGATCACCTATACGGTGAAAATGGTTATGAAATTACTGGGAGATATGAGTCTGAGGGTTGTAACTCACAAGACTGAGATAGTACTGCTACCGGAAAGTCGAAAGATGAAAAACATTAAGATAGTAGTGAATGGAACCGAAATAGAAAGCAACGTTGCGGCGAAATATCTTGGAGTGCACTTTGATATAGACATGAGAATGACCACGCATGTTAAAGAAATGGCGAAGAGTGCGACACAAATCACCAGCGTGTTAATAAGAGTCATACCAAATTGCGGTGGTCCCATGTTAAATAGTAGGTTGAAGATGATAAATAGTTTCTGTAACGGCGATAGAAGTTATGGCAGGAATATCTCCTCTTAATTTGCTGCTGGAAGAAAGGGCAGACGAATATAAGAAGGGGAATTGCAAAGAGAAGAAATCGGACCAAACCTTATGGAAAAGTGGAGAGAGAGCTGAAGTAAGCGTGCGGGATGGACGAAAAGACTCATACCGGATGTGGAAGAATGGACAAAAAGAAAATTGGATAACCACTTGCTAACCGTAAGCGTTGACCGGGCATGGAATCTTTGGAATATACCTTCGCAAAATAGGAAAGGCGGCCTCTGTCTATTTATTTTGTTGGCCAAACCATGATCAGCAGTTCAGCAGGAATTGATGATAGAGTAGTCAGGAGGAGTCAGGAGTCAAGAGACAGAGCGATTTTTTATTCATGTTGTTCGATGTCGAATTTTTTGGTTTCCGGAGAAGAGAGGGAAGGACAACCCGACATTATCCGGCCGCATGATAACTTAGGTCCGGTATCTGTGTTAGCAGATTTACTAATCCGCTCTTAAAAAAAAAGTTGTGTTGTGTTGCCTACAGAACTGTCTCCACGGAGCACGGCAAGTGACGGCAAGCTCACTACCAAATAACCTAATCACTAGAAAGGGTATTCCCGGGAGCAGTAAAGGAAGTTCAAACGTCTATGAAGGAGGAAATAGTACAACATTAGAACGTTCAATGAAAAGGCGGATGGACTAAACAAACTGAAAACAGGGCTATCTCGACGAAGGGGCAGCAAACTAATTCATTAGTCAAGTGTAAGTGGACACAACTACTTGAAAGACTATATATATCTTTAAAGACAAAATAGACGATGTGGAACACACCTTTTTTAAGTGACCAGCTTGTAATATAAAATACAGGAAACCGGGAAGAAATTGTGAACAACATTAACCCCAAAAAACTGCATGAAAGTTATGGAGGAGTTTTAGGAAAGATGTAATAGAGTAAAGATGTTGGTGAAGAAGATCATAGTCGCGAAGAGAAAGAGCGGGGCCTTTATCAGTAAAAAAATATTCTATTAGGCTATATTATTAATTATTGGGGGGAGATAAGCGATACGGATAAGGGCGTCCACAACCAGAACAGAAGGACATCGATAAAATAGGGAATATACAATGAAAAATATGGAGACACAATTACAGAGTGCCTTCCAAAATACCTGGTGAAGGAAGGGTGTGAGGAAAGGAAGATGTTTGTGTCCAGATTATGTGGTGGCAATGAGTAGAGAGCGAACAAGTAGAGAGTTGGGTTGGGTTGGGCTACTTAGAGAGAGGACTATAGACAGAATCGACATAAGAATAAAAAGATCCGTTCTGCCTACAATCAATTAAAAATTATTTATAATGCTCATTACATTCTGTCTAATAACAGTAGAAGTTAGCTTTGTGAAGGCTTAGTGTTGTCAGTTTTCGATTATGGGGATACCTTACCGAATAGCAAACTAAATACAAAATACATGTCACCGACTTATTTTCGGGATAAAACGGCGAGAAGAACATGTCAGTCACAAATTGGGTGAAATAAATTGGCTAAATATGGTAAGTAGAAGAAAATTGCAGTGTGCGACAACTTACTTCAACGTTATAACGCTAGCACGGCCTCCCTACTTTTATTAAAAGATACAGTTCAGAACGGACGTACACACCCGTGATACATAAGATATAATGTAATATATATAATATATTCAATGATTATGTACAACAAATGAGCAAATTACATACTACAAACATTTACCCAAATTATAATGACTTATAAAAAAAACAATGTTATCCAACTGATATAATAATTAGTGAGATTTTAGCCGAGGTCCTACTCCAATCATTAGGTGAACACACAATGCAAAGACTGCTTGTCACTTAAAATAAAGTGCTTGAATATATGACCAATAGTAGTAGTACTATTAGAAAAATGAACATTTATTTCATGTGGAGTTGTAATGGTGCAGCGGGACAAGGTTGCTATCAATAAATTTTCGATAACGAAGAAAATGATAACTCATTTTTGTTCCCAAGATTTATAGTGCCATTACGAATTAAACCTAACTACAGTTTTACAGCAGAAGACAAAAAGGAACGTGTTGTTTGGTAAAATGAATCCATTTTCTCAACAAAATACTGTAACCATTAAAAATAATTTTCCACAAAGAAACAAAGCAATTTGTCAAACATGAAATTGAAAACATTAAATAACAATTTTTTTTCTTTAAAACTATATCTCTCCGAATGAATTATATAGATATTGTATTACAAAGAGTGATTAAAGAAGGTAATTTGGAATATGGAATTTCAATCCTCTATGCTTAGATAAAAACTTTTGAGTGTCTACAGATCAGAGATATGTCAATGGTAAGGTAGAAACAAGAAAGGAATGCAACAAAAATTTCGTTGTAACATGGATCTTCTGGTTGATACGCCTAAGCTAAGTTTTGGAACAACCAATGGTGGCAACACAACCAGACGTTTCTTCAAAAATCTTGAATTGAGAACGAGTATACGAGAGAACGAATAAGTTTCATTTTAATTACTATTTCTTACGGTAAATTTTATTGTATAGATACTGTAAAGATCTATGTCAATTAGCATCCTTGGTATTATATGCCACAAAGTCTACATAAAATGTTGATTCATGGCACACAACTAATCAAAAAATCGATTTTACCTATCGGCCAAATGTAGCACAAGAATCGCGAAATAAAGATTGAAGACATGATGCACATGCTACTTGTATCATCTGATCCATTAATTAGTAGCTTGCGACCATCACAACCCAAGAAAAGTAGCACGTTACCATCAGAAATTAACAAGATGATTAAATGTAAAAAAATGATAATAGTGAAAGTGAGTCAAGTAATAGTGACATCATAAGATATAATATATGGTTATATAGATAGATAAGTCTAAACATTTGGTTAGAATGCGTAATTAGTTTTGAATACTGTCATCTACAGCAATCAGTGGCAGGCGGAAAGTAGAAATTAAATTTGTTTTAAATATGTTTATTTTAAAAATCCTTGCTATTATTCCTTTTTTTATTGTTTTCTTTAAAGGAGGTTTTTTATTTATATATTTTTTATTTATTAAAACATACTTTCTCCTTGTAAATTTTCTTTTATTTAAATAATACATGTTTAAACGGTTAGTAAGACGTTTCGAACGTAATATTTGCCCATCATCAGGTACATAACAGTATTATATATAACTAATATGAATTTCAATTTCTTGACAATTGCGACAGGTCCAGTATTACTTGTATGTCATGCTTCATGGATAATAGTGTTTTCCATCTTAATATTTCTTTTTTATTCTTTTCTTTAAAGGAGTTAGTACGGTTAGTACGACGTTTAGACATGTGTTAATTTAAATATAAGAAAATTAACAAGGAAAGAATGTGTTTTTAATAAATAAAAACTATATTAATACTTTTTTTGTAATTATAACAAAACTCATTGCCACAACGCATTCCTTCGTTTATGCATTTATTGTTAATTTCTTTCTATTTTAAATTTTTTATTCAGTAATATAGTTATCAATACTTATAAACTGTTCACATAATATAATATGCCATCTATTCAAAAAGCTTTTCAAGCGTGACTGTACAAGAAAAAATGTTCTGTTTGACTTGAAACAATTCCATAATGACCCCATAATTTGATTGTCAAATTTTTATATATGGTGAGACTGTTTTTTAAATGGAACACCTGTTTAATTTAAGGTTTTTGGACCCCTTTTGGCAAGATGTTGAAAAATGCCATACGGTTTTAATGCCTTAAACTGCATAGTTTATGAGATATTGAGACATTTACTTAAATTAAAAAATTTTTACATAGTGAGAAGCAAACTTTTTTAATATAAGTTGAAGGTAAGGCTGTGGAACCATTATTCTATATTTTTTGTACAGCCTATATATAAAAATGACCCATAGAAGTGGGTCATTTTTCAACATTGAAACTTCGAGATAAAAATGGTACATTAAACGTAACCGTTGGGTTTTTCGGCTGAAACTTTCATCGTTTCTTATTTGATAATAAAGCATTATTTTACTGTTTCAAAATTATAGTTTGAATTTTAGTGGGTGGTGGATTACATATAAAAGTGAGCATATTAGGGAAAGGTTAAAATGAATTCACACAGCCACAATACGACGGGTATTAACTGCAAATGACATAGTCGTGTAATGGAGTGAAAAGCGACGGCACAGCTGCGGTATCTACGCAATTAAAGATTCCAAAGGATTGCAGAATGGCCGTTTCTTTTGAATAAGGCCTTGCATGACAGCACAGCGTCGATACCGAAAGAGTTGGGCGTCGATTGCGAAAGGTGGGCCAACAATTACGGATGAAATTGATTTTCACAAAGGGGTCTTTATCGGCCCTGGGAATGAGCAATTTTAATTCCAATTACCTTCCCATTATCGGAGATAATGTATTTGGTTTTCCGGTGAGTTAATTCTAACTTAATTTTCTGTTGGGTTGCAGTAAAAAAGGGATCTTTAAGATAACGATGATTTCGTTTATAAAGTTATGGCTTGTATACTTATTATTCTATGAGTGGTTCTCGGTCGCCCGCTTAAATGGCGGTTTAGCTCGGCGTTCCAAAAGAAGTTTTCCAAACTGCCAGCCCTTGAAGTACTCATACGAAAACGGGAGGGATCGAGAGGTTTGGACCACGGCCGCAGGTATAAACTCCATGAGTGTGCCTCATGAGTTTCCCGGGCACATATTCAATAACCACCAAGGCCTCGGGGCTCTAGGGTCTGCACGGCGAAATATGCGCTCGTGTGGTGAAAAAGTTACGCACTGACGACAATGGGGCAAGTATTCGAGATAACCGGCAAATACATGCGGGCACAACGGCGGCGCCGGAATATTGAATGTGCACGAGGTTGTTACGTATTCTCCGAGGGTCGCGAACCCGGAAACTTACACTATATCTAACTTACACTAGATATTATCAACTCACTATACTCATGTTACTTTAAGTATTTATAAAAAATCTTAATCAAATGAAAGTGTCGTTTGGTTTTTTGCTTTAAAGTCGAACGAGAAACTTCTGTCTTAATGTACGCAATACAAAGCTAAATGGCTCGTATTTTCCATCACGCCACACATTTCATTTTGCGAAATGCGGCTCACGTAGGTACCTATTTATTAATCCGTTTGCGCGCAGACCGCGCTAATCGCCGCCATAGATGATACGACCGACCCTGCAGTACGATATGAGCATTGCGTGTGTGAAAACCATCAAGATTCAGCGTTCGTTTTCAGACGAGTCGTTTATTTTTTCAGTAGTTCATGCCTTCTCTTGGTTGTCTGGCCGAGACGGCGGCCTCAACATCGGCCTCAACGGCCTGTAACGTTCGTGTCCGACGTGTAACGGATGACCAACATTACGGAAACAATCTGAGCAATTGCATTAAGCATGTTTATTTGTAGAGTGTTTCTGTTAACATTAATTATCTGCCTGTTCGTTGTGGTCGTAATGTGTAATTGATGCTCTCAGATACAAATAGTAAATACTCTTTCATAACGGCATATATCATACACAATTAAACAATTAGATAATTGTGGGAGAAACCGCGGAGTTAATTAACCGCGTTGCAACATATTCTTTAACTACTATTAAAGTTTATTATGGGCATCGCGCACTTTAAAGAAACTGCAGTAAATAATCGTTCAATCATAAAATAGCCGCACGTACTTACCGCACAGTAGGTGGTTTCATCACAACGTGATATGAGTCAATTAAGGTTCCCTTTTAAAATACAAGTCTCGTAAAGCGTTAACCACAAAATCCACATTATTTAATATTAAAAATAATTGCCTATAAATTTCTTTTACTATATTCTAAGTAATACTTATTAACGTATTTGTCTTCAATCAAACCCAACCCAACTGAACTCAAATCAACTCTACGCAACTCGAATATTTCTAGTTCTAGATTCAATGTTAGTTCTAATAATTATGTAGACTCAAGAAATTTGTTATATCATTATGTAGAATTAAACAACTCGGCTTACCCAATCTTATTCAATTTTACTCAACCTAACTTTAACTAAATCCAAAACAACCCAAGTATGATGTAAATAAGTAAAATGAAAAAATTATTTCTGGCACATTACCTTTATTCATTTAGCTTTAAAATGATCTGTGTTTTATTATGATATTTTAATTCATTTAAGGGGATGCGTTTTTTGAAAATTCTTGTTTTAATTCCATGTATAATAATTAAAATTGCAGAGTTTGATATAAAAGATCGATAATTATGGAAATTAAGAAATTATTTGCGGCACATTAAATATTTATCAATTTAGTTTTAAAATATTCTTTATTTCATAAATTATGCTTTGAAATGCTCTTTGTTGCATCTCTTTGTAAATTTATCTTTTACATCCATTACAATCACACGTGAAGAATTTGATATGCTCATAACAACCATGATCATGAAAATTAAGAAATTATTTGTGGCACATAAAGTCTTCATCAATTTAGCTTTAAAATGTTTTTCATTTTATCACGCTATCTCATTTGGTTCGTGAAATGCGATTCTTTAAACTTTATGCTTCGTATTCAGAACAATTTAAAATGCAGAGTTTGATATAAAAGCCCATAACCTCTATGATTATGGCAATTAAGAAATTATTTATGGTACTTTAAATCTTCATCGACTTTGCTTTAAGATGCTTTTTGTTGCATCATGATATCTCAATTCGTGCGTGAGACAAGATTTTTTTAAATTTTTCTTTCACATCCATTACAATCAAACGTGAAGAATTTGATATACTCATAACAATTAAGATTCTCTTCACTAAATTAATGTCTTCATGAATTTAGTTTTAAAATGTTCGTTGTTTCATCATGATATCAAATCATTACAATTAAAAATGCAGAGCTTAATATAAAAGATCATAATATTACATGATTATGAAAATGAAGAAATTATTTGTGGCATGTTAAACATTAATCCATTTAGTTACATTACATTACCTCAATTGGTTCGTGAAATACGACATCAATAATTACCACCAGTGTTTCTTAAATTACCTCCATAGTTATTTTAACAAAATATGCAATAATTTTTTATAAATTAAAAAAAAAATAATTTTTTATAAAATTAATTTTTTATCAATAATTTTTGATATTACTTCCAGAAGACTTGAAATGTTTCCAGAAAAATTGATATTGCTTTTAAAAGACTTGATATGTTCCCAAAAGATTTGATATGATCTCTGGAAAACTTGAAATATATCCCGAATACTTGATACTTCTTTTAAAAACTTTATATTGCTTCCAGAAGACCTGAAATACTTCCAAAAAATACTAAACAGTCTTAATACTACTCCTAGAAGACTTAATATTGCTTATAAAACATTTGGCAGAAAATATTTTCATCACAAGAAATAATATAATATTGATAAACTATTTGACATTGCTGGGCAAATATTGAATACTATAGGATAAAATGCAAATTCTTGACGTAAGTAGTCCACAAAATGTTAATTAACGACTAAGTACTGCTGACAGAACACATTTAGCCAGATACGTGAGATTTCCCATTTTATTTTTTAATCCATCATTCGTTATTTCAGTTTTTCCAATTCATTTTTTCAGTATCCAGCGCCTATAAGTATTTTCAAAAACTGGCGCCTATGACCACATTTAGAAAAAGTGAGGCTTCAAAAAAGAAAGCTAGGGATATTGTCAAACAACTGTTGAAACATAAAATCCCGAAGAATTGCGAAGAGATAAAGCTGTTTTGCTTTCTGTTTTGCGGAAAGATTACTTATCGATTCAAGAGAAAGTCTTAATTTTGTTAGGGCAGCGAAAAATTCTACATTTGCCGATGGAGATAAGAACTGACGTGGCACATTTAATTCATGCTGTTGCCAAGTGGTCATGTGGATATTTTAAAATATAGTCACAAAATACAAAGTAATGTTATTGACTGCAACATGAACATAATATTCTTGTTCACACAATTGATGGTTGCTTATTGATGTGTTGAAAAATGAAATTTGTTCTTGAAATGTCAAGAACATCAAGTATTTCATAAAACAACAATTCCCATTCTAAGTTTAAATACTGTAAGGAGGTACAACAATTCAAATTTTGAACAACCAATTAATCAATTAAACGATTAATAGCTAGTTACAAACAAAATTAAACCCATGCTTTAAATGTAGAAACGTTTCTAAACCCGTATATTTCCAGTTCTAGATCTAGATTTAAATCTAATGATACAAAGCTAGAACTAACACTGGACCTAGAAGTGGAAAGATTAGGGTTTAGCCTTGCGTCTGAAGACAGGGTTGCCAAATAATTTTATAAAGTACTCTATTTCAGAAACTATTCATTGTGGAGGCCCTCATTAAAACAATGTCTCCAGATCCTACGGATTGCGTGGTAAGGGCTAAAACCAACACAACCCAAGCCGAGCCGTCCTAAGATATTCGGCGCCCAATGCTTTAATGAACGAACGTACTCGGTTCGAGCCTTTTTCATACAAAATTCAATGATAGAAGAAAAGATTTGCTTCTGAAAGGGGACACTGGGTACATGCACCCATTTCATTGCAAAAACCCCTTGTTGATTGCCAGTCATGACTGGAGCTCTATCTACAGTTAAACATACAAGTTTATGAACTGGTAGCTCATATTTACTTGCAAAACTTATGTAACCATGGTATATGTCTTCACCCTGAGTTTTCTCTTGCAGAGGAATCATGTGGAGAGGAATGCAGAGGAATCATCTTCTCTCGTAATGAATTACGACAAAAGAATTCTGTACCTCATACAGAGCCGGATAATTACATATACTTTAAAAACAATTACAATTATAAAATACTTTTTTCAAAAAAGGAATTAATTACAGTTACAAAGTACTTTTTCAAAGAAAGTATTAACTACAAGCACTAAGTACATACCTTAAAAAAAGTATTTTTAATTACTTTGCTAATTACTTTTCTAATTACCTTTTTGAAAAAAAATGCGTTTGAGTTTATTAAATTATTATGATAGAAATTAAAAACGTGTTGAAACGTGTTCAACTACCGACATTAATGAAATCTAAGTATAAATATATCTGATAAGATAATACGTCGAGTATTATTTCACACTTATTTCACTTGAACTTGGTAAATTTTCGATTTGAAAGAAATTTATTTATACAGAAACAAAGTTCATCGCGTGCCATTTTAGTTAGTGTACAAAACAATCTCCTGTAGGTGACCTTTTGAATGTTATTTTCTATCCTCAATCGTGAGCAATATTTATCTGTTTGGATAATCTACTTATCCAAATTGTGTGGTTAATTGAATGTACACATAGCTTAGTTGTGAACAAAAATGTTTATTAACGATTCAGTGTGACTTTGAGACGCTCTTTTACATTGTGAAACAAGACTCATAGATTATTTAAAAGTCCTCTAAAAGGTTAAGATAAAGAGGAGTATGTACAAAGACGAAACAACCAAAAATTATTTGTTGAGAGAATACTTGAAGAGATAAGAAATCCATTAAAAAGCATACTTTGAGAATATCAAGTTATTTTTAACTAAACCATTTTACGTATAGATTGTTAAAAACATGCGTCTTATGCGTTCCTGCTTCCAGCAAATTACTAAACTTCATTTTTCGTTTTTTTGATGATTGATACTGCTTTTAACAATTGAAGCTTGATATGCTTCTAGAAGACTTGAAATGATTCCTCAAGACTTGAATTGCTTCCAGCAGACACAACATTGCCTCTGAAAAACTTGATACTGCTTTTAAAAAACTTAAAATGCTTCCAGAAAAACCGGGGTCTGCTTCTAGAAAATTTGATACTGCCACCAGAAACTTATTATTGCTTCGAGATGCTTTACGACTGCTTTCTGAAGATTGAATACCGTATCGGGAAGACTGGATACTGCTTCTAAAAGACTTGAAATGCAAGAAACTGTTAATAAGATTTGATTTTGCTTCAAAAATACCAAGTACTATTGGCATACAAAATGTTCAAATCAAAAGTTTAAAAAATGTCAATTAAAGATTATACACTGCTTGTAAAACTGTGTACATTGCTGGCAAAAGGCATTTCTTTTCTTTTTTCATAACTCTTTTTTTGAGAACCGCCATTCATCGTTTGCGCCTTTTTCCAACTCAGTTGTTCAGCACCCGTGCTTACTTTCAGATTGAGTTGAAGAATTTTTTTAATCTTTAATTTGGCCATCGCAAGTGTTACACAAACTACTAGGTCTGACCCTACAAACGCATTAGTGCTGCCTACTCGTACTAGCTCATCTTCCGTTTCATTGGCAGCAAGTCCAGAGTGACCTGCGACCCAGATGAGATTTGGCAATCGCAAATGTTACACAAACTGCTATCTCTGGCCCCACAAACGCATTAGTGCTGCCCTCTTCTACTATCTCATCTCCCGTTTTATTGGCAGCAAGTTCAGAGTAACCTAAAGCGACGTTAAACCGTTTGTGTTATCAGTATTTCTAGACACATTTTGATAATCCGCTATTTGATTTCGAGCTTTATGGAAATGATCTATTCTGCTACTGTCCTGGTTCAATCTTAAGATTGTTCTTCCCTTTCGCAATCAATTAAAGAAATGGCCAACATGATAATATTCACCAACTCACTTCATTCCAGTGTCATCTACTATGAAATTCGAAACTTGCAACTGACGTGATTAACTACAATAACATTCTGATCTGAAACAATACCTTAACGTACTTCAACACCGGCCACTGCAGAAAAAAAGAATAACTCACAAGAAACTCGCGGAACGACTTGTTTATCTTTATTAACAGTTTTCACCAAAACTTATTTTCGAACGTAAACCCCCGTTTCATAGACCAGGACACATATGTTGACATGTCAGTTGACTTTGAGAACCATGGGATATCGCCAAAACAATAATGGAACGAGGAATGTTCAGGCTGATCTCGAAATTTGGACGAGTTGTAGGATGCCATCCGGTAAAAGTGCTCATTTCTGATCAACAACTCTTGACTCGAATGATAGATGATTAGCGGAGAATTGAAAAATGCACTCAAGAGAATGGTCATCACCTACATTTCAAGTTCAAAATCTACCGAGTACTGTTTATTTTAAAAATATCCACCTCCTGTGTATCACTATGTATACGATATTTTTCTTATATATTAATTACTTCAACACTTTCACTATATTTTATTTTTACATCTTTTGGAAACCAAAACTTAATCTAGTAATGAAATTAAAAATAATAAATAATCGTTTTTCTAATTGAGATTTTTTTTTGGTAAATATTCCTTAAGATTACAGTATCTTTGGTAACTGGTTGGTCCTCTATTATGGTAATAGACATGTTACTGTTCAATTTTGACAATCAAACAGACAACGCCCCATCTTGGTTACGTTATTATGACGAAGTAAATAGTAATTGAATAAAATAATTACAAATTACAATTACAACAAGGAATTTGCTGCTACTAAAGAATTTGCTTACAATTCCAAATTATTTCAATAAAAAATCACTTAAATACAATTACAAAAACCCGAAATAAAAAGTAATTGTAATTATTAATTACCTTTTGACTAGTAATTACCCAGCTTTAAACTCATAGACATATTGGGTGAACTAACATTTGGCGATCGACTTACAAAACTCTCGTGATCGACTGTTTGAGCATCCCTGCCTTATGTCATAATGCGAATGGGATTTGGACGATAAAGAATGATTTAATTGGCATATGTATTCTGCGCATGTGCATAAAGTCCAAGCGTCTGGAATAACAAGCTATTGCGTAAACAAAATTTAATGAATGTTTTGCTCAAATAACGATGGAGAAAATTCAAGAAATATTGAAGGATATTATTGATACAAAGATTACATGGAAATTTGCAGTATTAGCGAAGATATGAACGCGTAAAAGTTGTAAAATATAAATTATTAATTTCTAAACAAAAAAATAACCGTATCTATTCAAATAGACAAGGTTGCCAAATTAGTTTGTAAAGTACTCTATTTCAGAATGTATTCATTATAGACGCCCTCATTAAAAAAATGTCTTCAGATGCACGGCTGAACCCAACCAATCTCAATCCAACCCTATATATTTGAACCAGAGCCGTCCTAAGATACTCGACGCCCAAAAGCTGGGTTAAACGAACCGAATGCGGCCCTTTTCATACAAACTTTAATAACAAATGAAAAGGTATACACTTCAGAGGGGACACATAATAGGGCACCATACAATTCCTGAATGACCTCAGTAGTTGGCAACCCAGGTTAAGGACGGTGCCGGCAATTCTTGAAATCTTTCTAAAATCATTACACGTGTTAACCATTTTACAACTATGTATAGTAGTAAATCAAAGTGCTTAGAATATCCGCTAGATTCAATTTGTAGTTTAAAGAGTCTAAGGATGGCTCTTCAAGCTGTGGGCAAGGATTTTGAACAAAGTACTTGCTGCTAAATGATGAGCACACGAAATAAGAGGAATGATGAAAATTATCATTAACACGCTGCAAAACAACAAAGCCTTTTTGATTGCCAGTCATGACTGGAGCTTTTTCTATAGTTATACTTACAAGCTTGTGAACCAGTAGCACGTATTTACTTACAAAACTTATGAAACTATGGTATATATCTTTACCACAATTTTCTCCTTCAGAGGAATGATTATCAAGAATTCTTTTTTCGTAACCCAAGTGTCTGGATGTAATAAAATTTTATAAACAAAGTTTAATAAATATTTTGTTAAAATAAGGAAGGAGATAATTTAAGAAATATTAGAGGAAATTATTGGTGCAAAGATTACACGGGAATTTGCAGTATTAACCTCTGAAATTTGAAAATTATGATCTTTTATTTTTTTTTACTAGACTTTCTGCTCTTGATTTAACCCCTTCTTGTATATCTTGGTTCTAATCGGACCTTTCCTATCGCTCTTTACGTGTCGGCGTGGCATCTGTATCCTCTTCTCCTCTTGATATCAAATGTGGAGTTCCCCAGGGCACTGTGCTGGGTTCGTTGCTCTTCTCTATTTTCATTAATGTATTAGTGATGGTATCTCCTGTAACTATCATGTGTATGCAGATGACCTTCAGCTTTATAATTCGGCAACTATTAACAACCATCCAGATACTTTGTTGCGTCTTAACAGCAATTTTTCTAGCGTACTTGACTGGTCTAGACGTCATGGACATAGTCTGAATCCAAGTAAAACGCACTCCATTGTGTTTGGCACTTCCACCTCGCTGACACAATGTAATTCTTTAACTTCCATTCAACTCAGACTCGACGACACCATTATTCCGTTTTCTAATACGGTCAGAAAACTTGGTATGGTAATGGATTCGACGATGTCTTGGCGGTCATAACTTCAGGGAGTCTGTAGGCAGGTTTACTCCTGTTTCCATACTTTGAAAAGCTTCGATGCTACCTTCCTCCTGTTGTCTGTTGTAATCTTTGTTATTCTCCTATTTTCCCATATATTGATTATGCCGATGTCGCACAACCCGATCTGTCCGTAGCCCTTCGGGTAAATTGGAAAGACTTCAGAACATCTGTATACGGTACACTTTTGAATTTAGAAAGTTTCAGCACATTACTCCATAACGTAACAACATGCAGATGATGACTATTTTATACAAAATTGTCTATATCCGCTTTTCTTCGTATTTGTCTGATGCCTTTCACTTTTTAGCATTAGACGACTTGAAAACTCGATCGATGTCGGACAGTACACCCATGTTTTCAGACCATAGTACTGAAATCTTTTATAGATCCCTTACAATACAGTCGATTGCGTTGTGGATAGATTTTCGTGCCATTGTTTGCAATGTAGCTAGTTCACAAGTTTTTAAAATTTCCTAAGGTGCCATCTTCTATTTCTTCCACTATCTCCTTAATCTATACGTATTTGTTTTTTTCTAGATAGACTAAATCTAGAGAGATTTTGTCTATCCTCTCTTACTGCACATTTTTGTGTCTATCTTCCTTTCTTTTAGTAACTGACTGTCGATCCGTTACATAACTCAAATATGCTCATTCGTTCTGTTTTATTAGAATTATCATTTACATTTTCGGTAGCCATAATCATTTATTTGATATTACATGTACACTATTGCGAGTTGGTTCTCTTATAAGATATCGCTTATTGCGATAATTTGATCCGCTTATCTTGATGTCTATATTTGTGATGAATATATATATTTATGTAAATCTTTGTTTCTGAGGCAATAAACATTATTATTATTAAAGTGGAAAAATTCAAAATTATTGCATAATTGGAAACAGAAATATTGTAGGTAATGATAAGCATAAACGTGATGTTTTACATAAATAATATTAACTATAAACATGATAAACAGAGCATTTCTAATTATATATACCTATGTATTCAATTTAAATTAAAAAAAACATTCATTTAACTCCGTCACTTATAATTAACAACACTGAAAAATATTCGTGCTGCGATAACGAACTCGGCCCTTCACAAGTTTTAAGATTTAATTGGTAAATACGGATTGGATCGTAAAAGGATCAGCACTAATTAGAACTGTAATCCTAGCAGTAAGGCTGAAACATGCCGCGGGGTCCGACTCACTCCGCATTTTTCGTTTATTTATTTTGACAACTCCTAAAGAACAATATCGCTCCCGAAGCGGATAATTGAATCAAACTTGAGCTCGAATCGGCGAGGATTCTTTTCAAACATCAACTGCGCTAATTGTTTTACCAAGAAAATCCTCCGCGAAACGCTTTTTGGCGAAAAGGATTATTTCCTCTCTTACGTTCTATGTCTTCCTGCGCGTGATGCCATTTCCTAACAAAAATCGGGCAAACTGCGTACACTTCTATTGTGTGAACGTCAATATCGTGCCATCTTTCTCGTCTATCGAGGTAAGTTGAGAAAGATTGTACTGCGATGACGATATTTGTATTTGCATTTCATACGACTCGCTTTTAAAGCAAATCCTCCTTTTCCTATTGAGAATATCAAGAAGCTTGGATTCTTTATCTACTCCACGTGGTTATGAACTGCAATTTGATTCTCTTAGATATAGTTGAAAATAAATTCGATTCGGTGCGCAGAAAGGAAATTTCTCGAAATGTGTAAGGGTTTGGGTGTCACAAATTTGCGGGATTTTGTCATTTTAGTTTTATTGTTAGTGAAAAAAGATATCTTTCATTGATTTTCTCAATATTTACATTAACCATTCGTACTGAAATAAGATACTCTTGGGAGAATATAAAGGGAATAATTGAAAATACTTCTGAATTGAAGGCTACATTTTAAATATTTAACTTATACATTTTACGTTCAAAATTTACATAGTTCACCCGCTGAAGTAACTACAACGGAACTAAGTTGTTTGAAGGAAGCTCGTAGTTTTAGGTATTTTCGTTGTTAGCGAACTGAACAGGAGGTCATCAGTTATCACTTTGGAGGAGATTTACAAGCACGTTATTAGCGTTGAAGAGCTCTTGAGCCGCGTGAATTATGTATCAACGGTTGTTACTTGGTCGGTGCCCTCGAGACGGATTGTGAACAAGTACTTACCTCATTAGATGAATAGAATAGGTAAAACTTTACTTGTATCACTTCAAAACTGCGTAAAAATAAAAAAAAAAATAAATATTATTTGAGAAATATCTGAATTGTAGATGGTCAATGTACCGTTTTTCGACTCCCGCATGGTTTTAAAGTACAGTTAGTCAAGATAAAATCGTGATACATCATTCACACATAACCCAGATATTTAAACTGATGAACGGCCACTGAAACACTCTCATGTCATGCCATCTGCTACGTGTAAAGTTTTTATTGCTGCTATTACGGATTTGTAACGGACAATGGAAGCATTTGTCTAAGAATCTATTTCGATAACATCTCATATTAGAAATTATTTTAGAGTTGAATTTTTTTTTAATTGAGTTATATTGACGTATAAAGTATGTTAAATGGGTTAACTAAATCTCATTATATGTACATACATGATTAAACCGATTAGAAGTTGGGGTTGCGAACGAGTTTGCGAGTGTTAGTGAAAGCTAACAAAGAACTTGTCACGGTCCAAAATCTCCTATATTTTAAATTACAGTTACCGTAGTCCTTTAAGCTTGTTGTTGGTAATACATAATATCACGTTACAAGATCACATTGTAATTGTAGATCTTTTATCTGACTAAGCTAAGTTTGTTTGCTATCAACAAATTTACTCTTATCTAAATCATTTAATTAATTAAAGTCGCTTGTAGACGAGGCTCATTAGTTCACATTATAACAACCTGAAGAAAGATATCATATTGTTATACCACAATAGCAAGCAACTTTAACTAAATCGCCAGATGTAAAGCATTTAATTAATTAATTAATGCCAGTTGTAACGGAGCTCATTGATTAACATTACAACAATCTGAAGATGGACATCATATTGTTGCACCACGATCGCAAGCAACTAAATCACTTGATGTTATAAATCATACAGTTAACTAATGTCGCTTGTAAAATGTTAGTTTCTTTAGTTGACATTAAAAAAGCTTGAGGAATCGCAAGCAACTTTAGCTAAACCTAAATGTTTAATTTATGTTTAGAATCATTCAACTAAGCTCTTACTTAACTAGCTCTTATAGACGATGCTGAAGAAAGACATCATATTGTGGTACTATTTAATTAATTAATTAATTACACTGGTATATGAAGCTCATTAGTTAACGTTATAATAACCTGAAGAACGAACACTATATTGATGTAGCCAATTGCAAGGATCCATTCCTAAATCATCTGATGTTATAAATCATTCAATTATCTAAGGTTTTTTGTAGACGACGGTGAAACGGACATCATATTGTAGCACTACGATTGCAAGCAGCTTTAGTTAAATCATTTGATGTTATAAATCATACAATTAACTAAAGTCGCTTGTAGACGAGGCTGAAGAAGAACATTATGGCATCACGATGGTAAGTTACCTTATCTAAACCGCCTGATATTTTAAATCATTTAATCAATTAAGGTCGCTTGTAAATGAGGCCCATTAGTTAACATTATAAAACACTGAAGAAGAAGAATCATTCAGTAAACTAAGTTCTCATATAGACAAGGCTGAAGAAAGACACATATATAGACCGCAAAGAACGAAAAAAAGACACACATATCGTGGTACCACATCATGTTCTGGTACCAGGATTGCCAGCTACTTTAGCTAAATCGCATACTGTAGATTATTTAATTAATTACTTAACATCACTTAAAAAACATGAAAAAGAACATCATATTATGATGCATTTGTCTAAATTGCTTCATGATGTAAATCATTTAATTTAATTAATTAACTCGAACTCGCTAGCAGACGAAGTTCCACCAATGAGCAAAATTCCAATTTATATTTTTTCCTCATCTTTGTTTGCTTAGTTTTTCAGTTATAACTGAAAAACTATTGATAATTTCTCATTTATTTCTTTAGCAAAATTTTTGCCAAAATCCTTTATAGAAGTAACTGCTGAACCACTCCCCTACAAGGATGTAGTGAACGTGTATATGACCAGTCTTTTTTATAACAATAATTGTAAAGCATTTGCTATAATTAATAGTGATTTAGTTTGTGGTGATGAACAATATTGAACAAGTTAGTTGTTCATACATTCTCTTCGATTGGACACACGGCAAAAGATCTTTAGATCATCTCTATACATTTAGTTATTTGCATATTATATCAATAGTATAAACATTCAAAAGCCATGGTCGAAGCATGCTTCTCTAAGGGACGCTAGAAGGTGATGAGAAACTTTGTAGATCGTCTATACCAGTAGTATACTTTGAATTTATTTTTATTGTTAAATGATAACATCTAAACTTTACTTCCCTTAATTGAACAGCTCAGTTGTTCTCATTTCAAAAGCACCATTCCAATCTGCCTCACCATATAGTTACAATTCAAGATTAATTAAATAAAATTAATTAGTACTTAAAATTACTAAAAATAGTTGTTTGCTGAAGTAGTCCAGATGATGATGTAAATAACGAATTTTGAAGAACATAATAGAATAGTAGGCATGTTTTCGAAGACATGAATGATTAAGACTTTTGAGAAGATGCAGTGAAGTGACAAATTGGCCTCATACATATCTTAGAAACAGATAACAGCGATGATTGTGATAGAGATATTGAACTTTTTTTGTCATTTGTACTTCTGAAAATTCTTCATTATCGTCAGTATTGCACTCGGCCACTTTTTTCTTCTGTGTCTTATAACTGAAGAACTAAGCAAACCATTCCTTCTCCAGGTAGCAGGAATAATCCTAGATACTTTTCCATAAATTCTAAACAGCGTAAACTTGGGTTCATACTTAAAATCTCGAGTTCCGACTGCGCACTCTGCAAATTTTCGACAAACCAACGTCTCTTATCTCGAGAGTTAATTTTATAATAATTAAGCTTAAAGCGGCCACGTCTTAGAATTGCCATAAATACGTATATCTTGAGCGTCGACTACGAATTCTGCAAATTTTCCAAAACCTAACTCGCTTACCCCGAAAATATAAGGGGCGACCGACTTCGAAAACGTCGGCCGCCCCTAGAAGCAGGAACAATACTTAACGCGGCCGAAGTCTTTGAAGTCGGCAGAGATACATTTTCCATAAATTCAAAAGGATAAATTTGGATCCAATTTGGGTTTTTGTGCATGAATCCAAGTTTACCTTGCTTAGAGTTTATGGAAAAAGTATCTCGGTCGACTTCGAAAACGTGACAAGTTACATTCATGATATAAGAAGAAGTCTTGCTTAGAATTAGTAGAAAGAACATCTTGGCCGACATTAAAAACGTATTTCAGTCTGACTCAGAATTTCGCACCACACAATAACCCCGAAAAAGTTCCATAGTGTTATCAGACTTCTTATGAATAGTTTTTAAGATAACGCCTTTAAAAAATCACTCGCGGCAAGCTATGAAAACTTAATTTTCAACTGTTAGAATTATTACAAAAACATTTCCACAGAATATGTCTATATTCTTATTGTCTATCAAACTGATAGTTCATAATGCGTTTACGTGAAAAACAACGAGTACAGATTCCTATGATAATTGGCTTCAGAAATTGATCTCGTAAACATGAAGAAGTTGTTAATGAGTTTAATGTAAGATATTCCATCGAAGAAATTTAGAGGTTTTGGCCATCTCACGGATTCATCAGAATTGCGCTCAGGTAGAATTTTGGAAGATACCAAACAGAAGATACTAACATTTTCTTAGCAGCTGAAGAAAATCCGCATGACATTCAGAGACTAATATCACAAGAATTTGGTGTTGGATTAGGACCGTTTCAATTACGTTGCGAGCGTCTAGGTACCACCTTTACAAAGCACATATTATTAAAGAATTACAAAAAAGATGACTTTGACCGAAGAGACTACGAGGATAATCAGAAGACGGGATGACAAAGCTAATTTCATTGAAAATATCATTTTTTCTGACGATATGACATTCATGTTTAAAAGTTCTGTTAATGAGGAAAACTTTAGGTACTGGGCAACAGAAAACCCAGATTGGATGCTAAAATAATATACGTAGCATCCACAAAAACTCAATGTGTGGGCAGGAATTGGTTGTTGAATTTTTTGAAGGAACGTTTGGCTGGAGAACGCTGTTCGGAGTTTCTTCAGTTAGAATTGATTCCCGCTGTTGTTGCCATCTTCCCTAATCAAGAGGATCATGAATTACCATATAACTGAATATGATTCTAGTAAGATATGGCGCCTCTTCATTATGCACTCAATATTCGACGATTTTTAAATGCGACGTTTTTTCTTTCACAATAACTTAATATGTGGGTGGGAATTGTTAGTACACGAATTCTGGGACCTTATTTTTTGAAGGAACGTTGAGTGAAGAACGCTGTTTGCAGTTTCTTCAGATAGAATTTATTCCCGCTGTTTTTGTCATCTTTCGCAATTGAGAAGATCGTAATTTACCACATAACCAAATTAGTTTTAGCAAGACGGGGCGCTTCTTCATTATGCACTTAATGTTCGACGATTTCTGGATGCAACTTTCACTATCGGATAGATCGGAAAAAGAAGCATCCAATATTGATCAGAGAATTCACATTGTATGCTGGAACAACATACTCAACAGCCACAAAAACTTAATGTGTGGACGAGAATTGTGGGTACCCGAATTCTGGGACTTTAGTTTTTTGAAGGAATGGTGACCAGAGAACGCTCTTTGGATTTTCTTCTGTTAGAATTTATTCCTACTGTTATTCCCATCTTTCCCAATCGAGTGAACCTATTTTTTGCACGAACCTATTTTGTCCCTTCATTCGATCATATTTAGGGTAAGTATCGATTAGCTCTCTAGATCACCCGATCTAACTCTATTAGACTTTTTCTTGTAGGGCTATTTGAAACTTAAAGTTTATTTTAACAGGCCGGATAATTTAAATGTATTTAAAGAGCGAATACGCAATGAAATTCGTTTAATTCCTTCCGCAATGTTGGAGAATGTCGAGGGCTCAATCATTAGGCTCATTATTTGACTTCGTAAATGTTATGAAGTAGATGGGTTAGAGTTTGAGTATTTGCTTTAAGTTGAGATTATTTTCCACGTTAATTAATATTTGTTTTCATTTGTTTTATTTAATTTTTATATTTTTGGTAATTAACCTAATAATAATAAGCTTGATAGTAGGGGTTTACTGAAAAGTTTAGCCAATGTGCTATCCAAATTAATGAAAATATTCGGGATGTTGTATTTGACATAAAAAGAGTTACTATAATTTTCGCCCAAACCGAAATTGATATTTGGTCATACTACCAGACGTACGGCTAAACCCAAAACTGTCCACGTATACATAAAAAATTGTATTCCTTTTAAAAATGATTCCTTTGATCATAAACGTATCCTATATCTACCTGAAACTGTTTATCATATTGTACACCCTCAGCTTATTCCAAATTACCTAAATACTTTCTTTAATGGTTTGGATGCTTGCGGTTCACTTTCAACTGGTAACAAATAAACGGTTATTACCGATCGTTACTGCATCACTTTTAGCGGCAATTTCTCTGTAGTTGGCTTAATTGACTCCTTAACTTGGTACGTCGAGGAAGTAGTCACAACTTCTCACGAACGCCTGCACCATTTGCGCCCGGTATTTAATTATCGTAATATGATCTAAATTTTTCGGGCGTCTGGCTGCCGCACGTTCGATTCTTTATAATTAAATTGACACGGCTGGGACGTCTGCCACGGCTACCGGCTGAAGACGGGCAGAGGCAATCAAACCGCGATCCCGGGGAGATAAAACGGTAAGATAGAGTCATTCGGCGTCTCGGTCGGGTATAATTATAACGAACGCTTTGGCCCCGCTACACCGATGAGGTGTAATGGTGATCCATTGGGCCTCCTTCAGAGCTCGTCCGCTACCGACCTCCGTAGCACACTCATTATATGACGTCTGACGCTGACGCCAGCGTCAATCTTCCATACCCCTCTGATGATCCTGTCACGGATACGAAATGGGAATTTATGAGATGGATGGACCCATTCTCCAAAACTCAAACCGCTATATTGCGAATAGGATTCAAGATCGCTTTTAAATTATCGGATACATATTAAATTAGGCTGGTTCTTTCTCATCAGGTGGTCGCATTAAATTGGATTATAATTGTACGGAGCTACGTGCGATTTGCGCGTTCGACTACGCCTCTGTTTAATTTAAGTAATTAACTTGGTGAGTTACTTAATTGCGGTGAGCATTTGCGTCAATTAAAAACCGATTTTATTTAATTAAGGCGCCTCGCGGTGGTATTTTCAAGAGCGGTTTTGTAAATAATATTTTGCTACTCGCCGTACGTCTTGCCAACAACACGTGATAATTTAATTATTTTTTTTCTCTTCATTTTTCATGCGAGAAGTCATTAGTGTTGAGGAGAGGCGTGCATGTTAATAAAAAAAAATGTGGAGCCGGCGCCTATTCTTATTACATGAAAAAAAAGTTGAGAAAATTCATTAACAAAAAATTAATTTAATTAAATCAACCCATTTATATCGTGCAAGAATAACAAACTGAGTATGTTATGATGAAAATCTAATCTGGCAGCGTGGAAATGATATTCCTAGACTATCTGATGTTTAAAATTGCTAAAAAAGTAATGTTGACAGAATCAACAATTTAAAAGGTATCCCAAAACACTTTTTGTAAGTGTTCCTATCGCATCAAGTAAGTCTGGACTAAGCTCTAACTCGAATTCCGTGTCGTGTCCCTTCTACGACTATCGATTAAATCCTTTAAGATACTTTCAAGGAAGAGACTTTTTTAAAACGAAAATGCGAATATAAAAAGTAACGCAGATTTTGCGGATAATACTGTCAAAGTATATATTCTCAGAAACAAAGAGGTGGTGTATATTTTTTTCAATTTCTATGCCTTAGCCCCTCAGAAGGGAGCGAAACAGCGAGCGCGAATGACAAAGTCTGAAGGAGAGACTAATACGACACTCTATACGCAGAGGTCGGAAATTGAACGAATTTGGGACTTTTTCGTTTTATTTTCGTCTCGCGAAATCTAGTTATCGTGTTGTTTTAGCACGAAACTGGGGATATTGTTTTTACGGCGACCCTGTTTCCACAGTTCATTTTTAAATTTTGGAGAGGCGAACAATGTAAAAAAACAGTTTTGGGTTAAACGAATTTTGGAAGGTATTATACAGATTTTTATGAAATTTTATCTTTCGAGCATCCAAGTTTTTTATACTTATTAATTATTACACCTATAAAGATTAAGTACACTAAAATTGTTCTTTATCTGGCAGTCATCCAACTTAAAGTGCAAAAGTAAATTTGTTGATTTTCCAGATTTTAAACCTATTTATAAAGAGCTTAAAGGTGTTTTAAGTTCAGAAATGACTGTATTCAAATTAATTCGTAGATCGATTTGATTTGACTGGTAAGGTTTTCGTTTAGTTGGTTAGCTTCTTCTCAAAAATATTTGGTCGTGATGGATACATCTCAATGGCAAATTCAATTTATCTCTTTAATAATTTTGCAAATTTGGAGTAGAACCGAATTCCTGATCAATTTAATTTCACCATAACTTATCGATTTATTAGTTTTCAAACTTACTTATGAGGAGCTTAGATTCATTTGCATGGGTTAGTAAGAGGTCTGCTTGGTTAATATTAATTTGAGAGACGTAGATCATGAGACAGCTAGAGGTATCCGCTTCATCTTGGATACTGGCTCATTTATACAGTATATCCCCCGATCAAGTTACAAAGATTATTAACAAACATTTTATAACTGATTTTTGAAATTTATATAAACACAAATAAAGCGTAGGATACATTCCAATCACTAAATCGTACAAATTTTATCCTCTAACTATAGAAGTTAAAGAATAATTCCCACTTTTATGTAAAAATTGGACTTTTTTCAAAATTGAAAATTTTTCAAATTTAATTTATGATATGTAACCATGGAAACCATAAAAATAAGATTTTCCATACGATGTGAACCGTGGATAACTATAAAAGAGAAATTTATTAACACTAGCAATTAGATACGTTTGGGTTTAAGCATCCTAGCACACGACTAAACATAAATGCTTTTAGTTCTAGGTCTAGTACGAACTTTTTATAGTGTTGCTTTTAGCTATACTTTTAGCTGTTATTTTGTTTTAGATTATTGTATACTTGTATAGAGCTAAAACTAGAACTAACACTAGATCTAGCACTTGAAAGCTTCGGTTTAGCATGGATAAACCTGAATTTTTCTAGTGCTAGGTCTACTGTTAGTTCTAGTTTCAATTTGTATTTAACTCAACATTGTTTTAAATTCTTCTAGAAATAAATGTATAACTAATAGTATACATGGGGTTCCAAAATTACAGCCCGCGGGCAAAATGCAACCCGCAAAGCCTGTTAATTTGGCGCGCAATATCGATACATGTCATATTTTTATTAGGAAGTAAATAGTAAAATAAATAATAAATATTACAGGTAAGTAATGGTGTAAAGTTATTGATTGAGTGATATAAAATTGGTTAAAAGTTTTTGGGAATGCATATGGGAAAATAATTAACATAATCAGCTTGCTACAACCAACTGACATTTTAAGGTAAAAAAATATGGTCTCCACAAAAACACATCTAGATTAGGGAATCAGTAACTAGCCCAAAACACACAAAAGATGACAATTACTCTTAGCGCGTGTAGACGAATAAGACTCGTTAAAAACATGGCGCAAACATGGAAAATTTGAGGAGGTTGAAGGCTTAATGAGCCATTACCAAATGAACCTTATTACCAAACATATTTATGGTAAAAGAACGAATGATCTTCCCATGGTTGCTTTGATCTCTCGGCTCAAAGATCCCCTCATTGTGGTTCTTGCTAATATGAACAATGACAGTGATTCTTCACTCAGATTCTTAACCAGTCCCAGTATATTGATGGGTCCCTGACTTTGTTAAATGACCTGACCACCTACGACATTGAAGACAGATCCTATACCGTCCGTCCAAAACAAAATAAATTTTGTAAACTGTTACTTACTTAATAGGGAATATATTTCGAGAGAGGTTTATAGGTCCATTGCGTTGTGTTGTTCCTAAGTTTTCTGGTATCCCTATGATCCACAAGGTAGGAACACCACGGTTATTTCGTTTATTGGGTCCACTACTTACCGATTGTCCGGTTATCTGGCCAGCATTTTGTCTTTGGTCCTCGCCAATAGGACCTGAGATTCTGATTTTGTTCTGGTCTTGTTAGAAGTTGTGTCCCGTTTACCATTATCCCCTTGCAATAGGTAGTGGAAAGGAATCTTATACACTTCCACACGGATATTCCCAAAAATTTGTTTCTTGAAGACATCAAGTTCTTGTTTATTTCTTCTGTATTCTCCTTCCAGAACATATTCTATAAATAGGGGATTGGTACCCCCATAGATAGTCCCCTTAGTCCCATCTTGGCTACCATAGTCACGGATTGTACTTTGGACAGCTATATCTCTCAGCTCCCCTTTCGGTTACTTTTTATTTACATGTATGTCGACGACATTATTTGTGCTGTACCATATAATAAATTACTGTATGTGCAACGGTAGTTCAACTTTGATTATCATCACATGCTGGACTCACTTGTTAATCGGATCATCAGATATGTTGATCAGAAAAACTGATCAACGTATCGTTTTAGATTGATATGGCGTATATAGGAAGTCCGCCTTTCTAGGTTGTTTTATCAACTTCTTTTCTTGCCCTCCCATTCAAATCAAGGTTAACACCGTCAAAAACAGAGTTATTCGTATTTCCGACCGTGAGTTTAGAGAAAATGATGATGAGCAGCCTCCAACACCCTCCTAGGTTCACTAGTAATCTGGTAAAAAAACTAGTGACTGTTCTTTAAAACTTGCAAATCATTCAAACGTTTATTCACTGGGTTAAAAGATGCCACTCCTCTCTCCACCAGTTTAACCTAGTGTATAAGATTGAATGCATGGGTTGTAATAGTTGCTATGTAGGTACGACTTCTCAGTGCCTCAAATCCAGAGTTGGACAGCATGCGAAGGACTGTGCCATGAAGAAATCTGGGAGACTGCTTTGACATAATGCTTTGAGCATCATGTGTCAACAAGCCACAAAATTGATTTTGATCGGACTAAAATTCTTGTAGGGAGCGTGTGTCTAGTAAGAGACTTTTCATGGAGATGTTCCATATTTCCTCTATCTCCAACACGGTCAATTGTCGAACTGACACTCAGAGTCTTAGCGAAATTTACTGCCATCTGATTGAACTAACTAACAAACCCCATCCTGATTCACTCATGTCAGATCCCTCCATGGATTTAATATCTTTCTAGTTGACCCTTGATGCTCTCTTCCATCATGATGGTTTCGTTAACATCGTGGTGCAGTTTCATCCCTTTGGTTCTCTCCGTCCGGTGATCTTAATCAGTTTCATTTTAAAGATTAATGATTTCTTTTTTCAATATTACAACGCCATCCTTCTTCTTCATCCTTCTGTCCTATTGGTTCTTCACTTGTGTGACCTTCGACTCCTTAAGTTTTGGACAGACAATCGTCAAACTTGTCACGTTTGTGTCATTTTTTAACGAGTGTTGTTCGTCTACCCGTGCTAAGACAGCCAGTCTTTGGTGTGTTTTGGGCTAGTTACTGATTCCCCAAGTTAGATGAGAAAATTGAAAATTAAATGAAAAAATTAAATGAGAAAAAAATGAAATTCTATTATTACTGTTTTATTCTAACTATAAATATTCTTCATCTTCATTTAGATTAATGATATCAACATTCTTAGAATTAATTGACATTACGTTCTAACAAAGTTGGGTTGTTACATTTATCAAGTAGATCGTTGTAACTTCTTTAACAAAGAAGTTACCTCTTTATTAAAATTGATTGCTGTTAACATTGTGCTTTAACACAATTGGATTAGATTGTTTTCAGAAAATCACATCTAATAAATTAAATATTCTAATAAATAAATAAATATTTTATAACGATGGAGCTTTAATTTTAGCCCAAGTTGATTGCTTCATTTAAGTTGTTTCGAATACCAAAAATCAAATTCTTAAGATATTTTGATAATTTTTTTTATAATTTAAAAAGTACGCACTTAGGAAGTGGAATATAGAAAAGGTTGGGAAACGCTGGTCTGGATATATCAGCTTTATCTTAGATATCATCTTGGAATATTCCAGGATTCATTATATTGCTTGATGTGACTTGAGGTTACTTTTGGGTCAGAACAAGGATCGTGGATCTTACATTTTCTGCATTACATTTTTTTTTAATCCACAATCCAAAAGTGTTCCTTCTTGAATTTTTATAGATTTCAGCTTGAGCAAAAATTCCGAATAATTTCATAAGAACTTAGTCACAATTGACATATTTCATTCCATTAAAAAACTTATTTCTTTGATAATATTGCAAATTTGGAGTAGAAGCAAATTCCTGATCATTTCAATTTCAGCTCAACTTATTGATTTCCAAGCTTTCAAACTTATTTATGAGAAGCTTAAGCTCAAAAATTATTTTATGTAAGATAATTAAAAGATCATCGATGTAAATCGATTTGAATTGATTTACCAGTGTATGCAACATTGGTAGTTCTTCACTGGAGTTCTGATTCGTTGATACTAACTTGAGAGATGTAGAACTTGAGACAAGTGGGTTTTCTTCAAAAATTGTTGGTCTAAACGTGTCAGCATCATTTTGGATACTCCAGGATTCATTTAGGTTACTTGGTGGGACTTGAGGTTACTCAAAAAGAGTTCTTTCTGAATAATTAGATACTCATCACCATTTTTATCATGTTACTCAAACACCAAATAGACTAAAAAGAAATGATTTGTGTTTAAATTAAATTTTGTTCTACTTCATTTGATTAAAGAATGTTTTTACCATAAATATGCACTTCGCTAAAATTGTATTACTTAAAAATTGATTAGAATTTTCATCTCAACGTTTAGAAAATGTTACTAATAATCCGGGGAACATCAGAAATTTTATTCGGATACTAAGTAACACCCACAGAAACCCTAAAAAATTTTGGAAGAAGTTGTAAACCTTTAAAAAATATCGTATAGATAACAACGTACAAGTCTTTCATATCAAGATCAGTTTTTATAACTTCGTCTTTTCAGTACTGTGAAGAAAAACGTTATTATTTACTAAGAACCACATTAAGGATCACACCTTTCTTGCAAATTGTAGAGAGATAATAGGATTAAATTATTTTATGTTTGATATCTTCGTCATCATCGCAATTTGCATGTAAAGGAGAATAAAAGGTTTTGTCGTACTTAACGATGATAGAATTCTTTTTCGGTTTCTACCATTTTCGATACTTCATTTCCACCTTCAATAACGTGGTTTCCTGAATATGGCAATGAAGCGTCAAGTCACGCTGGGTGCCGTCGAAACCAAAGTTGCTCAAAATCACGAATGTTCATGCGAGTGGTACAAAAATTGATGCCCGCTCACGGTGAGGCAAAACCAATTAGGATTTCCTTGATCAAGCATCAGTTTCATCTTGGATAGGTCAGGATTCAGTTAAGTTGCTTACTGGTACTTCAGATTGTTTTTGGATCAGATCAAATTTCGACAAAGATCGTGGATTGGATTTCTCTCTCTATCGACTCTTGCAGATTTCAACTTTAGCAGAATGTCTGAATAATTCGATTTGAACCCCATCACAATTGTTATCATCTTAAACAATAATTATACTAAGAAAACTTTTCGGAATGGTTTATTTCCATGAATAACTTATATCAGGTAAATTTTGCATAGATCAGAATTCCTGGTCAATTTAATTTAAGCACAATTTTATTTCTTACAATTTCTAGTAGCAAAAGAAATATAATCAAAATTTTTGCCATATTTCGTTTTCTTAAAAACTTGATTTTTGCAAATATTAAATTTGGCAGACCTTTTGATTAAGCTAATTTCATTGAAATTCTATTGTTTATCTGGTGCAGCAAATATGATAATTTGTAGATGAATTTCTGATCCATTTCATTTGGACTAAATCGCATTTCTCATCAATAATTCTTTATTCTATCAACAACTTTGGAAAAGCTTTTTTTTAACAACATAATTTCAAAGTTTTTCAATTTAGCCGTTATTCATATGGAATTTGAAGCTACTACGTAATATGTTGCAATTACACGGTGTTTAATTATCTAAAATGCCAAGATGTCAAGGCGTTATGAAATAACACCGAGCTTGGCTATGCCGTTGATGTTATTGCTCTCGGGTCAGCAAACCGAGTTTCCAAAAGCGCATCCCGTTTTACATCCTGAGGCCTTCCGTGCGCCGTTACGAGACCATCACAATGGCGTCGTAACGTTGTCAACAACCAAGAACTATGTCGTTTTATAACGTTGGACTGTACGAAAAATTCGGGCTGAAGAAGAGAGTCCGAGGATCTCGCCTCTTGGGGAGTGGGCAGAATGAAGAAAACCCGTCCTTTCTGGTTGTATAGTGGTGGATGGGGCCGTACGGTCAGTCACATCGCATGATGCATGGGAGTCTTACGCACACACGTAATCGTGACCGTGTGCTGTAACAGTTTGCAAGAAGAAGAAGAAGAGGCTCGGCGTAGCTCGGTAGCTGTGAGGCCGTTGAACCGAAATGCGATTTTCTACCGCCGGCGCCCGAAGGTATGCTACAAAACGAGCAATCACCAAATATGGCCAATTGAACGTTCGCCCATTTAGATAATGTGGAAAGTAGATTTGGCCCAAGGGGAATGATTAACCCTCTCTAATGATCTCTAACAAATTTAATACAAAAAATAGTTTCACAACACTTTCAACAAAAAACATCAAATTATTTTTTCAGTATGGTTTAATAATAGGTACTCATCACAGTGGAACACACTTACCAAGTACTCCACATACACTCTAGAAGAAGTCACCTTAATTCCAAACTTGAGGGTCTGGAGAGACGTGACGACACTCTAATTAAAACATTTACTTCAAGTCACTGCGAGATTACAATATTAGAAACTGTGAAAAATCTTTAATGGAATCGAAAGGAAAACCCAATCAAGTTTAGTGCGATTTCGATTCTGGGTGTTCGACGACGTTGCGGCGGTCGAAGCAAAGGCTCATTTCCTAAAGGATTCGTTGACAGTAACCGATGTTGATAATGGTCAAAGCGAACACTCGTGACCGTCGAGTGAGTCCTACGTCGAAGTGATGGTCACCGCGACCTATTTACTATCATCAACGTGAAACGAGAACGGAATTGTTGAAGCGCCGGACTCGGAGGTCTGACTGCTCTGATTCTGCGAAGTCCCTGGCTCTAAAGCCCAGCCACCCCCACTACTGGCGGCGCCGCTACCGTTTTCATGAAGTAACCCCTCCAACGAGTCCTTCTCCAACCCTCTCTAACCCTATGCCTTAGGGGCATAGATGCATGGAGACATACTCAAGGAAAGAAGATGTGTTTCGTGATTTTTCTGATATTAAAATATACACCAATTTATCAAGAATTTATTTCACTTATTCGCATATGTATGCAGGGAAACAAAGGGTAAACAACGTAATTTGATTCTCACAAAACAAAATTTAACATACTAATGTCTAAAGCACTATTTTCGACGGACTTACTTTTTTCTGCATGCAGCTTTCGACCAACTCGAAACTATAGTTAAACCGTTGAATCTGTGCAGTGATAAATCACCGTGACAGGTAGGTAAATTTCTCGTATCGTCGATCCCCATGTACGAATTCGTCAAAGTAAGTGATCACACCCCTTCTGAAGGTAGCGCACTGAGTGCGTTAGCGGTGACAAGAAAATAATAAAAGTTGCCGGTCTACTTTGAACTATATCCTAGGTAGACTGTGGGTAAGGTCAGATATCTTAGGCAGATATGTAAGGCGGATAGGTTAATTAATTCGGCCACGTAAGCTTACCACAATTATTACCACGATTGTTAGCGTATTGGCGAAGTTGAAGGAGAATGTGGTCATTTTAATGTTGATGATTTTTTTCAAATTCTTATCTGACTGTAATGGGGGTTTATTCTCGACTAGTGTAACTACGCGTTGTAGACCCTGGGGGAGTAAGCGGTTACATAACGAAGGAACCGACCAGCACCTTTTTTATAAGTCACGGTGATTTTAGTATCCGACCGAAATTTCTATTTCGGCCAGTTTCGGCTTAAAATAGGGAATAGCTTTAAATAGCCGAATTCAGAGACGTATGGCTAAACTTTAATATTTCTCGCTCAAGGTCTAGTCTTAGTACTAGTTTTAGTTCAATACAAGAATACAGTAATCTATAAGCGAATAACAGGTAACAGTAGGGGATCCGGAGATCCCCTCCCTTATTCTTTTCACCGCTCTCTCTTTTGTCTCACCACTCCGGGGCTCCTTGCCATCTCTCTCAACCATCCGATGAAACTTCGATAATACCAACAAACTTTACTTTATAACATTATTTAACATACCCGGGCAAGGGTGGGCTGCCCAGCTGTCCTTCTCCCCTTCTACTATTCGCTTGGTCCTATAGTCGCAGTCTGTCTTATTCTCTCCTCCTTCTCCTTCTCGGCCAAAACGTCGCCACCAAAACCACCAATGCACTTATACTTTTCTACACTATCCAGCATGTGGCTCAAGGCGTTTTCAGTGGTAATCTTTTCACCAATGCTGTCTTCCACTTTTTTCTTTCCGAACTCCACCTAGTGTAGCGGTAAAAAGGGTGTTCTGCAAAATCACGTTTTACGCAGTACGCTTATAAGTCAGAGTCAGTCTTTTTGTACGTGTGTAGATATGCATGACCGATGAGGAACTGGCTGAGGTAGAAATTAACTTCTCCCCACTTTCGTCCACTTAACTTTTCCTATGTCTGCTCGCCATCTACTCTCCCATTCTCTCAGCGCTTCAGCTTTCACTATACTTGCTTCTTGGTCCTGTTTACTGATTGCCACTCTAAATCTGACAACATAAGATCCATAGGTAACGAATCCCCCACCACATGCAAAGCCTCTATGGAACGGCCTCTCTTTGTATCTTCGTTAGCTTAATTATATTCTTTTTCGCCTTGCATGTTTTCTTCCATGCTCCACATGCGTATAACAGTTGAGCGTATATAGTTGCTTCAATTAGTCTCCTTTTTGCTATGCTTGGACCGTGAGTGTAACTCATAATTTTATGCAAGGCATGTACGGTTTTTCCTGCTTTCTTTGCGGCTCCAGCTACATGTTGTATCCATTTCAAACCTTCCACCAATGTATCGCCCAGGTACTTCAGTGTGTTTTAGATTTTTATTTCCGTGTCTTTCACTCTGAGGCTGATACCGCTTTTACAACGTCGGCTTCTTAGCATTAGCATCTCTGTCTTCTTTGGGGCAATTTGTAGTCCCATCTTTTCCATACTATCTCCTCCAATTTTTCGATTCACATCTCGTCCAATTTTTTTCTGCGCTTTACGTGTTATACTTTCAAAATCCTAACCCGAAATCACAATGGCCAAATCATCTGCATACGCAATGAAGCGAATATCTTAATTTATATGTTTTCTCTGCAGCAAGCCATCAAAGAAAACATTCCAAAGCAGTGAGCCCTGAACGGAACCCTGCGGCACTCCTCTCGTCAGTTTATGTCGAAAGCTTTCATATTCCACAGACCTTTCGGTCAGGTAGGATTTGATAACAGTGACCAGACATGAGGGTATGTTTTTCTATTCTAGTGTCTCGATCATCTTGTTCCAAGGTACCGTGCCGAAAACATTTTGGACATACACGGCTATCATAAGACATTTCTTTCCTTTGCCTCTTCAGAATTTGTCGCAATTTCTTGCTTCTTTCATGACCTCTTCGATGGCATATGTCGTCGACTTTCTCTTTCCCTAAATTGGTCCTTTGAAAGTCCTCTCAGTTTTTCCAGTTCAGTTTCAAGTTTCCATCAAAACAAGTCTGCCCATCTTCCACTAAAACTTTAAATTAGTTTGTAAAAATTTAATATAACCCGCCAATTTTGTTTATTGTTTGTCATCTTATTTTCCTCTTCTAAAAGTAACTCTATAGATTAGTAAACTCCATAGGTAGAGTATAAATTTCGTATGATTTTGGGATTTGAACATATGAAGAATTGAACATTTGAACATGATTTGTCACTGCACAGACTCAACGATTCGACTATAGTCTAATAATAATGTAACTGTTAAGTAATTTTCATGAGAAACCTTTTAAGAGTAACTGTTTTTTTCTGAGCGCGAAAAAGTTTCTTAAAAGTCAATCCAACTATCTCGTTCATAGTCAACGTGTTAAGAAAGTTGATCGTAACCCAGTTTGGCAGTAGCGCGTTTTAATACTTTGATACTTCATCTTCGCGACGTAACGGGGTTGCGCCGGAGCGTAACCCCGTTTAATGTAATAACGATGTCGGATTCTAAGTTTTAAAAGTGCACCGCTGCCGCTCGACTATTTAGCGGAAAAGGAGCCAGTTGAAACGGTCCATTGCGCCACCAGAACGAACCCCTTTCAAGGGGTACCGCTTTCCGTCAAACGAATATTTCATTATGTTCGCACGCCCCTTTAACTACACCGGCCGTGCCGCCACGATCGGCCTTTTTCTATTGAAAATCGCTTTAATGCATAATAAAATAGAACTTCTCTTTCGTCTATATTCTAGATTTCCGCTTAATGTCGCTTTATAAATTATTGCGTTACGGCCTTCCAATCAAAACTGAAACGTACAAATTATTTCAGCTTTTATAAAAGGATTTATTCAAAGAAATTACAGGGTGACTTATTTCAAGAAAGAATAATTTTATTTCTTGACATCAATCAGCACAAAAGCTGATTATATCATCGATCTGGTTCAATCTTTATTTACGTTAATGTTCGGAGTTCAGATAGGATGTAATAGAGAAACACTCAATTGCGTCTTTGGAATTGCCCTTTAGTTCATTCCGGCATTTGTTTCTCGAACTCTGTTCGCCTAGATTTAGTGCACTCTCCTAGTTGATTTAGATGTGGTAACAGCGGAGACTGCCGTTGTTTATGCGACCGCGGTGTACCACGGTGAGGATGGAACCGTCGAACCCACGTCAGACCAATAACGACAAATATATTCCATTTGGGGATTATCAAGGACAAGAAGCAATTTTTTCAAGGAATTATTACAATTTATACATGTCCTCATGTGTATGTAGTTTCACGTAGGAATGAATTTCTTCACAGTACTTAGACCCTTAACAGTTCTTTTAATGGTCAGAAAATCAACTCAATGTTTTCAATATTAGTTGATTGGGTAGCTACATTTTACGTAGCTTCTTCTATAAAAATTTTAAGAACTATTCGATAATAATTTTAGAAGGTCATAGTTAAGGTCATACTCATCACTCCTAATTTAAAGTAATGTTGGAGACAATTATTTATAGGTTTGAGGTCTACTCATAATAAAATTTTTCCAAGGCACTGTCTAGTCCACAAACATTAAGATCATTTGAGAATAATTATAATCGCTTCTTTCTGGCCTGTTGAGATAATTCTCCAATAACTTCAGTGACTCTTTAACCACTGCAGCTCCATGAAAATCGTGCTTATAGTCGCGAATTCTTCCATTATCTTCTATGATCACTATCTTCTAGGCGTAATTATCGTAAGTCATCTTTTCCCTCAGGATTATTTTGAAATTTCTACTTATAACCAGCACGGCTTCGATGGTAATCAAACCCCCATTTACAATGTAACGTTAATTAATAAGCATTTTATTGTTTATTTAATATATACAATTTAGTGTGTAGTTGTCTTTACTTCGTGTAATGAAAAATATATCAATTAACACAGCTTGGTTAAAAATAATTGTTGAAACTATTCTCTTTTGTCCCTGTCCTAAATGTGGAAATCCATTTTGATGTAATTGCTCACATCAGATGTTAGCCAAAACCTGGTACTAAACTTATGGTTTGTTCGGCATATATTTGGGTAAACTTACACCCCGCTTTGGTTGGGAAAAGTTTACTTCTAGACGCAGTATTAAGTCTACTATAAGCATTTCAAGCCTTCTGTAAGTAACAACACGTCTTCTGAAAGCAATATCAAGTCTTTTGAAAGCAATATCAGGCCTCCTGGAAGAATTTTAAGTATTCTGAAAGCAATAAAATTCTTTTGGAAGCAGATCATGTCTTCCAGAAATACTATCAAGTCTTCTGGGAGGATTGCATGCCTTCTAAAAGCGGTATAGTCTTGTGGAAGCATTGCAAACCTTGTGGAAATATTTGAAGTCGTCTGGAAGCAATATCAAGTCATTTAGAAGCAGTATCAAGTTGACCAGGAGCAGTATCAAATGTTCTAGAAGTAGTTCAAGTCTTTCGTAGCATTGCAAGTATTCTGAAAACATCAAGTCTTCTGGAAGCATGCCAAATCCTCTGGGAGCATTTCAAATCTTCTAAAATCAGTATTAAGACTTCTAGAAGCAAATTAAGTCTCCAGAGGCAATATCGAGTGTTATTTGGAAACATTTCAAGTCTTGTTAACGAAGGTTTTGGAAGCATATAAATTTTTCTGGTAGTATTATGAAGTCTTCTAGAGGCAGTATCGGGTCTTCTGTAAACAATATTAAGTCTTTTGGAAGCAGATTAAGTCTCAATTCAAAATACGTGCTGTCCATAAAACTTCTATCGGGTAAAATTGAAATTGAGAATTTGGTTCTTCATTCATCAGCCAAGAGCAAATATTACATAATGAAGCATAATATATCATACAATAGCAAAAATGTCCAATGCAACAGTTTTGTATCACAAGAAATACAAGTCAAAACAGAGGATCTTTCCAAAGGATCAAATGACCCTTTACGGTAGTTGGAGCAGATTACATGTTTGTCTCGAAAAAAATTCTTGGAATGTACGGTCTATTTTTTAAGAAAGATGTAATGGCGATGTAATAATGTGATTTTCAAGAAATTCTCACATAATGTTTAATCGTGTTTGTTAAGGTTTTTCTGATTTCTGATATCTTTTTGCTATATACACCCTACCTTCAGCAGTAAATTGATGTTAGCCACAAGTGTTCATAAGTATCACTAAGAGTCTCTAAGTCTCTAAACAGTTAAAATATATATAACATTTAAAAAAACAACACAAAAAAGTTTTTTTAATGTTTTTCGATCGAGTTTTGAACGCTTTCGGATCACTATGCGACAAAATTACCATTAGCAACTTAGAGCTCAAACAAATCACATCTGATTGAACAAAATTTTCTGATTGAAAGCACATTCTGATTGAACGTGCTTCTAAGCCATACTGCAGACCAGTGTAGACAACTGATAACAATTATCTTGTAAATACTTATACCGTATTATTAATAATACCGGTAATTTGATATTATTAATGATATCAAAATACCGGTACTTTTAGAGCTATATTGGTTTTCAATACCGTCGTATGGTATCCCGGAATTTAGAATCCGGAAATTGGTATTAACAGCCCTATGTGCAATGTAGGAACAGTCACAAACAATATGACTTACCGTCTCGTCTTCCATTTCACATCCTATACAGAGGGTATATATGTATTCGCCAGCTTCATGTAAAACATGTCCTTGCGTATCTTCCAGAGTCCGGTCATGAAATGTTGAGTGAGAAGTAAGAGAAGTGAGAAGAGAATCATGAGTTTTCTTTGTAGACGCTTGTTAATGTCACATCCCATCTATCGGTACAAACAATTCAAAATACATCCATGATTGATAATTTGTCGTCCACTTCGCCAACCTGTCCTCATGATCATGTAACTTAATTTCAATGTATCCTTTTCGCCTTATGGCCTCATTATATAGTAGTTATCACATTTGATATAGGACCGTAGTCTCCTAAGGCCACTTGAAGACACTCAATACATGATATCATCTTATAGCGCTGCTACATCGATCTTATCGATGTAAAGTAAGATAGGTTTTGTGACCTTTGAAATTATGCCGAACATCATTTATTTTATACTCTGAAGCTGCCTTTTTAAAGAAGAGATTTGGGTATTTGGAAACTCATTCGGATTGATTGATTGCGGTCACGTCACGACAGACTGTTCGCACAAATTCTTGGTGAAGGTCATTTGAGGCCTTACTATCGATAAAGAATCAAATGATAACATTCCTCGTATTCTATCCTTGCTGCAGAATTCACATTTTAGAACATTATAGTGATATAAAAGGAACAACTTTCACAATGATCGGAATTTGCGAGAAAGATAATAAAGATTGTTATCTTTATATTAATTGAATCGCCAACCAAAAGCAACCGATAAGTAATGATGTTTTTATAACCAATGTAAAAAATAAATATTTTGTATAAATCATATAGTTTTCAGAGATTTTATTTATTTCGAATTTTTCTGATTCCATTAAAGTCCGAATTGTTCGACTGTCTATAAATAAATAAATAAAATTTGTGGAACAAAACTGAGTTTCATTTCTCATTGTAATTTTGGACGTACGATTCAAAATTCCATTTGTAAAATTGCAAACAAAAAATAACGTACCATAACAATACCAGCACAAATCGTTTCGAATTATTACTTTACAGTCCAATTCTTCGAATAGGAATATAAATACGTTAGGGACACTTTGGGGATTGAAGAAAAAAATATTCTCCCGCTAGTAGCTTTTGAAGTTGATAGAACGGTGCACTTATTCAGAAAAGTTGAGGGTGCGAAGAATATTCTCGGCAAGTTTTAGCCCGATGGGTCGACGTCAGCTCTCTGTCTCCGTTTTATTGTCGTTGCATCACATCTCGGAGGAATAGTGCGCGAGGAAATAATGGCCAGTTGTAAAAGTGTAGAAAATGCAAAGCGCAATAAATACCGTGGTAAAACGCATCGTAAAATGGGCATGCCGAGGGCAGCGTCACATCGCCGCCTGCTTGTCAACGATGTAATGGTTTAAATGCATGTAATAAAGTTGTAGCTATGAGGTGTAGCTATAAATGTTTTCAAACCTTTCACACCTCGTATAATAACGTATTTTCGAAGAGTATTCTTTTCAAACGTGGTTTTATTATAAACATTTTCGAAAAGAACAATAAAAGAAATCTCTGTGAAAGTTTCATCGAAACGTTCAATGCGGTGGTATCAAGATGGGAACAAACGTTGCGTAAAAAAACAGACTGAAACGGCCACCGATTGTTATTCGGTAGCTTTTCGGTGTGCACCAAAGCGGCAGATTATAATAACGTAACCGCGCACTTATCTAAGATCTCTGGCGTGTCAGGGTTTAAGAGGAACCGATCTCTCCAACCAGACCGAAACGACTTAGCATTGCCGAATAACCGGCCCCATCTTATAGAAGGACTTAATGCAGCAGATTTATATTCCCCCGTACTTATTGCGAAGAAAAATGCTGGCGAGGATTGGTTCGGTACGGAGTTAATTGCGTTTTTTAATGACACTACCAACCTGAAGATGCTCTTCACGTATACGTCCATGGTTTCAATTTATGATGCAATATTCCTGATAAAAAAAAGGACCTTTATTATTTGTCATTAACCGATTCAAAAAATTATTTATCGGGTAAGTATAAAAGATTTCACCATCAATTTTAATTGAAATAAAATTAACGGTATCACTAGAAAATTTCGAAATTAGCCATCTATCATTATAGCTGACATTTATCGTAGGTTGTTAAATGTTTGAACTAAATGTGAAACTATCAATAGATATGGAACAAGAAACATTCACGTTTAGCCATCTTGAGCCATTCTTGTTTTGAATCTATTCTAGTGCTAGTATCAATCAAAATATACAACAATCTAGACTAGCAATAACTAGATTTTACACTAACAGTTTGACTAGAACTACAAATATTTGGGTTTAGACCAGATCTTAAAACACTCATGGCTAAACCCACAAGTTTCCAGTTTTAGATGCAGTGTTAGTTCTACTTAACTGCTAACTAATCAAAATATTATTCTAGCTAAAAGTTCTAGTTAAAAGTTTTGATACTCTTGAATGTTAAACTAAAACATACATGACTGTAGAATAGCAAATAAAGCTAGAATCTTTCTAGTTCGAAGTCTAGTGTTCTAGTTTTAACAGTTTTAACCCATTGTTGGGTTGTTTAATGTTTGAAATAAAAGCAGAACTAGCACTAAACCTAGAACTTGAAACACTCGGGTTTAACTGTCTTTATAGGCTCACAGCTAATCTCAAATGATTTTAGTTCTAGATCTAGTAGTCTTAGTTCTACTGTCGGTAAACTTTATAGGACTTTAATAATTTTAGAAATCACGATCACAACAAGCTTATTTATTAAGGATCAATTAAGAAAAAAGATTAAGGTTGCATTTTTTTTGCAGAATTACTACATTTCACAACTTTTTTCAACACTTATAATGAGATAGAGACACACTTTTCTTCTATATATATTATTATTATCTTTCTTTTGCTCATCTTGAATCAAATCTAATTAACCAATACGCAGTTCCTGTTTTGAAACATTTGGAGCTGTTCTGAAAAATTTATGGATGTAAGCGACGATTCAAGAATAGAGGCTATTTTTCACTTGGATTGTTGGTAAGAGGACAAAAAGGTCTTGAATTTAATATTCCCTCTATTTCAATCATGAGTAATATAATTATCTTTATAATTATATTTATACATAATTCTTCATGCGTTAGAAGAGTATTTCTAACGATTCTTTTCGGATAAAATTTGGTGGCTTAACTGCTGCTTTCCATTTTGGAGGGTTGAATTTTTTCTTGAGGAAGATGCCTTGAGCAAATATTGTAATTCTTTTCTACATGTAATACATTGATATGCTAGCAGAGGTATAATCTGTTACAACTTATAAGTGTATTGCTGAAGTGGCTAGGCAAACGAATATAACAAAATAAGCTTTCTATGTTTTTGAGCCTGGTCCTCGGGAAGAGTGAAGTATAAACGGACCTGCGTAATCTACGCCAAATTTGAGGAAGAGTCTTCCTGGATTAACTCGAGTCGAGTAGCTTTTCGTACACAAACTACGCAATACTGAATGAAGCTGGGTACATGAATTCTTCCTCCAATAATCCAAAATTGTTGACGAATAGAAGCTAACGTTACTTGACTTCCACAATGCAGATTTTTTTAGCTGGTGGTAACGTATTAAAAATGTTGTTATGGACGATTCCTTTAGCATGATTAAAGGATGTTTTTTTTCCGATCTATGGTTGCGAATTGTAGACGACCAGAAACGATTACCATCTATAAATGGATATAGTCGATGTAAAACATTTGAACGCGGCAAATGGGTGTTGACTTTTTTGCTTGACCCAGAACATTAGTGCTTCGTTTAGTTTGCTTCATGTAGTTCGTTACACCACAATTCTTTTTTTTTGAGTTGTGATATAGTGACACCACGTGACGCGATAAACATTCTCCACTAGAAATTTAAAAATTTCAAAGAATAACTATAAATGTACTAGAATTTAAAGAACTTAGTTCATAACCCATGCATACATCCATTGATCTTCTCCAACATTTAATTTGATGCTCCATCGATGTTGTTATAAAGTCACTTTGAGTTTTCCTTGATGTGTCGACGGATGACTCCTGATCTTCGACTCTTAAGTAAAAATGCTTCCGGTTTTCAAAACTGGCCAACTTCATGTCGACCTTCATTAGTTTTTTTGATGTTAGAGACAGTCCGGTAACGGTATAAGTTACTGATGTTGTTTATAAATCCCATAAGTGCCTTTATAACAACATCGATGGAGCATCAAAAAAAATGGGTTGTGAACTAAGTTTTTTAAATGCTACTATATTCTCCACTAGATTATTTCTGCCAGATATCTGATATCCAATGGCATCACATATCTGGGTTGCTATGTGTCCACAATAAAATGATAGATTTGAATTGCTGCCAAAATGAATTAGTGCATGAGATGCATTAAGAGTTTGTTGAACTCTTAGTTTGTTGAAGAGTTTGCCTTTTACTAGACAAGTCAATAGCACTGCTATGCACAATTCTAAAAGTGGTATCGTGTTAATGGCATTTTAATGGGGTCACTTTTGTTTTAGCGATTAGATTAAGGGTTATTCGCGATGTACAATTGTCGCAAAGCATACCAGAGTATATTATTGCACCCAAAGCTTTTTGAGAGGCGTCGAAACAGACATGTAATTCAAATCTTGAATCTGAGATTATAGATATATTTTGAAATTCATTATAAAATATACACCATTGAGAAAACAATTGAGATGGTAGTTTAGTATCCTAATCGAGTTGTTCTAACCAAAATTATTGCATATAAATTTTGGGGAGTACAGTGATAGGTAATAACCATTCAAGAGTATCAAATTATTGTGCAGTTTGAGATAACACTTTCGCTTTGTTAATACTAAATCTTGAGGTACTCACAATTGCCAATTCAATTTAAATGAGTCATCTATAGTATTCCAAGTTATTCCTAGCGTTCTGACAGGACAAATTTTTTGCATGATTATTTAAAATTTTTGCGATATCTATATTATCAATACCTGATAAAATATCATCAAAATAATTATCATGAAGAAATATGTATTCTGTTAATCCGTAAATAACTGTAGTTGATTGATACACTGAAATAGATTTGCTTGGATTATTTCTCCATAAAATTTGTTGGAAGGGTCTGTCGTTTGGGTATACAATAATCTTTTTGATGTCAGAAACAAATACAATGTGATTACGTCGCCAGCAAAGCAAAATATCTACCAATTTAGTTTGTAATTTAGGACCGACCTGTAAGTAGTCATTGAATGAAAATCGATTAAATGTTTTACGAGATCCATTGAAGATTACCGGTAATTTAGTTATCGTACTAGCTTCTTGTACGACATCATGATATGGTAAAACTATTGTTCTGACCATAAACAGCCAATTACCTTTACAATATTGTTTCTTTATCTCACGGTCTTTAGTGAATCGTTTTTTATTGAAATCAAATAACGTAAAACACCTGTGTAAGAGTCATCAAAATCACCTTAAATATATTTCAGAGAAAGTCGTACAATATATCTTCCATCCTGATCTCGAGCATGTATTCTACTAAAATGTTCTTCACATTCTAAATTATCTGGTATTGATTTTGGAGTTAATGACATATCCTCTTGTAACCATAAACGTTGAATTAAATCTTTCAATTCGACGTCGACAGAACTTTAATTACTGTGAATGTGATGAGTTTTTGTTAAAGACGTTCCAGAACAGAACCAGAGCGAATCTAGTCCAAAGATGTTTTCTCAGCAATGGGAGAATTAATATCACTTTGTTTAATACCTTCTTGTATTATCTAAGCATTAAGAATAATATATATACATATATAGGTTTCTAAGGCATATAATGCAATCAGCAAAGGAATATCTTGTAAATATATCCAGTTTGAACTATATCATATTTGAGTTGGTACTGTCAGCTTTGGCATTACAAAAGTTTCAATATTGTATTAATTACCAGTATTATATTTCGAAAAAAATCGTAGTAATACAATTCCTCGAGTATGGCCTGCTGTTTGACCCTGATATAAACGAACCTGTTCAATGAGTACCAAAAGAACAATCTTATTACAGATGACATTCGCTTAAATACCGTTATTGCAAATTTGTGAGGTTGTACTTTGTTAAAGTAACTTTGTCAAAGAGATTGGCATTGCCGTGGTAGATTTTGAACCAGAAGATTGAGGGATATGTAAAGTAGTATGATAGATATTGTTTTTGGCATAATTTACATCTCTTTGTTGTTGTGCATTTTAACGTAACAAATTCTTTTCGTTGAGATGGCGTTTTATTGAGACATTGTTGACAAGTAGATATATAATATTCTGCTTTACATAGAATACAAGATTAAGGTGAAGTTGCAAATTTATGTCTTTTGATTTGAGAGATAAATTTTGAAATTTGCAATGTAGGTAATTTACTATTAGAAAAAAATATTACTTTATTGCTTCAAGAGAATGGATGGTTCTAATTAAAAAATTTTCTAATTTTGTAAAACTTTAAGACATTTTTTAGTACATAGTCTCAAGACGCGCGGCTAAACCGAAACTTGCTAGGTCTAGTGTTAGTCCTAGTTTTAATTCCGGTTTAACTCCAGATTGTTTTAAATTCTTCTGAAACTAAAAGTATAGTCAATACTAGACCTATAACCCAGCTTCAGAACTAACACTAGACATCGTACGAGAAACATTAAGGTTTAGCCATACGTCTCTTAAGACGGCTAAACCTTAATCTTTCTAGTTTTAAGACTAGTGTTAGTTCTAAAGCTACGTTGGGTTAGGTTGGGTTGGGTTACGTCTTAAGAGGCTATATCCAGCGGCGGATCCATGAAACTTTTTGAAAGGGTTTTCGTTACATTTTTATGATAAATTTTTCTGAGCGTAAACATTTTTGCGTGTAATATTTTATGGTTCGGAGGAGGTTTCAACCCTTACCTCCCTCTGGATCTGCCCTTGGATCTATTAGTTCTAATTCTGTGTTATGTTAATCAAAACGCTTATTATTTCTAGTTATCATTCAGATCTTTCAAATTTTAGTGAAATATTTATGGAAATGTTACCGCTTGAAAATAAAATTAAAAACTCAATTACCACAATAGCAAACAAATGTTTCTTTTTTCTAGTTATTCGATTCGTTTGATTGATTGTACTCGTACAATAGCGAGACAAAACAAAAGCTACGCAACCGATTTTAAAAGTCTCTCTTGGGTTAGAATTCAGAATTGCACTCGTGTGTATTGAGTCGAGTTTAGAAAGGGCAACTCGACGTGCGAAATAGTCCTAAGGGCCCTACAGGATCAAAGGAGTGTATATACGTGATGCATTATCGCCTACACTTCAATATTCGCTTCGATTAAATCTATTCTTCCCCCGTGGTTTGCGCGGAATTTAAAATATTCCTCTTCTCGCATATGAATATATATCGCCATATATATCCCCATCGCGTGGCAATAAAAGTCCTACCACTCCTCATCCCACGCGATGATGTGTGCACATTTCTGATGTTATACACTTCAGGATAGATTGAATCCGTAAACGCAGAAATATTTGCGATATTGTGAAATTCCCGTTTTGGGGGGTTTTAGCTCTGATTGGGTATGTAAGTTTGAAAGTGTATTTTGGGTGGAGTTTGTTCGAACTGTATGTAAATGTTGATTAAAATTTCTGCGTAACGACCAATTCGGGTGTATTACACGATACGCCGGTATTAGAAAATGTTGCAATGAAACCTAAATCGACAAAGTTGGGCCAATTCCGAGCAAGTATGTATTAAGATAATGCCGACGTTCTACATTGCCCGTTCTCCGCTAACCAAACCAATTTTACCGGTAATTGTTAAACTTGGCACTACTGTTTCCTAATTACTCCGGAATAATGATAATATCGGTTGAAGTTTTTGTCATCAAGATTTTTTTTTATTGATGCCAATATAAATTATAAACATTCAAAGCATATCTATGTAATTTGTATCCAAGTAGATTATATTTGGAAGCATCTATAACGTAAATCAGTTAATTAAAAATTTATAAAGCATGAAATGTTAAATCGCTAAATAAAATACCCCAGCAATAAATATTGAAAACCGTTATATCCATTAATATTAAAAGGGTATAACTTATTATTTATAACAATACCTGTGCATTATATCAATAAATAACTTTGTAATAAATTAAATATTTACACACGTTTCTGGGGAAAATTTCCATAGCGATTTTTTTTAATAGACATATCTTATTGTACCAAAATCTACATCTTGTGCAGTTTTTTGTTATTTTATACTGTGGACGACTCAAGACCAAGACTATATACTTACTTTTACCTGAAATACACCACCCATTAAGTATTAGACTACTATTATTAAACTTTGACAAAATAATGCTTTATTATCAACTAAGAAACGATGAAATAAATAAATAAAATTGGAAAGACCCCTTCCATTAATAGTTGATTTAGTATCCCTAGTTGACTTTGATTTAAGGAAATCAATGATATCACGCAACTCAACGAAGGATATTTCCATGAAAGAGAAATAGCATCCTTCAACGTTTATTTTATTTAAATAATTATCGATTGTTTCAGTAGTTATTGTATTATTTTGATTCTGACATTTCATACGGAATATCAACAACAAAAGTTATTTAACTCATCTGGTGGAAAATTTGCATTTACTCAACTACTTTTTTTGACTCTGCTCTTATTAATCAACATCCAGGTAGCTTTTTCAGAGTGACCAGAATTAGGAAGTGCCTGATCATTAGAAATAATTTTTAATTGTATAGTGCGTTTATTACATATCTGAAGAAGTTTATTTCTTTGCAGCTTTACATCATAATTTTCTGTGACTTCATATATAGTTCAAATTTGCACGAATTTCTTTTAATTCTGCATTAAACCACGTCTATAATAGACGTGCATTCCCCTCGCTAACACGCCTCTTGGAAAAAGAAGTATTATAAGCATCCATCAGTCTCTCTAAAAACATAAAAATATATTGAATTTTCTAGTGGTTTGCAATTGTGCATCCGAAACAAAACTCCAATCAATATTAGTAACACTCTCAAAAAGCTTAACTTTACCATTTTAGATAATAATTCTAATTGTAACAAAAGTATCGTCATGCAATGGTTCATCCAAACCATCCGTCAACGTTAAGCTGTTGTCGTCTGAGAATTGATTGCTTACCATTGCATTCACATTTGTATTCAAAAAATTTACGAAAATGTTGTCTAAAGCCGCGTTGACACATGATGAGTACGCTCAGATCGACGCTACTCGGATATGTACTCGGACGCTACTCTCACTGTGACAACAAGTATTCCGATCTCACTCTTACGTTGGTATCCGATCAGAGTGGACTAGAACTGCACTGAACTTTTACTAACTCATTTTTCACAATTGTAAAAGAAAATGGCGCTAAATAAAAATCAACGAACTGTTTCGTTGATTTTCGTTGCACACGAAAAGGAAGTGGAATGAACGTGATACACTTAAATTTGTAGAACTGTACACGGTAAAACAAGTTCTTTGGAATTTAAGAATGTTAAATTACAAAAACAAGGATGCTAGAAATGCAGCATTGCAACGAATGATAAAACAATTACATTTAGATGGTATGACTATTGAAGATATACGTATTCTCAAGAAAAGTAATTAGGATCTAGATGATGTGCTCATACCAACTATGTCATGGTTTGAGGTGGCTAACAGGTTTTTGGCCTGGCATAGTAACAAGCAGAAAAATGTGTACAAACGTGGTGAATACCAAATAATTATGTAATAAAATTAGAAAACTATATTTATGCTGTTTTTTTATTGTTCCAAAGACGTATATAAAAATCGAGTCTATTATATTTTTCTATTTAGCCAAGGAATTGCTCCTTCTCCTACAAATTTTTTATAATTGGTTCTTCGTTGTTCTGCTATCTGGGAATACTTGTGACTCTCCTGAAGCTCAACGTTTTCAATATATCTAGGCCTGAGATGGAGACTCCATTAGCCAGATCTCAGTATCCATGGTACCCATTAATATATAATAACGTAGTGCTGTTTTGATTAGCCAATTGTGTAGTACACAAGTTGCTTTTACAATCTTATCAACTTTGTTAGGAGACACATGGATGCGAAATTTCATCTCCATAACTATTCTTCTTGCTCACGAGAGGCGATAGTTAAAAACTTTTTCCTTGGTCGTTAATTGCAAGCGTCATGAATAAGGTTTCATAAGATAATTTTTAACGCCAATTAGGGAAATTTAGCATGCCATTGTCTACTTTGTTTCTCAATGCTGACTGGTTAAATATTGTATTATCATTCAATCTTCCCTGTACACCTACATCAATAATTGTTATCAATAAAGGCTAAAAGTGCCTAAAAGGCCACTATAATAATATGTAATGTAATAAATCACTCCCACTATGTCGGGATTGTTGAATGTTTATGTGTTTGCCATCCAGTGTACCGCAACAACCAGGAATGTTTCAATGATGATGAAATAAAGGGGATTTTAAATTGAAGTCCATTCTTCTGTTTTTTTTGTAATCTGAAATCAATAGATATAATCGCCAAAAAAATAACTTATTATTTTCTTCTTTTAGTCTGTTCTGAATCTGTTCTGCAGATTTACCACTATTCCTAGATTTCATCGCTGATTCAACGTTGCCTGCATCACCCTCTTCAATTTCACCTTCTCGTAACCATTTTGCAAACCTAAAAGTGTTAAGGGTAAGAACCGAATTCACGTGGAGCATAGAGAAAAGTCAATTGAAACACTAAAGACAATAAAAAGCCAAGTATTATGTAACAACAAAGAAGCAGAAGACGAGATTTCTTCTTTTTGCTAAGAACATTGCCTGCCAGCTTAGGTAACTATCGTTAGTGGATACGATAGATATCCAATCAAACAAATCCTTTTTCTTTTACGAGATTTCATTTTCTGCGTAGAGTTAAAAACTAATCAATGTCGTTTGACATGTTTGCATCTTAAAAATAAACAAAATGATACGAAATTCTTAACATGTCAACCAATATCCAAGTACACTAATGTCAGATCAGACGCTTGGACCGAGCATAATCGTAACATATTTAAGCAATTTTCACCACTAGTAGCAGCATACACCATCTCCTCGAAACCAAACGTTTTTAGGCAATCGAACAGCAATGCAGCACATCTGTCATCAGTGCCAAATCTCACGTTGAAGTCCCCAGTTATAATGATTTTAGAAGCATAGTGGAAGGTAGACAATACTGTCTCAAAAAGGTTAAGCAACAAATCAAAAACGCCGTCCGGAGATCTGTAAAAGTTTAAAACTACAGCATTAATATTAATTAGTTTTTTACCGCTTATTTCGCATTGGATTTCTTGTGAAAAACTACTAATTGAAATTGAATTTAATTTTCTCGTTCACTATATATTAATACACTTCCATGAACATGAACCTCTCTACAAAATTTATATTAATATAGTACATTACAGCATCTATACATGCATTAACTGGATATTTCGTTCCAAGCAACCTCTAGATGATGTCGAAGTTCATCCAGATTCTCAAGGGGCCTGGATACTTGTCTTAGTAGCCGATTCAACATTTCCCAGATATATTCAGTCAGGAATAAATTCGGTGATCGTGTAGGTCAGGACAAAATCTGCATTCCAACCTACTCCAGGAATTTCTTGTAACCATACCAGTATGAAGTCTTCCATACTGAAAAGTGGCATTCTGTAACGTGCGCATGAAAGGTACTTACACCAGTTCCAGAACGTTGTCGATGAAACGAAAGCTGTGTGTTAAGTTTAAGGCTGTGTATCGGCTTTAAACTCCAATTTCTGTCTTTTCCCTCGATGTCGCTACACCCTTCTACGACCATTATTCACCCATAAACAAAACCTTTATTCATCACTAACAATAGTCGGGAATTTCAATATTCCGAGTATCACTTGGACCATTTCTTCTGAATGCGGCCTCATTCCTATAAGTGGCTTAGATGCTAGAACAAAAGATTTCCTCATTATGATTTCCTATTGTACTTTGTTTCAGTACAACAACATTGTAAATTAGTCAGAATAGTCCCATTTCGTACATCTTGAAATTTAAGTTATTCTTTGATAACTTTCATGGTTAATTGAGAATACCAGTCAGTTAAACGACCACTACATGTAGAGCCACACTGGATAAAATTGCCCATGTTTGACCAAATAATAATCGAATAAAACGCCGTAACACATTCATCAACATCCATGTTATTAAACACAGAACATCAATCCATAGCTGTTAATACACTTTGAAAACCATCATAGTTAAACCGTCAAACAATTTGGCGATAACTCCATAGTCAACGAGTCCGGTTTAAGTAAAAGGTAAATTCTCCAGCAGGATGATAAACATCCTGAGCTAATTAAGTCTGAATTACATACGATTATACCGTGCTCACCTTCAGCAACACCACTTCCATGAACACCTCCCTGTAAAGCAGCCAGACTGATATGGTGTCAAGAATTATATAATGCGTTCATCAATAGAATAACATCGTCTGTAATAAAGTTTAGCGTAAGTACTAAAGTTAGGTTGTAGGTCTAGTATTAATAGTATTTTAATTCTAGTATTTTAATTCCAGAAGAATTTACAACTAAGACTAATGCTACACCTAGTACTACAAAGTTCCGGTTTAGCCCTGCGTCTGAGGATTCTACGTTTAGTGTTAGTGCCAATTTTACTTCGATACAAGTATTGTAATGTAAAAAATTTCTATTATTTAGGGAGAAATTTCTATTATTTAGGAAAAGATTGAGAACATCTGCTTTAAATTAATGAAGCTTAATTTAAAATTATATTGCTGGCTATATGTGGGGGAAACCAAACATAATGTTAAGTTTTCGTAAAATTTTAGTAAGGGTACTAACATTTTACGTTGTCGTAAAGAAAATCAAATGTGCCTAATGAAAGGGTACATTGCTATTTAAAAAATCCAGTGTTATTCATAGTCAAAGTTGATAGTTGATGACATAATGGAAATCCTGTATATACAGACGTAGTGTTAAATTGGCACTCAATCAACAACAAACTGAAAAAATGGTTAAAACACAGAGAGTATTTCCTACATGCTGTCTTTTTATTGTTACCCCCACTATCATCATATCCGCAGTCCATCTGTATTGATGGTCCTCCCTGTATATAACCCTAATAATAAATCAATAAATAAAATGAAGACGATGTCATTCCATTAATGAAACCATTTGCCATTGACACCATGCAAGTCTGGCTACTATATGAGCGTAAGTAATAATATAAATTACTTATATAAATGAAAGCCAAAGGTAAGGAAGGTATGAATGATCGGAAGAAAGATTTTCTCCTGTAAACAGTTGTCATCGACAAGTTTCAAAGGTTCAAAGCTCTCGTCCAATCCACAGCACTCAATGTTGTTTAAAATCGTTTCCTGGTAGCCATCCACCTAAGAAGTCGGTGTTAACGTGTGTTGCTGCTTCGGGCAGAACTTCCATCAGGACGGTGACTTTGAATACCTTCTTTGGACCATAAAGATCATATCCGAGCAACTGTAGTGTGGTCCCGATTAATGCATCCTCCAATCTCTTGAAATGAGAGACCCGAATACCAAAGTAACTGACATGGTCAAATATTGTACAGCACTGGGAGCATTACTAAGCGTCTACTTGGCAGTTTGATAATCGAATAAATTAACATTTTGTGGACAGAAATTTATTAATTGCTGGGAAATAATATTGACAATTGTAGATAACAATAGTACGGGAAACATAACAGTTGAGCCTATTCAGTAGGAACTTTCATAATTTCTAAGTTGATGATAAAGCATTATTTTACCGAAGTTCCAAAATTGCAATCCAAATTTTAGTGGGTTTTAGTCGATTTCATTTGAAAATTTCATTTGAAAAGTATATTGAGAAACTTTTGCAATTTATCGATATTAGTCAACGGGTGTTTACAATCAATGAAGTAAAATAGATTGCCGTTCGACTAGAGCTGTTCTTTCCATCCACAGAAACGGCGTCGGTGATATTTATGTCGTCGGAGGCGAAATACAAACACAAATATATATCTTGGCGAAAGGTTGAAGGTCGGAATTACTGGAGATTTCGTTTGGGGTTGGTCATATGTTGAAGTTGAGTAGAAAATCTCTTTTCGTCTGGTTTCTGGTGCGGTTGTCGTCGAGACAAGTAAAAAATTATCCTAACTGATCAAGAAGTTAAGAACGACGACAGCTGCCGTCCGAAGCGGTAGTAAAAAAAAAGAACAAACGAGGGCCAAGAAACAATAGAGCCGCGACCGCGCGGTTTCTAATAGAATGCCGCCAGGATTTATGGTGATTGCGGTGGGTGTAACGAGGAGGTAAAATATTAGAATGCCACGATACGAGGCGGGGATTTGGTTCTTTGTCAGGGTTTATGACTCGTTCGCAAGTGGGACAAATCACGGTCTCTCGCCTCCAGTTTTATTTATGCACCAACCATTTCTTCTTCGACTACCGTAGAACATTGGATATTATACCCTCGTTTGAGGATATTAAATTCCGACGACCGTCGTCGTCGAGGTGCTCGCAAAAATTAAAGTTATGAATTTAATAGAGGGGCCGCACAGATGTCGTCCGTAGACATAACTTTCAACAGTTGGCAATACCGCCATTGAAACCTACAAGAAACGGACGGTACGTTTTATAAATTACGCATTATGACGACGTACAAATTGAATCTTTTTCAATTTATTCCCTCTAGGGAAAAACAATTTAATCTCCTCTAAATTTACTCTTTGTTGTCTACATAATAGACTCTCATTGTAATATATTTTCTTTAAAACGTCTATTGCTTCTTTATTACTACAATTATTCCCATAGAAATAGAGATGAACGTTTTGGATTTATTATTAGTTTACACATTCAGTACAATTAGTGCAAGATAATTTATACAAATGGTTGTGGGGCACGGTTCGTTTACGTTAAATGATTTATTTGCACAAATTAGCTTATACAAGCCTATTGCCCAAAATGCTTTTGATGTCAATAATTAATGTGTATCTAGATTGGTAAATCGAATATCTGCGAAACGAAGACGACTACATTGATAACTATGTAGCGTAAATTGTCATAGTTTAAATCAAATTATTAAGTCACCACTTCAAATTTAATTTTCTAAAAAATTTTATTATTAATATTTAACATATAAGTTATCAAATACCATCTTCAGGAATACATTATAATATTTCGGTTAAGATATCTCATTCCTTAACTCCCAGAAATAAAGCAAAAATGATTTTTTAAAGTTTTACTTTTTATCTAGAGAGGTTGAATTATCATCATTTTAACGTCTATGAAAAATATTTTTTGAATGATATTAAAGCTAAATAAGAATATTACATTGCATATAATTTCAAGAAGATGATTTTAACTTTCATTTAAGATATGACTTATACGTTAATCAAAAATCTGTAATTCATTGACACTATTAATTTTTGATAATTATTTTTCTAAGAATTTTTCTTATCCAACATATAGGTCATGTATAGGTCACATATAGGATCATATATATGATTTTAAACAGGATATTTTAACCTTTCATTTACGGTATAGCGGAATTCTTTATAACCTAAATGAGAGAAAACGAAAATAACTTTATTCAGCTATCGACCGTTATAGGGTCTTTCCGCTTAAGATAATTATAAAATAGTACATTTATGTTTCCGAATTTATGAGTTCTTCGTATAATGTTTTAGGTATTTCGTCATTCGTTCCAGTGTTGCACTTTTCATGTAGGGTGTCTTGCTTGACAATTTTGGAGAATCTTTCTTTCAGTACTCCATTCCGCACTGAAATCACCTCATTGTTTATGATGTGGTGTGGATTTATTGTGTTTATGATTTGCCTAATTTTTGTTAGAATTCGTTGTTCTTATTGCTTTCCTGAATACTTCCTTTGTTGATTCCGGGAACATATAGTTATGAGATATCCATAAGCGAGGAATGATTGGCATATACTTGTATAAATCTATGTTGCCGATTTTACAGAAATACCTCTCTTTGTAAGTCAGTGTTCTAAAATGTTTGCTCATATTGTTACCTCTGTATTTTTTGTAGTGTATTTTGAATTTCATCTTGTTGTCCAAAATTATGCCCAAATATTTAACCAAGTTCGTAGGTTTTGTAATTAAAGTGCCTGTCGTGATGTGCTGGGATTAATCGGTGATTCTGCCGTATGGAATCAACTGTCCGTAGAACCGGAATTTGTTCGGATTGGGATGACTTCATTTGTGGAACCATGATAATATGTTGTTATTTGAACAACATATCATCTATTGCTATTTGAAGGCTTTTTCCATGTGATATTAATGCAGTATCATCTGCATAATAAAGTATATAGCAATCCGGATCAATACAGTTGGTCTCTGGATGGGTTGGAGGATATATGTCATATCAGTACATGTTGTATAGGGTAAGTTAAACTAGATTAATTGTCCATTTATATAGAAAACCCTAGTGCTGGACTATGTTGAAGGCTTTAATTATGCCCAGAAATAAGATCGCGGTTTTTCAGCGATATAGGTCCGTTACTTGTATGTTATTTGTAAGAATAATGAGGGGATGAATTGTTGATTATTTGTGGCGTTTGAAGTCGAATTGATATTTAGAGATTTTGTCTTTAATAAGGTGAAGAATTCTGGAGTTAACGATACTTTCGTGAATTTTACCAATTACAGGCGCTAGAATGATAGGGTGGTAACTTTGTGGACGAGAATGGTTTGCGGATTGTTATAATTGTAGCTTGTTACAATTATAACAATGTTGATGGGAATATAATGTTTTCTATGTAAAAATTAATAATTTTATGGTTTAAGTTATCTATTTTTGGGTGTAGTTGTCCAGTAGTTTTTTTGGTTATTAGTTAAGTTGAGTTAAGGATACTTATATTAGAGTTGCCACTTCTAGAGATACTCGAGCTGGTACAGACCCTTAATCCAATCAGAAGGATACCCAAGATTACCAACATGCAACAAGCGATGTAATGTTTTTCCCAAACCCAACCCAACCCGAATCTGTATAAAATATTGGTGTTCAAGCAATCTTCGCTAAATTTGGAATAGGGAATTGTTCACTTCATATATTTAAGCCAAGATCGCTTAATTAAAATTTTCATTCTAATATTAACTGAGATCGCCTGTGGAAGGATCTAATATTATTTTCGCCCAGACTTGGTTAATATGATATTAAATGTAGAGCCTAATCAGAGGAGCTCTACAATTAAGATCATATCAACCCAAGTCTGCGTAAAATTCTTCAATTTAAGACTAATTTAGATCGTTTCAGACAAGATTCTAATATTATTTTTACGCACGCTTAGGTTAATATGATATAAAATGTAGAGTCTTGTAAGAGGCGCCCTACAATTAATATCGTATTAACCCAAGTCCGGGTAAAATTCTTTAGTCTAAGATTAATTGAGATGATTTGGGGTACGATTCTATCATTCTTACCCAGACTTCGGTTGATTTGATATTTAATGTCGAACCTTATAAGAAGCGCTCTTCAATTAATATCACCAACCCAAATCTGGGTAAAATGCTTCATTCTCAGATTAGTTGAGATCGGTTAAGACGAAGCTATATTTTATCCACACTTGGGTTGATATTATTCAAAAACAAAAATCATCAGTTACTACCAGTGACTACCAATTTACTTTTAATAATAATTTTTTAAATTTTTCCAACACTCGGAACTTCCCTGTGAGGGATTTCTTGTATAACATCCTCAACTTTAATACTTTAATACTCACTTTATAACAATACACGGTAATTAATTAACGTTTTTGAATTGTATATTAATGATATACAGGCTGTCTCTGAAATGCATGTACAACGGAAGACCAAAGATTCCTTGGCTCAAAATAGGTCGATTTAAGTTAACTTATTTATATCCAAATTTGCTGCATTTTGCCGCTAGAAGAGTTCAAAGTTAGCAAAAAAATTCGTTTATTTTTTATTATTTTGAAGAAGAACATTTTTGAGAAGTGAGCTCCTATGTTCAATCAACGTCATTTTATGCTTTTAGGCGGAATTTTGAAAACACAGAAATGATCGAAAAGCCATGTCTTCAGCAGTTATTACTCCATTTTTTTTGCTGAGTAGGCGATGACTACATAATTATAATTAGATCCATCGTAAAATGCGATGGATTTGCAATCGGCTTTAGCTAAATTGGGTTGATATGGTATTAATTGTGATTGAATGAGATCGTTTGAGACAAGTCTCTAATATTATTTTCGCCCAGATTTAGGTTAATAATAAATATTAAATGAAGAACCCTATCAGAAGAGCTCTATAATTAATATCACATCAACCAAAGACTGGATAAAATTCTCCATTTTAAGATTAGTTGATATCATTTGTAGCAAGATTCTAATAATATTATTTTTATCCAGTCTTATTGTTAAGACAATATGATACTAAATATAGAACCAGATCAGAGGCGCTTTACAATTAATATCATATGAATCCATGTCTAGATAAATTCTTCATTTTAAGATTAGTTGAGATCGTTTGAGGTACGATACTAATACTATTTTACCCAGCCTTGAGTTAATATGGTATTAAATATAGAGCCTCATCAAAGTAGTGTAGCGCCTCGCCCGCAATATGCAAGGAACGATTTCACCTTAAATCACCAAAGTCATTTGCGGGAGAGACGCTACATTAAAATATCAACAGAAAATCGTTCGTTGTGGAAGATTGTAGTGTAACACAATTAGCATGATTCCATATACAGCCTGTTTCAGAATAAGTTATTTATTTCAAAATATTCTTCAGTAATATGTTTTAAGATATTCTCTACACGATGGTGATATCAGTTTTTTATTGGATAATTTATGTCAAAATGACTACTTTCAACTTTTTGTTTATAGAATGCGATCATTTTTTTATCATTATTGAGATCCTAAAAACTTCAAATTCTTTTTACGATAGCATTTTGTTTTTCTTAAAAATTCATTTGGTTCTCCAGCAAAAAGCAAATTGACATCTTAATCATAGTAGCCCATGAATCTTTTACATAGCTGTTATTTTTGTCAAAACATCGAGTAACGATAGACACAAAAGACTTATTATTAAACTTTAATCTAGTAGATACACGGCAATCAATTCAATTTAGTTGTTAGTGCTTGTTAATAACTATTGTAAATTGTACCCATTTAAAATGATTGTTCACTAAGAATTATCCGAAAGTGATTTTCTGTTATGAATTAATTTTACACAGATTTGCAAGATAGGACAAAATACAAACTTTCTTAATGATGTTTTCGAAATTACACTGTTGAAAAATTAATTTTTAAAAAACTAAAATACAATCGTAAAAGGAATGTTTTCAGGATCTCAATAATGACAAAAAAATGATGGCAATTCATTTGAAAAAAAAAAAAGTTTAATGTCGCCATTTTGAAATAAATTTTCCAATTGAATATCTGATATTTTATTTTATTTATTATTATTTTTTTTTGTTCATCATTATAGCATATTTAGTTATACACTGTTGAACAGCGTCCATAGCAAGACGTCTATGAAGATCACTGTTACAAATGTACCAAGGAACATTTACAAAATCTCTCAATACTTTATTCTGAAAGCGTTCGACATAGTCCTGATACCGTACGTAAAAACTGGTTTTAGTATTTCCTTGTATACTAATAATTTATTGTGCAGGGATAAAGTGGATTTTCATCCAATCAGCCAGTTAATTCTTCCAAACCAAGATATTTGGCTGTGTTAGCATATAGAACTTTGAATCCATTTATAAATACATCGATATGCTCTATCGTTTTGTTGGTAAAGTTAATGTGGGTTTATTTCGATTCCGTAAGTTTTATTTTCCATCTATTTCTCCAGGCTTCGTGTTTATTTATTGCAGTTTGGAGTTTACTTGTAGTTTCTTGATTATTTTCACCAATAGTTAAGAAAGCAGTGACATCAGCAAAGGTATCGGCTGCTATGTTATCATTCAGCTTAGGAAAATCGCAGATCCTGTATATCTGCGAGACTACTACTTCCAATATTCACAGATTTTGACGTCCTATTTAACTGGAAGGTATTTTAGGGGCTGGGGTGCCGTAGGGCAGTGATCTGGGTCTCCTACTTTACCTTCTATACAGGTTGTCCCGCATAAGAACCGACACAGAGCAGGGGCATGTAGATCAATCTAAAATATGATGATTTAACGCAACTTGCCTTATACCAAGTTGCCCATGAAAAGTTATAGGCCTTCAAAGTTGAGTCTTAAATTTCGAAAAAAATTAATATCTCAGTAATGGATTATGTTAAAAAAACCAAATTTGGTATACGTTATAAGTGTACCAAGGGCATAAATTGATAGAAAGTAGGGATCATTTAAAACATTTCAAGAGGTTCGTTAGGGATGATAGCACCCTAAAATTTGAAAGACATTTTTAACCTGTTAGCGATTTAAAATATTCTTATTACATTTTATAGTCAATTTAGTTTAAAAATTTTTTTCCCTTATTATTTTTTAAAAAACCTAGTCGTTTTCACAGAAAACCCAAAAAACTAGAGATACGTATTTTACCAATCTTAATTAAAATCACCGAAAATTGGTGATTTGAGAGAAAATGGTGGCCATTTTGAACAATACTTATAAATTACTGTTACCAAATCGTTTTTTTTTTATTTAAATTGTTTGATTTTCCATTAAATTATTTCTTCTACCATGTTATTTATTATTTTTATTTGTTTTACTTATTGTATCTTCTTTATTTATTTATAAAAACTGTTTAAAACTAGTTTTTTAAAAGTAATGTCATAAAAAGAAATTTAAAATGAAATTCCCCATAAATTGTTTTAAATCTGTCCAAGCAATCACATGCAATACTCGTCAACACTTTTTCTGCAGTTTCGTTGACAGAAACTTAACATTAAATAACATATCATCTTATGCACTGGATGAAAACTCACTAATATTTTCAAAACAAATAGTAAAAAATTACTAAAACCAAATAATTTTTTCCTAGTTGTCAAATTTGACATAAATCTCCTTGCCAACTCAACTTTCCATGGCTTTAATTAAAATTGATAAAATACGCGTCTTTAGTTATTCGGGTTACACTCATAACGTATACCAAATTTGGTTTTTCCAACTTAATCCATTACCGAGATATTAATGTTTTTCGAAATTTAAAACTCAACTTTGAAGGTCTGTAACTTCTCAGGGGTTCAGCTTGTTATAAGGCAAGTAGCGTTAAATCATCATATTTTAGGTTGGTCTACATGCCACTGCTCTGTGTCGGTTCTTATGCGGGACACCCTATATAGAAGGTAAAGTAGGAGACCCAGATCACTGCCCTATGGCACTCCAGCCCCTAAAATACCTTCCAGTTAAATAGGATGTCAAAAACTGTGAATATTGAATAGGAAGTAGTAGTCTCAGTCAAATGCAAACCACGGTACTACACTCTATCGAAAGCGTGCGCTATATCAAGAAAGACCCCAGAAAATCTTTTTATCTTCCAATGCCTTCTCAATGATATGTGTTATGTAATGATATGAGTTTAGACATGATGGGTAACAATAATATAGGCCTATAAGAGGTAGATTCGTGTGGGGGTTTACCTGATCTTGCAATCATAACAATTTCTACGATCTTCCGTAATTTGGGTACGTATCCCAACATAAATGATGCATTTATTAGATTAGTCAATTTCAGAACTGTTTTTTTGACAGGTGTTTTAACAGCTGATCTCTTATTAGTTTAAAACTCAAATTGGTTTTAATTTCGTTATTAAAATATATTAAGGAAGAGATGTGGAATTGACTCATCTTCTTCTGAGTTCGTGTTATCCAATGTTTCAGTCTCTTCTGTGTCATGCGGCTCAAAGACTTTTGCCAAGTGTTCAGCGAAGCATTCCACTTTCTGTTCTGGACTTCTGGCCCAGTCGCCATTTTCAGTTCTGATTGGCAGTATCTGCATAATAGGTTTTTTTAGTTGCCTTCCAGAGCTAATAGTACGTAGTCATATAAATAACCGTACATTATCGGTTAGTTCACCCAGGTGAACTCTAACTGACTTTTCAGTTATTTTTTTTTATTTTTCTTCGAAGTTTATGTATTAAGTTATTTAGGTACCTTTTATCTAGTAGCAATCTTGTTCGAAACCATTTTCTTCTGACACCTCTTCTTTTTTTAAATGAGGTTTCTAATCTCCTTACGGTAGTTATTTCCTTTCAAGGGCTTTTTAATTTCTGAAGTATTCTCACACGCTGCACGTTGGCTATTTTTTATGAAATAGCCAACTTCCTTTATTTTAATTCTTACATTTAAGATTGTTTTTTCTTCAAGGTATTGTTTGAAGCTTTCTCAATCAGTGTATTTGTTTGTCAACATTGAATTACTTTCTCTTTGAGTAATAATTTCGCTCAGTATTAAAAGGATCGCGGAGTGAATTTGAACAAATCAATGAGATCGGGTGCTTTGTTAGAGTCACTTGGTCAATATGTCGGATTCCCAGTAGATATACTTTCACAGCCAAACTCATTTATTGCTCTTAAGACTTCTCCTCCTTTGGTCGTAGTTAGTTGAGAGCCCCACTGACTGTTTTTTGCATTGAAGTCAAAGGTGGTAACTGTATATTTTTTTGGACTATTTTTAATCTCAGAGAACTGAAACGCGGCCTTAAAAGACGTATAAACGGCGAAATCCAAATATTTCTACGTCCAGTGTTCGCTTAAATGCTAGTGTTAGTTCTGATTGTAATTGTTCAATGTTAGATTGTATATATTCCATTGAACTAAAACTAGAACTAACACTAGACATCGGACTAAACTAATTTTTCCGGACATATGTTCCTAATAATAGATTGAGTCTTATAATCGGGTGCGTCTTACATTCGAAAGAAAACGGTAATGCTTTTTTCTTTGATAACCTATATTTGATCGATAGATTAGGTTAATTAAAAAAAATTGTAAAAACTTTTTAGTTCTTGGTTTACATCTTGTTAATCCAGTATTAATTCATATTCCACAGTTAAGTTTAACATTCTCATGATTATTAATATTAAGTAAATTATCTTTGAAATGATATAAGATAAGAAACTATCGAAAACCCTGAGGGACGGATTTCTCAGCTTTATTATTGCGAAGCTTTTAATTAAGATGCAGCTTATCTATTCAAACGTTTCGAGCACGCGTTTTGTGCTTCCACGAACCGTCTACCGAGTACTAAAATCCACTTTTAAAGTAGTAATATATTCATAAATCTTAAGACGAGTGAATTATTAATGAACACCCGTATTACTAATGGCAAGTTTCGGGCAAAGTTTCGGTTTTCGTTGCGGCGTAATACCCATTTCGTTTCGCCGCTAAAGCTTTCCGCAAAAACTAAAGCTCATTAGCTCATTGCGTTTTCCCTGCGGGCTTGTATCCGCCGTGGCTCGTCTAATGGACCGGTACGCCAGAGAAACAAAGCGCTCTTAGTATTAATGCCGTGTGTAATGAGAAACCTTGAAAATATTCTGACGAGATTCAAGGGGTCTTAATGGAATTTGAAACTATTATTACTAACCCAAAATCCAAACGGACAACCGTTTTTAACCGCATATAATGAACTTCAATTTCATAATATTATTGTTGAGGGAAGTATTTTATGAATTCGAAATAAGAGTTGTGTAGTTTCAATTTGTTTATGTTACCGTTATAATTGCGCAGTACCGATTATATGAATACTCACATAATCTTTCTAGTTAATGCCATAATGTAATCGTTACCGATGCGCCGTTATTTGACCTCAATCGAATGGTAAAAACTTTTATATTGATTGCATGAGATAAAGAAGCGTCTACGCAAGTCCCAAAGCCAAAAGGTCAAAATTATTACTTTTAATAAATGATGTTGTCTTCGGCAGTGTCTTTTCTCGGTACTACCCTGACAGAATCGTAAATAATCTTCGCAATTAACAAGAATTATTACGACTATAATTAACTATACCCGGGTATAATATTACCTGTACCGTCACATATCTTTCATCATATCAATTAATGGCCCCGTTGAATGGTATGCATAATTTAATTGAAGACATAATTAGAACTATTTCGAACAATTTACGTTTGCATCTTTTTCGGTAACGATTTAACTTTTATTAACACGTCTTAACCGGGCTCCATAAGATTGGGTAATTGAATAGCGCTCGGAGCTTTATGAATGCGGAAAATCATAAAAGTACCGTAAATAAACCGTAAAGGGCAGATTAAGGACGAGGTGTCTTGCGATTTTACCCCGGGTGGTATCAGCGTGTCGTAATTTGGACGCGAAAAAATAAACGAATCGTCGCTGTGATAGTAAACTGGAATATATGGAGATTACATATTTATTATACATAACACACAGTTTTTAGCGATACCGAGAGCGAATACAAAGTGGTTCTTTTAATATTTCATTGGATGCATTTTTCTCGTAGATTCGACCAAACCACTTTGCAAATATGAGGCTGCCTAAATTATGTTATATCAACCATTGAATTATAAATAAACTAAACGTTATAACATTAATCTTTTCTAGTTTGATCTAAAATGTAGTAGTAATAAATGTTTTATTATTTCCTCAAATTCCGTTTGGATATGAATATGTGGAACCACTTACGTTTTATTATCACGGATGCGACATATGCATCTCACACTATGTAATAACTTCTATTTTTATCGGCCGTAATGCCGCGTCCATATTTTCGGGACGTTGACGACAATGCGGGACGGGGAGGGTCACGTGAAAATTAACATGGCGTTAAAAATGGGCGGTTTCTTTGATCTATAAAATTCCAATGGAAAACACTGGCACTGGTGGCTTTTTTTTGTTGTTGCGCCGAAAGTGTGGAGTTGTAAAAAAAAATACCGCGCCCGTTGTCGCGGCATTGTTTCACGGAAACCTTTTGATGTAAACGACATCTGTTCCAATCCTTTTTTTGTTTCTCGTTACAGAACGGACTTCACACATATAGGAGCATCGAAGAGCTTTTCCTAATGAAGTTTTTACTACACCCGTTGAAATATTTGTAATGAATACATCAACGACGTGAAATTTCGTAAAAGTAAACCAATTACTATTATTCGTAAAAAAAAGACTTGAAACGGGAGAAACGTGGAAGATGATTGGAAATTATGATTGAAAATATAAGGATTGTGAGCAGAAAGATTGTGCAAAAAGGAATATAACTTGAAAGGTTAAGATAGGAGTAAAAAAAGGTGGGAAAAAGAACAAGAAGGATCAACATAGACTAGAAAATTAAAAGTATGGGTTGTAACCGTTAAAATTGGGTGGGTAAGATATAAGTTGTCATTTACTGCACAAAGATTGGAAGGGTAAGATGATTGGTCGAAGAGTGAGCCTCTACAAAAAAGAGGCAAAAGATAGTTGGATCATATGCAGAAACGAATATAACTCAAAAGGGTAAAAAGGTTGGTAATATAATATATGATATTTGACTGAAATAAAAGTTCTTGTTATAACTTCTGCCCTCTTAAACATAGAAAAAGGATAAAATAAGAGGAAAAAAGGATAAAGTACATCCACAAACATTTTCACACATCCTGAGAATGTACCAGCAATTTGAGAGAAATCGTTAGAAGTAATAATGTTACTCTATGGTGGGTTCCAAGTTACAGTGTAAGTTACATAAACGCCCTTTAGGTAGCCTCTCCTTTTCTCATCAACGCTTGCCTTAAACCTTTGAAGGACTAAAGCCAGAATAGATTGAGATGGTGGTGATGAGAGGGATTGCCCCTTTCTATTTATAATAGAGATGAGCGATCACGTGATTTTAAGCAGTTTACCTTTTGTATACAAAGTGTGTCCACATTTTAGACAGACGTATAATAAAACTATAAGTAGCTGACTCAGAATGAGTGATAAAAAGATTATTGTACATATTTCCTAGAATTGTTTTTACTTTAGAGATACAACAGATCTGGGAGAATCTAAAGCAGCGTTTCCGAACCATTTTTTTATTGCGACTCATGAAACACAAGAAAAAAATTGCACGACCCATAATTCTAAATTTTATATAGTGTCACATCTAATTCTGATTTGGTTAGTTAATATAATTTTATTTTAATATTATTTCATCTTTTTAGTTTTAATTATAAAGCATTGCAGAGAGATACATTTTATTATGTTAATTTTTAAGTTGGAATAATTTGAATACATGTATAATTCAATATTTTAAGGTTAATTTTTCTTTTCGTTTTCATTTCATTTATCTTTTCTTTTAGAATTTATTAATCGGTTTTTTTAAAATTTTGTTTCCACACGTATCTTAATTCGTTTTCGAGATACCAAGTTTTGAACTCAACTTAAATTTAACACAAAATTGAAAATTTCCTGAACCATTTTTGAAATTCTCAGGCCAAACAGTTTTAGTGGCAAACCATTTATATTTTTTCCTTATCTTGATGTTTGCTTGCTTGCTTCAGTTAAGACTCAAGAACCATTGATGATTTCTCATTTCATTCTTCAATATCAATTTTTAATCATATCAATTTTTGGATTCAAGCAAATTTTGTAGCATATCATAAAATTAACAATTATTGTAAAAAATAGTTTTTCCTTTTTAAAGTAGAGTTTGGAAAGTTACCTTAAACTTTTATTCTTTATGATTGCATGTTGCAAAGAGAAAGATGGTTTGCGAGAGTCGAACTCACGAAATAAAAATTACTATATATAAATTATTATAAATTTCCGATAACAGCTCGAAAGCTTTTTATATGTTTCGCAACCCATAGGTTGGGAAACATTGGTCCAGAGTATTTCTAGTAACCTAATTATTACTTTATAATTTTTGGAATAAAGTCGAATTAAAATAATCTCCAAATTTGCATACAATCCTCAGTCAAATGCAGTAGAAAAATTTCATGAAGTGTTTAAGAGATACTCATAGCTTTGAGTTACGAACATGGAAAAATGTGAGACGAATATATTGATCAAGCAATATTGGTCATAGAAAGTGCACCATATGCAAATTAAAACTCTGTTAGGTATGTTAAAAGATTTATGGAATGGCAGAGATTCTCATGAACTATGATAGTTATGTTTTAAAATTACTAGAATAATTGAAAAATATGTAAAAATAGTAGCAATATAGTATAAAAGAAGCTCAGAACACATCAAAGAAATATGATAAAAGAGCAAAAGATGTTGTTTACAAAGAAAGGTGAAATGTTGATATATCAATCAGCTAGAATGAATAAATTACAGATGCAATGAGGAGGTCCAAAGAAAGTAGTACAGAAGATACCAGATAATTCACATTGTCATGATATGGGTAATGCTTGTTTCCATATACACTTAATTGGATACACTTCCAACTGATTCCACACGAAACCGCTGCAACGACATTGTAAGTACTTAAAAAAAACTGTATATTTATCATAAATTGTTTTGTACTACTCGCAATACTTTCTGGAAAACCATTCTCTTAATATAATTTACTCTCCCTCTTACCACGGTAGTATTCACTGTAATTCTCTAATTAGTTATTTTGCCCAATCTACTATCTCTCTCGATGATTCAATTAAGATATCAACAATTCTTGCCATTAATGGCTCTGTTATGTATGTTATAGAAGGGGAGCAATCAACGTGCTGCGCACTTAGGCCCCAACGGCCCCATTCCACAACCTCCTTGCACTCACTCTGGCGAATTACCAACAGCTAGAACATAGCTCAGAGGTGTGTCTCTGACGCCATCCTTAGTTATTATTTCCCAAATGCTCTTAGTCTGAGATCTATTAGGGCAGAATAGCCACACAAGATATGATGTACTGTCTTGTGATCCTGTTTGCAGGTACGATATAGATCAACACACTATGAGTTATAAAGCCTCACAAATTTCTTTGCTTCTTACCTCTGAAATTAGAGCTGTCAATATAGTCAGCAGCAATTTGTATGCCCACTAATTCCGCCTGCTTGAAAGTGATGCCTTCTCGGAGTGATACGAGACGATAGTGCCATAAGCCATTAGAGACTATTCCTACTCCTACATGAATCCGTCTGCAAGAACCATCAATCTAGACTGTACAGGTGATATTTCCCTCTACATCTGTGAGCATAGGTTTTAGAGCATAGGAAATAGTCTTGCTTACCCGGTTTAGATATGCAGTTTATTGTGATCTCACACCAACTAGGAATGTAACGAAATACCAGGCAACCCTGAAAGATGTTCCTTAGGTGAGTCATCAATTCATCGTACACCACTGCAATAGAGCTGGTACCATATTATTAGGTCCAGGAGCTTTAAAAGATGAGAAGCAATTTATTGCCCACCTCATTCTTTCCCGCGTGTGCAACGGTATGGTTTGTCGAACCTATAAAACACACATTCATTAGAAGGTGTAAGCTATCTAGAAGGTTGTCTTTGTAAACACTATCATCCGTCTTTAACAAACTTATACGTCGGTCTGGGTCTGAAGTCAGTATCCTTTTCAAACGAGAGAGTTCGTTGCCACAGATGACTTCTTTGCGGCAACGCCTCTCTCTTCTTCTGACGTACAGTTTTCTTAAAAACCGAAAATTTCCTTTTATACCAAATTCAATCGGAACTCAATCTTGAGTTTTTGGCTTGTTAAGGGCTGTTCTGATCTCTCTCTTAAGGTCGATAAGTGCATCATCAAAGAGTGGCTCGTCCTGAGTCAGTCAAATGGCATGCCGTTTTATACGCAAATGTCAAGGAATCCTTCAAAACTATTGATAGTTCTTCAACATTACAGCTCGATTCTGGTCTAATTAATCTTACCTCACCCTTGCAGCCATATAGCACTGACTTGAACTTGACCACATTAGTATGGGGTTACGTTTCAGGTTTTCCCGATCTTTTTTAAACCAAGATCGAAAGTGATCCATCTGTGGCCCAACATTGAAAGCAAGTCAGATACCGAGGCCAGAGGCCAATCAATAATTGATTGACCTCTGGCAGTATCTCCAGGTTGGGCTTTGAGCCTCGATTAAATAAATCGAGGCTCAGGAATAGCGGATTTAAAAATTCAGGGTTCTTGGATCAGTGCTATCGTGTTTTTCACCATACCCAAGTGACGATAGAGGTTGGCAGTTGCAGCCTTGCTGAACGGCTCCACTAATATCAATTCCTAATTTTCGTTGCAGTTGGTTGATGGATTTTCGGTCCGTCACACTCTTAGACATTCTCGGTGCACTAGTGTTAGTGCTGATCATTGCTCCACTACTCCACATATTTATCTCCTCCATTGAGACATCTACCTTCCCTTCTATTTGGAAACAAGCTTGCGTTCTTCCCATACTTAAACTTAAGTATTCGACCAATCTAATTAATTTTTGTCCTATCTCTATTATTTCCGTGATTTCAAAAGCACTTGATGGCTTGATCTATATGCAGGTGCAGCGGTATTTGGTTCAACATGATATTGCTCTGAAAGAAGAAAGAATTATCTGAACCAAACCATATTCCTAATCTCCAAGAAATAGATAACCAATTATACCAAGTAACAGCCACGATTAGATACATTAAAACGGTTATCGTGGTTTTTAGTAAATGTGAAAAAGTCACTGTTACTGAAATATCGCTCGTCTCTAATTTGTAATGTCTCGATGGGACTCTACTTCAGAAACAATTCAGCCAAATTGGGAAAATAGAAAAAAAATCAAGTACTTTCAAGTTGAATAAGTAGGATATTTAAGATAAATTGACGTTAAATATGAAAATTATTAATGTCTGTACATTCTACTGTTCGTTCTACTGTCTGTACACTTCTCTGTAGAAGTGATCGTACCGGAGGCGTTAATTAAACCGAGGAGGAAAAAACCAATCGCGAAGGTGTAATTATCGGGGACGTTTTCCCCGAACGCATAAGAAAAGATTTAGTGTGTGCCCCAGCTCCGATCGAAACTCGGAGGTTCGGAGCGGAATCATAACGAGGACGGAATGGAGATAATAACGACTTTGCCGAGATGGCTAAATGGAATCAGCAGCCCACGAGGTAGCGGACAACCTTGGGTCGCTTAAGAGCACGCAATTTTTTTTTTGCTACACCCTAATTGATTCTCCAACCGCCGCTCGATGTACACAGGATTAACTTAATTACTAAGATTTGCTTCGTTAAATTTATACTTTGGTGTGGTGACCTTGTGTTACCAACAAACGAGCGATTTAACGCGAAATAAAACATTTCCAGATTCACCCCCTTAAATATTATATTTAATAGCCGACATCAAGTCACGACGACGCGTTGTAAATGCAAGATTTCGCTCGGGGTATCATTGTAAATGCATAAAGTGAACGTCTGCAGGTCTTAGTGACCTCGTTAACCTTACTAATGTAATTAGATTCCACGGAGACAGAGAGAAGGTGTTAGAGGTTCGCGGTTTTAATACAACCTCGAAGACGAACAACTAATTGTAGGATATCTTATCCCACAAAGTGAGTTGTAATTCGAATAGTTAAATTTACAATTATTGTTATAATTTTATTAAACTGTCTTCGATAACATTTTAGTAACTTCTGTGGAAGTTGTGATGATAAAACTAAAAAAAATGAAAGTAAATGTAAAGTTGCGGTTGAGAACAGATGAAAGGCGAAGAATTGACGATGCTTGCTCACTTAAAGCACACAATTTTCCTTTTCAAAGAAACGCATCTCGCGCGGCATTTTATTGAGGCCGACTGCAAAAAAAAAGGATGACGCGGAATCTTAAGAGCGCCGGACGCTTCCAGAATCCTTTTAATTATGACCCAAATACCAGCTATTATTCGATGTTTGTTCAAAGAACGTAAGTGTAATTAGCAGACTTTTCATATGCTTCTCCGAGTAGACCTACTCTGGTATACATGAAGAATTCCACTACATCTTTCCACCGCTTCTTGCACTCGCCTATTTTCAACAGAGCAAGGATCATCTTTGTTAGGTAGTCCGAGAATAGAGATAAACTGCTTCGTAATTAAAATTGCTGGCTTTACTCTAATTGTAAGTGGCAACAATAAGATAAAAAAGAATTTTCTGGGTTTAAAGTTAAAAAAATAAAAATAATTATCAATATATCAATCCAAAAATTTAAAAAACATGTGTGAGTTGTAGAAGTGTCACACGCATTAGCATCTGTGTAAACATTGGCCCACCAAATACATTTTTCATTCCTAATCCAAAGCATTGTAGTTCGAGAGATAAATAATGCATTTAATCGGGCCATCTTCCACGAACCCCAATCCACAGATCCGAGACCTTTTACCTCCTTTTATTTGCGGATTACGTCTCCTCGGTCGTAGCGTCACGCGTGTCCGACGATGTTAATTAATTGACGACCGCACAAAAGGTCCGAAGAGCACATTGAACGCGTCCTTTTACGACTAAGCAGGTGACCGGACCGCTTAAGGATTTGTTTACCCATCGGGGACGTTAAAAATTTCACTCTGTCGCGTTAAGGAGTATAAATTATCCGGTATTTACGGTATTAATAATCGCCTCGTTAGGTACCATTACCCCGCGTTTATGCTTAAATTGTCCTCTGGACTGGGATTTCGATTTTTCACTTTTGCTTTTGGGCGACATGAGCTGAATTTATTACCGGTTATACTTTTTTTAATAACGAATTCGGGAACCAAACGAGCCACACGCTATTTATCTATTAATACTGTTTCTGAAGATTATTTAAATCGCAATATAAATTTAACACATAAACCAAATAATCAATTAAAATTAATTAATAATAATTAATCAGTTTATTTTAAATTTCAAAAATTGTTTGTTCTTTATTCCCAGTTGTTAACACTATTCCTATCACGACCGGTCAATTAACGGTTAAATTATTCGTTTAGAATTGCAATGTACAACATAACTGAATCGTCTTCTAATTTCTTAACTTTTCCTCAAAGATTGTATATCTAAAACATTTTTCAATTTAAATTTCATATTTTGAGTTTTTATTTTTAAAACAGATTGGTATTATGTCTTAGCTATCGCGACCAGGCATTTGACCATTTTTTTATATTGGAAACTTTTCAAAGATAATATAATGGTAACATGACTTTATCCGAAATGTGCCTTCCAGAGACCCTTTTTTACATTCCATTATTCGAAAATTACATTTTTAGTTCTCGCTCGTCTGTCTCTCTCTCTGTGTTTATTGTCATATTATCTGCTATGCAAATGAATAAATAAAATCACACCTCGAAGGGATTCCAAAACGTTTTCTGACGAATTCAAACCACTGTAAAGGGTGGTTTGTGAGTCCCACTGAGAGTAGCAAACGTAACAGTTACAAGGGATTATTCAAATTATTCGGTACTCGAATTTTTGTTTCTTCTTATTTTATAATTACGTATTATAATAAATATCATTTTCTAAAAAATGAAATATCAACTATAGTTTGCAGTAAGTTCACATTTTATCTTTCTTTGTTTTTTTTTGTACATTGTGAGTTAGCATTTCTATATTTTAGCTTTTATTTTATCTATTGAATATTTATCTCCAAAATGTCAAGACATTCAAAAAGAGTGAATACATTATTAGGGACAATAAATAATATTGGCGAAGAGTGTTCGGAAGATGATGATGAAATTTCTGTTAATAAATCTTACAATATAAGTATTCATGATGTACTTGAGACCGACGCAAATACCGATGATAATGAAGAAACTCTTACGTGAATTTAAAACAAATACACGTAAGAGAAGAAAAACAAGGTTTTTGGTTACCTCTGAGAGTGGTAGTGAAGAAGACATACATGTCGAAGAGAAACTAGAAAGAACTATGTTCTACAATAGCATTAAATATGGTGTAGATGTGACCAACCAAATGTCTAGAACGTAAAACGTATAAAATCTAATTGTCGGAGACGATAGGTTGTGAGTAATAGTTTGCTTGTAACAGTGTAGAGGTAATTTTCAATATCTTACATTTGGCTGGAATAAATGCATGGTTTTTATATAAAGAAACCACGGGAGAAAAAATTTTGAGACAATTGCCAGAAGAAGTTACCATGGAATATTAAAATGACTTTTTCTCCTTCTCCTTCTCCTCCTCCTCTTCCTCCTCTTTTAGCCCTCGTGCTATCCAACCATGCTGTACCCAACCCAACCTAACCCAAAACATCGAGAAAAATAATTGTTTAACAGCTAATAGAAAACTGCATCAGAAAGTATTACAATTTCAAGTGAAAATGCCAGAAAGTGTGAATGTCCATAAGGACATTCACACTCTCATAAGACTCTCCCTTCTTCCTCTTCTAGTCCTCGTCCCTCTTTCAACCAACATATCTCAAATCACTCAGAAAAGATAACAATTATCTTTTAATCTTATTAACAGCTTATAATAAACATAATCATGAATTATTGCGTTTTTAGGATATCTAACTTCTCAAGTTAGACTCTCTGTTGTAACACTCTCTCAAACATCTGGCCTGGGATGATGGGAGGCTAGATAATGTGTGATTGGTGCTTAAAAATTAACCCTACTCACTAAAAACCCCTTTCATCGTCTTCCCCGGGAACACTCCTCCGTGCTTTCTTAGGAGTTGTCATAAGCAAGAACGCCCTACTTCGTCTTAGCCTTCCTGTCCGTGTTCTTCGGGTTTTTCCTCCGTCATTGTTTGGCCCACTATGAAAAAATATAAAAAATACTCCTTAAACTTTTATCTATAGTCTTTAACCCATCATACAAAGTGGCGGGGGCCTGCGCAGACAACCCTACTTTCATCATCCCCCTTTTTCATCATGGTCGCTCATCTGATGTAGTCTTCTACAGCCAATTTTCGTTATTCTCCTTACATAGGACCTTATTTAGAAAGTAGGACTCAATCAAAGTCCTACTTTTTTCTCCATTCTCCCATTTTTCTCTTCCCACCTATTGCACTGGAACAATGTATGCTATGCGTCATCTATCTCATCGCAGTAACGACATCTGTCATCTTCGGAAACATCCGTGTCATCCAATAAACTAACTAATGTGGTAGTTAACTTCGCCCTACCTACGCTTCAACCATACTGTAAGATCAGGTACTAGTCTCTTCGTCCATTCCGATTTCTGTGTGCTACTGTCACTGTCACTGTTGTCACTTCACTGTCTGTTCTATGCCCTCCCTTTCTTCCACGTTATTGTCCGATGATCTTTTCCTAATTAAAAGGTATTTAAGATATTTTTCTTCACCTTCATATTGATTCAATCTTTGTTTATTCTGTTTTTTTCCGGCAGTTAATCCCAAGTACGTAATTGTTGGTTCAGGGTAGGATAGAAGAAATAATGACAATCAATTGAACATTCCTATATTTCGATTCTATAATTGAATCTTCTTCAGGGAGTGAAAATTTTCTACAAAAATATTACAAGTTAAAAGTTATCAGTAAGTAAAATTACCACTTACGATTGTAATGAAACTGGCTAAAATATGTTGAAAACATCAAATACAAAAGAATTTCGTCTTAAAGTTTTCTTGAAAAAAAAACGATTCACATAAAACACGTTATTACAAATCATACCGCTTTCTGAATTACAATGCCGCCAACCTTGTACAAGTAACACGGCAACTTCACGTGAAGCGAGAAGCGCCAAATTTTTTTTCAATTAAAATTTTAAATATGTTTAAATTTTTTAATTTATTTCTGCAAAAGTAAAAAATTAGTGCATATATAGAGCTTAAGGAACTTATCTTATATCTGTTCTATAATTAACTGTATTTTGTGTGGTTGCTATCTGGTACATCTCTAAGAACAGTCTATTGTGATATTTGTTACTAACATCAATAATTTTTGTATTATCGAAATCAAATATATGGCCATTGTCGCAGCCACCACATGAGATGTTGGAGATTACCTCGGATTTATATAGTAAGGGCGTGGGGTCTTTAAGGTTAGTAAAAATTGGTTGAGCTTTCAGAGGATAGTGTTCTACGATCTTTAGGTTGTTTACATTACAACATTTTTTAAACATTTTTGTTACTTTGACGTTAACTCATGGATGTAAATAAGTTTTTTATATAATGTGAGTTCTTTGATGTTGTCAATGGTTGAGTGAACAACTACAGCAGCGTCAAACACAGTAACACCAAACAACAGCTTATTAAGCAGCTTGGGAGGGTACATATTATTTATAAAAATTGTTTCTAATTTATTGAGGTTTATGTTAATTAAATTTGGTTCTGATATTTTTTCTATTCTATACTTCATTGCTAACACTGTGTTAATTTTATGTTTTATTTTATGTTTTGAATAGAAATGAATATATCTTCCTGAAAACGTTGGTTTCATGTACAAGTCAAATTTGATTTTGTTATCTTTATCACGGATGATTTTAGTATCAAACAACGGGACTGACTTGTTGCTTTCTGTCCCCAGAGTAAATTGTATGAATTTGTTGTATTTATTGAAACTTTTTAAAATTGAATTTACGGAATTATTCGGGATAACAATTACAATATCTTCCACATATTTTTTTAAAAATGGAATTTCAAAATCCAACGTTGGTAAAATTTTGGTAATACATGATTCATAACAATCTGAGCTAAAATTGGAGACAGCGGAGAACCCATTGGTGTACCGAAGACTTGTTGGTAAGTAACACCGTTGAATGTAAAGTAGGTATTAGTACAAATTGTTGATATGGTTTTTAGGAATAACTCCTTTTCAAATTCAAAATTTTCTAAGATGTAATGAAAATTCTCTTCGATAATTTATAACACGAGTGCAATGGCATGTTTGCAAAAAAATGACAACGTCTAGTGAGATGATAACATAACCTTCCGGAAGTTGCAAACCTCTCAATTCCTCAACAAATTGAAAGGTGTTTCTTACATTAAAATTCGTTCTTGAGCCAAAAGCAACCGTGAGTACTTTAGCTAAGTAAGAGGAGATTATTGTACGTAGCAGCACCAACTGACGAGATTATAGGTCTCAGTGGAATACCGGGTTTATGTATTTTTGGTAGGAAATATGCTTTGGATATTAAGGTGTTATGTAATAATAAAATTTTTGCTTAAGAGATCTTTTAATAAACTGTTAATGGTGTTTTGAATGATATTTGTTTTATTTATATTTTTTATTATCTTAATAATTAGCTTGTAAGTATGTTATCTTTTAGCATTTCTTCTGCTTTTTTAATGTATATGTCTCTTTTCCTTAATTGCTATGGTTGAGCCCTTGTCTGCCCAAGTAACGATAATGTCGAGGTTATCTTTTAAAAATTTTGTTGTTTGTTAAACTTAGAAGCACATAAAATTAAATGTGCTTCTAAGTTTGTTGGAGGAAGTTGTTTAGTTAAGAAGTTTGTTAGAATGTGGGTGCTTCTAGCTCATACATTGTCTTTTATATTATTTGATAAAGAATTGATTATATTTTCAATTTCCATTAATATGTGTTTGGTACAAAATGTTTTATCAATTATAGGATATACAAATTTAGGGCCTGAGGCCAAAAATTGTCTTATCTCCTCTGGTAAATCAATATCTGAACAGTTAACCAACCATTTATCTACATTTTTATTGATTGATATTTTAAACTCTAATCATATCCTAATGTAACTTTTCAAATTTCTTAATATTAGCTTTTTTGACTTTATCAAGTTTTTTTATAATTTAATTTAAGTAATCTTTAAAGTTAAGTAAAATGTTGTGAAGTAAATTTACATTGATTTTTTCAAACAAAATATTAGTTGAATTTGTTAACAGTTTGTTCTTATTTAACGTAATTTTAATTTCAAAAGATAGTGTACATATTACTAACCCGTTCGTATAGCATCGTATCTTCTCTTGTAGTGGACCAGCTATACCATCCATGTGGTTGGGGGTCACGCCATATCTTCTGCATTTTATTAAAAATGTGAGTCTGTTTTTCATTTTTGCCAGTTTGATATTGTTATTAGGAATGGACTTTAAGTCCTTTTTCATTTGCGGGCCAAGTGAAACTTGTATATCGTTGTAGAAGCCCATAATAACCTGTTGATTGAATAATTTTATGAGATATTTGCTTATCCCAGTTATAACTGTGATAAACATATATGGGATACTGGTATTTGGGATACTGTTAATCCCAAACCATTACAATCAGTGCCAGATCCTCAGCATAGGTGATTATTATTCTATTGCTTATTTTACTTTCGGACCACAATACCTGGTCAAAGAAAATATTCCATAATATGAGACCTAAAATTGAACAATGCGACACCCCTCAAGTTGCTTCTTCTCTTCATATATAACACACTATTCATTTAGATAGTTTTGGTCTATATTAATTATATTTAGAGAAATATTCCTGTTTCCACAGCCTTTATGATATCTCCCATTCGAAAGTGTTCTTAAAGTGCCTTTTTTTGCCAGGGAGAATTCGGAATTTATGTATCGGGTATTTCGTTCAGATTGGCTGATAGCGACCGCGTTACGACAAGACCTTCGCCATCAGCCAATCGCGACGAAATATCCTATACACAAATACCCAATTCTCCCTCACACAAAAGGCAGCTTTAACGTCTAATGCTACCATTTCTCAAAATTTTTTCTTCCCTCTATTAAATTTATTTTGTATGTCCACCTCGGTTAATCTCCTAGGTATGGCACCTTTTGTTGATTTACTAACTCAAATCTCCCCGTTTTCCGTTCTTCCCGGAATGCGCTATTACTTAACTGGTTGTTGTACAATACTCTTATTTTATGCATTAAGACACTAATTGTGTCTTTGGCAATGTCAGGAGTCATTTTATCGGGTTCGAGGCCTTTCTGCTTTTGATCCGCTTGTTCAACAGCTCTTCTTCTTCCTCAGTGACCTTCTGGTATCTTTCCTTCTCATAGTAAATGTTTGTTTCATACTTCGCGTCACCATGAAAAAGCACCTGCAGCAGGGACACGCATCTCCCCCATATTTCTTTTGTAATTTATTACATAAATCTCTCCAAGCTTCTCATTTCGCAGTTTTGATTGCCTTTTTCAGTATTTTCTTTGCAATTTCGTATTCTGTGCTTGCTTCTTCTTTGGCTGATTACCCTTTTCGTTCCACCAGTATAGTTCACAGTGATATCAAGTACTTTTCTTTTTGTGATTATATATTACATGGCAAGCTTCTGTTGTAATTTTTAATAATTTATGCGAAGTGAGATTCCATCTCTTCATTGATTCCTTTTTTGCAATATGGCATGTTTATAGTAAATTCTTGATCACTTAAGTTTTCTTCGTCAAACACCTTCCATTCTTTTACGATCACTATCCACTCGTTGTTGCACATTGTAAAATCAATGAATTGCTTCTCCAGATTGGATAACTTCCTTCGATTAGTGGCACTATGTTCCATTTAGTCATCCATTCTGTTAAGTACCTTGCGTTTTTTATTGGTGATCTCCATATCTTTGATTTCGTAGACGATTGTCTAGCGTTCATCTACAGATTTCCAGTACCATAATCATGTCTATTTCCTTTTTCCTTATTGCTGTTCTTTTTATAAGATTCATAACCTCTACTCCTCTGTGTGTAATAAAGTTATTGCATTGGCTTGCAATAACTTTATTTTATTTATCATTTTGTTCGCCACTTTTATACATGATTATTGGTATAAATAAAATCTAATTTTGTATAACTAAGATCTAAACCTACGAATAAATCTTGTCTAAAAAAAAACCTATCACAGTCACAATCACACCACCACATTTAAAGAGAGTATAAAATATAAGAAATATCAGAGCTTTCATTACAATAAACCACTTTAGACCTTACTTTACTTTCGATCTCCATTTCTTTTGCGTTGAGGTTTCTTTTTCTCTGCGTGCGCAACTCTAAAGGCTTTACACTCACCCATCATCAGCAAAAGCCTCTTCGTTCTTACAATTTTTCTGATTGTGACCCCCGCTTCCGCATCTGTCAGACAACCTAGATATGTCAGACTCCTTACATTCCCTCGCTGAATGGTTGCAATCCTAGCATCTAAAGCATCTATTAATCTTTACTCTTTTCTTTATCAAGCATCTTGTAAGTTCGATCTTAATAATCTGTTCTTAATTTTGACAACCTCTCCCTCCTCTGCTAGTCCTCATCTTTGTTTCATCCAACCATGGTTTATTCAACCCAAAAAAAGATAAGTTTAACAGCTTATAATAAACTTTATCATAGAGTACTTCAGGTGATCTAACATCTCAAGATGCTCTTTGCCATGCTCAAATCACAAGTGTCATTCACGTAATAAAACCAAAACTTTGCTTTCCACGCAGTATTTCTTACTACTTATTCAAATAATTCCATGTAAAAATTGACGATTCTTTCAAATTTGTTATTAATACTGTAAATGTGGTAATTTCTTTGGAATTATAGTAGCAAGACGATATTTTCTACATGTATATATATGACAACATTATGATCAAGACTATGAAGCATAATATGACATTCTTTTAAAGAGAAGTACTCACGTTCCCACATCTTTATTAAATTATTTTTACAACGCAAATTTTCCACATATCAACATCAAAGCATCGTATTATACACAAATATACATAAAAATGGACATTCCCAGCGTGCCTGTGAGAGAAAAAATTGGCGAGCTCCAGTTCAAATCGTGGTTACCCGAAAAAATGTTATCCCCGTCCTGACAGCTGTGATGTTGTTCTTTTTTCGTGACCCGAACCTGGTTTGAAGCCAAAACGGATCCTACTGGGTTTAGTGCAACCCGCGCCGTGTTTGTCTACGCTTGAAATGTCGGGGAACACGCTCGGATAAACCCTTTATGCCCCATATTACGAAGATACCCCGGCGGCAGTCACCTTTTGTCATTTCCCCCCGATATTATGTTCGTGTCGTATCAAGATATAGTTGATTTACATCGAAATGTCGCGCGCGCGAACGTAAAACGCAGTATGTGCCGGTCTCTATTTCGAATGTCATGGAAAACGGCCGTGGTTCTCGTTTGAGGGCAGAGCTTTTGTTCTCTCTGTTTACTGCACAAATCAGATGTGTGCATAAAACGAACTGAAACTTTTTCAAATCCCTTTAAAACACTTTAAATTGTACCCTTTCTTATTGAAAATTGTTTTTGCAAAGGATAAAAAAAGTTGGCGAACTCCGACCTAAGGGCCAGGAAGTATACGACCCTTTAAATTCCTTTGGGTATAAAACTGATGGGGGAGAATCCTGAAAAAAATATCACCTTCATACTTATGCATCCTTCCTGCGAACGTTTTTAATCATCAGCGATGGATTAGGGACATTAAACGGTCCCCTAGGATTATAGTCCAAAGAGGCAAAATTGAACGTCTCCACGAAAAAGGTGGAAAATGTAATTTTGAGTATTCGCGCTTCAAGAATATAGGTAAACGTAAAGTTCTTCGGGCATCTCATATACTTTGTTTCAACAAACATTGTTGCACGGTATATTTCGTCGTACAAACCGCTTCGAGCCTTTCTAATGAAACTTGCTTCTTAGAGAGCTCGCCAATAAGACAAATAAGAAGTACGGAGCTAGTGTGTGTATATAATACCGGCTTCAAAGGCAGTTTGAAACAAAGTCACGGCCGACTTAGTCCAGGACACAATGGACGTCTCGCTGCGTTCTGCCCTCGCGTCAAATGAACTTTTTCAAGTAGAAACTGCAACAGCGTTAAGCCGGTTATTCGATGGGGTGGAAATTTTCCGCTTTGTCTATTTGCTTCTTGGATGTAAGATGAATGGGTTTTGCACAGAAACCCCGTGATTCGCGATTGTTATTAATAGCCTCCCGAGCTTAGTAGTTCTCGCTATCAAAGAGTTTCCTTTTCGTCCATTTTCACTAATGTCGTACATTTTTATCGTTTTCTTTTCCATCTCGTTTATAACCTTTGTGTTAATGAAAAAATAAATTGATATTAAAAATATGCACTTTAATTATTTTTAATTATCTTAAAGCCGTTACGTGCAATCGTCTGCGAATAATTACAGCCTTAGGGCCTTAATGCAACGAGTATGCAAATATTGAATCAACGGTGCCTTTCAGTGTGATGTACGATAACGTTTATAGGCATTACCGTAATTACCGCATTAATTATAAACTTGGTCTTCGTTGAAGTTGGGCGAGAAAAATTAACGAAGAGCTATCCGAAGTTAGCCTCCAATTTGATAGCTACAAGATATTAAGAGGGTTGGGAATAGTGCACTAAAAGATAAATGCAATACGCGTTTCACAACTTGTTCAGTGGTAGTTAAAACGCGTATATTTACTTACTTTATTCATTATCACTGAATATTTAATGATAGTGAAAAAAAATTATATTACCACTAAATATTTAGTGGTAATGAAAAAAAATGCGCTACCACTAAATATTTAGTGATAGTGAAAACTGTTAGTGATAATTAACATTTTTCAGACTTCTACTTATGCGCTCCAAAAGTAGGAAAACATAAATAGTTTCTATTTTCTTACGAAAGCCAATTCATCCCAACCCAACTTAGCTTCAGAACTAACACCAGACCTAGAACTAGAAATATCAGGGTTTAGCCGTCTTAAGGCACATACGGCTAAACCCTAATGTTTCTAGTCCTAGGTGTAGTGTTAGTACTAAAGCTAGATAGTAGGTCTGCAGACGCACGGCTAAACCTAAATCTTTTTCAGATTCAAGTTTGACACACTAAAATACAACCAAACACTAAAAACAAAAATACTTCACTAAAAATAGAACCAACACTAACGGGCTGCGGAAAACACTATATCTTCCATCCAGTGCTACAACACTACATATAACACTTCACAACACACATTTCTTCTGTCTTTCAGCGCACCGGCAGTTTGGCACGTATCCCATCACAACACTTACATTACACTGCATTCGTGCAGATTATCCTTTCCTCACTTTTTTCACAAAGCAGTCGATCTTCTCAAAATTCTCCTCGCTGTCCAGCATGATGTCAATCACTTTCCCCAACGTTGATTTGTCCCCTAGGTACGACGTTAACTGCTACCTTTGGCAGTTTGCTCCATCGTGGATCTTGGAAATATGTATGTTCTACATTATCAACTTCATTGCAGTAAACACATCGGTCAGTCTCACTTCGTTTATGTATCCTTATGGTCCCATAATCAACTGGCTAGTATCAACCCATTTTCTCTTTCTCCAGCTGGATATATCTTTTATAATTCTCTTAGTCCACGACGCTTTTCCAGAAATTTCAATCCACTTCGCCTACTATTCTTGCATGATATCTTGCTTCGTTTTTGATCTCCTGCTTTTTCAAGAATCATTAGTTTGATTGGCGGCGTCCCTGACAATACCTGCAAAGCCTTCGTCGAAGTTGTTTGATACGCACTTGATGCACGAAGTAAGATTTTGCGCTGCAGTGTTTTTTTCAGCCTTTCTAACCGCAGCCTCAATATAGTGTCACCATTTCTAGTAGATTATTGCCAATGTAAACGCCTAGATACCTGACCGCTCTTTGCGTAGCTAAGTATCGACGTTACTCGATCCACTTGAATATTGCCTTTGCCTTTATGTTTCCTACTTTTAAGTAGCACCGTTTCTGTTTTCTCTTCTGCAATTTCTAGACTCTTATGTTCAGCATTTCATTGGTATATACAAACATCTTAACGTTATCATCTTCATGGTCATCAAGGATTTCGTCGAAATGTATATTCCATAAAATGCGTCCCAATATATATATATATGGTAATTCGTAATGCTTCGCGGATGGAAAAGTATGTGTTTTGGTTGATCCGAGGTATCATCCGTTCATCTTCTTGGTTGTTCCCTGTGGACAGGGGCAGACGTTTCGCCAAGATCTCACTTGGCATCTTCAGTGCTTTGTCGTAGTCTCCTGTTGACAGACTGTCAACAGGAGACTACAAGACTGACAACAGGGAACAACCAAGAAGATGAACGGATGATACCTCGGATCAACCAAAACACTCTGTATAATAATTGCCTCATACAACATAGCATAAATGTTCAATATACACAGTGGTCTATATATTTTATCGTTACTAGGTTGTATTCCTGGTTTTTCTATTAGTAGCAGTCCTCCTCTCCTACATGTCCTGGGGAATACGTCATTATCCATTAGCTTATTGATAATATTCGCAAGACATTTGGGTTGCGCATTCACGGCGGTTTTTGCCCCAATGACTTCTTTCTCCGATCTTTATTTCTTCAATTACCTCTATTGTTTCTCTGCCTACGCATTTCTGAATATTCTTGTTTTCATTTATCACTTCTGTCTCGACTTCTATAAAAACCACGAGAGTAGTGGCCAAGTTGTTACGTTTATTTATTTTCTCCCATTTCGTTCTCTAGTACATATCTTCATCCCATTTCATTTCAATAATTTCATCCAATTTCGTGGCACTTTTCTCTTCCCTTAAGTACTCGGCGATCTTTCGTCGATTTTTCTTTCTTTTTCTTCTTCTTTGGATTCAGTTATAAAAAAACGAACATAGAAACGAATTCTATGTTCTCTATTTTTCTTGTTTATTCTTCGATTCTATCCTATCTCTATTGCGCCTCCTTCATATAATTTCTTTTTAGATTCTAAATGCATCCCACCATAGCTTACACCTTCTTCATCGCCTCTAGTATAATGTTTTTTGCTTTCTTACTGGCTACTCTTTTTTCGGTTTCTTCCCCTTTTCATCTTTGCATTCCCCTTTCTAGACTTTCGCTATTTTCTTTTGTTTTCTTGGTTCTCTTCTGCTTCCCCGCTCTCTCTCTCAACCCAACGTAATGTTAGCTTCAGAACTAACAATAGACTTAGAACTAGAAACATTAGGGTTTAGATATACGTCTTGGCTAACCTACAATGTTAATGATTCTCAAAAATATTGATGCTTTTTAATAAATGTAATATCTTATTTAATTACGGACTAGGAAAATCTGGAACTAACTTCGCATAGGTATGGTTAAGTATCATTTAAAGTGGTTTTCGCATAGAAATGTAAATATAAACATCCCATTTATGTTTATTCATTCGCGTGGATAGACATTAATTTTGAATGAACGCACTTTGCCGATCTTATGGTATCGGTAATGGAATGTTAATAAAATCAAGTTCGGGGCGCATGTAATTATTATTAAGGCTAAAAGCTAGTGCTTTTCAGCTTTCACAATTTCCTACGCCGAACCTCCGAATGAAACCGGGGCATTACCTGACATAGTGCTTCACTAATATAGTGCATTATGCGGAACGCGCGCTGCAACAGCGTCGGTGATTCTGGTAGCTTTCGGCTGCATGCTGTGCATAAATTATTCGTGGAAACGTACCGTAATGAATGAATATGCAATCACTAAGTAATACGATGCACACTGGTGAGGCATACGCGCCCTAACTAATGACTAATACGCCCGGCTTTGAAGGGGGTTGAGTGGCAATGTTTAAAGTTCTAATTAGTTAGAAACAACTTTTTGGGTGGATTGGTATTTATTAAAAAGGATCAATATGAATATTAAATTTCAATTGCATAGCTACTTCAACAAAAAAGTAATTATTCGTTTTGTAACCCCGCATGCCAATATCAAATTATATTCAACTCATTTGACACAAAGATTGAAAAGGTTAAAGCGAACAAACAGAAATATTTTGTGGAAATTTTAGACACACACCCCATATAGCTATTATTTATTTTCTGTATAAAGGCAAACACCAGCGTTACAACAATGAAATACAGCACAAAAACCCGTTCGGCTGCAAAAATAGAAACAAATATGACCGAACGTGAAACGGTTAATTTTGCGTTTTGCGTGTTGCCGATGTATTGAACCCTCATCGACCAAGTGCGCTAATTGGGTTTCCGTTCGGTGAGATTTCCCCAATACTCCGATTATAATTTATTATATGCTGGGTGCGGCGCGCGAAATGAATTATATCAATTTGGGCTGCCACGGAGCCGTTTAGTAAACTCGCAACCGGACCATAAAATATCCGTACACATATTTACGTAATGCGCTCCATTATAGCTTCATAATCCATTTTTTCACGCACCGAGGGCCACGCGGTACGTGTGCGTGCGATTAATTAACTTTTTTTCCACTCCTAGGGCGCGACATTGGGTTAAATGCCATTGCATTTTTTAAAGCCGCCAGCTAAAATTTATAAATGCGCAAATTATTCTTTTAAAGGGCAGTAATTAGAGTTCACGCGTAATCCCACGCGCATACATTTTTTTTGAATCGTAAATAAATGAAATGTTATATTTTGGAAACAACAAGCTGTTTTTTAGCAAAAATACGATGTAATAGACTTTATGATTCGTTTGAACCAAGCAGATTAACACAAAAATGAAAAATGCAAATACATATTCGACCAGAAAAATCGACATATACAAATTATGTTATAAGTACGAAGGCTTTCACGACCGGTGTTAGCTGAAGTAAAATTAGAACGTGTTAGCACTAACACTAGAACTATCACTAGAACTACCACTAGTGTTAGTTTCTTTTTTGCTAAATAATACTAGGTCTAAAACTAGAAACTTTCGGTTTTTGCCGGGCGTCTTTGGAAAAAACGTTTGACTTTAACAAGGAAAACATTAACTTAAGGAATCCATCCATACTTGGTTTAACACGTTAAGCAACAAGTCTAAGACAACTGTTAATTATCCTAATGTCATTAATACCTAATGTTCTGAACATTTCCACTTTGAAGCAATCTTATTAAAATATTTATTTTTCCAACATTTATCTTCTATAATAGCACCTCTTGGCAGTGGAACAAATTTGTAGATTTTGCAATGATGAGTGAGAAATTGGTAAACATACACCATGTGACTGCGTCGCCAAATGTACAAAATTGTTACTTAACACCTACATTAGCTCTAATCTCTCCGAGCTATTTGTAGTCCATTTCATCCTATACCAAACCAATCCAAATCATAAGACAGTACAAAAGTAGCTGGACAAATACAGCGACTTGCATGTTATAACAGATCTTGTCTGTAAATAGATAGGACCATCTCGTCCTATCCATTTGTTGTTGTACGTTTTATTTAAAAAACTTCATACTACGATAGAAAACTGTGGTGAAGCACTCTCGTGTAAAAACCATTGATTAATTCGGCCAATTAGAGAAACGTCATCTAATAATGGGGGTAAAGCATTAGTAAAAATATGCAAACAACTTTCACTGTTTAAACGATTTGGTAAAACACTGGTCCAATCAAACGTTCCCCAAAAATACCTAGCCAAACATTTACCGAATACCTGTGTTGATTTTTATTCTCCATAATAGCATGAAAGTTTTCATCCAAACATAGTTGCCTGGAAATTAACTACAGCATTATTTGTGAAAATTGCCTCATCGGTAAATGAAACATTAGCAATAAATGTGTGAAAATAGTTCAATCAGTTAATTTTGTTTAAATACAATTATTTTCAAAGCAATTTAGTAACAGAGAATGAAGTTTAGATTGCATTTTTGAGACAAAATTTTAAAAGATATCCTTCTTTTGGGAGAATGAGTTTTTTTTGATAGTATAAAACGAAAACAAGATCAAATTTAACTCTCTTTCGCCATTCAGCGGTGCGACATATAACGTCGTGTTAAAAGTTAATCGTCGACTTTTTGAAAAAGTTTTAGATTTTAAAGAATTGTCGTCATATTTTATGGGAGTATCACATTTGTTATAGAGAAATAATTATGATCAATACTCTGTAATATTGATCACAAAAATTTATTCTGGATTTTGTTTTACCACAAAAAAAAGCAATTTATTTGAGTCTCAGAATATCCACGAGGTATGTTAAAAGTTTTCGATTATTATTATTATTATTATTATTAATTTTCATTCATACAGCCACTGACACTTTATTTCATTCAAACCATTCATACTACTTAAATTTAAATAAAAAAAGTTAAATAAATGAACAAATATTAGAATAGATAATTAAACATAAAAAAAAGCAACTTAAAACTATGCTTAACACTAAAGAGTTTTTGTTTCTAATAAAATTTAATCCATAGGCTTTTAGAGAGAACAATTTAGCTAAGGAACATTCTTGAGTTATCCTCTGGGGGAAATAAAATCATACAGCCTAGAAATCAAAATTGACTATCATCACATCTGGAAATCATCTTCTTGGTAACATTAATTCAAGGAACAGGTGAAACGTTAAGTTTTGTTACAAGGTTACTTAGCAAATGGAAAAACTTTTTAAATCCTCACGGACTCAAGCCTAAAACACTTAATCGTAATTAAGACAGACCTTCTTAAGAATCTTTCTAACTTTCGTTCTGATCATTTGCCTTACAAATCCTTAAATCCTCTCCCAGCTCTCCTCATCTTCCAACATGGTGGCAATCACATTCTCCGGGGTCAGGTCCTCTCGTAGGTTGGTCGTCAGTTGCTTTCACATCGTTTATCAGGTGTTGCCTGAAACAGCCATGTCCCGTAATCACATGGCTTGTGTAATAATTAACTTCGTCCAATTTCCTTTGATTCTAGTCGGTTATCTATTGGATGATCCCTTTTTGTCCACGACGCTTTTCCAGTGTTCGCTTTCTATATCTTCTGCCACTGTCGCATGACATCAACCTTAATCCCATTGTCTGACCTTTTCCCGACCATGAGGTGGCTTTCCTTTTCATTTCAGTCCAAAACCTTCAACGCTTCCGTAGGTGTTATAGAATAAGTACTCGGAGCAAGATCTTGTGCTGCAGACTCTTTAGTTTTTTAGCATCAATCGTATCCATCCAGGCCTTAACGCATAGAGTAGTTGCGAATATATGGTACATTTCTTGTCACATGACTTTGTATAGAAATAGGATTGATGATTGATGAGTGAGACGATCAGAATTCAGCAATGAACTAAATTATTACTTAAAATATTTCAAAACTTTATTGTTTCTTCTATAGGCAAAAACTGGAAAAAATTACAAAATGTAATCTGACTCAAAGAAATCATTTTTTCAAATAAAAAATTAAATTACTTAAATTAAGGTTAAGCTAAGTTGTGAAGGTTGAAGAAACTATAAACCAATTCATGATCTAGCATCACAAATATTGCGAAATTAATAAACAAAAATCACTTTTAGTTGTTAATAAGTATGATGGATGAAGATTCGTGAATTAAAACGTTGTTTACAAAGATAAAAACAGAAGAACAGATTTATGAAAACATCTCTTCGCCCGCTGCTACTTCATTCAGACCCTGCACGTTCTTTCCTCTAGATTCATTTATTTTCCCGTTTTCTTTTCTTGCGGAAAATAGCTGTTCAATAGTATTTTTTATTTCATTTTTATCATGTTGGACAAGTTTTATGTTTCTTGTTTTTTTCAGGAGAATTTTATACGCATCTATAAGCTCATTTATAAGCACTTCGCATAGCCTCGTCCATGCTTCTTTCTTCGCCTTCTTAATAGCTTTCTTAAGTTCTTTCTTTGCTGCTTTGTATACTTTTTGTGCCTTTCCTCCTCACCCCACTTTCTCCCTCCAGTTAGCCTCCTTCTACTTGCAGTTGTCTTTATATTTGCGCTCTTCACCGCGTCGGACTAATAATACACTCTCCCGGGAACCTGTTCATCTCTCCCTTTCTTCCATAGACCTTATTGCATACTTTCGTCGTAATTCCTGCTAGTTGTTCGGATGTTATATTATTTTTAGTTCGTATCGTTTTGCTAAATTCTGTCTTGAAGTCGTTTGCTTGTATCTCACTACTGAGACACATACAAGAAAATGAACGGAGATCGAGATCTCTGGACACTGAGGTTCTCTTCTGTAGATAGTTCAAATCCGCTTATTCTGCTCTTTTTCCGATTTTGTACATGGCTACATCTATTTATGTTTGGTCGCTCTTTATCCATGTGGGCTCTTTGCCTTCAGAAGTCTTTTCTTCCAGGACTTTTAGGTTGGCTAAGTAATCATTAGGTGATAGATAGCATTCTATGAACAATTCAATATTATGAAGGCAGATATTATGCAGATCCAGTCACCTTCATTGTATTTGGCTTCGACATTATAAGTACATCTGCTTTCCTCCTTTTACCTGCCTCCTCCATTAGATTCATTGCCTCCACTCTTTGATTTGCGTTCGTACACATTAGTAGAAGTTTTTCTGTCGTACTTTATTCTTTCCTTTCTCTTCCCCTCAACTTCTCCCACCGATCTTTTGAGAGTTTCTTATTTGTCATTGCTATCTTGCTGTTGCACTGTCTCCAGGATTTCTTTTCTATTCACACCGGCCATGCTACCTATTCCGATCATTCGTTTCTATGTCCTTACTTTACCAATCGCTATTTCGGGAATTTCATCCACTTTAGTATATGTCCTGCTTCATTGCAGTTGATGTAATAGCTCTCTTGTTGATATTCGTCTTTTTTGTGCTCAATCCCCTAACTATTATTACTTATTGCAGCGACCTATTTCTCTCCCATTGCTTCTCTGCATCTTTAATTACATGTTCAACGCTACCACATCTGAAACATCTTTTGGGTTGTACCAGTTCATTAATCCCGCACTTAGCCCACTCAAGCTTTATTTTCTCAGATTTTCTCTGTCTGAGTTTTTACATCACCCCAATTTATGGTGGGATACGTGACCTTATTATCTTTCCTTTTTTATATAGTTCTTCTCCTTATATCCGTTTTGTCCGGCTAGGGTTTTGTTACTTGCTTTTGCGGCACCGACGTACTTTCCCATCCTTCTTTTGTGAGGATAATCTGCTACTGTAGTATGTAGCATGTATACTGTTCTGCGACGCCCAGTCCTTCACCTCCATCGCGACTATGACCTCCCGCAGACTTCTCTATTGTATTTCTCCCTTCCTCACTTTCCACCTTAACTTGAATACAATTTCATAGGATTAATATTGTTTTTAATTTCTTCCAAGTTCACTGTCATTTATCTTCCCATCTTGCACATTCCAAAAGTCCTATTTTATTCCTTTTATTATATTTTTTGTATAGATATGGAACACATCTTAGATAGCCATGTTTCCAATTTAGGTCCCAGCCGTTTGGTCCATCTGGCCTCTTTCGTGTCCATTCCCCATCGGTTTTTCCAATCTTAACTATTGCCTTCCTCTACTGAGGGCCGATCTTCTTTTGTTGCTACCACAGACATCCACGCTCTAGGCATTAGCTCATAGTGGTGATCTTATCATCACTTGCAGTGCTGGTGAACCTAACCCAACTCAAAGCAACCCAACAGAGAGATGACCCATGAATTGAAAGTTTTGAGTTAATGTATTTCTGTAGAATTTAAAACTTTGCCTAATAAAGCCAAAATCGTTTAATGTTAAGGTTCACCTTCAAACATTATCACCTCACCACCTGCAATAAAATTGTTTTTGGTAATAAAATTTGGTTCGTTTAATTTTCGTGGTTGTTGTTGATTTTTTAAAGATGGTCTTTGTCAGATAAATTAATGATTTTTTTTTATTCGTAGAAAATTAATTAAAATGAAAAGATGCAAAGAAAGCTTATTTTACAAAGAAAAAAATCTCAATTTCCAACAGTGAGGTCACCAATAATTGACGTGTATTACCAGAGAAAAGCGGACGCAAGTTTCGCTGACTGCAGCATTTCGTTGCAGGCGAAAAATAAAAAGAAATTCCCTAAAAGTGCAGCCACGTGTGCCCAACGAGCGACACGTTCGAATGAAGTAGCAAGGTGCCACGTCAAAAACGGCTATAATTTGAAAGTTCAACTTGTAGCAATTTCCCTTCTAATATAAAAGTACGAGGCGCCCTTTCTCACACGCGCAAACAATCGAATTCGTCAATTGACACGTGACAATCAAATGCGGGGGTTTAAATTTAAATGAACGCCGAATGGTCGGGAATTTTTCGGGGCGGCTGAAACTAATTCCTTTTGTATGATTCTTTTTGGGTTGTCGAATTCGGTAGCTCGTAAATCATTATGCATTAATTTAAAGTTCCCGTTCGAAAGATTAAAATCGAACGGTCACGTCGCCCGGTAGAAATTTAAATAGTTACTACAGCGAGTTATCGCTATCATACGTAATACATACGTAAATGTATCATAAATATTGCGTACTCATAACCAGTTTTTGGGGGCCCAAAAAATTTAAACGGTATCGACTTAATGAGATATATTGCGACGAAAATTTATCGCTTACTTAAATTATAATCACCTGTATTACTGTCGCCCGAGACATTCCAATTTAAATACGTCGTGAGGCGTACATCTTTATAAATGATGGGCCCATTACTTACGGTATCTGTAGATTTATGACCGGCCTAAAGTCTATCAAAACGAAAGGCATACCCTTAATGGGTTTATGACAGAAGGCCTATAGGTTTATAAAATTTATAATAGTCTATGATAACATATTTTTATTGATTAATTAGATATATAATTATATAATTATTTTTTTACAGTTGTGTTAGTTTTTCATTATGGAGATCTTTTTTTCGAAGTCGTTCACGAATAATACGAAAAGTAATAACACATCCGGTCAATATTTTCGTTTCCTTGTTTTGAATTTCCTGTCCAATAGATCCTGCGTTTGTTTTTCATTCAAACGTGGGATGGGATTCGAAACGGGCCAACGAGATTTCCATTTTTATCTCCTGTCCTCTAAGCTGATCCCGGTTTTTACATATTCTTGAAGGGGTTTCCATTACAAGAATATCGAATATTTAAATAGGGTTTGCTATTTTGTATAAATCTGTAAGTTTAATGCTTTCTCGTTATCTAATCCAGTGTTTCTCAAACTATTTTCAACTAACTAAAACACTTCGTATTTCGTAATTTACAGCTTTTAATGTTTGACTGCAAAAGATGTTCATATAACACATTCTTATTTCTTTAAAATATTGACTAAGGAAGGATTTGAAGATGATGAGATGTAAGAATTTATTGCGTTAATGAAGATCTATTCCAAGATTATCTAATCCAACCCAACCCATACCAGTTTAACTGAAAATAACAAAATCTTACCGTATCATTGAATGTTTCTTCGTACTTGATAGACGATCCCTAGGATGTCAAGCTAATCAGTATGAAGAAACTGTCGATGATTAAGTTGGATTGAGTTAGGCTGATTAGGATTGGGTAAAAAGGAACGACAATCATATGCTCTAAAAGTAAAAAAAAATAAAGAGAAGACTTATTGCGAATCACTGAAGACGATAACAGAAACCAAAAAAAAATGGAGAGTACCAAGGATTGAAAAGTACTAATTACAACAGACAGAAAAGAAGTAAGGCGACAAAAGCAATAATGGCCATAGCAAAAAAGGTTACTCTATAAAGGTTACTCTACAACAATTGTGCGAAGACATAGAAACAATCCATATCCGAGGAATTGTTGCAATAACGCAGAAACAATACTCAGGCAATAGAAAGGGAACTAGGTAAAAATCAATTGGCAATCAAAATATGCGAGTCAAGACCAATGAAAAATGATACTCAGGCTGTCACAATCACAATAGAAAAGGAAGACGCTGAGAGACTGTTGGAGAAGAGAACTCTGAGAATTCGGCTATCAAGATGTTTTCTTGAACAAATAATAAAGATGACTAGATGTCCTAGATGTTGGGGATACGGCCACTTGGTGAAAAATTGCAGAGAGATCGATAGATCTTAACTTTACTACAATAGGGCCGTAGAATAAGTCTAAGCCTCGAATCTTTAGATTTTTTTGATATAGTTAGTGACTGATTTATAAAGGGCGGTTACGGTTTTCTGTGGGTGGAGTTGGAATCTCTGATAGGTTGTTCGTGTTATTTTTCTCCGAATAATCCGATAAAGGATTTTGAGGAATTCATTTGTTGTATCTTGGCAGAGCTTAGACATCACACGAAGAACATACTTATCAGAGGAGATCTGAATGCCAAATCTGTACAGATGGGTTGTGCTAAGACTAACAGAAGGAGAGCAATTTTGAAAGAATTGGAAGATGTTGCAACCTTTTCCCGTACAGCAGGAGAATCATTTGTTGATTTTACGGCCAGAACGAGTGATATAGGTCAAAACATAGAGAACTGTCGAATATCGAACGTTTACCTATGAATTGAAGAATACCAATAAAGTCACCACAGTAGATACAAGAAAAAGATGCAAGATAACTGTGAACTCTTTGAATATTTTACAGAATGATGACGCGAAACTTTTTGATGAGACCTACAACCGTTCACATAAGATGAACTTATGTCTGCGATAAGCAAGATATACCCGAAAAAAGCGCTCGGACCAGATCAGATTTTGCTAATAGAAAAACCGAAGAAAGACTGAATGGAAATGGCATATAGACCAATAAGCCTTTGCGACTCAACTGGAGAACTGATGGAGGGTCTACTGAAAGAGATACTTCAAAGAGGGGCTGATACAAAGGGCCTAACCCATGAAAACTAATATGGCTATCGTAAAGATAAGCTTACAGTTGACGCAGTAAAAATAGTCCAGGACGAGATAAATATCATAAAAAGAAAGGCTTTGAAGAACAGGTATATGCCTTAGTACTGCTAGATATTTAAAATGCCTTTAATTCGGCGCCATGGAGAGGTATTCAAGATGGAGACGTTAGTAAATATTTAGTACAGATAGTTCAATCTTATCTGTCGGAAAGACAGGGTTCACTTTTGGTTCAGCACAGCTAGAGGATAAAATGACGAACACCGTGGGACGGCTGATGATGAAACTAAGAGAGGTGGGTCTGAAAGTAGTGGTAAATAAATACTTCAGGGACGGTGGCAAATGAGAGAAATGAGGATAAGGATTGAGGAAATGGATATCGGACAAAATCCAGTATTTAGAGGTGTACATGAACAAAGATATGACAATGACAATAAATTTTGTTGAATGTACGAAGAAGGCGGCACAAATTAATGAAAGTAGTTTCAAATGTTGCAATTACGTCGGTCGCAACAGAAGATTAGCGATTGGTATTACGTCAGCATACCCGACGGTTTCGGCGACAGTGACAGAGGTTATTGCGGATATGCTCACAACGGATCTATTGGTGTAAGAAAGAACCAAGACCTACATAAATGGGAGAGAATATAAGACCGAAGGAAGACAGAAATTAATGGAAGAGTGGCAGGTAATATAGGACAAAGAAAGGGATAAACGAGAAAGGGAAAAGTTGATCCCAAAGGTAGACGAGTGGAAGCTGAGAGGCTAGAGAGAGAACGACTACCACCTTACGCAGGTGTTAACCAGACAGAGCTTTTAAGGCATACCTATATAGAATAAAAAAAAAATGAAACAAGGCTCAAGCAGATACAGGTTCTGCGATTTAGAGAATACCACAGACCACACGGCTCTAGTGTGAGAATAGCTTAGGGAGGTGCTTGGGCGAGGAGATGTGGACTTAGGACCCCCTTAGTCCTGAAAATCTAATACGGTAAATGTCCAATAAAGAATATAAATGGGTGACTATTAAAAAATTGTCACTACTATATTGAAGTAAAAAGAACAATCCGACAAGGAACTGGTTCCTCCAGTTCTAAAGAAAGGAGGGGTGCACTATCCCGCCCCCAAAATCCTTTCTTTTATATCTTTTTTCTTTTTGGCGACCAAACACAAATACGATAGAAAGGGTCATTTCGCAAGGCGAAGAGTCGAATTTACATTCAATTCCAGTAGGTAGCGAACTAGGATACCAAAAGAAGAGAAAAAAAGAAGAGTTACGAAAGGGGTTTTCCCCCTTCCCCTTTCCAGATACGTATTGATGCAAAGACATTTCAAAAAGTGACGTGAAAGGGAATCATCTAACCGAGATATGACGAAGGAGAGAGGAGAGATGCTCCGAAGAAATGCCCATTTGGTGGTTCTGGAGAAGAAGACGAAATCTATCTGGCCGCCCATCATCCCAGGCCCGATGTCTGTTTGCAGATTTTGCCTACCCTCGTAAAAAAAGTACGTATGGTTTCGTTTGGGTTGGATTAGCTTGAGTTGGGTTGGTTAGAATGCCATCGTCTACCTGTTACTTTATGTCACCTCTCACTTCTTCCTTTCTTCTGCCCTTAATTTCTTTTTTCAATGGTTCCCTATCTCAAACAATCACTTCTATCCACCAGGTCCTCTTCCATTTACTTTGGGAAAGATATAATTCATTAATTTTTTAATCTACTTGTTTAATTATTACACACAGAAGAGCAGGAATTAAGTCCCTGCTCTTAATACGAGATACGCCCAGTCGAAGGGGAGCGAGACCTCCGTAGTGCAACTCAAATCTGTCTCTATGCCAACCCAACTCAATACAAATCCAATCTAACCAAACTCAACAAAGAAATAGTCCAGGAGATACTACAACCGAAATATATTCTAAGATTCTATGCAAGACTTTATTGACCAAATCTTCGCAATAGAATCTTTTGAAAACAATATTCGACAACTTGGTCCATAGTTTCCTCAGAAAAATCTTTTGTTACTAGAAGTGATTCATAAACTGATGGTGATTATGGTAAGTAATACCCTCGACGGTAAGCAAAACCTCCGCAGTTTAATCCAACCCAACCCATCTTTGTTGATACAAAGAGGTGGTTCACGAGATACTAAGGTACTAAGGAAGGCGATATTAATAATAATATATAATACATAATTTTCTCAGATGCATCTCTTGTTACTAGATGATTCCTATATTTGTGGTGATTATGGTATTTTATCCTCTTCTTTCATTACCTGTGCCATTCACTGAAACATTTTTCAGCAGCTCTTCATGTCGACTTCCTACATCATATTGTCAAAGAGTGATACACCCAACCAATTAGAAACGAGACCTCTAGAGTCCAACCCAAGCCAAATCTACTCCAACCAAATCCAACTCAAACCCAATCCAACGAAACACAACAGAAAGATCGGAGAGAGATACTGTAATGATCTCAGTAAATCAGTTCAATTTACATTGAACTGATTTACTGACATTGCTTATTAAGTGGAAATCGCCTCATGCTTAGGTTTACCAATGACATGCTTGTATCATTCTAAGGTTCTAAGGAAGACTTTATCATCATAGAATCTTTTAAAAAGAGCATTCAACAATTTCACCCATAGTTTTCTCAAAAGAATGTGTAGTTAATAGAGGATTCATAAGTTAGTGGTGATTATGTATTTAGTTCTAATATTTCGTGCAGTTCTTATGATCGCCTCCCTACAATATGTACTTTCAGTCTCATTCTGCCTTCATACGAGGAGTGATACATTCAGTCGATAGTAATGGAGACCCCCACAGTTTAAATCAACCCAACCCAACTAATCAAAGAGATGGTCTATGAGACACTAAGGTTCTAAGAAACACTTTGTTAAACAAATCATCACAATAGAATCTTTTGAAAACAACATTCGACAACTTTGCCCATAATATCCTCAGAAGAATTTTTTCTTACTAGGTGATTCATAAATTTGTGGTGATCACCATCAATATGAATCGCCACTTCATTATCAAATCGGATCTAAATCACTCTATCTATAAATATTTTGAATCACAATTTACATAAATTAAATGTATGCAGTTTCATTACACAATCTAGTTTTATAATGATAGATGATACGTGTACGATTTATGTCGATAAATTCATTCGAGCTGATTCGATGGATGTGCTCTCACCATAATGTAATACAACACCGATGCCATATAGTTTTACAATGGCAAATTGCACTCCATCGGGTAAAAAGTAATAATATAGCACCTAGTAAATTGCGTGAAACGCGCGAAAATATGCAATTTTAATATAGCAAATCACCGCCCCCTGCGGGACGCATTACCATAAAACGTAAAATCGACGTATAATTTGCGCATAAACTTTTTGCGCTCTTCTAGTGTCGTGCAATAAACCAGAAGTTATTTCGCGTTATTACAGTGGCGTGCCGCTACTACTGCCATATCGATTCAGTTTTTTTGTCGTCTCCGCGTATTTTTATTGTGGCGGACTCATACGGTGTAATTACACGCATTGTAACCACTCGGCATTCTCCGAAATTTCCCCAAAAGTTATAGTATCCCTTTATGCCCGGTTTAAAGTTGTTTTTCAGTTTGCCACTAAATAGAAACTTCCGTGTTAAAATCTAAAAGCTATTGTTTTGGAGCTAAACATTGTTCCACCATAATCTATTCCACCAAAGTTTCGGGACACAATCGTGTAAACCACCATGTTTTTCGCTCAAAATTTATGGCAAAACTTTAAAAAGTTTCATATAAGTAAAGTATTTACATAAAAATGTTTTAATTAATCGTAATTTGTCGCATAATGAAGTGACATGGTAAACAGGATAAACAGACTGTTGCAGTATTTGTGGAAGGAAGAATCATTGCATTACGTCGGGGAATCCCACAAGAATTCAGAGTCCCGTTTGACCGATGTCGGGGGGATAAATTCATTATTGGAGGTATGAAAGGGTTCTACGGACCGAATTCAGGCACAAATGCCCTTTCATACCCTTTCAACCCGGCCCTGTGGAGACAACCACGTCGACGGCGAACAATGGGGCCGTATCAACCCCGGGCTTCGAAACAGAAAGCGCTCACCCGTCCAGGAAATAGCACCGTTATGCCTTTGTCGTCCTCGGTTTGTGCATCCTTATGGTCTCTCAAGTCCACACACTCGACTCCTGAAAGTTCTCTTTAAGATTCATTCAGGAAGTTAGTGCAATCATAGAAATAAGTATCTATGGAAAAGATTTAATTACAAGTTTTAAGTTTTTTAAGGTGCTAATTTAGGTTTAGCCGTTTTGAGATAGGTTTAGATTGTAATCTGTAATACTTTATAAATAGTAATTTAAAAAAATAGTCTCCAAACAAATAATGAAACTGATATTACTACTGCCATCTATGAATGAGCAGTGGAAGATATTAAGATGATTCCTTTAATGTAAGTTAAATGGAAGGTAGTGAATTGAAATTACAGCGACATCTCTTGATTAATATGATCAATATGGTCATTTTGATTAAATTAAGAAATCTGTAATTTAATTTTTATTAAGATTACTGCAAATTTCAAATAGTTTACTACATTTATGCAGATATACCTCAATTATTGTTTTATTGGTGATAATATAAAAAATATATTTAAATATGGATATATCAAAAATTGGTGTTATAAACTAAATTTATTAAGTTACAAAATAAATTTAACAATATAATTCTTGTATGAAAACAAATAAATAAATTAAATTTTTATAATCCATTTAGTTCGAAAGATAAATTTCTGATGCAATTCAAGATTTCGTAAAACAAGTAGCCCTCCCAAACAAGAATAGTTTATGCATTTCTAGTTTACGACCCTGCTGGTGGGAAGAAGGAAGGAATGTTTGGGGTAGTCGCATATAAAGGGGCACAAGGAGAAGTCGTAGAGGGTTGGTTGTACGTCAAAAATTACAGCAGAGAACACTGGATATCGCCGTTCTGGTGTGGTTCTGGTCAAGGATCGCGACCCGTCTTGGCTCGGCGTCAAAGTGCCCGGCTTTTTGCGACGATATCGCATGCACAGGGGCTTTTATACTGCACTATTAACTCACTAAATTATACTTTTGGGCCGCTAAATTACATCAACCGGGAAACCATCTTATGCGACTCATTTATTTTTATCTCCGATCTTAGCGTCGCTTCGTTACAATTAACGCACTTATTTATTGGTCGTGTTAATGAGTTTGGAGGGCGCAAACTCGACTGTGCCATAAACTAACCAACTTTTAACACTTCATTTTTTGTTTTTATTAATAACTAAAATTTAAATTTAACAATGAAACATACCTCATTATCAGGAAACGCACGCAGTTCAAGAACGAGCGTTGAACCGGAATTATTTATTTATATACAAATGCACTCTCTGTAACGTGCCATTGCATTCCTAGTCCATCCAAAGATTTTAATATTTAAATATCGTAATATACCAAATTATATAGTATAATTCTTCTTTGAAATAGACACTGCCATGAAAAATATTTGATTAAATGAGAAATGTGAAATAAATATCTAATTATTTATATCTATAAATTATACTAGATTAAAATAAAACAGACTTTAATGTATTTAAGTGGAGGTGTGGTTCAAATTTCAAGTTTAAGTCGAGGTTGTTTACGGCCGAAGCTCTACAATAACATTGATTTAGGTCAAAACTAAGATCTTAGTCCTTACTTTTGCTTAGTTACTATCTAATGTATCATCAAAGATTAGTAGTTATAGCTCCTCGGTCGCAAATGACCTTGCTCTATGTCGTATATTCCTCGTTATAACGTAAGGCAATAGATGTAATGGTACAATATTGGAATGTTTCGGCTGCAAACGATTTTCATTTAGATTACAATCAAGAATATGTGATTTAAACCGAGGTCGCTTACAGCAGAGGCCCTGCACGTCGATATTCTCAGTCTTCAAGCTGTTAACACATGCTGTAACACAATCTACACGCTGCTACACTCGTAATTAATTAAGTTTAAGGTTCGGTTATCATTTAACAAATTTTAAATAACTATAAAATAATAACTAATACTCAAGTGCATCAAGTTATTATTAGTTTCTCCACGCAGTGTGGTATAAATTTTATTTCAATCATATTCCGCTTACTTTGTGCGCATCCATTGAACATCTGTACGATGAGCCTAAAAAACCTTTCCATTATGTCGGTAGAAGAACTAAAACTCGAACTCTCTAATAGATCGTTGTCAACAAAGGGGGAAAGCAAGAATTAATGCAACGACTAAATTCTCACAAACTTAATTTTATTTTATTTTGGTTTATAATTTTGGTTTATTTTCTACAATAACGAAGATGATCAATAAAATTCATCCGTAGACTATATAGAAACGGTTATTAATAAGAATGTGGGTCGCATAAAAAATAACAAGGGTTTCTTTCACTTACTCAATTATGTAAAAACCCTGGAGAATAAAATCTATCAACTAGAAGTATCGTTTAGTAAATTAAAAAAGTTAATTAAAGGCATTAATGGTAATGTTAGATCTCAAAAATCTCTAAATTCAACTCACATCATCATCAAAGAATGGAAGGGATGTCTTGACTAAACATAGTGAATGTATATTCAAGCCAAACGCAACTTTATTGATCGTGATTAACGATGTTGAAAAACTTACAATTAACTTCAAAAAGAGTGATCATGTGAAAAGTTTTGGCGGGTCAAATGATGTAAGTCAAAATCAATTGGATATTCAAAACTTTCAAAGAGTAATCCGTAATTTAACGCATACAAAAAGTTTTTGAAATTAAATAAGGCAATACATGATTTTAACCGACGTCTATATGAATGTTGTCATTGCTGTGTCTCTCAAAATGTCTCTCTTTTATTTTTTGATGTGAATTATTTGTTTAACCTATTAGTTTTGCGACAAAACACATTCACTTGAATTCTCGTCAAAAGAATTATCTATGTAAAAAATTTACTAACTTTGTTTCTGGTAGAAAGGATCAGATTACCGGTGAGTATGTTGAACGTAATTGTAAACATAGTACTTTAGTATATGCTAACTTAATTAATGAAAACCCTCAGCTGTTTTGACAATGGTAAGGGTGAGTCTGCTTCAGTTCCCGATATTGATGAGCCCACTAGCCTTAACTTTCATACTAGTACGCTAATTCATTTTGTGATAGCGGATGACAGTGCTTTTGAGACGGTGTTGGGAGATTCCTCTTGCACTTTCTGATGCCGATGAAATCAACAATGATTTTAATTCAGTTTAACCTTTTAAATTTAGAGATGCCTTAAGCTCTATTTCTTTCAATACTCGGGGAGCTGACCAGCATTCTATATCTATGTTCTCCTTTAATCATACATTCAGACAAATTTTTAATTTTTGTTGAACATGTTTTGCCAACTTGCTGGAGAGAGTCGATCATTGTACTTATCGCTAACGCAAGTAATCCTACTGTAGTGTTGGATTTAAGACCGATTAGTATTTTGCCGGTACTTTCGAAGGCATTTGAAAAAATTTTAGCGAAATAACTTAGATTTCATCTGAATGCATGTAACAGGTTGGCTGAATTCCACTCTAGGTTTAGATCTCATCATGACTGCTGTGGAGCGCTTTTGAATATTACTGACGATTCCTTGTCTGCAGTCGATCAGGGGAGGATATCGGCGCTTGTTATCTTAAACTACTCCTAGGCCTTTGATACTATTAATCATTCAATGTTTTGAGTTTTTTGCACTACATGGGCCTTTCGATGTGGTATGATTTCATTGTTTGCTGGCTATCTGGGGGATAGGTCACAAAGTGTCATGATTAGAGTTCTGATTTATATTATATATAAATCCGATAAATTTCTAGCAATTGCTCTTCGACAGAAATAATATACCAAAGCAATTTAACTTTCAATTTGTGATATATTTACGTATTTTACGTTAATATTAGATATTAGTTTCATAAACTTTATCTGAACCTAACCCAACTCAAGTAGTTAGCTAGCGACAGATATTAATTGGGATGGTTTGAGCCACTAATTTTAATCCAACATAATTTAACTAGCTAGTTGACAGTAAATATTAGTTGGGTTGAGCCATCAACCTTATCTGATCCCAATCCAACACATCTATTCCATTAGCATTAAATATTAATTGGGTAAAGTTGAACCATCAACTTGATCTAAACTCAACCCAACCCAAGTAGCTAGTTAGCTGTTAATTTGGTTGGGTTGAGCCATTAATCTTAATTCAATCGAATCAAATCACTTGGCATTAGATGTTAATTGGGTTAAGCCATTAATTTCATCTCAATTAGCTAGTTAGCAATAGATATTAGTTGATTTGGGTTGAGTCTTCAAAGAGTCTTTAAATTTATTGCTTTCTATGATGAGGTTATTAGGTGTAGCGGTCGGTATACGAAAAAAAGAACAAAATTTTATGTTTGCTATATTTCGAAAACAAAATTGTTTCGTTTACAGGCAAAAGAAGATTAATTGATAAGCGGCACGAATTGCGGGACATTTCAATATTTCACCAGAAGACATAGCGTCATAAAAACCAAAACGGTTACTCGAATTACACACTTAATACTTGGAAATTTAAAAATCAAAATGTAAATTTAATTGAAATAATTGACTAACCTTTTTTGCCTGTAGATGAAGCAACTTTGATTTCGAAATATAACAAAGTTATCAATTTTTCAACCTCATCATAGTTATCATTTTTTTGCGATCAAAGACTCCATCTAAAGTTTTTATTCCTTTTATCATAAACTCACAGTATAGTTGCATATAAGCATATGTTTTGTTCATATTTTAATCAGGCTTTATTGAGCATATATCGATAACAAAAATTAGTTCGTGATCTGAAGACCAAAAAACAAAAATCACACGGATGCGTGAAGATAAAACCACTCACCTTTCTTTTTGGTCATTCGGCATTAGAACACGAAAACTAACACTTTCAATATTAAATGATGTATTTTTATCATTCTTGCCCATGCAAGTACGTACTTCTTTATTTTTACCGCATATTTTGAGAAATTTTAACTTCGTACAAAAAACTTATATTGCTTATTTTTATCGCATACATATAAGTCCGGTTATGATACATAGTTACAGATTTAGGCCCCCTAAATTTATATCCACTGTACCTCAGGGTTTTCTTTTGGGTCCTATTTTGTATACGGCGTATATATGTCGGTTATACGACTGTCTGCGTCATTGTATCTTACTTATGTTGATAACACACAGATATATTCATCTTTTAATGAAAAAGATTTTAAAAATCCTTTAATGAAATACATATTAACGAGGACCGGAATGCTCTAATTAGCCTTTCAGGAAAGCATAATTTGGTAAGTTAATATTGTTCGGGAGTAATGCGTGCAGGAATAATAAACAAATAAAAATATTGCTCTGTGAAACACTTGTCTTGTCTAATCTTAATTATTGCAAATGTCGTTAACGGACCTTGTTTTAATGGTCGTGAGAAATACTGTATCCAGACTACAAACCTTTTAATTAAATTCATTTCTGATTTCAGAAATCGCGGACAAATATCTCATGTTTATGAGGATATCAGATAACTACACACATTAAGAATACATCAGTTTATTGCCTATACAAATTTGAAATTTTTTTGTCCAACAGTTTTTGAGAAAAAAATCGCAATGTAGACTAAGTTACTGGCACTCTCAAGAACCAGGTATTTTTTTCTAAATTCCCGATAAACGAAAAATCAAAGACCTGATAATTTCCAAATTAACATGGGATATATACAAATTTTCACTGATTATAACAAACTTTACAGTATTTTTTTTCTTTAGCTGTTACGATGATATCGATGTCTAAAGCGGGGGGGATTTTTGCACTGACTTTAGATCTCGTTATATTATTTGGATTCTTTTTTCTCTCCGAGGCCTCCACACTATGTTACAATGCTAGTCTTTCGTAATGAATTGCACTGTAATAATTGATTCGTGGCCATTTCTTTTCTTTTTTCCTGAAGTTTACTTTTTTTATCATTAGTTGATAATTTTTTGAATATGGTGCCACAAGAACAGATCAGTGTTCTTCACTGTTCTGAGGTATCTCCATTGATCGCACATTTTTTTTGTTATTGTTTGTTTTCTTTTATGTATATTAATTTTTCTTTGTTAATATTAAGGATGTACTTATGCGTCAATGAAGAATTATATCGGATTAAAACCGACATCGCAATCTATAATCAGTAATTATAGCATTAGGTGAGACATTTAAATTGCAACTACCTTATAACTCATAAACCATAAATTTCATCGAATAAAGTTTGAAATAAAACTTTCATCATATGCAGGCAGAAAATATCTTGTATAATTATGATTGCATTTTAGAAGCGTCATCAATGTGTTCTCATTTTTAAAAAACGTTTCTTCTTAAATGTTTTATTTTGAATACTATGTTATTACAGTAATTTGAAACATTTTTTTATTTAATGAGCAGTACGCATAATAGAAAAAATACGAAACAGCAATTAATATCAAACAGCTGGAAATATTAAGGTGGGCAGATGATAGATGAGCAGTTGTTTTAATATCATATCTGTCTAATTACCTATGCTACAAATTCAATCGTAAGATTGAAGCACAACAACTTCTTCATCTGTATAAACAAATATCATTATATACTTTTTGCAACACTCTTATGTCTTTCCAGGCTTTATTTATGAATCGCAACAAATAAATTTGGAACAATAGCAAATTTTATTAGATATCGATACTAAAACAACTGCCATCTATTATGACCGTCTTAATATTGCCTTAATTTTCATCAAACAAACAAAAATGTTTCAACCAAAAGTGAATGAAATAAAATGCATGTATATATTTAAAAAACCTTTTGTTAATTAATAATTCAAAGATATAGATGGCGGTTCTAACATACAATTTATCGATAAAACTTATGGAACGTATCGAAAGAATATCATTCTTTTTCGATTGAAGTCAACATCCAAGTAGGAACGGTATCTTCTGACTAATAATAGAAGTACAACATTCGACAATTCAGAATGTGTCTTCATAATATATTATATTATTGATTTAAAGTAATCTCAAAATAGAGAGAAGTGCTATTTAAGAATTCCCTTTTTTTATGGCATTTAAAAATTCCGTTGAGTCAGAGTTTATTGTGTCCATTTTCTATTCGGGCGATCTTTTCCGGTGGGTCGACGACGGGGGCGGAGGCGGCGGCGGCGTCGGCAGGAGCGGTCGAAACAAAATATCCTCATTCATCACGAACAACGCACGATGATAAATGCCCCGCCCGACACCAACACATTTTCATAAACGGAAAAAACGATCCGAAATTTGCATAGACCCATATCCATATTTCGCGATGCGCAACGTCTCTAATCTCGAAATCCCCGTTACCGCAGTTTTCTTTGGTTTTCCACGCGCCGAGGCCGATGTTATTTATCCGGTCGCTAAGGAGGGCTTAGACTTCGTTCGCCCTTATCTGCTAATTTTAATCCCACTTAATTAGAATGCAGCTTACGTACGCTGCCACCATATTTAGCGGTTGAGCCTGCCTTAGATTCTCAAATGTATTCAAACGTATCGGTATCTATTCGCGTTGTTTTAGGTTGGATTATTAAGCTAAGTTTAAATGGAACCAAATTAAAATTTTAATAAAAACGCTTCATTTCGCGATGTGTAATGACGGCTTTGAGGTTACCGACTTAATTTGCTTGGTAAATGTAGTACGGTTAGTTCTTGGACGCTGGGAGACTGTTCAAGCGGAAGTCATATGATTTTAAGCCGAGCGAAATTCTGTAGCTATATTAAATAGACCGGCTAACATCCTCGAATTAGAATCGCGCCAATTTACATGCTAGAGGGCGTCGCGATGCCGACTATGGCCTACTACAATTCAGACTCTAAACGTGATTAAGAATGGTAAAATTTAAATGAAATTCTTCGCCGCTAGTGCAGTCAAAATGTCTGCTGAATACATATGGCACAATTTTCACACGGCATTAGAGCTGACGAGTCACGAGGTCCTGGGAACGGCAAACGAGGTAACGTCGACATTTCTCGTTTGTTTTTCTCCCATTATCACTTGTTTTTTAAGCGATTTTCGCGAAATATCTGTTCCAGCTTTCAAGTTTTAATTAATTACTTCTTTTATAACGTCGGTAAATCCTGTTCCAAATTGAGAATGTGAGCTTAACTTTATTATTAGGTTTTTTCTAGTACTAATAAGCATTATACTGCTTCGGCACGTCCTACATGTCGATACTGTCTAATATTGTGTCAAAGATTAGTACTTGTAGCACCTTAGATTGCTGTATTTTTTTTGTTATATGATTTATAGCTCCTATGATGTATTTCTAGAAAATATTTCCGCATATACGAGTCTTATGCATACAAATTATTCGTTATAGTGTAAGGATGCATTATCAGTCAGTCGTTAAAATGTGGATATCACATGTTTGCAGTAATAACGTCAAAATCTCTGAAATATCATAATCGATGATTTTTAAAGCAAAACTCTTTCATTATTCAAAAATCAAAATGTATGTTCAAAGACCTCATTTACTAAGATTGTTCATATTGATGTGGAAAAACATAATCCATAACCAGTTACAACCTAGATATGAGAAAATTGCAGGAATACAGCAAAAATGTTCAAAAAATCATAATTTTTAGTTTTAATCATAAAAATCAACCACATCTCAAAAACAAAAATAGATAGAGAATTTTTTTGCAATTGTTGGCAATTAACCAAAAACGCTTAGATAAAACCAAAATAAATAGTCTACGGGAATTGTTAAAAATCTCGTTCTCTCAATGTTTAATTATGTTTCGTGTTGCCCGAATAATGTATAACTTCTTATGTCTACAAACCGAGATTTTTTACATCGTTTTCTTTTTAAATTAATCCAATTAAAATCGAGATTAAGCCCAGCATGGGCTGGGAGGCTTCCTATACCAGCAATAAATGACCATAACCCCCCGGAATATCAAGCTTTCTGCAATATGCTCAAAAATGTTATGTAACAGTGTTATGCAACAGTTAATTCGGAAACAAAAAAAATATGCAAAATATGCAAATTTTATTTACCGTGAAGATAAATAAAATTCTTTCTTCGCATATTCATTTCACCAAATATGCATTTTACATATAATCACAGCTCTAGTAATTTGAGTTGATTCGCTCCTTCTACATCTTATTAAATGTGTCTAGTCTCCTGTAAGAAATCTTATCTTCACTTCGCCGAGGTCGCTTGCGGGCGAGGCGCTACAATATTCTAAAGCACACAATTTCGTCTTAATAATGTCAATTCAGACTCGTTATATAACAGATATTGGTAATTTGAGTCGATTTACGTCTTTTACCTGTTAATATAGGTGATTAGTCTCCTATAAAGAAAAAGCTATTCTCACTTCGCCGAGGTCGCTAGCGGGCGAGGCGCTACAATCATTTATATCATCATACATTATCCTCAAAACTGCATTGATTAAAATTATTTTCAGCTATACAGGATGTTTCACTATTCCAGGCCTGTATTCAATTTTATTTTTTTAATGTAACCCCATGTATCTTTACACATATGTATGCTGCTTTGTTGTCTTAAATGCTATAAGTGCCAAGTTATTAATCATTTTGTGAAAAGTTTTGAAGAATCATGAGGTCACTTAAAATTCATTATCATTATTAATATTGAAGAGAGCAATTTGACATATCGATAAACAAAGCTTGGGTCTTTCGAATGCCACTAATACTAATGGTTAATATTATACAGGGTGATTACCAGACCGGTTAATTTTTGCAATATTTGCTATTTTATATGGAATACCCTGTATTTTTCGAAGGCTTCGGAAGGTTTTATTAATTACCTTTTGTTTTTGTTAAGTATATAAGGTATAAAAAAGATAATTTTAAACAAATGCAAGTGCGTTTATTTTACAAAAGATGGAAAACTGAAAAAAACAAATGATGGATCTGTGCACTGAGAATAGTATTAAGAAAACAACTTTTTAAAAATTCTCTTAAATATGTTGCAAAAATCTACCAAAAAATCCATATGTACAATATGTACTGAAAGGTGCAGGGATTGCGAGAGAATAACAACAAATTGAATAGAATTGATTACAATCAAATTAGCTTGTAATTCGAATGATTACCGTCAGAACATATCGCTCTTTTACTAGAATACAGGCACAAATCAAACACTACCAATTTTAAGGTTTTGCCTCAACATACACGCTTTACAGAAATAATGTCATTTACAGTCATTACCGGCAAAAAAGCCATAAGAAAGTGTAAGGACCCATATGCCATAATGAAATAAACAATTTTTAAACTCAATTATTTCAAATAGAGATTTTTTAACTTGTGTCTGTTTTCTCGCAAAAGAGCGATATGTACTAATACGTACAGGGTCAGCCAAACTTGATGCTCCACCTCTTTTATGGGAAACTGTTAAAATTTTCGAAACACTTCATCGGTACTTCATTTTCTAAGAAATTGCGAAAAATTAATCCATTAAAATTATAATCAAAAAAATATGGACCCACTAAATTGTGACCAAAGTGGCCTTGGTTTTTGACTTCATTAATCACATAAGGTTTTTCAGTGAATTCATTTTGCCCATTTGGAAGTCCATTACTTACAAATCAGCTCTTGTCCGTCCATAAAATGTAATTATATATCCTTCTAATGTAATCTTTCAATATGGACATATCAACTAAAAAATCTAGTTTATTACGGTTATCTTCATATAAAAGCTGCAAGTTGTTTCATTCATTTATGCAAAATATCTGTTTTTCTTAAATATTCGACGTATGGTGGAGTATGGGAAATGTTTAATTGTTGACTTGCCATATTAACAGATACTCTAAAATTATATGGCTATCTAAATGGAAGAATTACTAGAATGAAGCTTATGAATATTAATTTACGTTTCCTCCTATATAGAGCGTTTCAGATAAAAATAGAAATATTTTGAGAACGTATTCAGAACCTTAAAATATTGATGAAATTAGTGATGTAAATAAAAATTAATTTAAAACATTTTATTTTTCAATTAACAAAGATTTCATAATTGTTTTCAAAAATTTCGATGTCCGGTTCGTTTAATAACAGATCGCCTAGAATATTGAGCAACATTAAGAATTCGATTTGTTAGTAGTTTCTTCATTTGAACTTTTGCAGTAGCCATAAACAAATATCATGTCGACATACTCCATGAGTAAATTCATGTGGCATTATTTGTTTAACGTTGTCTAACACAAACATGATATAAATATGATTAAATCCTTGTTAATTGTTCGTTAATAGAATATAATTTTTTTAAAATTCATGTCTATTCACACCAATTATTTCTATAATAGTTGACAGTCGGACCTGAACATAAGAGTTCATTTGAATTATTTCAACCTTCTTAACATCCTCGAACTATTTCCCTTCCTCCTGAAACATCTTATATATTAAAAACTATTAGAGATATACCAAAAATTTCATTCAATGTTGTAAAGAATTGTATGGGCATCTTGATTCTAAACAGAAAAAAAATATATTGGTTGGAAAAATAAATATGTGTACGTCGCCGTCCAAAATTTGTAAAGTTGATGTTTCTTAAAGCTGAGAAGACCATTTCAGTTTAAACTTCAAATGACTGCATCTGTTTGGTGAACAAAATATAAGAATATAAGGTAGGATACGCAACCATTCGGAAATACTATAGTTTTGCTGATGTCACAAAGAGTATAGTTTTGGCGGCAATTATAAAATTTTGATAAATATTACTATAGTATATTTTATTAATCTACCATCCAAAACTTGATCTGTTCATGTAAAAGTAGGATATACCGAAGATTTTTGTATATTTTTTGATGTCTGTTGATTAGCAGTCACTAGACGACAAAAACACGTTTTGCTTAAAACAGTATCAGTAACAATTTTCGATTGAGAACGTATCGTCTTGATGAACCCCCTCCCCTATCATCCAGTTCTCCGATATCTAGCAACTCATCCAACATCATTCAAGACTGGCAAGAGAAGCTCCACACATCAGCATTTTTCTGTGTGTCATTTTAAGTTTCTTCCAAGCATTACACCCTAATATTTTAGCGAGTTTTTTGATACATGAAGTTGGACCAGCTGGACCATTGTCAGCTATCCAGTTTATTCAATATCTTCAGTTTTCTAACGACTAACTCTGATTGGAAGGTTGCCAGAATAATCGATCAATATTTAATCTTTGTTATCATTAAATATTGATTATTCCAGTATTTGATCAAAAAGTTATTCCACAATGTAGACTTGAAGATAAAACCCTGTGTGAAACCTCTTCAATTACAGCCTCTATCGCATTTATAAACACAATACCAACCCAACCCAACGCACCTCAGCTCAATCGAATTCAATCCAATAGTTCGTCAGATATAACAGAAATGTCAAATATGTTTTCAAAAAACACTGCAAAACCCGAAAGCTCTAAATTTTAAATTTAGTGTTAGTACTATTTTTGATTAAATAAAGTTTGTTTTTATTCCGCAATAGCTTACCTGTATATTTCTAATATCATGATTGGAATGTATCGACCGCAAACAACCTTGACTTAGGTTAAAACCAAGGATATATGATTTAAGCCAAACTGGCTTGCGGCCAAGGCCTTGCACCTGCTCGGTTCCAAATGGTCTTGCTTTGAATCATACATTCTCTGTTATAATTTATATGTTTTTGCATATATTGCAAATGACTTCATATTTTGCATTTTTATCATGTAAATTTAGTTTTCCAGTTATAGCGTCGTCCTAAGATCGTCGTCAAACCCACGGATGGGTTAAACGAACGGAACAAGTGCGCCTCTTTTCATACAAAATAAAAAAAGATTCTAATTCTAGATCCAGTGTTAGTTCTAATTCTACTTCAATTGAATTCTGAGTTGCCAAATTAGATTGTAAAGTACTCTATTTTAGAAAGTATTCATGGTAGAGACCTTCGATTAAAAAAAATCTCTTCAGATACGCGGATAAACCCAATGCAACCCAACCAAACTGTATATTTGAACTGATTTAAAATTAAAATGGACACTAGAAATAGAACTAGAAGCATTCGAGTTTAGCCGTCTTGACAGATGTAACCGATGTAAGACGAACCCGAATGTTTCTAGTTCTAAATCTAGAGCTAGATCTAATGATATAGAACTAGGACCTAAAAGTGGAAAGCTTTGGGTTTAGCCATGTGTCTAAGGACACACGGCATACGCATAAATGATTCTAAAATATGTATAAAGACCAGTAGTAGAACTTTCTGTAGATATTATTCTGTTTTTATTAGGAAATGATGCCAAATAGACTGTTCATCGTGCCCTTTTCTATGTTTATTAAAGGTTTCTTATCCATGATGATTACTTTGTCTAATAATCTGATAAAGATTAGGCCCACTTTACACTTTACCGTTGAGTTGAATTAGGATGGATTGGGCTTAGTTGGGTTCCGTTGGGTTGTGTTGCTTACAAACTGTCTCCAAGGAAACGTTCCAAGTGATGACAAGCTCACTACAATTAAGCTAATGAATAGAGGCAAGGCATCCGCGGGAGTAGCAAAAGAAGGACGAAAGGAAGAAGTTCAAGGTTAGAATAACCGATGAAGTAGCCAGATGGACTAAACATATAATACTTGGATTAGAATCATGGCTATCCCGACCAAGGGAAAAGCAAACTACTTTATCAGCCAACTATGAGTGGACACGCCATCTGCTTCAGAGAGACACCTTTTTTGGGTATGCAAAGTCTGCAAGACGAAATACAGGAAACCTGAAAAAAATTATGAACAGCTTTAACCACAAGAAACTACATTAAAGTTATGATGGCATGTTAGGTATGCTGGAGTATAGTAGAGATGTTTGTGAGGGATGTCATTGTCGCAAAAGAAGCAGAGGAGTACGTGATGAAATGATGGCATACTGGACGATGGAGTGGGAAGGAGAGGGAGCTCTCTCATGAAGAAGGTTGCGTTGGGTTATATTATTAATTATTGGGAGGAGGTAAGCGACAGTGGTAGGGACGTCTAGAGATAGAAGAGAATGACGCCGATAAGATAGGGAAGATACAATAAAAGATATAAGGACATAATTACACAGTGGCTTCCAAAATACCTTGTGATTTTTTATATTAAGCTTAGTAACAATACTAAACCGAAATAGCAGTATTTTGCTATCTATACCGGTTTTTAATACCGGGCAAAAATTGCGGTTTTCGCGACCTAGGGTTCCCGTATTGCAAGCCATAATTATAAACTAAGCCGATCTATGTACTGTTGCAATTTTGGAATCTTTCGGCCACAAACAACCTTGATTTAAATTAAAATCAAGTATATGTAATTTAAGCTGAATCGCTGCTAATGACTAGTAATCGTTTGTTTTTCACCAATTATCACTTGTTTTTTTAAACGATTTTCAGGAAATCTCTATTCCAGCTTTCAAATCTTAATTAATTACTCCTTTCATAACGTCGGTAAATCCTTTTCCAAATTGAGAATATGAGCTTGATTTTATTATTATTTTTTTAAGGATAAGCATTATACTGCATCGGATTTCGTTCGGTTGATTTGCACTGCACCATTCGTGGAGGTGACCTTATCGGAGAGTTATGTTTATCTCTTAGCGGGGAAAAAGCAATCGAACCACCGCCATTCAACTCGCCCTTTACGGAATTAATGTTTCCGTTGCGGAGATTTACAAGATACTTATTAATTTTAACCCCAATCACAACGCGATGACTTATGGCATTACACTGCGGCTTGCACTTGGAACCACGCGACGACGTCTTCGAAGCCGGCGTAAGCGTCAAAAATTTATGTGATAGCAAACTCAGCGAAAGCAGTAACGAATGACTCGTATAAATATCCGGGATTTAAATTTTATTTTTCTTCTTTGTATTATACATACACACACACTTATGAATTACTTATAAATTGTAAATTTGTATATAGAATAAAACATTAACCATTTATGGGGTGGACGACAGTCTGTCTAGCCGAGGGAGTGGCTGAATTGTTTTTGGGGGTGGATTGGGGCGCTGCAGGGGTATGAATCGGGGACGTTGCAGTATTCGATGCGTTTTGTTTCTATACGGTTTGTTTATCTCTGTATTTAGGAGTAGTTTTCGATACGCGTTCAACGATCTGCTGATTTAGCACCGCAATTTCTTGTCGTTTCCCTAAAATCCACTCCTTGTACTCATATATATGTATATTGAACCTCATATAAAGCGAAATTTATTTCGTAAACACTTAATTAAAGTGATTTTGTGCAAACTCAACTGCGTATATAATCTACAACAACGTTTAAGGATACATTTGTTGAATGGAATGGCCCAGTTTACACGAGATTACGCTTACCGTAATGATACCGGATATTGCCAGATGGCGATTTAGTTTATATGGCATTTATTGGCCAGCAACGAGTTGGCCCCGACGGTAATTACCACAATGGCACTACTTCAGCTTGTAGTTAGGGACTGTGGCGGTGACCGCAGAGAGCGAATTAAATACCCGATTCGCTAATAAAATGTGTAGCCCGCGCCGATCTGGTGTTAAGCGACCAACGTTTTACTGTTATGTCCGTCGTTGCCCGACGCTTCCGGCTGTGATTACGGAACGCGAATGCCCAAATCATGTACCTATATGTTGTCTCCGGTTATTGTTTCGATAATTGCATGGAAATCGTTTCCGTATTACTTCGACGATATGGTTAGAAACGGATATTGCACGTTTAAAGTTCAAATTCCAACGGAGTCTTGAAATCTGTTTTGGTAGAAAGCAACAAAACTTAGCTACATGAATTTTGCATTACGATGTGGTTAAACTAATCAAGATTTCGCAGGATTAATCTTTCTGTTGATTAAACTATTCTCGATTTATAATAAAAATTTGTTATCCTACATAAAGCGCAACTTTATATGAATAATTTTAGTTTTTGCAACAGGTGTCAAAGGGATTCGTGCAGCTAATCCCAATTAAAAACGAAATGACAGGTTTATTAATACTTTTAATACACTTTGACCAAAATCAACTTTTATGGTATTTAATACAGATTAAATTATATTAAAAATTTAAATACAATGCTATATTTTTTGCTGTGGTTTTAGTGCTCTTGTAATTGATTTGTGTGGTTTTATGAAATAAAATTATTATGCTTTGGAATGCTAGGCCAGCCGACTAATGTTTTTTTTTTTCATTATGAATTTAAATACACCATTAAAAATAAGATTTTCATAAAAATCTGAAACTGTTGTGGAACATAAATCCTTGGTCTATTAGGCATTACAAATATATTTAAATATCTTTACGAATCAATTAAAAATAAGTGAAATAAGACCAGGTTAGTTATGCCTGTTTTGCCTTTTTTGAATTTTCATGCCTATTATTTTTTTTATGCCTATTTAAAGCCTTTTTCCAACTTTTTGGCGTCTTTTCCCCAAAAATTGGTTGAATTATGAAAAAATATTTCGCTGCGCCTCTGTTGTCACATTTCCTCGTTGTGCCGTCTGACGTAAGATCCGCGTTTTCCATCGACCCGAATTTAAGCTTTGGAATTCCCCGTTGTGCCGTGTCGTCTTACACGGGATTCCGCGTATGTGGTTTGACTTGCGTCGAGTCTTCAATTCATTTAGTTGTATTAAAGTTACTCGAGTGATAGTGTGAAGTTCTTGCGTAGTACAATGCCGAAACAAAAACCAACCGTAGAAGAATGGATTAAAGATTACAAGGAATTGAAATATGAACGCAATCGTTTATTTTGCCAAGCCTGTTCAAAAATCGGAAGTATTGATGGAGTTAATCGAGTAAAAACAATTAATTATATTAATTATATTTTTAAATAATGATTAAATTATGTATAACACCAAAGATTTTTAAATATTTAAAACCGAAATTTAAATCTTTTTACGGTAAAAATTGGAAATTATAAAGAATAGCATGTCCCAAAATTCACTAGAAATAAAATTCACTATTGATTAAATGTAGTACTTCGATCACTAAAGTTAATAGAACAATATATTGATTGTTTAATAATTATGGAAGATATTATAAAATACTGACGTTATTAAATTACTGTTAACAGATTAATTGTGACAAGAAATACTAAAATTAAAACTGACTAAAATTCAATCCAAAAAACAACAACTATAGGTACAGCTATACAATCTGTGGCATCAACATCTAGCTACTCTGAACAATCAAAATTCAATTTTGATCTTTGCAAAGCTTTGATAAAAGCAAACATACCAATCCATAAAGTAACAAATAAATATTTCAAAACTTTTTTACAAACATATTGTACAATGCATATTCCCGATGAAAGCCATCTCCGCAAAAATTATATTACTTTAGTCTACAAAGAAGTTATTCAAGACATAAAAAATATTATTGGAAATAATTATATTTGGATAAATGTAGACGAAACAACTGATGTATGTGGACGATACGTGGCAAATTTAATACTTGGAGTATTAAGTGATGAAAATTCGTCAGAAACTTTTCTAATAAGTACCAAAGAATTAAGTAAAACAAATAATAATACGGTAACAAGATTTATAAAAAAATATTAAATAATTATAAATAAAAATATAAAATTTTACTGATGGTGTCAGACGCAGCGGCATACATGGTAAAAGCTGCGTCTAATATGAAGATTTTTTACCCTAATTTAATTCATTGTACTTGCTTAGCACACGGGCTTAATCGAGTAGCAGAAACTATAAGATTACAGTTCCCATTAGTTAATTAATAAAAAGCGGTAAACAAATATTTGTTAAAGCCCCTTTAAGGGTAGAATTGTTTAGAGAGAGGTTACCAAATACCCCATTACCACCACAACCATTTCTAACAAGATGGGGAACATTGCTAGATGCCGCTATATACTACACAAACGCCTTAGATCATTTTAAACAATTAATAAATGAATTTCCGGCTACAAGTAGTAAAGTAATACAAGATTGCCAGGCCGTCCTAAAAGAAGCGGAGCTACAAAAATAATTTGGCATTTATAAAAAGCAATTACAGTTATATAAGTGAATCTATAAAATCACTTGAAAAACAGGATTTACCTTTAGTGACTGCAGTAGAAATGATTAAAAAGTATCAAGACAGCACGTATAGCGTACCAGGACATATTGGTCAAATAATTACTAGTAAATTTAATGACGTTCTGTGTAAAAATGAAGGATTTGCCACATTACAAAAAATTGCATCAATTTTAAGTGATGAAATTGTTACTGGATTTATTATGAATCCCACATTAATTACAAAGTTCAAGTATGCACCAATTACAAGTGTGGACGTGGTGAGAAGTTTTTCGGCTTACAAGAATACTTTAAGTGAGAGGAGACACAACTTCACAATGGAATATTTAGAACAGCATTTAATAATTAGTTGTTTTCATGATTAGTGGTTTAATAATTATATATGAATGTTTAGTTTAACAATGTATTTTTTAATGAAAACGTTATTAAAATACATTATTAATTAGGTATAGCAATTTTTTCGATTTCTAATTTTTATGCCTTTTTAATGCTTTTGTTACCAAAATTTCATGCCTTTTTAAGTACCTTTTTCCGTCTTTTTTGTGCCTTTTAATCCGATCTTTAGTTATAACAGCTCCCATACATTAATTGCCAATGATAGGGTAGCATATGCAGAAAGATATCCAAGACAAATTGATTTTGATAGACTTTTGGCTGAAGAAAAGTATTGTCATGATGTAGTGACCAAGAATTTTATGAGATTTTTCTTGTTTTTGATAGTGAAGTGATTTTGAAAGTGCCTATAAAGCATCACCAATATTTGAAATGTTTAGTAAAAATCTATGGTAAAAGTTAAACATTCCCAAAAATCTTTGTTGAGACTCTCTTCCAAAGCCAAATTTCATTGGCTTTGGAAAATGTGTTATTGCTGTTATCTTGAATTGAGATGGTCGAAGGCCATCGGCTAAAATATGATGACTAAGAAAGCTTGATGATGTAGCAACGAAAACGCATTTTTAAATTGAATATTGATATTATAAGAACTTAATCTGTGAAATAATTGTTTCAAATGATGTACATGTTCTTACAAAAATAAATCTTTGAAACGTTTGCGCTGCATTTCGAAGACTGCAAGACCACATGCGAATTAATTCGAAAAGACCGAAAGGGTTGTTATAGCTATCTTGGGATTGTCATTGGGATTGTCACATTTTGTTCCAAATTACAAAGGCATTATACGACGCATTATCAAAATAATTCATATACAATACTTATGACCATCGTCTTGTAGTTCTACGGCAAGTATACTCTCGAAGATAGGCATTGAAACAAGAGTACATATTTTGAATTGAGATTTGGTACTGCTTTTAGAAGACTTGATACTACTGCTAGAAGGCTTTTTTGAATTGAGACTTGATACTGCTTCTAGAAGAGTTGAAATGCTTCCACCAAACTTGATACCATTTCTATAAGACTTGAAAGGCTTCAAGGAGAGTTGGCATTGCTTCTGGAAGACTTGATATTGCTTGCAAAAAACTTGAAGTCCTTCCACAAGACTTGATACCGCTTCTATAAGACATGAAATGCTTCCATAAAAACTGATAATTCCTCTCGTAAGATAGGCACCGGTACAAGAGTACATTTTTTGAATATACTCTTAATACTGCTTCCAGAAGACATGATACTACTGCTAGAAGGCTTGATATTGCTTCTAGAAGATTTGATCTGCTTCCAGAAGACTTGACTCTGCGTCTAAATGTCTTGATACTGCTTCCAAAAATCTTGAAATGTTTCAAAAAGACTTGAAATGCTTCTAGAAATTTGATATTTCTTTCAGAAAACTTCAAATCTTTCCTCAAAACTTGATACCGCTTGTAGAAAAGTTGAAATGCTTCCTCTGGAAGCATTTCTTGACTATTATAACTACGTGCTTGATATTGCTTCTAGAAGAGTTCAAATCTTTCCACAAGACTTGATACTGTTCTATAAGACTGGAAATGCTACCAGTAGAATTGGTATTGCTTCTGAAAGACTTGATATTGCTTGCAGAAAACTTGAAACGCTTCCTGAAGACTTGATATCGCTTCTATAAGATTTGAAATGCTTCCATGAAAATTGAAAATACCTCTGGAAGACTTGAAATACGTCTAGAAGACTTGATACTGCTTCTAAAATATTTTATATTGCTTGCAGAAAATTTGAAGTAAACTTCAACAGTATTGTTGGTTTTTATCTGGATTTAAGTTACAATTTTCAATTATTTTTTTTTATTTCAATGTATTGAGAGGACGTATTTTCATTTTTTTCAGACGTTTTCAAACTCAATTCGTCGCCTGAGTCTTTTGCCATTTCAGATTTTTTCAACGCCCACATGTATTTCCAAAAATCGGTGCCTATGTTCATGAATGAGTTTGTCCAAGACTTCATTCTTTGTTTCGCGGTTTGTAATACACTTCGCAATTGCTTATCTCATGTGTATGCTGCATAGATGATAAAACTGTCACACATTTCTTTGGTTATAGATTTATGTCCTTTGCGGAATAGAATCAGGATGAATAACGAGTGCAATATTTTTAGCAAATCCTTTATATTTCTTCGAATAATCCCAAGTAATGTTATATTTTTTGTGAGAAGTTCTTCAGCTAACAAAATCCACCGTATTCCACTATTATTTTAAAAATTAAAAAAAATCTGATAATGATTTTACTATTCGTTGTCCTTCATTTTTCTCAACTTTTATAACCCTCTCTGCATTTTAGTATTTAATAGTTATGCTAGAGAATATGTGGAAGAACAACATCCAATTTGTATTTCGAATACTATTTAAACAATTATTGTTTTCGGGTCATTATGGACCCAATTTTGGTCGTACAAGGGTTAAGAAGACCATTATTCGGAGCACTCATACAAAATTGTTAATAGTTTTCTCTGGATTGAATTTACAATTTTCAATTAATTGTTTAAATTTAAGATACTATTCAACTTTTTTCTTTCCAATTCAGTCCTAATTCATTTTCTGGAGAGCCATCATTCGTAGTTTAAGTCTCTACTCAATTCAGTTTTTTAACACCCAGCGCACACATACAGATTTTCCAGATCCATCGCTTATATTTAGAAGCCAACGTTATTCTACAGTTAACGTCTATTTCTATACATTCTTAGAAATAACTAAAAATGCTTAGATATTTTTGGAAATCATGAACAATTTGAACTAAAATTAGAAGTAACGCTAGAAATATTACTAGGACTAATACTAGCAGCTCTCGTGTTTTGCCGTGTGTCTGTTGAAAATGTGTTTGAAGTGTCGGATGCCATATTCCAACCTTCTTCAGAAACTGGTTCGTAGGGTTAGAAGAGGGAATCGGATATCGGAAAATAATATATTAATTGAAAACGAATTAATAATTAATTGGCGGTTATTACAAGCTAATTACTAACCAATTACTCTACCACAATCTTCCATGTTTTGCTTAGTTCCCAGCTATCCTCACTATTGACGTTGTTTTTATGCCGATAGATTCTATAATATCTCGTGTCAGTTTGTCGATATAGATCTTCTTCCCATACACCCCAACTTCCATGTCCCCATTTGTCATTGTATTGACAAATAAATTTAAGATAGGTACTGAACTAATATGTTGTAATGAGGAAATGGATGTCCAAAAATACTGACTGTTTTAAATACCAAAAATATTTTATTAAACAACAGAAAATAAATTTATTCGAAAAGATCATAAACAGCGTTTGCCCTCTTCGTGTGTAGGCGGTGATGGTTGTTGTGATGCTGACTTTGTGGCTGTTGGAATTGTTGTTGGACTGTCAAAAGTCCGAGAAAGCTTTTTGTCTGTTATAAATTTAAGACGACAATTATGGGCTGGTCTGACTTTTTAGGGCTCTTGAAGAAATTCCATCTGTTTCATGATAAACTTGATTATGATGGATGTTGAGCGTTTAAGTGATCCAAGAAATCTTGCAGGCGTTCTCTGCAGTGTTACCACATCGTAAACATTGTTTTCCATTGGCTTCAAAGTATCTTCTTCGAATAATTCCATGTAGAAGTTAGTTATAACCGCCGGCAATGGCGATCCCATGGGCGCCTATTAGAACTGCTCGTAAAACTTTTCTTACCATTTTGGTAGGTAAGAATAGAAATGTCGAAGATAAACAGTCAGTTAAATGATACCAAAATATCCTTAGCATCTAACTTTATACAGTTTATCCTATTTTGTCTTAATTTGAAATTTCTTTAAACATTCGCTAAAAATTCCTAAATAAATTCTTAAAACTTTCTAAATAACTATAAGAACTTCTTGACTTTTTAGTATGTTTTTGAATTTATCTCGAGTGATGTAACGTAGTGCATTTTATACAATATTTATACGAAATATTAGTTACATAACATAAATAACGCTTTATTCATAACTTCCTATTTTGAACCTTACATTCACTAATTGTGATACATAAGCGTAATGTTTGCAAATATGATTATTGATTGAGTATGGTAATAAGCAGTCATGTTTTGCAAATCAGTGGGATTAACAAAATCGTTTAAGATGCGGTCTCAAATATCTCGTGGTGGCACACATAAACACCGGTGCATGCATATTGTCCCAACGGAGCGACTGCAGTGATCCAGGCTTGTGGATGGACGTGGCCGTTGCTGGTGGGGATGGCACAAGCTTTGGACTTCAGCCAGCGCGCCGCGGTGCAGCTTCAGTCGGCACGAGGAGCCTCTGGCTCCTGGTCGCCCTCGAAAGAAACCCATCCAAAATAGCCCAACATGACGAAGCCCGAACCATGCGCTAACTAACCCTTTACGAATTTCTTTGCGACTTGCCCTCACCTTCGGAACCATGGATACCGACAACACTGCTACGAAAGATCCGGAGTGCGTTTCAAGGTACGTTTAAAACTTTCCCAAAAAAGAATACACGTTAAAAAAACGTCGTTTTGGTTTCGCAAAAAGAAAGACGCGCTTGTCGAAAATAACCGCACTATTAATATATCAACCGAAAATAAACGACTTCGACATTATTTTCCGGGGCTGCGTACGAAAAAATAATACCCGCAGTGCCCCGTTTCGCGGTCCAACGTGATTTTCTCTAAAATCACATCCTCTGACCTATTTTACGGGATGATCAGTCTATACGTTCGTTCGAGCATTAAATTTACTTTATTTCCGCGCTGACGTCGCCAGTTTAATGTTCTTGTTTTGCCGTCGGTCCGACTCTCTTCTCTCAATCTCTCTCTCTCTAACACGCTCCATCCGCATTTTCTCGCGCGTCCCCTTAAGTATTCATATATATTTTAGAAAGAAATTAATAAATTTTCGCGCCACATAAATTCCGGACACAACGGCTCCGGGTAAACACGGAGGCGCTGCTAAATCGTAAATTCTAGTTCAAAAGGGTGTAACGCACTGCGCTGCTCCTGCTGCCGTTCCGTTATAATTGTTTGCGATTGTTGAAAAACTTCCGCGGCGACTTCTCGTGATTTAGTATTTCTCTCTTCGCCGAGTTAAGGGAGGTTTTTGTTTGATTTTTATTTGTTTCACCCCCGCCGAATTTCAAACCAACTTTGTGAACTAATAGTCATGAAGTAAGAAGAAGAATTTATTATCGTTTTTTGATTCTATAAACATATATTGCTATAATAAAGTATATATTTATTATATATTTGTATTGTAAATTTTTTGTTAATATTTATCAAAACACGTGGTTATTTGGCTTGAGCTGGGGATTTCCCCGTTATTGGAGCCAAGGTTCTTTATTGGAGCAGGCGGCACCTTGGATGCCAATGTGCATGTCCATTGACGGTTCCAGTTGGCACGTGCCGACCAGAGAATGCGCCAAGTGGGGTGCTTCACTGTTTACATGCAGCGAGCCAACCCTGAAAATGCTACTTTGTAGCATCAACGGCCATTAACAGTTGGTTTTCAGCAGCGGCCTCGGTCGCACCCAGAAGCTCACGCATGCCGCCGCACGTGGTGCTACCTTATCGACTCCTTCACACACAAATTTAGAAACGTGTTGGAGGATTACGTCAACACAGTTATATTACACAAAATTAATTTGTTGATTTGATTTCGGTTGCGTAAATAAAACCCGAGTGTCTGATATACGTGTATTTGTTAATCGGTTCGTTTTAGATAGGATTTAAAGTGTAGTGTTTATTTGTTTATTTACTTATTATCTATATTATAAAAGTTTGAGACATAACCTTGGCTAAAGCAATCGGAAACTCCTTAGAGTACGCCAAATACTTGCGTGAGCAAGCTGATAAATATTGTGATTCTCGCCAAAAGCTCGCTTAACTGTGAATTCTCGGTGGTAATTCTAGAGTAGCTGGGAAGCAGCCAAGGGCTATCGACTTTATTGTTTGTTATTCTTCCGAAAGAGGTGCGGTTATAGTTGTTAACTAGTGAAACGTTTACGCGGGTTTTAACGTCAACACCGTCAACGCTCGGGCGCGATGTCGATATTTAATGACTGCCGGCCCGAACTCCGAAACGCCGGCGATAACAGATTTACGATCGTTTAAATTATACATTTTGAAACTGTTTCAATGTTCCACCGCAGGTGTGCCTATCAACTGGTATTCAGCCACCGAATTATTTATAACTTCCCAGTAATATTTATGTGAATCAAAATATTTTAATGTTCATCACAACTTATTTATATTCTTAAATTAAGATAGAAGTTCTAATTAACAAAAAAAATGAAATTGTAGAATCTTGTTCTCATTACAAAATCACTCAGTTACTTTAAAACTGTTTAGAACTGCATGGTATCTCAGCAAATCTCTACTCTTGAAATATATAATAGTCGCAATTATCACCTCAACGAGATCTGATATTAATACGTTAAATTAGCAATTCGAACCAATCAAGAGTTGTAGATGATTCAAACATTAGGGCTGAACAAAACGTTGGAATCTAAAGGAGTTATCATGTAAATGTAATTGCTTTTGTTGCAATTCTAGAGTATTATTACATTGAGTAGAGGAATAAGTAAGCTTTAGGTAAGTGTTAATGCGATGTAAGTTGTAAAAGAGATGCTGTTGATATAGCAACAATATCTGATTAGTTTTCTTTTGCAATTGCCAATTCGCACAATTGAATTAAAAGATCTTAGCAACCCAATTAACGTAACTTCAAAATTCTATCATGGCACATTTAAAATATGCTATAACATTGAGGTATAGCGATGAATTTTACTTCCCATTTTATTGGTTTTAAGACGCGATCCTCTAAATTTTGCGTTTTCACAAATACAACTTTTGAGACAAGCAAATTTGGAGATTTATTTCAATAATTATAGAAAACTTAAATTACAGGAATTTCCTTTTAATTCTTTATTTTTATTATTAATACATTTAACGTTTCGTATTCGGAAAAGCAATAAAAACTTATTGTAAAATGTATTATAAAAAAAATCCTTAAAATGAATTTAATACCATTTAATATTCTTTTTTTAATACATTTTTTATAAAGATTATTTAATAAATTACAAACAAGAAATGTATTCTAAACACATAGCCCTGTACATTTCGAAAAATGCAATAAATCAAACTTTCTGGGTAATTAAGGAGATTTTCAAATATATTGTCCATAATATAGTCTAATATAGTATAATATAGTCCATAATATAAAAACTCCATTCGTGAAAGAGACATATTTAAGTTTAATTTCAAGATGAAATTAAACTACTTTCTTCAAGTCTTTAAAAGTTCAAGTCTTTAGTAATATATTCGGAATGTTTTGTTTCTAAAACTGTCGTTTAAGTTTTGAAGGTTTTATGAACTCAGAACTCAAAACACACTGAGGTACTTCTGCCCCGTCGTTAATAACGACCGTAAATCGTAATTTTAAATAATTTTCAGAATTTTCTTTTTTTCTCCATGATTTTGATTTTAAAATAAAATCTTCAAAGAATCTTGAGATAAAAAGTATTTGAATATGTGGCATTAATAAAATTTTATTTTTTTACTTACCAAGTAACAGTAAATAATAGAAGAGACGGGTTTACACGTAATATAACATCATTATAAACAAACACTTATATGTAATTATAAAACTAAATTCGAAGCTAGGTGCATCTGCTCATTTGCTAGAAAAATAATGAGTGTAACTTTGACTCAACTATCGTTGAGTCAAAGCCCACAAAAATGTTCGACAAGTAAGTATGAAACTTATAATACTGTGATTCCCCTATTTCAGAATGACGAGGTTTTCTTCTTTAAATAACCTAAAATAAATCTTCATTAATTTTTCTAACTCAGAAATTTTTAACGCAATAGTCACGAAAAGCAGCATAAAATGCGAAAATAAGCGGCGACACCCCAAATACGTCTAGGCGATCCCGGGGGGGGCGCGACCCCCCGGTTGGGAACTAATCTAGGTGGATTTAATAGAAATATAAAAAAGTAAACTATCTTTAACAATAAATAGTACATTTACTTTTCAATAGTACATTTAAGTTAAATAAAGATAGAAATAGTTAAGTTAAATAAAGATAGAAATATGTAAAGCATTCTTACACATATAAAATCAGAATACAACTTACACTTATAAAATATCTAGACTGGATCCAGGTCCTAATCTACTTAATCGCATCAATGATTATCTAAAAATATGAGAAAAGAAAGGATTCATAACAAAATAACAAAAGTTAAGATTATCAGCAAACCATTATGTTATTATGTTACACCTAGGATACGTGAATTGTTTAAAAGCTCGAAAAGATATCAAACTTTTGCGTCCAATCATAAATAATATAAATGGCCCTATTAATAAGTAATCTATCATTTAAATAATTCTATGAATAATTTAAATAATGGAAATAAAACTACGATGTTAAGAATGCCTTTATGCTTAAAAAGCGTCTCTATAAATAAGAAATAGAAAATTTTTAAGATATTGACATTATAAGCTTTAATATTAAGTCCCTTTTTACAAATATTCCGTTAAAACTTATGCTTAAAATCAATGAAAATTGGAATAAAATAAGAAACAATTTTATTTACAAAAAGACAAATAAGTTTAACACAGAATATGAATGAATGTACATATACAAAACATTTTTTTAGAGCGGTTAAATGAATAGAACGGTATAAATAGTTCATTCTGATTATGAACTATTTATAATAGTTCGAAACGTCTAATGTATTGATAATCAAAATAAAAAATTAAGAGGAAAATCATAGAATTTAAAGATTCTATAATCATTATTAAAATTAAACTTAATTATTTAAATCTAATTATTATAAGTCTAATTATTTAAAAAGATTTATGGAAAATAAGAAATCGTCTCTGGTATAATAATTCTTCATTAAATTGGTTTTAAGATATTTCGTACATCAAGTCGATATCTCATTTATAACTATACTAGATACAAACTTTTAACATTTAATTAATTAATACATTTAATTTCTCTGCAACTGTCAATTCAAATGAGTTGAATAAAAAAATATTACCTAGATATTACCTTTTAAACTAGATAAAATTTGCTTTAAAATGTACTTACTTTCTTTTCAATATCTCAAACGGCTCTTAATATAAGTTCTTCCAAAATTTGCGTTATCATAAATACAATTTTTGAGACAATTAATGTGTTCTTTCAAAACTTGCGTTATCATAAATACTATTTTTGAAACAATGAAACTTGTAGAAACTATTCCTGGTGTAAAAATCTTCATAAATTCATTTTAAAATACTTCTTGTTTTAAGTTGCTATCTCATTTAGTTGTCGAAATATAAACCTTTCAAGTTTTAGCTTCTTTTTTGCAACTGTCAAGTTCGCAATGCTGAATTAAAATAATCGCAGCAGTTCAATTTACGCAAATTAAAAATTCAATCTTGGCATGTTCAAACTAAATAAAATTTGCTTTATTATGAAAAATATGTTATGATGTTAAAAACATGTTATAAAATACGTTATGAAAAATAAAAAATTATCTTTGGCAAAATAATTCTTCATTAAATTCATTTAGAAATGCTTTTTGTTTCAACTTTCAATCTCTTTTATTTATTCTTTCTATTAATAGAAATTAAAAATTCAATCTTGGCACATTTAAACTATATAAAATTTTCTTTAAGAAGAATCTAATTTCATCTCAATATCTCAATTGGTTCTTAAGATATGCTCTTCTAAAATTTTCGTTTTCCGAAATACAATTTTTGGACAATCAGATTTGGAGGGTTGTATTTAACCTTTTGCCCACCAACATTAAATTGAATTAAACGTCATTACTTACAAATTTAATTACGTCACTATTTTAAATATTTTACGTTACCAACTAGTTGAAAATCATCAAGAAAGCGCTACATTTGTAATAGATGACTATCCATTTCCTATCCAGAAAAGACTGCATTAGATGTGATATGGTAGCTAAATAAGAGAATTACGAAAAGCAGATGGTTTGAGATGGCCGAGAAGAGAAAAACAGGGAAGCACATTAAATAGGTCTTTGTCCAGAAGTAAACAAATGATGACTGAAAAGAGAACAAGAATGATGAGATATGATAATGAAGATGAGATGTAAAATGTTTCAGTGTTACTTCCAAAGTGGAAGAAACGAACTTGGAAACAGAATATTTCGGTCTTGTTGCCTAAAACGAACGTAAAAAGATATTGGCAAACTATTTAAACAAAGAAAACTGCCTTAGTATATATTTTCATCCCAAACAATTCATGCATACTACCACCGGCGAAGCATATACTGGAAACTATGGTGATGACAAAAAAGACACAAACCAATTTATATTAATACAGAAACCGCAAGTTAAACAGCATAATTTGTAATGTATGCACAACCAAACAAGACTACGTTAGATGTGACTGCCAAAGATAACAAAGCTCAGTGCGGTCAAGAAGATGGATTGAGGACATAAAGAGAATTACGAGCAGATAATTTTTTTAACAATTATGTTCGAAATTTGTCCAAAATTGGAAGAATTCTGAAATTAACACATTCTTTATTAAATTGATTTTAAAATACTTCTTATTTCAAGTTGATTGAGAAAATCACGTAAATACAAAAATGTTGCATCTAGTCTATAAGTTCATGTTTCATAAAACTAACACACATCTATATATATGTTGATACAACTCCAAAACTTTTATTCCAAAAGTGATCCAAATCTGAAAAGATTATATTCCAAAATTGACTAAGTACAAGCTTATGAGCATATCCCGGAAAAAACAGTGACATATCTCAAAAATGTAATATTTGGGAAACACATATAAAAATTTAATAAGTCTTTATTACTGACATAATCTCGCAATTGTCATTTCTTTGAGTTGTGAAAGTATTCTCCTTGAGGTGCGATATGTTTATATTTATCGCCGGAATTTTCAGTAAAAAGTTGCACAAAATGTGGTTAAATGTTAAAAAAATTATGAATAGTCCGTCTACATCCTTCTATAAGTGTTATAAAATATTCGCTAGCATGTTCAACATTAAATTTGGAAATCCACATTCGGACTATGTTCCTTCTGCGAACAAACACAGTTAGAGATTACATTAGTTTATTAGAATCAAGATATGTTGACGTCAATCCTGCAAATAGACCAAAAACCTTGGGACTGTTCTCCGATTCATTCCCAAAGCAGAACAAGAACAGGGCTGTTATTTTTATACTACTGTGACATGTACAAAACAGTATCTTTACCGAAATTGGACGCATGCGAAGATAAAAAATTGCATGTGAACAGTACTTATACTTGTTCTCTGCTCTCACATAGTGCTTTGAAAAGTAATAATACGAATCTCACAAATGCATTAAATAATATATGAAAAACGCCGTCCATAAAAAAATTATCGTGCAAAAAAATTATTCAAAATTTTTGAAATATTGGGCAAAGGATATAAATGATACTTAATATTTGTGTATTAAATACCTATTATTTGGAATAAAGAAGTAAAAATAATATATTAATCCTAAGTATTCATGTAGTCACATAAAGTAGATACATAGACTACATAATATGATATTTAATAATAACATATTCATACTGAATGTGTTATATGTTGTGTCCGTCCGAAATTTCGGTTTCGATTTCGGCCAATTTCGGTCTGATATAGGAATTTCGGCAATGTTTCGGTTTCGGCTGTAATTTAGCCGAAACCAAAACTACGCCCATAAAGATTAATTGCGATATGTTTAAACCTATTTCTTGTGATATATTGTATTAAAATATCTCTTTCTGCCACCAACCAGTGTTCCTAGTGAACACTGATTAGTTATTGAGAGCAGTAACTCCTATAGTCACATCATATAGTATTATATATCATATAGTATTAGTAATTGCTATTTAAAATACGTTAACAGTTTTTTTATAAGGTTGCGTATCCCAACGTGCCTCAATTTTTGTCTAACTACACGAAAATATGATCCATCACTATCATTGTACACAGCACAACTAAAACTAGAGCCAACACTAACTAGAACTAGACCTAACACTAAAACTTGAAAGATTTGGGTTTAGTCGTACATCTCTTAAGACGGAACCGAACCCGCCCCAATCTAACTCCAGAACCAATTGTAGACCTAAAACAAGAAACATTAAAAGTCATTAAGATTTCAACATTAAGATTTCGCCGTCTTCAGAGACGTACGGTGAAACCCTGATGTTTCTAGATTTAGAAACATATTTCTGAAGCTAGATTGTAAGCCTTAGTTCTAGAAGAATTTAAAACTTCTTCAAAATTCAGCTTCGGTCGGACACTGGTTATATACAACTTTTACAGACATTCAGTAACATCTACGAATAATTATTTTGGACATAGTGACTTTTGAAAAACTATTTTTCAACTAATGAGATATAAAGTTGTAACTGTTTAAATGTAAAATCAATAGTTGGACGTATTTTACTATTATTCTGAAGAATAAATAACCGTGTCTTACAAGTAAGGACTTCAAGACCCGAAGAATCGAGCACTTTGGCTTCATAAGTTATGTGTATGAAAATCTCTATATAAATCAAATGCGCTTATTTTGTTAACGTTAATGTGACGTCTCCTTCAAGCGTTAATTTGGAGGCTAATTCATGCGTAATAACTTGATTCCGTATTTCTAACGGGCCTTTAAGTACTAAAATGAGATAAAATAAAACATAGTTTGATGTAAAGGAAGTTTGTGCCTACCATGCGTTAGAATCATAAATTTAGATCTTTCAACGATCCTTTTAGCAGAATAATGCGCAGTAAATATAGTCATTAAAAGGCGAACGACGTATACTTACGACATATTTATTGGTAAATTTACTCTTTTTTCCTTCTTTACGAAGGAAACGGCTGAAACAGAGTTTATAAGATCGTATCTAGAAGTCGTCGCTTTTGCGTATATCTAGCCGGAATATAGTAAATAAACGGGACCTAGACATTCATGTGTCTGGCAAAATATCAAATGACTTAATATCGGGAACAATACTAAAACTTGAAAACTAAATAACGAACGCGGGCGATAAAATCTAAAAATAACGGACGGCTGGGAAACGTAAATATTTTCCGTAAAATTCGAAATGACCGCTACAGAGTGAACTTTTACGATAGACCCTAAAAACGCGGCGGCGAATTTTTGTCAAATACATTTTGACGCTGTTTGTTTTCCAAACACATTATGTGGATTCGAAATTGTGCGATGGACGGAAGGGACGGTCTGTTTTCTCGAAACGGCTATTTATAAATGTAGGATAATACCTCGTTTCTTTAAACGGGTACGTGAAACGGGATCAAAACGAAACGAAAGAAATGCGTAATAAATTAAAAGACGAACGGGTTATTTTCGAACCGAACGACCGAACATATGGCCGCGAAGGTATATAATTAGCAGACGGGACCAACTTTCAAAACAGAGTTACAAAATGAAAAGTACTCTTTTAAGCTGCCGGTCGCATCCACTAAGTCATTTCCTCTTAAAAATTGCGTAATTTACGACGACGCAAAATATAAATCTGGAGCAGACCAAGTTTCGACACACAAAGACATTTTGCAAATCATAACACCTGCATTCATCTTAATGCGATTCGGTAAATAAACTTAGATACGGCATTCAAAATATTTCGTTGATGTTTGCGAACAATTTCCTGGTATTCGTTATCTGAACCGTTTTAGAAAATGGTTCTTATAAATTCAAGGAGCCTTTATCAAGAGGGGAGTTATAGCAGCATACAAAACGTTGGCACGTAACGAATAATTCTTAAATCTATAAGTGTAGCGTGTACGGTGGCTTCTTCTACATAAATGTCTGCATGCAGGAGCGTACGGACCAAAGTTGTTTACCGCATATCTAACGATTTCCTCAGACTTGACCTATGTCGACTCCTCGTAGGCCAGCTTTAGACGGGAATAGTTTCAGCTAACTATTCTTAGCAAACGGTTGTATCACAGCGCGTCTTGCGGCTGGGCATTCTACATCATTCGACCGCCTGTTTATTTATAATGTCCCGGTGAATTGTGCGTAAGAAGCGACACTACCTTCCATTTGACCAAATAACGCACACGCGACCGTCCAAATACGGCGTGACGTCGCATCATTTCCCGGATGTTAACGCGCTTATTTTAGAGACGAAATAGTCTCGTCCGGAACGCAATAAGTCTCGATTTTTCGTTTCGATCGCGTTACAGAACCGAAACGGCACCGAATTTGAAACGGGACGAATAGATTCCGGCTAAAAATGCTGAAATACGACGCATGCAGGAAGAATATTAAATCGTACGGGTTTGGCTCGTAAAATGTGAAAAGCAAAACTCTACAAACAGGGCTGAAACATAATGCATATGCGCCCTCTATGAGACCACCGCCGCAACGTGCAAACCCTACAGACGAACTGCTCCCACTGGTCGCATCAGAGGAAATTAAAATTGCGTTTGCTTATAAATTGGATATTTTGATGTTACTGCGGAAACTATAAGAAAAAAATATCTAACTACCATTTCAATCACAATATATTATATTGCAGCACAAGATTTGATTTGATTTTAAAAAATTATAACAACGAAGTTTACGGGATATAAGAAATTATTTCTGGCATAACAACATGTTTCTTAGTTTGTATTACTATCTCATTTAGTTATTGAAAAAATAAACATTAAATGTTTTATTTTCTTCTTTAAAACTGACAATTCGCAGAGTTGAATCAAAACAGAAAAAATCGTTGCAAACCAATTTACACAAATTAACGATTCAATCCTGGCATATTTAAGCCAGATAAAATTTGTTTTAAAAAGCTTCTAATTTCATAGCGCTATATCAATTGGTTTTTAAGACATGAGCTTCTAAAATTTGCATTTTCATAAACACAATTTTCGAGAATATGAAACTTGGAGAATTGTGTTTTAAAAATAATAACAACGAGATTTATGGAAGATAAGAAATTGTTTTCTAACTAGACAAAAGTAAAAAATTATTGACAAAGTTTGGGGTTTTCAAGTATAGGAAATTTTCCTTAAGGCTTCAATAATTTTTTTATGGAATTAGCATAAAAAAATTATTATTATAACGAATAATTGTATATAAGATATTACTTTGAAAATGGTTTTGTTTGTGGGTTAAACCAACTTCTTTAGATACCTTTTAGGAATAAGTTTCAAGCACTGAAATCATCCGATTGACGATTGACGAAAGTACGTTCAAACCAAACAAATATAAGAATGTAATTTTTCATCACGGAAATTAAAAAAATCTTTACATTTTCACACGGAACTTCTTTTCATTACATGATATTGACTTAAAGTTTTGAGAATTTCTCTACTAATGATATGTTTCTAAGGAGGGCCATAATGAACCATAATTTGAGATATAACAAAAATTCTTCAACTACACTTTGATAATTACAAGAATTTTTCATTTTCATCTGGGATACTGATTATTAATCTGGGGTTTTCAATGATATGATAAATTCTTCAAAAGTCAAAATGGCCGATACAACATAGAGAATTAAAAAAATTACACAAAGCTTTTCATAACAACAAGGGATTTGTTGTTATGTATGGCTTCTGGAAATCTAATTCCACATATTATTATAGCAGATAATAGTGTGTAAGAAATTACTGTGCAGTTTTCAGAAGGAGCATAGGGGACAAGTAATAAGGATATAGGGGATTCAGAGCACAGCATACTAGAAAGTTCTTATATCTAGGTTGTATCTGGTTATGGACTAAGCGTTTATGATTCATTGCCAACAATAGTACTGGATGAAATCTTCTACCATTCATTTTGATTTTTGAGTTATGAAAGAGTTTACAATAAAATTCAACAATTCTGATATTTTAGAGATATTAATAATGAATAGTTTTTTGTATATAAGTCCTCTCCATGGATTTTAATTTTAGAGTTTTACTTAGCAAATTTTGGAGATTTTTGACATTCCCCCAGAGTCCCTTTATTTAGGTTGTGTTTGGTTATGGATTAGTGTTTATATTTCATTATAACTTTTTGCATTCATGTAAACTGTATGCCTCTGTCAATTGTAGTTTTTTAGTTGTGTTTGATTTCTACGTTGAAACCCTAAAATTATGATATTTTGGAGTTTTTTCCGGCATTTTTGCAATCTTCTTAAATCAAAGCATATACCTATTGCATGAACGCAATTTCCAAATTTGAACGATCAGGACAGTGTTGATCTGAAACCCAGCGCCTCGCCTGCAAGAGACGTCGGCGAAATGAGACAAAATCGTTCCTTACACGTTGCAGTAAAGACACAAAGTTTTCTAGAAGTAGATTTTCTCCCAAAACGCCGAGGTTGCTAGCGGAGGAGGTGGCACAATTCTCCAAAATGGACGATTTTGTGTAAACATTTCAAATCCAACACCTTATATTCCTTAGTAAATGTATCGAGTCTCCTAAAAGACGATTTTATTCTCACTCTGCCGAGATTGCCTGCGGGCGAGACGATACAATCTTCCAAAATGGACAATTTTGTGTAGACATTCCAAATCCAGCGCCTCACCTACAAGCGACCTCGGTGATTTGAGCTGAAGTCACTCCTTGTATAGCTTGAGAGATGATTTTATTTCCACATCGCCGAGGTCGCTTGCGGGCAAGGTGTTACAATCCTAGACGATTTTGTGTTATATTTAAAATCCAGAACCTCGCCTGCAAGCGACCTCGGCGAAGTTGGACAAAATCGTTCCTCGCACATCTTACCCAAGATAGAAAATCTTCTAAAAGAAGATAGTCCCCCAGAAAGCCAAGGTCGGTTGCGGAAGAGGCGCTACAATCCTCCAAAATTGATGATTTTTTGTCGATTTGTCAAATTTGGCGCCTTCCAAAACGCCGAGGTAGCTTGCGGGCGAGGTGCTAGAATTTTCGAAATTTAGAGTAGGAAACCAATTTACGCAAATTAAAGATTCAAAATTGACACATTTAAATTAGAAGAAATTTGCTTTAAAATACTTCTAACTTCAAAGCGATATCTCAATTTCTTCTTAAGATACGATCTTCCAATATTTGCGTTTTCGCAAATACAACTTTTGAAATAATCAAACTTGGAAGGTTGTGTTTGAAAAATAATAACACCAACATTTATAGAAAAGAAGAAGTTGTCTCTGGCATAATAATTCTTTATTAATTTCATTTTAAAATACTTCTTATTTCAATGCTTCTTTTTGATATCTCATTTAGTTATTGAGATGTAAAGTTATAATGTTTTATCTTCTCCTTTGCAACTATCAATTCATAGAGTCCAATAAAAAGAAAAACACGTAGCAAATCAATGTACGCAAATTAAACATTCAGTCTTGGCACATTTTATCTAGATAAAACTGGCTTTAAAAAGCTTGTAATTTGGTAGCGACATTCTAAAATTTGCATTCTCTTAAATACAACTTTTCAAACTTGGAGAGTTGTATTTGAATAATAACAATGAGATTTATAGAAGATAGGAAGTTATCTCTGGCATAATAGGTTTATTCGGGCAGTGGCAAAACCAATTCAAAAATTTGGAGATGCATGCGCAGTATGATAAGGCTTTTCAAGCAGTAAATAAACCCCGGATTCTAAAATTTTCTACCACTAGTCATGTGTTTGATCAGAATATAGGATATCAGAATATAGTTTGGTACCGGTTAGGTATAAGTAATTTGTACAATTTGCGGACTTTCGAAAAATTGTTGACGGATTGTGTATTGTCATTCACAGTGGATACTTTGATAGTTTGTTAGTAATAAACATGCTATGTTTAGAGGATAATACGATTGATTTTTATTTGTAAAAACAGAATATTTTCGTAATCGACTCAAAATTGTTCTTAACCTAGTACCAATAATCATTGGTCAGTTTTCGTTCAAGACTTCTGTAGTTTTGAACCGCTCCTTTTTGCACACACTTATTACAAATTAAATATAAAAAAGGCTAAAAGGATCAGAGCGTTCTGAGTTGCTCGTCATAGATACGATTGTAGCACGACGTACGCTTTAGTGCATCTCACGTGTTTTAAATGAAAATCTGCACATGACGACAGCATGGAGATGTAGTCGCGATTTCGTCATCGTATGCAGATTTTCCTTTAAAAACACGTGAGATACACTAAAGCGCATGTCGTCCTACAATCGCGTCTATGACGAGCAGCCTCGTGTATAGACTTTATAACAAAACGTTTTATTACATATTAAACGTTCACAATTTTACCACAAATGATACATTCAATAATAATACAATCTATCCTCCTCCACCAGTTGTACACACCCTCGATTCCTTGCCATAACCATCTCCGTTATCCATTTTCTGTCCTCAAGATTTTGAGAAAGGAGGCTCTCCCAAAATCTTGTCCATCGATACCTGCCTCAACTCGTTTGACCCTCAGCATATACTCCATAGTTTCGCAGTAATCTCCACATCGATCGACCGACTCTTTACTCATTTCTACAATCTGGAAAGTCCCCTTCCACCCGCAGATATCTTCTTCGTCACTATCTCACCATACCTCACATTGTATTTCCTTTGCGATATCTATGACCTTATGTCATGCATCTGTACATACCTATGCCTTAGTTCTCTCCACATATCCCCTCTTTTCGCCCCTCTGTCTTCTGTGTTAGTTATTGAATATTATAATGTCCCTCTCCACCTCCATGTCCAGACATTAATCTTTCATTCTTGGCTTCTCTCCAGCACCATCTCAGGAACCTGCAATGCGGTCTTTTTTCTATCCTCTCCTCGTACTTCATTACTGTTCTACCAGCCTATACCCTTACTGCTTCCATTTTAACCTCGTCCTCACAATATACCCTGGAGTCTCTGCCACTAACCCTAGTACCTACTTCCAGTACTTTGTATATACCTTCTCCGGCATTCACTCCATCCCCATACTGATTGACCAGTGCGAATAAGAGAATAACACTACAAGAGTATGGTTACTCAGTATTTATGGAACATTTTCGATTAAGTAGAATAGTTAGTAAAGATCTAGTAAATTCATTTAAAGACAGCCAGTGCTACAGTTATCAAGCCGTAGAAAATGGAAAATTTACGGAAAAACAGCATATATTAACATTTTTGTTGTTTGCTGGTCATACATTTCGTATAATCCCGTATAAATGGACAACTGACACTCACTTCTTAAAGTTAGGTTAAGCCATATCATCTATAATTTCGTTTTTTATTTTTACTGTTCGAACTGTTATTAAATATGGTACTAGTTCGCAATTAATTACCAATTGCACATGCTTGTTCCACAATCCATAATTCCATATAATCTAATATGCAATTGTCTGCTCAGACAAACCTAATAATTCTTTATTAATATCCTTTTAAAATGCTTCTTATTTCAAGTTTATATTTCATTTAGCTATTTAGTAGAATTTTTAAAGTTTCTTCTTCTCCTGTAAAACTGTCAATTCACATAGTTGAATAAAAAAATTGTAGCAAACCAATTTACGCAAATTAAAGACTCAATCTTGGTACTTTTTAACTAGATAAAATTTGCTTTAAAATGCTTCCAATTTCAAAGCGATATTTCAATTTTGTTTATGATACGATCTTCTAAAATTTGCGCTTCCATAAAACTTTTGAGATAATCAAATTTGCAAGGTTGCGTTTGAAAAATATTAACAACGAGATTTATGGAAGGTAAGAAGTTGTTTCTGGCGCGGCATAATAATTCTTTATTAATTTTATTTTAAAATGTTTTTTATTTCTAAAAGAATATTTTTTGCCAAAACGCCGAGGTCGTTTGTGAGCGAGGCGGTACAATCTTCCAAAATGGACGATGTTGTGTAAATATTTCGAATCCAGCGTCTCGCCCGCAAGTGACCTTGGCGATTTGAGGCGAATCGTTCCTTGCATACCTTAGTCAATATATAAGGTCTCCTAAAGATGATGTACCACTCTGCCAAAGTCGTTTTCGGGCGAGGTGCTACAGATAGATTATATATATTAAATTAGATACATTTAAAATCCGCGCCTCGCCGCACTTCGCGACCTAGGCGAAGTGGATAAAATCGTTCCTTACATGCCTTAGTAAAATACAAAGTTTTCTAAAAGAAGATTCTTCCGTAGAATGCGGAGGTCGTTTGCGAGCGAGGCGCAAAATTCAATCCTCCAAAATTTTTCGTAAAAGATTTCGTATCGATTTACGCAAATTAAAGATTCAATCTTGGCACATTTAAACTACAGTGGGTCACTTAAGTATTTGCACTGGACCAATATACTAAAAAAAAGCTCAACAGCATATGAAGCGTTATTTTTTTTACATTTTCTCTAATCGGATACATGTTCTGAGAAATAGTATACATTTGAAATAATTAATAAGTATTTTCCGAATGCAATATTGAGTAAAATCTGAAATACGATGTCACAAAAGTATTTGTACACTAGTATTTCAGACAAGTCTAGACACACACAGAGGCCGAAGCTTTAGTTGTACATCAATTTGTTAAGATAACATCCCTACAGACGCGTGCTGATAAATAACCTTTCATATCGTATCAGTGTTTGAGTAAAAATGCCGAAAACTAAAGAATTGTATATTTCGGAAAAAGTACAAATTATAGGCTTGTTTAAAGAGAAGAAAAGTTTGCGATAAATTGCTAAAATTATTAAACGGCCACATTCTACTGTTCGCTATATAATTACCAAGTTTAACACCAGCAAATGTTTAAAAAAACATACATCGCTCGACGACCAAGAATACTAAGCAATCGTGAACAACGGGAGATTCTGAAGGAAGTCCAAAATAATCCCAAAATTCGTAAAGCCGGTTACCATGGAAGAGTAGCACGTAAAACGTCGTTCATAAGTGAGCGAAATCGACTTAAGCGTCTACGGTTTGCAAATGAATATGTGAATAAACCTCTAGACTTTTGGAAGAATATTATTTTTAGTGACGAGTCAAAATATAACTTATTTTCATCTGATGGACGATAAATGATTTGACGAAAAGTTGCATGTCGTACAATGGGGTGAGAAATTTACACTTTTTTTGATGACATTATGTAAATTGAAGAAAATTTCCAAAGAAATAACAGCCAAATTGGTAAAGCCCATGTGAAAACGATTACAATCCGCTATAAATGCTAACGGAATGCATACGAAGTATTAGATAGTTGGTTTAAGAGGCATCTGATTTAATTTGGTAATGTGTACAAATACTTTTGTGATATCAATAATTTCATTATCTTTAAAAATTCATAAACTGTTTATTTTTTTATGTTATTAAGAGTTCTGCTATTGTTTTCATTTGTGTAAATAAAATATAGTTTAAAATTTGACTTTGTTTTCTTCCTTTGCAATTTCTATTGAAAATATTAGGTGTACAAATACTTAAGTGACCCACTGTAGGTAAAATTTGCCTTAAAAAGCCTCTAATTTCATAGCGATATCTAAATTGGTCCTCAAGGTCTTTATTTTACAACAATTAAACTTGATGAGTTGTGTTGAAGAAATTATAACAACTAACTTTATGGAAAATAAGAAATTATCTTTATCGTAATGATTCTTCATTAAATCCATTTTAAAATGCTTTTTGTTTCGAGTTGATATCTCATTTATTTACTGAGATATAACCTTTTACTTTTATAATCAAAGTTCTAGGATTGTGTAAACAAAAAATTATAACAACGAAGTTTATAGATAATAAGAAATTATCTCTACCATAATAATTATTCCTTAAATTCATTTTAAAATGCTGCTTTTTACACGTTAATATCTTATTTGATTTTTAAAATACGCATTTTTTTTCGTTTCAAATTCGTGTTTATTATATTTACCTTAATTAAATAATAATTGTATATTTTCTTTTTATTTTCAGATATTAACACAATGATTAACCCCGAACGATTTCAGCAAATTCACCGCGACAACAGTCTCTCTTTGACCTGGAGAAACAGTTGTCCCCCGTGACCACGGCAATCCCTTGATCAAGGATTTCCCCTAAAATTGTTCGGCCGTTGCTAATTTGTGTTAACAATAATATTTTAACAACAACTTCTTGTGTCAAAGTCGTTGCTAAAATAATTTCTTTAAAGGCACTCTACGAAGAATTCCACGATTTCGATCTTTCGCTTTGACGGATTAACCGCTTCCTTTGTGGAGCTTATAACGTAATTTTGTATATATAAGGAAAGTTAACTATTAAGGCGAGGGTTCCACAAAGAGACCGATTAAGTTTCCGTGCTTGGTAGTTCGTGATGCAAGGTACCGACGAGGCTCTAGTGTTTTAGTTGATAAGATTAATTATCTGAAAGAAAAATAAGAATGATTTTTTTGAAATAAAGAAACCCTCTGATTGTAGACTTGTAATTAAAAAAAATAAACATGGTAACGTTTGTAACATAGATTAAGGGTTAAATTTAGCGAGAGGATATTTTCAATACGAAAAAAATGTGAGTGCATGAGAATATTTAACTACATAAGCATGTTATTTGATAAGATATACAAGTTTTTGCGTACCTTCATATACTCAATATAATTCATATACGTAAGAGAAATTATTAATTCGGGATTTAATTAATCGTCCGTCTAAAAAAAACGCCCAGGGATCAGTGACGATGATTCTTGTAGTCCAGTAACGGCCTAGTATACAGCAAATATACGAGTTACATTTTTAAGCTAACCGCTAAAAGCTCGCTTGAAATGCATACGTATTTGTACCGTCGGTAAAAAAAGAGCTTAGCCAGCCGAAAGTACAATATTAAAAAAGATTATTTTAGATTGTAGTTTCTTTCTCCTTCGCCACGCGCCTCATAACCTTTCAAAGGCGGATTGTTGGTTGACAAGCAGCTTTTGTTTCTTTTAGTTACAATAAATCGTTGATATATTACAATGAGCGAGCAATAATTTGGCTAGTGATACGTTACACACGGAGTAGCGAGATAGAATAGGTCCCTCTATACAAGGGATTATCCATAATAGTGTATAGTGGCCTTTCTTTCAATTACGATTTACCGCATGGCTCAATATTATATCACTCTTTACGGACATATTGTAACGATTTAATGCTCGATTGTACAATGTATTTATTCATTATACTCTGGAAATAAAATGGTTTGAGAAATTTACTTAACTCTTTTTTTAAATTTTATTTACCAAATCCTTATAAACATAAGTGGAAGTAAAGCTAAAGCTTCGGCATTGCAGATTTCGCAACTGAAATACGAGCATCCGTATCGCAGTTTCATTATCTTATTGAAACCTTTAAGGGTGGTTAGGTTAGACGAAGTGGCGACGGAATGTGACGAAATGTGGTAAACAGTGGGCCGCCGGTTAAAACGATCCGGGGTCATATTAGGACGACCCTATCTCATTCACAGCCAGCGGCCATGCGAACGCATTACGGATATTTATGGGGCGAAGGATTATCAAGAAAAGGCGGGTCGCCAACCATCGATTTTTCAACATGTGATAGTGTCGACGACAGCAAAGAATGTATTAATATCAAACATTAGCGTGGTACAGACGTAGTCTTTGTCTTAATTGTCACTCAAATATTATTAAGGTGCAAAAAATAGATTAAATTTATTTTATTAATACAGATTAAGTTTATTGTAATCAAACTGAACATTTTCCAAGTTTATTAATGTTTTTACATATCCATTTTTTTTGTATATTTCATATTTTTGAAATTTTGTATAGCTTATGTTAATCCATTAAATTGGTTTTTTGTCAACAGTTCTTTATGTTCTTCAAGTAAGTTTCCGCAAGCAGTACTTATTTAGTGTTTTATTAGCACTATCTAATCATTCAGTTAATTAATATTAGCATCCAGTCTGTTGCCAGTACTCTCTAATCTTCTCCAAGCAATATTTAATTGCAGTCTATTGCCATCTATTAGCTTATTTGTTATCATTAACTGTATTTAGTTTTCTGCCAGCAGTTCCTAACCTCCTAAATGTAGTAGATAATATCTGGTTTTCTACTAAGCCTCTAGATCTAGTGTTAGTTCTAATTTTACCTCAATTCAACTATACAGGATTGCCAAATCAGTTTGTAAAGTACTCTATTTCAGAAATTATTCATTACAGCGACCTTCGTTAAAAAGATGTCCAGATACACGGTTAAACGCAACCCAACATAATCTTGTTTATTTTAACTGTAGTAAAGCTAAAACTGACACTAGATTTAGAATTAGAATCATTCGGGCTTAGCCATCTTGAGAGATGTACAGCTAAACCTGAATATATCTAGTTCTAAATCTAGAGTTAGATCTAATAAAAGAGGATATAAAACTAGAACTAGCACTAGACCTAGAAGTAGAAAGTTTTGAATTTAGACGTGTTGTAAAATACTTCGTTAAAAAGATGCCTTCATGTATACGGCTAAACCTAACCCAACCCAACCTTGTGTATTTAAACACAAATTTAAAGCTGGAACTGATATTGGACCTAGAATTAGAATCATTTAGGTTAATTCGTTTTGGCAGATGTACGGCTAAACACAAATGTTTGTAGTTCTAGATTTACAGTTAGATCTTATGATATAAAACTATTTTAAACACAACACTAGAACTAGAAGTGAAAAGTTTTGGGTTCAGCCGTACATATTCAGACAAAAATTTCCACTGTTACTTCCAGTTTTACTTCAATTCAAATATACAAGGTTTTCAAGTCAGTTGCTAAAAAACGGTATTTTCTCGAATTTTATCCGCACTCGAATCTAATCCAAACCCTGATTTTAAGAATGTATTATGGTAGAAAAAGTTAGTTTTCAAATGTAATCCGCATCTATCTTTGTACAATCTGACGGCGACGAAGTACTCGTTATGTTTACAACTATGTTTCTTTTTCCAGTTAGCGCAGATGCACATAAGAAATGGTAGATATTTCCATAAGTAATGGAACAAACCACCTATCAAACTATTCTTGATTTATGCGCAACCAAAAGGTAGCTATTACAGGCTATGAGACACCGCGTAAAAAATTTATTATACTAGAAGGGCGGTTTCCTGAAATTGACAAGGCAATTTGCTGGTTCATAGCAGTGCCGGTCTAAACTTAAAGGCTATTAGGGCCCTATTAGACGCCTATTTAGCCCTGTGGCGCCAACTCCTAAAGAGACGACTGCAATGAAATGATGTTCCCATCATACATGTAGCCAGTGTCCCCTCTGTGATACGGACCTTTTTTGAAATTGAATTTTGTATAAAAAGGGACTCAGTCATTTCATTCATCTAACCCAGCTCTGCGCTGAATATCGTAGGACTCTGGTTCAAATATAGTGGGTTGGGTTGGGTTAAGTTGGGTTATGTTGAGTTTAGTGGTGCACCTGAAGAAATTTTTTTAACCTCAACAATGAATACTTTCCAAAATAGAGTACTTTTCAAACGTGTAAATATTTTAATTTCCAGGATAGGATAGACAATCAATACATTCGAATATTTCGATTCTGTATTGAATCTCCAATAATGGAGATGTACTGTTTCAGAGCTACTCGCATTATCATATTGCCGTTTTATAGACATTCGCAATTTGACACAAAGCCTGCTTTTTTCTCAAATTAGCAAACATTTGACAAATTATAATTTTGCGCCTTAACAATACCTCCATTCGGCGCATTAGCCGCACTGTCCAACTCTTGCTAGCTCTGTCTTGTCAATTTCAGGAAATCATTTTTCTGGCCTTGTAAATTTTTTGGTAGATGCCTCATAGTCTGTAATAGCTGCCTTATGTTTGTACATAAACGAAAAACGTAGTTTGTTCCAGTATTTATAGAAAAATCTACCATTTTTTATACCAAACGTTAAAAACTGAGATAATTACCAACAAGGGAACAAGATACTAAAAATCGATACAAATTGGAGAAAACTAGAAGTCACCTATCTAGGTATAGGAGAAGCTCTTCTTCCTTTTTGTTGTCATTCTTCCATAATTACGCTGTTATATATAATTATCTTTAACACTTTCAAATTTAGTTAAGTGCACCTGTGCCAACTGGCCAAAAAAGTATACTTGTGAATACAGCAAGCATCTTGTCGTTTTACTACCATCAGATTATACAAAGATAATGCTGATTATATTCTACCATAACACATTCTTAACATCACAATAGAAATAAAAGCAGAACTAATACTAGACCTAGAAGTGGAAAGTTTTGGGTTTAGCTGTGCGTCATGAGACGCACGGCTAAACTTTGTAAATATTTGAATATTTGTTTTTAGATGGGGTATATAAACAACATTTAGTCCAATTACTCATTCATTAAATTAATAACATTTAGACTTTTGCTATCAACATCCATTCTCTTGCCAGTAGTCTCTAATCTTCTTCAAGCAGTAACTAATTTTCTTATAATCATAGCCAGTCTTCCATTAAAGGTGTCTTATCTACCATTAACAGTATCTAGTCTTCTGTCAGTAGTTCCTAGCCTTCAATGAGTAGTCATGTAATGCAATACATGTAGTATTTAGTTTTCTATTAGCAGTATCTAGTACTCTGGGAACAGTACGGTAAGTACTAATAAATAAATCACGAAATATCAAAATTACATGTTATTTCTTAGTCAAGTATACCACCGTAAGTACTAAAACTGGTGGACAAAAACTTTCAGAATGAAAGAAAGTGGTCCTAATGTATCAGGAAGCCATGTGAGATATATATATATATATCAATGGAGTCCAATGATATAGCATTAATCACAAAATATTAAAATTAGAGGATTTTTCATAATCAAGTATACCGTACAAAACAAGAACAGCACAAAACTGTTCGACAAAATCTTTCAAAATGAGAGAAAAATCATTTTATATTTACTACTTATGACTACTTATTTACTACTTATGACTTTTATCATCAGGTTCCATATGATATAGTGTGTACTATAGCAGTATCTAATCTCCTTCCAATAATATTTAGTCTCCTTCCAGCAGTAATCAGTCTCCTTTAAGTAATTTTCTTCTTCTAAGAACTATTCAACATTTCATGTATCATCGGTTTGCAAGGTTAATGCACCGCACGGGAAACTGGTAAAGTTTTTACAATAATATCCCTGGTATAAAGTTTTGTATTCTTGTTACAATCTGATTTCAAGTATTATAACCAAAATAGAAATGTTTGTTGAGTATCTGAAATTATGTTTCCAAAACAAATCAATTTAAAAGAAAACATTTTAAGCTGTAAAATATTTTCTGTAAACCATTTAAGACCTTATGCCAATTTAAGTTCCACTTTACCAAGTACAAATCCTCCCCCATTTATTTTCAATAAAGGCACTTTCGGTGGGGTATAGTTCATCCCTGGACCATATATCACAGCGGATGACGTTCCACTCAGATTTTGCCGAAAATACTCGGCCCGCACTAATTCATAATTAATTAGCCTCCTTCCTAATCGCCCGAATTTCCGCTCTAATTAGAGAAGTTTTCCCGCTCGAATTACAAGTAACTATCGAGTTATTGAAAAATGTTACAAGTCGACTTTGAAATGCGTTCATACAGGCAACATAACAACCATATCTGTTAAATAAGTTACATACACTTCTTAAGTGTTAATACAAAATGAAATTATTCACTGTGAAATTGAGTTATATAATATAATCATTTAATAAAAAAGGATATAATTGAATTTACTAATTAGTAAGTATGTTGAAGGTGTAAATCGTGCGTAATATTTGACACAAGACTCATTAATTAAATGTCAAATGTTATGGAAATTAAAATGAATTTCGACATTTAATTTTTAAAGCCCACCAAATTTAACCTTGTTGATCCTTTCTTTAATTAAGTTACGCACTATACGTAAATTATAAAATTGTTAATTTCAACTTAAAATATTCACATGATTATAAATTCAACTTCAATGCCATTGTTTCGAAATACGTCCTATGAATACTTCGAATGGAAGACAAGAGTTTTTGAATTAATTTTATATTAAAAAGTATCCGGACAGAATCGATACAGAACGAGCGTCAACTAGAATTTAAAGAGGAAAAAAATAATCGCTGTGCTTGGTCGCTGATCACATTTCGACACAAAACACTTTCACTTGTTATAGTTTACCATTTTAGATTGAGTTTATAGGCCGATCAAGAAGCAGCGTTTCGTCTATGCCTATCTTGTCGAGTGTTTTTGTTTCTTAGTTACACGTGCAGACCAATAGACCACGAGGGGGGCTGCTATGAACGGAACAGAGTTCATGTCCTCTTTTTGACAACAAAAAGTTGTGGCGGTGGTGGTGGTGGTACAGCGTCGGCCTAGGAAGCCGAAGAAGCGGGAGATTTTGCAGAAACACACCAAGTTCTAACTAAGAACTCATGAAGTGCTTACGAACCGGCGTTCGTTTTGTTATCAGTTAGTGCTCGGCAATTGTTGATTGCGCACGTTTATCAACAGATAACAGTAAGTTTAATCGAATATAATTTATTTAACATCAATTAGAGAGGATTATTAATATTAAGAATAAGTGTAAGTATAATATTTATATACAGTTTTGAAAAGAGAAACTTTCCTACTTTAACCGATAGAAAGAATTAAGGCATCATTCAAAAATTTCAAAAATCTTTCAAAACATCAAAACCATAAAAGTGGTGCTTTTGGAATTCTTGGAGATTCTTAAAAATAATAGGAAATATTTAGATAGCCCTCGCAAAATCTTTTTACATCTTCGTACGTCTTTGTAAATCCCCGAAAGTTGTTGCCAAATGAATACAAATTTTTGAAACGTCTTTAGAACTTTCTAAATATCATTACAAACTCCCAAAAAATCGTGGCCTTGAAATTTCGGGAAATATTTAAGAACTAGGTATGCTCAAAAATCCTTAGACATTCGTGAATGTTCTCAACGATTTCTAATGGTGTCATTTCGGGAACGATTCTGATTTATTTCGAACCTCTTCATAAATGCTCATTAAAAAATCGTTTGAGGTTTTTGAAAAATTTATGAAAATCCCAGAACATTGTTTAATAATTAGTAGATATTGCAATGAAAAATCCAACATTAGATTTTCATACCAATTCTGGAATATTCTGATTTGAAAATCTTTTAAAGAAATCCTTTCTAGAAAACTTAATAAACTCGTTCCTATAAGTACGAAGGCTTTCACGACCGGTGTTAATTGAATTAAAATTAGAACTAACACTAGCACTAACACTAGAACCATCACTAGGACTAACACTAGATCTAAAACTAAAAATTTTCGGGTTTTGCCGTGCGTTTTTTGAAAAAATGTTTGACGTTTCGGATGCTATGTTGCAACCTTCTTCAGAAACTGGTTCTAACTAAGAGTTAAGAATAAGAGTTAACTAAGAGTTAGAACCAGTTTCTGAAGAAGGTTGCAACATGGCATCCGAAACGTCAAACATTTTTTCAAAAAACGCACGGCAAAACCCGAAAGTTTCTAGTTTTAGATCTAGTGTTAGTCCTAGTGATAGTTCTAGTGTTAGTGCTAGTGTTAGTTCTAATGTTAGTTCAACTCGTTCCTACTTTTTGCCAGCCATTTGGATGGTTTATATAGCATTGAAATTCTTTACTCAGCTCCTAATTGTCTTTTGATACAAGAACAGATTGACCTGTGGGAATGATTCAAATGTCGTAATAAATCATTACTAATTCAGCGGTGCTTCAGAAAATCATTAAAAATCCTTTAAGAGCTCTTGAAATGTTTTCATTTTTGTACACCTATAAAATTAGTTTTGGGGAATATCTCGAAAACTTAAGTAACTCATTCCTGCTTTTGGACACGATTTGAAAGATTTCGATAGTACTGCAATTCCTTAGATAACCCCATATATCTTTTGAAATAAGAATTAATTTTTGGGAGTGATCCAAAAGTCTTAATAAATAATTACCAATGTAACGATGCTACTGAAAATCATTAAAAAGCTTTTGCTGTTTTTGGAGGTTTGTGGAAATTCTTTGACATCATTTCTTGTGTATCTATGAAATCTCTTAAGAAGAACTTCTTGAAATCATAAGCAACTCTTTTGGACACTTTTTTGACACACTCTTTTGGATGCTTTTGGACACTTTTTGAAAAGTTTGGACAGTATTGAAGTTCCTTAGATTGCCTTCAAATATCGTTTGAAAGAAGAATTAATCTTTAGGAATGATCCAAACGTTCAAAAAAATCATTACCAATCCAATGGTGCTTCTGAAAATCATTAAAAAGGTTTTCAACAAAGTTTCCCTTTGAAAGTTTGACGAAATCCTTAGATTTATGTAGAAAGCTTAATTTTTGTATATCTATGAAATCTACTTTGCATTGTATTGAAATTCTTTAGACAACCCCTAAATATCTTTTGAAATAAGAATTAACCTTTTGTAATGGTCCAAAAGTCCTAATACATCGTTACCAATACGATGGTTCTACTAAATAACATTAAAAACGTGCCTTTGAAAGTTTGAGGATAACTTTTGACGTTTAGAAATCCTCATTTTGCCGTATACAAACGAAATCTGCTTTGTACAATTAGCAAAAATTTGTACAATTAGCAAGGTAGCATTCAAATTCTTTAGTCTGCATTCAAATATCTTTTGAAACAAAAATTAATCATTGGGAATGATTAAAAAGTCCTTACCAACTCAAAGGTGCTTCTGAAAATCATTATTAAAAGGTTTTCATGTCTTCGAAACTTTGTAGACATTTTTTGATATATCTCATCATTTTATGTATATCTATAAAACCTGTTAAGAAAAATTTCTGGAAAACTTAAGCATCGCATTCCTGCGCTTTGGACACTTTTTGAAAAGTTTAGCTAGTTCTGACATTCTTTAGACTGTCTTCAAACATATTTTGAAACAAGAATTAACTTGTTTTAAATTTTTTGAGAATGATAAAAGTCTAATTAAATCATTACAAATTCAATGATACTTAAAATCATTAAAAAGGTTTTTATCTCATGAAAGTTTGTCAAAATCAAATCTGCTTTGGGCAATTTCTGGAAAACTTAAGTAACTCTTTCTTGCTTTTTTGATACGATTTGAAATATTTATATTATATTGAAATGCTTTAAACAACTCCTAAACATCTTTTGAAACAAGAATTAATGTTTTGGAATGATTCAAAAACCCTAATAAATCATTACCAATGCAACGTACGTTACTGAAAATCGTTAAGCTGATGATATCTTTGGAAGTTTGTTGAAATCCTTTGACTTGAATAAAAAATTTCTGGAAACCTTATGCAACTCATTCCTGCTTTTTAGACACTTTTTGAAAAGTTTGGATAGCTTTGATATTATTTAGACTACCTTCAAACATCTTTTGAAACAAGAATTATCTTTTGGGTTGGGTTGGTCCATATGACCCAAAAGACCAAATAAATCATTACCAATTAAATCGTGCATCTAGAAATCGTTGAAAAGTTTTTCATCTCTTTAAAAGTTTGTCGAAATCCTTTGACCTGTTTAGAAATCTTCATTTTTTGTATATCTATGAAATCTGCTTTGGGCAATTTCTAGAAAACTTAACTAACTTTTCTTGCTTTTTAGACACGATTTGAAAACCCCTGAACATCTTTTGAAACAAGAATTAAACTTTAAGTGTGATCCAAAAGTCCTAATAAATCATTGCCAATGCTACAGAAAATCATTAATATGCTTCCGATATCTTTGAAGATTGTGGAAATCCTTTGACATATCTACAAATTCTCATTTTTTGTATATCTATAAAATCTGCTGAAAAGAATTTCTTAAAAGCTTAAGCAACTCATTCTTGCTTTTTGGATACTGTTGAAAAGTTTGAATAGCATTGAAATTTTTTAGACTGTCTTCAAACATATTTTGAAACAAGAATTAACTTTTGGAAATGATCCAAAAGTTCAAATAAATCATTACCAATACAATAGTGCTTCTGAAAATCATTCAAAAGGTTTTCATCTCTTTGAAAGTTTGTCGAAATCCTTTGACCTATCTACAAATTCTCATTTTTTGTATACCTATAGAATCTACTTCTTGCTTTTCGAACTACTTCAAAGATTTTGATAGTATTCAAATTCTTTAGGTTGCCTCTAAATATATTTTGAAACAAGAATTAATCTTTGGAAATGATCAGAAAGTCCATTTAAATCATTATCAACGGTGCTATTGAAAATCATTAAAAAACTTCCAATGACTTGGCTTGTGATATTTCTTTGCCATAACTTGAAATGTTCAGTTTCTGTATATCTATGAAATTTGGGCAATTTCTAGAAAACTTAAGTAACCCATTTTTTCTTTTTGGACACTATTTTAAAGATTTTGAACACTTTTGAAATAAGAATGAATCATTGGGAATGATCCAAAAGTCCAAATAAATCATTATCAATGCAAGCATGTCACTGAAAATTATTAAAAACTTCAAATGTCTTGGAAAGTTTGTGGAAATTTTTTGACATATCTAGAAATCTTCAATTTTGTATATCTATAAAATCTCCTTTGGGCTATTTCTGGAGAACCTAAGCAATTCATTTCTGCTTGTTGGACATTTTTTGAAAGGTCATATTATTCATCATGTTATTAAAACTGAACTTATTAAACCATCTAAAATTTGTATGAACTAATTGATGTTAACTCTATTAACATATAATTATATTTTACGACTTATGATGTAACAAATCTGTAATACATACAAAATAAATGTAGATTTCCCAATTTCAGCATAAAAATTAAACCACAACCCCAATAATAAGTAAGAGACATTCGAAAATTTCAACGCAGTAATTGGTGAACGGAACCACATCGAGAGTATCTTTCACAATAACGACATTCGCACATAAATAATTGGCCACCACCAACGAAATAATGTTCGTTTTAATATTTTAATGTAAATTTACATTTAACCGCAAAATTTCGTTTTAAAATGATAATAACACCAAATGGTACAAAGTGAAACCAATTCGCGAGAGCTAACTTCTATTTCGCAAAGCAATTTTGAAATTTCTTAACATTGATGCTCGGCACAATTTCACCATCACTTGGAATTTCTTTGTATTAGAAATGTATGTACATCACTCCAAAAAATCTTATATTTAAATTATTAATAATGAAGATAATGTATTCAAGCGAATGTAAAGTTGAAACGTTATAAATGAATTGATCAATTAATCGAAGGTTTATTGACAATAAAAAAACGTTTATGCTAAAAGTAAACGTCGTTTTTAATGATTTAATTTATAACTTATTTACATATAATTTTGAGTGATATTTAAAAAATTCGCTAAATAAACTTTTTATTTGTTGCAATAGCATTTATTCTTATAGATTATGTAAGTTTGTTCTACTTATACAAGGTTAACTGAGATTTGCGTTCACCACTCTTTGCGTGCAGAGTTGCTGTTCATTCAACTGCGAATCAAAAATATGATTAATTGTTAAATATTTTGAAGATGCATTGAGGATCATTTGATTTAAGCTTTAATATTAATAAATTATTTTTAGGTTTTAGTAAGAAATGGACGCCCTCTACATCATACTTTTGGCTATCATCGGAGCAATCACATTACTCTTTATCATATTGGATCCATTATGGGATATTACTCTATCACTACGTGCCATATTATCTCCGTATCTCCGCACGGATTTTGAAAGCGATTTAGTGAAGAAATATGGTCAATGGGCTCGTAAGTCTTAAAACTGTTTACACGCTAAAGAGATGTAATTATTCTCATTTTATTAACCACATCAAATCAGGTTAATAATATTTACCGCAAAGCTTATAAAACTCTCTCTTAAGTAACATTTTATTTATTTCCCCGATTTGCCGTGTATGAGAGGTTATAAAGTAGATTCAAGATATCCCACGATAAACACCACTTGACATTAAACGTTGCAACACGAAATAGAAACAATCCGCCGTTGTACAACTTTTCTAACTCGAGCTTCTTCGATGAACGTATTTCTTGCGAAATACGCATTCTGATGAGATTACCAACTACGAAGGATATAAATTTTTTTAATGGGGGTCGTCGATATCATAGTCTAGTTCTCAATGAAATCGTTCTTTTATTTTAATATGAATGTACTCGACTGAACTTTGACACAATCCTTATTTACTTAAAGGTAAAGAGGTCAAATGAAACGTTTGTGGTAAATTTGTTCGATTTCAAACTTAATGAAATTGGGATTTTTTTAGTATATAATTACAATCGTAGTATTATGTAATGTTTTAGTGAATAGTTTATATTTAAATATGAAAATTAATTTGATGATAAATGTTAATTGAAGTAAAACTGACACAAACATCAACACGTACAGTGGAACTAAGATTAATTCCAGAAATGGAAACATTTGGGTTTAGCGGAATGTCTTTCAAGATGGCTAAGCTCGAATGATTCTAGTTATAGATGTATTGTCAGTATGAATAATTGTGGTAGTGAAAACAATCACTTTTACTTACTATACTGGTTCTAGTTTTAATTCACACTCAAGTTGGATTAGGCCAATGAGATGAATCAAAAAGCAGATGAATTACACGGAGTAGGCTGAAAAGATATATGGAATAAAAGGGACAAGAGATGGAAAGACGAAACCCACTCCAGTCACATACCCTCCATCCTTAGTCACATTAGGTCCAATTAATTAATTAATTGTATCGGGAGTACACAGCATCACAATCTATTTGCAATAATTGCTGTCTTCTTTCCAATATAGGCTTTATGATACACAATAATCTTTGCGGGTTGTCAGATCTCTCGCAACAATAGTGTTTTTAGTTGCAGTGTTTCTTGTAATATTTGCAATTACTATAAGCTATTGTTCGAGTTTCTCGATGATTTCGTTCCATGGGAGGTCTTTCTCCTCATTTTTAAACCATTCACTCTTTTCAATTTCACTCTTATTTAACTCTGGTATTACATACTATTGTTTCTACTTCATTTTTTCTTGCTTTCCTTTGTAATAGATTTATGGCCTCTAAGCATGTATTCATTTTTGTATGAAGCATGTTAATTCTCTTCCCTTTTTCCCTCCAATTTGTTCTTCTGTTTACATAATACTATTACCTATCTCTCGCTTTCTTTTATTTTTCCTTTCTTCTTCTCTCAGATTGCTACTATCTTCATATTATATCTTCTAATTCTATTTATCTTTCCTATACCTATTTCACTCTTTCTTCGTCCCTTGCCTGTTTTAAAAGTCTGTGGTAAAGATTATGTTCTATAATCTAATAGCAAGAGCATTTTTCTACATCTTCATAATTTCTCGCCTGGTGTCCCTTTCCTTCCCAGGTATACCACTTACTCTTGTCGTCTTCATTCATGCAGTTTTATGAATGTTGTTTTGTAATTAAACAAGTGATATTATATATTTATGTTTCATCCTCACGATTTTATTTCGACCATGTGTATGTCGAAATAAAATGTCTGTATGAAGTAGCAAAGATGTTCGAAACTAGAGTCCTAATTCGTACAGTTTTTTACCAGATGTAAAGGAGACCAGCACAGAATGCATTTCTTAATGTCTTCCCTCTCTTCAAACTGGCATGTGGCTAGTCCTAACTGTCTATATGATGTTTACATAATTTACATATATCTTGGTTGATCTATTGTACACTACCCTTCGTCCATCATCCCAAACTACTTCCATGTTATCTTTTTTCAATGTGGTCGTTTTAATTCCTTTCATACATATAAATATCTTTGTCTTTATTTTATCGATTCCTCTCGAGTTACCTGTTGCATCTGCTCTCTGCTTACTTTATTGTTTCAGTCTCCTTGTTACCCTTAATCTGTTCTTTGATTTCTTTTATTAGGTTTCAAACCCAACCCAACTCAAATGAACCTAAATCAATCCAACCCAACCCAATCAAAACCCTTTTTCTTAGCGCTGAAGAGGGGAAAATAGCGCCTTATGATGTTGGTAGGTCGGACAACTAACTCTCCTAAAGTTAGTGGTTAGAGATAGTTCCACAATCCCGGCCGTAGTACTGAAGTTCTCCAACCTACCAACATCATAAGACGCGACTTTCCCCTCTTCAGCGCCTAGAAAAAGGGTTTTGATTGGGTTAGATTGGATTGATTTAGGTTCATTTGAGTTTACCCAACTCAAACTCCCCTCTTTCTCTTCCTACTCCGGAGCCGCCGTCAAGGCATAATATCATAGTAAACTGCATAAACTGTATTTTAACTGTTCTTCTCTCTTTGTTTGTTTGATTCAGTCATCCTTCCATCCTTCTCCATTCTTCTTTCATCTCTTGTCTTCTCTAGCTCCTCTCTCTCTGCTCCATTCTATTTAAAATATCTAATATCTTGTTCATATCCCCCTAAAAGGGGAACAATCCCCTTTTTCCTCACTTATTCCTCTTCCTCTAATTAACGTCGAGCGATTCCCTCTAGCGTTTTTCTTCTTTTTATTAATCTCATTGGTCGTAGGGAAGAAAGATATTGATTTACTGTTTAAAATTAGAAATCTCACCTACATACCCGATTGAGAGGGGCGATCCTTTCTCCTGTTCCACTTCTTTTCTTTCGTTCTGTATGATCTTCTTTGGATTCCTTTTCTCCACTCTATTCCCTCTATATCAGTCATTCTCATTCATTATTGGTGAAAGAAAAACGTACCAGATTGAGAGGGATAATTCTATCCCCCTCAACTAATCTTGTGCCCGCTGGTGATATGCAGAGTTGTCTATTTCATGAATTCTCTTCTCGTTTCTTTCATTATTATAGTTAAGTTCTTATGGGTGGGTTATACCGGCTTTCTGTTTACTAAATCAGAGTAGATGATGATTGCCTACTAAATCAGACTAGTTGATTGCCTACGCAGACTAAATCGTCTGCGTAGGCAATCAACCAGACTCCCCCTCCATCCTTATTCTCAATATCTGATTGTAAAATATATACCACAGGGTACCGCCAATAATCGATCTCTGTGGGTACAACAAGGACTGCACCTTACTTCTTCCACTTCAATCCTTTAGGAGTATTACTTTCCTGTTTTCCAGATATGACTTAATTATTTTTCTTGTCTGTGTTACAAATCTGTTTTATTTCAATTCTTTGTTTATGCGTGACTAGGATGCATGACATTAGAAATGCATTAAATGCATTAATGCATTAGAAATGCATTTGATGCATTACTAATGTCAATGAACACCATTATGCTGTATCCTCCGTTGCTTATCTTATTATTATATTTTTGCCTTGGGTGTTTGATGTCCTCGACTATTGACATTATCGCATTCACTATCTCTCTTCCTTTTCTGTAGCCGAATTAACTATCACTCAGTAGTTGCCGTATTTCTATTTCTGCTGTCATTCTACCGTTTATTAACCTTTCGAGTATTTTTTCCATTATGCTTAGAAGCCATAATGGTCTTTGATTGTTCAATGGTTCACGTTTTTTGATTGTTCACAAACTTGTTGAATGGTTCACTTGATTCTCTCCATCCTTTTTCTTTAGTTTAAGTGTTAGCACCAGCGTTGTTTTCTTCCAGATCCCCAGAAAAATCCCAAGATTTTAACATTGGTTGTATGTCCCTAGAAATATCTGTGGGTTAATCTCTATGAGCACTTTAACTATTTCGTTGATCAGTCCATATTTTCCTGATGCTCTTTTCGGTTTTAATTGATTTAGGCAGTTCTTCAATTCTTCTACTGTGAAAGATTCCTGTATGTTTTCTTCTTCTTCGTCACTTTCACATTCTATGTTGTTTTCTGTTACGGCTGGAAATAGCTTTGTGTAATCGTTTCCTAATGTATCTTCATCTTGACCTTACATTTAGTCCCATTCTTTTTGTCCCTATCTAGTATGCTGTACCCCATACATTGTCCTCCAATTCCGCGCACAGTTCTCTCCATCTCATCTCTTTATTCTTCTTGATAGTGGTAACTAGCAGTTTCCTCGCTTTTTTATAACTTTTATTTGCACTTTCCATTTCCTCCGCACTATGTCGTCTTCTCTTCATCTTTTGCATCTTTCTTCTTCTCTTTGCACGCCGAGTCACTTTACACTCACTTCCGCCACATTATCGTCCCACCAGTATACTTGTTTTCTCTTTCCCTTGTTATTTCTTCACTTTACTATCTTATCACTTAATGACAATGAGAAGACACTGTGTGTCATTGTCATTAAGTGACATTGTCTGTCAACTTGGCCGGGTTGTATAAAGAAATTTCCTTTGTATGCTTCGACAAAATCCTGTGTGTCCCATCTTCTGTTATGATTTAATTATATTATGAATGAAATTTTTTCCAAGGAAGGCTCCAGGGAGGTTTAAGCACCCTTCACAATTCCTTTCTTCTTTGTCTTCTTTTTCTCTACCACAACATTAAACTCTTTGTTACTCTCTTGTGTACATTATTCTTTTATCTTTTAAGTTTGGAGTCCGCCAGTAAGTTTGATTACTTGTTTTTTTCCATCTTCATTTGTCTCCGTTGCGACGTCCTCAATTTTCATTTCCACACCCCATTCTTCGGATCTTTCTCTGCTTACATTTTCCTCTTGTTTGTTTGCAGTCTTCAGCTGTCTAGTTCAAGTTTTCTCTACCTTCTCCATCATCATCCTTCTCCTTATTTCTCCTTCCCTCCTATTATCTCCTATATATGGGACATGCTCCTGTGCTTGCTCTATGCCCAGTAGTTTGACAATGTGGGCATTTTGGTTCTGCCTTACAAACTTTTGCTTTGTGATCAAATACCCCGCATTTATAGCACCAAGATTGTTTATCTTCGTTTGTGCAGTTTTTGGCCAAGAGCACTAACGATCACCACTTCGGGCATTTTTATTTAGGTTCTTTCTTCTACTAGGTAGACTGCGAGTTCAACTCTTAGACTTTTGTCTTTAATGAGACACTCCACGTTCTTCTTACATCATTATTACTTTCATGATTTAGCGTACGGTCTCGTTACCCACTTTATATTCTACTTCGTTTCCTCTTGTTCCTCTAATCTCCTCTTCGATTTCGCTAATGTCAGTTGCTACTGACATTCCTGTTAGGTTTAGTCTTCCTCTTGCATCTCCTCTTATTCCTCTTCTAGTAATTTTCTGATCTGCTTGTTTTTCCAGGATTCTCCGTATATACTTGGTTCCTTCTTCGACTTTTTTGTTGTTATTAATACTTTCCCGTCTTTTGTTTGTCTGATGGTCTCAATCATCTCCACATCTTTCTTTCCCTTTATTTGTATCTTTACTTCTCTTATAGGTTCTTCGTACGTTTTCCTTCGATTTTCTACTATTAGGTCATACGTTGTTCTCTGTTCTCCCCTTTCCATTTTACGTTCTATTTCATCACCAGCTGTCTTTTCATCGGTGTTATGTATATGTTTACTTTTGCTATTGTTGTTCTGAAAATTACTTCTACCATGCCTCTTAATTTATGTAATGTCATGGCTTTTATATGGTGTAATTAAATAACTATTTCTATTTCTTCTTTCACCATCTCTTTCATTGTGATTAAACTTTCCCATATTTTTCTTTCTGTAAAATATGTATTCTGTATTTTTAATATCCTCTCTTAACTTTCTCTCTCCAATCCTTTCACCTATGTCGTATTAGTCAGTTCTATTTCGTCGAACTTATCAGTTAATTCCCCCAGAATAGGGTAGATCCACTTATATAGAAGTTGTATTCCCTTTTCCATATCCTTATCGCCTTCCTCGACCATTACGACTATTGTCTTTATTTTCTTCTGCCATACTGGACTCCTTTCTTCTATGCGAGTTCTTTTATTTTTTTGTTAGTTTATCCTTCGTTAGTTAGCCTTCTCTATCTTTCATTTTTTTGTTTTTCTCTACTCTCTTCTATTTCAGTTTGCGTCCAACTTTGGACTTACTGCTTGGTTTCTGGGTGCTAAGAGTCATCATCTGGCTTGTAGTCTGCACGTTTAGGTCTCCAGGACCTAATGTACTAGCGATTAAAAATTTCCGTCTACCTAGCGAATTTATTCATTATTTCCTTGACATCAAGCCTAGTATATAACTATTTTCACTTTTATAGTATGCTTCTCAGGTACTGTGGGTTCGCTAAACCCTGTACCCAGTAAAGAACTAGACCTCTGCAAGACACTTAATCAAATTCAACCCACTCAACCCAACTTCAATGTAGATACAAAACTAAAACTAGCATTATATGTAGAATTGTAAGTAGTGTTCAGCTTTCTTGTCCTGTAAAATGTTTGAGTTCAGCTATCTTTGAAGATACCTAAACCGGAATATTTCTTACGGTATCACATTTGCTTGATCCAAAATTTTCGTAAACTCGCAATATTAAAATTATTTACTAATCATTCAGTATTGGCATTCAACAATACAACCAACCTATAAATATTATGATGTCAAAAGACAACTTTTTAATGCACAACCTTATAACCAATACACATTTTTTTATAACCTTAAATTTATCACCGATTGTGAAAGCGATGTAGAGAGATGAAGACAAATTGCTTTTGTGTTCGAACGTCAAGGATAAAGATGTTAAAATAAAAAATTAACAAAAAATTAATTCGCATAAATAAGTTATTTTGTATCTATGTGTATAATTATGATTACTCTACGAACATGATGTAACCTTTTAACAAGATTTGACCTTTTGCTAACATAAATATTGTCTTATAGTTGTTACTGGGTGTACGGATGGTATTGGTAAAGAATATGCAAAACAGTTGGCAAATAGAGGATTGAACATCGTTTTAGTGAGCCGATCCCCCGAAAAATTATCGATCGTTTCCGAGGAAATCGGTAACAAACGGATTGCTTGCTAATACTAACTAAAATCAAACTATTTCAGTGCGAACTTTCAACGTGAAAACGAAAGTGATTGTCGCGGATTTTAGCAAGGGCGCCCCAATTTACGAGAAAATTCGACTTGAACTTGCCAACATGGAAATTGGGATATTAGGTGATTATTTTAGTTAATACAAAAAAAATTTAATTCTTGTAAATTCAATCCTGCACGAAACTTTCTATTTACCCAATCCTACCGTTTATCAATCAAGTGTTTCTCGATAGAAATCGCGACACATGTATTGCGTCACAAAACGTTTCTTTTCCGAGACATAAACTCCTTTTCACATGTGTTAGACTAACAACGAAAATTTCAAATGGCTCATTTCATAGACTTATATAACAATTATCTAAATTATGATATAACAAATTGCTCGGTTGCAAGTTCACTCTCCATCAAGTTCATTAACACTTTCACTTTGTGCCACTTTCAGTAAACAATGTCGGCAGCCAGTACACCTTTCCAATGTATGTCGGCGAGGTCCCAGAAAAAACCGTCTGGGACATCATTAACGTGAACGTTGCCGCCGTCACCATGATGACCAAAATGTTAATTGAAGACATGAAAGCCCGGAAGAAAGGTGCCATTGTTAACGTTTCGTCCGGGGCCGAATTACAACCACTTCCATTGATGACACTTTACGCAGCTTCTAAGGTAAAAAGAAAGCGGTGATTGTCTTGTAATAGACTTAGGTGATTTATAAAAAAAAAACAAAGGATAGGAAAAGAATTTGAAATAATTAATTACATGAAATTATATCACAATAGATTTTTACTTTCCTTCGCTGATATATAATCATGTCATATATTACAATCGCTTATTTCCCATTATTGTAATTTTCTTTTAGGTTTATATTCGAAATTTTACACGAGCATTACAAAGAGAATACTCCAACCATGGCATTACAATCCAACACGTCTCCCCCATGTTCGTCAACACAAAAATGAACGATTTTAGTAGACGTCTTAGAACAACGGGGTGGTTCGTACCAAACGCAGAAAGTTACGCGAAATACGCCGTTTCAACCCTTGGAAAATTGGATCACACCACCGGTTATTGGACGCACGGAATTCAGGTTTGCGTTTAACCTCAATTTTATTGGAATACCTTCAAAATGATTGATATATTATAAACCCGGCATTGGACAATATTTAGAAGTGTTGCAACACTAAAAAAGTGAAAAGTAGTAAATTCAAGTACGGCAACGTTTTAATCCGTCAAAGTAGGTCATAAAGAGCCTTACGGTTTTTAACGGCCAACTAAGCAGCTGTAATACAAGAGTGGACCGTTCACTTTCAGTTAATTATACGGAGAAGAACTTTGAATTTTCTTTTTTTTTAGTATTTCTTCGTTGGAATGGTACCCGAATGGATACGAATTACCATAGGGCATAGGCTAAATAAATCACTTAGGAAGGAGTATTATTCAAATCAACAACTAGTGCAGACCCATTGTTAAATTTGCTTCATCCCGGTTTTACACATTTCGCATCTAGTCATACTTTGTAGTTTTTAGGAACAATGTTTTGAGGTATTTAAATGGTTTATTAAGGTTTTTGTTGGTTAAATTGCAGATATTTATTTACTATATAATTAATTAGGCTGTATGACATAAAGTATGATCGTTAAAAAGAAGTAATGAAATAAATATTGCCATTCTTGTGATTTTTTATACGTCTAACACAAAAATAAAAATTACAAAAAAAAGTTATGTTTTTATCTCAATACCCTTTTATTTTCGTAGTGTTATTATTATGATGCGTTTTTTAAAACTTGTATTTTTTATTCCATTACCAAAATTGAATTCTAAGTACTCATTGTAATCCTTAGCCCATTCTGCGGCTTTTAAGATAATTTAATCATACCAACCTAACCAAACCCACAACTTTCCAAATCTAGATTTAGTGTAATGTTTTATTCCATTGCCAAAATTGAATTATGAGTACTCATTATAATCGTTAACTCATTTTACATGTTTTCACCAATCGACATTAAGTTAGTTCAATATTTTAAATATTTTGAAATAATCGAAAAATTATTTAACTTTTTCTTCTGTAACGTAATATGCAACGAACCCCAACTTTCAAGGGGTACTCTTCCCAAACTTTACGCTGTAGAAGAAATGGGATGATAAAATGAGGATCTTTGATCTATTAGGTTTTCAATGATGTATAGAAAGTTATGCGCAACTTAGCTGTTTTTGCAAGCAACCTTACTATCATCGGATTCAAAAGATTTTACCCCTCACTTACTCTATAGAAAAAGTTGGGACTAGCTTTGTTTGATGTGTAATTTAAATCTTTATAATGTGTAGTAATTTCATTTTTCTCACATACTCGTGTAGTAATTATCGCATATTTAATGAAGAAATGTACCTGATTTCGGTAGATCTGAGAAGGAGCCCGACTTTATTTTTCGATTATTTTTCTCAAAAATTGTTTGGTGTTCTTAATGAAGGATATTTCTTTCAATATTTATTTTTTTTGCGATTTAATAGGTTGTGATTATTTCAAAAAACGACCAGGCGGATTTGAACGCGGTTTTAATCAAAATATGTCAAATAATTTCGATTATCGGATACTGGTATTAGATTTTCAAAATTATGTGTTCCTAATTTTTTGTGAGCGTTTCATCATTATTTCTGTTTCCCTTGAATTTATAATTTCATTAAATCTTTTGAAAGTTGTTTCCCAAACTGTTTTTAAGAAAAAAAAATTGCAAGGTCGAACTACTTCGCAGACTGACCGATATCGGGTACATTTTTTCATAATACTTGCAGTAATTACTAAAGGAGTGGGTGAAAAAAATTACCACACATTATAGAGAATTAAATTGCGCGTGAAACAAAACCAGTCCCAATTTTTTGTAAGGAGTAGCTTCTTTGTTATTCACCTTCAAAGTGAGGGGTAAAATCTTTTGAATCCGATAATAAGTAAAATTTTCTACCCGAAAATTCGAATTTTCTGCTATTAGATAAGATTTTATAGAATTTGAGATGTTTTGGTACTAAATATGCTGCATTAAACGTAAAGCAATACGTTTAATTAGGGATGCTTTGATACAAAAAACTTGTCATCAACAGCTTTTATAGATTTATAAATACCTCAATATACAACGTACGGAGTTCGATCACTATCCATAACAATTTGTTATTTGGCTATCATTAGATTTTATGAATAAAAAGTATTTCGAATATATCAACAAATTTTAATCCACACATATCATAATAATAATAAACCTTTATTTAAATTAATGTAGGTATGAGATCAGCTGGTGAAGTGTAGCCGAAGGTTATTCTATACTTAACCAGTTACTCTTCCAAATAAAGGAATAACAACAATATAATAAATCAAAATTGTCCGCCATTTTTGGAGGGCTGTAGGGAGCCGGCTTAAGAGAACCAAAATCACCCATGATTTATTATATATTAAAGCATCGTTAAAATTAGCTATAGTATCACTTGAAGTTTTTTGCAATCATTCAGTTACACCACACATAAACTTATAAACGGAGCATAATCATTTGAAGTAAAATTACTTTAATTCATACAAATAGCTAGTATCTTATTCACATCTATTATAATGACAAAAATAATTGCTTACTGAACCTGGAAAAACGTGTTGAATACATTTGCTTTAAATTAACTGCAACAAACAACGCATAGAAATCCCGCTCACTGCATTTCTATCAATAAACACCTCACGCAAACGTACAAGAGCCGTAAGGAAAGTCGGCAAGCCATGAACAAAACAGACCATATGATGCCGCCAGCGATTGTCCATTTTTATCCAGTTCAACTCTTTACATACACGAGAAAGATCGTTTTATTTATGTGGACCCAATAGAAATCTTGAGCAGCAGTTTTGATTTTTTTGCAATCTCAACTTGCATACCGACGTCAAATAAAGACCAAAAATGAAATCGTAAGAATTAAAGACTGAGAGTATTAAAGATCCATGAAATGTTCTCTTCAAATTATGATTTAAAAAATGACGACTTGAGTACAACAATCTCAACGAAACAAACAACTTTTGCATCAAATTTTTAATATGTTCCTCAAATCTCAATTTGGAATCAATTACCAGACCAAGACTCCTCACATTTACAATTACATTTACAGCCGGGCTCAAACTACCTACAATAACAATATTTGTGTTTCCGGAAAGAAATTCAAGACCTTTTTTGCTACCAAAATAAAGATTTGCTTATATATAGAAATGCTTATATATTGAGGGTAATTTATGATTTAAAATATCTGTTGTATAGAGAAACATCATTATTATATTGAACAGATTGAGTTCTATTTAATAGATACGGTGTCATCACGCGCAATGAACAACGTCCAAACCCATTGTTTTAGTTTTGCCACGAGTAACTCATGATTAATTTTATCAAATGCCTTCGAATAGTCCAAAAGCAAAAAACCCACACATGCCAGGATTACGAGCAGAAAAAAGACTCATTGTTACATACTTTTTGAAACATTTTCAAAGTAATGGGGAGGATTCTAATTATACACAAAACGGTAAATGTTTTTGGATTCGCCATTTTGAGCAGCGTCAAAGTACTTTCCAATTGAATGGCCCATTTCCATATAATTGGAAAATGCTACTTATGAATACAATATTTAATAATGTGTGTGGTATATTTAACAATAAATGAACTACACAATTTTTACATTTTCACTGTCATACCATCATGACCACATGCTTCAGATTTAAGAGAAGACAACAATTGATGCACTTCATCTACAATAGCTAATTCAAAATTAAACTGTACAAGTGGATTATACAGATCATTTTCATATCAAACAAATCCTTTGCATCATCACTCAAGAAAAAATAATTTGTTTGTTGAACAACTACGTCAAACAGTGTTCCTAGTATCCAAAACGATCAGCAGAGTATACCATATGTAAGAATGAAAGAACTGTACTATAAAATACAAGAACTTAACGTTAACCCAACATCGGTACGGTTTATATCAAAACGGTTATTATATCATTATTATCTCGTTATCGGTTATTATATCAAAACATAATATGAGTTTATATTATATTTTCACTACTTAACTACTACTTATCCTACATATTGTCGCATGTTATAATAGCATGTTGTAAACACACAAATTGCTTACACATAGAACAGTTATTAAATGATTTTCTATCCTTACTGCGAATGCAGATGCAATACTTTTCAGATTTGTTCTGTTTCTTACCAGATTCTGCGGCACTTGTCGAACTAGAGGTTCTCCCGTTATTTCGCCAATTTTTCTTTTTAAAAGAATTGAAAGTCTAGGGTTGTCTTGTTTTTAGGTGTAGTATAATAAAAAAATAATCAAAACTTTTAAGAAGTAGCGTCGTTTTACAGTTTTTCCGCATTAGCACTGTATACAACAAAAGCATTAATTGATGCTTTATTTCGGAGAGAAAAAAATACAGTAAGTGGCTACCGTCGACTATTTCATGACACATTGTAATTATTTACTAATTCGTCAACTTCATCCACTCCTCCTTCAGTTTTGTTATAAAACGTAATAATTGCGAGTTTTTTTATCAGGATCAGTACTTTCATCGATAGTATTGGAATGGTGTAAGGAGGAGTACAGCAAAATATTTTTACCTTTTTTCGGCACGTAAGAAATAAGAGTCTAATGTCTTTCTGAAACGCGAACAATGACAATTTTTGGTAATCTATCTTTTATCTGTAACTTCTGCGTTGGAAGTTCTTTTTTGTTGTTGATTTCTTGATTGAGAACATAGAACTATTATACAAGAAAAAGCCCTAAACTAACACAACAACTTGGGTTTCGGGGTAAACATGCACCAATAGACTAAGTACATAGAATACCAAATGCTATTGAAACAGCAGTGAAAGAAAATAAAGTCTGTTCTGCTGTATTTTTGGATGTTACTCAAACTTTCGACAAAATCTGGTTAGACGGCTTCAATTACAAACTAGACTGTTAAAATCGTATCTTTCTAATCGTTATTTTAGAATAAAATAAAAACGTAAAAAAATAAAATGAAAACGCTTATTCATCACCACATGAAATACATTCCTCAAGGTAATGTGCGTGTCCAACACTGTATTTACTCTGCACATTTGACCTTCCTCAGATACCAGAAACTTTAACAGGTACATTCGCAGATGCAGCACCGATCTTGGCTATTGCAGAAAATGAAGTAGTTGGAGCACTGGACCAAACAATGGCTAGTAAAATCATATACGAATAAATCGATAGCCATAAACTTTTCTTATAAGAAACTTAACTATGTGCCAGCACACATAAATGGCAATGCAGTCTGTTACTCCGACACTGCAAAATATCTTGGTGTGCCGCTGAATAACTTAATACCACTTACAGAAGACTGGAAATACTTTTAGGAAACTTTGAACTGAAACTTGAAATCCTTCTAAAAGACTTGATACTCCTTGCAAAAGACTTGAAATGCTTCCAGAAGACATGAAATGCTTTTAGAAAACTTAATTTGCTTCTAATAAACTTGATACTACTTCCAGATTACTTAATATTGCTTCTAGAAAACTTAATACTACTTCCACAAGACTTGATACTGCCCTTGGAAGACTTGAAATGCTTCCAGATGACTTGATACTGCTTTTAAAAATGCTTCTAAAAAGAGAATACAGTTGATAAATCAATTGAGTTCGGTTTGAAAATATTAAATACTATTGGAGAAAATACACAATCTTTACGCAAGTAGTCCATAAACTGTTAATTCAAGGCTAAATACTACTGGCAGAAGACATTTTAATTGTAGACGGCGAGGAACTGTTAATAAAATTTAATTTTGCTTCCAAAATACCAAATACAAAATACAAAATCTTCATATCAAAAGTTTAAAAACTGCCAATTAAATACTAGATACTGCTTGTAAAACACTTTCTTTCCAATTCAATCCCAGCATCTGCTGTGAAAGTTTCATCAGACTGTTTTTAGAGTGTCCAAGCCAACCCAACCCATCCTACACGTACTTTGAAAAAAATCGCTTTTTTGCTATCAGACGAATCTGACTTAATGTAAATTAGGTCAAGTTATTGCGATAAAAACACTTTTGGCAATCTCTGATTTTCAGTAGTTCAGAACCCTGACGAATAACGTGTGAATTTTCGTCTGATTTCACATAGAAATTGTGTAAATTTAGAACACCATTTTTATAGTATATAAAAATAGTATAGTATTAGTACGATTTAGTACCTGTTTGAAAAATTGCAGATATATAGAATTGTCACTGGGAGTCAGTCCTTGCACTTTTTGTAAATGGTAGGGGTAGGGGAGATTGGTGTACCTATAACATAGTGTATCTAGGATCACTTTTAAGTACACCGTCATAGTTACCATCTGGCTGACCGAAGTTACGCTAATCTTATACATATCCACTAGATAGTGATCATAATTGTTTATCTTTAAAGTCCCTAGATTTCTAAAGTACCGTGGTTTATGAAGCCTGTATATTCAAATTATTCGAGCCAAAATGGCTGCTTGATAGCTTGTCAGTGCATGTCACTACTTTTTACAAAAAATTGCGCTTATAATAATGCCGTTTTATTGCCATCGGAGCTGCGAAAAGACATTATAAAGTTAGTTCACCGTTAATAAACTCTTAATGAAACCGCCATGTAGACTTTAAAATTAGTTAATGTAGTTGAAACTTAGGGAATCTAAGGAGTTTACTTGATTGCATTTTCATGTTGTTTCATTAAATAACCTTGTTTTAGAATTCTAAATTTGCCGCATGACTTTTCGAGTCAAAATGGTTGCAAACCGTGGTACTTTAGGAATCTATGGACTTTCTTATCTTTAAAGCCCCTAGAAGAATCTAATTTTGATAACCACAAGGTTTCACAGAAGATCAAGAAGCCCTATTAGTATATTATATATTGAAAGTTTCCAAAATGAATTATGGTCTCACGAAAAAAGACGTTCGACTTTTAGCATTTAAATATGCCATGGCAAATAAAAGAAAAATACCGAAAACTTGGAATCTAAAAAAGCAGGGGAACAATGGATCCTACTCCATTATCTATTCGTAAAGGTAGGTTTATGTTGGAGCTGCGATAAACAATAAGAGCAACAATACTACCAAAGAAAGCCAATAATATTGAAGCGAATGTTGGAGCAACCAATTAAAGCACGAATTGCTATATCCAAATCTATAGAAACGAATTTAGCGCTGATCTCAGTTTATCGAAGCTCTACAAGCCTATCTAGATCTACAAATATTAATAAAACGAACATAGACATGCTTTTTAATAACATGGAAAATGTGCATGAAAATTTTTTGTAAATAATCCGCAACTTCATAGTCTTGATTTATCTAGTATGGATTTTTATTTTTGGGTTTAGCTGATAATAAGTATACACTGAAAATTTTAATAACAATTTAGACCATTTAAAACAAAATATCGAAACAGTTATTAGAGAAATTCCGTTGTACCATATTAGAAAAAATTATAAATAATGTTGAAAATAGGTTGAATTATGTGTTAGCGTTGGTGGTGGTATAGTTGAATAATCTCTTATGTTAATTTAGTATAGATCGAAAATGTTTTGTTAATTTTATGATTTAAAAATCTGTATATTGTTTTTATATCTTAAATTAATAAAATTCGACATATCTCTATAATTGAACGTGACAAATATTTGATCTTAATCAACTTTTGTTTTATATCACTCAGAAAGACCGCTTTACCTGCAACGGTTAACAAACTTCTTGCGTTAACTTTGCTAGTTTGAGAACGCAAAACTTAAATTTCGTTATATTTCGTTTTATGACATCCAGACTTTAATTGCAAAAGATGGAATTTGATTTCAAAAATGTATCGTCAATTATACCTTATGGGAACACAATCCGGGGACACACTGTATATAAAATACAACACCAACATACCATCATCAATTTCAGTTAAACGGATGTTAAATTTCGCATCATGGCTTTTCAATTCATCAAGAAGACATGCTACCTCTGACAATCTTTTTGAGCAGTTCGTTTTTTTTAAAGGAAACCTAATTCCACGTTCATTTGTTTGTTACGTCTTTTATTTTATAAACAACTTTAAAAACCTTAATTTAACACCTACGTCCTATGTTAATAACTGAAGCATAATGCTTCAAACGTTGTTAACTACTAATTAGAAACTAGTTATCATTAGAAAAAAACATTTACTTGCTATTCTAGACCTTTCTATCCAATTAACAGTATCTGTATATACTACAGATATATATATAGAATTGAGAGTATCTGTATATACTACAGATACTCTTAATTTGCTTAATGATTTTAACCAACCCTTGACTAACTTATTTAACATAATTTATTTTTAAATAGAAAACTTTAATTTTAATCATTTAGAATGTTATATTACTATAATGTTTACGTGTTATCTTATTGTTGTTATAATCCTTATTTGATGGTAATTATTAATTATTAACTATTTCTTACATACATCTATTGATTAAAACTATTATCTATTTTAGTCGTGCGTAATGAAGAGCTTATAGCTCGAAATACGTATAGCACCGATTAATATAAGAAATTAATAAATTTCATTCATCGACTTTTTTGTTTCTTTACCTTCACTAACTATTCGCGGTAATCAAGGGATACCTGTGCTATCTTGATGGTTAATAATCAAGTACTATAATCTAAAAGTAATTTAACTACCCAGTAACTACGTTTTCGTGAAAGTAATTAGTAGTTACACTCCACTACTTTTTTCAAGTAGTTAGTTGGGGTTGTACATGATGCTCTGTCATCATGTACAACATTGTGATGTAAGATGTACGTGATCTTACTTTTACGCTGATGACACACATCTAGTGTACTTTTTTCATCCTTCCGTTTGGGGAGTGGCTGCTGATTTTATTAACAATGATCGTAATAGCGTTTATGTGGCTGCGTCTAAACATTGTTTGAAGATTAACCATCAGAAATCTGCTGTTATATTTTTTGGCAAGAAACTTTATTTCAAAGTTTGCTAAATCCGCTGTCATGCTTATGAGCAATACAAGTCTCTTCAGTTGATAGATCACCAGTTTTGAAGTGGAAATTGATACCTCTCTCAAATTTTCAGATCAGATAACTAAATATATTAAAAATGTATATTTTACGTTGAGATTGTTGTTTCCTCATACAGGTTGTTTGCCAACAGATATTAAGAGATATTTGTGCGATGTTCTCATTTTGTCTCAGATTAATTATACGCTTTTGATTCAAAAAGGATTCAAACAATTCAAAATAGTTGCCTACGGTTCATTTATGGAAACCGAAAATTTGGTAGAATTTCTCATAAGTTAGTTGAAGCTTGGTGGTTGTCAATGAAGAACAGAAGAGAACTCCAAACGTTGATTTCTTACCATAAATTAATATTAGGATGTGGCTATTCATACATACTGCATGTATGTGCAATTGGCTATTTATACATAAAGTATGTGTGCACAATTGGCTGTTTAGACATACTAAATAGACCAATTATAGCTCCTATACCAATTAATAGGAATATCTTTTAAATGCAGGCTTGTACTATATATACGAGTATATTTCTCGAAAAGATTTTGTATATTTTTGTATACCTATATATATATATATATCTTTTGCATATTCTGATTAATTGTCCTAAATGCTATAACTGCACATCTTGTTTTCAAATCTTGCATGCAAGTTACCATGTCATTAACCATTTTGTAAAAATTTTTGAAAATTTGTGTAGTTATTTAAAATTTATTATCAGTACGTATAATACATGTACTTTTTGAGATAATCAGACTATTTAAAAAATATCAGCATAAATCTGATTTTTTCACAAAAAATGAAGTACGAAAAAGACAATTTTAAACAAATGCATATACATTTAGTTTGTAAAAGGTGAAAAAGTATACATCTGTGCACAGACAATAGCATTAAGAAAAAAAATTTTTCAAAAATTTGATTTGAATGTGTTGTAAAATTCCTATCATAATGAGGAAGTGTACCGTCATTCCATCAATGAGATCACATTCTTTGTCAAATGTCTGGTGAAACATATTCTAAAAGGGCTGGTAATTATTTTTCTAAGAAATACAAAAAGATTCTCCGTTAACGGCTGCCTTGAAAAAAATATGTTGTAGGCTACATCTTATATAAAACTAAATTTTTAAATGAACATGCACCGATATGTACTTTTTCATCTTTTACTTAATATATTGCTTTTGTTTAAAACTGTTTTTTCATAACTAATTTTTTGTAAAAAAATATGTTTATGTCGATATTTACAAAACTATCTAATAATCTAAAAAATACACGTCAAAATAAAAAGTAATTAATAGAGCCTTTCCAAGTCTTAGAAAATACAAGGTAATAAATTAATCGGTTCTAATAACAGCCCTGTATAATATTATTCAATAGTATTAGTGGTGCTAGAAAGAACCAAGCTTTGTTTATCGATGTGACAAATCGCAATCTTCAATATTTAATAATAATGCTGATAACGAATTTTAAGTGACTTCATAAATCTTCAAAAATTTTTACAAAATGCTTAATAACATGGTAACTTTACATGCAAAATTTGAAAACACGATTTGCAGTTTAGCATTTAAGGCAGCTAATCAGAATATGCAAAATATATAGGGTGTCTAACTTTAAGTATAACTATAACTAAGTTTTCGTTTAAATGATTTGAACAAGGCCGGATCGGTTCTTTTGGTTCTTCTTTATCAATTGCACCAAGCCCACTACTCCCATGTTCAAAAAGAAAAATTACAATTCTTGCATTACTTTCTATTACTTTTAATATTAGACAAAATATCTGTGAAAAATATTTTTAGTTTGTCCGATAATATTTTGTTGGGACAATCAAAACCATCAGTAAAAGTGTCATCTTCAGTATGATCATCGATGTTTACATCATCTATATCCATACTATGTACATTTTCAGTTGAAATAATATATCTAGCATGAAAGTAAGTTTTAGAAAATATCATCAATTTATTATGTTTTCTTATCATAAGAATATGACGACATGGTGCACTGGATGTATTATAAAATTTTGATATTCAAGGTTTTCATCAACTTTAACTGTCTATGAAATAATTTTATTCCCGTCTTTATGAAAGTTTCAGAACATCCTTCCAGTATCTTTCTTATTTCGATATTACTATCCATAATTTTAAAAACTTTTTGTTTATTTTTGGCTAATTTGTTATTTATTCTTGAATCAATGTAGTGTATAATGTCTTTAATACATACGTAAACTGTTGGCAAAATAATCGTTCAATTCTGTTCGTTGTAGTATCTCCCATTAATAGTAAACATATTCTAACAGATTATATCTTTAGAGCTATCCCAGTTTTTAAAGAATTGTTGCTCAACTGATACATATTTATCTTTTGTTCCTATAAAAACTTGTACAGATTTACAAATGTCAAAAAAAATCTTTTTTCTGGTCCTCGTATTCCTCATATGATTCCGAATACAAGCATTCCTTAAATTTATCCAATATTTTAATGTGGCTGAAGTTAGATTCAGATTCGAATCTGAAGCAGATTCAGATTCATTTTTTTACAGTCGACCAGACAAATACTTATAATGAACACTAAATAATTATTTTTCTTATTATTTAGGGAATGTGGCACCCTGAAACCTTGTTAGGAAATTCACTTATCGCTAAGTGAATTTCTTTTAACCCCTCTGCAAAGGGACAGATGCAGACAGGGCGGGGGACTAATAATAATAACTCGGTATTAGGTGTAAAACGTAAATAATTTTTTTCACAAAATCTGGAAAGTGTAGCACCCTGGAACCATATTAGAAAATTCACTTAACCCTCCTAGAACCCCTCTGCAAAGGGACACACAAAAATTTAGAGGTGGGGGCGGGGGGTGAATAATTTAAATTATGATGGTTTTAGGTGTAAAACGTAAATAATTTCTTTCTCAAACTCTGGGAAGTGTAGCACCCTAGAACCATATTAGAAAATTCACTTAACCCTTCTAGAACCCCTCTGCAAAGAGTCACACAAAAATTTAGAGGTGGGGGCGGGGGGTGAATAATTTAAATTATGATGGCTTTAGGTGTAAAACGTAAATAATTTCTTTCTCAAAATCTGGGAAGTGTAGCACCCTAGAACCATATTAGAAAATTCACTTAACCCTTCTAGAACCTCTCTGCAAAGGGACACACAAAGATTTAGAGGTGGGGGCGGGGGGTGAATAATTTAAGTTATGACGGTTTTAGATGTAAAATGTAAATAATTCTTTTCTCAAAATTTGGGAAGTGTAGCACCCTAGAACCATATTAGAAAATTCACTTAACCCTTCTAGAACCCCTCTGCAAAGGGACACACAAAAATTTAGAGGTGGGGGCGGGGGGTGAATAATTTAAGTTATGACGGTTTTAGGTGTAAAATGTAAATAATTCTTTTCTCAAAATTTGGGAAGTGTAGCACCCTAGAACCATATTAGAAAATTCACTTAACCCTTCTAGAACCCCTCTGCGAAGGGACACACAAAAATTTAGAGGTGGGGGCGGGGGGTGAATAATTTAAGTTATGACGGTTTTAGGTGTAAAATGTAAATAATTCTTTTCTCAAAATTTGGGAAGTGTAGCACCCTAGAACCATATTAGAAAATTCACTTAACCCTTCTAGAACCCCTCTGCAAAGGGACACACAAAAATTTAGAGGTGGGGGCGGGGGGTGAATAATTTAAGTTATGACGGTTTTAGGTGTAAAACGTAAATAATTGTTTTCTCAAAATTTGGGAAGTGTAGCACCCTAGAACCATATTAGAAAATTCACTTAACCCTTCTAGAACCCCTCTGCAAAGGGACACACAAAAATTTAGAGGTGGGGGCGGGGGGTGAATAATTTAAATTAACTCGGTTTTAGGTGTAAAACGTAAATAATTGTTTTCTCAAAATTTGGGAAGTGTAGCACCCTAGAACCATATTAGAAAATTCACTTAACCCTTCTAGAACCCCTCTGCAAAGGGACACACAAAGATTTAGAGGTGGGGGCGGGGGGTGAATAATTTAAGTTATGACGGTTTTAGGTGTAAAATGTAAATAATTCATTTCTCAAAATTTGGGAAGTGTAGCACCCTAGATCCATATTAGAAAATTCACTTAATCCTTCTAGAACTCCTCTGCAAAGGGACACACAAAAATTTAGAGGTGGGGGCGGGGGGTGAATAATTTAAGTTATGACGGTTTTAGGTGTAAAATGTAAATAATTCTTTTCTCAAAATTTGGGAAGTGTAGCACCCTAGATCCATATTAGAAAATTCACTTAACCCTTCTAGAACCCCTCTGCAAAGGGACACACAAAAATTTAGAGGTGGGGGCGGGGGGTGAATAATTTAAGTTATGACGGTTTTAGGTGTAAAATGTAAATAATTCATTTCTCAAAATTTGGGAAGTGTAGCACCCTGGAACTATATTGGAAAATTCACTTAACCCTTCTAGAACCCCTCTGCAAAGGGACACACAAAAATTTAGAGGTGGGGGCGGGGGGTGAATAATTTAAATTATGAGGGTTTTAGGTGTAAAACGTAAATAATTTCTTCCTCAAAATCTGGGAAGTGTAGCACCCTAGAACCATATTAGAAAATTCACTTAACCCTTCTAGAACCCCTCTGCAAAGGGACACACAAAAATTTAGAGGTAGGGGCGGGGGGTGAATAATTTAAGTTATGACGGTTTTAGGTGTAAAATGTAAATAATTCTTTTTTTTTAAACAGTAAATTGAAAATATGGAGATGTTAAATCTATAACCCATCAGGTTCATGTCTCGAAGAAGTGTATAGTTAACATCTTTTGCAAATTTAAGAGATCTATAGTATTGATTCACCAAATACGTATCCCAGTCCTACCTCTATAGATGGATCTGTCTCATTGCTTATCTCAACAATCAAAAATGTAGCTAGAATGTCTACTAAACCTAATAGATCCATTCCATCAAATCATAATTTACCTCCCAAGTATTTCCCGATTTGATCAAGGAAAAAAGAGACGTAGCTGGTAGGGAACTCATGATCGTGTCTTAAAGCAGAAGCTAAATAAACTGACACACACTATCCTTAGAATTCTTAGAATTCTATTGAATTACTAGTTATCAGAATCTTCTAAGTACTATCCATACAGTAAAGATACTGGAATGTGAATAACAACTAAAAGAATACTGAAAAAATATGAAAAAATTTGTACAATTACTCATGAAGGAATACAGTTGTCTACTGATGAAGATAAAACCCAAGCATTTGTCGATTACCTTGAAGTAACCTTTATTTCTCATATACCCCGAGAAAACACGTCATTGGCCAATGCTACTGAAACATATAATGAAACGCATCTTCCACGAATAGCAATGGTGGACGAAGAAGTCACTAATGAGGAAATCGGATATTTAATATACAATCTACCCAATCGAAAAGTTCCAGGGCATGACCCTATACGAAATTTAATTTTAACATACTTTCCCTCGAACATTACTACCTACCTAACTGATATCTTCAATTTATGCCTACAAATTGGTTACTTACCGGTCACTTCGAAAAAAGCTGAGATACTAATGTTCGGCAAACCTGGTAAAACGAGCAGTACTATATCTAATTACCGTTCTATTAGCCTCTTACCGACACTATCTAAATTGTTTGAAAACGTAATTTTGCGAAGATTTCAAGAACAGTTGATAGAAAGAAATATTATTCCAAATATTCAGTTCGGGTTTCAGACGCAACACTCGGCGATTCACAAATTGGTGCATGTTACAGAATTTATTAAGAAAAGTTATGAAAATAAGTTGTTCACCACCACTTATGTCATATCTTCAGAAGCGAACATTTTATGTAAGATAGAATGGGTCATATTCAGATTCACGTTGTATCAGAGGAGTTCCAAGGGGGTATATTAGCACCTTATTCAATATATTTACATGATATACCATACCGCCAAAGTTTTAATTAAAAAGACTCTATTTGCTGACGAATGTTGATTATAACTCAAGGTAGTGATTTAGAGAAAACAATAGAACACCTTCAAGATGCTATTAACAACATGCAGAAATGACTTACTAAATGGTGCCTATTCCTAAGTGAAGACAAGTTTTTATTCAAAATCTTTACATTACGACGTTACCAAAATTCAATAAACGTTGCAATCAATAACTCAGAATATCGGTGGAATCTTAAAGACAAAGCTATTAAATACTTACGTCTGCATCTTGATCAGTGATTAAATTGGGATATGCGTATAAACAACAGATCAAATTTGGGATACGCACTATTGAAACAGTTATTTCTTCTAATAAATAGGAAAAGAGTTACCTAAAATCTAAATGTATAATGATACTATATAAAGTATTAATAAGATTTCTGGTAACCTATGATTGCCTAGTGTGGAGCAAGGCTGGTACCACAAATATTATTTATTTTAGGAGTATCTACAGCGGACGGCTGTAGATACTCCTTAGTTTGTTCGTAACGACCAGATACATCGAACTAAATAAAATGCCTATTAAGGATTTTGTAAGATGTCCAACCAGGCGGTTCCATAAAATCATCAATAAATGTTGTAGTGCAGCTAACATTGGTTTGGGTCTCAAGAATATACATAGCCGTTTAACAAGAAAGTTGCCACAAGATTTATTGTAAATTAAAATTTAACTATTTGCCTTAGGAAAACCTCTACTTTTCCTTAATGTTATTAATCGTTATGTATATGTAAATGTGATTTGAACCATGATTGAAACACATTAGCGAATATTATATTGTATGTTGAGTTGATTTTAATAAAGTTAAAAAAAAAGAAAGAGATTGAGAAAAAATTATTTACGTTTTACACCTAAAACCGAGTTAATTTAAATTATTCACCCCGCCCCCACCTCTAAATTTTTGTGTGTCCCTTTGCAGAGGGGTTCTAGAAGGGTTAAGTGAATTTTCTAATATGGTTCTAGGGTGCTACACTTCCCAAATTTTGAGAAAAGAATTATTTACATTTTACACCTAAAACCGTCATAACTTAAATTATTCACCCCCCGCCCCCACCTCTAAATTTTTGTGTGTCCCTTTGCAAAGGGGTTCTAGAAGGGTTAAGTGAATTTTCTAATATGGTTCTAGGGTGCTACACTTCCCAAATTTTGAGAAAAGAATTATTTACGTTTTACACCTAAAACCGTCATAACTTAAATTATTCACCCCCCGCCCCCACCTCTAAATTTTTGTGTGTCCCTTTGCAGAGGGGTTCTAGAAGGGTTAAGTGAATTTTCTAATATGGTTCTAGGGTGCTGCACTTCCCAAATTTTGAGAAATGAATTATTTACATTTTACACCTAAAACCGTCATAACTTAAATTATTCACCCCCCGCCCCCACCTCTAAATTTTGGTGTGTCCCTTTGCAGAGGGGTTCTAGAAGGGTTAAGTGAATTTTCTAATATGGTTCTAGGGTGCTACACTTCCCAAATTTTGAGAAAAGAATTATTTACGTTTTACACCTAAAACCGTCATAACTTAAATTATTCACCCCCCGCCCCCACCTCTAAATTTTTGTGTGTCCCTTTGCAGAGGGGTTCTAGAAGGGTTAAGTGAATTTTCTAATATGGTTCTAGGGTGCTGCACTTCCCAAATTTTGAGAAATGAATTATTTACATTTTACACCTAAAACCGTCATAACTTAAATTATTCACCCCCCGCCCCCACCTCTAAATTTTGGTGTGTCCCTTTGCAGAGGGGTTCTAGAAGGGTTAAGTGAATTTTCTAATATGGTTCTAGGGTGCTACACTTCCCAAATTTTGAGAAAAGAATTATTTACGTTTTACACCTAAAACCGTCATAACTTAAATTATTCACCCCCCGCCCCCACCTCTAAATTTTTGTGTGTCCCTTTGCAGAGGGGTTCTAGAAGGGTTAAGTGAATTTTCTAATATGGTTCTAGGGTGCTGCACTTCCCAAATTTTGAGAAATGAATTATTTACATTTTACACCTAAAACCGTCATAACTTAAATTATTCACCCCCCGCCCCCACCTCTAAATTTTGGTGTGTCCCTTTGCAGAGGGGTTCTAGAAGGGTTAAGTGAATTTTCTAATATGGTTCTAGGGTGCTACACTTCCCAAATTTTGAGAAAAGAATTATTTACGTTTTACACCTAAAACCGTCATAACTTAAATTATTCACCCCCCGCCCCCACCTCTAAATTTTTGTGTGTCCCTTTGCAGAGGGGTTCTAGAAGGGTTAAGTGAATTTTCTAATATGGTTCTAGGGTGCTGCACTTCCCAAATTTTGAGAAATGAATTATTTACATTTTACACCTAAAACCGTCATAACTTAAATTATTCACCCCCCGCCCCCACCTCTAAATTTTTGTGTGTCCCTTTGCAGAGGGGTTCTAGAAGGGTTAAGTGAATTTTCTAATATGGTTCTAGGGTGCTACACTTCCCAAATTTTGAGAAAAGAATTATTTACGTTTTACACCTAAAACCGTCATAACTTAAATTATTCACCCCCCGCCCCCACCTCTAAATTTTTGTGTGTCCCTTTGCAGAGGGGTTCTAGAAGGGTTAAGTGAATTTTCTAATATGGTTCTAGGGTGCTGCACTTCCCAAATTTTGAGAAATGAATTATTTACATTTTACACCTAAAACCGTCATAACTTAAATTATTCACCCCCCGCCCCCACCTCTAAATTTTTGTGTGTCCCTTTGCAAAGGGGTTCTAGAAGGGTTAAGTGAATTTTCTAATATGGTTCTAGGGTGCTACACTTCCCAAATTTTGAGAAAAGAATTATTTACGTTTTACACCTAAAACCGTCATAACTTAAATTATTCACCCCCCGCCCCCACCTCTAAATTTTTGTGTGTCCCTTTGCAGAGGGGTTCTAGAAGGGTTAAGTGAATTTTCTAATATGGTTCTAGGGTGCTGCACTTCCCAAATTTTGAGAAATGAATTATTTACATTTTACACCTAAAACCGTCATAACTTAAATTATTCACCCCCCGCCCCCACCTCTAAATTTTGGTGTGTCCCTTTGCAGAGGGGTTCTAGAAGGGTTAAGTGAATTTTCTAATATGGTTCTAGGGTGCTACACTTCCCAAATTTTGAGAAAAGAATTATTTACGTTTTACACCTAAAACCGTCATAACTTAAATTATTCACCCCCCGCCCCCACCTCTAAATTTTTGTGTGTCCCTTTGCAGAGGGGTTCTAGAAGGGTTAAGTGAATTTTCTAATATGGTTCTAGGGTGCTACACTTCCCAAATTTTGAGAAAAGAATTATTTACATTTTACACCTAAAACCGTCATAACTTAAATTATTCACCCCCCGCCCCCACCTCTAAATTTTTGTGTGTCCCTTTGCAAAGGGGTTCTAGAAGGGTTAAGTGAATTTTCTAATATGGTTCTAGGGTGCTACACTTCCCAAATTTTGAGAAAAGAATTATTTACGTTTTACACCTAAAACCGTCATAACTTAAATTATTCACCCCCCGCCCCCACCTCTAAATTTTTGTGTGTCCCTTTGCAAAGGGGTTCTAGAAGGGTTAAGTGAATTTTCTAATATGGTTCTAGGGTGCTACACTTCCCAAATTTTGAGAAAAGAATTATTTACGTTTTACACCTAAAACCGTCATAACTTAAATTATTCACCCCCCGCCCCCACCTCTAAATTTTTGTGTGTCCCTTTGCAGAGGGGTTCTAGAAGGGTTAAGTGAATTTTCTAATATGGTTCTAGGGTGCTGCACTTCTCAAATTTTGAGAAATGAATTATTTACATTTTACACCTAAAACCGTCATAACTTAAATTATTCACCCCCCGCCCCCACCTCTAAATTGTGGTGTGTCCCTTTGCAGAGGGGTTCTAGAAGGGTTAAGTGAATTTTCTAATATGGTTCTAGGGTGCTACACTTCCCAAATTTTGAGAAAAGAATTATTTACATTTTACACCTAAAACCGTCATAACTTAAATTATTCACCCCCCGCCCCCACCTCTAAATTTTTCTGTGTCCCTTTGCAGAGGGGTTCTAGAAGGGTTAAGTGAATTTTCTAATATGGTTCTAGGGTGCTACACTTCCCAAATTTTGAGAAAAGAATTATTTACATTTTACACCTAAAACCGTCATAACTTAAATTATTCACCCCCCGCCCCCACCTCTAAATTGTGGTGTGTCCCTTTGCAGAGGGGTTCTAGAAGGGTTAAGTGAATTTTCTAATATGGTTCTAGGGTGCTACACTTCCCAAATTTTGAGAAAAGAATTATTTACATTTTACACCTAAAACCGTCATAACTTAAATTATTCACCCCCCGCCCCCACCTCTAAATTTTTGTGTGTCCCTTTGCAGAGGGGTTCTAGAAGGGTTAAGTGAATTTTCTAATATGGTTCTAGGGTGCTACACTTCCCAAATTTTGAGAAATGAATTATTTACATTTTACACCTAAAACCGTCATGACTTAAATTATTCACCCCCCGCCCCCACCTCTAAATTTTGGTGTGTCCCTTTGCAGAGGGGTTCTAGAAGGGTTAAGTGAATTTTCTAATATGGTTCTAGGGTGCTACACTTCCCAAATTTTGAGAAAAGAATTATTTACGTTTTACACCTAAAACCGTCATAACTTAAATTATTCACCCCCCGCCCCCACCTCTAAATTTTTGTGTGTCCCTTTGCAGAGGGGTTCTAGAGGGGTTAAGTGAATTTTCTAATATGGTTCTAGGGTGCTGCACTTCCCAAATTTTGAGAAATGAATTATTTACATTTTACACCTAAAACCGTCATAACTTAAATTATTCACCCCCCGCCCCCACCTCTAAATTGTGGTGTGTCCCTTTGCAGAGGGGTTCTAGAAGGGTTAAGTGAATTTTCTAATATGGTTCTAGGGTGCTACACTTCCCAAATTTTGAGAAAAGAATTATTTACGTTTTACACCTAAAACCGTCATAACTTAAATTATTCACCCCCCGCCCCCACCTCTAAATTTTTGTGTGTCCCTTTGCAGAGGGGTTCTAGAAGGGTTAAGTGAATTTTCTAATATGGTTCTAGGGTGCTACACTTCCCAAATTTTGAGAAAAGAATTATTTACATTTTACACCTAAAACCGTCATAACTTAAATTATTCACCCCCCGCCCCCACCTCTAAATTTTTGTGTGTCCCTTTGCAGAGGGGTTCTAGAAGGGTTAAGTGAATTTTCTAATATGGTTCTAGGGTGCTACACTTCCCAAATTTTGAGAAATGAATTATTTACATTTTACACCTAAAACCGTCATGACTTAAATTATTCACCCCCCGCCCCCACCTCTAAATTTTGGTGTGTCCCTTTGCAGAGGGGTTCTAGAAGGGTTAAGTGAATTTTCTAATATGGTTCTAGGGTGCTACACTTCCCAAATTTTGAGAAAAGAATTATTTACGTTTTACACCTAAAACCGTCATAACTTAAATTATTCACCCCCCGCCCCCACCTCTAAATTTTTGTGTGTCCCTTTGCAGAGGGGTTCTAGAAGGGTTAAGTGAATTTTCTAATATGGTTCTAGGGTGCTGCACTTCCCAAATTTTGAGAAATGAATTATTTACATTTTACACCTAAAACCGTCATAACTTAAATTATTCACCCCCCGCCCCCACCTCTAAATTGTGGTGTGTCCCTTTGCAGAGGGGTTCTAGAAGGGTTAAGTGAATTTTCTAATATGGTTCTAGGGTGCTACACTTCCCAAATTTTGAGAAAAGAATTATTTACGTTTTACACCTAAAACCGTCATAACTTAAATTATTCACCCCCCGCCCCCACCTCTAAATTTTTGTGTGTCCCTTTGCAGAGGGGTTCTAGAAGGGTTAAGTGAATTTTCTAATATGGTTCTAGGGTGCTACACTTCCCAAATTTTGAGAAAAGAATTATTTACATTTTACACCTAAAACCGTCATAACTTAAATTATTCACCCCCCGCCCCCACCTCTAAATATTTGTGTGTCCCTTTGCAGAGGGGTTCTAGAAGGGTTAAGTGAATTTTCTAATATGGTTCTAGGGTGCTACACTTCCCAAATTTTGAGAAATGAATTATTTACATTTTACACCTAAAACCGTCATGACTTAAATTATTCACCCCCCGCCCCCACCTCTAAATTTTTGTGTGTCCCTTTGCAGAGGGGTTCTAGAAGGGTTAAGTGAATTTTCTAATATGGTTCTAGGGTGCTACACTTCCCAAATTTTGAGAAAAGAATTATTTACGTTTTACACCTAAAACCGTCATAACTTAAATTATTCACCCCCCGCCCCCACCTCTAAATTTTTGTGTGTCCCTTTGCAGAGGGGTTCTAGAAGGGTTAAGTGAATTTTCTAATATGGTTCTAGGGTGCTGCACTTCCCAAATTTTGAGAAATGAATTATTTACATTTTACACCTAAAACCGTCATAACTTAAATTATTCACCCCCCGCCCCCACCTCTAAATTTTGGTGTGTCCCTTTGCAGAGGGGTTCTAGAAGGGTTAAGTGAATTTTCTAATATGGTTCTAGGGTGCTACACTTCCCAAATTTTGAGAAAAGAATTATTTACGTTTTACACCTAAAACCGTCATAACTTAAATTATTCACCCCCCGCCCCCACCTCTAAATTTTTGTGTGTCCCTTTGCAGAGGGGTTCTAGAAGGGTTAAGTGAATTTTCTAATATGGTTCTAGGGTGCTGCACTTCCCAAATTTTGAGAAATGAATTATTTACATTTTACACCTAAAACCGTCATAACTTAAATTATTCACCCCCCGCCCCCACCTCTAAATTGTGGTGTGTCCCTTTGCAGAGGGGTTCTAGAAGGGTTAAGTGAATTTTCTAATATGGTTCTAGGGTGCTACACTTCCCAAATTTTGAGAAAAGAATTATTTACGTTTTACACCTAAAACCGTCATAACTTAAATTATTCACCCCCCGCCCCCACCTCTAAATTTTTGTGTGTCCCTTTGCAGAGGGGTTCTAGAAGGGTTAAGTGAATTTTCTAATATGGTTCTAGGGTGCTACACTTCCCAAATTTTGAGAAAAGAATTATTTACATTTTACACCTAAAACCGTCATAACTTAAATTATTCACCCCCCGCCCCCACCTCTAAATATTTGTGTGTCCCTTTGCAGAGGGGTTCTAGAAGGGTTAAGTGAATTTTCTAATATGGTTCTAGGGTGCTACACTTCCCAAATTTTGAGAAATGAATTATTTACATTTTACACCTAAAACCGTCATGACTTAAATTATTCACCCCCCGCCCCCACCTCTAAATTTTTGTGTGTCCCTTTGCAGAGGGGTTCTAGAAGGGTTAAGTGAATTTTCTAATATGGTTCTAGGGTGCTACACTTCCCAAATTTTGAGAAAAGAATTATTTACGTTTTACACCTAAAACCGTCATAACTTAAATTATTCACCCCCCGCCCCCACCTCTAAATTTTTGTGTGTCCCTTTGCAGAGGGGTTCTAGAAGGGTTAAGTGAATTTTCTAATATGGTTCTAGGGTGCTGCACTTCCCAAATTTTGAGAAATGAATTATTTACATTTTACACCTAAAACCGTCATAACTTAAATTATTCACCCCCCGCCCCCACCTCTAAATTTTGGTGTGTCCCTTTGCAGAGGGGTTCTAGAAGGGTTAAGTGAATTTTCTAATATGGTTCTAGGGTGCTACACTTCCCAAATTTTGAGAAAAGAATTATTTACGTTTTACACCTAAAACCGTCATAACTTAAATTATTCACCCCCCGCCCCCACCTCTAAATTTTTGTGTGTCCCTTTGCAGAGGGGTTCTAGAAGGGTTAAGTGAATTTTCTAATATGGTTCTAGGGTGCTACACTTCTCAGATTTTGAGAAAAAAATTATTTACGTTTTACACCTAAAACCATCATAATTTAAATTATTCACCCCCCGCCCCCACCCCTAAATTTTTGTGTGTCCCTTTGCAGAGGGGTTCTAGGAGGGTTAAGTGAATTTTCTAATATGGTTCCAGGGTGCTACACTTTCCAGATTTTGCGAATAAAATTATTTACGTTTTACACCTAATACCGAGTTATTATTATTAATCCCCCGCCCTGTGTGCATCTGTCCCTTTGCAGAGGGGTTAAAAGATCGCTAAGTGAATTTCCTAACATGGTTTCAGGGTGCCACATTCCCTAAATAATAAGAAAAATAATTATATAGTGTTCATTATAAGTATTTGTCTGGTCGACTGTAAAAAAATGAATCTGAACTGCTTCAGATTCGAATCTGAATCTAACTTCAGCCACATAATATTTTATGCTTCTCATCAATTTGGCAATTATAAGAAATATAAAATTTGCAAAGTCAACTGTTTGCACTGCAAAAAATGTCTCTTATTGCTTCGGTAAAATTTCTGTCAATTAAAAAAACGGTCGGATTAGTCATTTATATATTTTTTAATTCATTCATGCAATATATAAATGTCGAATATGTTTCTTTAGTAATAAATGCTATAGCTGCAAATTACTGTACGTATGTATAAACGGCCTGTATGTATAAACAGTCAATTGCGTATACATACAGCATGTGTAAATAGTCAATTACGTACACATACAGTTTGTGTAAATAGTCTATTGCGTATACATGCTGTATGTATAAATAGCCAATTACATATACGTACTGTATGTGTAAATAGCCAATTGCGTATACATACTGTATGTATGAATAGCCACATCCTTAATATTATGGAAGATTCCCGGTTATTTGTTTAAGAGGATTAAATGTTCATGGAATTACGGACATTCCGCTCCGCTTGACAAGACAAGACATCTTCATTTGAAAATTTTTTTTCTTACCACATTTATAAAGTCTACAATCGTATTTCTACACTAAATATGGAGAAAGACGTTATAAACAAAAAATATTCCTAATGCATCAATAAATCATAATCCACACTTATATCCTAATTATCTAACACCCGCTTCGAATACTATAGGAGGAATCATGATTTAACGTCGTCTAATACATCTCATTTAAATTCGCGTTAATGGAGAAGCCATCTACTGAGTAATAGCTAACCCAGGTTTTACCATTGAAATAACACGCAGGTTAGGAAAAGGGGTTCTTTCTTTTCTAGAATTCTTTCTGTTAAGATTATTTTAATTTCTTTTATTTTTCTTTTGTTGGGTTTATAATTTTTGGGGTTTAACGTTCAATGCAAGTTGGGTTGCCTAAAGCATTTTATTTTAATTTCTGTATGTATTCAAGAACAACTTTTTTTGTTAAAAAAAGATTATAAAAGAGCTTGTTCGCCCAAAAACACTCTTAACTCTCTCAACTCTCGAAACACTCTCTCGTCACGTTTTGATTTGTGTACGAACCATACAACTTATACCAGAAAATAGTTTAGTAGTAGTGTAAACCAGTAAAAAAATAATAAAGAATATTTTAAGTTAAAAAGAAGTGTTTTTGAATCAGCGCAAACCAGAAAAATTAAGTAACATAAAATGGTCCTTCGAGCCGGATATTAAAAAATCACGTCGAAATAAAATTTGGTATCCAGTCATTGATGCGGCGTGTCAAATCTTTTTCCAAGACGGTGTCCATCCTGGTGAGAGCGGTTTGCTGACCCTTCCAAGACGACTCAGGAATTCCAGACCACGCGAGTTAAAGGTCCATGCTGGAGGCCTGGTAGCCGGAAACGACGCCATTGTGACGTGCTGTAAGTCCTTTTTCTTCCTTCCTTGTTGGTCTCTATCTGTATCGGGTTTTCACTGGCAATATGAGCCAATTAGACAATCTGGTCAAAAAACGAGGCATTGTCAAAGGTAAATTAACGAACTTTTCAAAATTTATCGCGAGATTTGAGGCGATCATAAAAGACGGCGGTATCGTTTCGGAACTTTCGGTGGAGTTAGAGCAGCGCTACGATCGCGCGGTTAATCTTATCAATGAATTTGAAGAAATTCAGGGGGAAATTGATATTTTGAGCGTTGATGGCGAGGTACAAAGCGCGGAAAGGGAAGCATTTGAAGGGGTTTTTTACGCTAACACCGCCAAAGCAAAACGAATCTTGACGAACAGGACAATATGCGCCGACTCGTCGTTCGTGGTAGGACCGGTTCCGGAGCAACACGTTAAATTGCCCGTAATAGATTTACCCAAATTTGGCGGCGGTTACGATACATGGCTTGGTTTCAGGGATATTTTCGAGTCTTTGATTCACGCGAACGCTTCAATAAATGACATACAAAAATTTCATTACTTGGTATCGGCACTAACCGGTAGTGCTCGTCAAGTCATCGAAAGTCTCGAGATAACTAACACGAACTATCAGGTAGCGTGGGGATTGGTTCGGGAACGGTACGACAACCCGCGAATATTGATACACAACCACGTTAAGGCTTTATTCGATATCGAAAGGGTTACCGGAGATAATCTACAGGCTATTCGGAAGTTCATTGATAACATTCGTAAGCACTTACGCGCTTTGACGGCATTAAACGAGCCGACGGACAATTGGGATACACTTCTTATTTATTTAGCCGGTACAAAGCTCGATACAGGTTCGAATAGCGAGTGGGAAAAAAGAAAGGTAACTTTGACGAGACCTAGTTTGGAAAATCTATTAGAATTCTTGAAAGAACGGGCGGACTTATTGGAGACGTTAGAAACCGGTTCGTTTAAGCGGGTCGCGGACAAGGATAAAAATAATACGCGTGCGAAATCGTTTTTGGTCGCAAATTCGGTAGCGGAAAGGCGTTGCCTTGTCTGTAAAGGCGATCATTACATTCAAGAGTGCCCAAATTTCAATAAACTTACCGTTCAGGGGCGCTTAGATCGAGTTAAACAATTAAAACTATGTATAAACTGCCTTCGGTCAGGGCATTTTCTTAATCAATGTCGCTCGAGTTCATGTAAACGATGCAAGGCTCGACATCACACGATGCTCCATTTGGAAATAGACCGCCCAGATCCACAACCACAGACATCCACATGTACCCAAACACACAATCTCAATTTCGCTCCGCATGCAACACATTCGCACATCTTACTCTCAACCGTTCTCGTTCATACATACGATCGCCACAACAAAAAACATTCGTTACGTGCTCTCTTGGATCCGGGCAGCCAGAGTAGCTTTCTTTCAGCAGAAGCGTGTAAACGCTTGCGATTACCTGAAATCGAAACAAACGTTAATGTAGCGACAATAAATAAAACACAATCGGTAATTACTAGTTCATGTTCGTTACGGATACACTCACATTGTTCGGATTATTCGGTTAAAGTTAATTGTTTAGTCATCGCGGCGATCGCGAGCAATTTGCCAAGTTTTGAAATAAACGCGAGCGAGTTAAATATTCCTGCGCACTTACGCTTGGCGGATCCGTCATTTAATAAGCCGGATAAAATCGACTTGTTGATTGGGGCAGATTACTTTTGGAATTTGCTTTGCGTGGGACAAATTAAACTTAATGACGGCCCAATTATGCACAATACGCGATTAGGATGGATAATATCGGGACCGATACAGTCAAGCGCAGCACATTTGGTGCATTGCAACCTAATACAAAAAAATGATCAAGTAGAAATAAACAATCAATTAACGCGATTTTGGGAAGTTGAAGCAGTTGGTGGTCCGGTTCCTCCGTCAGAAAATGAGGTGCTTTGCGAGGAACACTTTAATAGGACGACCATGCGCGCGCCGGACGGTCGATTCATAGTTACTATTCCACTTAAAGATAGCGTAGATCAATTGGGCGATTCATATAGAAGCGCGAAAAATCGGTTAATTAGCATTGAGCGTAAATGTAAAAATAATCCGGATTTCGGGTATCGGTACCATGAATTCATGCGCGAATATTTGGAGTTGGGTCACATGCGCAAAGTTAATGATGAAATTACAAACGGGTTAAACTATTACATACCACATCATGGTGTGTTGAATGAGAACAGTAGCACCACTAAGTTAAGAGTCGTATTCGATGCGTCTTGTCCTACGACTACGGGCCGCTCGTTCAACGATTTACAAGTAGTAGGACCCACTTTGCAACCCGATCTATTCAGTGCTTTGATTCGTTATCGAAAATACAATTACGTGGTAGCTGCTGACGTTCAGAAAATGTATCGTGCGTGCTTAATTCATCCTGAACAAACGAAATTTCAACGTATCTTGTGGCGTGACTCGGATGAATTACCCATTAACGCGTACGAACTTTTAACTATAACTTACGGAACGGCTTCGGCGAGTTATTTGGCAACTCGGTGTCTCAAGCAATTGGGTTTAGAATGTTCAGACCCTATAGTTGCGGAGGTCATTAGTTCCCATTTTTACGTTGACGACTTGCTTACGGGAGCAGATTCGTTAGAGGAAGTAATTCGCATTGCAGAAAGCGTAAAAACGGTTTTAAATAGCGGAGGATTCAAGTTGCACAAATGGATTTCGAACGATCCAAAAATTTTGTATAGTATTCGCGACGTAAATACGACCCCTGCGGAGATTCTTGATCTAGGAAAGAACGAAAACACACGTACTCTAGGCTTATTATGGGATCCTATCAAAGATCATTTTAAATATAAAATTCGAAAAATCTCACCGGGTCGGTTAACTAAAAGAAATATTCTTTCCCAAATCGCTCAAATTTTTGACCCTCTTGGTTTGCTGAGTCCTGTAATTATTCGGGCAAAAATTATATTGCAAGAAATCTGGGAGGCTGGATTGGGTTGGGACGAGGTCCTTCCAAATTATATTCATACCAGTTGGTGTAAATTCGCCGATGGATTAACTTATCTGAACGACATTAAAATTCCGCGTCATATCTCACTGAAAAATTCAGAATCGTTTCAGATACACGGCTTTTCCGACGCGTCGACAAAGGCATACGGGGCGTGCGTATATCTTCGAGCCGTTGATTTGGCCGGTTTGGAGCTATATTGGGCCGGGCCCAAATGGCTGAAAGAAAATGAAAACATGTGGCCGGTTAGAGATTTTCGGAACGAGTATTTACCTGAAATTAAGAAAAAGGTTTTTTCAGTGGCTGTCGCGTCGGATCAGTTTGTTCAGTTTTCGAAATTCTCGTCATTAAATCGGTTACAGCGAACAGTTGCATACATTCTTCGGTTTTGTGACAATTGCTCCAAGACTAAGCTTAAGCGTACGGGGTCTCTAAGCAGTTTTGAATTGGAATCATCGCTCAAATTTATCGTAAAATGTACCCAAAGGGAGTCTTTTGCGGAGGAGTTTGAGCATTTAAAACGTAATAAATGCGTTCCCAAAGGGAATCGTCTCGCTAAGTTAAATCCGTTTTTGGATGCAGATGATATAATACGTCTCGGTGGCAGGTTAGGAAATTCCGCGTACGAATTCGATAAAAAATTCCCGATAATAATATCGAGCAAACACACTTTCGCTAGGTTATTATTCGAACGAGAACACTCGGAGTTGTTTCATGCCGGACCACAACACTTACTAGCGTCCATCCGAGATAGGTTTTGGCCAATCAGAGGACGAAATCTGTCTAGAAAGGTAGTTCGGAAATGCGTGCGATGTTCAAAAATAAATCCGCGTGTAATTCAACCAATAATGGGAAATTTACCGGTAGAAAGGGTAACTCCGGCTCCTCCGTTTTATACCACGGGGGTGGATTATGCGGGTCCGTTTTTTATTAAAGATAGAAAGGGGCGGGGTTCAAAGGTATGCAAAGCATATTGTTGCCTGTTTGTCTGCTTTGTTACGCGAGCTATTCACCTCGAATTGGTGACCGAGTTGACTAAGGAGTGTTTTATTTCGGCACTTAGGCGGTTCACGGCTAGACGTGGAAGGCCCAATCAAATGCTCTCCGATAATGGGACGAACTTTGTAGGCGGTAATCGCGAACTGCAAGAATTAAGCAGATTTCTTACTGATAACTCCACCGATCTCACAAGTTCTATTGAAAACGCGTCTATCAATTGGAAATTTATCCCTCCTAATTCACCACATTTTGGTGGTTTGTGGGAGGCCGGTGTTAAATCGGTGAAGTTTCACTTGCGGCGTGTTGCTGGCAATGCCTCGTTCACTTATGAAAACTTTTATACATTACTCGTACAGATAGAGGGTATCCTAAATTCCCGTCCGCTAACTCCATTATCTATGGATCCAAATGATACAACCCCATTAACCCCAGCGCACTTTTTAATCGGGAGAAAACTTACGTCACCTCCGGATCCAAGTTTAGGCCACATAAAGGAAAATCGGCTATCACAGTTTCAACATGTACAGCGAATACAACAGCATTTTTGGGCTAGGTGGTCGAAGGAATACTTGTCCGAACTGCAGCGTCGCAACAAATGGGCGGGCGGCAGTTCTAACCTAAAAAAGGGTCAATTAGTCGTCATAAAGGAAGAAAATCTACCCACCTTAAAATGGATCACTGGTCGAATCATCGAGGTGTACCATGGTGAAGATGGTGTAGCACGAGTAGCCACTGTACGCACTCCGTCTGGCATTGTTAAACGGGCGATAAATAAACTTTGTCCTTTGCCAGTGGAGTAGGTCGCGTCGTTTGCGTTTTTGCGTTTTGTATATAGAAGTTAAAACCATCGTTTGTGCGTGATGCGTTTTCGCATGCGCAATGTTGTCAAATGTATTTGTGATTCTTAGGTTAGAATTTAAGGTTATTAATTTTTGATTTCTTTTATTGATTTTGTTCTTGTTATTGAAAGGAAGTCCTTTCAAAGCGGGGGGTATGTTAAGATTATTTTAATTTCTTTTATTTTTCTTTTGTTGGGTTTATAATTTTTGGGGTTTAACGTTCAATGCAAGTTGGGTTGCCTAAAGCATTTTATTTTAATTTCTGTATGTATTCAAGAACAACTTTTTTTGTTAAAAAAAGATTATAAAAGAGCTTGTTCGCCCAAAAACACTCTTAACTCTCTCAACTCTCGAAACACTCTCTCGTCACGTTTTGATTTGTGTACGAACCATACAACTTATACCAGAAAATAGTTTAGTAGTAGTGTAAACCAGTAAAAAAATAATAAAGAATATTTTAAGTTAAAAAGAAGTGTTTTTGAATCAGCGCAAACCAGAAAAATTAAGTAACACTTTCAAATTAATAAAATTATTTTATCTTTCCTCAAAGTGATAGCGATAGTCAAATTATTATAATTTTTGTTTTTTGAAATTAATAAGACTCTATTTTTTAAGATGGATTATATTTATTCTTGGCTAATATTATCGTATTTGATAAATATAATAATAACAACGTGTTAACCATAATAAAAATAAAAGTGTTCATTTTACATAAAGAAATTAATTAAGAAATAGGAGATCGAATATTATCAGAAAATAGTTTTTATTATTATTTTGTATAATTATGACGTGGCTAACTCCTGAAGATGATTACAAAATCTAATCGAAACCGATAGAGCCAAGAATAATTTTATTATGGCAAAAGGGAATAATTACAATATTATAAACTTGTTATCTTTTCAAAAACTCTAATAACAAGAAGAGCATTTTTTTAAATGTCGATCATTTTTTAAGGATAAAGGTTATAAAAAAAATTTTTCAAAAAATCCGTGATTCTCTTATATCATGATTACCTCTTATCATATCTCCATTGAAAAACTATAAAAGAAAATTTGAGGCGGTCAAGTCAAATCCACGAATGATACTTGAGTGCCTTGCAGATTGCATAGAATTGCAAGAAGCTTTACCTGGAAAGAAATCGTGTATGCGAGGACTGAATCCGGTAAGCCGCGAAGGTGTCTTAACTTCAAGAACACCTTCTTCATCGCAAGAAACGCATGCGCATTCTTCATGTTTGGGAAATAGAAACTCGATTTCTTCAAGAAGTGTCAGTTTCGAACCGAGCGTCGTTCAACATCCCGAGAGCCGGAGCTTGCCTAAGAAGGAGCGAGTAGTTGCGCGATCCCTTCACTTCGCGTGCTCCTGTGCGAACCCACGATATACTTTTCCCCCCATCGAAAATGCGATACAAAAGTTTCACGTGAAAGTGACCAAAAAAAATTTTTTTCGGTTCAAGTAGATATTTATTAATAAATTAGTGAGAAGGGTTCCTTTAAAAAAAGTAAGTTAATTCAAAATTAATTGTTGAGTTAATTTCTTTAATAATAATTTTAAGCTTTCTCTTAGTTTTTGTTAAGCGACATATGTGTCCCATTAAATTTCTATTAGCGTAACACCGCGCAAAAGAAACTCAAATATGAGTCTCTTCGAAAGAAAGTCGAGATTCTCATGTTCAATAATAATACAATACTAAAGATATCGCAAGAACGTTATGAAACTTTTCAACAACGAATATAACAGATCACGTCTTCCTCAACACGATTTAACAGCTTTATAAGTATCTTCACTCCCTCATGGTCTATTATTTATTATTCTCAACCTTGCGCAACTTATGTTTATAAATGTTCGTGGCAGATCATCCTTGATGGATTTACACATCAAAGATGTAACGTTAAATTATAACTAAACAAGCAGTATTGTAACCTTTTTAAAGAAAAATTCAATAACAGGATTAAAATTATTTAAATTCGCCTCTCAATTATCTCGAGATATATTGAAGTGGCGAGAAGATTGGGGAATACTTTGATGGGCGCAAAAGAAAATTAAAAACCACATCGTAATAAAGCTTTCATTGATGAAAGATGGAAGGTGATCTTAATGTGCATTCTTATTATGTGACAGGTCATTAAAAGGGTTATTCCACTCGAAGATAACAAGATGCACGCACCCACCTTTTTTTGGTTCTGTTTGGTTTGGTTAAAACACTAAAAGTCATTCAGTTAAACGAACTGAAATTACCGGTTACAAAAATTTGCAACAAAATGAAAGCTGTAAAATTTTTTTCGGGAAATGTGTGGTAATAAAGTGTGATAAAAAATTGCTTCATTAAAATTGTTCGAGGAATGAACTCTGGGTGTCGAGCATCTTTAGTTTCAAAGCACATATAGGTTTTAAAATATATCGTTTAATAATATTTTAACCTATAACAGAAAAACCGAATTTTCGGGTACAAAATTTTACATAGTAATCTTGTTTGCAAAATTGAGTTTTGCACCACTCATTGAAAAGCTAATAGATCAAGGATTCTCATCTTATCATCCAATTTCTTCTAAACCGTAAAATTTAGGAGGTGTACCCCTTGAAAGTTGGCATTCGTGGAATGTTTCTTTATAAGAGAAAATATAAAATAATATTCAAAACATTGGACCTTCTTTGTAGTGATTGACCATAAAATGTGCAGATTAAGTTAATGATTACAATCAATACTCACAAATCAATTTTGGCAATGGAATAAAAAATTGCACTAGATCAAACACTGAAAAGTTGTAGATTTGGTTCGGTTGGGTTGGGTTGGAATACTTTGGCTTAAATTGGGTTGGGTTGGTTCCGAATACATACAATTAAATTTACATCGCTCCATACCTTTTCAGACCAAACTCAACGCAACCCAATCCAACTTTTGTATCTCGTGGCTAAATTAAAACTTCTCATAATTAGCAGTCTACATCGCTTCATGCCTTTTCAGATCAAACTCAACGCAACCCAATTCAACTTCTGCATCTCGTGGCTAAACTAAAATTTCTCATAATTAGCAGAAAATTGAATTTTTTGGTATTAAATTTTACTTAATAAGACTGTTTGCAAAACTAGCTAGTTTACCACTACTTTTTATACATTGGTTCCTATTTTACCATCCGATTTCTTCTAAAGCGTAGATTTTGGAAGGTATCCCTCTTGAAAGTTGGGATTCGTAGCATATTTCTTTACAGGAGACAAAGTTAAATAATATTCCAAATATTGGACTCACTTTGTGTTGACTGACCTTAAAATGTGTTGAATAAGTTAATGATTACAATGGAACAAAAAAAATTCTCTTGATCTAATACCGAAAAGTTGTAGGCTCGGTTAGGTTGAGTTGAGTTACTTTGGTTTGAGTTGGGTTACTTTGGTTTGAGTTGGGTTGATTCTGAATATGTACGATTAAATCTACATCGTTCTGTGCCTCTTCAGACTAAACCCAACGCAACCCAATCCAACATCTGTATCTCGTGGCTAAAAGTCAAAACTTTCATTGCTATGACTAGCTTGTTTTAGATTTATAAAGATATCGGAATTGTTTAAACAAGGTTTTGGAGTTTATCTTCAAACTAAAAGCACCTCCAATTACATTGAGATATTTATGAAGCTATGAATTACAAGTTTCAAGTCACAAATTCATCATTTATGGAGCATATTTAGTAACAAAGCATCTCGAGTTTTATAATATTTTAACTTATAGCGGAAAATCCGAATTATCGGGTACAAAATTTTGCTTAGTAAGATTGTTTCAAAAGCCAGCCATGTTTAACATTACTTTTTATACATCTTTACAAAGATAATTGATCAAGGGTTCTTATTTTATCGTCCGATTTCTTCTGAAACGTAATGTTTGAGAGGTGTACCCATTGAAAGTTGGAATTTGTAGCAGATTTCTTTATACGAGAAAAAGTCAAATAATATTCAAGGTATGGGACTCACTTTGTGTTGGTTGACCTTAAAGTGTTAAAGTTAATGATTACAATGAGTACCCATAAATCAATTTTGGCAGTCGAATAAAAAATTGCACTGGGTCTAATACCAAAAAGTTGTAGGTTCGGTTGGGTGTACAACTTTCCGTGCCTCTTGAGACCGAATCCAACGCAACCCAATCCAATCTTTATATTTCATGATTAAACTCGAAACTTTTCATTCCCAAGATAACCTTGTCTGTTCTAGTTTCAGTTTAATAAAACTATGGCGAACACAATAACTAATACTAAATGTATAATTAAATACATTATAATACTTTTCAATCTCAAATATAATTGAGCGGTGATCACTCAAATTATCATTTTCTAAATCTATATACCAATTTCTTACCCTTCCGCATATATCGATAGAAGCAGCTGTTAAATATTATAGACTCTCCAGCTGGTCCAGAAAAGATAGGAATATTGCCTTGATTTAAAATTATCAGATCATTTGAAACCAATTTTTGGAAATACTGGAATCTTCCTGTCGCATTTTGACATTCAAATCTCCTCCAATCAAGATTTCTTTATTAAAATTCCTTAGCAATAACTGCATGTAAGAATTGTAGTAATTGTTCAAATTTTTCTATGAACCTATTTGGAGATACTCAACCCAATTCAACCGAACCCAATCTAACCACTGAGATATCTGCAAAATCAGTTGACTTTAGCACCACTTTTTACACATCATTGAAAAGATAATAAATCAAAGAACTTCGTTTTATCATCCGTTTTCTTCTAAAACGTAAAGTTTGGGCGAAGTACTCTTTGAAAGTTGGCGTTCATAGCATATTTCTACACAGGAGAAAATGTTAGTGATGTACAAAATATTGAACTCACTTTTTGTTGGTTGGTTTCAATATATACAGAATAAGTATACAATCACAATAAGTAGTCAAAATTCAATTTTGGCAATTGAATAAAAAAATTACACTACATCTAATATCAGAAAATTGTGAGTTCGATTGAATAAGATTAAATTGGGTTGGGTTGCGTTGGGTTTGAATATATGTATACAGATACATAATGGGCCACATCAGTTTTTGAAAGATATTAGTTTTTTTTACGGGAAACTAATTTTCAGACCATAATAATAACGTACGTTGCAGTTATCCCAGTTATAAATTCCGCGTTATTGAAAAATATGGAATTAAAATGTCTTTTTTTATTCGAGTCTTTAAAACGGCAACCAGCCGATGACGTAGCAGGAACTCTGTACACTGATTGGTTACCGTATTCCTTGTTTTCTTCGCCACAAACTTTAAACTGCATAAGACAGAGACCGATTGAGATCGATGTACATTTCCGTGACCGATGTATATCCATCTCTGTTCATAGCGTTTACCCTATTATGTTTCTCTCTTACTAATGAATATCGTATTCTACGATTCGATATCTTGTAACGTGTTTAATATATATGTGATTGATATGACATATTGTAATCAACAGTTTTCAAAGCGTTTTAAATAAACTTGAATAGTTTTGTTAAATATTAATATTTAGACTTAGCCAATAATATTTAGTGTTAGTGTTTTTTTATTGTGTTTATTTTTTTAATTAAGTTTAGTGTTTAAAAGTGATATACGTTAAATTAGAATTACCATGGTATATAAGGAGTGTTTTGTACCATCCTGTTCCAACAACTCCGAAAATGCTCCCAATAAATTATTTATTCAGTTGCCAAAAGATGTAAATCGACGCATAAAATGGTTCACATTTTATATAGGAAGGGTGAAAGAGTAGCAACCAATCCGATACGAGAGTTCTTGCTACGTCACAGCAGAACCGCGCCATGGGTCCGTTTAAACGTATTTTTTAATCAGACGTTTTCATGATTTTTTTTTGGGATGTTAGGAGCTGATTTAAAGAAAATAAAAAAATACGGCAAAATTATTTTTCTCTGTACTATTATATGCAACAATAAAAAAAAATGACTGATGTGGCCCATTGCAAAAACAATAAATCAAGTATTCTCATTTTATCATCCAATTACTTCTAAAACATAAGGTTTAGGAGGCCGCCGCAACAGAAAATATTAAATAATATCCAAAATATTGAACACACTTTATATTGGTTTATTTTAAAACGTGCAGAATTCATAAATACAGCGTGAAGCAAACACAAAAAGTATTCATAATTCAATTTTGGCAATGGCATAAAAAATTATTCTGGATCAAAGACCAGAATGTTGTTAGCTCGGTTTGGATGGATTAAGTTGGCGATTAAATATAGAACTTTCCATGCATCTTCAGACCAAATTCAACCCAATCCAATCTAAACTCCAATGCCTCGTGACTAAACCCAAAACTTTTGATTATCAAGCCTTAATTTACTATAAAAATGCTAAAACTAACACCAAATCTATAATAAAATACATTGGTAATTAACAGTCTTCAGACACAAACGGCTAACTCGAAATGTTCACTTAGTACGGCTGTCTGCAAAACCAGCTGAGTTTAGATCAACTTTCTACACATCATTGAAAAGATAATAGATTCTCGTTTTATCATCCGATGTCTTCTAAAACGTAAAGTATGGGACAAGTACCCCCTAAATGTTGAGATCCATAACATATTTCCTTAAAGAAAAAAAAATTAAATATGTTCAAAATATTGGACTCGCTCTGTGTTGGTTGGTATTAAAGTGTGCAAAATAAGTTAACAATTACAATGAGTACTCAAAATTCAATTTTGGCAATGGTACAAAAAATTACACTAGATGTAATATTGGAAAATTATGGATTCGATTGGATTGGATTAAGTTAGGTTAAGTCTGAAGAATCCCGAATAATGAAATGGAAAGACCCGAAAATCCCGAAAATTTCTGGTGCTAAATCAAATGTTAATTCTAATTTTACTTCAACAAAAGAAAAAAACTTCGACTTATTATCTGACATAATTTTCAAGTATTTCCAAATATTTTAATTCATAAAATCCCAAGCATCTAATAAGAATTCCAAGGTTAAGCTTCCGATCTATCGTCGATATTTCCAACATTAACCGGTGAAAGGTGCTAAAGAACCACCGCCCAATGTGTCTTGAATGCATATTAAGTGACTAGAAAACATCCGCTTAACAATAGTCGCATCTATACACAATCGTTTTTCATTTAACATCAAAATCCGTCATATAAAATTAACATACAAGACGTTCTCTTCAACTCCGCTTTATAATACACAGTTTATTCCTTTCATTACTCATCGAATCCCGTTACATCGCACATACTTAACACGTAACCGATGAACTGTATATTGAAGTCGTCGTTGTTATTGTATTCGTCGCTTCCAAATAAATACAATAATCAAGGAAAACAAATTGCGGGTTTGTATCGAAAATGTTTTGGGGTCAAACAAGTTTAAAACGAACGATTTTCTTTGCGATTTGCGGTTACTTACGTTCGTAGTTCCACTTTTTTTTCGTTATTATGCAACACCGAGATTGCTGGAATGCTCTTTGATACAAAATTGGGTATATCTGACGAGTCAATTGCTTCGGATTAGCACGTAGAACAGTTTAACCTTTATAGTTACTACCATGGAAGTAGTCCCAACGATTGTGGAACGGTGCTCTATTGACCTAGAATGTTTAAATGAAGATACAGCATAACAGGAAATTTTTTCTTTAATAAAGTCATAAATGTTAATATAAAAGATGATGAAGAGAAATGAGATGTGGGTGGTATCGCTACGGTCTTATTGTTCGTCTCTAATTAATCTAAATATCAAAAAAGTTCATAAAGATCTTATAATCGACAATCTTTATGCTAAAATTAGTTAAAAATGAAATTGAAAATAAAAAAAATTATCTAACTAAACGTTTTGTATGTTAACTAAAAAAGGGGATTGTTTTGAAAGCGACAACAATGAGAAGGCCAATCTTGAGAATCTGCGTTCAAATACAGGGCCATTGGTGCATATTATCAAAAAAATGAATCTAATAAGAACCTCGTAGCGGAAGTTGAAGCCGATTTGTATCTGGCGGAGTGAAAGTAGGTCAGAAAAGGCGCACCGTATACCAGCTGCAACGACAACGTTCGTATTTGGTATATAAAGGAGAAGAAAACAGAAATCGCAACAGATAAAAATAATATATTGAAGAATCACAACATTTTTGATTTATGTCAACACATAAATAAGTATTGTGTATTATACAACAATTGAAAAAATTAAAATAAAATATTCGTCAAAAATAATTGAAGAATAAATAACTTAGAGGCGACTCACAAAATTTTCACTTTCCAAACCGAACGTTCCGCAACTCGACACATCGAAGAATACCTTGAACTTTTAGTAGAAATCTCGCATCATCCAATGTTTACGACGTTACGCCGATAATTTTATACGTATGCCTGAAGTAATGACGCATCCCTACTTCAATCTCATTTTTCATTACGCGACTTACAATCCTGCAATTAGCGCAAAATATTAATATGTATCGATTAATATTTGTGGTAGATGTAAATGTAATTGACGAAATTTACATAATCATTTGCACAACATCGTCCAGACTCGCCCATATCTGCAAATAAGTTTATTAAGAAGCGAATAGGCTAACTCTTAGTAAGTGAAAGTAGTTTGACCTCTCTTAGATCAACAACTGCTAACAAAATCCCCCACTTTATTCGTATTATAATCTTTAATTTATTAAATTACAATAATTTACAATTTTATTACAATTTTAATTAATTAGTTTATATAAAAATAATTTTTTTTTATCCTTTTTTCACCAATTATTAAATTAGGGTCTATATAAAAATTTACTTTTGGTGATAATTACAATTTATTGTTTCTATACTAGTTTCGAGCCTTGCTCTTCTTCAGTAGGTACGTTATTACTAACAAATTAGAAAAATTAATTACAATATTTTTCAAAATTTACATCAAAAGTTGTTGTGTGACGTTAGGTTTTTTTCTTTTGTAATTATCACCAAAAGTAAATTTTTATATAGACCCTAATTAGTTTATGCCTACCTCTATAAAATTATAAGTTCTTTTTATCAAAGCATTCGTAATCCACATAGATTCATCTTTTATAGAGGCAAAATTTTAACTTATAGCCGAATATCTAAATGTTCGAATACACATTTTGACTGACTTTAGTACCACTTTCTATACATCTTTGAAAAGCTAATAGATAAAAGATTCTCATTTAATTATCCAATTTCTCATAAAACGTAAAGTTTGGAAAGAATACCCCTTGAAAGTTGAGGTCGTAACATATCTCTTTTCAGAAGGAAAGGTTAAACTTTCAAAATATTGAACTCATTATACGTTGGTTAGTGTTAGATCGGGCGAAATGAGTTAGAGATTATAATGAGTACTCATATTTCAATTTTGGCAATGGATTAAAAAAATTAAAGTAGATGAAATAATCGGTTTGCATTCTATTAATGGTGGCGCAAAAATTTGGAGCATACTAGGAAAAAAGTTTTAGAACAAATGTAGCAAATTCTATTTTTAATATTTTGCTCTCTTTTGCTTTTGCTCTGGAATGCAAAATACCGAGAAAAATAATATGGAATCCGGAGTTTACAAATTTTGATGGCTGAGTCGGTTGAATTGGATTGGGTTTGAAAACGCACGGCTAAACTTATAACTTTTCGTATGTCTTCAGAAGCAACCCAACCCAATAATATAAATGTCAAAATTCCTTTTAATTATCGGTTATTATACAAATATTTTAATTGTCGATTACTCCTTTCATATCATGTACAAATTACAACAACTACTTTTTTAGTAACTATAAGCAACATCTATTTTTCGATTTACAATAACCGTGTTTCATTTTTCGTCCATGCTGTACTTAGAAATATTTTATTCCATTCATTTTCCTAATTTATTTTATAATGCCATCTATCAATTAAAAGATCTTTCAAATTCGTCATTAAATAATTTGATAATTAGATGTCATTACTTAATCATTATAAAACATAACAATTCCATGGCATTCTATTCAATAATTAATCAGTTATTGACATTTCGTGCATATTTTGATAAACTTACAAATACAAGGAAAACTAGGGCTTCCATGAACGAAACGTGTGCAAATTTTAATTGAATATGCATACTCGGTTAGAGGATGTAACCCCCGTAGCTCCTCCTGTTTTCTGATACTTCCGAGAGTTCCCTTTCTTTTTCCATCTTCTCCTGTCTGTTCCCTTCATTCACCATAGGACACCATTCAAATGACCTTTTTTCCGCTGCTTCTCTTCATCCTTCATCCATTTACCCGTAGTCGTACAGGAGGACATAGAAATTTATTACATTTTAAAATTTTTTATGCTTTGTACATACCCGGTCTGGGGGTGCAGACCACCATCTCCTCGTTCTTACTGTTTTCGCTGACATCTGGTTGCCCTACCTAGAAAAAACATTAACTTTTGAAAGCTATCATTGTTAATACATACCCGTTTGAGGGGAAGTTGCTCCCCCTCCTTGCTCCTCTTCCATTTTATCCCTGTTTACATACTCTCTCCCCTTCTCATCCTGTTCCTTCTCCCGTATTACCTCTGTGGTGACAACACCTTTCCTAGTTCTATATTTACCTCTATTGCTCTTTACCGTGGATAATGGAAGAATGTTTGTTCCACATCACCCCTCTGTCGACAAAGCACACATTTATCTTTTTCCGTTCCCTTGTGGAGGTGTAGATAGGCTTTAAAGCACCAATGCCCGCTCAGGAATTGCGCCATAAGGCAGTTTATGTCCCTATTTTCTCCCCAGCCATAATTTTAGGTCCGGTATCAATACCTTAATCCAGACTGCCTTTTCCGAGAATTCTATTCTCCATCGTTCTCCCATCCACGTCTTCCCTGCTTTCTTTGCGAGCCAACATTCTCTGGACCTGAGGTCCACCGTCGGTAAGTCCCGCAGTACCTGTAGTGCCTCTGTCGGTATGGTTCTATATCCACTAACAATGAAGACTAACATTTGTCTTTGAACTGTTGTTAACTGCTTCTTAGCTTCATTTTTCCAATGCCTTCTGCTACGTTCTACACGCATACCATCCTTGGGACCATATCACCTTCCTTTTTTTCATTCTTGGTCTATATGTCGATCCCATAACCCCATACATCGCCTGTATCATTTTCCGCGCTTTCCTGTAGGTTACTGTAAGTATTGGTCCCACTTTATGTCCCTACCGATCATAACTCCCAGGTACCTCAAGCAGTTCTTAGAATCAATTAGACACCGCCTCCGTCTAGGTCCATGCTCTCCATTCGCTGCGCGATCTTTTCCATGACTGTCTGTGTGGTTTCCTGAATTTCATTTATTCCCCATCCTGGTATTACAATAGCCAAGTAACCAACTCAACCCAACCCTGTATATTTGAATTGAAGTACAACTAGAACTGACACCTGACGTGTCAGTTCTTGTGTTCGGGTTTAGCCGTCTTAAGGGATGTACGGCTAAATCCGAAGGTTATAAAACTTTCAGACCTCTAAGTCTAGTGTAAGTACTAGTTTTCCTTCAATTGAAATGTACATGGTTACCAATCTATAATCAATAATTATTCTTTCAAGTTTTCCTGCAATACTTAGTAGACAGAATGGTAGTATTGCTTTCCTTCTTTATCATTTTTTGGTTTTTCAATTAAGACTAATTTCGCTTTTCTCAAGACTTTTACACGAGACAGTATTTCGTTAGTTACGGAGTCTTCACCTGGAGCTCTCTTTGTTTTTTCTCTCTTTGCATTCGTTTCTTTTTCTTGTGTAACTTGTTTGAAGGTTTCTAACACTTCTCTATCTACCTCTGGTTCATCTCCAGTTCCTTGCTCTTCGTCTCTTGCCTTGTTGTTCTTCATCTGTGGAAATAGCTTAGCAAATCGTTTTTGTGTCAAGATCTTCCTTCTTTCTTATGGTCCAGTCTCTTCGTAGCAATCTGTTATGCTATACCCTACATATCGTCTTCTATTTCTTTACACAATTTCGCCCACTTTGCTTCTTTGCTTCTCTTAATTAGTATGCTCAAACTTTTGTTTGCTTCTCTGTGCTCTTCATATATCTTCTGCTCATCTCACGATGTTTCTCGATGTTTCCTGTTTCTTTGTAGCTGACTGCTCTTCTGCACGCATAGCTTCCTCATTTAATATATTTCTGTGTTCCACCAATACACTCTTTTTTTGTGATCTTTCTCTTTTCTAGTATTATATTAAGAGTTATTATGATTGATTACATTAAATCGAAATGCTTTTCTAGAAAGACGAGTTTTCTTTGGTGTTGTTTTCCGTCCTACGTTTAGTTCTTTCGACTCTATCCTCAATTCGCTTACTATGATCAAGTTTGTAATTGAATTTCATCTTTGGCTAACGTAAGTGGGATTGTTTCCGATGTTTGCTATAACTAGTCTCTTCTTAATAAACCGTTCTTCCAATATTTTAACTCTCTCATTCAATTTAACGTCTCCTACCATGGCGTTCTGGCATTAAAATCACCTTCTATTAATCATTAATCTTGGTCTTGCTTCTCTCATTAACGTTTCTTCTAGATTATTGAGCAGAACTTCAGAATCGTCCCCTGGTCTGTTTGGTGACAAATAGATTGATACCGTTGTATACTCCTTTATCTTGACTATATATCCATTTCCTGTATACTACTTCATTGGTCTTCCCATCTCTTTCCCAGTAATTTGTATAAAACAACCCCTTTACTGTTAACATTTAATCTTTCGGTCATTTTCCTATTTGGTTCCTGTCCGAGCACCATCATTATGTTTTTATCTTTTATCTGTTCTTGTAAAAGTTGGTGACAGACCCTTCTCCTATTGCGGTTTAGTTGGTATATACTTCCTTTTGCCCCATTTTTCTTTGTTTGGTGTCTTCTCTGCTGACACAGTTTTCTCCCTTTTTTCACTATTCCTCTGTGTTTTTTGTTTATTTATCAATTTCTTTCCCTCTTTACTTTTTTTCCTGTTTCTCTTCTCTATACTCCACTGTATCGTCTCTCCCTTCCTTATCTCTTCTTCTACATCATTTTGTTTTCTGATTTGCTTCCCTCTTTTCTTCGTTTTCGCATGAAAATGAGGGCATTTTCTCCTCACTATCTTCTTTTTCCTGTCGAATTCTCTTTTTTCCTCCTTCCTCTTTAATCTTAGTTCTGTACATCTCACACCTCAAACTCGCTGCTCGGGTCACAGAACTGCGTTCTTTTCGCAGTTTGGTTGTCTAGTTTGGTTTATCTAGTTTAGTTCGGTTAGATGTCCTGCTAGTATGTAATTATAGAGGCAGATGTTGAAGTGACCAACATTTTAGGCATCTTTTCTATTAAGCACATTGTTAATCCGATTATAATTCTCTTACTGTTCATCAACTTCCTTGCTTTCTCTTCTGCCAAATCTATTGTCACAGCAATCATGCTCTTCGCATATGGTTTTAATGAGCTTATTTTTATCTCCTCCTTCTTGCACCCTATATCTCTATTTATTGCCTGTATAATTTCTTCCTTCTCTGTTCTTATCGTTAGTTCTTCGTATTTGAATAGTCTTAATTCTATTTTTTTCTTCTATTCCTCTATCTGTCACCTTCTGCCCATCTTCCTCTCAATATTTTCTTTACTTCCATTACGACCTCTTCATTTTTTTCAGTTGCGATTAAAACTTTTCCATCATTTGTGCTTCTTATCCCTTCTATCTTATCTACCTTCTCTCTCCCTTGTAACCATTGTTTCCTTTTATAGTCTCTTCGTGCATGCTCTTCTTTCGTATATATTTTCTATCTTTTTATTTTTCTCTTCTTTGCTTGCCTCTCCAACATTTGTATAGCTCTTTTAAGTTCTCTCTTCGTGTTTTGTTTCTCGTTCTGCTTTAATGTCTTCATGAGATCCATAATATTTTCTGTTCCCTTCCTAATTTTACTCGCCTGTTCATAGTCTGTGTCTTCTATATATTTGCTAGACATATCATCAGGTGCTTTGATGTTAAAATTGTCACTTTCAGCAGCATGCGCTGGTACGTTTTCGTTTCTTTCTATCCATCTCCGGTATTGTCTTCTGCGGATAGTTTCCTCTCTGGCCCGTTACCAAGTAACCAACATCTAACTCGTCCAGGCGTATCACTATCCAAATCTATAAAATATATCGTCCAAAGCCTCTGAGAGAAAAACGGAACCTAACCCTACCCAACCCAATCTAGCTTTAGACCTAGAACAAGAAACATTAGGGTTTAGCCGTACGTCTCATAAGATGGCTAAATCCAAATGTTTCCGGTTTTAAGTCTAATGTTAGTTGTAAAACTAAGTTGGGTTGGGTCTTAAGAGACGTACCTCTAAACCCGAATGATTCTGGTTCTATCTAGTGTCAGTTCGACCCAACCCAACCCAACCCAATCTTAATGTTCCTAGTTCTAACTCTAGTATTAGTAATAAAGCTAGGTTATAGGTCTAGTATTAGTCATACATTTAGTACCAGAAGGATGTACAACAATCTAGAGCTAAATAATTATTAAAACTAAAACTAACACTAGACCTAAACCTAGAAAGTTTCGATTTAGCCGTGCGTCTTCAGAGTAGATTCGAAAACTTTCTGGGTTTAGTGTTAGTGCTACTTTTAGCTCGATACAAGTATAGAACAATTTAAGGCTGAAAGACTAGTGAGAACATTTCGTTTTTTGTTTTAAAAGCACAACCTGGCTTCAAAATTAACACTAGCATTAGAACTAGAAATATTAGGATTTAGCCGTCTTAAGAGACGTACGGCCAAACCCTAATGTTTCTAGCGCTAATTGTAAAGTTAGGTTGTAGGTCTAGCATTAGTTAGTACTAGTAGTATTAATAGGATGCATTAAGGTCGCCGCAGAAAAAATCCGATTATTTAGGGAGCTACAAACCGAAAAAGTTTGGAAACCTTTGATTTAAATAATAACGAAAATACAAACATCTTATTTTCTACCATTATTTATTTAGTATTTTAATGGAATTCTCGAATCAAGTTCTCACATAGTCTACAGGAATTGCTAATCTTAAGTCGTATAGTGTAACATGATAAGCTAAAAGCAACGCCCACATTTACAGCTTTAATCTTGCTTTCAAGCGTTTACGTAAAACGGGAAAAAAGCTTGAAACCCTGTTAGACATTGCATCAATTGCGTGCGACAAAAGTCAGTTGCAGCTTTCCACAATGGGTGCGTGTTAATCTCAGATTTCGCTATGAATAATAAACGTTATATGAGTGGAAATGCGACTGGGATGGAGCCGGCGAAGATTCTTGTAATAAATCGAAAAAAAGGATGTAAATGGGATGTTCAATCGGAATGGAATTAGTTTAAATGTAGCTTTTTTGCGTTGCATGTTCCGTTCAAAAGGGACTAATTGCTACAATGTCGCAAGTCTTTGACATTGGCAATTAAATCTCCATTGTTTCGTTTAGTGCCGTACACTTTGAACGAGAGGTAATCTTTCTCTAATTGGTTTTTCAACCTTCATTGCCCCGTCCACGTTTAACTGGACGAGAATTAGCATTTAATTTGTCATCATTAAAAAAATATTAATATACAATTTAAATTTTGATTCGTGTTTTGTAATCTCTCTTCATTACAACCACTTTGCGGTTTAAAGCATCAAACACAAAATAATTTCCTAATTAAACGTATTAATTTTAATTACTTTAAGATGTTAATCGCGTGTAATTCTCTTTTTACAAGCATCAATTAACTACTTTCCGTAGCAACCTAAGTACCTATGACCTTTTCAACAAAACGTCACGTTATATATTTTAATAGATAATCACGGCGCACAACGTGTGTTATCCAACCTCGTGTGCACTTTTTTCACTCAACGAGCTTATTAAATGTCGCCGTTTGTTAAATCGATTTTTACTCCGTTTGTTTTATACCAAGATCGTAGATAATGAAAGTTCGAACATGCTTGCAAAGCGTGGCCAGCAGTCGTTATATTAGAAAGTAGAAGTTACATTAGGTTACATTAAGCGAACTGGAGCGAATTGTTGGATAATAAGACGTGAATAAAACTTTCTTATTAATTGATTTCTTTTTATACATAAATATGCAATGTCTCAAGTAACTGGTTCTTTCGAATTATACGTGTTATTTTGAAATTTTTGTATAAGGAGTTAATCATCCTAAGCTTTATATTTAAAACATTTTCAAGTAAAGATAGGTTTTTGGTTTTAAGATTTTTGGGTAAAGTTCACTATTATGTTTAAAGCTTCATTCTCTGCCAATATTTATTTAAGAAAGTTGTATATTGGCACGATTATTCTTGAGATGTTATCAAATGAATGGTGTCCCCATTATACATGTACCTCTGAGGTGCGGACCTTATTTTTGAATTAAATTTTGTATGAAATGGCGTACTCGTTTCGTTACATTTTTTTAAAGAAGGCCTTTAGAATGAATAGTTTTTGAAATAAAGTACTTTACAAACTGATTTGACAAATAAGTAAAACTAGAACTAACACTAAACCCGAATCTTTCAACTCTAAGTCTAGTGTTAATCTCTTAAGACGACTAAACCCAAATGATTCTTCTAGTTTTACTTCAGTTCAAAGGTACACGCCTAGAAGACCTAGTAGTAGAAAATTTTGGGTTTAGCCGTCTGTAGACGCACTTTAACCAGTCTTTGACCAGACTTTACTTAAATTTGCATTGTTGCCGTCATTCATTTATGATTTTACTCTCATCAGCATACCCATCTGGTTTTCTTGCAATCGATTTCTTTGTTTCATTTTAATCAAATTCATCAAATTAAAGCCGCTCTTGCAATTCGCACTACTGGCCTAACTAAATTGTTCATTATTCGAATTAACATAACCATTTCTTCAATTTTTTTTTTGTGTATGAGAAGCACTATATTTTGAACATAATTTTTCAATTTCTGTCAGACCACAATTAAAATTGCAGGTTAATATAAATTAATTATATAAATTAATTAATTTTTTTCTTGATTTTATTATTTTTTTCATGAGCAAAAACTAAGAAAAACTTAAGTTAAAAATTAAGTTGAAAAATTTGCCATGAAGCACTAAGTTCTTCTAAAATTAGAGACAAACGTTCTAAATTTATTCAAAATTTAATGTTTTAAACCTGTAACTTGTTTAAACAAAATTTGGAATTTATGTCATCTTTATCTTAATTCTTTAATATTATATAAATATTAGAATTACGATTAAAATAATAAAATTAAATTAAATTACTAACATTAAAATTAAATATATATAATATTTATTTAATGATTTATAATTTAAAAACTAGTTTTTATTGCAAAATATAGCAACCACCCCATCTCATTAATAACTTGGAAAGCTGTAGTTTTATTTTGTGAAGTTTCAATAATCTTTTTAAATTTATGTCTTTTTGTTGCGGATGAGGAAAATAATGTATTAACAGTTCTCACCAAAGTTTCGATTTCTCTTGTGGTTTTTACTTCTTTTCATGCATCCGAAATACATAACATTTCACGGTTGTGTAGCACACAGTGTTGTTATTCTAAATGGTGCATTGTGCTTTAACTTAGCTGCTACATCAATTAATTTTATAAACGAATCAATTTAGTTATCTTCATAAAATTGCAAAAAAAAACAAAAAGAAGTGAATTCGCATGTCTTTATTATTATCCTTCCAAAAAGTGTTATATTGATCTGATTTTTTAATCTTAATATTTTTAAATAGTTTTCTTACGGGAAACACCGCCTACAACCTAGCTTTAGTACTAACACTAGATCTAGATCTAAAAAACATTACGGTTTTGCCGTCTTGATGGACGTACGTTTAGCCGTACGGTTAAACTCTAATGTTTTTAGTTCTAAATCTAATGCTAGTTCTGGGTTTAGGATTAGCTCTACTTCTCTTTGTTATTCAGTCTTAAGATTGTTGTATACTTGTATCGAATTAAAACTAGAACTAACACTAGGCCTAGTGCTAGAAAGTTTCAGGTTTAATCGTGCTTCTGAAGAGGCACGACTAAACGTGAATCTTTCTAATACTAGGTATATTGTTAGTTCTAGCTTTAATTTTTGTTTAGTTGTAGATTGTTGTACATTCTTCTGGCACTAAAAATATATCTCATACTAGCCGTACAACCTAGCTTTAGTACTAACAATTGACCTAAAACTAGAAACATTAGAATTTAGCCGTCTTAACCCTTTCAAACACGCTATAATTCGAACAATTTTTACCCGATGTGCATGAAATTTTTGTTATTACTTCTTTATGCTTTTTCGTGTATTACAGAGTAATAATCTCTTAGCCTTAATCATTGTTATTGAATGCAATCTTGTTTGATTTATGAGATATTTTAATAAATTGTATGGTACATATATGTACCACCATGCAGACAACACGTCATCATAACATCTTTATTTGAAACTGCGTATTTATATAAAATAAATCATAATTTAAGTATTATTTTTATGGTAATCTCTAAAGCAATTTCTTTCCTTATTTAAGCATAGTGAAACATTGCATATCAAGTATTTCCATTTAGTCCCACCAGATAATAAATGGAATACAACTTCTCTTCTGAAGTCTTTCAAAGTAAATTCTGGTATTTTGTCGGATTCTTGTCCATTTTCCCTGCATTTTTATACAATATATAACTATTGAACACAAAGACATCAACCAAATAAATGAAAATCCGATGCCACCACATTTATGACTTTTGAACAACATTCATCATTGTGCCATACTTTTCCTTTCTGGTAACTGTCTATACTACAGGCTGCATGAAATTAGTAACTAAATGAACACAACACCCGTCTTTGTATTTCAATACCAAAATTCCACTATCACTTACATTGTAAACTACAGTTCTCCTTTTCATCTTTTTGTCTGACTAAAAAAAGACAAATTTTTAGTTTAAATTTTTACTTAAACAATGATATAGAATTAAAATAATTGTCCAAACACAATCTGTAATGTTTGTTTTCCAGGCTCACCACTAGCTCGTTTATACTACACCTTCTAGAATACTTGAAATCCTTCCAAACCTCTTATTATTATTCCCTTTGGAAGAGTTGGTACTGCTTCTAGAAAACTTGATATTGCTTCCAGAAGACTTGAACTACTTCTAGAGGAATTGGAATATTTTAAGAATACTTAATATTCCCTTTGGAACACTTGATACTGCTTCTAGACGACTTAAAAGGTTTCCGGAAGACTTTCAATACATTCAGAAGATTTGATGCTGCTTCTAGAAGCCTTGAAATGCTTCCAAAACACTTGGTATTGCCTCTGGAAAATTTTAAATGTTTCCAAAACACTTGGTATTACTTTTGGAAGACTTGAAATTACTTTGAAAAGACATGAAATGCTTCCCAAAGACCTACAATACTTTCATAAGATTTGATACTGCTTCTAAAAGACTTGAAATACTTCCAAAAGACTGGATATTGCTTCTAGAAGACTTAATGAAATGCTTCCTAAAGACTTGATACTGCTTGTAAAACTGCTGGCATAAAACATTTTCATTGCAATAAACAATATAATTCATTTGACTTTATTTCGAAAATATTAAATACTATTGGACAAAATGTAAAATACTGACGTAAGTAGTCCAGAAATCGTTAATTAAATACTAAATACTGCTGGAAGAAGACATTTTTAATATAAAAGGCAAGAAGCCGTTAATAAAATTTGATTTTGCTTCCAAAATACCAAATACTGTTGGGAAAATACAATATCTTCATCTGAAAAGTTCAAAAATTGCCAATTCAACACTAGATACAGCTTGTAAAACTCTGAACACTGCTGGCAGCAGACATTTCGTTTGCAAGTCACAATACAGTCCTTTTTCCAATTCATTTGTTTCCGTTACTAAATACCCATATTATTTTCAAAATCAGGCGCCTATGACCCTAACCCTTATTCCCACCATATGTTCTTGATACCATTGGCAAGTATCAATACTTTACCCAGCACTACTTAGAACCCTTCTTAGGACTAAAAACTCATTCGTAATATACGAATCACGATCGATATTTACAAAGTTTCTTTGGTGCTTTTTTGTTGTATTTTCTCACAATATTTTATTTTTTGCCAATGTTTAATTTTTAAATATTATATTTTTGTATTATTCGTTAATAATTAAAAAATCGACCCAATTGGGTCTCGCCGAGTCTCATCGAAACTAAAATTGTTCACGATCACGCACGCTCACGTGAGTGGTACAAAAAGTAATACAAGCTCAGGATGGGTCACGTATCACCCATCATGACTCGCAAGGACTCACGTAGTTTGCAGATCTCTACTTCAAACGCACGGTTAAGCCTGAATCTTTCTAATTCTAGACTTAGTGTTAGTTCTAGTTTTAATTCTTACTTAGCTCTAGATTCTTGCGAATTCTTCTTCGAAAATGGAATTGTTAACATTTGTTGAAAAATTGGAAAACGTCCCTTTTTAAAAACAAGGCGCACAGTTTGGGAATCACTGATCTAAATCATAAACTTTATTACTTTTTATTAAAGTATTTTATATTGATTCAATCATACTTTTGTACATTGTTGATGGTAGCGCAGAAAACTTGGAGCATTTTAGAAAAATGTTTTGGTACGAAAGTTGTAGCAAATTTCATTCTTAACCAAACTTAGCAAACTTAGGATGCATAGATACCGAGATAAATATGATAATGTGACAAAAAGATGAACAAATCTCTTTATACTGTATTGATGGTAGCGCAAGAAAATTGAAGCATGTTAAGAAAAGAATTGGCATTAAAGTTGTAACAAATTTCATTCTTAAGAATTTTGCTGTATCATTTTGGCTCTGGGATGTTTAAATACTAAAGAAATACGACAATCATCAACAATTTTTTCCTCTTCCATTTTTGCTCTCATAATCAGATGCATAATTATTGAGAAAAACATGAAAATCATTTTTAAGAAACTTAATTTCAGTAGTTTCCATTAAGAAAAAGTTCTTATATACGGGAATAAGACCACGTTGGAAATCAGAAACCTTGACGCTCTACAAAACCAACTACCTACGTAGCAATTTATCAAAGCAATATCACCGAGCATTGCCTCAAGACAATTTTATATAACACAGCATGCAAAAAAATTACTTAGACTTTGATCAATATCTTAAACGACTTTATAACGCACTTCCGGCATTATTTCTTGACATTTCCCTTAAAACTTTTAATTGACAACTTATTCCATTAACTTCCTCTCAACCAACTCTAAAATACCAAGTCGCATTTAACCGATTTCATAACACGTTTAAATTGAACTTTCGAAATATCCGATGTTATTAAATTCAGCATTAATTAATTAATCTTGATATGAATGCAGACATATGATTACAAAGGCACCAATCAAAAAATAATTAGTTATAAAAGAACAATTATTGTCAGTTAAAAAGATCTCTTTCTAAACAATTTGTAACAGATCGCGGTCTATATTAAACAAAGAATAGGCGCGACCCAAGGTGACCAGTGAAGGGGAGTTTTTCTCGTACCAGCAAGACTACGATTTACCGTAACAACTTTTTTATCGAGTTTGTTTCATAACATCGATATTTCTCTCCCACAGTTGAATAAACAGACCATCGAAGTCGTTCCATAACGAAACGGACATAAAACGACAGCTTCGCCCGACGTTTAGTTAACGCAAAAAGAACAAAAAGAGATTATGACCCGCGTGGGTGATTGCGCGGTATCAAAAAGGAGGAGAAATAAGAAAAATTCTTGGTCGTTTTCTCGAACTGACATTGTCAGAAAGGGTGTGGCTTTTCTATGTAACGCGTGTACAAATGTTATATGGAGTTGCCAAGAAAGGTTACTTTACGTTCTTAATACACGGATATTTTAAAATGATTTATTACGGATTTGCACAAAGGAAGTTTGTCGTTGCGTATAAAACGTTCTTTGTGATGACCTTCGTTTGATTGAAACGTTCATGTTGGTTAAATTTAAGAAAACGACCCCCAATCTTAACATAATGGGGGGATTGAAAGTAAATAAATAAATCGATCGCTATCACAAAAACGTTCTTTGTCGATAAAACCTGAAAGGGACCATTAAAAGAAAATGATAAGGTCTGATAAATTCGGCTTCGTGGAATTCGAATTCGTGGGGTAAAAAAAGAATCTTAACTATGCGTCGAAGAAAGCAAAATAAAACTAGAAATTTGCACAGCGGAGTCCAACGAAGGTAAATAAAATTAACTCGGGGCGTGGGCAGGTTGGAAAAGATTTTATTAGCGGATCACGATGGGTCAATGGACCATCCATTTGTTTTAACCGGAAGATAAAAAGTATTTCTTTATTTTCGGAGAAAATTAAACACCTCGTAGAAACCTTGAAGTCAAATGAATGCGTAGGATTTAATGCCAAAGTGAAGTTCAAGCCAATTTTCTTTTTTTGTATATCATTAAATATTTCCGTAACCTTTTCACATCAACCAAGTTTTAATTTTTTGATTGCCTTCCAAAACTAAAAAAAGCTTTCAGCGCGTTAATTGTATACAAAAAAGAAAGCAAATTGCAATAAATAGAAGGGGGGAATCAAATTAAATTTTATGACTTATAAATTCGAAAGTCTAATTAATCATGAAGAACAAATCTGTAAATAATACATCCATTCTAAACAATTAAACTTTATTAAAAACATACAATCGTTAACCACACTCGCATTTAGCGATAAAAATTTTCACTTCAACTCGGCGTCCTTTCAAATTTTGTTAGACGTCAAGACTTATTGCATCGTGAGAAGCGAAGAAATCTTACGCGATCGTGCGTTTTTATTATTATTTTTCAGCAGGAGATCGACATTTAGTATTTTATTGTTCACGCGCATATAATTCACATAAAATTTCCGAGTGGAAACTAGGTCGCTTAAGGAAAGCCTGTCGAAATCGGTTTTTTCGTCTTTTTTGTTTGACGGGGAATATTATTGTTGCGGACCTCGATTTCCCCATCGTTCCATATTTTTAAATTCCCACTCAATATTTGGAGAGAAATCTTGTATCATCAATAATTAATCGCTAAGTTAATTAAATAATTATTTAATATAAATCGTTTTTTTGTGTTTTAGGAAAGATGGCAACACCTGGAATCCGAAACGATAGTGACGATAACTTCTCCGATGATGAAAGTGTTCCACTTACGCAGGATATATACGGCGGAAGGTAATTATACAGTGACGTCTAACCTAACCCAACCCAATATCATTAATTGTACCCAATATAACCAGTTTGGTTTGTTTAAGTGATTAAACCGAATCAACCAATTCCATAATTAACAAATATTGTAACTACTGATCCGGCCGCGGGCGCCCTCAGCTTAATCAACAGATGATCAAGAAGTGATTAAGCCGAGGTCGCTTGAGGCCGAGCCATTATTTGCAAGTATTCCAACCAGCCTTGGGTTGTTATGGTATCAATTACAGCATGGTTATGGTGGTTTTTAAGAGCTTTTCCCCGAATTTTTATTAAATAATTGAAAATATGTACTAAATCTGTATTATGTGCATCATAAGATCTATAACTTAAAAGATTATTATAGAATGTTTTTGATACTGACAAATTTCAGAGAGGTGGTCCAGCAGCTGTTTAATATCAGCTCCTCGGATTTGCGCTGTGCAATGCTCACGTTGCTCTGATTAATTGAAACAAACAAAATTAGTTTTTTTTTGGTAATATGCGTTCATATGCTTTACATGAACTTAAATTTGAAAAAAATAAATCAAAAAAATAAAAATTCCAGGATATATCGAAATATACACAGGTAATTCAAATTCAACCTCCACCATTAGGTTCTCAGAAACCATAAAAGATACAGAAATATATTTTTTCTTATATTTATTATTTATGTTTCTTATCATCATGTTTGTTATGTTGTACGTTATTTTGTATGAACTCATAGTTAGCGATAAAATGTTTCGAATTGCAACTGTAGAGTGTTACCAGCTTCAGGGAATATTTTCTAAATCTAGGGAGAAGCTCATCCGGTAGAGAAACAGGAAAATCTTTTCAGTTTTTATCAAAATCTAGGGAAATTTCGGAATTACGAATAACCTCTAGTAATTTTTAAATCATCATGGTTATCGTTTATATGATAGAAACAATCTGAATCTGTAAATTCTCTTTTAAAAAACTAACGAATAATTGCGCTATTGCTTACGGCGATTGTTAGAATAAAAGTGGGTGTCTCCCCAAGAAATTCGTTTCAGTTATTTTCAAATTAGTTAAAGAAAACTAAAAAAGAACCCACTTTTATTCTAACAATCATCGAGACCGATAGCACAATTGTTCGTTACATTCTTTAATAAATTTAAATTGTTGTATTTGGATTCAACAAAATAATAAACTTGCTGGTATGTTATATATGTATATGATTATTTAATTGATAAACTAATTTTATTTTTAAATTGCGTGTAACTTAAACACGTATACAAAGTACACGTGTACTTTGTAAATTACGTGCCAAAAATTGCAATATCGTTCCCAGAAATAGAGTTATTTTGTAGAATGTCTTTTTGGGAGTATTACAATTTGTTTTATACGTAGTTTAAATAATATAATTTTATATATTATTTTATATGATTATGCTTATTTCTATATTTAAAAATTATATTTCCTAAAGAAATAAAAGTTTTCAAATTTGTTACTAATAGTAATAACATTAATAAGTATATATTATACAAGATGATTCACATAAAAACCGACATAAAGCAGGGACATGTTGAGAATGATAAATTAAGATAATTTATCTTTATACTCAGTTTTATTATAGCCCTTTAAAGTTGAATCTTGTATTTTTAAAATGTTCAATATCTCAGTCAAGCAGTAAGCTAACAAAAACAAATTAGGTGTACGGTATGTGTGTACCAAGGGCACAAATTGGTAGCAGGTTGAGATCAATTAAAGCATCTCAAAGTGTTGATTAGGGATGATAGTACCATAAAAGATAGAATTAATGAATGATAGAGAAAAAAGGTAATTATGTATCAAATTCACCAAAAGATAAAAAAATACCAAAACTTAGGGTACCATTACAATTAATCAACCCTTTGAAAGGCCTCAATTGATCCCAACTTCCTACCAACGAATACCCTTACTACACTCATAACTTGTCCAAATATGTTTTTTCTACCTTTATCTGTTACTAAGATATCCAATGTTTAAGAAATTTTTAATCCAACTCTGAAGGGGTGTGGTTCCTCAGAAGTACAACTTAATAATGAATAGCGATTAAGTCATTTTAATTTTTTTCCATATTTAATATAGGGATATATAGAGGACAAAAAATGTCCTCACTTCTCAAAAATGGTTTAGATTCATAAACGCGTTTTCGAGTTATAAAGAATAAATGAATTTTATTTGATAACTTTGAGGACTTCTAGCGGCGAAACGAAGCAACTTTGGATATAGATAAGTTAACTTAAATCGACCTACTTTGAGCCAAAGACACCTGTATATCTTATTTTATCAAAATCGTTAATGAAAAATAAGATTAAATGTCTGTTTTTGTTATATTTGAATATTATTTCGCATCTATTAAAATCTACTGAAATTTCACTAAAAAGTCTAGGGAAAGTAGTTCCACTTAACCTGGTAACACTGAACTGCAACCATCTTCAGGAAGTTTGTCGTTTTTGTTTTGAAGTAATGGGTGCAGTTGCAATCCGAAACATGTAGAAGAGAAAATAAAAAAACATTTCATCGCTAAGTATGAGTTTTTATAAAATAACCTACAACAAAAATACAGAAATGGTTAAATGAGGGCAAAGTTGCGTATCTTATCATTTTTTAACTAAGTGTTTGAATCTAGCCGTTTTAGTTTAAACAACAGATTTAACAGATAAAAAGTTCTTCATATAAAGGGAGAATTTATTTTGTATAATTTTTATTGTACAGTACACCCCAGTTATTTGGGACACCTTTCTCAAAGATGTGATGCCCATCACGTTGTTCCAATTAAATTCTTTGTCTCAAATAAACCACTGTAAAAGTATTCAATACCAATAATAATCAGAAATAAAAAGAAAACGCCATCTCTAAAATAATGGAGATAACTGGATGATTCATGGAGCAAATTGAAAACGAAAATGCCCTGTTTAAAATGATATAGGATAACTGATGAAGATGTCTTTTCTCCAATAATGTATGATAACCGCTGTTTTATTCAAATATTATTGAAATAAAAATTGAAATATGTAAGATTGTTTCAACTTAAATATTTTGCCTAGTTTAACATGATATACGATTACTGACGTATGAATGAGAAAGTGACCATGTCTAATCCAAAAATACGAGTGCTCTTTTAATAAAAAGCAATAACAATAGTTATTTACACATAAACTCAAAAATACCGTAATAATAATCTCTAAATCAGCGGATTCCAATCTTCTTCGGTTTGCGGCTCCGTAAATAATTGGATCTTTTTTCGCAGCACCCTAAATACATCCATCTTTTTAATTGATATCTTTCTTGAAAAATTGGAACACTTAGGAACGCTAAACCCTAATATTTCTAGTTCTAAGTCTAGTGTTAGTTCTCAAGATAGGTTGGGTTGGGTTGGATTGAGTCCCGTCTTAAGAGAAATACGAATGTCTTAAGAGAAATACGAATGTATTTCTCTTAAGACGGGACTCAATCCAACCCAACCCAACCTATCTAAATGTTTTTCGTTCTATGTCTAGTATTAACTCTAGCGTTAGTGTTGGCTCTATTTTTAGTTGTTATTTGATCTTAAATTATTGTATACTTGTATCAAACTAAAACTAGAACTAACACTAGACCTAGTGCTGAAAGATTCAGGTTTAGCCGTGCGACTAAACCGAAACTTTCTAGTACTAGGTCTAGTGCTAGTTCTAGTTTTAATTGTCATTCACTGCTTGATTATTGTAAACTTTTCTGAAACTAGAAAAAAGAAGAGTTTAACTAATATTATACCTACAACTACCACTACTTACTAGCTCTAATACTAAATAAATCCACCTTTAGTATTAACATTAGATCAGACGAGATACGTCTCCTCAGACGGCTAAACCTCAATGTTTCTAGTTCTAAGTCTAGTGTTGGTTCTAAAGCTAGGTTCGGTTGGGTTTGGTTCCATGTAGTTGTGTTAGTGTTAGTTTTTGCTCTACTTCTCGTTGTTATTTAGCCTTAGATTGCTATATACTTGTATCGAACTGAAACTTGAACTAACACTAGACCAACTAACACTAGACCAAGAATTAGTAATTGTAAGGAGTTTTATTAATATAACAACAAAATTACTATTTTGTACATTACCGATGATTTTTAATATTTTAATTTTTTAGTTTAGGAAACCATATAGGAAACCACGGTACGAAACTTCTTGAAGTTCGCGCCTTAACATCTCGCAGTTTATAATACGTTAAATAGTTATAAATAAAGATAATCTAATATTAATACAACAAAAGAACAAACATTAAAAGAAGGAATATGTTTAGAGATCATTAATTAAAATAACGTGGTTTTCTGAGGATGGCCAATAAAGCCGAAGCCAGCAGAAACTAAAAAATGAAAATATTAAAAATCACCGTTAAAGTACAAAAATAGTATATTATTTGTGTTTATATTATTTTCTTTATATATATTAAAGTATTTTATACTGATTCAATCGTACTTTTGTGCCGTGTTGATTGTAGGGCAAGAAATTTGGTGCATTTTAGGAAGGAAGTTTTGGTACGAAAATTGTAGCAAATTTCACTCTTAACAATTTTCTCTTTTGCTGTTGTTTTAGTATGCATAGATAAAGAGATAAATATGATAATGACCTAAACCTAAATATAATAAGACCTAAATCTAGAACTAACACTAGACCTAGATCTAGAAAGTTTCGGTTCACAAAACTGCCAATTCGCACCTCCCCATCATAAAAGTGATGGTAATATGGCATCGTGTCCGTCTCATAAAATGGTTTTTGATCATCATAATATATAAAGTATAAACAACATTCCGTCTAACAACTACACAATTCTTAAGAATATTTTTTAAATATTTTGGATATTTAAAACAGTTTTTAACAATATGACATGCCATCTTATTAACATTGCCTTGTTTATACTTTTGAGTGCAATATTTGGAGATTACCCTCAACTTTTGGCATTTTTATACTTTTCTTTACTAATGTCACAAACTAATATCTTTAATTCTTTGTGAATGAATTAATAATTCGAATTGAAAAATTTGTTGGTGTATTACTATAAGTTTTTAATTGGTTAAGTACACACCCTAGGCCGGGGTAAATACCTGGATAAATATCCAATTTATAAATACCTACCCACTGGATACTTCTTTATCGCCCATCATTGAGGATAACTGATTTTTCAACGAGAAATAATTAAGATAGAAATTAAAATGTGTAAGATTGCGTTTCAGATCAATTAAACTTTAAAAAATCGCCTTGGCGTTAATAATGGAGATGAAGCGATGAATCATGGCTTAAATTGAAAAGGAAGGTATTTTTTTAAAACGGTGTGTGATGATTGCTGTATTATACAAGAATTGTTAATAATTCAATTGTGTGAAGATGTGTTTCGATTTAGATAACATTAAGATAAATTGAACCGATTAACCGAATTATTGGTCCCAATAAGGAAATATAACATACATTTCGGTCTTAACGTTTTGTCTCGATTAAGCGTATGTTCATATTAGCCGGTGGGCCAAATTACCGGAGTGTATTTCTGTCGTATTTGTAATAAAGTTTTGTCATATCTCCTTTCTCCTCTTTATATGTAAATGCCATCTTAAATCAGTATTACTTTACTATTAAAATTCTAATGACTAAGAATGTCACTTTCGAAGTATTCTTCATAAGTATTGTTTGATGGATCTATGGAAGCACTTAGCGCATAAGTTACACAACAGCCTTCTAACAAGATATTCGTTTTTTTTTAATAATTCAATGCCCATAAAGATGGGCATTATTATTTTTTAATGAACTTATAGAATCAAGCAAAAACCAACAAGTTAAAGAATGTATAGCTCATTACGATCGGTTAAAAATTATAGGTGCTACATTGCATGGCGTACAAAATTTAAGGTTCTGAGAAAAACGAGTTTATTTAACACATAATTCTTTTATTTGAACTGTCCTTGTCTTTTTTAACTTACTTTGGGTGTGACGGTTCTGTCTTATTGCATATCGTTCATGATTTGTAAAATGAATAAATAGCCATGGTTGAAGATACTTCCTTTCATTTATATTCTGGGTGTAGCCATATCAAGCAACTTTGAAGTAAATCATCCTAAGGACTTGGTGATCGGCAACCTACTTGACCATATCACGACAGGATGTAATAGAAGAAGATGAGTACAATAAAATAGCTAAAGATTTCTTGAGGTTCATCATACATTAAAATATATCTTTTCTTAAGATGTTTGAAATTATTAAAAACTACTTAAAATTACGAAAAGTTTACAAGCCGAAAAAATCTTTTATAAAATTATGAACTAAATAATACAATTAAAATTGAAGAAAAAAAATTAAATTTGAAATACATTAAACTAATATATTAAAATGAAAATAAATTCTATAATCAAACTCAAAGATAACTCAAATAAAAATAATTCACCAATTACATGGTTTAGTCGTTCTTCCGCCACTCCCATGCTAATTAACAAAGATTATAGCTACTTCCTCAGCCGCCAGCGATCTCGGCTCAAGTCGCAAGAGGTCGCTTGCGGCCGACGCATTATTTGCAGAAAATATTGTCAGCTTTGGATTGATATAGTTCTAATTACAATCCTTGAGACCTTAATTAGTAAGCGGTCAAGCCGAGATCGATTGTAACATAAATGTTAACGTATGTATTAGCGTAGACTGGATGAATGTGATGATTGTGGGAACCTCAACTTATTCGCCTAATCGCTTAGTTTTAAGTGATTAAATGGTTCTTCCACAACTCCCATGCTAATAGCAGAGATGGCAGCCACTGCCTCGGCCGCAAACGACCTCGGCTCAAGTCGTGATTAAGTAATGATTAAGCCGGGGTCGCTTGTGGCCGAGGTATTATATGTAAGATGTACTACTAGCCTTGGGTTGATGTAATATTAATTACAATTCTCGAAACCTTGATTAGCTAGTAATAAAACCGAGATCGGTGGCAACCTAAATGCTAATGTATGTATTAACGTGGATTGGATAAACGTGGTGTTGGTTTCAACACTTCGGCCGCAAGCGTCCTCAGGTTATTCAGCTAATCGCTTGGTTATAAATGATTAAATTGATCTTGCACAACCCCAATATTAGTTAACAGAGATTTTAACCACTGCCTCAACCGTAAACGCCCTACGCTCGAGTGAGTAAGCCAAGGGCACTTACGCTCGAGGCATTGTATCTAAGATGTTTTAAGATGGATTATGGCAACAAGAAACCTCAGCTAATCTTTTAAATCATCCTCTACATCAACGTTTCCCAACTTTCTTATATTACGACTCATAAAATTTGAGAAAAAAATTACTCGATCCATAATTCGAAATTTTTGATAGTGTTACACCTAATTCTGTTTTTACACATAGTTCGTGTAAAAACTTTTTACGAGTTAAAAAAAAAAAAAAAAATGCACAAATTGTTAACTTTATAAAATGCCATAAATTTGGGATGAATTCAAAACTTGATATCTCAAAAATAAATTGAGATACTCACGGAGGGATTATTTTCGGAAAAGTACATATTTTCCTTTATAAATCATAAAAAAATTATCAAGATATATTAAGAATGCGATTTCTTGCGATTTTTCAAACATGATTAAGGTGATCTTTAATTTTGTGAAATAGCACATATTTAGATTGAGTTCAAAACATACTTTCCTTTATAAATAACAAGAAAATTCATCAAGCAATCTTAAGAATTCAATTTTTTGAGATTTTTCAAAAATAATTAAGGACATTTTTAATTTTATGATATGTCACAAATTTAGGTTAAGTTCAAAACTTGATATCTCAAAAGAATTGAGATATTCACGCATGGATTTGTTGTTGGAAAAGTACATACTTTTCTTTATAAATCACAAAAAAAATTATTAAGATGTCTTAAAAATTTGATTTTTTACGATTTTTCAAAAATGATTAAGGAGATTATTAATTTCATGAAATGCCACAAATTTATATTAAGTTTTAAATTTAATATCTCAAAAACTAATTGAGATACTCACGAATGGATTTGTTCTTGGAAAAGTGCATATTTTCCTTTATAAATCACAACATAATTTGTGAAGATAACTTAAAAATTCGATTTTTTACAATTTTTCAAAAAGGTTTAAGGACATTTCTAACTTTATAAAATCGTACAAAATTAGGTTGTGTTCAAAACTTAATATCTCCAACACGAATTGAGATACTCACAGATGGATTTCTTCTTGGAAAAGTGCAAACTTTCCTTTATAAATCGCAAATGATTTCGTCAAGACACCTAAATATTATCTATTGAGGTACTCAATAGGGTTAGACGATACATTAATGAGGTATCGATACTATCTTTGAATAGTATCGATACCATCGTGGCATCGATACTATTCAAAGTATCGAAAGTATCGAAGTATTGAAAGTGTCGAAGTATCAAATGTATCGAAGTATCAAAGTACCGAAAATATCAAATTATTAGAAATGATATTTTAATAATATAATAAGCACATATTTTATGTATTTTTGTCTTAAAGAGATTATCTTAAAGCTTACATTTCCTCATCAGTATGCACATAAGCACATATTTTATGTATCTTTATCTTAAAGAGCTTATCTTCTATCTTCTTTCTATCTCTCTTCCACACACTGTACATTATCTTAAAGACTGCCAACTTATTGGCAGCATGAGTTATTATGTCTCTAGAGTCATTCTCAACTGTTTGAAGTCTGCCACACACTGCACATTATCTACGAGATTGCTAACCTATTGGCAGCATAAGCTATTATATCCCTAGAGTCATTCTCAGCTGTTTGAAGTCTGCTATATACCGTACATTATTTTAGAGATTGCTAACTTATTGGCAGCATAAGCTATTATGTCCCTAAAGTCATTCTCATCAATTTGAAGTCTGCCAACTTGTTGACAGCATGAGCCATTACTGTTCCACTGACTATATACTATTTTAAGGACTGGCAACTTGTTGGCAGGGTGAGCTATTATGTCTCTAAAATCTTGTTCATCAGTTTGAAGTCCGGTAACTTATTGGCAACATCAGCTATTACCGATCCAAATACTGTACATTATCTTAAAGACTTCATAATAGGATGATCTGTTGTGACTTCAAATTCCTGCTTATTACTTTGAAGTCTGCTAACTTGTTTACAGTAGGTTTGTTGAGCATAGAATTACGTATTACTTTGAAAATAAATTATGTACAGCTCAAACACCAGAAATAAAAAACAAAATTTTATGATATATTATAGTTATGACCTAACCTAACTTTAAGTAATCAGTGTCAGTTGTGTATAAATCCATTTGTTCGAAAATGTTTTTTTCTATCTCCCTTCCCTCCCTCTCAGTGTGCCATCCTTTCCATCGTCTAATAGGTTGCTTATAAAATAAATTTGTTCTGAATTACAGGTTGCATCTCGGAAGAAAGTCGTTCAGTGACTAGCTAATCACAGATATGTTAATATGTGTTGTTTTTCCATTAATTTTCTATTTCCCTTTAGTAACTACTAGGGTTGGGCGATACCTTAAAAGAGGTATTTATAATTAGGTATCGATGTTCAATACCTTCGTGGTATCAATACCATTCAAAGTATCGAAATATTAAAATATCGAATTGTTGAAAATAATATTTTAATAATATGAGTACATACAAAGCACATTTTATATGTATTCTTCGTCGTAGAACAAAAAAGAAACAAATTCTGCATTCCAACCTTTATCAAGAACATATGGGGTGAATATATTCTTCATAATATTCATCGATTATCGTACTCATCGCGTAAAATCAAGTAGATATGTAAAATTTCGAGCTATTAACCGTAACAGGACACATCTCGATGTCTATTTTTCTTAATATTTTTTTATGCAAAAACACTTCTTTAGATATATCGCAAATGCAATTTCCTGTGTTTTCAACCATTTTCGACACTTTGACACTTTCCATACTTTTGATATTTTCGATACTTGCAATACTTCGATATTTTCGATACTTCGAAACCGATACTTTGCTGGTATCAAATATCCATAGCACGGTAGGTATTGATACCAAGCATTAATACTTTTCCCAGTACCAGTACTCACGCATGGTTTTATTCTTGGAAAGGTGCATACTTTCTTTTATAAATGACAAAAAAATTAATAAAGATATCTTAAGAATTCGATTCTTTAAGATTTTTCTAAAATGATAAGGACATTTTTAATTTTATGAAATGCTACAAATATAGGACAAATTCAAAACTTGGTATCTCAAAAAGAAATTGGGATAGTCAGGTTTTGTTATATAACTCTGTACTTTCCTTTATAAATCACAAAAAAATAAACTCTAATTTTTAATATTTTTTTTAATATTGTTTACACCTAGTTATCTTTTTACACGATTTTTTTATAACGTATCTCTCCTGTAAAAACAGAATTAGCTGTATTGGTTTACGAGGAAATTTTATTTGCTCTACATTCTCCTCAACGTGATTTTTGGGCTAATGTTTGTTGATTGAATTGTAAAAGTGGAACAACTTCTAATTGTAAGTTTCGATACAAACAACAATAAACGAAAATCAAAGAGTAATTTCACGGTGGAATCGCGTTTTTTACGCCAATAGCGCAATTATTTCGGCGAAAAATTAATTAAGTGAAACTTTAATTACGTTTTGTAGCTTTAATCCGGGTCAAGAAGTCGTTCCAACACTTGCAACAATAATCGTTTAATCGTGCGGTTTATATCTAAAGTAAAATACGAGATTGTGAGCTTTCGCCGCGTAAAATTGAACGTTTCGGTTTCGCAAGACCTAGAATTATCTCGGCTCGCGTTCCACAAATCGCAAATCGCATAGGTGGTTACTACATCTATCTGTAAGTGAGTGTTATTTGTAGCGATTTCTGAAAACGCGATAATGGCGTACCCAACCCCAGAGCATTGTCTTTTGAAAATTTTAAAATGTAAATAATATCGAGATTCTGTTGAACAATAGTGGGTTTTAGTGCGAAGGATGAAAGTTACGAAATACTGTTCGTGCACCGTATCTCTCTCTTGAAAAGCTATACTTCTGACCTTAATAGTTATTCGTCGGGTTTAGTGCCAATGAAAATACGTTAATTGTTCATTTATATATATACTCATATAATAGAAGGTTACACAGTTTTGATTTGTTTTAATTTTAGCATTACATCAATTAATAGATGTTAACATCATTTTGTTTTTAATTCTTCAGCAATGTATGACAATAAAAAATTTCGTAAGATATCGTCGTTTACTCAACGATCGAGAAAGGAGTATGACTAACAATAAGAAATGTTTGTAACACTTTTCGAAGGCCGCGACAAAGGAAATCAAAGAAAAAAATAAAACCGGAAGTAAAAATTTAACAGTTAAAATCCATTAAAGTTTTGAGTCAACTCAAACAGGATATTCACCCAATAAAAAAATATTTCACAAACGCTTTAAAGCATCCAATTCGTTATCACCAGTCGTAAATTGAAAGCAACTTTTTAACATACCATCAGGTAATAAAACATACAGCAGCTACCTTAAAACAGTCGGACACCGCAACTATAAATGGTATGTTAATCGTTTAGGCGTTGTCTCAAGGAAATAAATCGCCACGCTAACTTCTTAAAACGATTATTGACCCACCCGGTTCAATTAAAAATAATTAAACCCCACTTGTCGCGAAATATAACGAAAAGGATAATTACGATGATACATTATCCTTTTTAACGATATTTGGGAATGTGTCATATGCCAAGACGTCGAACTGTTGAATAAAATGCCAAGGAGACCGAGCCGTAAAGCGGATACGAGATAAAAGTTTAAGACAAAGCACGAGGTCGAATTTTAATTTTAAGATTTCGTTTAATTTGAAGTTAACGTTAACTAATAGTTAGTTAAGTGTGGGTTGGGATAAATGGTCAAAGCAATCTCTTGCTGTATAATTTAACGATTATCTTTTTCTTCTTAAAATGTCTCGGTAATGTCCCATTTCACCATTACAGAATAGAATGGGATACGAGTTCAAACCTTATGTGGTCGTGATTACGTGTGGTATGCACTTGAAGTGCGCAAAGAAACATCACTGAAACCCACGAGATCATTATCGAAAGAAGGTTTAAAGTTTTCTAAACCACAATTCGTGAAAATGTAGGAGGTCAAATTTTTTTTAATCAATTTGGAATATATTAAACTGTAGATAAATTAAACCCAACCCAACTAATTAAATTTTGAGATACTATTTTTAATATAACCTTGCCGATCTAATAAAAAAAATCAAATTGAATCTAATCGAAAATCTGTTATTTTATGTTCATTAATTCCCAGTGTTGTTAAGTTTTCATTTTCAAGCGAAAATTCCCAAGGTATATACCCGGGGGTATTTACCAAAGATGGGTTGGGTTGGTTATTTCGAGGTATTTACAAAATTTAAAAACAGTACAAATCTTAGTTTTTATTATATTATTACCTTTTTGAGTATGTTAAAATAAAAATTACTTCTATGTATTCCAGCTAAAGCGATTTAGTTCGTGATTTTGTATTAATTCAAACATTATTACCAAAACTATTATTTTTATTACCATTTTGCCCCACTATTTATTACCATTGAGGATATCAATTAATAAGATTTTGAATTCTGATTAATTCAATACCAAATTGGGAATCATATTATTGTGATTATAGATATAGGAGCGTGTTTAAATATTATTAAATTCGTTATTATTCTTATTATATTCTTAAATTCATCAAAATATCTTAAGAATTCGATTTTTTCAAAATAATTATGGAAATCATTAATTTTGTGAATTGCCACAAATTTAGGTTGAGTTCAAAAGTTGATATCTCAAAAACGGATTGAAATATTTAGATATAATTTTGTTCCTAAAAAAGTACATACATTCATTATTACTATAAGATTTTGAATTCTGATTAATTCAATACCAAATTGGGAATCACATTATTGTGATTATAGATATAGGAGCGTGTTTAAATATTATCAAATTCGTTATTATTCTTATTATATTCTTTCTTCAATCTCATTCTTATTACTATGTTAAATCATTTATTATCATTTATTAAATCAGTTAAACATGTTTACAATAAAATTGGTCAAATTATATTAAATTAATATATCCTGATTAATATGATACCAAACTCGACACAATTTTATCAAAAATCGTATTGTAATAAAAAATTAATAATATGGTAATAATTCGCCATCTTTGATAGTAACGCTATTAAAGTAATAATTATCTCCGAAAATAAAGGAAGTAAAATCATCGACTTTCAAATTCAAAGAAAATTAACTTTTGCTTCGCTTAAAAACAATTTTGTTTCAATCGGAGTTTTTATTATTATTATGCCCTTTGTGAGGATGTCTCAAAATAAAAAATATTTCTATTTATACCGGCTAAACCGATTTAGCACCAAACTATTCGAGTTTTTACATTAATATTAATCATTAATACCAACATCATTATATTATTACCAATTCAACCCACCACTTATTACTATTAAGGATGTAAATCACTAAAATTTTGAATTCTGATTAACTTGATACCGAATTGCGAATCACATTATTGTTGATTGTTAATATCTATATAGGAGAGTGTTTAGTTATTATCAAAATCGTTATTATTATTATCTTTTATTTTCTTTAATCTCATTCTTATTGCCATGTTGAATCAAAAGGATTTTCGGTATATTTTAATTTTATGACAAAGTTAACATGTTTACAATACAAATTGGTAAAATTATTATTTTTATTCCCTTTTTACTTCATCTTATTATCTTCTATAATAACTCTACTAAAATTATTATTATCTCGGGAAATAAGCGAGGTAAAATCACCGAGTTTTGAATTTATTTGGATTTTATTTCAATTCGAGTTATTATTATTATCTTTTTGAGGATGTCTCAAAAGTAAAAATATTTCTATTGATTAATTTTAATCATTTTTACCAAAACTATTATTTTTTATTACCATTTTGTCCCACCACTTATTCCCATTTAATACCGAATTGGGAATCACGTTATTGTTAAAGTTAACATGTTTACAATACAAATTGGTGAAATTATTATATTTATTACCTTTTTACTTCATCATCTTATCATTGGGGATAAACAAGTTAAAAAAATTATATCTTGATTAATTTGGTACCAAACTCGGCACAATTTTATCAAAAATCATAATGTAATTAAAAATGAATCATGTGCTAATAATCCGCCATCTTTGATAATAATTCTATTAAAATAATTATTATCTCGGAAAATAAGCAAGATAAAATCATCGAGTTTTTACTTTATTCAAAGTAAAATTATATAAATAAAAAAATTATATTATATTAAAAAGAAATTATAATTTTTATTACCATTTTGTCTCACTACTTATTACTTATTCAAGATCGAGGAAAGAAGCGAGGTAAAATGACAAATTCATCAAAATATCTTAAGAAAACGATTTTTTCAAAATAATTATGGAAATCATTAATTTTGTGAATTGCCACAAATTTAGGTTGAGTAAAAATGGCAGAATATTTCATCAAACACTATCTTAAGGATTTGATTTTTTACGACTTTTTCAAAATTATTCGTCCATTCTGTACGATGCTACAAATTTTAATTGAGTTAATAACATGATATCTCAGCAACGGATTGAGATATTAAAATATAGTTTCATTTCTGAAAAAGTAGATACTTTCCGCTATAAATGACCGAATCATCAAGATATCTTAAGAATTCGATTTTTTCAAAATGATTAAGGAAATCATTAATTTTGTGAAACGTTACAAATTTAGGTTGACTTCAAAACAAATTTAGGTTTTTGATACCTCAAAAACAGATTGAGATACTGGAAAATGGTTTTATTCCTGAAATAGTACATACTTTCCTTTTTAAATGAAAGAACATTTCAGCAAAATATCTTAAGAATTCGATTTTTTACGTCATTTTGCGCATTCTCAAATATATTTTGACTTAAAACTGATAGGATTTAAGAAATTGAACTTTTCGTGATTATAAAAAGCAAGAATTAATCTTTGTAAAGCTGCAAATTTTTAATTTCGACCTGCCTTCATTTCTTAGATAAAAATTCTTAATCTCAATTCAACCCAAATGCTGCCATTTTGTATATTATTAATTTCAACAAATATTTCGACATGGATCTGTTGAGATTTAAGAAATGAAACTTTTTGAGGTTATGTATGTATGTATTCTTCTTCCGGTGAGGTTTTTGAGTTCGATCCAAAATTCATATTATACTCCAACAACAAGGTGTCTGTTTGTATGTGTATGTTTTCCTTCAAATACCTATTGGACGTTTCGTTCAGTGTTCGATTATTTCTTCAGCCCCGTGAATTTTTTTATGAATTATTATTTTATTAACATTTAGGTTTAACAGTTGACAACAAACAAAAAGGATAGACACTTCTGCGAGCCATGGGTCCAGTGACTCGACTTACACAGTTAGGAGGACCCTCGGATACTTAGTTCTGGAAAAGGATACAAGAATTCTGTTAATGTTTGAGACCTAGGAATCAAAGAATCACATTTTCTCTCAGTCACTTTATCTTAATTGACTACTTTTTTTTGAAAGAGCAATTTGTTAAGCCTACAATCTATAGTTTACTATCTAAATATCACATTCTTATCACAGTTGTATTTTTGCTGATTTAATAAATTCGTATAACAACAAATATATATCCAAAGAACCCGAATTTAACAGTGACGTCACATTTACAGGAAGACTACTTTTTTGTCTCAACAACTTATTGATCAGTATTCTTCTTGGTTCGTCAAATCTGGTACAATTAAAAAAGATGTGGTTTACGTCACCTTCTTCTCCACATTCACAATACGGGTTATCTTTCAGGCGTTTTTGAGGTTATGAAGGAAGAATTAATCTTTGTAATATAAAAATTTTAAATTTCTATATGTCTTCATTTTTTAGATAAAAATTCTTAATCTTCACTTCAACCCAAAAGTTGTCATTTTGTGCAATATTAATATCAAAAATATTTTAACGTGGAATTGTTAGGATTTAAGAAATGAAACTTATTGAGATTATAAACCAAGAATTTATCTTTGTAATGCTGAAAATTTTAGATTTCTCTATGCCTTCATTTCATAAATAAAAATTCTTAAACGAACTTGAACCCAAAAGCTATCATTTGGAGTATTATTATTTTCAAAAATGTTTTGAGTTGGAATTGTTAGAATTTAAGAAATGACACTTTCTAAGATTGTAAACCAAGAATTTAATCTTTGTAATGCTGTAAACTTTAACCTTATACATGTCTTCATTTTTTAGATAAAAATTCGTCATCTCACCACAACCCAAAAGCTGACATTTTGTGTAATTTAAGAAATGAAACTTTTTGAAATTACAAAGGAAGAATTTCTCTTTGTAATGCTAATCTCAAAAACATTTTAACTTGGAACTGTTGGGATTTAAGAAATTAAAATTTTTGCGGCTATTAAATTTAATTTAAATTTCTCATGCATTCATTTCTTAGATAAAACCTCTTAAAATCATTTTGTATACAGTAAATCCTCGACTTACTTAACATTTACTCCATAATTTCTCTCGTAACTTGAAAAATCTCGTAAGTCGAAATCTTGTAAGGATTATATAAGGATTATTTTACAAGGATTAGATTTGATAAGAATTTATTGAATCCAGGAATAGATATGCAGTAATTAAAGATAAAACCCATACTCTTAGTACGGTGTCATATTGAACTATTAAAATAAGAAAATATTATTTATTAAGAAAAAAAATGTATTTACAAATTTATCATATGCAGACCTGATATTTGGTCCCGGATATACCACGGAATTTCAACGAAAAAAATGATTGGTCCGGGATCAGTAAGAAGTCCAGCCATTTTAAAAGTCTCGAAATTAAGAAAAATTTTAAATATTCGGAACGATTTTTCTACCGCTTATTGTTTTGCAATTAAAATAAGCTCCACAGCAACTTGGAGAATCTTTAAATAGACTTAATTTATTATTATGAAGTTCCTATTTCGGGTGTTTTGTTATGTGTCAGGAAACATTTTAAGTCTTCTGATAGCATTGAAAATCTGCTGGAAATATTTCAAATCTTCTACAAGGAATATTTTCTGAAAATCTAGTTCGGTTGTAAAGATGATCTAAAGAATATCTTCTGACAACAGCTCAAGTCTTTTGGAAGCGGTATCAAATCTTCCAGAGGCAGCATTGAGTTTCTCAGAAGCATTTCAAAACTTCTAAAAGCAGTATGAAGTCTTCCAGAGACAGTGGTAAATCTTCTGGAAGCAGTTCAAGTCTTCCAGAAGCAATATCAAATCTCCGTTAAAAATCTTTGTAATGGTAAAAATTGAATCGAAAGCCTTCGTACGTATAGCATTATAAATATTATATTATAATTTTAAATATTGTTTTATAAAGGCATTTTGATTTCACGACTATTTTCAGAAATTTCAGGACCTTTAACGCCAATACCGGAATTTAGAACTTAATCCCCAACCCCCGAAACATTTTTGGTACCGAGAATAGAATATATTATCTATCTACCCTATCTACTACTATATACCCTATCTACCAAAAATAGAATTTGAAACTAAAGGAGAACTATGTATTTTAGGTTTTCTGCGTATGACAAATATGTCTCAAGTATTTGTTTTTTCTTTTCCTATGTTCTATAGTGCTTCATGATAGCATTTTCAATATTCTTACAAACTCTTTCCACAAACTTTTTGTTTATTAATAACAAAGTATTAGAAAAAATATTTTCAGATTCTATAGTTGAGTCCTCTTCATTCCTTAACAGATAATTAAAAATTTCGACATTCCTTCCTTCCTTAAATAACAATTCTTAAACTTCTTTCAATCCCTATGTTGACATTTTGTGTGTTATTAATTTCAAACATATTTTTACATACTTAGAACCAATAGGATTTAAGACACAATAAATTTTGAGATTACCTATAAAGCAAGAATTTATCTTTGTAATGCTGATAATTTAAAATTTCGACATGCCTTCTCTTCTTAGATAAAAACTCTTAAACTCGCTTCAACCAAAAAGCTGTAAAACTTGTTGTGGTTATAAAGGAAGATGAAACTTCACTCAAAAAATACTGAAGTACGAGAAAAAACATTTTAAGACTATTAACGTCAATCTAAAGAATCCCACAGAGAATCAACAAAAATTTTCCACCACCTACAACTCGAAAAATTCATAAGCGAGATTGGATCACGAACAATGCAAGTAAGACGGGATGACCTAAGCAAAAAGAAGAAGAACTTAATAATCAGAAAATATAAACACAATAACAAAGCAAATAAAACAACACCCAAAGAAACTTTTTTTAGTGTTAGCTCTAAATTTAGTTCAATATAAGTACACAATAGTTTAAGACTGAATAAAAATTAAAAATAGAGCCAACACCAACGCTATAGCTAACAGTAGACCTTGAACCAAAAACATTTCGATTTAGTTGTACCTCTCTTAAGACGGAACACAATCCAACCCAACCAAACCTAGCTTCAGAACTAACACTAGACCTACAACTAGAAACATAAATGGTTTAGCCGTCTGAAGAGACGTAGGTCTAAATCCTAATGTTTCTAGTATTAGTCTGAAGACGCACGGCTAAACGGAAACTTTCTAGTACTAGGTCTAGTGTTCCATTTTTAGTTTGATACAAGTATACAACAATCTAAGACTAAATAACAACGAAAAGTGGAGCTAATACTAAAACTAGTATTAACACTAAACCTAGAACTAAAATCAGTTGGATTAAGGCGTACTTCTCTTAAGACAAAACCCAACCCAACATAGCTTTAGAACTAACATTAGAAAGAAACGCTAAGGTTTAGCAGTTTTAACAGACGTAGGATTGAACCCTTATGTTTCTAGTTCTTGGTCTAGTGTTAGTATTAAAAGTTACTTTTCTAACAAAGACCACTACTTTGCATTTGTTATACTTTTTGTAAAATTCTATAAATACTCCAAAATACTCATCTTGGGTAAATATTCCTGGGTATATTCCCTTGAAAATAAATATCCGGGTATTTAACAACACTGACCTTAAATGATCAAACCTCTTACTTTTATAAACCACTATTTAAATATTTGAACAAAACTTAAAAGCTTCCAAAAACCTGATTTTCCTTCTTAAAATTTTCTGTCGGGTTATTTTATATGTTAATTCATGTCATTCTCGTTTATAAGATTTAAAGTTTGATTATTTTTATTTACTTGTTTCTTATAAAAATTTTAATGTATTGTAATTTAGTATTCGCGTGATTTTATTTTCGTATTACCTTTCTGACAGTTAAGTTCAGTTTTAAAAAATTTTATACTTATAACTGTGATTTTCATGTTTACATTAAATTCAGATGATGATGATGAATTAATTAATTCAAAACCGGTTCTGATATTAATTTAATAAAATACGCAATTAAGAGGTCAAGTCATTTTGTTTTTTATTTTATTAAGGAAGAATTAATCTTTGTAATGTAAAAAAATTTTAATTACTATATGTCTGCGTTCTTTAGATAAAAGTTCTTAACTTCAACTCAAAAGCTGCATTTTGTGCATTATTCGTCTCAAAAATATTTTGACTTGGAACTGTTGAGATTTAAGAAATGAAACTTTTTGAAATTATTAACTAAGAATTAATCTTTGTGATGCTGAAAGTTTTACATTTCGACATGCATTCAGTTCTTAGATAAAAATCTTAATTTCACTTCCAATCAAAAGTTATTATTTTGTATATTATTAATTCCGAAAATATTTTGACTTGGAACTGTTGGGATTTTAGAAATGAAACTTTATGAGGTTAAGGAAGGAAACATTAATTATCAACAATCTTTATTTCTTAGATAAAAATTCTTAATACCACTTCAACCAAAAACCTGTCATTTTATGCATTATTAATTTCAAAAATATTTTGACTTGGAACTGTTGAGACTTAAGAAATGAAACTTCTTGAGGTTAAAGATGTAATACTCTTGTAATGCTAAAAGTTTTAAATTTCTATGTCCTCATTTTTGATAAAAATATTTAAACTCAAACCAACCCAACAGCAATCGTTTTATTAGTACTTAAAAAATAAAATTCTGAGATTATTAACGTAATTTTTTGAAATACAATATAAACGTAATCAAGGATGATTCAACCAAACAAAAACCCCAAAAAAAAAGAAAACGTATTCAAAATAAGACGAAACGTTTCAACACGATCACAAATGCACCGATCGAGGGAGTAGAAAGTTGACCGTTCACTTTTAAAGTTATTAAACTGGATCTACGAACGACCTTGCGTAATTATCTTCACGCCGTCCCGTAACCGTTCTCCTTTTAACAACAAACTAACAGCTAATTTTAACACGTCGCGACGTAATTATTCATAAGCTTCGTGTCTTCTATTAGCGTAGCAATCAAAATTAATACAATTATAAGTAATTTAGGAATAATGCCAAATGAACAAGATTATCACGCATTTGTCAAGGATTGAATGAAAATCACTTCGTTATGGTTTACCGCAGAACGTTATGGGCTTTCACATCAATCCCTCCTTATTTTACCATTATCGCATTCTTCTACGGTAAAAAGAGATATAAACGGAATCGTTTAAGCAAAACTTTCACTGCCAGTTGTATCGTAATCTTAGGAATGTTGTAACATTGGTTTCAAGTTTTAATTTAACTTCCTGATTTTGAAATGTTTGTTAAATTTAATGTAAAAATTTTAATGTTGGGATTGGTCAGTAATGAGAAGAAAACAATGCACCGTTAGGGAAGGTTCAGAGTTCGTGCAGCTAATATTAGCACGACCTCTCAAAGAGGTGGTCGAGGACCGTCCCTGGTTGCGGTCTTTGTCCGTTGGGTGGTGTTGCGGAGGCGCTTGAATCCGCTTTTTTTATGACTAATCCGGCAAATCCGGATAGCGTTCCTTGCACGGCGCGACCTTTGACTGGGAGTGGACGCTGCTAACCTTGATATTAGCCGACTTCGCCCTTGATAGGACAACAGCCTTTCTCTAGGCATATCGAACAATCTTCTCGCGGTTCGTTCCAGTGACTCTCAAACCCACAGAACCACATTACATACAACTCTTCATCTGTATTAACTAAAAAGAAAAATTATTAAAACGACAAGAAATATTTAAAATGTGAAGGTTAACCACGTCAGTTTCTTGTTCAATTCTACAACATTCACTTCACAAAAAGAATTTTTATCTGTTGCAAAAAAATCCACACCCACAAGCTAACAATTCTTTTCAAATTACTCATAATAATTTGAAAATTAGTACACACTTTCTTAAGCACAAATGCTTTCACTTTCAAACTTATTTCCCAAGAAATTCTTGGACGTAGAAAAATACTAATAATTCCTTGTTAAACTGATATATTCGCGGTGTCTAGGTTTAGACCACCATATCGAATAATTCCAGCTGCGAAGATTTACTGACCAAGTTGAGCATAATGCAATTTTCAAGGTACTCTCCGGTGTACGTCAAGGTCCGACGCAAAAGAATATCTTTATTTTCTGCAGAAATAGTCGCGGCGCGTCTCCTAATCTTCACGACTATCTCGGCAAATATCTCGACAGAGACATATGCGCGGGTAAATATGCGGAGAATAGTGAAATATTGCGCGGCCATATTCAGCGAGATTAATGGCGGCTGGTCCTTTGAAACTCCCATCTTCGGGGTGTCCGACCGCACTATCCACCTGTACTCGTGAAAATACACGAGCACGCGTTGACTTTTCTCTTTTCGCCCGTTTTACTCTCTTTTCTCTCTGTCCTCGACGTGTACGTGCTTCGTACTCGAAGAGGGTATGTACTCGGGATCGGGAGGTCTTCGTTTTTCTTTATTTTAAACGTTTGCTGAAATAAAATTTCTACAGAATGAGAGAATCATAAATTACACACTTTTAACTTAACTTTTTAATAGTCTTCAGTTCCTACTACCATTTTAAGCATTACAACATCAAAGAAATTTGACTTAGAAATTTGTCATTACTTTCTTCTGTAGCCATAGTTAGTTTCTTCAACCATAGCTAAGAAACCATAACGCTGCATGTGAAAGTGTATAATAGTAAGTACGGTAATAACAGACCACCCGGAACCAATTGTTACAGCGTCACGCAACGTCGACTCGAACGCACTGTTGTCATCGACTTCTTGAGGAAGAGGAATCTGAACTTGATGAAACGAGTAATGAGGTGTGACAAACCCGATACCGCACACGGAGAAATCTCACCGCAAGTTTTGTTAAGCTCTTAAAATGGATCAAAAGTTATCCTGTACTAGAAACGCTGCGGGGTTTAAACATTTAATTTTGCATTGTGCGCGCAAGGTGCGGTAAATTGTCTTGAGGATTGTCCGGCCTACCGGTTTGACAAGCAAATAGCCTTGTAATTTGCTTCGGAGAGCGCTCCGTGATTGTAACAACGAAAAAAGTTAAAATATCATTGTCCTAAATGATTACTCCAAGTTATTTCTTAACACGATTCAACAAAACATTTTATAAATCAAAGAAATTAATAATACATAAGACACACTTTAAATTACAAAAAAAATCTTGGAATGCAAGGCTATATTAAAACGTATTTTTTTTACCTTGAAATATTACCTCAATGAAATTATTATTAACTAAATGGGGGTTCTGGTATTCCCACGGTGCGCCCAAAATGCACCGAATTTTTTGCGATCAAGATTTACGTGTTGGTATAACGTGGCCGGATTTTGAACTTGTACAAAAACCCCACCTGAATATTAATCTTCGCTTTGTTTCAGCCAAAGAACCGTTTCGGAAACGAAAGGATGGGACGTCTTCAGGGACCCGCCAATCAAGGAAGAGTCCGGTTCTATGGCCAACCAAAAATGCTTAGAAATTACGGTGAAAATCACGAAAGTCATAGCTTACATCGTTACCTTTGTGATAGTGTTAGGGTCGGCCGTGGTGGCCAAGGGAACTTTATTATTTATGACGTCGCAACTCAAACCAGAAAAGACCATATTATATTGTAACAAAGAATTAGGTAAGTGGCGCTTCGAAATGCCTCACGCCCAAAAACGACCGTTACGTCATCAAGAACTTAACATCTTCGTTCCGCTACGGCGAGAATAAATTTTCTTCGCGCCTTTTGTGTGCGCTGCACTCACGAGTCGGCGACAAGTGCAAATAACTCGGCGCGTTTCGTCCTCAAACTTGACCAATTCACCAATATTCCGAGAAGGTGCATTTATACACTTGAACTCGTAATACAAATAAATGTATGAATACAAAACGATCATTTGTATGAATGAATGCAAGAAAAAATGATGGGAAGCTCAGTGATATAATACGTCCTACATACTTGATAAGTTCAATCAGTTAAATATTTAGTATTTATAACCCATACACAAATCAGTAGACGATCTGCATTTTATTTTGAATCCATTAATCTTTCAATGTATGATATGTATACTTAAATATGAACCCAACCCAAAAAATTTAAATTTAATGAATTAAAAAAAATAATTCAACTCATTCCTGGTAAATAATTGTACTCAGAATTCTGATGAGTCATCGGATGTAAGAGTTTTCAAACTTCAATATGATTTTTTGCCATATTTCAACATGACTTAATGAAAAATTCTTTCTTTTAGTACCATCCTCATTTCAATCTCCATCCTCTATAAATATCCCATTCCCTTCTTAATGTCTTTTCTATTAAATTTAGAATTAGTTTCCAGTGTCTGACCAGTCTTTGTTTTTTCATTTCAATCTCATTATTAATTCAACCTCTTACATTCACTATCAGTCATTTTTCAGTCTTCCACATTTTACTTTTCTTCTTTTTGTTCTGCCTTTGAGCAGTCTTTTTCCGTCTCTTTCTTTCAGACTTCTTTATCCACATTCTCTTTATCTCTATCTTTTCATCTTTTCATCTATCTGTTCATGTTTTTATATCTTTCTAGTTTCTTAATAATTTGCAATTTCTGCACTTCCTTTAGTTCCTGCCTCTGATCAGCCTTTTCCTTATATTAACAATCTCTTTTCAGAATTCCTCTCCTATATTTATCCTTTTTCTGACTTTTACAGTCTCACTCCAGTCAATTTGCTATCTCTACAGTCTCTATCTTCTCATTTCAGTCTCAATTCAACTTCTTGCATCCACTAATTGCCTTTTTCCTTTTTTCAGTCTTCCACCTTTTTGCTCAAATTTTCATTACATTTCAGTCTTTTTTACTTCTTTCTAATTACTTCCTAGGCACTTCCTTCGGTTTCTGTCTCTAAACAGTCTTTTTCTATGGTGACAGTCTTTTTATCGAGCTTTTCTTCTCTATCAACCTTCTCTCTGGATTTTACAGTCACATCCAGTCAACTTGCTTTTTCTCAATCTCCATTTTCTCATATATTTATTCATTTATTGATATGTCTCTATAGTCTTTTACCAATTTCCAATTTCTGCACATGGTTCCTGCCTCTAATCATTCCTTTTCTTATATTAGAAAATTTTTTGCAGACTTCCTGTTCTATAACTAAACTTTTTCTACATTTAAAAGTTTCTCTTCAGTCTCTTGCCCTCTGCTCGGCCTACTTGCTCGGTCTACTTGCTCATTGTCATTTCAGTGTCTATTTCAAATTTTCTTATCCTCTTCCAGCTTTTTTCCAGTCTTCCACCTTTCTGCCCAGGGTCTTCCTTCTGTTCCTGCCTCTGATTAGTCCTTTTTTATATTAGCAAACTTTTTCCAGAGTTCCTTTTCTATAACCACCTTTTTTTTAATCTGAGAGTCTCTCTTCAGCCTACTTGCTGTCTATTCGCTCTTCCACCTTTCTGCCCAAGAACTAATTTCTTTCAGTTCCTGCCTCTAATCAGACTTTTCCTCATGTAGAGAGTCTTTACAGAGTTCTTGTTCTCTATCTACCTCCTTTCTGGATTTTAGACTTTCTCTCTCCAGCCTATCGAGTCTTTGCTCTGTCTCCATCTTCTCATTTCAACCTCGTTTATCCATTACCAGTCTTTTTGAGTCTTCACTCTTCATTTTAAGGATTTTGTATTCACTCAGTAGTCCCATCTTGTTTTTACAGGATCTGTTCAGATTCTTTTAATACCATTCTCATTTCAATCTCTATCCTCTATATTTTCCGTTTTCCACATATCTCCTGTTTTTCCTGCTTCTAATCAGTGTTATTGTTGTATTTGCAGTCGCTTTCCAAAGTTCCTCTTCTCTATCCACCTTCTCTCTACCTCTACCTTTTCATTCTAGTCTCAGTTCAAATTTCTTCATCCATTAACAGATTTTTTTAATCGCCCATATATCAGGTTTCTATACCTTTCCAGATTTTTATTAATATGCAACATTTTTCAAATTCCTTCAGTTCCTGCCACTGATCAGTCTTTTTCTTATATTAGCAACTATTTCCAGAATTCCTCTCCTACATTTATCCTTTTTCTGGATTTTAGCGTATCTCTCCAGTCAATTTCTCATTTCATCAATATCTTCTCATTTTATCTTAATTCAACTTTATGAAATGTAATGACCAGAGGGCGGCGAGTTTAGCTTAACGGCTCCAAAATTCGCCCCACTTCGGCCTCGATCTCTTTGTGACGCATAAGCTGTTTCTGGTAGTGGGGAACGCATAAGCTAAAATCGCCACGCTCTGGTAATGATTTTCATTATATTCCAGTCTCTTTTACTTATTTCTAGTTGCTGCCTAGGCACTTGCTTCCGTTCCTGCCTCTATTCAGTGTATCTTTGTATTGGTAGTCTCTTTCCCAAATATCTTTTCTCTATCTACCTTTTTTCTGGATTTTACAGTCACCCTTCAGTACTTGCTGTTTGCTCAGTCTCTATTTTTTCACATTAGTCTCAGTTTAACTTATTTCATCTACTAAAAGTCTTTTTTGAGTCTTCCACCTATGCTCCTACCTCTGATCAGACTTTTCCTTATATTTGTTCTGTCTCTATCTTCTCATTTCAACCTCTTTTATAGACTACCAATATTTTCTCAATTTTACACCTTTCATTCCAGGCACTTCTTTCAGTTCCTGCCCCTGATCAGTCTTTTCGTTATATTGGCAGTCTCTTTCAAGAGTTCCTCTAATCTACCTACACCTCTAGATTTTAGGGTCTCTCTCCAACCTATTGGCTCTTTACTATATCTCTATCTTGTCATTTCAACCTCTTTTATCCACTACCAGTCTTCCACCTTTCTGCCCTTGTACTTTCTTCAGGTCCCACCTCTGCTCAATCTTTTTTTTGAATTCCTCTTGTCTATGTATTTCTCTTCTGGATTTTAGAATCTCCCTCCAGCTTATTGGCTTATTATTCTGTCTTTATCTTCTCATTTCAACCCCTTTATACACTGTCAGTCTTTTTTTAGTCTTCAACCTGTCTGCCCAGGTACTTCTTTCAGTTTCTGCCTTTGATCAGTATTTTTTATATCGGCAATCTCTTTGCAGAGTTAATTTTCTCTATCAACCTCCGGCTCTCTGCTCTGTCTCTATCTTCTCGTTTTAGTCTCATTTCAACTTATTTTATACACTACCAGTCTTTATTCAGTCTTCCATGTTTCAACCTAGGGTCTCTATTCAGTTTCTACGTCCGATTCTTTCCTTTTCTTATATTAGCAAACTTTTCCAGAGTTCCTCTTGTATAACTACCCCTTTTTTGACTTTCAAGTCACTCTTCATACTTGCTCTCTGCTCGGTCTTTATTTTCTCATTTCAGTGTCTATTTCAACCTCTTTTATCCACTATCAATCTTTTTTTAGTTTTCCACTTTGCTGCCCAAGTACTTGTTTCATTTCCTGCCTCTGATTTGTCCTTTTCTAATATTAACAAACTTTTTCCAGAGTTCCTCTTCTATAACTACCCCTTTTTTTGATTCTCGAGTCTCTTTTCAATTTGCTTGCTCTCTGCTCGGTCTCTATCTTCTCATTTCAGTGTCTCTTTCAACCTCTATTATCCACTATCAGACGTTTTTCAGTTTTCCACCTTTCTGCCCAAGTACTTGTTTCAGTTCCTGCCTCTCCTTAGTCCTTTTCTTATATTAGTAAACATTTTCCAGAGTTCTTCTTCTCTGTCTCCTTTTTGGATTTTAGAGTCTCTTTCCAGCCTATTGGCTCTTTGCTCTGGCTCCATCTCTTCATTTCAGCCCGATTTCAACCTCTGTTGTCCACTACACACAAATCTTTCTTCAGTTTTCCACCTTTCTGTCCAGGATTCTTGTTTCAGTTCTTGCCTTTGATCAGTATTTTCTTTATATTGGCAGTTTCTTTTCAGAGTTTCTCTTCTCTATTTACCTCCTTTCCAGCTTTTAGAGTCTCTCTCCAGCCTATTGGTTCTTTGTTCTGTCTCAATCTTCTCATTTAAGCCTCATTTCAACCTTTTTAATCCACTACAAGCCTTTTTTTTTCAGTCTTCCACTTTTCTGCCCAGATATTTCTTTCAGTTCCTGTTTCTGATCAGCTTTTTCCTTGTATTGGAAGTCTCTTTTCAGAATTTACCCTTCTCTATGTATCACCCCTCTAAAATTCAGAATCTCTCGCCCGTTTATAAGCTCTTTGCTCTGTCTTTATCTTCTCATTTTAGTCTAATTTCAAAATCTTTTGTACACTACACCACGTCTGATCAGTCTTTTCCTTATATTGGCAGTCTTTTTCCACAGTTTCTGTTCTCTACCTACTTTCTTCCTGGATTTTAGAGTTTCTCTCCAGCTTATAGGCTATCTGCTTGGTCTCAATCTTCTCATTTCAGTTTCATTTCAACCTCTTTTATACACTATCAGTCTTTTTCAACCTTTAAGTTTTTTAGGCAATTCTTTCAGTTCTTGCTTATGATCGCTCTTTCCCTTATATTGGCGCAATCTATTTCCAGAGCTCCTCTTCTCTATCTACCTCCTTTCTGGATTTTAGTCTCTCTCCAGCGTATTGACTCTTTGTTTTGTTTCTATTTTCACATTTGAGTTTGATTTCGACCTCTTTTATCCACTATAAGCGTTTTTTCACCTTTCTTTCCAGATATTTCTTTTAGTTCCTGCCGCTGATCAATCTTTTCCTTATATTGGCAGTCCGTTTTTAGAGTTCCTCTTCTCTATCTATTTTCTTTCTGTGTTTTAGAGTCTCTCTCCAGCCTATTTATTCTTTGCTCTGTCTCTATCTTCTCATTTCAGTTTCATTTCAACCTCTTTCATACTAAACGAATATTTTTCAATCCTGTACCTTTCTGCCTAGGTTCTCCTTTCATTTTCTGTCTCTGACCAGGCTTTTTTTGTTTTTGCAGACTATTTCCAGAGTATCTCTACTCTATTTACTTTCTTTTTAGATTTTAGAATCTCTCTAACAAACGTACTCTTCGATCAGTCTCTCTTGGTTTTCCAGACTCTAACAAGCCTCTTTCTTCACTTTCCTATTTCAACTCGTGTTTCCCACTTTCCCTTTTCTCTTTCTAGATCATATCTTACTCTTGCAGTTTTCATACTAGCTGGTTTTACAAATGTCCTATTCTTTGTCTTTCGATGCCTATTCCTTTGTCCAGTTTCATTTTTTACAGTTTATTTCTTCTTTCAAATTTCATCGTTATTCTTGATAAAAAACCTTAAATTTTCACCAGTTTCGGCGTAACATCATCAAGATCATCACAAAGAATAACTTTTCACGAAGTAAACAATTTTGAAAATAAGTATTTTTTTGATGAATAGACTCAATCTTGTTGAAGGCAGAACAAGATAAAAGCGACATGAATACAAAACACCTTAAAATTTCAGGACGAGATAAGCAGTTTATAGTCAAGCTACCAGAGGCGGAACGAGTGGTGTGGATGTGGTGCCTGTTTTTCGCCTTCTGCATACCACAACTGGGGGCACTCTTCAGGTCGACGAGGATGTGTTTCTTCAAATCTTGGAAGAAACCGCTCTTCTCGCACTTCCTCATCTTCTTCATCGCGGAGTCCGCCCATACCGTTGGTCTGGCGATACTAGTCTTCCATATACTACCCGAAATGGACGTCGTTAAAGGAGCAATGCTCACGAATTGCGTGTGTTTCGTTCCGGCCGTTCTTGGTAATTTCAAGTTTATTCTTTTATATAGGTAATAAAACAATTTTCTTTTTATTGCAGGTCTTCTTTCGAGAAATAATAAAGAGTCAACGCGTTTTATTAAAGTTATAGTGGATCTCATAGCGATAGCGGCGCAAGCGACTGGTTTTGTGGTGTGGCCCCTAATAGAAAATAAACCCGATCTTTGGTTACTACCATTTTCAATCTTTCTAATTTCGATAGGTTGGTGGGAAAATTACATTTCGCCCCACTCCCCGATTCCTTTCATTAAAAAATTGGGAAAATTAAAAGACGAATTCGACTCGACTAGATATTTCGCTTACGTTTTCTTATCCATCTGGAAAATTTTATTATTTTTCGTAGCAATCATCTTTATCATTATAATTAAAGAAGGCGAAGTGGGTTTCTTATTTTACGAATTCTCGGGGGGATTCGCAAGTCATAAAATTACGATCACCGAGATTAAGCCGTTCTTAGGAGGAACATCTCTTCCTGACATTTCCGATATTATCCCAACCGGCGATGACACATTCATCGACTCCAACGATATGACCCCGATTTTCGTGCTTCTCATCAACGTTTGCGGGTCGTATTTCGCGTACGTCTTCGGGAAATTCGCCTGCAAAATTATGATCCAAGGGTTTTCGTACGCGTTTCCGGTTAATCTAACAATCCCCGTATCGATATCTCTCTTAATTGCCGCTTGTGGATTACGCAACGGCGACCCATGCTTCTTTTACGACTCAATGCCATCTTATCTTTTCTTCGAAAGCCCCCCAGAAGAGTTCCTAAATCGGTTCATATCGCACCAACACGCTTGGGCATGGTTACTTTGGTTGTTATCGCAAACTTGGATCACTTTACATATTTGGACTCCGAAATGCGAGCGTTTAGCGAGAACCGAAAAATTATTCGTTATTCCCATGTACGACTCATTCCTCATAGATCAAAGTTTAGCGATGAATAGGAGGAGGGATGACGAAGCCGACGTAAAACCCGAAGACTTGGACGAGCTACAAAAAGAGAAAGGAGACGAATATTACGAAACCATATCCAATCACACCGACGGATCAACACCTAAAACAATCAAAAATTCCGATCATATTACAAGAATCTACGCTTGCACCACCATGTGGCACGAAAATAAAGAAGAAATGATGGAATTTTTGAAATCAATCTTACGGATGGATGAAGATCAATCGGCGAGAAGGGTGGCCCAAAAATATTTGAGAGTCGTCGATCCGGATTATTACGAATTTGAAACTCAAATTTTCTTCGACGACGCTTTCGAAATTTCAGACGTAAACGACGATGACACACAAGTGAATCGTTTCGTTAAACTTTTATGTGATACAATCGATGAGGCCGCATCGGAAGTACATCAAACAAACATTAGAATTAGACCCCCAAAGAAAATACCCACGCCTTACGGCGGCAGATTAATTTGGACCTTACCCGGAAAAACCAAAATGATCGCCCACTTAAAAGACAAAATGAAAATAAGACACAGAAAACGTTGGTCGCAAGTTATGTACATGTACTATTTGCTCGGTCATAAATTAATGGAGCTTCCAATATCAGTTGATCGTAAAGCCGTTATTGCAGAAAATACTTATCTTTTAACTTTAGACGGCGATATCGATTTCCAACCATCCGCCGTGACCCTCTTAATTGATTTGATGAAAAAGAATAAAAATTTGGGAGCCGCTTGCGGGCGGATTCACCCTGTTGGCTCAGGCCCGATGGTTTGGTACCAAGAATTCGAATACGCAATTGGGCATTGGCTTCAAAAAGCCACCGAACACATGATTGGATGCGTGCTTTGTAGCCCGGGTTGTTTCTCCCTTTTCAGAGGAAAAGCTCTCATGGACGACAACGTAATGAAAAAATACACCACAAAAGCCACCGAAGCCCGCCATTACGTCCAATACGATCAAGGAGAAGACCGATGGTTGTGTACTTTATTATTGCAACGAGGATATCGAGTCGAATATTCAGCCGCCTCGGACGCTTATACTCACGCACCGGAAGGTTTTAACGAATTTTTCAACCAACGAAGACGATGGGTTCCCTCAACCATAGCCAACATCATGGATTTACTCATGGATTCGAAACGAACGATTGAAATTAACGATAACATTTCAATGCCTTACATCGGGTATCAAATCCTCCTTATGGGAGGCACCATCCTTGGCCCCGGAACTATATTTCTTATGTTGGTGGGAGCCTTCGTGGCGGCCTTCCAAATCGATAATTGGACCAGCTTTTATTACAACATTATCCCCATTTTATTCTTTATGTTGGTTTGTTTCGTTTGCAAATCAAATCTTCAATTAATATGCGCCCAAATCCTTTCGACGGCTTACGCATTAATCATGATGGCGGTTATAGTCGGTACGGCCCTTCAATTACGCGAGGATGGAATCGGATCTCCTTCGGCCATATTTTTAATCGCCATGACGGGCTCGTTCTTTATCGCAGCCTGTCTTCACCCGCAGGAATTTAAGTGCATCGTCCACGGAATTATTTACCTCTTATCGATTCCCTCTATGTACTTGCTTTTAATTTTGTACTCAATCATCAATCTTAACGTGGTATCTTGGGGTACGCGCGAAGTTCCAGTGAAAAAAACCAAAAAAGAATTAGAAGAGGAAAAGAAACAAGCTGAGGAGGCTAAGAAAAAAGCCAAACAAAAATCGTTGCTTGGTTTTCTTCAAGGGGGAGGAACCAGCGATGATGATGCGGGGAGTATTGAAATATCTTTAGCTGGACTTTTTAAGTGCATGTTGTGTACGCACCAAGCTAACGGAGATGAAAAGGCCCAATTGATTCATATTGGGGATTCTTTGGAGACGTTAAGCAAAAGATTAGATCATATTGAGAAGTAAATTGAAAATTAATTAATTTTTGGGGTTATTAATTAAATTTATTTTAGAGTGTTAGACCCCCATCATCACCATCATCACACCTCAAGGAAACGAAGCATGTCGGCATCATCCCACGATCACCATTTAGGAGCCGTACCAGAAGAAGGCGAAAAAGATGACACCTCAAGCGATAGTGACTCGGAAAGCACCGCATCTGCACCGAGAATTAAGCGAGATGAATTGGTGAATCCTTATTGGATTGAGGACCCAGATCTAAGAAAAGGAGAAGTGGAGTATTTGAGTTCGAACGAAATCCAATTTTGGAAAGATTTATTAGAAAAGTATTTGTATCCGATTGATGAGGATAAAGATGAGAAGGTATAAAAATTATAACCGGTTGATTTTGCTTAATTTTTTTTAATCAAAAAATTAATTAAGAGAAATCGACTGAGTTATAATCAAATTCTAGTAAGTGTAGGTTTCTTAGATTCAATAATTAATTTAATATAAATTTTAACCAAAATTTGCCCCTAAATTTAGGCTCGTATCGCAAATGATCTAAAGGAGCTTAGAGACCAATCCGTTTTTGCCTTCTTTATGGTAAATGCACTGTTTGTTTTGATTGTATTCTTGCTCACATTGAAGAAGGATAACCTACACATAAAATGGCCGTTTGGCGTTAGGACAAACATAACTTATGACGATGTTACTCAAGAGGTAATTTTACAGGGCGAGCTTATTTTTTTGTTACAACAAAACACAACAGAAATAAGAAAATTGTAGTTTTTTTATAGAGATGTAACAAGGAATTAAGAGGCCCTTTTAGAATAGTTTTAAACGAATTCTAATATTTACAGGCGAAAATAGCTCGGGAGTTGATTGAACTGCGAAACAAGTCTGTTTTTGCGTTCTTCATGTTCAATGCTCTGTTTGTCTTGGTAGTGTTTCTGCTGCAGCTTAATAAGGATCAAATCCATGTTAAGTGGCCGCTCGGGATACGTACAAACGTTACGTATATAGAAGAAACAGCCGAGGTATTTACAGGAGTGAATTTTCTTCGGAAAGCGGCACTTTCTGGGACTAATGCGCCTATATCTTGGCTGAATTGGGACTTGATTCTCCCCCTACGTGTTTATTCACACATTGACACCACAATATTTACACACTGTGATTAATCTTCACACAATTTCCCATTTTTTCTACACACACACTTATTTTCAAATAATACTTACATGGATACACACTTTTTTGGTTTAGGTAACACCACATTGGGTTTATTGTATTACAACAATTTTATCATCACGGTTATTTGCCCTACTAATTCACACTATATTTTATAAGAAAAATTTTAAAAAATCCATTTGTATTTCGAACTTTAATTGTAATGCGTTTGAGATGAACGCATTTAATTAAAGATAAAGGAATATGAATGGTAAGATACACAAAACAATACCAATTCCATCAACCTCATCAGTCCATTTCGTATCAAAATTATTAATTGGCAAATTAAAACAGAATGTTCTATAATTATTTTTGTCTCCTTTTTTGGTATATTAACAGATTTTCTTCCTTTCCTCTGCTTAGTTTCCTTCTGAATTCTTTTCAATCATTGTATACTCTCATAGATTCTTAATACCAATCATTATATTTTTTGCTCAACCTCTTTCTTCTATGATCTGGTTGTGATCCTCGTCTTTCTTCTGCAATAAGTCACCTTTTTGTACAGCTTTTGTTTATATTTTCATACCCTAACAAATTTGTTTCCAAATTTTGACCTCTGACTTTATCAATCTTCTTTCAGTCCTTGCTTAGTTTCATTCTGAACTGATTTTTTTAAGTTCTTTTTTTTCTGGCCAATCCCTAACTTGCCATTTCAGTCTCAGTTCAATCCAACTCAACCTCATCTTTCTTCGAACTATTTACCCCCATCTTTGGTCAATTTTCATCTTCTCTTATGAATCTCTATCAGGTTAACCACATTTCTGTCAACTACATTTTCTCGTCCCAATAACTGTTAAACATCTTAATTCTATTACCAATCTCCTTTTATTCCCTTTCATATATTTCTAGTTGTATTTTTGTCTTTAGAACGCGTTTCAAGTCTCTCTCATTGCTGCCAAGTTCCCTCCTTTTGCTTTAAGTTACTGTTCTGTTTGTTTCTTCTTTTAGAAATCTTTTTCCAGCTTCTTTCTTCATGTTTCAATCTCAACCCAGTCCCTTTTTGGAACTCCTCTAACTGTTTTGTCTATAACTCTAACTCTTTAGGATAGGTTGGGCTAGGTTTATTCAACAAACCTAGCTTGTCACCTACAAGTGATTCGACGGTTAGAGAATGAGTACCAACAAAACCCTAGATTCTTCTAATCCAACCGAAGCTGTCTTATAACCCAAACCAACCATTCTTTTTATTATAGAAGAGATTAGGAAATCTGTAAACAGATACCAATCCTAAGTTATCATATGGCCAGTTATTGATGAATTGCAAAAAATTTCGAGTGTCTAATACCTTTCCCCATCTCTACCCAGAACCACCCATCAGGATATTACTTCGGGGATATAAAATTTTGTGTATTTTCAAAAGTTTCATTTTCATCAACCCTTTCAAACCTTTCTAAGTGCCTTTCATGACTTTCTTTAAACTTCATATTTTCCGTTACCATATCTATCACAACATTCCACAATTTTCCAATTCTACACAAAACCTCATTTTCCATATTTTTAATTTTGTATAAATGTTGTTTAAAAACTCCATGACCAGTCAAAATTTGAGTAAAATAAAAATCAACCTCACCCCTTTCTTTCAAAGAATAAACACCACCCTAGATCTCGGACTCGGCACCAGAGTCAAGACTAGAGACTTCCATTTTGAAACTCTTCTCCAAAAACTTACCAACTAGTTCCCAACTTAACATTCTTTCGAGATGATTGTTAGGTCAAAAGAAAACCACGCTTTAATTGGACTATAAAAGAAATCTTCATGGTATAATTAATGTTTTTAAATTAAACTGACCTACTTAACATTTTTTCGGAGAATGATTGATAGGTAACAAAATAGAAACTTCACGCTTTAATTGTTACTACCTGTTTTAACCTTTTTTTCTATAACAAGAATAGTCAAAGAGTGTTGTCAACATTTGTAAGCAAGAAATTCTTGTGGAAAAAAATTAGTGTAGTCAGGTCATGACGAAACAAAAGCTATTCACGGTCGCGCATGCTCACGCGAGTTTTACAAAAATTGATGCCACTTACATTGCACAATTCTATGGGTAATATCTAACCTCCACTTTCACCCATAATGTTTTGGGTGAAAGATGGTTTGAAGATTTTCTGTGAATGTATGGGGTGTAATGATTGTTAATAACTTAATTGAGTGTTCCGTACTATCCGAGCGTCTAACACTGGACAGATGGTAATATTACCAAAGGTAATATGTCTTCCACCATGATGGTGCCCTTGTTTACTACGACCATATACTGACGTAATTTTTCAACGATATCTTTGCCGTACGGTAGATTGCTTGTGGGGGTTCTATGAGTTAGGTTGGGTTGGATTAGGTTCGGTTAGCTTCCTTTAAAGTTCGAATTTTATGAGTACATGTTTTAAGGAACTTTTCTGTTGGGCTGGGAACTAACCAGTTTTATATCGATTTGCGCCTTTTTTCTACATTTGAAATGTTTCCGTCAAACCTTTTTGTTCTTATTCCACTTTCTGTGCAATCTATCCCGGTCTCTCATTTTTCTGGCTAGCATCATGTTATGTTCCTATATATCATGTCGCTATTTAGTTGTCTTCAATTTCTAGCAATCTTGACTTCACTTGGTTCTCCAGTTTCTTTACTTTTTGATTAGTTTATATCAAGTTCCCTCTTTTTCCTTCCAGTTTCTCTTCAGTTTATTTCTTCTTTTACCAATCTTTTCCATCTTTTTTTTTTCATATTTCAGTCTTAACCCCGTCTTTTTCTGGACACTCCTCCAACTCCTGTTTTCTATAACCAGTTTTATATCAATCTCTCCTTTTTTAATGCTCAGTGTCTTTCTTATCTTTAAAATCTGTTCTTCTAAACCTCTTTGTTCTCATTTCAGTTTTTATGGAATCTATATCTAGTCTACATCTTTTATTATCAACCTTTTCACTGCCTCCCATTTTTCTATTTAGCATCATGTTATGTTCCTAGTCGCTATTCAGTTGTATTTGCATTTACATTTTACTTCTAGTCGTTTTCTTGACTTCACTTGCTTCTCCAGATTCTTCACTTCTTTATCAGTCTGTATTAAGTGTCCTCCTTTTCCTTTCAGTTTCTGTTCAATTTGTTTCTTCTTTCACCAATCTTTTTCCAGCTTTTTTCTTCATATTACAGTTTCAACCCAGACTCTTTGTAGATTGTCCTGTAACTCTTTCTTCCATAACCAGTTTCATATCAATCTCTGTATTTATTCTGCTCAGTGTCTTTGCTGTTTTTAAAATGTTTTCTGCCAAATCTCTTTGTTCTCATTTCAGTTTCTATGCAATCTATATCTTCTATTACCAATCTTCTAATTGTCTCCCATTTCTCTGTTTGGCATCATGTTATGCTCCTAGTCACTACTCAATTGTCTTTTACTTCTAGTCATTTTCTTGACTTTACTCGCTTCCCCAGATTCTTTACTTTTTGGTCAGTCTGTATCAAGTTCCCTCCTTTTCTTTTCGGTTTCTGTTCAAATTGTTTCTTCTTTTACCAATCTTTTTCCAGCTTTTTTCGTCATGTTTCAGTTTCAACCCTTCTCTTTATGGATTCTCCTGTAACTCTTTTCTATAACCAGTTTCAGTTTTTTTTCGGTGTCTTTCCTAACTCTTTCCTTCTTACTTCAGTTTCTGTTAAATTTATATCTTCTATTATTATTCTTGCATCCCATAATTCTACCTAGTATCCTATTATCTTTCCAATCTCTATTCAGTCTATCTTCTATTTGTAGTCATTTTCTTTAATTCATTTATTCTCCATTAGCTTCTCCAGATTCTTTACTCTGGACAATCATTACATTTTTATTTTTGTCTCAATTTAACTCAATGCAACCTCTTCTTCGTAACTTCTTATCTATTTCCAGCCTCGGGTCAACTTCTTTCTTCTATTATGAGGCTTTATGAGTTTATAAACTTTTCTCCCAAGTTTTTTTCTCGTCCTCGTAAATCTTTAATTTCTTATTGGTGTAGGTTCGGCCTATTTCTTCTATTACCAAGCTCCTTTTTATCTCCGTCATCTTGAAGTCCCTCTCAGTTTAACCCAGCCCAATCTCTTTCTTTCATTTCCAGGTCGTTTCCTGTTTCTATTCATTCTTCGCAACTTCTTATCTGTTTCTAGTCTTGGGTCAAATTCTTCCACTTTTCTTCCAAGTTTTTTTTCTCATCTCATTAACTCTTCAGTTTCTTTTAGGTTTATGTTTAGGCTATTTGTTGGATTACCAATTTCCTATTACACTCTGAAGAGACTGAAATGAACACTACCTCCTTCCAGTCTTCTGCAATTTATATCTTTTATTACCAACCTTTTCCCTGCCTCCTATTTTTTCTGTCTAGCATCATGTTATGTTCCTAGTCACTATTCAGTTGACTGCACTGTCTTTCTTTTTCTATTTCTAGACCTCACTTGCTTCCCCATAGTATTTTTTTTTATCTTTTGGTCAGTCTGTATCTTTTAATTTCAATCTGAATTCAACCCTATCCAACCTAACTCAATGCAACTCAACCCAGCCTTTTTTATCTCTTTCCAGTCTAGAGTCAACTTCTGCCTTCTATTACGAGTCTTTATTATCAGGTTATAAACCTTACTGCCAAGTTTCTTTTCTCTCCCAGTAACTCTTCGGTTTCTTATTGGTTTAAGCTCAGGTTGTTTCTTCTATTAGCAATCTCCTTTTACTCTCCGTCATCTTCAAGTCTCACTCGTTTCTGTCAAGTCTCTTTCTAGTTTCTGTCCAGTCTGCTTCTTCTATTACCATTTTTATAAAACCATTTTTCAGTCTCAGGGTTCTCCTCTACCTCTTTGTTCTATAACCACTTTTATATTAATCTCAGTCTTCTTTTTGTTCAATATCTTTTCTGCCTTTGAAACTCTTTCTGCCAAATCTCTTTGTTCTCATTTCAGTTTCTGTTCAATATATTTCTTCTATTACTAAAGTTCTCCTTGTTCATCATCACATTTCTTAGTATCTTTTTATCTTCCCAGTGCCTATTCATAATCTTCTATTTTTAATCATTTTCTTAAATTCATTTGCTTCTTCAGGCTCTTTATTTTCTAGTCAGTCATTACATTTTTATTTCAGTCTTAGTTTAACCCAACCCAATCTCTTTCTTCTACTTCCATGCCTTCTCCTAATTCTCATCATTCTTCGACACTTTTTTCTCTGTCCAGTCTCAGGTTAACTTCTTCTTTCTATTACGAGTTTTTATCAGGTTATTCACTTTTCAACCAATTTTTTTTCGTATCCCAGTAAAGAAACCCCTCTTCGGTTTCTTTTTCGGTTTAAGTTCAGCTTGTTTCTTCTATTAGCAATCTGCTTTTACTTTCCGTCATCTTTAAGTCTCTGTCGCTTCTACCAAGTCTCCTTCCAGTTTTTGTCCAGTCTCTTTGTTCTATTACCAACCATTTTTCAGTCTCAATCCAGATTCTTTCAGGGTTCTGCTCTACCTCTTCGTTCTATAAGCAGTTTTATATTAATCTCAGTCTTCTTTTTGCTCAATATCGTTCCTGCCTTTGGAATACTTTCTACCAAATCTCTTTGTTCTCATTTCAGTTTCTGAATTTATATTTTCTATTACTAAAGTTTTCCCTGCCTCCCATCATTCTTCCTTTTATCTTCTACCACTCTATTCAGGTTTTCTTCTATTTCTAGGCATTGTCTTTAATGCATTCGTTTACACTGATTCATTGCTCTCTGGTCAGTCACTACATTTTCATTTAAGTCTCAGTTTAACCCAACTCACAATCTCTTTCTTCTATTTCTATTCTTCTATTATTCTCTTTCTTCTGCTATCTCTTTCTTCTATTCTTCTTATATTTGACTTATCTCGGACCAACTTCTTCCTTCTATTGTAAGTCTTTATCAGGTCATACACTTCTCTGGCAAGTTCTCATCCCAGTAACTCTTCAGTTTCTTTCTGGTTTATGTTTAGCCTGTTTGTTCCATTATCAATCGCCTTTTAAACTGCGTCATCTTCAGGTCTCTCTTTAAAAAATTAAAGGAGCAAAAGCAAAAGCCTCCTTCCAAGTCTCCTCCTTCTATTACCAATCTTTTTCCAGTCTCAACCCAGTTTCTTTCTGGTTTCTCTTCTATCTCTTTAGTCCCGTAACCAGTTTCATATCAATCTGCGTCTTTCTTCTTCTGAATTTTTTTACTATCTTTAGAATACTTTCTACCAAACATCTTTGTTCTCATTTCAATCCCAGTTCAACTTGTATCTTCTGTTACCAACCTTTTCCTTATCACCCATAATTCTGCCTATCATTATTTTATCTTCATGCTTTCTGTTGAACCTTTCTTCTAGTTCGTCATTTTCTTGAATTTACTTAGTTCTTTACTTTCTAGTCAGTCAATATATTTCAATATATTTTCATTTTAGTCTGAGTTTAATCCAACCCAACCTCTTTCTCCTCAACCAATCTCTTTCTTATATTTCCATACTTTCTCCTGTTTCTCATCTTTCTTGGAAACTTTTATCTCCTTCCAGTTTCTGGTCAATTTCTTTCTTCTATTAGGAGTCTTTTACAATTATCCATCCCAGTAGCTGTTCAGTTTCTTTCTGATTTGTGATCAGCCTCGTTGTTCTCTTACCAATCTCCTTACATTGTCCGTCATCTATTTCTAGTAGTAGTCTTGTTTTTAGAATCTTTTTCAAGTCTCCCGTTTCTGCCAAATTTTCTTCCTTTCATTCTAATTTCTGCTCAATCTTATTCTTCTATCAACAATCTTTTCTAACTTTTTTCTGCATGATCCAATCTCAATCCAGTTTCTTTCTGGATGCTTCTTTACCCCTTAATTCTATAACCAGTTTCCTTTCAATATCCGTCTTCTTTCTGCCTAGTATCTTTCTTACCTTTCAATTTTCTTCTTTTCATTCCAGTTTCTGCTTAATCTCTTTCTTCTGTTACCAATCTTTTCTAACTTTTTTCTGCATGATCCAATCTCAACCCAGTTTCTTTCTGGATTCTCCTCTACTCCCTTAATTCTATAACCAGTATCTTTCCTGCCTTTAGACTTTCTGCCAGTCTACTATAACCAACCTTTTTCTGCCTCCCGTCTTTCTTCTATTATTAGTAATTTTCTTGATTTCACCTGCTTCTTCTATTATCATCTTTGCAGTATTTTAGCACGTTTCTGCCCATCCCTATTCTTCTCTTCAAAATTTTTCCTTTCCAGTTTCTAATGATTATTCTATTCCTTCCTTTTAATCGAAATCTTTACAATATACTTCATTTTTATCCAAAAATATGCATTTAATAATTCTAGAACATCTGTAAATCGTCTTATTTTTGCGTTTAATTTCGAATTAGTAAAATTTGAAATCATTTTCATACATTTCATTAATCATTCCACTGAACACGAAACAAAATTTTCTTTCAGGCTAAACGAAGTCCGAATCTCCGAAGATAAGATCCGAACCTTTCATTTCCAATCTGTTTTGTGTTTGTAATAAACAAAATTTGTTTTAACATAACGATGTTCTTGGTTGGTGGCTTTTATATAATTTAATGCGATCTTATCGGCTCAGATTAAAAATGTTCATTTAAAATAACCTAAGCCGGTAAAATCTGATGAAGAATGTACATAAATATATCAATGATGTTTTAAATCACAGTGAAATTCTATTTTTAACTCGAATAAATTTTAGGTCCACATTACGAAATCTTACCTCCAATTGGAACCGATCGGTTTGGTGTTTGTGTTCTTCTTCGCCCTCATTCTCGTCATTCAGTTCACTGCCATGTTGTTCCATCGTTTCGGCACTTTAGCTCATATACTTGCCTCAACTGAATTAAATTTCTTCAGTTGTACGAAGAAGGTATATTTTTGAAATCATTTTTGAAACAAAATCTAAATTAATTAATTATTATAGAAAGAAGATCTTTCTCCGAATGCATTATTAGATCGACAAGCGGTTGAAATCGTTAAACAGCTTCAAAAACTTCAAGGAATCGACGATGGGGATTACGAAAATGATTCGGGATCAGGTCCTGATCGGATAGGAAGAAGAAAAACTATACACAACCTAGAAAGAGCCGCTCAGCGTAAAAGACAAATCGGAACTTTAGATGTTGCGTTTAAAAAACGCTTTGCTAAACTTAATGCAAACGGAGCTGATGGTAAATAACTAAGTAGAATTAAAAATGTGAATAACTAAATTTAATTATTTTTATAGGAACTCCAATTTTAAGTAGAAGATTAACGATGAGAAGAGAGACAATGAAAGCATTGGAAGTGCGAATTAACTCGGTGATGGCGGAACGAAGAAAATCGCATATGCAAACGTTAGGGGCTAAAAACGAATTTGGTAATAATAACGGAAGAAATCACCGAAACAGCGTGGCTAGTAGTATTCCGGCTAAAGAGATATTCGAGAATGGGCAAGTTAATAAAGCATTTGAAGAGGATCATTATGGAAGTAGGTCCTCTTTGCCAATGCAAACTAGAAACACCGTCCAATGGAAACAACAAACAAATAGATTATAGGCAAATTAAATAAAAAAAGAAGACAAAAAAACACTGCCAAACAAAAAGAATACTCACTCAAATTTTTTTTAATACTCTATAAACTATTAATACTCTTTCGTGATCTACAAATTTTCTTTCAATATGATAAGACTAAATAAGTTTAAGCTCAAAACTTTTATTATTATTATTATTAAAGACGACTTTTTTGTACATGTATTTAAAACAATTTGTGTATTTATGTAAACCTTTTTATTGTATGTGATACACAATAAAAGTTTGTAAATAAATTAGTTTACTTACATTTTTTTAATCGAATTCAAACATATTAAAAGAGAATGACTAACAATAAGTATAAACGAAAGGAGGGAGGAAGATGACCCTTTTCAACCAGAACAAATTTTAAGCGATTCTAATGACCGAAAATATATGAATATTGTGGAAAATAATCAACACATATAATTTTGCGAAAATAAACTAAATTAAATTAACGGGGTTCCTTCTTAATTAAACGAACGTCATTTTTAATACACATCTCATTGGACTCCATCGTTTCTGATTTGACAACGTGCCCTTTAGCGTCGACGTCAGCGACTGTTATTACAACGTTATTATCAGTGGAACAAACCACGTTTTCCTCGCCAGATTCCGACGTCATCAAAACGTAATGTTTCGATTCTCTTTTCAGCTCGGATTGAGTATGTTTGATCTGATTGTTCGACTGGATCATCTCTTGCGTCACCTCTAAACTTTCGTACCTCACGGTTTGTAACCTTAGTATTCCGTCGACGTCTTCTTTGTAACGAAATCTGGAGTGTCCCGAAGGCCAATGATAGTCATGAACCCTGATTAAATGTTTTGTTAGTTGATTTCCACGGCTGAATCGTTTTAAACAACAGTGGCATTCGTAGAAATAGGTCCAACCCTTTAAATATATAAAAAATGATATTTTAAAATAAATATTGAGTTAATCTATTTAGTAATTAGAATTAATATTAGATTTTGAACTAGAAAGACTCGAGATTCATGCTGGGTTGGGTTCAGCTGAGTTGGAGCGAGTTGAAACAAGAAGAGCGTGATCGGGTATGCGGACGATTTGGCGCTAATAGTTGAGGGACCAACAGCCGAAATAATCATAGACAGAACACAATACGCAGTAAGTAGAGTAGCACAGTGTTTGTCGAGCATGGGTCTGAGAATGGAGGTGTCAACAACAGAAATAGTGATACCTTGGACAAGGACCTGAGAATGATGGCATATGTTAAGAAAATAGCAGAGAAGACGGCTAGGATACAAAATTTCCTGTGTAAACTCATGCCTAAAGTGCATGGCCCATTTCATAAGCAGACAAGAATTCTGGCCTCAACAATAGCTTCAATGGTCTTGTATGCAGCTCCGGCATGGGAGAATAGTTTGAGACATAAGAAATATGCGAACATGATTCGAAACATAGAACGAAAATATACGATAGCGATAACGACCACATAACGAACGGTATCAACGGATGCGGCTGACGCCCTCGCAAGCTGTATACCGTTAGACCTCCTGGTTTGGGAGGGTCAAGGGGCTGGGAAAAAGAAAGAGAATCGAAGGAGGAGTTGCGTAGGCAAGTATTAGAAAAATAACAACAAAGGTGCCAACATTATAATGGTTGGGCAAGAGTTTTTTTTATTAGAGAGGTTGTCAAATGGAAAGATAAAGGACCGGCCACAGATTATTATACGACGCAAGCAATCGCCGGTCATGAATTCGGAAAGTACCTGAAACAGGTAAAGAAACTCACATCCGATGAATGCTGGTTTGGTTGTAGCGTGCAGGATACTCCGGAGCATACGATTTTCCATTACGCCAGGTTTCAAGAAGAAGGCAGGTTGAATACAAAATAGGAAGGTAGGTGACTAAGGACAATGTAGCAGACATATTGATCGAGAGAGAATAAGATGCGGGGGGAAGGCTTTCCTCCTCTTCCAGTTAAATGGAACAACCTAGAAAGAGCAATTGAAGTACCAGAGGGCGATAGCGAGAATATTGGCGTGCAGTATGATAGAGTGCGAAAGTGCAGGAGAGAAAAGGGAAGAAAGAGACAAGAAGATCGCCCGACGAAATGCCCAGATGGGCGGATTCCGGGAAGATAGAGGGAGTTTTTAGTGGGTAGCGGGGGGCTGAATGTAGTCCCACACTGCCAGCCGAAGTATGTCACCATCCGAAGAACAGGATTAGCCCCAACAGTAGACTGGGGTGCACAATGCATTTTTTTCTCCTCTGGGCAAAAAAAATATTGTATTTAATTCGGTTGTTTTAAGAACAGAACGATTGAAGCTGGAGAGACATCATTGGAGTCCAGAGCCGAAGTATTGGGGACTAGATTAGCAATAAGAAACATGTATGAGATTGATGGTGTTTGGAGTGTTAAAAGAAACAATTTATATAATGTCTACAAAAATTATCAAGGACCAAACCAAAAATACATGTTATCATCGATATATAAAAAAGATAAAGCCATGCATAACATGTATGACTTTATTTATAAAGTTACGTATTGCTTTAAGTACAAGGATACAGATCTTTGAGACCATTCCTTAGCATACAAAACAAAATAATGGGGGCCAATAGTAAAAAGAATACCCGGCGTGAAGTTGTGCAATGGAAACTGCACCGATCAGAATAGTAAAGATAAGAATTTGAAAAGTCGAATCAACTGAAAGAAATTATTGACATCGAAATCTCCGAAGATGATATATGCCAAACTTTACACGGAAACATTCAATAAGAATGGGAGAGTGAATGGAAATCAACATCTAAACCAAAAAGCGTTAACAACGCAGATACAACCATCCATCCAAAAGGTGCCTTGGTTCAAAGCAATGCTTTATATTAATAGACAATTTCATACATTGATATCAAGATTAAGACTGGAAACACCCCCACACTAAAGTACTTGTATAAAATTAAACTTAAAGATGATCTTTTTTGCACTTTCAGGAAGGAGGGGGATTTTGACCATATTTTTTCAAATGTAATAAATTTAAATGTAATAAATAAATAACAAAAACCTAGAATTAAATTAATTAAAAGCCAGATTAACTTAAAATGAACGCAGAAAATCGTAAGCGCATTACTTAATATGCTGGGTTCGACCTATGAGCCAAGTATGGAGAAAAAGATAAGAAAGCTTTATGCTTGCAAAGCGTTGAGTAATGCGTTTAATTTTAAACAGATATAGAGAAGAAGTGGTAAGAATCACTAATGCTTTAAAACCACATCAACGAAAGCACTACTAATGATCGCACATTCACTCCCAATCGAATTTATCATCAATCGAGAACATTATGGAGGAGAAAATAATGCAAGAGTGAAACTATTGATGGATCAAAGACTAACTTCAACGGTCATGGTGCGATTACTGTAAAGACGAGACCACGTAGAGTACATTCTTTCTATGTAAAAAATAGAAGCAAAGGCTAGAGGAAACCTGGGAGAAATTGAGTGCCAAACTAACCCCACAAAACTCATGAAACTCAACTTGAAGAGCTAAGAGAAATGGGGAATTTTTTTCAATATCGTATTTCCCATTTTAGTCCCATGCGGTATTGAAGAAACAGTGTTTTCAAATCCCAAGCAGCGTAATCGCGTTGTTTTGAAGCACGAGGAAACCCAAGCCACATAAAAGCGGTTACTTTACTTTATGTTTGCTTTACGCTATGCTTGCTTTATCCAATATGTTTGGATAAACACGAATTCCGCATGTGTTACTCTCCAGTCAAAATGTTTGTTCATAACACAAAAATATTGTTAATTTATGTTTCGTTATTATTAACAGATGACCCAACACTAAACTCGAATAGAACTAGAAGAAAGTTTGAGTTTAGTGCTAGGTTGGGTTGACTTGGATTAGGTTAGACCATCTTAAGAGACGAACAATTAGTCCCTCTCGCAACCCAGCACTAAACTAGACTAGAACTAGAAAGTTCGGGATTAATTGTCCGTCTTAAGACACGAACAATTAGTCTCTTAAGACGGCCCAACGCAACGAAATTCATCTAAATCCAACCCAACCCATCACTAAACCCGAACTTTCTAGTTCTAGTCTAGTTTAGTACTGGGTTGCATTGGAATGGACTGAGTTGAATTATGTTGGGTTGGGCTCTCTTCAGATACAAAAGAAATGAAGTCTAGAAAGTGGAAAATTAACAAGAAAGAATTAAAAAGCCTAGACAAGACTTTTTAAGAAAAAACAAAAATGGTATTAACATCCGATCCTATACAATAACCCAAAGAAATCACTCAATAGTGCGATAAAGTTTTTCAAAGAAAATTCTGCGAAAAAAACCAAAAGAACCTGTCTACTGGTGGAATGGCCAAGTGGCCCTGGTAGAAACGAACTGCGCAGCCAGAAGAAAAAGATGCAGCGGAACAGACGAAAGCATTCCAGAGTAGAGGAGAAGGTGAAAGCAAGGGAGTATAGTCTCGCAAGAAATGAATTGAAAAGGGTGATAAAGAATAATAAGGAGAGTAAGTGAAAATCAAATGAGATGAATTGGAAAACAATATATTGGGAGCGGCGTATCAGATTGAAAAGAACGAATGCGAATGAGACGTTAGAGAAGTCAGATGAGGAAACAGTGGTATAACAATTCAAATAGTTATTTCAGGTATTGCAACAGAATTACAGGGAGAAAGATAACGATCAAAGCGAAGATCAACAGCCAAAAATGTTTACCATAGAAGAACTTAATAACTAGGAGAACATAGCTTAACTAATGAAATTATTAAGATCTGCGCGAAAGCCAACCCCACGATTTACTTAAATACATATAATGAGTGTTGGAAAGGAGGGACATTCCCAAAGATATGGAAAAAGGCAACCTTGGTACAGAAAGAGAAGCCAAAAAAGGAAGAAACTGAACAGTCTTACAGACCCCTCTGTCTCCTTAGCGCAATAGGAAAAATACTGGTAAGTAATTAACTTGAGTGAAACTAATGAATTTGAACTAAACTAAGTAAAAGAGAAAGCTAAGTAACTGAAATAAACAAGAAAAATTTGCTCAGCGAAAAGCAATTTGGCTATAGGAAAGCAAGGGGCACGGTCGATGAGATAATGCCAATTATTAAAAGCGTAAAAAAATGAAAAGAGTATCTTGTAAAACAGAGGATTTTGTATAGTGATCCTTTTGGATATCAAAAATGCGCTCAAGTCTGCACTTTGGAGTAAGATAAACAGATCATTGGAGAAGAAAGTTTTCTCAATAGAAATTAGAAGGATAATAAGATTTTATTTATAGGAAAGACAAATAGTTCCACCAGGGGGAAGAGAAGGGATTCACCGCAGGAATCAGTCATAGGAGGAACACTTTTCTATAACCAAAAGGTGTAAGAGGATCCACCATCGAGACGGTGGTATACGCGAATGATTTGGCGGTGGTGGTGAGAGCAAAATCTGAAGAGACCACGAAAGATAGGGCTGAATATTGTATAGGAAGAGTGACAAGGGATATGAGAAAGCTACAACAACAGAAGAAGACCGAAATAGTGATTTTGGAAGAAGTGAAGCGGGGGAAAGTAGTTTTGTCACCGCCAATCCAGGTATGATAGTGTGACAAATGTTATTCGAAAATTAATAGGTCGTCTTTGTGTTGTGCTTTGTAAATTCGCCTGCGGTAAGATAAATATTCGAGGAGGGGTCTGTATGAGAAGAGGCGGAAGGAGACTCTTACCCCTCCCCTCGCCAAATATGCTAATAATTAATACTAGTTAAAAAATGACGAAACGCTTTATAATTTGCTGTAACTCATCCGGGCAAGGAGAAAATAAAAGATAGAGTCTGCAGAACAGGAAGAGAAAGGGAGTTGTCCTTTCCAAGTATTTTAATAATTAATAACAATTAAAAAATTAACGGAATGTTTTGTTTTAATTTGTTATAACTCATCCGAAGGAAGGAATAATGAAGGCACAATCGGCAAGACAATCTGCTGTAATGCGTACGCTGGTTCGGACTGCCAACATCCAATAGGCATAAAGGGCTTAGTTCCAGTAGGCTTAGTGAATAAAGCATTCTTCCCCTCCTAAGCGCAAAAAGGCTGCCTTCTAAACCCCTCTGGGGTCTGGTACTACGGGCTTAGTGCCCACCCGAGTTAGAGGAGTATACCTCCTTAAAAGCTGCGATACATCTGGCCCGGATAGTACTCCAAAAAGGCCGCCGCCTGGGTTTACAGAATTTTGCCAGGACCGGCACGGCTCCTGGAGTATGAAGTGTTATGTGTAGTATTTAAGGTGGATGTGCTTAGCATGTGCTCACATGACACTAGCATGTGAGCTGATATAAGCAGTAACTCTGCCGAAGGGGAGCTTATCGTCGTGTTCGAGAATTCGTCTGTAATGTACCACGTAAGTAAAGCGGAGATCGGTCTCAGAGAACTGGGGTAGGGGAGGTATACTCTAGATGAGGTGCCTTCACCGAGGGTACTAGGGGATTAAGTGCGGGTCTTAATCAAATCCGGCCTATCCCCCGTCCAGATGTGCCGGTGTATGGAAAATTTAAGAAGCATAGACAAAGTAGAGAAAAAAGAAAGACTGATAGAAGAGAGAATGGACCATAGAGGTAATTCGTTAACAAATAATGTCAAAAAGAGCAAAATGCTTGACACATCTGTAGAAGCGATTAGAGAGCCAGGCTTACAGAAGAAAAGAGAGTCCAAAATGTGTTATTTTGAAAGAATGTGTGGTCGTGGTTAACAAACTAGTTACACATTTGAAATCGTATAACGAGCAAAATAAGAAACGGGAGATAAAAGATAACACCACTAAGGTCACAAGACAAATTGATGTTTTAAACAGAGAGTTAATAAAGCAATGGCTTTATTAAGCCATTGCTTTATTATAAAACGCGAACGAGTGAAGAAGATGACATACAAACAGACATACCGCCTAGTCCGTTGATCAGAGAAATAAAGACATAAACGGTCGGAGATGTTGTCGTATGTCTAGAAAGCAAAAGTGACACCTAAAAAGCATGGAAAAGATAACCAAGAAGACATAAACAGACAAATCTTTCCGAAATACGGAAATCAAAAAGGGAAATCCGTTGAAGGTGAAGGATGGAACTATAGTGGAGGTGATTGTTTACCCGTCGGGCGAATTGATAGACAGAGGTATACTAAGGTTAAAACTAGGGTTAAAAACATGCCGATTGCCGAAAGTGTTATATTAGAACAGATAAATAATTCTTCCCAGAAGCAAAGGAAAAAGTAAAGAGCAAATGTCAGACATAAAAATACCTAATTTTACTATGGAGATGAAAGATGCTATGCTTGCCGAAAATATTGCCAAAAAAATAATATTGCGAAAATATTGCGTGCCTGCCTCATAAGTTATAAACAAAGATTTTAAATATATTTAACAACTATCTAATAAAAGGAGAGTTTCCCGGATCCTGGAAAATAGCAAACTTGGTCTTGATTGAAAATCTAAAAAAGATCTTGATGGTAAGACAACAGATAGACCTTTATATCTAGAAACAACAATATGTAAGCTGATGGAGACAATGATAAAAAATCGGCTTGATAGAGAGATCAAGAAAACCATATGCTTAATGAAAGCCAGTACGAATTCAGAGAAGGAAGATCTACTATTGACGCCATAACAAAAGTACAAAGCTATGTGAGCAATATTAAAAAAAAGGCTATACAAATCAGGAACTCTGTGTGATGATAACGGCAGATATTGTCAATGTCTTTAGAATGTCTGCCCAATGTCTGCCAGAGGTAATAGAAGTCTAAGTCTAGATAATAGATGTCTGCCGTTTAATTCTGATGCAGTCGGGAAATGTGAGTAGATACCTACTAAGAATATTTCGAAGTTTTCTATCAGATAGAAAAATAATAGCCCCAAATTTCTTATCATTTCTCTTATTCTTATTCCCTACGTTATGGAATATCTTTTACGATGAAATATTCAATATGGAAATGGAACCAGGGGTCAAAATGGTAGGTTATGCAGACGAATTGGCAATTATTACATGGGGAAAAGAAAGAGTAAGCGTTGAAGATAAAGCTAGCCACGTTGTGATAAAGGTTTTCAAAAAATTGACAAGTATGAGCATTAAACTGGCGGTGTATTAAACGGAAGTACTGGTGTGTCAAGGAAGCAGTACACCCCCAAAAATGACCGTTAAGTACAAGGAAGAAACGTGAAAACCACTCTACATCTGGACCCACTCTCATCACAGACTTGAGAATGACTTTAGGCGTAGTTTAGGCGGCAACTACCTAAAAAAGTACTCTCACAACGGAAACAGATATCTAGAATGATAGTAGACATCCTTTCGTAAAAGATGGATGGAGGAAAAGTAGCCAAAAAAAAATAGAGAAAGCGCAGTCCGATATACCAAATAAATATAGGCACCTTGAATTGAACCGAAGAAAGAAGGTAAGTTAAGACCCCCTCGCCAGGCCACACATATGCAATAAAAAACAATTCAAAAATTGACAGGAAAGGGACACGGTGGAGGTGGACAAGGGAGACAGAAAGATGATGATGATGATAATGAAAATTATGGATCCTATTTCGACCAAAATGAATGGAATACAATGGTACGCTAGACGACAATTGCAGGAATATACCATCAAGGAAAAAGAAAATAAGGAAAGGGGGAACGAAACGAAAAGAGCAAGGATCGTGGTCCAGAAGTAATAGACGTTTGGACACTCAGAAGTAATGCTCTGATGGGCCGAGAAGTGAGGGAGAGTTTAATGCGGTAGTCCTGGCCAAAAATATCGAGATCAGGAGAGCCTCACATTTTCAACCGAATCAGTTAAGCGCCCTATTCGGTCGGGGTTCAGTCATAAATATTTTCTCCTCCTCTGCGCTAAATAAAAGGGTCATGTTGAATTAGGATATCTTTAAAGAAGAATGTTTAGCTTCTTAAGAGGGCCCAACCCAACACAACTCATCTAAATCCAACCAAACCCAGCTCTAGACTGGAATAAAACAAGAAAGATTCGTGTTTTCTGTTGGGTTGGGTTGAGTTAAATCGAATCCAACCCAGTAAAAATGTGATGAGAGTAAAAAAATGTTACAATATTATGTAGAACACAATTACAACTAAATTAACATTAAGTATGGGATTAAAACTAACTTAAATTTAGATTGTGTCATCTTCTGAGAATTTCAATGGTACTCAGAAGAATTTCTAGTTCTAAATCTTGTCTAAATTTCTAATAATAGTACTAATATTAATTCTAATTTTAATCTCAATTAATACTTAAACCTACACTTCCATGATCTTTTTGATAATGTCTTTCTAATCCATAAAGTGATCGACAACGAAAATCACATTCATCACAAGCCATCAATTTTTCACCACAATGCGTTGTTAAGTGTTGTTCTAAATGATCCTTTGAGACACATCTAACAAAAATAAAAATTTAATAAATCATATTTAAAAGAAAAAATTAGGAACTAACGAGTGTTTACATAGATTACATCTGTATGGCCTTTCATTCATATGTCGAAACCGGATGTGTTTGGCTAAATTGGAAGGCTTCGGGCATGTCATATCACAAAAATTACATTTGTAATGATTTATATGCGAGCGCATATGATCTCTTAATAAACGTTCGGTTGAGAAAAGTTTTGAGCACTGGGAACATTGGTAACTTTGCACTAAAACAATTTTTATAAATTTCTTTTTTTACCTTTGCTATATCATGATTTACACTCTAATGGTAATTGTCTTTTCCTATGATCACTTAACTTTGTTTTAGTTGAAAACATAGTTCCACAAGTGGGACAGGCAACCACCTTTTCTTTAGTGTGAGATCTCATATGATCGGAGAGTTTATATTGAGAAGAAAATTTTAACTTGCAATCTAAATAAAATGAACAAATTAAATAAAAAAATTTAAAATAAATTATTTTTTTATTACCCCGCCATTGACAATCAATTGATTCGCCTTTTTTGCAATATTTAGGATGAGCATTAACATGCAATTTAATGTGATGTTGAAAATCGTTAATAGAAACGAAATATTTATCACAAGTCCCCCAATCGCAATTAAAATCAGGTAAATCCCCAGGAATTGTAAATTCTTCCGATTTATAACATTCTGGTAGTTTTAATCTATCAACCATGTTATCACCAATACATTTTAATTTCATGTGATACCCATGAAAACTAACATGTTTTAATAAACCCAATAAATTATCCACGGTTATCTCACAATTCTTCCATAAACATTTCAGTGCTTTTAAGCTAATGTCTTGTAAATTAAGGACGTGATTATTTACATGTTTCATATAATCAACATAATCAGTGAACGATTCTGAGCAATCATTCCAGCTGCATGATAATTGTAAGGGTTCCTGCACCAAACGAACGCCTCTATTTCGGGGTTTAATCAAAGTCTATCAATAAGAATATATTTAATTTATATAAATACTTTAAAATTAAATAAAAATACCTGTAGTTCTTCTTCGTTTATGATCGAAGGGGCCGAATTCCCGTCTCGTTTAACCTTTTTTGAATCTGTTGGAAGATGTTCGAAAACTGCAAGACGACTTTTTCGTTTATTTGTGGGAGCTTCGCCCATTTTGTTTCTTTTTTATGTTAATATTCTTATTTAAATTTGTACTATAACAAACTTTATTGCTTATATATAAATACTTCGCATTTCTTCAATGATTAATATCAATTGACAGAAAGATAACCTAAAAAAACAATCGCGAATAAAGTGGAAGCGAGCCAAAATTGTTGCCAACTTATATAATGGGATGTCAAAAATTTCAAATTTAAAGAAATAAATTGATTTGTAGGGTTGATTTAATTTGTAATCTTTTTAAATTAAGTTGATTCTTAGTTTTTTATTGTAATTGATATTTCATTTCTTTATTTGTTAAGATTTTAAAATTAATTTGGTTTAAAGTTGATTTAAAGTTAAATTTCCCTGAATCTCATTGACAGAAAGTTTAATTAAATCTTACTTTTATGTAATTCAAAACTAAATTTAAGTAATTTAAATTTGAATACGTAATATATAATTATTTAAAAATTAACTAAAAACATATTTTGTGTATATATATTTTAACTTTATAGTAGTTCTTGAACCAAAAATATTGCCAACTTAAGTATTAACATAATAAAACTTTAAAATTTTTTAAATAATAGATTTTCGAAAATTAACTGCATATATTTATTTAAAAATAAAATAAAAACCTAATTTGTATATATATTTTTATTAATTCATTGTAGTTCTTTCACGCAAATACACAGAAAATTCATTTAAATAAAAACTTTACAATCCCAACCTCATTCACTATTAAAAAATCGTACAAAGACTAGTAAAGACTAGATTTATTATGTATGCGTTATTTAAATTAATAACTTCTAGCTGAACACATTATGTATAAAAAAAGATATTAGTAAAACAATCTTTGAATCAGCTTATGTATTATAAAAATGCTTAATCTAGACGATAAATTGGTACAATCTGGCGTGTTTAATAAATAATTTAATGGCAATAATTACATTGGGCGTGACATTTCACTCCGTTTACGCCACATTTACAACCCCCGGAAGTGTCGCCTTTTCCGGCGGGCCCCCATCTGGGTCCTTTTGTTACCCAGCAAATCTCTGTTTTACACATCGAACATCTAACCCAATCACAGCCCCATTTTTTCATTAGTATCACTTGGCAAGCAGGACAATTTAATGCTTCTCCTTTATTTACCATTTCTTCTAACATTTCTCGAGTTCTTTTCGCATCCTCATCAATTGCAGATGCATCGTTCATTCTTTCTTGGTATTGTTTGCAATTTAAACCAGTATGAATAGCCTAAAATAAATTGATTGAGAAATAAATTCAATTAAATTTATTAATCAATTTACCTGACATGTTAAACAATTAACTTTTTTACAAACTGGACATCGAAATTCATTTACGTTATCTTCAAAAATACACCACCCCTTGCAATCGGGCGATTTGCAATGAAAAGATTTTTCGGTTCTATTTTCAGCTTGCGCAACGGATCGCGCCAAAAATTGCTCATAAACGTCTGGCGAAACCAAAGCTTTTATCTCCCTATCTTGTAAAGCTATATCACAAGAATATTGATCATCCCGATACGGACATTTCACCTCCGCCTCTTCAGTAAATTTAATAGTATGCCCAAGACATAATTTACAAAATTGATGTAAACATTCCCTCAAAGTAACCCCTTCGCCCTTCTCGATTTCCATCATGCAAATGACGCATTCGAATTTTTCCGCATTTTCCACTAAATCCGTACTGTCTAAATTAACTAATTGTTGGTAATGTTGAACTGGAATCTCTTCTTTGTGTTTTTTTCTTTCCGCGGGTTGAGGCGCCTTCTTTTTAGCCCCCCTCGCCGCGATCGTTGGCCTAACAAACGCGCATACAGCACAAATATTACTTGTTGTGGGATTTAAAAGCGTGCACATTCTGCACTCCCAATCTTTTATTAACGGCTTTAAAGTTTTGCAGTCATAATCATCGTCATCGTCATCAGAAAAAGTTTTTAAATGTTTCGTGGTTTCAGTTATGATTGATGGTTGTGGTGAAGAAATTGAGGTTGAAGCTTCGTTTTGAGAAGAAATTTTATTTTGGGGTTTAGAGATTTGCTTCTCTTCTATTGTTATGTCGATTTTAATGTTTTCCAAGTTTTTGGGGGGTTGTTTTACTTTGTAATCGACGATTTTAACTTCGTTTTTTGTTTGTTTATCGGGAGAATCTTCCTTTTTATTTATTATTTTTTCTTCTGGAATTTTCTTTTCTTCGATTAGTTTAGAATCTAAAAACATAATTATAATGAAATTATTTATAAACAATTAATTTTAAAGGTGGAACGGATATCCAATAACTATCTGGTGTCCAACGCCGTTGTAAACCTAAGAGCTAATTGTTGCAATGAAATACATGGTGTCCCCATCATACATGTCCCCTTTGAAGTGCGGACATTTTTTTTAAATTAAATTTTGTATGAAAAGACGTGCACTACTTTTGTTCGTCCAACCCAATCCTGAGGGGCGCTAAATATCTTAGGACGGCTCCGGTTCAAGTATACAGGGTTGGGTTGGGTTTAGTCATGCAAGGCGAGAGAGGGAAAATAATAAACATCCCTTCATGTTATGACTCTGGCGGCAGAAATATATAAGGTTGAAGAGGGGATAAGAGGGGTAATTGGTGCGAAAGCAAAATTTTGATAAAGACCGTATGCTGGAATTATGGGAGCAATTACATTGTTATTTACTTATAAGAAATAGAAGGTTAAGAGTGGGCTTGACAATGTATCAAGTGGAAGCAAGGGGGGATATAAAGAAGTGCAACAGGTGCTAATCCCAACGTACCGATCTAAAGAATGTACCAAAGAAGATAGAAAAACTTGGTGTTACAAATGGGGGGAACGTGGGCCCCAAACAGGTAACTGCAAGAATAAACTAAAATGTCCAGACTGCCAAGTTATCGGACAGTTACCGGATATGGGGACGTGTCCAATTTATAGAGAAAACGTTAAAAAAATGAAGAGAGCAAACTGGTTAAAGCAGCGAGACAAGAAAAGGTAAAGACAAAGGATAAAACGATGGAGGAGGAAGGCAAAGGATAAAGAGGTACCTCCGGAGGTCACTAGGGAGAAGGACCAAAGAGAAACAGAAGTAGAAAAATTGGAGAACAGTGGGATTGAACATCAAAAACAAGGTCATCAGATGCTGGTAAAACAGAAAGAAATGGGAAACTTCGAGAAGGTTACTAGACAGAAAAAAAGAGAAAAGAAGAATTATGAGGCGGAATGACATAACACTGTTTTCAGACCCAAATCGGAAACTGAGATAGGATGATAGTTTAAAAATAGTGATGGGGATGTTGTCATAAAAATCTGGAAATCAAGGTTAAAGAATGGATGGAGGGACACGGTTACCTGGCGGTGGCAACTAACGTGGTACATTTAATGTTATGCTATCTGACTCCAAACGAAATAATCACGGATTCTAACAGAAAGATGAGTGGCTTGGGGAGATGTGTTGATAGGTTCAGGGAAAGAGAAATTGTAATAGCTAAAGACTTCATTACTATACACAGCCACTGGGGATCAAAGAAAGAGACAAGAGAGGTAGGATACTTTGTGAATGGATGGCGGAGCGTGACATGGTTGCGGTAAATAAAGAGAACAAAGATAATAAACCTGACACTGAGAGCACACAAATTAATGCTTTTGAGAAATGGCGAGTGGAGAATAAAGGCAAACCTCGGCGATCACCAAAGCATATATTTCTGCGTCAGTCTGTTTCACAAGAGAGAACTCAGCAAAACAAATAGCGAGAGCAGCTGGAAAAGAAAGCAGAAATTTGTCAATAAATTCGAAGAAACTTTACATAAAGAGTGTCTGAATAGCCGCCAAAATGACTCCAGAACCACGAACAGAGACAACGATATAAGCATGCAACGTGACCCACGGAAAAAAGAAAAAAGACCAGGATTGAAGCAAGAAGGTTATCCTGGTGGATCTATAAACAAGTGTAACAAGTGTAGACAAGTTGTAACAAGAGGGAGAGAAGCGGTGGTGCGCCGGGAGAGTCATAGAAATGGGGGACTGAATACAAGGAAGCAAAGAGACTATACAGAAAAGAAATGCCAAAATAAAAATAAAAATGCCAAAAAGAAAGCATAGAGAAACCTGTACAACAATCTGGGGAGTGATGTCTGGGGTGATGCTTATTGGGTTGAAAAAAACGAAAAACATGTGTAAAGTGGTCCTTGAAGAAGATAAAATAGCAAAGGTAATCAAAGAACCCTTTTCAGATGGGGAGATTTTGCAGATTTTGAGGAATCAAAAGCAATAGAGCACCGGGCCTTGATAAAAAAAATTGATATCCCAAGATATGGAAGGAGGCAAAACTTATGTTAATAGAAAAGGTTGACCGAAAAAAGAAAAATTTTAAATCACTGTGCTTGGCTATAGAAGAAGTGCTAAAGAGAGCGAATGGCACGGAAATAAGAAGTGTTTGTTCATCACCACCGACGTTAAGAACGCCATTGGTGCAAGAATGTAACAGAATTAATCACGAAAAGTTTGATTAATACGAGAGAGGAAGATATGGGATAAAAGAGGAATTTCGCAGTAGTTAGACCACGGTCCAACTTTGTGGAAAATTTATTTCATCAAAGTTGTGATATCGCAGGAAAGGACCGTCGTCCACAGCATGATCCGGAATTGGTCAATAAACTTTATAATAAAGTAATTCTTCTTGTCAACTGAAGTTTATGATTAAGTTATTATTTATTAAGACATTTTTTTTTACGATTTGACGATAATTTCGGTCATTTGAACGATGATGAATTGAAATACGTGAATTGACAGAGGTCGTATAGACAATGTAATGTTGTTTTTAAAATTCAAAGGAATTTAGATCAGAGATGATTTCTTGATAATGAGCAAATAGCTCGAAACGTCGAAATTTTAACATAATAAAAAAATAGTGAGAAATGTGTCTTAACAAATAATAACATATAATAATAATACATACTAATAATAACATCGAATTAAAACGTAAAAATCTAAATTTTTTCAGATTTTACATCAAAAGGGATTGTACCTCAAAAATCAAAAATAATGGATGGAATCTTTTGAAACAAAAACTTTCTAAATCATACTTTCTCAAACTTTCTAAAAAGGGTGTATCTCAAAAATTAAAAATAATAGAAAGAATCTTTTATGATAAAAACTTTCTAAATCACCTCTAGGATGCAAATCATTAACAATATGTTCGTATTATCCATTATTACAAACCCAAAATACAAAAATTGTTAACAATTTCAAATATGATATATTTCACATTAACGGAGATTGTATCTCAAAAATTAAATATTATGGAAAGAATCTATCGAAATTGTTAAATCATCCCAAGAATGCATATAATTAATAATAGTTACAATTAATATATGAATGTATATTATTCATTGTTACCAACCCAAGATTCAAAAATGGTTAAAAATTTTAAATTAACATATTTCACTTCAAAAAGTATTGTATTTCAAAAATTAGAGATTATAGACAAAATCTTTTACATAAAAATATTCTAAATCACCAATAGAATGCAAATCATAAATAATATTGGCGTATTATTCATTGTTATATACCTACCCAAGATACAGAAATTGTTAAAAATTTCAAAATTGACATATTTCACATCAAAAGTGATTGTATCTCAAAAATTAAAAAGGATGGAAAGAATCTTTCAAAAAAAATAATCTTTCATTCATAATATTTGCGTAATGTTTACCAAGCCAAGATTCAAAAAGTATAAAAAATTTCAAATTTGACATATTTCATATCAAAAATCATTGTGTTCAAAAAATTAAAAATGATGGAAAAAAGCATTTGAGATAAAAAGAACTTTTTAAATCATCTCTACAATACATATCTTTAATAACATTCGATTACTTTCATTGTTACCAAACCAAAATTTTAAAATTGTTAAAAATTTCCAATTTAACATATTTCAGATAAGAAAAGGATTGTATTTCAAAGATTAAGGATGATGAAAAGAATCTTTTAAGATAAAAATTTTCTAAATTACCTCTAGAACACAAATCATTAATAATATTCGCGTATTACTCATTGTTACAAAACCAAAATTTAAAAATTGTTAAAGATGTTAAACAAAAAAAGCCAACATATTTCATATCAAAAAAGGATTGTATTTTAAAAAATTAAAGATGATGGAAAGAATCTGATAGGATAAAAATCATCCCTAGAATACAGATCATCAATAATATTTTTGTATTATTCATCGTTGCCTACTCAAGATTCAAAATTGTTAAAAATTTAAAAGTGTACATATTGCACAACAAAAAGGACTGTATTTGAAAAATTAAAAATGATGGACAGAATCTTTTGAGATAAATTTTTTTTAAATCATCCCTAAAATACAAATCATTAATAAAATTAGCGTACTATTCATTGTCACCAACTCAAAATTTTAAAAATGTAAGAAATTTCAAATTTGACATATTTCATATCAAAAGTGATTGTATTTCAAAAATTAAAAATGGAAAGAATCTTTCCAGATAAAAGCTTTTTAAGTCATCCCAAGAATGCATATCATTAATAATATTTGTGTAATGTTCATTGTTACCAACCCAAGATTCAAAAATTGTAAAAAAATTCATATTTGACATATTTCATATCAAAAATCATGGTGTTTAAAAAATTAAAAATGATGGAAAGAAGCATTTGAAATAAAAAAACATTTTAAATCATCTCTACAATACATATCTTTAATAACATTCGATTATTTTCATTGTTACCAAACCAAAATTTTAAAATTGTTAAAAATTTCCAATTTAACATATTTCAAATAAGAAAAGGATTGTATTTCAAAGATTAAGGATGATGAAAAGAATCTTTTAAGATAAAAATTTTCTAAATCACCTCTAGAACAGAAATCATTAATAATATTCGTGTATTATTCATTGTTACAAAACCAAAATTTAAAAATTGTTAAAGTTGTTAAAAAAAAAGCCAACATATTTCATATCAAAAAAGGATTGTATTTTAAAAAATTAAAGATGATGGAAAGAATCTGATAAGATAAAAATCATCCCTAGAATACAGATCATCAATAATATTTTTGTATTGTTCATCGTTGCCAACTCAAGATTCAAATTTGTTAAAAATTTAAAATTGCACATATTGCACAACAAAAAGGACTGTATTTGAAAAATTAAATATGATGGACAGAATCTTTTGAGATAAATTTTTTTTAAATCATCCCTAAAATACAAATCATTAACAAAATTAGCGTACTATTCATTGTCACCAACTCAAAATTTTAAAAATGTAAAAAATTTCAAATTTGACATATTTCACATCAAAAGTGATTGTATTTCAAAAATTAAAAATGATGGGAAGAATCTTTCGAGATAAAAGCTTTTTAAGTCATCCCAAGAATGCATATCATTAATAATATGTGTATAATATTCATTGTTACGAACCCAAGATTCAAAAATTGTAAAAAATTTCAAATTTGACATAATTCATATCAAAAATCATTGTATTTGAAAAATTAAAAATGATGGAAAGAAGCATTTAAGATAAAAAACTTTTTAAATCATCCCTAAAACACACATCTTTAATAACATTTGCTTATTTTCATTGTTACCAAACCAAAATTTAAAAATCGTTCAAAATTTCAAATTTAACATATTTCAAATCGAAAAAGGATTGTATTTCAAAAATTAAGAATAACGGAAAGAATCTTTTAAGATAAAAATTTTCTAAATCACTTCTACAACACAAATCATTAATAATATTCGCGTATTATTCATTGTTACGCGTATTATTCATTGTTGTTTTTGTTGTTTTAAAAAATGGTTAAAAATATCAAGTTTCACATATTTAACATTGAAAGGGATTGAATCGCAATAATTAAAATTCATGGAAAGTATGTTTTAAGATAAAAAATGTTTAAATCATCACCAGAATGCATATCGTTAATAATATTTGCGTATTATTTATTGTTGCCATCTCAAGATTAAAAAATTGTTCAAAACCTCAAATTTTGCATATTTCACATCAAAAAGTATTGTATTTGAGAAATTAAAAATGATGGAGAACTTTTTGAGATAAGAAAACTTCATAAATTATGCCCAGAATGCATATCGTTAATGATATTTGCGTATTATTCAGTGTTATCAACCCAAGATTCAAACATTATTAAAAATTTCAAATTTGACATATTTAACATCAGAAAGGATTGTATCTCTAATTAAAATTGATGGAAAGAATGTTTTGAGATAAAAAACTTGCTTATATTGCTTGATTTGTATGAAGACAAAAGATACGCCTCTATTTACAGCTTGTTTATGTACCATCATAAATCTATTACCCTTTCTGTTGTTAAGAGTCTTTTACCCCCGTATAGTAGAACCTGACTATAGTAGAACCTGACAGTTACACATTATAGCCGGATAACCGGATAGCTGATCGGATATCCATCACTAATTAATTTGTATTTACCTCTTGTTGGGGCGACTAAATACAAAAATATCGGACACCCCTCGGTTGTAACATGATGGTCTTTCAAAGTGCTACCATCTTGGGTAGCTAATTCTTTTCCAAGGATCCATCGTTGAACAGCAGTTGGAATTTCAAATTCCTTCTCGACTTGAATTTTTAATTCTCCGACGGTTTGTTCGGCGACTACCTTGATAGGGAACGGGCCCCTATGAGATAATCGATCTTCAACAAACATATTCACCCTAAACAAAATTAAAATTACTCATACATCAAAGAGATTTTTTTATTTGACTTACAGAAATTCTCCGAGTCGTTTCCCAACCTCAACTTTATTCTCCTTTTGCCGTATCACCGAGCAATTAACTTTTAATTGTGCCAAATCCCTCGCGTAAATAGCCGCATCGGTCATTTCCCCTTTGGCTATCGCCGTCTCTAACCTTCTCAACAGACGATTTATTTCCAAAGTATCCGTGTTTGAAATTTCCGTCTTTAAAAGGTTATCTTTTAATTCGGCGAATTTTTTCGGCATATTTACAAACAGCGACATGTTATCTTTCGCGGCCAAATTGGCATAAACGTGATCGGGGAGATTTACGGTTTTTTCAGCAAAATCTTTTGCTTTCATCAATTCGAATCTTCCGTCTTTTTTGATTGCACCACTTACCGATTCTGGAAGAACTTTACGCACAACGGCACTAGTTTGAGCCGAACTCGACACTTTTAATGGTTTTGGGGTTTCGGTTTTTTTCATTTTTATGTTTTCGTAAATCGTTTCTTGTGTTACTAAAATTAATTCTTTGTTTGGTTCAAAAATTTCGGTAATTTCTTCTTTTATTTCGGATTGTTCTTTAATTTGATGTTGTTCTTTAATTTGAGGATACCCTTTAATTTCAGATTGTTCTTTAATTTGAGATTTTTCTTTAATTTGAGATTGTTCTTTAATTTGAGATTGTTCTTTAATTTGATATTTTTCTTCAATTTGAGATTTTTCTTTAATTTGAGATTGTTCTTTAATTTGAGATTTTTCTTTAATTTGAGATTGATCTTTAATTTGTGATTGCTCGTTTGATGTATTTTCTTTGAAAAATTGTTCCTTCAAAGATTTTCCGTTAAGAAATTTTGGAGTTTCTTTCGCAGTCTTCGTTGAATTCGCATTTTTTATTTGACCATTTAATAAAAAGTTTGAAAAAGTTGGTTTATTTGTTTTATCCGGTTGTTTCTTTTTAAACCCAACATCTTTAGAAAACAAAATTTCTTTTACCTTTTTCTCCTCTTCCGTTTGTTCCAACCGATTATCTTTATTCATTTCTTTTTCAACATTCTCCTCTTGAATCATATCTTTTATAAACCCTTCCTGCATTCCTACTTTAATATTTTTCTGTACATCTTTTTGAATTTCTTTTTGAACATCTTTTTGCACATCTTTTAATCCATCTTTTTGAACTCCTTTTCCTTTAATTTTAGCTTCATTATCCAACATTTCCAATCCCTCCTCAATAATACTCGTCCTTTTACTATCCTTATTCGAATTTAATTTTCTTTTAGGCAACGAATTTTTCATCTCAATCAACATTTTAATAAGCTTTTCGCGTTCCTCCCTTTTATTCTCCCCCTCTTTAACCTCCTTAACCTCCTTAACTTCCTTATCTTCGTTTTTAACATCCTTATTTTTATTTTTACTTTCATCCACCGACACAGACTTTTCAATCCTTTTCTCTTTCTGTTCGTTATAACGCGATAAAGCGGTAAATCCGATTTGTGTTTTGGATCGTTCTAATTGTCCGGTTATAATTTCGCTGGGTCTTTGAAGAAAGCTTTTGTTGGCTACTTCTGATTTGATTTCGACTTTCTTTTCTGGCGGGTTTTTCGGTAAGGCTAAATCGTCGAAGTACGGTTTGATCGTGGAACAAACGTGGCAAATGATTCTCCAATATTCGTTTTGGACGGAACATTTAGGACAATTCCACGATTTTCTATCGGCTTTTGGAGTGTTTGATTTGATCGCGCTTGCACTTTCCGATTTCATTAACGGATTTAAAACCGTGTCGTTTCCTTTTCTAACATTTTTCTTTTGGTCCTTGGACGATTTTCCGAAATAATCTTTATTTTTTTGGAACGGATTCACTGTTACTTTAGTTACGTTTGTGATGGCGTTAAATTTGGCGATTAGGTCTTTGGCCGATTTCCTCTTCGGAGACACTAAAGTGTTGTTATTATCGCCGTTCGTGGACGTTTCTTGTTTGGGCCTCATGAACGCCGGCATTTCGCTTACTGAGGACTCTTCCTTTTCCTTCTTGATGATTTCCGTCGCCTCCCTATCCAATTCGCTGATGTTAGTTAAAAATGAGAGTCCGGACTTGCGTTTGTCGTCCTTTTTCCTATCTATTCTGGATTCATCTATATTTAGATCCAACGATGTCGAGTTCCTCGAAGTCTCCGGAACGTTGTCTCTTCTTGGCACCGCAGAGTTTCGTTTGTACCACGGGCGAGGAGATACTGGAGCCTCCACGTGACTCGAATTCGGTGAGGTTGATAATTTTTCGTTCGACGTTGTAGTTTGGTCTTTGGCTGGTTTTAAAATACCGTGCTCTAGCTTTAATGAGTCATTAAATAAGACGTCCGAATCGACATATTGAATCGTTTCGTACTTTCCGTCTTGTTTTGGCGGAGCTGGGGCAACCCTTTTTTTCCTCCTCCAACTAGTTGTACCATCTTCAGAATTATCTTGGGTTTGTAACAAACCTGGAGGAGCCGGAGCTTTTCGTTTACCTTTTACGTGGCAATACGCTCCAGCTTTTTTAATTTTCGACGATTCGCTTGCCGTTCTTCGATGGATCCTCTCCTCCTCGCTCATCTCTTTTTTGGTCATCAATGGCAAACTTTTGCTGTTATCTTCGTCGTTTTTGCTCGGTTTTAACAAAGTGTCGCGATTAAAAAATAAATTATATTTTTTTCTTAACGTTAAATTCTTGTCTCGTTCCTTAACTTTTTCTCTTTGTTTAACCCTGGCTTTGTACGTGTCGGTTTCCGGTTCCTGCTGGACGCACCTTTCCACGATTTGCGTTTTATAGGCGTGCGGTGGGACGAAGGAAAAAGAAGCGACCGTTCCTGTGCTATTCGTAGAATCGACGCTATCACAGCTCGACGTTGAGCTTCCCAAAGAAGAGTCGGAGTTGACCGATTCCCTTGACGAATTCGAGCCTTTAAACCATTTCAAAATCGAAAATAAACCGCTGTTCCTCTTCGCGGCAGCAGCACTTTGTTGTTGTTTTTCCAAGTTTTGTTCCAGTTCGTTCATATTATTGTTTTGCTATATTAAAAGAAATCGTAATGGAGATATTATTAAACTAATCATTTTGGAAAGTGCAAAACTACGTTGAATCGTTGTCGAAGCGAACACGTGGCTCGTCTACCATTACTCACAGGATATATTTGGTTGAACTTATAAATAGTAGTAAACCGTTCGCGATCACCATGTTTTCTTAGAACCTCGCAAATGAGGGGCGCAAAATCGTTCGATTTTCATTCAATTAAAGATGTTTTTTCAGTAATTGTGCAAGTTTTTTAGGGATTGGGGCGCTTGTTTAACGGTTTCAACCGAGGCACTAACTGAAAGGCACTAAAAATTTTCGAGTAGCTGCCGGCGCTCTCGGAACTTTGCTCGAGACTTCGAGTTTAATTATAGTACCGCAGTTCAGCTCGGACCGCCTCTTCAAATTGATGTTTTTTGAGTGCTGAGGTGAAAATAATGTGGTGATAAAAAGATTTTCTCTATTTCGATTCCTTCATAACCCCCACCAAATAACGACTTACGCATTAAATAACATCGCGTTTTTAATTATTACGATTTTTTCACCTTCGAAGAGGTCATCGTTTCGTCGATAATGCCGACCAACTCGATAAATATTAAAGGATTGCAAGGAGAGTGATGTTTGTTTGCCTTCAAAAGTAGATCAACCCAACAAAGCGACGCTGCATCCGGCGTTATTTATAATTTATAATGCCAAGGAGTACATTTGTAACCCACTATTTTAATGATAACGCGATAATTATTTCAAATGCCTCTCTTTGATCTTTCAAAACGTTGTTTATTTCCTTGTTGGTTATTATAAACAAATCTATTTCCTATCAAAGATCATTTCGAACACAAAAACGAGCTTAACATATTCAAATCAATAAGCTTTGTTTAGAAGTAAATACCCCTCATTAATTTGGCTACTATCTACTTAAACTTTGTTGTAATCTTCTCCGCTTATTACAAAGACCCAAAAGGTGTTTCCAAAAGCTATTACAGTGGATTTTTTATGTTTCAAACTTCCGCTCATTGTCTGTATGAATCTTTGAAAAATTTGCATCATTTCTTTCACTATTGTTTATTTATAAAAACAGAAAGTCAAAATGTTTCTACATTAGCAGATTTACATCTGAAATGGTTATATAATTATTTATTTGAACTGATTATTTTTATTATTAAGATGCGTTGAGGTTACGTTTATTGCATCCTGTCAAATATGACATTAAAAAGCAAACTTTTCATCCTCATACGATTTTCCTCAAATTTCACAATTTAATATTAATTTATTTCAAACTTTCTCATTGATTTGCAACATTTCCACCATAACTTTCGTCTTATTATGTAAAACATATTTAAAAGTGTGAGGATAGGATTATTGCATCCTGTCAAATTTGACATTAAAAACCAAACTTTTTATCCTCATACGGATTTCCTTCATATTTCACACTTATTTCATTTCCTATTTTTACTTTATTTATTTTTAATTTATTTCAAACTTTCTCATTGATTTCCAACATTTCCACCATAAGTTTCGTCTTATTATGTTAAACATATTTAAAAGTGTGAAGTTAGGATTATTGCATCCTGTCAAATTTGTCATTAAAAAAGAAACCTTTCATCCTCATACGATTTTCCTCAAATTTTACACTTTAATATTAATTTATTTCAAACTTTCTCATTGATTTCCAACATTTCCACCATAAGTTTCGTCTTATTATGTTAAACATATTTAAAAGCGTGAGGTTAGGTTTACTGCATCCTGTCAAATTTTACATTCAAAAGCAAACTTTTCATCCCCTTACGATTTTCCTCACATTTCACAATTTAATATTAATTTATACAAACTTTTTCATTGATTTCCAACATTTCCACCATAAGTTTCGTCTTATTATGTTAAACATATTTAAAAGTGTGAAGATAAGATTATTGCATTCTGTCAAATTTGACATTAAAAAGAAAACTTTTCATCCTCATACGATTTTCCTCAAATTTCACAATTTAATATTAATCTATTCAAACTTTCTCATTGATTTCCAACATCTTCACCATAAGTTTCGTCTTATTATGTTAAACACATTTAAAAGTGTGAGGTTAGGTTTATTACATCCTGTCAAATTTGACATTAAAAAGAAAACTTTTCATCCTCAACGATTTTCTTCAAATTTCACACTTTAATATTAATTTATTTCAAACTTTCTCATTGATTTCCAACATTTCCACTACAAGTTTCATCTTGTTATGTTAAATATATGTATTTAAAAGTGTGAGGTTAGGTTTATTGCATCCTGTCAAACATGACATTAAAAAGAAAACTTTTCATCCTCATACGATTTTCCTCAAATTTCACAATTTAATATTAATCTATTCAAACTTTCTCATTGATTTCCAACATCTTCACCATAAGTTTCGTCTTATTATGTTAAACACATTTAAAAGTGTGAGGTTAGGTTTATTACATCCTGTCAAATTTGACATTAAAAAGAAAACATCTCATCCTCAACGATTTTCTTCAAATTTCACACTTTAATATTAATTTATTTCAAACTTTCTCATTGATTTCCAACATTTCCACCATAAGTTTCGTCTTGTTATGTTAAACATATTTAAAAGCGTGAGGTTAGGTTTACTGCATCCTGTCAAATTTTACATTCAAAAGCAAACTTTTCATCCCCTTACGATTTTCCTCACATTTCACAATTTAATATTAATTTATTCAAACTTTTTCATTGATTTCCAACATTTCCACCATAAGTTTCGTCTTATTATGTTAAACATATTTAAAAGTGTGAAGATAAGATTATTGCATCCTGTCAAATTTGACATTAAAAAGCAAACTTTTCATCCTCATACGATTTTCCTCATATTTCACACTTTAATATTAATTTATTTCAAACTTTCTCATTGATTTCCAACATTTCCACCATAAGTTTCGTCTGATTATGTTAAACATATTTAAAAGTGTGAGGTTAGGTTTACTGCATCCTGTCAAATTTTATATTAAAAAGCAAACTTTTCATCCTCATACGATTTTCCTCAAATTTCACAATTTAATATTAATTTATTCAATCTTTCTCATGGATTTCCAACATTTCCACCATAAGTTTCGCCTTATTATGTTAAACATATTTAAAAGTGTGAGGTTAGGTTTATTACATCCTGTCAAATTTGACATTAAAAAGAAAACTTTTCATCCTCAACGATTTTCTTCAAATTTTACACTTTAATATTAATTTATTTCAAACTTTCTCATTGATTTCCAACATTTCCACCATAAGTTTCGTCTTATTATGTTAAACATATTTAAAAGTGTGAGGTTAGGTTTATTACATCCTGTCAAATTTGACATTAAAAAGCAAACTTTTTATCCTCATGCGATTTTCTTCATATTTCACACTTTAATATTAATTTATTTTAAACTTTCTCATTGATTTCCAACATTTCCACCATAAGTTTCGTCTTATTATGTTAAACATATTTAAAAGTGTGAGGTTAGGTTTATTACATCCTGTCAAATTTGACATTAAAAAGAAAACTTTTCATCCTCAACGATTTTCTTCAAATTTCACACTTTAATATTAATTTATTTCAAACTTTCTCATTGATTTCCAACATTTCCACCATAAGTTTCGTCTTATTATGTTAAACATATTTAAAAGTGTGAGGTTAGGTTTATTACATCCTGTCAAATTTGACATTAAAAAGCAAACTTTTCATCCTCATACGATTTTACTCAAATTTCGCAATTTAATATTAATTTATTCAAACTTTCTCATTGATTTCCAACATTTCCACCATAAGTTTCGTCTTATTATGTTAAACATATTTAAAAGTGTGAAGTTAAGATTATTGCATCCTGTCAAATTTGACATTAAAAAGCAAACTTTTTATCCTCATACGATTTCCTTCATATTTCACACTTTAATATTAATTTATTTTAAACTTTCTCATTGATTTCCAACATTTCCACCATAAGTTTCGTCTTATTATGTTAAACACATTTAAAAGTGTGAGGTTAGGTTTATTACATCCTGTCAAATTTGACATTAAAAAGAAAACTTTTCATCCTCAACGATTTTCTTCAAATTTCACACTTTAATATTAATTTATTTCAAACTTTCTCATTGATTTCCAACATTTCCACCATAAGTTTCGTCTTATTATGTTAAACATATTTAAAAGTGTGAAGTTAGGATTATTGCATCCTGTCAAATTTGACATTAAAAAGAAAACTTTTCATCCTCATACGATTTCCCTCAAATTTCACAATTTAATATTAATTTATTCAAACTTTCTCATTGATTTCCAACATTTCCACCATAAGTTTCGTCTTATTATGTTAAATATATTTAAAAGTGTGAGGTTAGGTTTATTGCATCCTGTCAAATTTGACATTAAAAAGAAAACTTTTCATCCTCATACGATTTTCCTCAAATTTCACAATTTAATATTAATCTATTCAAACTTTCTCATTGATTTCCAACATTTCCACCATAAGTTTCGTCTTATTATGTTAAACACATTTAAAAGTGTGAGGTTAGGTTTATTACATCCTGTCAAATTTGACATTAAAAAGAAAACTTTTCATCCTCATACGATTTTCCTCAAATTTCACAATTTAATATTAATCTATTCAAACTTTCTCATTGATTTCCAATATTTTCACCATAAGTTTCGTCTTATTGTGTTAAACATATTTAAAAGTGCGAAGTTAGGATTATTGCATCCTGTCAAATTTAACATTAAAAAGCAAACTTTTCATCCTCATACGATTTTCTTCATATTTCACACTTTAATATTAATTTATTTCAAATTTTCTCATTGATTTCCAACATTTCCAACATAAGTTTCGTCTTATTATGTTAAACATATTTAAAAGTATGAGGTTAGGTTTAGTACATCCTGTCAAATTTGTCATAAAAATCAAGCGTAATTTCCACTCCATAATATTTTTGTACATCAATATTAATTGATTTATAACTTTCACTTTAACTTTCAATATTTTCCATTACAATGTTAATTAATATGTTTTGTTTATATTCATTGTCGTTATTGTTATAAACTTAATACTCTATTCAAATAATTTTGACGTCTGGTTTGACACCAACCTAAAAATATAAATTACGTTTGTATAAAAAGTATTAATTTATTTTTAATTTTCTATTTTAGTGCTAATTAAGAATTTCGTTCATATCCATAGTATTGTTATTTAAAAAAAACTTAAAATTTACTAAGAATTTTTTATTCTTGACATCTCAGTTGACAGCAATCTAAAAAAAAATAAATTAAGTAAAAATAAAAAAAATAAATTAAAGCAATTTATTTATAACTTTCTCTTTAATTTGCAGCATTTTCTACTTCAATGCTACTTAAAAAGTATCGTTTTATCCAGTGTCTTTATTGTTTAAAAATAAAACTTAATATTTTCTTAAAAGATTCTTGACATTTCTTTGACGTTTGACAGTAACTTAAAAAACAATTGATCATAATGATATAAATAAATTAATAATCTAAACGCGATTATTAATCGTTGAATTACCATTGAAATATAATTTAATAACGTTCAAACTATTTTAAAGTTGCGAACTATCTCGTAATGATAATAAAAATATTTGCGGCAGATCAGTGGAGTAAATGAACTCTCACCGAACGCAATTAGTTTATCTTTATCGTCGAAGCGAAGTGCAAAACAACTGGCCCAGGTCAAAAATACCGCTATTGTGAAACAAAGGAAAAACCGCGACCTATTTCGCAGAATAGACAACTTAAAATCAACAAAATCAACTTGAATAAAACGAATTTTAAATTAAAAAAATCCCCAATATAATCATTAAAAATCGTTTATAATTTACGTTTTAAAACAATAATTAAATTATTGATACAAATTAAAATGAAAATCGATTGATTTATAGTGAGGTTAAATTATTTTAGGTTGGTACGACATCCATAATCTATTTGTGTACAAAATACACTACTGTCAAATCGAGTCTCCGTCTTAATTCAAGTGAAAAAGTGGTTAAAATAAGGAGTTTTTCCTCGAATTCGATTTGAAAGGGTGCGATTAATAAGTTTGGTGATCATGGTTGGTGAGATGGATAGTTCTGAACAGTAGCGAAAGGTTAAAGTGGTGATTTAGTGTGTGACCTTCCTGTAGTGGACTCGCCCAAAACTTGTCAAGCCCTTTACTAGCACAATCAAGGACAGTACTTAACCGATTTGGAAAATACTCGGTTAAAAATAATTACCAACAAAGTTTTGTCAAAAAAACTTACTTTTTTTGTAATGTGCCCAAATCATTTATTAAGTAAGAAAGCGGTAAAATTCACGTTACTCCCATTATATTGTCTTATCCATTCAAAGAGAAAAGGTATATTCATACACCCCACGGCAATGTTCAAAAACTTTTCAGTGCAATGTGCAACGCAGTTTTGTTGGCTTAAATAAGCAGATTTTTCCCAATTTGAGAAACTTTAATTTTTAAGATTTATTTTTTTGCCAATCAACATGAAGTTATTGGAAAGTACTCGTTTCGAAGCCATAAACAATGCTTTGAGCATCGAAACAGGCGACAGCAAGATATTTGGTCGCATCGAGAGTTACTCCTGTAAAATGGCTGGTGGTGACAAAGCCATGTACAAGCGGTTTAATTCCGAAGGAGTCCACCCTAACGATTTACAAGCTCTATCACCCCCGCAACTTTCCCCCGGGTATTCTCAATATAGCAGAAGCATTTCTGGAGACGAAGAGGGGCCTCTTTGTGACACAATTAGCAGGAAAACCTTGTTTTACTTAATCGCTACATTAAACTCGGCTTTTCCTGATTATGATTTCTTGGATGCTAAGGTAATCATCAACTTTCTCTTTTTAATAAATAAAAGAGAAATCAAAAAAATTACTCAACAACCTTGACGTAAAAAAGTGAGGTTAAATCTAGATTTCTTTTAACAGTAAACACTACCTGTTGTCATGGAGATGTCATGTATCTCTATGACAACAAATATATACAGGATGTGTCAAATGTATTGAATATAGCAAATAACTTAACTATATATTTGAAGAAAAATTTTTCAAATTAAAGTTTGTTTATTAATTATGACGCATTTTCCCTCCATATTTATTTGTATTATTTGTAATGCTTTTTTGTTTCTTTGTTATAACAACCTACATTGTTATTGTAAATAGAATGCATGTTTTTTTAGAGGTTTAATCTCTACGTGATAAACATATCACATAAAAAGGTTTACACTTAGCAGCAGAAGTCTGCGTACAAAAAACTTCTAACACTTTAACTGAAAAAATAAGGGTCATGATCTAATGTGATAAACTTCAATTTTTTTTTATTTTGTGTATTAACTACATATAATTCTATTAACAAAATATGCATCAATAAAACAGAAATATTAGTTACAAAAAAAATTAAAATTACAAATTCTCCAAATAATGCGTATGCAAAAATCTGCGTACAAATAAAGACGCCTTCTCCAAAATATACTTATTTACTTAAATACGTAGTTGGCGATGTACGCTTTCCGATTTAAATAAAAGATAATCGGTGTCAATTATATTAGCAGAGGCTTAGAAGCTAAAAGTTAGAATGGACACGAAAGGAAAGGAAATTGAATTGGGAGAGAGAAAAATTATTGTAAAGTTATGGAAAGAGGGAAAATCTTTTCGAAAAATAGGAGAAACTGTCAGCAGGTCACACTCTTCCATTCAAAGAGTAATTAATTATTATAAAGACACTGAAGATTACCTCTCACGTCCGCGATCTGGTAGACCACCCCTTTTAACAACCCGAGAGAAGCGAAAAATTGTACAGCAGGTTAGAAAAGAACCTAGGCTGACGGCAAAAAAAATAGTAGAATATGTACAAGAAGAATTTCATAAAACTATCAGCAAAGATACGGTGAGAAGGACGTTAAAAAAAGCTAACTATCACAGTCGCGTTGCACGAAAAAAGCCATTTGTGTCAGAGGTCAATCGTCAGAAGCGGATCGCCTTTGCAAAAAAACTCTTAGACAAGCCCATTGAATTCTGGGAGAAAGTCCTCTTTACAGATGAGAGCAAATTTTGCATTTTCGGCATTAAGGGTAAACAACTTGTATGGAGAAAACCTAATACTGCCCTTAATCCCGAAAATTTGAAAGCGACTGTAAAACATGGAGGTGGTGGAGTTATGGTTTGGGGGTGTATGTGCACCAAAGGGGTGGGAAGGTTGGTTTTCATAACATCGACAATGGACCATAAAATGTATATAAACATTTTAAAAGAAAATTTGAAGCCTAGCGTCGAAAACTTGGGCTTGGGGCCCAGCAGCATATTTTGTTAATAGAATTATATGTAGCTAATATACAAAATAAAAAAAAATCAAGTTTATGACATTAGATTATGACTCTTATTTTTTCAATTAAAGTATTACAAGTTTTTTGTACGCAGACTTCTGCTGCTGAGTGTATCACATAAAAAGGTTTATATAACAAAAAAATCGAGAAAAATTGTTTTCGCTTGCAATGGCCTGGAAGCCAAGGTTTCTTTACCAAATAGGAAATGGCGTTGATGTAGAAATTGTAATTTTTTTAAGAAAAATAATTAATAAAGACGTTATATTAAATGTCCAGGTTAAATTCGCTGTAGATTTTTTTCGTTGCATTTTATGTTCTACAGTTTTTACTATCTTCATTGTTTCTTCAAATTGGAAAAGATGCCATATTGAATGAAAAAAGCATCTTACCGTCTACTAAATCTTCTGAAGAGCGTTCCAATGCTCACCATCAGCAATGTCAGTATGTGAATCATCAGTTTTCACCTTCAAACGGTATTTTTCATCTTCATCATACTCATCTCCGTATTTTGCTGTGTTTTAAACGATGAAATTTTTGGCTCTAAAATAACATTGCTATGTTGGTGAAATTTGCCTTTTCTATTTAATGTTATGTCTACATAGAGGGTGCCGAACAGCACAGTATGAACTTTGTTGCCAAGTCTGGTGAAATTTCACCACATCTGATGATTTTTTTGTGAGCTGGTGAAATGGTGAAAACTTCAGAGAAACTTGGCATTTCTGGTGATTTTTCAACTTTTCATTTCTTGACTAAAATTTCGAATAAAGTATCAGATAATGAAAAAATAACTATCAACTTGTTGACAGTATTAGCTATTACTGTTTTAAACAGTACAATATTCTAATGTTTGCCAACTATTACTGTTCCAAACATTGTACATTATGTCAAAATTGATGTTGAGATCCATTTTAATCAGTAGATTATAATATTTGAGGAAATCTGAAATTATTTTTACTTCTTTATTGGTTTAATAAATATATTCTTGTTAAACAAATTCTATATTGACATATTTCGCTTGTCGAAGCAAGGATCATCAGAAAAGAAGAACAATATTACTAAGTTGTTGAACTCAAATAAAACGTATTTTACTGCAATTCATCACTCAAAAAGGAAAAGATCACAAAGTCGTTGTACAGAATGAACTTATCAACGTTATAACATTGTTCTTTTTTCTGATGATGCTTACTTCAACCAAGTGAAACATGTCAATAAAGAATTTCTTTAATAAGAATATATGTATTAAACCAGTGAAGGTGCAAAAATTATTTTAGATTTCCTTAAAGAAACTCTATCTTTTCTTAAAGATTGCCAATTTGTTGGCAGCATGAGCTATTTTCTCTCCCAAAGTCCTGCTGATCAATTTGAAGTCTGCCAAATTGTTGGTAGCATGAGCTATTACTGTTCCAAACATTGTACGTTATCTTAAAGATTACCAATTTGTTGGTAGCATGAGTTGTTATCTATCAAACGTCCTATTCATCTGTTTGAAGTCTGCCAACTTGTTGGGAGCATGAGTTATTGTATCTTTACAGTCATGCTCATCAATTTAAAGTCTGTCAACTTGTTGGCTGTATGAGTTGTTATGTCTACAAAGTCCTGTTCATCAGTTTGAAGTTTGCCAGCCAACTTGTTGGCAGCATGAGGTATTGTCTCCAAAGTCCTGCTCATCAATTTAAAGTCTTTCAACTTGTTACTGTTCCAAACACTGTACATTATCTTAATAATTGATAACTTGTTAGCAGGATGAGCTATTTTCTCTCCAAAGTCCTATTTATCAGTTTGAAGTCTGCCAATTTGTTGGCAGCATGAACAGTTTTGTGTCCAAAGTCCCGCTGATCAATTTGAAGTCTACCAATTTGTTGGCATCATAAGCTATTACAGTTCCAAACACTGTACGTTATTTTAAAAATTACAAAATTGTTGGCAGCATGAGCTACTATCTCTCAAAAGTCCTATTTATCAGTTGGCAGCATGAGTATTTTTGTATCCAAAATCATGTTCATTTGAAGTCTGCCAACTTGCTGGCAATATGACTTGTTATGTGTACAAAGTCTTGTTCATCAGTTTGAATTATATAAACTTGTTGGCAGCAGAAGGTATTATTTTGGAAAATTTACAATAAAAACGAACAATTTCTGGCTCGCTAAATTATGTTTACTTAGAACGGGTTTCAAAACTTAAAAAGTTTCATCATCAGCTGAATAGTCATTAAATTAAAAACATAATATAAGATGTCAAACGAAACATTAGAGAAAAACATTAACTGATAAAACTTATTAAAATGACTTAATAAAACAAACAGTTGACTAAAAACGGGAACACAAACATGAACACTATATATTTTTTGTATTTACTATTGTATTTATTCAGTGAACATTTGTATAACAGTATATAATGTTGAACATTATATACTGTACATTGAATTTATTCATAAAATACATTTATTCAGTGTATATTGAGTTGTACAATGCTGTTTGTGAGTTTTTTCACACAGTACATTTATTCAATGTATACAATAGTAAATACAATGTATATCATGTTCATGTTGGCATATTATTTTAAAGACTGCCAACTTGTTGACAGCATAAGGTATTAGTCTCCAAACTGTTGCTCATCAATTTAAGGTCTGCCAATTTGTTAGCAGTATAAGGTATTACTGCTCCAAATATGGTACATTATCTTAAATACTGCCTACCTGTTGGCAGCATATCTTCAATGTTATGCACATCAGTTTAAAGTCCGCCAACTTGTTGGTAGTATGACCTATTATTGTTCCACACACTATGTACTATTTAAATGACTGCCAACTTGTTGGCAGCATGAGATATTATGTTTCTAAATAATAATAATTTTTATCATTAATAATAATAATAAATAAACGATATGTTGACTTATTTCTGCCGTAAATCGATACGTAAATCTATAAAAAGTTGGTGAAACTCTGGTAACTTTTTTCCTATTTTCTGATAAATTTTATTTTCCTGGGACGCTGAGTGTGAATAACGAAAGCTTAATCAGTTTTCTTTCACATAATTGATATAATGACCTTTCGTTACAGCTGTAATACAACAAATCTCAGTTAATATCTTTAGAGTAATATAGCTAGTTTTAGACGGTGCATATGAACGAAAAAAAATTAAAGTATATCCTATACATTCATGCTGTTATAATGATAATGAAATTTTGCAATGTAATAAACGCTAATTACTAGGTGAAACGTTGTTGTCATAAAAATTCGGTATTTGGCCTAAGGTATATGTGTGGTTATAAGAAATTTCCGCTTGTTAAAACGTATCCATACCAAAACATTGATTACATGAGCATTCCAACTTGTCACTATGCAGGGTGATTCATATAACAATCGATACAGCAATGGACCATGTAGAGGATAAAAAATTAAGATGATTTGACGCAGTTTATCTCGATACTATGCGGTACTCCTGATGAGATATACCTCTTCAAAATTTAATCTTCAATTTTTAAAACATACGATATCTCAGTAATACATTAAGCTAATCTATATTATGTATTAACGTGTACCAATCAAATTTGGTACACGTTAATACCAAGAGTATTAATTGGTAGCAACTTGACAGCAAATGCCGCATCACAAAGTGCTGATTAAGGATTTTAATAGATTTTTCTTGTCTTCATTGAAGTATGATAAGACACTTAGTTTTTGGACATTTGATGATATGATAAGAAACAGTACAGCCTCATCAAATATTCTCAACACAATTTTCCTGCTCCAGATGTTAATCTTAAGAAAATGACTGGAACAAACCAAGCTCCAAGCAATCAAAAGCCCGAGAAATGTCGTTATATATCACATCTATCTGCCCTCAACAGTTTAATGCTCTAAGCTTTCGATTGCTTGGAGCTTGGTTTGTTCGGTGAAAAGTTGCATTGATCACTTTCACAATAATTTACCAACGATTTTCAACACTAATTCACTTTTATACTCAGACGACCTGAAATTGTTTAGATCTGTTGGTTGTGCAGCACTGTGAATCACTCCAGATGGATTTATACAAACTTTATGTATGGTTTTTGACGAGTTAACTCAAGATGCTCTTTAATGTCAGGTAGTGACATACAGCCAAAAACGTAATACCATATTTCTTGATTATGTGCTTGGAGTGGAGCACTTGTCGCGAAAGTTAATAACAAAAGACCTTGGAGTGTGGTTTGACGCGACTTTGTCCTTCAATGAACATATCAACAGAACATCGGTTGTACGTTAGGGTTTATGAGGAGAACTACTTTGGAGTTTACAAATTGAAAATAATTATAGACCCCTATTTTAAGCTGGTGCATAGTAAACTTGAATACTACGTTGTGTGAATCCCTATTTTTTATCCTAGGATAATAAAGATTATTATTATTCTCTTACTCTTGGAAACTGTGAGTATAGTTTTATTCGGATAATCCTTTCATCTTTCAAAGCAATGTCATATTAAACCAAATTTGGTTTCCAATGTCGGTCTGAAAACAATCCAGGAAATTCTCCAATTAAATTCTTCAAACTACATCGAACAAAGGTTGAGAGTCGCGTTGACAAGTGATTTTTGTTCGTCAAGAGGCACTTGTACCGCTAATAAGAAGCGGCTGAATGTGTAAAGATTTCAAATTTTGTAGGCAGCGACGGCAAATTTACCGCCGTGGTAAAGATCGCCCAATGTGTAACCGGCCTAATTCCATACTTTATATACATACTGTATATTCATTTCTATCTCTTCTTCCCCTGAAGATTTTGTCCTTCAATGAACATATCAACAGAACATCGGTTGTATGTTAGGGTTTATGAGGAGAACTTCTTTGGAGTTTACAAATTGAAAATAATTATAGACCCCTATTTTAAGCTGGTGCATAGTAAACTTGAATACTACGTTGTGTGAATCCCTATTTTTTATCCTAGGATAATAAAGATTATTATTATTCTCTTACTCTTGGAAACTGTGAGTATAGTTTTATTCGGATAATCCTTTCATCTTTCAAAGCAATGTCATATTAAACCAAATTAGGTTTCCAATGGCGGTCTGAAAACAATCCAGGAAATTCTCCAATTAAATTCTCCAAACTAAATCGAACAAAGGTTGAGAGTCGCGTTGACAAGTGATTTTTGTTCGTCAAGAGGCACTTGTACCGCTAATAAGAAGCGGCTGAATGTGTAAAGATTTCAAATTTTGTAGGCAGCGACGGCAAATTTACCGCCGTGGTAAAGATCGCCCAATGTGTAACCGGCCTAATTCCATACTTTATATACATACTGTATATTCATTTCTATCTCTTCTTCCCCTGAAGATTTTGTCCTTCAATGAACATATCAACAGAACATCGGTTGTATGTTAGGGTTTATGAGGAGAACTTCTTTGGAGTTTACAAATTGAAAATAATTATAGACCCCTATTTTAAGCTGGTGCATAGTAAACTTGAATACTACGTTGTGTGAATCCCTATTTTTTATCCTAGGATAATAAAGATTATTATTATTCTCTTACTCTTGGAAACTGTGAGTATAGTTTTATTCGGATAATCCTTTCATCTTTCAAAGCAATGTCATATTAAACCAAATTAGGTTTCCAATGTCGGTCTGAAAACAATCCAGGAAATTCTCCAATTAAATTCTTCAAACTACATCGAACAAAGGTTGAGAGTCGCGTTGACAAGTGATTTTTGTTCGTCAAGAGGCACTTGTACCGCTAATAAGAAGCGGCTGAATGTGTAAAGATTTCAAATTTTGTAGGCGGCGACGGCAAATTTACCGTCGTGGTAAAGATCGCCCAATGTGTAACCGGCCTAATTCCATACTTTATATACATACTGTATATCCATTTCTATCTCTTCTTCCCCTGAAGATGTCACATATATCTCAAATATTTAAGCTTTTTCATAATAAGGCTCCAATAAATTTACATACATAAAGATTGTTTTCTTTTTCATTTAAATTTATTCATTCTAGCTGGTTGATATATCATCACTCTATCTCCTTCTTTGTAAATAACTTCTTTCGCTCTTCTATCATAATATTTCTTTGATGTATTCATCGTTCTAGTAATTCCAAAATATAACTCAGTTCTGGTGCATCTCTGTCATTCGATACATTTTTTAACATACTTAACTGAGATCTATTTTGTTCCCCATAACAAAGCTCCGCAAGATTGCAGCTATGTGTCGTACTTTTTATGGCAAATATCGTTTGATCGCTATACTCATCCCACTCTTTTCCATATTTAAAATCAAAGTTGACTATTCTCTTAAACAATCCATAAAATCTTTCTACTGCATTTGACTGAGGCGTATGGATTATTTTAATATCACTTCGTTCCAAACTAAAACTCCCCTCAGATCAATTAATATCTCTGAAAGAAAACCAAGTCTAGAAAAAAATATGTTCAATAATCCTTTTATCACTGATTTTGAGACAGCTACTTGTAATGATGTTTTTGTAATACGTCTGGAGAAATGTGACACCTCTATATGTAAAAGTGATCACTGTTACAGTTTAAAATCTCGGTGATCGAGTAAGAATCGATCACTACGTTCCTTAAAAATCACAGGATCGCTCACCTCTACTATATTCTAAAGATTTGACACATCGTTGTATCAATTATCGAATTGTAGCTTTAATTTATTTAATTAACGCTTAATTAAATTAATTTGAAACTAATTTCTATTTTATTTATTCATCAGAGTCACGAATTCAGTAAAGAACCTTCATTACAATGGGTAACGAATGCAATAGATACGAATTTAAGTGCAACCGTTGGGGAACAATTCCGCGCGATGAGACAACAATTATGGGCCGCTGTAGAAGACGAAATCGCCCTCAACGAATGTGATATTTATTCTTACAACCCCGATCTGGGATCGGACCCTTTCGGAGAAGATGGCTGTCTTTGGAGCTTTAATTATTTCTTCTACAATCGCAAGCTCAAGCGGATCGTCTTCTTCACGTGCAGAGCGATTAAGTACGCTTCGAAATAATAATATAAAGATTTTTATTTAGTTTCGATTTTTTTCTTTTTTTAGTCCGATTTACGCGGTTGATTCGGGGATTGGAAGCGATTTCACCATGGACGAAGACGATTTCGATTAGAAGTCAAAGGAGGAGTTAATTTAATGAATTAAATGAATAAATAATAAATTAGTATAAGAATCACTTAATAGTTATGCGTAGGAAAAATGTTCTCTTTTCATATCGTATCGTTAGTCACTAATTAGGGAGGTTAATGAATTAGAACTTTTGGGTAAATCAAAAGTACAAAAGGTTTGTTCAATTAATTAATTAGTTATTACGTTTTATAATCATCTAGTTTATTTTTTTCTCCTCCTACAATTGTATGTGTAATCCCAGGTATTATAGTTTTATTTATTTCAAGTTAATCCTTGTTTTTCTTAATAGGATTGTAATTAATTCATATCTTAACCTTTTGTAATGTGGAGACTTTAAATGTATTAGGTAAATATTTCTTAAATATATTTCTTGATAGTTGTAGTACATTCAAGTTTTTTTAACCCTTTAATCAAACAAATTATATACATAAAAATCATATTAACTCATAGTTCAGTTTTTAATACAATCATATGATGCCAAAAATATTTTGCTTTTACTTTTTAGCAAAGAAAATACCGAAATTGTCCTCTTTTGTTTGCTATTATTGGGCTAAATTTTGCTATAATTCATCTTGGCTTCTTACAAGCGCTTTAAAGATATTCTCAAGAACTACTCTAATCCACTCTACAGCGGATTCATAATGACTCAATATAAAATATGTAGTCTGTTCCCCGACCATTGAGTCGCACGTCCTCAATACGTCAAAGCGTTGCTTTATTGTTCAATATTTTATCAATTTTAATTATAATAAATGCGGATAGTTATATAATTTTTTAATGTAGGTGTTAGTTATATATAACTCATACAAATCAAAAAAATAAAAATTATACACTACTCTCCAAAATTATCGCACCACCTAAATTATTAAGTTTAAAGGTTTTTTTTTAATCAACGGATGGATTTTGATGATTCTTTCTTCACAGTATAGGTTGACTTTTAACGAAGGAATGTGTTGATGGTTTCTGACAATTGTCAACGTTTTACCCATATACGGAGTGTAAAAAGGAATTTATTTTTTTTCTTCTAATTTTGCAACACTGTGGAATTTGTCAGAAATAACCGCTACATTCCATTTACATTACGTTATAATAACAATCTTTCTCTACATTTTGGTTCAAGAATCATCTCGATATTTCTTTTATCAAGGAAGATACACAAGTTTAAATGTAACGAGTTTTTATTAACATTTTAAACAAGCAAGTGAAAACTAAACAACAGTACATAATCCTTAATCAATTCTCTCAAAATCACCTAATAACGTGTATTTCCGCCTCTCTTACGAATCACTTCTTAACCTATTGGTTAGTATGAACATACCCGTATGTTCACGGCCGACTACACTTGTCAGAGTTTGAACATACCGCACGTTTGGAGCAAAAAAAACTTCCTGCTATTCTTTCTCGTATTTTTGAACCCTCAAATACATGCGGCGTTTACGTGGGTTGGTAGAAGGGACAACTAGTTGTTGTGAATAGAAAGTATCGTTTAGGCGCACATAGCTTACCACCACACGAACGCCTCTAATGTTTACGAGAAATATAGAATCGGTCCATTGTATTGTGTTGTATTGTGAATAAAAATTTGATAATATAAATTACTATGTTAAAAATAAAAAATACTATGATAATCAGTATATTTGTAATTTGTAATAATTTGTGATTCGGAAATTACGCCATGAAAAGAAATCTTCCATTAATGTCGGGTTTGCCAGCAAAACGGCACAAAGAAAATGTGGAAGCTGCGAGAAGTCTTGAATCAGAATCCAAAAGTTACAAAGAAATTTCCAATGATAGTGACGCAAGTGATGTTGAATCAGACTTATCGGAAAATGATAAGATAATGACTCAAGCGATATGGAAGAGGATCCGATAGCTCAAAATATAAACGACTTTCTTTGGGAAAATAGCAGTGTTGATTATGAACCAACTCTTTTTCCGTTACTAACGAATGGTGAAATATGTATACGGAATTTTCGGAGAAAGTCCAATTGAATATGATTGTTTTGTTGCCATTATACAACCAGATTTTATAACGCACATTGCATCAAAAACCAATAATTATCATACATTCGTTGTAAATGTTAAAAATAAAAAATACTATGATAATCAGTATATTTGTAATTTGTAATAATTTGTGATTCGGAAATTACGCCATGAAAAGAAATCTTCCATTAATGTCGGGTTTGCCAGCAAAACGGCACAAAGAAAATGTGGAAGCTGCGAGAAGTCTTGAATCAGAATCCAAAAGTTACAAAGAAATTTCCAATGATAGTGACGCAAGTGATGTTGAATCAGACTTATCGGAAAATGATAAGATAATGACTCAAGCGATATGGAAGAGGATCCGATAGCTCAAAATATAAACGACTTTCTTTGGGAAAATAGCAGTGTTGATTATGAACCAACTCTTTTTCCGTTACTAACGAATGGTGAAATATGTATACGGAATTTTCGGAGAAAGTCCAATTGAATATGATTGTTTTGTTGCCATTATACAACCAGATTTTATAACGCACATTGCATCAAAAACCAATAATTATCATACATTCGTTGTAAATGTTAAAAATAAAAAATACTATGATAATCAGTATATTTGTAATTTGTGATTCGGAAATTACGCCATGAAAAGGTATCTTCCATTAATGTCCGGTTTGGCAGCAAAACGGCACAAAGAAAATGTGGAAACTGCGAGAAGTCTTGAATCAGAATCCAAAAGTGACAAAGAAATTTCAAATGATAGTGACGCAAGTGATGTTGAATCAAACTTATCGGAAAATGATAAGATAATGACTCAAGCGATATGGAAGAGGATCCGATAGCTCAAAATATAAACGACTTTCTTTGGGAAAATAGCAGTGTTGATTATGAACCAACTCTTTTTCCGTTACTAACGAATGGTGAAATATGTATACGGAATTTTCGGAGAAAGTCCAATTGAATATGATTGTTTTGTTGCCATTATACAACCAGATTTTATAACGCACATTGCATCAAAAACCAATAATTATCATACATTCGTTGTAAATGTTAAAAATAAAAAATACTATGATAATCAGTATATTTGTAATTTGTGATTCGGAAATTACGCCATGAAAAGGTATCTTCCATTAATGTCCGGTTTGGCAGCAAAACGGCACAAAGAAAATGTGGAAACTGCGAGAAGTCTTGAATCAGAATCCAAAAGTGACAAAGAAATTTCAAATGATAGTGACGCAAGTGATGTTGAATCAGACTTATCGGAAAATGATAAGATAATGACTCAAGCGATATGGAAGAGGATCCGATAGCTCAAAATATAAACGACTTTCTTTGGGAAAATAGCAGTGTTGATTATGAACCAACTCTTTTTCCGTTACTAACGAATGGTGAAATATGTATACGGAATTTTCGGAGAAAGTCCAATTGAATATGATTGTTTTGTTGCCATTATACAACCAGATTTTATAACGCACATTGCATCAAAAACCAATAATTATCATACATTCGTTGTAAATGTTAAAAATAAAAAATACTATGATAATCAGTATATTTGTAATTTGTGATTCGGAAATTACGCCATGAAAAGATATCTTCCATTAATGTCCGGTTTGGCAGCAAAACGGCACAAAGAAAATGTGGAAACTGCGAGAAGTCTTGAATCAGAATCCAAAAGTGACAAAGAAATTTCAAATGATAGTGACGCAAGTGATGTTGAATCAGACTTATCGGAAAATGATAAGATAATGACTCAAGCGGTATGGATGAGGATCCGATAGCTCAAAATATAAACGACTTTCTTTGGGAAAATAGTAGTGCTAATTAAGAACCAACTCTTTTTCCGTTACTAACGAATGGTGAAATATGTGACGGAATTTTAGGAGAAAGTCCAACTGAATATGATTGTTTTGTTGCCATTATACACCCAGATTTTATTACGCACATTGCATCAAAAATCAATAATTATCATACATTCATTGTAAATACAAAGAGAATAGAAGAGTACAGTAAAATGCACAAATAGGTTGATACTACAAAAGATGAGATCTATGTTTTTCTTGCACTACAATGCTCTTCACTCATATGAGTAAAATGAATGGAAAGACTATTGGAGTACAGATCCTCTCATTGAGACTCCTATTTTTGGAAAAATAATATCTCAAAATAGATATTCTTTACTGCTAAGAATGCTTTACTTTTTGGACAATAACGGACCACGCGTAGGAGATAAACTGCAAAAAATAAGACCTATAATTGAATTGTTACGAAATCATTTCAAACCAGTAATGAAACCTTTCAAAGATTTATGCATCAATGAAAGTATTGTACCTTGGAAAAGCCGTCTAAGTTTCAAGCAATTTATACCCTCAAAGAGACACAGATTTGGGATAACACTTTTTGTTTTGTATGATGTAGAAACTGGTTTCATTCTGGATTTCATTATTTATACTGGTTCTTCTACTGAAATAAGTAATGAAATTGCAGGCTTAGGCATTTCTGGCTCTGCAGTTACAACATTACTCGAGCCCTATTTAGACAAGGGCTATACCATTTATTATGGTAATTGGTATTGAAGTCCTCATCTAAGTACCTATTTGCTTACGAGAAAAACAGGGTCTTGCGGAACAGTAAGGTGCAATAGAAAGGGTATGCCTAAAAACTTCCTCAATAAAATGAAGAAGGGCGAAATTGAAATGAGAAATACACAAAACATGATGGTGATAAAATAGCACGATAAAAGAGACATACATATGCTCACAACTGTTCATAAAAATGAAATAAAAGACACTGGAAAAATAAATTTCTTACATTACAACTTGAAAATCTGAGCTGTAGACGAAGCGGACATTATTATAAGTTTTTCTCTTACAGCCAGAAAATCCATAATATGGTACAAAAAGTTTTTTATGCGTTTGATGGACTTGGCTGTTTTGAATGCATACACCTTGTTCCAGATGATAACAAGAGCAAAGCCTCACCTAGCAGAGTTTAGACTTGAGCTGGTGAGACAAATTATCGAAAATCACGCCACTGATAGGAAAAATCGGAGAGGCGGGGGGCCTTCAAGTTATGCAAACGGATCGAGGACACAAAGACAGTATCATGTATATAAGCACACCACAAGAAGAGCGAAGAAAAGGACCAGTACAAGATTTATGTGTCAAGATTGTGGCGATGGGTTATGCGTCCATCCCTGTTTTGCCAAATTTCATACTTTAAAACATTTTTAAAATAAAATTAGTTAGTTCTAAGCTGTTTTTTGTTATTTTGCAAATAAAAGTTTTTCTATTATACACGTCCTTCACTACGTTTACATGAAATAGAAATTTCCAAAAACTTTGTAAAAACATTAATATTTTTTATATATTATTTACTTTTATTATGATTTATATAACATAGTATTATAAAATATAGTATATAATATATAATAGTATTTCATTGAAAAAATAATAACAAAAAACTCACTCTGAAGATAATGAGTTGTAAAATAAAAGTCACTAATCAAAGGGTTAACAACGAAGAGGCATACTTAAAATCAATCGTCGAAATTAATCTTGATCAATTGCATCCTAAACCTCTCTTACCATCCTCTCAACGTCGTCCAAAACGATAGGTGGTGGATGTCGGCCCCTTAATTGACAATCGATATTATCCCATAAATTATCTATTGGATTGAGATCAGGGCTACAGGGTGGCCAGTTCATGGTTTGTATACCAACTTCTTCCAAATAGTCACGGGCCATACGGGCAACATAAGGTCTTGCATTATCATGCATTAATAAAAAATAATTTCCTATGTAAGGAGCAAAGGGTACCACGTGTTCCGATAAAATGTCTGTAATATACTGTTCACTTGTTAATGAACCTCTTCGCAAAGAAACAAGGTCTATTCGTGCTGTAAGCGAAATTCCACCCCAAACTATTACAGATGGTATAGAATTGTATAAACAAAACCTTGATTCATCTGTAAACAGTACTTGTTCCCAATCATCAGCATTCCAGTCAAGATGTTATCTGGCAAATAGCAATCTCCTTCTACGATGATTTGCGTTTAAATTTGGTGCTCTGGCAGGAATCCTCGCAAGCAAATCACCTTCGGCGAGACGTCTTTGCACAGTGTTAGTACTAATTCGAATATTGTGAATATCTGCTACTTATATCTGTAAGTTTCTCATTGTAACAAAACGTTCCCTAAAAAGCAAGAAATCTAATAAAACGATCTTGGCGTAGTGTTGCGACTCTTCTTCTTAAGGACAATCACGACAAGAACAAGGGTTCAGGTCGTCTTGTATGATCATTTGTTGATTTGATATTGTTGTATGAGAAACTCCTAATCTCAAACCTATTTCATGATAACTTATTCCTTCATTGGCTAAAGTAACTGCCTCAATACGCTCATCGCGGTTTAAATATCTTGAAATACGATCCCTGTCAAATAAACACTTAATAATTCAAAGCAGCAACTTGGTAAATGCGTAAATAAAATCGATAAGCACATCTTTGGAACTGTTTGATATTTCATAGCCTGCTTATTTCATTAATACAATTACATTACAACAAAATTAAGTCAAACTTAAAAATGTGTACCTTCCTTGATAAAAGAAATATCGAGATGATTCATGAATGAAAATATAGAGAAGGGTTGCCATTCTAACGTAATGTAAATGGAATGTAGCGGTTCTTTCCGATAAATTCCACAGGGTGTTGCAAAATTAGACGAAGAAACATAAATTTCCTTCTATGCCCCGTGTATGGGTAAAACGTTGACAATTATTAGAAACCATCAACACATTTCTTCCTTAAAAATCAACCTATACCGTGAAAAAAGAATCATCAAAATCCATCCATTGGTCCAAAAAGAAAAAATATTTAAACTTATGCATAATTTAGGTGGTGCGATAATTTTAGAGAGTAGTGTATTTAATCTATATAGTGACGCCCTAAGAAAGAAATTTGCGTTATTTGTGTGAGTATTGTTTATTGAACAGTTATACAATTTTTACATTAAATTCATGACTAAAATGTGCTATCCCAGTATAGTAACACCTCAAAGGGGTTAGGCGTTCTCAGGCCAAACATTTCTTTTATGAGCTTTTATATTTTTCCTTATTTTGATATTTGTTTGTTAGATTTTTGAGCTATAACTCGAGAACCATTAATGATTTCATTGTAGCTAAGTCTATTTAAAACACAACTCAATACATAAGCATTTAAAATGGATTCGTGCAAACCAGATATAAATACAGGGTGTACCATCGCTTGTGGTATTGGCTTTTTTTACACGTCCAAATTCAGTATGTATTAAGCCACCCCACTTGAGCAGGTGGTGATTATGTTAAATAATCTTTTTACCATATTGTGTGGGAGTCATAGTAAAGTAAATTCGCAGAAAAAAAATTGAGATTCGTTTATTACTTTGGATAAAAATGAAGAAAATAGAAATAACACTTAAATTTATGGTACCGTGATTCGAGACTACTACCCTAATTAGGAGCTGTCCGTTTATTGCCGGTAGGGTAATAAACCAACCGACCAACTGAATGATGATTTTTCTTTTAACCTGGTGAGGCTTAATATTAAACTTATTTTTACAGGAACATAATGTTTTAATTTAATATTAAGGTATATAAATGAATTTGATCAAATTAATAAAATTTTATTGTTATAAAGCTTTAATTGCCGTTTTTACCTGGACAAAATTGTCACCTAATTTCTAAATAATTAAACAACATTAATAATAAAAAGTTCCTCTATTTTAAATAATATTTTCAAAATGATGTCCTTGATTAAGGAGATATTGAATCTTAATCATGATCTTCATCTTAATCATGATCTTCATCTTAATCATGATCTTCATCTTAATCATGATCTTCATCTTAATCATGATAGTTGAATTCGAGACAATTTCTGTTTTGATTAGGTTTAGTAACTCATCGAAAGATTAGATGGACATTCTAAAATAGTTGAAGAACTGGGGTTCGTATTCTCTTAACTTAGGATTGCTAGGATACAATGTGACAAACATTCCATGTGTCAATCTGTCTCTTAATATGGGATGTACTCAAAATTTTGCTGTATGTACACTTTCCGGTATTCAACGCGCGTTTAAGAGCGCCTCGTCTGTCATTGCCTAAATGTAAGAGGTTTTCGACGTTGTTGTTTTAACGACGTATAGATACAAGTTCACGTAAATCTAGCGATAAGCTGAACTGCCGATGCTGCCTGCACATAATGCCTAAATGGCTCGTCACGACGTCACCAGATTTTTACGTCATTTGCTCGTTATAGACGGTACAAAACTACAACCTAGGTCTCGTTATAACCAATCACGCTTTATAACCGAGATTTTTTACATTGTAAGGATAGGATTTTTCATGGAACTTGGAAGCTTGCTCGTTATAGAGCATACTCGTTAATTGAATTGTTCTCGTGTTCTTGTACGGTGCGGACGTATTTTTCCTGTGCACTGAGCTTTAACTTAAGTTATGCATTCAAAAAGATTAGCAGCACCAATACCGCAATCTCCATGTGAGAAAGAAGAACCAAACTAAGAGAGGTATAAAGAAATTTTTAAAAAGTTTGACGAACTAATTACGGTAATAAATAATCAAAATATCATAATAAACACACAAAATTCAACAATATCGCATCTGAACGAGAAAATTAACTGTCTTATAGTTTTTTTAAGTCTTAATCATGATAGTTGAATTCGAGACAATTTCTTAAAGAACTTAAAAACCAACACGTTAAAGTATGTGCCGAAAACGACAATCTTAATAAAATACATAATAATTCTCAGTCGGAAAGAGTGAAGGTTAACGAGATTTCAATAAAATCGAACGACAAAGTTGAGACAAAAAGATATGTTTCTGTCTCAAGAACAGTAAACATATAGAAAATAAAATACGCATAACGCAAAAACAAAAAATTATTCGAGGCACAAATACAAATGATGTGGATAATTAAAGCCACAGAAAGAAAAGCCTGGCTATATGTGGGTAGGGTTGACACAAATTGAATTGGTTGATACAAATTGTGAGGAAAGTCAATTAGAAGACTATTTAACACAAAAATTAAATACTTTCGAAATAATAATTGAGGAGCTGACTTCCCCCAAGAACCAGAATAAAATTAGTAAATCTTTTAAGATAGGTATAGATTTTAAATTTCTAGACCAAGTCGAAAATCCTGTTTTTTGGTCAGTTGGCCTGATTGTAAAGCGTTTCAAGTTTTTTCGGAACTCGCTTAGAAAATCAAGTGAAGAAAATTAATTTGACGATTTTGAATATAAACACAATCCTTAGCTAAGAAAATAGACGTTTTTGAAATGATTTTGAATGAATATGAAATTGATATTGTCTGCGTGACAGAGCATTGGTTGCGACAAGAGGAATCTATACAAATAGGGACGCACAGATGGTGCTCAATGTTTTGTTGACGTCAAAAAATACATGGTGGCGTTGGCATTCTTGTGAAAAATGGCATCAAAACAGAAGAACTAAGCGAATTTAAAGAACTTAGCATTGAAATACATATAGAAACAGTAGCAGTGGAGATTGTTGAGAAAAATGTGATTGTGATAGAGTTGTGTAGATCGCCCGATGGCGATTTCTAAATTTTTATAGATCAAATGAGTATAACATTACTGCTGCTAGAAAAACATTACACAAATCAACAATGTTAAAAAGATTTTAACATTAATTTTTGTTGACAAAAATTTCTCAAACTTTCTTGAGAAAGCAGACTAAAATCTCAACTGGCTGAATTAACCAGTAGTTTCGCATTATCCTATATCTTTAGATCACCTTTAAGAGTAACAAAATATCTACACGTTGCATAGATAACATTTTTAGTAATCTATGCTTATCCACACTAGTGCCCACAACCGTAAACTTGCATATATCCGATCATTATGGCCAATTGCTACAAGTAACTGATCAAAATCATCAAGCCGATGAGCAATATAAAAGCATTAAAACCAGGGAATATAACAAAGAAAAAAATATATGGGATTTTAAAAGATCGTTGAAGCAGATACAGTGGAATATGCTTTGTCAGGATTTAAATGCGGAGGAGAGCTATGATATTTTCCACGACCTGTTTTTTTCTATGCTTAATGAATATTTTCCAATACAGCACAAAAAAATTAAAGTTTCCAAGAAACTGGAGCTAAAAGAGATACAGCTTCGTACGAAATATATAGATAGAGTATATGAATAGAGTGCATACAATTAGTTAATCATGAAAAAAAGAAACTAAATAGTGAGGCTGTATCTAACGCGAATAACAAAAACAAAAAACTGTAGGAAGTAATAAACAATGAAAGAATAACTAAGAAAAGAAAACCACAAAATGATACTAAATGCTGCTGGTTTCAGCACGTATTATTCAACCGAAATAAAATCGTTACTTGCTGCCGTGGAGAAATCATCTATTACAGCCTGAAGAGTATTTAAAAAGAATGAACATAAACAGCATTAACTCTTGTTTCTTTACACCGATTAATGACCAAGAAATATTAAGTGTTATTTCAAAGCTAACATAAACAAGCAGTGATGACATATATGGATTAACTTCTCTCATTGTTAAAAAAGTTGCCAGCGAAATTACTCCAATACTAGCTATGATTTTTAATAAATGTGCCGAAGAAGGAATTTTATAATAAAGAAGCAAATGATCACAAATACGAAAACTATATTCCCATATTCCTGCTGCCAGTTTTTCCAAAATTCTTGAAGAGCTGGTTAAGCGACGTCTTATAGACTATTTAAGTAAAAATAACATCTTGCTTGAAGATCAACATGGTTATAGAAAGCGTAAATCAACTACCACTACAATTGTTAGAATCATCAAAGATCTCACGAATGCCCATAATAATCATAAGAAATCAAAAATAATTTGTTGCGATCTGAGCCGCGCCTTTGATACGATGGATCATACCATTTTGATGACCAAACTGAATTATTATGGAATCAGAAGAGGTATGTATGATCTCCTATAATCTTACCTTAACAGTCGATACCAGTGTGTCAGATGGAATGATGATCTCTCAAATGCGATGGAGTGTAAACATGGTGTGCCTCAAGGATCCATACTTGGACCACTATTATTTATTATTAATATTAATGACCTGTTCAAAAGTGTAGAGGGAGTAACTCGCGATTGCAGTTTTCCTTTTACGGAGACTGACGCTTTGTGCCACAATGGAGGTTGCGAAAATCGCCTATTTTTCTTGCTTCCATGCTATTGCTGTATATGGAATTGCCGTGTGGGTATCTGCTGTTGGTGCAAGAAGTGTGTTCGTGCTACAGAAACGATGTGTGCGTGCTATTGATAACTTGCAAAATCAAGACAGTTGTATATCATCATTTGTTAAGCATAATATTCTTAGTATTCCTTGTGCTATCTATTGTCATGCTTAGTTTATGTACATACAAATAAGACTAATTTTAGAACTAATTCACAATTACATGAATATTATACACGAAATACGACTTTGTTTGAAATACCGTCGCATCGCTTAAGGGTGACGCAACAGGGAATACATTATCATAGTGTAAAGTTTTATAACAGGTTGCCTTTGAATGCCCGAAGTTTAAATTCTACAAATTTTAGGAAAACCGTTAAAGAAGCGCTAATAAAAAAATGTTTCTATACAACTGAAGATTATTTTAAGTGTAACAACATTTTCGATTAAGGTTTTTTTGGTCTTTCGTTTTGGACGTTTTTTGACGTGTTGACAAACAATAGTAGATTACAGTACAAGTGAGGAAACTAAGATAAGACGCGTATGGCAGATTTACACACGAGCCATAGGTGAGTGTAGAAAGACATACAAGTTAGTGAAAAAAATTGGTTTCCCACGTGTGCTGTATAACGATTTGTTCAATCCTACTATTTAGAGAAAACTCGGTCTTAAAATTAGTTAATTCCTGTCTAATATCATGTCTATATGTCGGAGACGACATTTTTTGATATTGTCATGTTCTTGATTGATTGATAAACAACCAGTCGTGTCAAATTGTGACACTTTTTGACGTTGTCATGCTCTTAATTGATTGATAAACAACCATAGTGTCAAATTGTTAATTATCATCATTACGCATAAAATTAATTATGATTAATAATTTATACAAGTGAAGTACTTAATTTAATTTTCTATGTGTGTTCTCTACCGTTTTTTACTTTACATCCGTTACGTTTAAACAAAGAGTTGTACCTTTAAAGGTTTAAATTTCGCTAATAGTGGATGAAGAAAATTAGACTGAGTGAAAAATATTTTCACTCACCCGTTACTATGAATGTTAGCAGAGTGAGTGAAAATAACAACTTTCAACACTCGTATCTACGCTAGAAACTAGCAATTTCAAAGGTAGGATTGAACAAATAAATTTTATTATTATTATAAGCGATCTTTACTGTATTTAAAAAATTGAATAAGAATTGTTGTAATTTTTTGTACTAGAATTAATTGAAGAAATTATTGGTCAAACAGGGTAATTAGTTTTATGCAATTTAATTAATGAATATGAGGGTCGTCTCAAAATAGTGTGGTTAAATTAATCTGGAAGATACCAGACCCTGTATACAATTTCTTTGTTTTGAACTATGAGAGTAATAAGAATTATTAATAAATTAAATTAAAATACGAATTTCTCCAATTAAAACTTTTATTACTCAGTATAATTTCAGGTGCAAATATTAATTATTTAATTGTACAAATAAAACTCCTCATTATAATAACAGATTAATAATAAGACGCAAGAAACGACCACTTAATACATTTCTACAGACTATATAACAAAGCGATACTCTCAGTGAATAAATAGTAATTTCGGAACGGTCAGTCAATTAGTTTCTTATTAACCTCAGGGTGAAGGCTTTTATTTTATTAATAAATTGGGTAATTTTTTTTTTTTATTTTTTCCAGTTATCTGTACATCATAACATCTGGGCTTTGATACATACAAATATAAGCATCGCATAATAATCTACGCGCGTGTTCTGGTAATAATCGATCGTGGGGGTTATTTTCGTGTAATGATCTACAAGTTTGTTCGTCTGAAAGCCATTTGGATATATCCGGGCACGGGACCATCTCTGGAATGTTATAACCGTTTCGTTCGCCTTTTCGATCCGCCATTGAGTCAAAGAAGCACCAAGGCGCCTCATGACCCACCCCGCATTTAACAAACGCTACATAATGCGATGTTTCGATACAAACTACGGCGAATAGTTCCATGTAAAGTCTGGGCGGGTGGCAATGTTCCGCCATTATCTTAAAATCATGGCAAACATTTAACGGTTTTGGGTGATGTCCAGATCTTCGATTGTGAGTGTGAGCCGTTTCTAAGCAGGGATTACAAAAAGCGGTGCTTTCTAAACCGACTCCGCATTCGCCGAGACATTGCCGACATTCCCAAACCGCCAAACACCCGCAAACTGTACATTGGCGCGGGGAATTTTCGATTATGTCGGTAACGTCTAATAATTGTGATGGGAGTATTCTTGGGTAAACTTTGTAATTTTTGCCGAATCTCGGCATTTGGATGATAAGACAAGAAGGGACTTCTTTTAATTTTATATCACTAGTTAAAAAGCTCTGTTCGAATAATTGCTGAACAGTGGGTAATTCGAGTTGGTCGTCTTTCTCGACGAATAATTGGTAGTAATAAGCTTCTTGTCCCGAGTTTAACTTCAAAAACGGCTCCGCCTTTAAAATTTGCGCCAATAAAGAGTTCAAAAACTCTTCCGGGTCTTTTTCTTCGTTCGTTAATCCCGAGACGGAACTTAAACGATCGAGTAATTTCCTTAAATTCATCACGCGATCGGCCCGAACGAACAAATCTTTTCTTAAGGGGTTCACTATTTCTTCTCTTAACACTCTTTGGACCTAAACATTTAAAATAAATTAAATTAATACGTAATAAAAAATTAAATAAATTTACTTCTTCATAATGCGAAATATCATTAGGACCTTTGGGACGATAAAGTAAACTATCAAAAACGCTCGTGTAAGTAAACATCGCGAAAAGAGTTGCGTCTAAATAACAAGAATTGTGATGACCTTGTATCCCGCGAAATTTACCACAAACTGCTTCTACATCTTCTTCCGTAGGCATTATTAATGGGGCTAAACATCCTTGAACAATTGGGCATTCCTAAATAATTAAAAATCATTATTTTATTAAGTAAATCAATAAATTAATTACCTTCCCAAAGGTTTTTTCTTCTCTTACACTATGAACCAAACTGGGTGTTGCGCCATCATAAAACCTCGAATCCTTTTGGCATTGACTTAATGGTACAAACAAAGCCTTATTATTTCCACATTGAAAAAATCTTAACCCATTATGAACCCCATCGGTTAACGTTAAAGGTAAATGCGATTGCTCCTCTTCAAGTTCAACGCCGACGAGGACGTATTTACTTTTCCCTTCAACTCCCATCCACCGGATAACGCCGTAAAGTGGTTCCTCAGAAACGTCGTTGGTGACTTCAACCAAACTTCCGACGGATAAATCGTTTGTTGTTCCTGGTTCGGGGTCGTAATAAACCGGGATATTATTTACGTTTGACGTGGACGGGTGAACTTGCCTCGAAGAAGTGGTGTTATCCTCCTTTTGGGTTAATTCTAAGACAAACAACGGTACTCTAAATAAGTCCATGTCGCGCACATTACTATAAATAGGTTCATTGTTCGTGTCGTAACTATTCGACTTTTTATGGATTTTTAATTTCAAATTTTTGTTTTTTGGTTTCATGTTGTTTCGTGGTAAACGAAAAAAGGAATTTTTGAAGTGGATACTTTTGGGCGTCGGGTGGGAAAGTGGCGTTAGAAAATTCGCGCGTTAATCAAGTTCCGGGATACCGCGAAAACATACATTCTTAATAACGAACCGATTAAAAATAGGCTGCTTGAGAGAAAAAGTCCGCTTCGATAGCTTACGACCATCGCGCGTATACTGAGATATTTTTGGTCAGCTATGAGACTCTTGACCAGTAGCAGCAAAAATGTTCTAAGTATAACTTTAGGTTTAGTGAAACCTAATAAAATAACTCAAACTAAATTTAAAGCAAAAAAAGTTTTATTATTAAATAGTATTTAATTAATTCAAAATTTTGTTTTTGTCAAATAATAAAATAAAAAAGTTTGAAACGCAAAGAAATGCATATCTCGTTCAATAAGTATAATTTCAAAACATCATGTTAAACTATGCATAGAAGATTGCCTACTGTATCAAAGTAGACTTGGATTTAGTTTGATTCAATTCTTTTAAATTAAGATGCGCTTGGAATCAAATAGAACAATTTAAACACATATTTAGATATACTTGGAATCACTAAAAAACATTTAAATGCGCTAGCTATAAAGTGAGTACATTTAGACACACTTTGAAACAGTTGAGTGTACTTAAAATGAATTTGAGGAATTTTAATGCGCATTAAGACCTACTTGAAATCAGTTTGAGATATTTAAAAATAAGTTTCTGTAAAAAAAATAGAAAACTTTCAAGTGTCACCATTCATCCCCACCATTTAATTTTTTGATAAAACCACGTATGGGGTACTAGAGGGTCCATCTGAATTATTTAGGGTGGTTCCAGAGTGCAGCACTTCCTCAGGATGGAGGAGGAAAATATTGAAATTTCTACAAAAAAAAATCGAAATTTTCGGACCTTTTAATTTTTTGATGAAATCACGTATGTGGGTACTAGAGGGCCCATCTAAATAATTTAGGATAGTTCCAGAGTGAAACACTTCATCTTTTTCACCTGGAGGTGAAAGAAAAAACTTTAAAGTTTCTACAAAAATATTGAAAACTTCCAAGTACCACCCTTCATCCCCACCCTTTCATTTTTGATGAAATCACGTATGGGGGTACTAGAGGGCTCATCTAAATTATTTAGGGTGGTTCCAGAGAAACACTTCCTGGGGGCGGAGGAAAAAAATGTTGAAGATTCCACAAAAAAATTGAAAACTTCCAAGTGCCACCTTTCATCCCCACCTTTCATTTTTTTATGAAATTACGTATGGGGATACTAGAGGGCTCATCTAAACAATTTAGGGTGGTTCCAGAGTGCAGCACTTCCTCAGGATGGAGGAGGAAAATATTGAAATTTCTACAAAAAAAAATCGAAATTTTCGGACCTTTTAATTTTTTGATGAAATCACGTATGTGGGTACTAGAGGGCCCATCTAAATAATTTAGGATAGTTCCAGAGTGAAACACTTCATCTTTTTCACCTGGAGGTGAAAGAAAAAACTTTAAAGTTTCTACAAAAATATTGAAAACTTCCAAGTACCACCCTTCATGCCCACCCTTTCATTTTTGATGAAATCACGTATGGGGGTACTAGAGGGCTCATCTAAATTATTTAGGGTGGTTCCAGAGAAACACTTCCTTGGGGCGGAGGAAAAAAATGTTGAAGATTCCACAAAAAAATTGAAAACTTCCAAGTGCCACCTTTCATCCCCACCTTTCATTTTTTTATGAAATTACGTATGGGGGTACTAGAGGGCTCATCTAAACAATTTAGGGTGGTTCCAGAGTGAACAACTTCCTGGGGGCGAAGGAAAAAAATTTAAAGTTTCTACAAAAAAATCGAATAATTCCAAGTGCCACCCTTCATCCCCACCTCTTAATTTTTTGATGGAATCACGTATGGGGATAGTTAAAGGGCCATCTGAATTATTTAGGTTGGTTCCAGATCGAAACACTTCCTGGGAGCGAAGGAAAAAAAATAAAGTTATTACAAAAAAATCAAAAACTTCCAAGTGCCACCCTTCATCACCATGTTTTAATTTTTTGATGAAATCACGTATGGGGGGTACTAACGGGCTCATCTAAATTATTTAGGGTGGTTCCAGAATGAAACACTTCCTGAGGGCGAAGGAGAAAAATTTAAAGTTATTACAAAAAAATTGAAAATTTCGAAGTGTCACCCTTCATCCCAACCTTTTCATTTTTTGATGAAATCATGTATGGGGGTACTAGAGGGTCCATCTGAATTATTTAGGGTGGTTCCAGAGTGAAACACTTCCTGGGGGCGAAGGAAAAAAATTTAAACTTTCTACAAAAAAATCGAAAAGTTCCAAGTGCCACCCTTCATCCCCACATTTTAATTTGTTGATGAAATTGCGTATGGGGGTGCTAGAGGGTCCATCTGAATTATTTAGGGTGGTTCCAGGGTAAAACACTTCCTGGGGGCGAAGGAAAAAAATTTAAACTTTATACAAAAAAATCGAAAAATTCCAAGTGCCACCCTTCATCCCCACATTTTAATTTGTTGATGAAATCGCGTATGGGGGTGCTAGAGGGTCCATCTGAATTATTCAGGGTGTTTCCAGAGTGAAACACTTCCTGGGAGCGAAGGAAAAAAATTTAAAATTTCTACAAAAAAATCGAAAAATTCCAAGTGCCACCCTTCATCCCCACATTTTAATGTGTTGACGGAATCACGTATGGGGATAGTTAAGGGGCCATCTGAATTATTTAGGTTGGTTCCAGAACGAAACACTTCCTGGGAGCGAAGGAAAAAAAATAAAGTTATTACAAAAAAATCGAAAATTTCCAAGTACCACCTTTCATCATCATCTTTTCATTTTTTATGAAATCATGTATGGGGGTACTTGAAGATCCATCTGAATTATTTAGGGTGGCTCTAAAGGAAAACGCTATTTTATATCGTATATATTCTATGATCACTACTTGTTTGGTCGACTGTAAATATTCGAGTCTGTGTTTGACGAATGAATCTAACTTCAGCCACATCTTGGCATCAGTTGGGAACGTTTAGACACACTTAGAATTAATTTGGCATATTTGAAATCAATTGGGGCAATTTAAACACACATTTAGACATGCTTGGAATCAGTTTGAGATATTTGAAATAAATTGGGGCAATTTAGACGCACTCTTGATAAGTTGGGTACGTTTAGACACACTTGAAACCAAATTGGGTGAAATTGAAATGAATTTGGATAATTTAAATGCACATTGAGACATACTTGGAATCAGTTGGAGATATTTAGACGCACCTAGAATCAATTTGAAACATTTAGACAGACTTGGAAATAATTGGGCACATCTGTAATCAATTGGGACAATTTGGACATATATTTAGGTACACGTGGAATCAATTGGAGACATTTGGTATCAATTGGGATAATTTAGATGCATATAATATAATAATATACATCTTGATGATAATTAGTAGGAACAATTTAAACACACATTTGGACACGCCTGGGATCAGTTGCGCATATTTAGACACACTTGGAATTAGTTGGGTACATTTAGACACACTAATTCCACTACTTATATGACGTCAAACATCAAAATTGGCCTTTTTTTAGTACTCAGCATACCGCTGAGTTCTTAACAGAAATTCTAATTGGAAAAGGAGTATTGATTGAGTAGGAATGTATCCAATTAATTAAAAGCATGACTAAATATCCCCCAATTGTTTCTAAGTATATTCAACTGAGTCAAGTGCGCTCAAATGACTCCAACTGCATCCAGATATCTCTAAATATCTCTAAATTGCTTCTAAGTGTGCCTAAATGAACCCAATTGAGCTATGTATCTTTGAATTTCTTCCAATTGATTCTAAGTATCTCCCAATGCTCTCATATTGATTCCAAGAATCTTTAAATATTCCCCAATCGATTCCAACTTTGTACAACTGATTGAAAGTATGCCTAAATGTCCACCAACTGATTCCAAGTACATGTAAATGTCCTTCAAATGATTCCAAATGTGAACAACTGATTCCAGGTATCTCTAAATGTTCCCAAATTGATTCCAAGTGTCTTTAAATATCCTCCAATTGATTCCAAGGCTGCCCAAATGAGCTCAATTGATTTTAGATATCACTGAACGTCCCCCAGTTGATCCCAACTATGTCTAAGTGAGTCCAACTGATTCCAATATGTCTAAATGTCCACCAATTGCTTTCAAGTATGTCCAAGTGATTAAGACTATGTCTAAATGTCTACTAAGTGATTCTAAGTGTATCCAAATGATTCTAAGTATGTATAAATGTTCGCCAATTGATTCCAAATGTGTTCAACTGATTCTAAGTATCTCTAAATGTCTCCAAATTGATTTCAAACATCGATAAACAGCCTCCAATTAATTGTAAGTATGTTCAAATAAGCACAACTGATTCCAGGTATCTCTAAATAACCTCCAAGTGTGTCCAAATAAGTTCAATTGATTCTAGGTATTTCTACAATGTCTCCCAATTGCTTCCAAGTATCTCTAAATGTTCCCAATTGATCCCAACTGTGTCTAAGTGAATCCAACTGATTCCAATACGTGTAAATGTCCGTCAATTGTCCAACTGATTTCAACAGTATCCAATTGATTGCAAGTATGTGTAAATGTCCGCTAATTGATTTGAAATATGTTGAACTGATTCCAGATATTTCTAAATGTCCCCAAATTAATTCCAAATATCTCTAAATATCCTCCAATTGATCCTAAGTGTGTTCAAATGAGTCCAACTGATTCCAGGTATCTCTAAATGTCTCCCAATTGATCCCAACTATGTTCAAATGAGTCCAACTGATTCCAGGTATCTCTAAATATCCTCCAAGTGTGTCCAAATGTGTTCAATTGATTCTAGGTATCTCAAAATGTCTCCCAATTGCTTCCAAGTATATCTAAATGTTCCCAATTGATCCCAACTGTGTCTAAGTGAATCCAACTGATTCCAATATGTGTAAATATCCGTCAATTGCCCACTAATTGATTTCAAAGGTATCCAACTGATTCCAAGTATGTGTAAATGTCCGCCAATTGATTCTAAATATGTTCAACTGATTCCAGATATTTCTAAATGTCCTCAAATTAATTCCAAATATCTCTAAATGTCTTTCAATTGATCTTACGTGTGTTCAAATTAGTCCAACTGATTCCAGGTATTTCTAAATATCCTCCAATTGATTTCAAATGTGCATAAGGAACACAACTGAATCTAGGTATCTCTGAGTGTGTCCCAATGATCCTAAGTATCTCTAAACATCCTCATATTGATTCCAAGTATCTTTAAACATCCCTCAATCAATTCCAAGTATGTCTAAATGTCCACAAACTGATTCCAAGTATGTGTAAATCTATGCCAAATGATTCTAAATGTGTTCAACTGATTCCAAGTATTTCTAAATGTCTCTTAATTGATTCCAAATATCTCTAAATATCCTCCAACTGATCCTAAGTGCGTTCAAATGAGTCCAACTGATTCCAGGTATCTCTAAATATCTCCCAATTGATTCTTAGGATGTCTAAATGAGCCCAACTAAATCTAGGTATCTCTGAGTGTCCCCTAATTGATCCTAAGTATCTCTAAATATCCTCATATTGATTCCAAGTATCATTTTATGTCCCCCAATTGATTCCAAATATGTCCAGCTGATTAAAAATAGGCCAAGTTGTCCACTAACGGATTCCAAACTGATTCCAAGTATGTGTAAATGTCCGCCAGTTGATTTTAAATGTGTCCAACTGATTCCAGGTATCTCTAAATGTCCCGATATTATTTCGAAGTATCTCTACATGTTCTTAATTATTTCTTAGTGTGTACCCAACTAATTCTAGGTAACTCGAAATATCCTCCAATTAATTCAAAGTGTATCCAAATGAGCTCAATTGATTCTAGGTAGCTCTAAATGTTTTCAAATTATTTCCACGTATCTCTGAATGTCCCAAATTGATTCTAAGTATCTCTAAATGTCTCCCAATTGATCCCAACTATGTTTGAGTGAATCCAATTAATTCCAATACATGTAAATATCCACCAATTGATTCCAAATATGTCTAAATATCTTCCAACTGATCGTGTGTTCAAATGAGCCCAGCTGATTCCACATATCTCTAAATATTCTCCAATTGATTCCAAATGTGTCTAAATGAACCCAACTAAATCTAAATAGCTCCGAGTGTCTCCCAATTGATCCTAAGTATCTCTAAACATCCTCATACTGATTCCGAATATCTCTAAATGTCCTCCAATTGATTCTAATTATATTCAAATGAGTCTAACTTATTCCAAATACCTCTAAATATACTCCAAGTGAGTTCATGATTCCAAGTGTATCCAACCAATTAAAAGTATGTATATAAACTAACTCCAAAAGTATTCAACTGATTTCAGATATCTCTAAATGTCCCCAAATCGATTCCAAATATCTCTAAATGTCCTCCAATTGATTCTGTGTTCAAATAAGCCCAACTGATTCCAGGTATCTTTAAATATCCTCCAATTAATTCCAAATTTTTCCCAAATGAGCTCAATTAATTCTAGGTATCTCTAAATATCCCCCAATTAATTCCAAGCATTTCTAAATGTTCCCCAATTGATTCCAAGGTACAGGTAAACGTCATTTTACACCGGAGTTCTGTCCCAAGAGACACCAGCGTAAAAAAATCAACGTAAAATAAACGTGAATATAATAGACGATGTATGGTTAGATTCCGTATTAAAATTCTAAGAACAATCTAATATGTTTACTTAAATACAATCAAAATAATTAATAATTGCATTCTTTCTCGCTTCCTTTCTTGCAAAATCATACCATAAGACCGGAGGGCAGCTATGACGCCTCTTTTGAACATTTGTACTTCAATTCACAACATCATCTATCTCATAGAGCTCATCTGTTAACCTTTGGATAGAGAAAAGGATGTAAGTTAGATCTGTTATTTTTACGATTTTCCTATCATTATCTTTCTCATCCTTCTCTTCCCCTTCGGATTTTTTGGTACTCTTCTAATTCTAAATTTGAGAGTGGTTGGTCATGCACATCTACAACAAGTCAAATTCATATTCGCGTGAAAGTTTGATAATGTCTGCGTTTTATTAAAGCTATCTGCCCCTTCTAAGTCGGCACCTGTATAAAGGTGCCGACTTAGAAGACAGATAGATCAATCCTGGCAGAAGTTTAAGCCGAAAGCCGTTTTAGCAACTATTTATCACTTCGTCCCAAGCAGACTTCAGATTTTGGATTCCTTTACATTACCAAGAGAACTAGAAAAGAGTACAGTCGGTCTACCTTGGCGACTTTCTATTCAAGAGTGAGACTTGTTGTTTAATCATGGTATTAGATTAAAACAACGTGTAAAAGTGTGTATGCTATTAGAATCGCAGCATCCTGCCATCTTCTGCTGTTAATCAAACCGGGGAATTCCACACCGACACCTACTGGCGTAAATCAAAACAGTGCAAAATGACGTTTACCTGTAGCTGTAAATTTCCTCCAATTGATTCCAAATGTCTACAAATGTGCCCAACTGATTCTAGGTACCTCTAAATGTTCCCCAATTGATTCCAAATATCTTTGAATGTTCCCCCATTGTTTGTAAGTATCTCTAAATTTTCCAAATTGATCCCAACTATGCCTAAGTAAGCAGTTTAACTAATTCTAAATATATCTAAATATCTGGCAATTGATTCCAAGTATGCTTAAATATCTCCCCAAGTGATTCTATGTCTAAATGTTGTTAATTGTTCCACACATCTAATTTGAAATAAATTATATAAAACTGCATTTTCATAAACTGTACAATATCCCAGAAAAATTTAAAAAATCAATAACTATGAATTGTGTTAAAATTAAACATAATAAATCACAAAAAATGGATAACCTTACATGATAAATTTAAGGACTTTGGATAAAGGCTTATACTTCCTGGAAACACATTAAGGAAAGAAATTATTTATCAAAATTTCAATTCTGATTAATAACAAACAATAATACTTACTTGGTAAAATTTCGACATGCTTCGTCGACACAAAAACGTTTTTATTATCTTTATTCTGAACCCTATCCAAATTATACTTAGTTTTCTTAGGCAAAGTTTTACTCCCATTCACAATATGCCTAAGCGGGTTCACACTTTTATTTCTCGCTGTCGATGACGTCTTTGAAATCGTATTATTCAACGAGCCGTAAGATTTATCGCTCATCGTCGATTTGGAATCGCCGCTTTGCGCCGTCTTACACAACTGTTTTAAATCGGAGTAATAGTACGGTTGAACCGGCTCGGTCGTTTCAGACCACATCTCCCCGATCACATCTTTCAAATCAATTTCCGACTTGGTTTTATGATTAGACGAGATGTGAACCGACGAAGACGACGTACATTTATCATCTATTAAATGCGTTTTGTCCGGTTGGAGTAACATATTCTGATCAAACTCGTTATTCGAATTAACAGTTTGGTTGTAAGAGTTGTTTTGAGTGATACTCGATGAATTTGGTTTGTTTAAATTAATGGTAAAGTTATTTGTTTCTGTTAGGTTTTGCATGGAATGTGATGTGCGGAAAAAATTTGAATTTCTCGCCGAAATACCTCTCGTTTCTTTTGATCTAGTGCTATCTGTGAAGCCGGATAAATTCCTCGCGACCGTTTCATCGTACTCCGTTAAGGGACGCTTATTTATTGGTGATGTTTCGTTCTCGTAATGTTGCGGCATTAATTTTTCGATTGTTGTGAATATAGCATGGCCGGGTAAGCACACGAAATACTGGATACCAGCGTACATCCCATTGCAACTATTCCCAGGAAGTTTTGTCTAAAAAAAAGACAATTCAAGTGATTGTGATTACAGTGGTTATTACTGGACAAGTAAAAATGACCTTATAACTTAGGGTTGCCAAATCTCTTATATTTAAGAAAATTTCAATGGGGTTTTCTCTATTTAACAGACTATTTTCTCCCTTCTCTAATATTTTTTATCCTGTTCGATTTCTCTATTTTTAAAGAATCATGCAATGCGTAAACCAAAAAAAAATTCTTTAATTATAATTTGAAATTCAGTTTAATGATGGCTGTATAAGAAATATTTGATTATTACAATAAAATTTCGATAAATGCATTTGTTATTTGCAACTCTACAGGAGGACTTACATAAAAACCGACGCAGAACAGGAATATGTAGAAGACAATATAAGATAATTTAACGCAACTTATCTCTACACTAATTGTAAGTTGAACCCCTGAGATTTCACTTCAAAGTTGTATCTTATATTTATAAACATTCCTTTAAACATTCATATAATGCCTTAAGCTAAAATAACCAAATTTGGTTATTTTTCTAGTTAATTTGGTTAACTAGAAACTTATGGTGTACTATTGAGTAGAGCTGGGTAATTCCTACTTAAAAAGTAATTAATAATTACAATTACTTTTTTCGAAAACTGCTATTAAAAATTCACTTTTACGTAATACTCAGCGACTGTAAAGACGATATCTTTTTATTCACAGGACGTAATCACTCACGCAATTCACAAAACTCGCTCGCTCGTTTTAGCAAATATTACGTTCGTTAAACAAAATTAGTCTTTTCATAACTGGTTACGTAAATAACTATTACACCACTGGTTGTGTAAAATGTAACGTTACAAAACGTCAAAATGATATGTAAAACCTGACATTTCCCAGCGGTGTTAGATAAAAGTCTTTTACGTCCGGGACGTAAAAGATTTTTACGTCTAGCTCGAAAATCAAAGAATTTGGTACTATTAATGGTTAATTTATTTTTATGGACAAATTGCAAAAACACCATACCTAACAATTAATAGTATTATCATTTCCTTTCCTGTTAAAATGCAAATTTAAAATAGCAAATTTGTAACATTTGTAAATATCTAACGTTCAAAAATAAATGGTGTATTGACAAAACATTAACACAATCCCAAATGTCATTAATTTATTTGGTTATTTTGTTAATTTTTAATATTTAAAACACGCAGTTTTTGAAAAAATCTTGTTACACGATAGCGAAATTCTTTTGCATTCTGGAACAATTTCTTTTGCTCGCTTAAGCTGGCAAAAAAATTTTCATTCTCGAATGCAAAAGTGTCATTTCGCTATCAAGAATCAAAAATAACTATTTTGAGTAATTTGGTATTGTAATTACAGTAAATCCCTTGTTGTAATTGTAATTTGTGATTATACTATTCAATTACATCAACAAAGATAACATCTTTTATGGAAAGCAGAAAGGGTGACATACTAATCTATCATTTGAATCAATTTTCGTGATTTTTTTGGACGCCTCATTTCGACATATCAACATATGATTCCTTTGTATGGGGGTTGCTAAAGAAGCATATGTCCATTTATATACTACATAATATAGGTTGAAGGATCCTATCTTACAAGATGTGCTCACAATTTATTATCAAAGCGATAAACGACATCACGTGAAAGATTGAAATCTCATTCAAGAGGATAGTCGTCACCTACATGAGATTATTTTTCACACTACCTTAAATGGCACAACATGATCTTTATTTTGGTACAAATAAATTCCGTTCAAATTGAAAATTTACCAAATACTCTTTGTTTTAAGAATGTTCGACTCCCAAGTGTCACGCATTATTTATTATATTTTATCATTTTCTTTGCTAACCATTGTGTGAATTGTAAATAATAAAGCGATGTTTTGCACTTTTACACTGGTAATTTTTTGTTTAATTTTAACCGGTTTCGCCTAATATGGCATCTTCAGAAAGTTACCTGACAAATTCTGTTTAATTTACAACAGCTCAGTATCGTTAACTTCGTGTTCCGTGTTATATATTAAATGTTTTCCAAAATTCGAGTTTTCCTTCTGCTCGTTGAAAGCAGACAGGGTGACATACGCAATAATGTCATGTAGGTAACTTGGGTGTAGTTTTCAATTCTCCACTAATCGTCTATCATCTGAATCAATTTTCGTGATTTTCCTGGACGCCTCATTTCGCGTTTCAGCGATATCCCATGGCTCCCAACGTCATATCAAATATCAATATGTGATTTTTTTTGTATAGGGGTTTCTAAAGAACCATATGTACACTTATATACCACGTAATATAGGTTGAAGGATCCTATTTTACCAGATGTTCACAATTTATCATCAGAGCGATAAACGATATCACGTGAAAGATTGAAATATCATTCTAGAGGATAGTCGTCACCGACATGAGATTATTTTTCTCGCTTCCTTGAATGGCACAACATGATCTTTATTATGGTACAAATAAATTCCGTTCAAATTAAAAATTTACCAAATATTCTTTGTTTTAAGAACGTTTGACTCCCAAGAGTCACGCATTATTTATTATATTTATATTTTATCATTTTCTTTGATAACCATTGTGTGAATTGTAAATAATAAAACGATGTTTTGCACTTTTACACTGGTAATTTTTTGTTTAATTTTGACCGGTTTCGCCTAATATGTCATCTTCAGAAAGTTACCTGACAAGTTCTGTACAATTTACAACAGTTCTGCATTGTACAGTTCTGTATCGTTAAATTCGTGTTCCGTGTTATATATTAAATGTTTTCCAAAATTTGAGATTTCTTCATCTTATGTTTATAAATTCTTAGGCTTAATTTCCTACCAGTTTGGCCTATGTAAGTTGCCGTACATGTCCCGCACTATAATTTATATATCACGTTATTTCCTAATTTGAGTTTTACCATTACAGTCTAGTGATTCGGATTCAATATGACAATGAAGTAATGGAGTGGTCAGAACATGATAATCTTCCAATTATTGAACAATTTTTGGAACAAAGTGGCCTTGTTGAGATGCCAAATAATTCAGAAAGCGTGGATGAAGTGATTTAACTTTTCATAGGGAACGATTTGTTCGACTACATGGTAGAAGAAACTAATCGTTATCACTCACAAAATGTTGATAGGTTTAAAGACAGTGCAAAATCTGTGAAATGGAAAGACGTGTCTGCAGTAGAATTGAAACAAATGTTAGGATTGCTTTTACTTATGGGCAAAGTTCGTAAAGAAAACAGGGATGAACATTGGTCTACAACAGAACAATTGAAACCCCAATTTTTGCACGAGTGATGAGTAGAGATCGTTTCTACCAAATATGGTATTCATGGCATTTTTCAAATAATAAAAATGAGATCAATGAAAGAGATCGCCTTAAAAAAATTTACCCAATCGTATCTATATATTATTTTCTAACAAAATTTCAACAAGTATATAAGCCTCAACGAAAGTTGTTATTGAATGAAAGCATCATTCAAGGTGTATAATGCTTCCAAAATCAACAAATACGGGATTCTTATTCGAATGGTTTGTGAAGCAAGAACAGGATATATATGCAATTTCCAAATATATCATCGTGAACGAAGTCAACGTCAGGAGACAATTCTACACCTCCTACAGCCGTATGCAAACTTGTTGCACCACGTCTACATGGACAATTATTACAATAATGTCGATACGAGTAAAGTCTTGTTACAAAATGGATTCCGAAGTTGTGGTAAGTTACGTAAAAATAAAGGTCTTCCTGCATGTTTACAAAATGCAAATTAAAAAAAGGTGAATCTATGTTTCGCCGTCGAAACGATATTCTTTTGCAATGCTGGCAATCAAAAAGACCAGTTCGAATGATATCAACAATTTATTCTGCCACTATCATAGAAAGTGCAAATATTGATTGGAAGACAAGAGAAACCATTTGGAAGCCAATATACGTTATCGATTATAACAAATATATGAAAGATGTCGATCGCGCTGATCAGTACTTGTTATATTTGTTATTTTTATTATTAATACTTGTTATAATAGTGATGTTTTTGCTAAATGGAGCTCTTTTCAACGCTTTTAGGGTTTTTAAAGTTTTAAATGCCGATTCAAAAAAAAGTTATAAAAAATTTTTGCACGATGTGGCCAAAGAATGGATAAGTGGCAATATTAGAGATAATATTGATGATAGAGTTCTAGATAATCCTGATGATCCAGGACCCAGTACATCTAGTACATGTAGAAGAAACGATTTTCCAAACAGTAATCATGTAAATACAATTCTCTCGTTGCATAAGTATTAGATCATATATATCGTCTTTATGGGGTGGTCTCAAAACACCACCCCACAAATTTTTATGTAGGGGTTGTTCTAAGAGTGCTAAACTCAAATATGAATTTTAATTTTAGTTTCGAGTTACAGAAATTGGTTATTTTTCTATTTTAGGGGAACAGTATATGGCATACATGATATTCATGACTTTGGGAATTTTTTTCTCCCTTGAAAGAAAACATCCCGCCGTAAATTTTTGTGGGGTTCTTCTATGAGTGCTAAACTGAAATATGAAGTTTAATTTTAGTTTCGAGTTGCAGAAATTGGTCATTTTTCGATTTTAGCGAAAAGTATATGGCGTACATGATATTCATAATTTTGGGAATTTTTTTCTCCCTTAAATGAAACCACCCCCCATTAATTTTTGTGTAGGGGTTCTTCTAAGAGTGCTAAATTCAAATATGAATTTTAATTTTAGTTTCGAGTTGCAGAAATTGATCATTTTTCGATTTTAGCGGAACAGTATATGGCGTATGTGATATTCATAACATAGGGAATATTTTTTCTCCCTTAAATGAAAACATCCCCCCGTAAATTTTTGTGTAGGGGTTCCTCTAAGAGTGCTAAACTCAAATATGAATTTTAATTTTAGTTTCGAGTTGCAGAAATTGGTCATTTTTCTATTTTAGGGAACAGTATATGGCGTACATGATATTCATAATTTTGGATTTTTTTTTCTCCCTTAAATGAAACCCCCCCCCGCATTAATTTTTGTGTAGGGGTTCTTCTCAGAGTACAAAACTCAAATATGAAATTTAATTTTACTTTCGAGTTGCAGAAATTGGTCATTTTTCGATTTTAGCGGAACAGTATATGGCGTATGTGATATTCATAACATAGGGAATATTTTTTCTCCCTTAAATGAAAACATCCCCCCGTAAATTTTTGTGTAGGGGTTCCTCTAAGAGTGCTAAACTCAAATATGAATTTTAATTTTAGTTTCGAGTTGCAGAAATTGGTCATTTTTCTATTTTAGGGAACAGTATATGGCGTACATGATATTCATAATTTTGAATTTTTTTTCTCCCTTAAATGAAACCCCCCCCGCATTAATTTTTGTGTAGGGGTTCTTCTCAGAGTACAAAACTCAAATATGAAATTTAATTTTACTTTCGAGTTGCAGAAATTGGTCATTTTTCGATTTTAGCGGAACAGTATATGGCGTATGTGATATTCATAACATAGGGAATTTTTTTCTCCCTTAAATGAAAACACCCCCCGTAAATATTTGTGTAGGGGTTCTTCTAAGAGTGCTAAACACAAATATGAATTTTAATTTTAGTTTCGAGTTGCAGAAATTGGTCATTTTTCTATTTTAGGGAACAGTATATGGCGTACATGATATTCATAATTTTGGAATTTTTTCTCTCCCTTAAATGAAAACACCCCCCTTAAATTTTTGTGTAGGGGCTCCTCTAAGAGTGTTAAACTCAAATATGAATTTTAATTTTAGTTTCGAGTTGCAGAAATTGGTCATTTTTCGATTTTAGCGGAACAGTATATGGCGTATGTGATATTCATAACATGGGGAATTTTTTTTCTCCCTTAAATGAAAACACCCTCCCGTAAATTTGTATGTAGGGGTTCCTCTAAGAGTGCTAAACTCAAATATGAATTTTAATTTTAATTTCGAGTTGCAGAAATTGGTCATTTTTCGATTTTAGCGGAACAGTATATGGCGTATGTGATATTCATAACATGGGGAATTTTTTTTCTCCCTTAAATGAAAACACCCCCCCGTAAATTTGTATGTAGGGGTTCCTCTAAGAGTGCTAAACTCAAATATGAATTTTAATTTTAGTTTCGAGTTGCGGAAATTGGTCATTTTTCGATTTTAGCGGAACAGTATATGGCGTATGTGATATTCATAACTTTGGGAATTTTTTTCTCCCTTAAATGAAAACACCCTCCCATTAATTTTTGTGTAGGGGTTCTTCTAAGAGTGCTAAACTCAAATTTGAATTTTAATTTTAGTTTCGAGTTGCAGAAATTGGTCATTTTTCGATTTTAGCGGAACAGTATATGGCATATGTGATATTCATAACATAGAGAATTTTTTTCTCCCTTAAATGAAAACACCCTCCCATTAATTTTTGTGTAGGGGTTCTTCTAAGAGTGCTAAACTTTAATATGAATTTTAATTTTAGTTTCGAGTTGCAGAAGTTGGTCATTTTTCGATTTTAGCGGAACAGTATATGGCATATGTGATATTCATAATTTTGGGAATTTTTTTCTCCCTTAAATGAAAACACCCCCCTTAAATTTTTGTGTAGTGGTTCTTCTAAGAGTGCTAAACTCAAATATTATATGGCGTACGTGATATTCATAACTTTGGGAATTTTTTCCTCCCTTAAATGAAAACACCCTCCCATTAATTTTTATGTAGGGGTTTTTCTAAGAGTGCTAAACTCAAATTTTAATTTTAGTTTCGAGTTGCAGAAATTGGTCATTTTTCGATTTTAGCGGAACAGTATATGGCGTATGTGATATTCATAACATAGAAAATTTTTTTCTCCCTTAAATGAAAACACCCTCCCGTAAATTTTTGTGTAGGGGTTCCTCTAAGAGTGCTAAACTCAAATATGAATTTTAATTTTAATTTCGAGTTGCAGAAATTGGTCATTTTTCTATTTTAGGGAACAGTATATGGCGTACATGATATTCATAATTTTGGATTTTTTTTCTCCCTTAAATGAAAACACCCCCCTTAAATTTTTATGTAGTGGTTCTTCTAAGAGTGCTAAACTTAAATATGAATTTTAATTTTAGTTTCGAGTTGCAGAAATTGGTCATTTTTCTATTGTAGGGAACAGTATATGGCGTACATGATATTCATAACTTTGGGAATTTTTTTCTCCCTTAAATGAAAACACCCTCCCATTAATTTTTGTGTAGGGGTTCTTCTAAGAGTGCTAAACTTTAAAATGAATTTTAATTTTAGTTTCGAGTTGCAGAAGTTGGTCATTTTTCGATTTTAGCGGAACAGTATATGGCGTATGTGATATTCATAACTTTGGGAATTTTTTCCTCCCTTAAATGAAAACACCCCCCATTAATTTTTATGTAGGGGTTCTTCTAAGAGTGCTAAACTCAAATTTGAATTTTAATTTTAGTTTCGAGTTGCAGAAATTGGTCATTTTTCTATTTTAGGGAACAGTATATGGCGTACATGATGATATTCATAATTTTGGAATTTTTTTTCTCCCTTAAATGAAAACACCCCACATTAATTTTTGTGTAGGGGTTCTTCTAAGAGTGCTAAACTCAAATATGAATTTTAATTTTAGTTTCGAGTTGCAGAAATTGGTCATTTTTCGATTTTACCGGAACAGTATATAGCGTATGTGATATTCATAACATAGGGAATTTTTTTCTCCCTTAAATGAAAACACCCCCCGTAAACTTTTGTGTAGGGTTTCTTCTAAGAGTGTTAAACTCAAATATGAATTTTAATTTTAGTTTCGAGTTGCAGAAATTGGTCATTTTTCGATTTTACCGGAACAGTATATGGCGTATGTGATATTCATAACATAGGGAGTTTTTTTTCTACCTTAAATGAAAACACCCCCCCGTAAAGTTTTGTGTAGGGGTTCTTCTAAGAGTGCTAAACTCAAATATGAATTTTAATTTTAGTTTCGAGTTGCAGAAATTGGTCATTTTTCGATTTAAGCGGAACAGTATATGGCATATGTGATATTCATAACAGAGAATTTTTTTCTCCCTTAAATGAAAACACTCTCCCGTAAATTTTTGTGTAGGGGTTCCTCTAAGAGTGCTAAACTCAAATATGAATTTTAATTTTAATTTCGAGTTGCAGAAATTGGTCATTTTTCTATTTTAGGGAACAGTATATGGCGTACATGATATTCATAATTTTGGAATTTTTTTTCTCTCTTAAATGAAAATACCCCCCTTAAATTTTTATGTAGTGGTTCTTCTAAAAGTGCTAAACTCAAATATGAATTTTAATTTTAGTTTCGAGTTGCAGAAATTGGTCATTTTTCTATAGTAGGGAACAGTATATGGCGTACATGATATTCATAACTTTGGGAATTTTTTTCTCCCTTAAATGAAAACACCCCCCCATTAATTTTTGTGTGAGGGTTCTTCTAAGAGTGCTAAACTCAAATATGAATTTTAATTTTAGTTTCGAGTTGCAAAAATTGGTCATTTTTCGATTTTAGCAGAACAGTATATGGTGTATGTGATATTCATAACATAGGGAATTTTTTTCTCCCTTAAATGAAAACACCCCCCGTAAACTTTTGTGTAGGGGTTCCTCTAAGAGTGCTAAACTCAAATATGAATTTTAATTTTAGTTTCGAGTTGCAAAAATTGGTCATTTTTCGATTTTAGGGGAACAGTATATGGCGTATGTGATATTCATAACTTTGGGGTATTTTTTTCTCCCTTAAATGAAAACACCCCCCTTAAATTTTTGTGTAGTGGTTCTTCTAAGAGTGCTAAACTTAAATATGAATTTTAATTTTAGTTTCGAGTAGCAGAAATTGGTCATTTTGCAATTTAAAAATCTATGGCTAACATCACAACTGTATGTGATAAACATATGCCTTATTAATCTGTTCTTGCCCATCACTTGCAAATCATGTTTTAGATTTGTATATTGGTAAAAATGAATGTGGTCTTATTGGGCACATAACTTTATTTGGCACAAGTGCCTTAGTTGGTTCTTAAATGTAAGAATTAAGAATAACACTATTAAATTTCACAAAACTTATTATATATTGTCTATTATATTGTGGCCTTATTGGGCACAAGTACCTTACTTGGTTCTTAATTGTAAGAATTTAGAATAACACTATTAAACTTCACAAAACTTATAATTCAAGCATAAAATTAAATTATTATTAATTATTAAAAATGAATTCAAGAAAATAATATTCTTTCATATAATATGTAAGTATGACACAGAATAATAATGAAATTTAATCTCCTCTACAGTTACTTTCAAAAGAATGGCAACCCTCCTCATAACCTCAATTTGATTTTTATAATTTTAAACTTACATGTAACTGAATTCCAAAACATTTTCCCAATCCTTTCACAAATCCAATAAACTTGACTTTTCCCAAATGGATATCATGTTCCGTGGAATATCCAACAAGAGTATCCTTAGTAATTTGCATCAATTTCTCACAACGAACTTTATTTTGAGCTAATTTAACTCTTTCTTGGGGTGAAGCAATGGCATCCAAAAAGGGCCATAATCTCTCGTCCACGTAAATCAAGCTAGTGTGGGGACAAATGTAGGTCGTAGTCTCCCACGTTTCGTTTTCTTTAAGCAACCTAACGGTATAATTGTTTTTTAAGATGCTTTCGATTTTAACAATTTTCCCTAGCAGTCCCGTCTTCTTACCATTGAACGAATCTGGATTTTTCAAGTCCACTAAGACGGTGTTCTCGATTAGGATACCGTATTGGTATCTTGAGCCCATGTTTTTACCAACACTTTTTTCACTCAACAACGGTAAACAACGATTTAACCTTGCTATGAGTCATTATTGTAACGCGAAATCTAATCTACCTACGTCACATCTGGCCGGTTCACGTAGAATGAACACAACACTTTATTGTTGTTAGTTTAAAACATTATTATTGAAAACGACAAGTGGAAGTGACATATGTTTGTCTTATTGTTGACACAACAAAACAAGAGTTTATTGCAGTGTTGGAAACTTAAAGACAATAAATTAGAAATCGATTTAAATAAGAATTTCCGGTAAATTTATGAAATACCTGCAACTTTCTATGTGATCTAACTTATTAAATAAGTATAATGGTTTTATTGACGTCAGGCGACCTTGTGTACTGATAAATTTAATTTAAATTTTAAACACACCCATTTTGTATTATAAGATTTTATCATAATTATTGACCATACAATATTACCATATTTTAGAAAAAAACACATTCTAACATATATAGCATCCTCAAGAAATAAATTAAGAGTTAATTATTTAAATTAAAAGGAGTTAATTAAAAATTAATGAAAATGAATAATCTCCAAAACAAAACATACAATATCTTTAAAAAAACTACATTTTAGTTTATTTAGTAGTTTCAGCATTAAAATTATAAGTTATTATCTAGAAAAGTTTATAAAAATCATACATTATGACTTTTATTAGTGATTTTGTTCATTTAAGGTTGGTTACATTTTCAAAATATTTAATCCATCAATATACGATTCCGTTTAAAAACGTTTATCGCCTACATTAAATAAAATTTTCAAAATCTAATTTCACCACGTTAAAATACACACTTATCTTTATGTACCCTGAAAATATGAGGACTAAAGATTTTTAAATCGATTTTTGTTGGATTAAAGTTGGTTTTGACAGTTACAAAATACGATTTTAATTATAATAATTTTTATTATTTAAACAGTACTTAGTATAAGTCAGCATTCTATTATAATATTTTAAAAAGTTAATATGAAAATTAGTACATCAGTCTTATAAAAAGCTATTATTTGTTTATGATTCAATTTAAAATTGGATACTTAAAACATTACAAAACAAATTAAAACAGAGAAATACTGATTTAAATTAAACGTTAAATATATAAATCTATTAGTTTCTATCACGTAACGGGCTTAAATAGCGATCGCTTAAATTTGAATTATTTTCTTTGTTTTTGGAATATTTAGCTTGGTCGCTTTTTAGCTGTTCGATGGTTTTCGCTTGCTTGCGCACCTTTGCCTCCATATCCTTATTCGCCTGAGAAGAAGGAAACAAAACAGATACAGCCAATAACAGAAAAACGGCGCTAAAACGTCACTTACTTTTTCCAAGAATTGAATTTTCGTTTTTAAATCGATCATGTGATTGATCTTTTGCTTCGAGTTTTGGTGTCCCAAAATTTTGGCATATTTCTCGCTTATCTCGGCCGCTTTCATTTCTGCGTCAGCTTTCTGCGAGATTAATTGTTTTCGTTCCTCCTCAAAAGCTTCTAGTTGCTCTTTGTATGGTCCAATTAAATTATCATATTCTTCAATCTAAAAAAATCAAATGGAAATTAAATCAAAATTTAATTAAACAATTTTGTTGGTTTGGAGTTATCCATAAATCCTAGCCATAAACTTAAAATAATTATAACTAGCTAATTAATACGATTATGGTCGCCAAATATTACATACGGGACTTTTAGAAGTACTTATAACCCTCATTTTTCATAAGCCTGAACAGTTTTCGGGTAGAAAAATTGTTGTAAAACTCTATAAAGGCCCATATAACGTGATGCAGAACTAAAGGATGCTCGCGTGTGAAAAAGGTGATACGAAAAGACGCGAAACACACAAATTGACAATTTTATTATTTATGATAGAGCTAATTAACTACTGCTGAGTAGATGGATTGGCAATCTCTTGTGCGATAAGCATAACGCCAGCTCTAGCATGAATGTTGTACTTGGCCTAACTGTTTTGCATGTACATATAGAGAAAGTAGCCTGAACTACCATTTACAGATTTAAGCAACATGTTCAAACCTGTTCCGATGTGACTTATCAATGGGCTACGGAAGACCAATGCCGTCAGATTTGATGAGCTCATTGCCAGTGCTTATTGTTCGATACCAGATTAAATTGCCCGCACTGAAATCCTAGATTGACTATACACCTGAACCTCTTGGACGTAGCCGACCAGGTTGAATGCCGCCTATGTGCAGAGGACGAGGAGGTGGATGAGCATGTGTTATGCCACTGTGTTGCTTGTTTTCGATTGCATAGTGAACTTTGATAAGCTTATCTATCAAGATACAATAGATCCTTGGGTTGGGGCGACTTATTAATTATTATGAACGTAATATGATAATATGACTAGTATTTAACTGATACTGCTATCGCAATAGTAGTGAAAATGAATAAATAAAGGAAGAAATGAAAATGATTAAAAAAATTGGCTAATAATGCAAATAAATACGAGTGGTCTCCAAGGACTGTGGACAATACTGTCATTGTGTTGTTTGTAGATGATTTTGATAATAATGAGATAACTGATGTAGGTAATATAATATTGAGATAACTGATGATGGTGTTGGTAGCTTTGTTGGTGAACAAAAACTAAATTGTTTAAAAAACAAACTTTTGTAGCAAACAGAAGTTTCCATAATGACAATTGTTGACGGAAAAGTCTGCAATGCAGCTACTAGCGTTATTTCTGAAGAAGATTTTCCTTCTTCAATCATATTTTTCATAAAATAATCTGTTGTAATATGGTTTAGATACAATTGCAAGCAATAAAAAAGTTTTGACCGCCTGGAATGCTCAAATACCCGTATATGCAGCGCCCTCAGTTTTGCGGCACAGACGATAACATTTGCTTGTGTGAGAATGCATTTGCCAATTTAAACCGAATATGAAAACATCGCCACATTTAAAAACATTTAAATTCGGTTTTCAAAGAATAAAGATTGTCAGACTATATCGGTATACAGAGCACCGCCGACTTTGCAGATATATTCAATGGGAACATTTGTAATTTATGACAATTGTTGATAATGTATTTGTTGTAAAATTGTTAATGAGAAACCATGTTACAAATTTTGAAGTTATTAAAGGTTGTAGCAAGTAGCGACTTTGAACTAACAATAACTCAGAAATCAATATTTACATAAGATTAATTATAATTTTATGAGGCAGAAAATGCTTCTTCAAGTACCGATTGTCACAATGGATCATATTTACAAGTTAATCATATTTCTTGGAAGCGGCCGACGTCTTCGAGATTTCGTCTATCTCAAGCAAGATAGACATAGATTTACGTAATATGCTATGTCTTTGCATTTACAAAGATGTTCTCAAAGTCTACCCAATATTCCCAAATGTTTTTGCTAATTTATTTGTTACTTTATTTTCGAACTTCTTGGAGGGCAACAATCTTAACTACGTTTTAGTATTGCCCAGTTTGTTGAGGGGAAACGAGTATAAGAAAACTGTTGGTGAAACGGAGAAGATGTAGTAGTAGTCCATTCAACAACGATGATGAGGAATATTTGGCTATCTTCTTTGTAAATTAATCATTGCGATGACAGCATATACATATTTTGAAAAGTTGGATGTATAGAGCAAATTTATATTGATTTGACTAGATTAGTGGGCGAAATCTATGTGTGTATTACACACTGTGTGTTGGATAATATTTATAAAGTAAATCAGATTTCCTGGACGTGGCCGATGTTTTCAAAGTCGACCAAGCTTACTTCTGCTGTCTATTTCAAGAAAGACAAACTTAAACTCATGTCAAGATACTATGTATTTGGATTCACAAAGATTTTATGTTTGCAAAGATTAAACATTCTAAATAGCATGTGATTGGCTCAATGTGTCAAATCAAATCTCTCAAACGTCTATTTCAAACAAGATAGATTCAGACAAACGTAGTATACCATGTATTTCGATTCACAAAGATTTGATATTCGCAAAATCTATTTGTCACAATGTGTGTGTGCTAGAAGATCATATTCGTAAGTAAATCAGATTTCTTGGGGGCAATCGACGGCTTTGAAATCCAGCGCGGATCTTTCTTTTGTTTACTACAAGATACACTCAGACTCACGTAAGATGCTATCTATTTGGTAAAATCCTGCTTGATTAAAGTAAGGCTTATGGGACTGTCAACGCAGAGATCCTCACCCAGAAGTTAAAACATATGGGATAAGAAGAAATCAACTCTTGCTTCTGAGGTCTTACCTAACGGATCGGAAGCAGCTCGATGATAGGAAAAGTGAGAGATCAACTTACATTGATGGTTGATAAGGTACCTCAGGAGTCAATATTAGTGCTTTTGCTTGTCGTAGTCGACTGCATTGATAGATTGGTATATTTGTATGTGGATGATACAACCATCATCATCAGAGGCAACAACAGGTTATGCCTGGAAGAGGGGTCAAAAGAATCAGTCGAATAAGCACAGATGTGGTTCTCCGATAACAAGCTCAAACTTAATACAAACAAAATGGAGGTTCCTCCTACATGCCGTAAAATTCTTGGGGTTATATATAGATAACAGGTTAACTTAGGCTGGGCGGTGGTTCAGCGGTTAAACTCTCGGGTGTAACACGCAGACGTTTCCGGGTTCGAATCTCGGTGTAAACATTTTCACCAAGCCGGCCCACCCGTCCTTCGGAGGGGACGTTAAGCCGTCGGTCCCGGAAACCAGTCGTTCATCTCTGGCTGTCGTTATCACTATGTGTGTAAGGGGCTTGAACAAAAATGGCTGAATGCGCGTTAGCGCCCTGGGGGCATGCACCTCGTAGGGGTCCACGAGGATGTGGTACTCCTGGAGCGGCACCTGACAGGGGCGAACCCACACTGGGCCTGTGCCATCATAGCACGCCCGGTTTGGTGGGGGGTCGGTCAGGAAGCGGAATCAGCCAAAAATCGAGTTATATACTCGCATTTCACATCTCAAACTTCTTAGAAGGGGCCCGTTCCACTCCATGGGGTGAAAAATACAGATATCATGCATTTAGGGAGAGCTGTAGAGAACAGTTTCAATCAAAACGCATAGTTACGGTACCGTATATTTTTTATATCTTTACAGTCTTGAAGCAATTATACAATAATAGGACCAAATTTAAAATAAAAGGCCGACAGCTTCAAACACCATATATAATTTACCGTCAGACATAGCAAAACTAGGAAACCAATCATTTCGAAGGAGTATCAAGGAATTTTTAATTAAATGCGCGTTTTACTCCTACAAAGAGTTTTTATCCCACACTGTACTTACTGACATGTGATATTTTATACAATTATTTGCTGCTTTTATAGAAAAATCTGTTTTTGATGTATTTTATTCGGTTATTTATTTTTGAGGTTTTTTTGTAATGTTTCTTATTACTAAAATAAATATGAATTGAATTGTATTGTATTGGTTGCAGAGGAACGAGTAAAACAGAATTTTCTGAAACCTACATTAATTTGTCACTTTCTTAATGACAACAACAACGCTTAAGTATTCCTTAATTAATTGCAGAGAAACGAGGAAAATAACACTTTGCTAAATTAACTCAACCTAACCCAGTGAATTGTGAAACGACCTACCTTATTGGTGAAACGAATAAGATATGTTATGTGTTCAACAACGACGACACCGAATATGCTAACTTATCTACCACTTCATTTTCAAGCTTCTTTGATGAACAATGAGAGTACTTACTCCCAAATTTTTTATAAAAAAACGAACAAAGATTTCTCTCAACAAATTTGACGAAAAGTGTACCACAACCTTCTTAAATTAAGCAATCCAAACCCAGCCCAGTGAATTATCAAGCGACATTATTGGTGGAACGAGAAAGATATAAATTGCATTTAAGAACTCTGATAACGAATATCTGGTTAATTTTTGAAGAATCAATTGGACATCAATTATTTTTGAAAAGCTGAACGTAAAGTACAAATTTATGATGATTTGACTGAGTTGATAGGCAAAATTTATGGATATTAAAAATCAATATCTACATAAAATTCATTGACTCTATGAGGCGACAAAATGCTTCTCCGGGAACCGCGATTATTACAATGTGTGCTGGATGATATTTATAAGTAAATCAGATTTCTTTGAGGTGCAGCCAAGAAATCTGATTTACTTTGTTATTTATTTGTTATTAATTTGGATTCACAAGTTTTTGACGTCCTCAAAGATTTTGAGACCGTTTTATTTTGGAAGCCCGCCAACCATAAATTTTCGATGTCGATCTACTAAATGTCATAAAGTAAATGTCGATCAAACCACTACTAACTTTGCTCACCCCTGATGAGATATATGATGATATATACAAACACCGCAACACTTCACTGTTTTTGAGAAAAAAAAAATACTATATGATATGCGTGACACAAATTTTGGGGGTGAATTTGATGTAGATGGGCACTTTCGAAATTGATGAAGGTTTAGCACAATTAAGAAAAGGCCTTTAGTGATTTAAATCATCTACCAAAACACTATAACCCTCCACGCTTTTCCAGAAAAAAAATCGTGGTTAGACTAGACGGATGTCCGCGACGTGGATTTTGGGGGTGAATTTTATCTCGATGTTCTGATAATGTTCAATTTTTGACAATGTAGGGTGCCTTTAGTGATTTAAATCGACTACTAAAATATAATAACACTTCACTGTTTTCCAAAAAAAAAAAGTTGTTAATCTCTGTGGGTACATAACACGCCACATTCTATCTGAACAAAAATAAAAAATGCGCTGAAAATATTGAATTCAAGAAGAGAAGTGCAAACCATTTATATATAAAAGAGAAAAATTCTTTATATTTTAACACACATCTTTTTTTCATTAGATGATTAACTTCAAATTGTGAGAATTCCATTATTATGATATAGTTAATGATATATTAGAAATGAAGAAATGGCGCCATAATGAATCATAAAAGGAGATGTAATAAGAATTCTTCAGTTAAATCATTTTTGTTTTTTCTTGACTTTATTATTATAAAACCTGGAAATGCTGCTGATTACGAGTCAGAATTATGAATTTTGCATAATTTTTGAAAATTGAAAAAAAATTTGTGATTATTTATGGTCGATAGAAGAAGCCTTCTTAGAGGGTTGTATCCTGATTCTAACTAGACAAGAGGTATCATAACTTTTGGTTTGCAAACACAGAAAGTTTTTCTTAAGGCAGAATCAGCAAATCTAATTTCACAGAAGATTTATTATTACAGGAAACAGTAGTGTACAAAAAGTTACAGTACACCACACTCTCTTGTGGAGACAAGGAATTAGGACATGAAGGATTTACAGCCCTGAATACAAGAAAGTCTTTATATAAATTGTTTCGATTAATTTTTATAGTAAGACCCTTAAATGATAACACTTTTTCAAATTTTGGGCTGTCCCCCCAGAGTTTGTATATCCAGTTTGTGTCTAGTTATGGACTAAACGTTTATGGTTCATTGCCAACAATAGTCATGCAAAAAGTATCTGTCTATTTTACTGTTTGAATTACGATTGATTATGCTAAAAATCCGAAATCTCATCATCGTTATCACCAATCTTCTCAAATCTAGATTATAGTTACGGATTATGCTTTTCTGGTTCATTAGAAACAATATTTGTGTAATACGTTTTTCTCCAAGTCTTGCGAGTTGAATTATAGTCGATTTTTTTAATAAAACCTAAAATAAACACATAATGAAGATTGACTAAAAATTAAAGTACAGGCTTTCAGTATCATTAGATCTTGTTATCTTTTTTTTGTTTAAAACTATTTTAGCCTTTTAATCCTTATTAAGGCCATTAAATAATTTTGTCTAGCTAGAATCAAGATTAAGTTTGGTGCGCGCCGCGAACTTTGGGAGTAAATTTGATCGCGATGAGCAATTCCGAAATTGACGAAATTTTTTCATGATTTTAATGATTTAAATCGACATTCAACATCGTAACCCTTAACGGTTTTCATTAGTTTCAAATTCATCCCCAAAATACCATATTCGCGGATTATAACATCTACTTTTTTCTCAAAATCGATAGCGCTTTGAAAATTGATAATAATACATAAAAATATGATCTATTATGCAGTAGAAGATGGTTTAATTCAAAGGTGCCTATCTATATAAATGAGAGTTGTGAGCTGTTCTAATAATTAAGTGAAATTTGGCACCCAAAACCATATTGATTACAAAGTAATTTTTTAAAATTAAATTTTCACGGATATAAATTAATATTCTTACTTTTCGTGTTTGCTTGTCATGTTCTTCTTGTAATTGACAAAATCGTTTTTGCAAGTCCTCGTATTTCTTCGTTTGGTCCTTGTAGTTTTTCTCAATAATTTTGGCGTCTTGGATTTCTTTTTCGTACTCCTCAACTTTCGATTTGTAATATTCACAATAATTTTGTAAATCCTCACAAACCCCTTGCAACTCGAAAACTTGTCTTCTTAAATCCTCAACACTCTCCCCATTAGGATCTCTTAAACACATTTGTTTTAACGCTTCATTTTCTACCATTTTCACGTTAAAATTATACTCCAAAGAATCATTTTCATCTAAAAGCTCTTTTACAACATTTCTTTTCGCTTTTAACTCATACATTAATTCGTCATTTTTTTCTTTTAAACTAATATTAATCTCTTCTAAATCAGTTATTTTCTCATTCACCATTTTAATACCATTCTTAGCTTCATTATTTAATGATTGTTGTAAATCGTAAGCCTCCTTAGTTTCTTGCAAACATTTAACTTTGTGGGAGAGTACCTCTTCATTAGTTCGCTCTGTTTCTTCAATAAGATTTTTGTAACTTCTTATTTTGCTCTCATAATCCTTTTTAATTGCTTCAATTTCTTTATTGGAAATTTTGATATATCTTTCTTGTTTCTCCTCTAATTCATTATTAATTTTATTTAAATGTTCGATTTCATCTAAATGGCGATTGCATTCATCCTCTAAATTTAAACAAATTTCTTCGCGTTTCTCCAATTCTTTCTTTAAGATTTCAACATCTCGATCTGAATTTAGCAATCTTTTTGAAATTGCATTAACAGTTTCTCTTGTTTTATCTAAAGTAACTTGATAAGATCGCGAGGTGTTTACAAGCTGGGCCAATTCTTTCTCAACAGCTTCTATTTGGGCTTCTAAATCGACGCGTTTTGATTTTAAAAACTCCAATTCTTTCTCATAATTGATTTGTAAGAGCTTAAATTTCTCTTCTGTTATACACAACTCTTTTAGTTCTTTTAATTCGTATTTAGCATGGGCTAATTCTTGTTTTAATTCATTCTTTTCTAATTCAATCTCAATGATTTTCGATTCACTCCTTTCTTGGAGATTTTTAAAACTGAGATTAGATTTTTCTTCTTGCTCTATTAACATATTCTTCCATAAAGTTTCTGTTTCTTCAATGAGCTGTTTGGTTTCTTTTTCGATTTGATCCTTCTTTAACTCATAATCCTCCTCTAATTTTTGTAAATCAACCACTTTTTGGTCCATTAATGATTTAATTAAATCAGAATGATCTTTTTTTATCTTTGACATTTCTGTTGTATGTTTCTTTTCTATTTCTTTCAGTGCTAATTCATGCCCACTCTTTAATTTATCCAATAATTTCTCACTTTCCGTTATAATTTGCAACATTTCCTTCTCCACCTTTGAAATTTCCACTTCATGTTGCTCCTTAATTTTTTTAATTTCCTCAATATTATTTTTCTCCAAAATTTTCATGTCCTCAGTAATCTTCTCAATTTCTATTTCTTTCTCTTTAATCTTATTTTCCCTTAAAGCAATTTCTGCATTATATATTTCTGTTGCTTTCACATTGAACTCTTCCCCCATTTGATTTAAATCCTTTAATAACGTCTCCAATGTAGTTTGTTGTTCCTGCTTTACATTTCTGTATTCATCTCTTAAACTAGTCAACTCCTCCGAACGTTTTCTAAGCTTAATCCTCAAAGAATTCAAAATTTCCACATGAGACAGCTTTAATTTTTCCATCTCCTCCTGTTGTTTGCATTTAACGTCCATCAAATTCCTTTCATATTTCGCTTTTTCCATCTCAAGCTCATCCTCTTGTTGGCGCAAATCACCAATTTGCGCTTTTAACTCTTCAATTTGCTCTGCCAAATCTTTTATGTAGGCATCTTTATTGTTGCATTCCACAATTTTGGCTTCCAGCAGCTCCTTATCACTTGTACTAAAAAGCTTTGTGGATATCTTAACCGACAATGGCTTTTTCCTCTCAATAACATTTGGCTATTAATGAAACAAAGAGGATTTATTGAAGAAGCTTAATCTTATTATACTTTACACACCGTTCGAAATACTGAAGAACCATTTGATGTAACCGAGCCATTATCTGAAAATCGGTCTGAACACGCAGAAAGAATGGACCAAGCACGTTGCTTTTGGATGGGGTTGTAATCAGCTGGAGATGGTGAACAAGCTAAAAGAAGAAAAGATTAGAATACAGATATATTTGAAGATTAGACGTGATTTACTTGGAATTTCGTTGAACCTTTGCAATTTAGCACGAGGAAACGACATGGTTCAAGACACTTTGGATACAAACAATTAAATGAAGAGGAAATACGTTTTAACTTCCCTTTTGGGGTGAGTTTTTATTCGGTTTGCGCGGTTTTAACGGTTTTTGGACGGTTATGCGCCAAATTTAAATCAACCAATAAAAACTTTATTCCAACAAGCTGTCCGAGTCTTCGTGTATCTCTCATATACAATCAAACAGTAATATCATTAAACGAGTACACGACGAGTCGGATTCATTAACGATTATTCTATTTCAACTACAATTTCATTTATTTACAATTTAAGTGAATTTATAAATAAATAAGTTAATTTAAAATTAATAATAAATAAAATAATTTAAATTATAAAAAAACATTTCTTTTCAACCTTTTTAAAACTTAAAAAATATCATGCAATGATTAAAAGCGATATAATCCATCCTTATTTATTATTACTGATTATTTTGTGCCTAATAAAATAAAAAATTAAATTAATAATAAAAAAAATCTTAAAAACTATTCAGGTATGCAACTCACTTCATTCCTTATTATTATCGTAACATAACCTAAGCTAACATAACCTCTAACCATTAACCTTTCTGACATTGATAATAAAATACATTAAAAAAAGCTTTTAAATGAACTTTTTCTACACCAATTTAAAATGCAGTCTAGTACAAGGTAAATTCTAATTCATTTTTATTAAATTTTCGTTTTTAATTTTAATTTTTAGGTTATCTGAAGGATACAGTGCTGAAGATAGGATTGGGGTGGAACAATTCTTAAAAATCGCTGATTATGAGGACACCGTGAGGCAATTGGATATTTATTATGGAATGGGTGAGTCATAATCTACAAAAAAAAACTATCAACACTTAAATTTTGCAATCAATTTTAAGTAAAAAGGCAATTATTGAGATATCAAAGTCCCATCACTGGGTTATTTCCTGTTGTATCTTCTGATAAAGAAATTGGGAGTGTGAGGGAGAGTGTTTATTGTGCCGCGGCTATATGGAGTTTGTATCAAGCTTATAGGTAATAAAATTAATGAAAAATTTCCATCAATTAATTTTTAAAATTTTATTTTTAAGGCGTATTGATGATGATCGTGGAAAATCGTACGAATTAGGGCAATCAGCAGTGAAATGCATGCGGGGTATATTAGAATGTTGGATCAGACAATCTCCAAGAATCGAATTATTCAAAAAGAACCAATGCAATACTCATTCTTTGCATGTTAAGTTTCATTTAGTCAGAGGAGACCCCATTTACCCAGACAATCAATATAATCATTTACAGATTGATGCAGTATCAATTTATTTATTGTTTTTAGTTCAAATGATTAGTTCTGGGTTGCAAATCATTTATACACAAGTAAATTAATTAAAATTATACAGGTGTATCTGAATGATATTTCCACCTTCAGGGAGTGATTTTTTAGCTAATTTTAAGTGTTTAGGGTTTAATTTTTGCCTACATTTTTTGTATGAAATAGAGATGTGCAATCAATATTCAATATTTAGGACTCAAACTTAAAGCTAGGGTTGAGCAATATCTTAAATAAGGTATCAAGTATCAATACTTTCTTGGTATACTATTCAAAGTATCAAATTGTTGAATAAGTAAATTTTTTATGTAGTTATCTTCGTAGCTTTCAATTTTGTGGTTACAATAATGGAAAGAATAAATGTAAAAAGAAAGGAGAAACAAATTACGCAACCTAACTTGTTAAAACTGTAGATGTTTTTATCTAGATTGAAGATTATCAGCATCTTCCATTATATTTTTAATTTTAATGTACCATTAAGCTTTTTCGACTCAATTCAGTCCTAGCATCTGCTGCAAATGTATTTTTGAGAGCAAGTATTATGAATTGAGACTTAATACTGCTTCTTGGAGTCTTAATATTGCTTCCAGGAAAATTGAAATGTTTCCAGAAAACTAGTAATACTTCCAGAAGATTTGATACTGGTTATAGAAGACATGAAATGTTTTCAGAAGACTCAATACTGCCGTTGGTAGACTTTATACTGCTGCCAAAAGACTTTAAATGCTTCTAGAGACTTGATACTTCCCCTAGAAGACTTGATACTGGTTATAATAGACTTGAAATGCTTATAAAAGACTTATTACTGTTCCCTTTGGAAGACTTGATATTGCTTCTAGAAGACTTTATATTGCTTCCAGAAGGCTTGATACTGGTTGTAGAATACTAGAAATGCTTCCGAAAGACTTGACATTGCCTCTGGAAGACTTGAACTACATATAGAAGACTTGAAATGCTTCCAGAACACTTAATATTCCCTTTGGAAGACTTGATACTATTTATATAAGGCTTTAAAGGTTTTTAGAAGACTTTTAATAGATTCAGAAGACTTGATGCTGGTTATAGAAGTCTTGAAATGCTTTCAAAACATTTGGTATTGCCTCTGGAAGTCTTGAAATGCTTCCAAAAGACTTGACTTTGCCTCTGGAAGACTTGAACTAATTCTAGAAGACTGGAAATGCTTCCAGAACACTTAATACTCCCTTTGGAAGACTTGATACTGCTTCTAGAAGACTCAAAATGTTTCCAGAAGACTTTCAATACATTCAGAAGATTTGATGCTGGTTATAGAAGCTTTGAAATGCTTCCAAAACACTTGGTATTGCCTCTGGAAGGTTTGAAATGCTTCCAGAAGTCTTGAAACTGTCTGTGGATGACTTGAAATTGCTTCGAAAAGACTTAAAATACATCCAGAACACTTAATATTCTCTAAGACTTGATATTGCTTCTAGAAGACTTAAATGGTTTGCGAAAGACCATATAGACCTTTGAAATGCTTCCAAAACACTGGGTATTTCCTCTGGAAGACTTGAAATTGATTCGAAAAAGCTTGAAATGCTCCCAGAAGATGTTATACTGCCCCTAGAAGGCTTGATACTCTTTCTAGAATACTTGAATTGCTTATTTGATACTATTATATATATATTTGCTACTGCTTCTAAAAGACTTGAAATATTTCCAAAAGACTGGATATTGCTTCTAGAAGACTTAATAAAATGATTCCTGAAAGCTTGATACTGCTTATAAAACTGCTGGCTTCTGTGATGAAAACATTTTCAAACCATTTGACTTTATTTCGAAAATATTTAAGTATTTAGAGTTGTAAAAGACATCATCCCCCATATTACGATGTAAATGGTGGCAAGTATGTGCCATTTTCAACATGGGAGAATTCCGGAAGGCGTTTGTACGAGGAATAAGCATATAAAATAAATAATCAATGCGAAGATGCCGGGGCGGTATACGAAAGAGGATAATCTGAAGAAGGCTATGAGAGTCAATGGTACTCTTAATGATTTTGTGAAATGTTAAAGCATCTCTACATGAGCGACGCTGTCAGAGCGATAAAACAGTGAAGTAGGCACAGGCTGATTCATAATTACTGTAAGCAAAGTTGCTTTTAAAGCATAAATAAGTTATGAATTTCGTTTGAATCCTTTCAATTCTGGAAATATATGTTTCATATTGGGGATTCCAAACGCAGCTGCAGAAATTTAAAACGCTGTGCACATACGCAAAATACAGCCTTGAGTATGTTTGGAATGAGGAGTGCGTATTCTATACGCGGCACCTAGGCCACAACGGGCCCTTGTACATCTCATTTTTTTTAAATACAGCCTCTTTATAGCACAAATATTTGTAAAATTCTGCGTGACTCTCATAACGAACCCAAGCATGCGCCAAGCCTTGTAACAATTGCATCAACGTGGCCATCAAATGCCAGTGTCACATCAAACGTAACGCCCAAATCCCTGACCTGAGTATTTGATCATATTTACCTTCCTTGTAAAAGGAATAACGCCACATTTATCAGAGTTCAGTGTCAAGAAATTTGAGTTGCAATAAAGACGTAGCGCATCAACGTCGCGCTGTAGCCTCGAATAATCTAAAAGTGAAGAAACTGGAGTAAAAATTTTTGAATTGTCAGCGTACATCCAACAATGTGAATGTTCAATTATCGAAAAAATGTCGCTAATGTAAATATTAAACAGAAGAGATCCTAAGTGACTCCTTTGTGGTACACCAGAGATTACAATCATGCTGTCTGACAAGAGACTATAGACATTTACCTTGAGAGTCCTTTCGCGTATATAAGAAGCAAACCAACGTACAAGATATTTGTCAACATCAAACATGCTTTGAAAGAAGCAGAACGTGATCGACTCGGTCGAAAATCATACTAAAATCAGTGTAAATGGAATCATCCATAAAGTTTAAGATATAGTGGGTGTATTCCAACAAATTGGTTTCGACCGAGCGATCAGCAAAAAAGCCGTGTTGTCTATAATCGATTCTACCTTTCACAATAAATATAAGACGTTTATAAATAAATTTGTCTAGTATTTTACTAAATTGTGGTAATAAAGAAATAGGTCTACAATTAGATACCTCTCCACGATCACCAGATTTGAATATACGAATTACATGTGCCTCCTTCCAAATATGTGGAAAGAATGGATAAGTTATACAATAGAGTTGAATGAAGAGATAGTGACCCAGCAGCGCTTCATAATAATGGCAGGAATACCGTCACCTGTCGGCCCTTCTGATGCATCAATTCCCCTCAAAGCCTCCTCAACTTCCGAATGCTCAAAGCACATCGCGGAATCCTGACCATAATTAAGATGGTAGCTAAACATAACACTAGTCAGACTAGAGAATAGCAACAACATCGTTATGACAAAAGACCAAAAACATTTTGGGTTTGAAGCAATCTTCGTCTCAGCGTTCCTTGTGTAGTTTTCGTAGTCTCGATCAATTAGAAATCTTGCGCGACCTCTCAAGCGACGTATGGAATTATTACATGGGGTGCGTCTAGAGAGATGGAAGCCGTTTTTATAATGCAAAAGAAGGCCATTCGTGTTGTAGCTGGGCTTAAATATAATGAGAGTTGCAGAACACAATTTAAAAAACTAAAAATACTTACCTTGCCTTGCTGTTTTATACGTTCCTGTCTGGAATACGTTCACGACAATAAAGATTTGATGCAGAATAATGCAGACAATCACGATCACAACACTCGATTCAAAGAAAATATTGTGATTCCGTTTCATCGAGTCGCCAAATCACAAAACACATACGATTACATTGCCGTCAAACTGTATAACACGTTGTCACGAGAAACACGAAACATGGAAATAAGACAGTTTAGAACCCACATCAAGAACATCCTTTTGGAGAGGGAGTTTTATTCAGTCCAGGAGTATTTTGAATGGGTGGCCAATAAGCGAATTGATTAATAAACTATGTAGTTATTAATTGTTATTAATTACTAATTTGTTGTTATCATTATTGTTATTATTTCACATCTTTTTTTTCCCTTTGGACGTCAATATTGTACCATACTGTACATTATTTAAATAAACTTATCACTTATCACTCAGAAGAGAAAAGGTGAGATAATCAATGCGGTAGCCATAGCGCCCTCCTTTTCTCCCCAATCACCCGTATAGCGCTAAATCAAAACCACGGCGGAAAACTTCCCGTTCGGTTTTTAATTTTAGAAATGAATTTGTCAATAGCTACACGTACATGAATATAAAATAACTCCAAGCATAAGAAACGGAGACACTGTATTTGAGAGTAGATGACGTGGTAATCTTACAGGAGAATTCAAGAGTAATATGAGCAATATCCTCACGAACCAACGGATTATTACTTAGAGTTACACCATTTATATCAAAGAAATTAGTAATTACTAAATCCAAAGTATTCTGAAAGGCGCCCACGTAATGATTGAACTGTACCAGGCCGCACATTATTAATACGGGAAGCGACACAATGACCTAAACTCCGGCAGGTTGAAGTCTCCGCACACCTAATATTTATCTTTCGGAAACATCTGAATAATTGCGGAAAGCTGATCAATAAAAGAATATAACGTTACGTTATTCAATGGCGGAATGTATACACAACAAACATGAATCAATTAATCGCCGCCACGTATCGTCACACCAACAGCATCCAGCTCCACAAACCAATCGAAACGTCCAATCACCGAGTACGCCGAAGACACGCCGATCAAAACCCTGCCACCCAACAAACTATTAAGCGTTGTTAGGCTTATCACATCTAAATACATTATACGAGTTGGCAAAGACCTCTGCCGAGTGTATCCCAGGATGCAGCCAACTTTCAATCAGACATATAATGCCATGATCAGAATTTGATATATTTTTGAATAATGTACCTAACTTAGTTCTAAGGCCACGAACATTTTGATAATAAAATGCAATGTCAGATATCCTAAATTATAGAAATAAAAAGAAAATACTCGCATGACATATCTACATGCTGCCAACGTCGGCATCAACTTGAATGCAGATAGAGCGTGCGTCGTCATCTCCCCTGGCGTATATCTGGCAATTTCTTGGTCCAAACGTACTTATAATCTCTTTCTTTGGCTACATTTCTGGCTCTACTAAAAAGGATTTTGTTTCCGGGTGTCAAATGTTCATTAACAAAACAACAATCAGCTACACCCTGGATCGACAATCCCGGTGATTATCCAGTAACCGCCGACCTTTTCTTTAACTTCGAAGCAGTGAGAAATCTATCACGCGTAAAACGGCTGCAGAAACGGATGACGACAGCATTTGGAACGCGATGGACGGCATTTACATTTGCTGACGAAATCGAAACATCAAGAAAGGAACCCATACTTTCTATCATCTTAAGTTCTCATTGTCTTTCTCAAAAACTCCCTGAATGTCAAGGTTATTGTGCTGGGAATACTGTTCCAAATCCGCTACGCGTTCGGAAAGCTCAGTAATTTGTTTCTTTAGAAATGCATTATCGACCCTCAACCCATCCATTATCGTCAGCTGCTCCCGAACTTCCTTCATGGATGCCTCGAAATTCGAAACCCTTTGGCTGCAAAGCTGAACCGAGTCGACCAAAGAATCCGTAGCTCGATTCGAAGACAGCCTCCAGAGTAATTGGGCTGCGCTTGGTCGCCGAAGAAGCTGAAGGGATCGAGAAAATGCGCGACACCTGACGATCAGACGACGATATCCAGAGCATCTCCACGACGTCCCTGCCACCTTGAGAGCAGCAATTGACATCTCGATGACATCGATGCATTTGGCATGGAACCACTCAACACACGACCATTTTCCTCCCACTTCTCACTTGCACCGCCCATACGACTTGTTTCCCGGCATCACTATACAAAATATCGAGAGGGTAGAAAGAAAGAATAGAATATACCGATGAATAAAATAACACTTACTCAACTAACAGCAGCAAAACCGATTAATAAAATCAAAAACCCATCACGCACCAGCATCAATCACCGTACGCACCGCACTATTCGCGAAAAGAATTTCCAAAAATAACAAGAATAACCAATCAAACACTAGTAAGGAAAGAGTGCGATATGAACGTGTCAGCATCGATGAACATGTCGTATATTAAATACTATTGGATAAAATGCAAATTCCTGACGTAAGTAGACCAGAAACTGTTAATTAAACTTTAGATACTGCTGGAAGAAGACAATGTTAATACAAAAGGCAAGAAGCTGTAATAAAATTTTATTTTGCTTCCAAAATACCAAATACTGTAGGCAAGATACAATATCTTCATCTCAAAAGTTCAAAAATTGCCAATTCAACGCTAGATACTGCTTGTAGAACTGTAAACACTGCTGGCAGAACACATTTCTTTTGCAATCCAACCATAGGCGTAAGATACGTGGTTGTTCATAACGTTTTTTCCAATTCAGTTGTTTTCATCATCGAAACCAAAGTTGCTCACGATCACGCATGCTCACGTGATTGGTATAAAAATTGATGCCTGCTCATGGTAGATCACGCATGACCCATCGTGACCTGGCAGGACTCACGTAATTTGCACATCTCTAGTATGAAGGTGATAAAAGCTGGATGGGTAATGATTATAATAGGAAAAATTTCAGTTAGACAAAAATATTATAAAATATTTTTGTCTGTCTGGTATTCTTTAAACACTTTTATTCTATTAATGAAGCAAACACACTTTACATCAATTCAAATAATTTTTATAAGAACGTACCTATAAATTAGCAAACGAATCATCCGTTAAAATTTGGATACATCATTTAGATACACCCTGTATTTAAATAAAAACTTACATTGATTAATTTGATTAGGATGAAGTAGCTTTCGTTCAAAACTTGGTTTATTATGTAGAGAGAGCTTATAGAACCCCCGATTTTGGAATGTGGGAAAGAGGCACTAAATATAACGATGGAACCCCTGAGATACACGCAAGCTCGATCGGGATGGCGAAAGCCGCGCTTGAAGCTATAAATGGTTGTAATCTTTTTGGGGAAAAAGGAGCTTCTTGGAGCGTTGTTTACGTCGATATTGATGCTCATAATAGAAATAGGAGTATTTTTGAGACGCTTTGTCCCCGAGAATCTTCATCAAAAGTATCTTAAATCATTAATTAATAATTTAAATTAATTTTTACTAATTATTATCATTTAGAGTGTGGATAGCGCTTTATTACCAACGATTTCATTTCCCGCATTCGCCACGCACGAAGACGTTTTGTATAAAGAATGTAAACATAACATTGTGAAGGAATTGAAGGGGAATTATGGTTTTAAACGGTTTGTAAGGGATGGATATAAAACGGTTGTCGAAAATTCCAATAAAAGATATTACGGGAAAGGAGAAACAACCAATTTTGAACACATCGAAAGCGAATGGCCCCTTTTTTTCATTTTTATGATAATCGATGGTGTTTTTAAAAACTTACCCGATCAGATTAAAAAGTATCAGGAGCTTTTAAAACTTACTATTGCCGTTGATCAACACTCTGGTATAAATTAATTAATAAAAAAATAAAAAATTAATTAGTCTAGAATTAAAAATTTTTAAAAAGTTTAATTTGATTATATAAATCTTTATTAATTTAGATCCAATTATTCCAATGTATTATTACGTCCCCCAAGAAAACGTAGACCAAGAGCGTTTAAATCCGCACAGCACAGAACGCAAACCAAGCGATTTTAACGAACTTTTCCTTTGGAATCAAGCAATGTTTATTATATCTCAACTTCTAACCGGGGGTTTACTTCACATAAATGAATTGGACTTAATTAAACGCTATTTACCGTCTTATAATCGCCCCAGACGCGCCGGGAGATACTCTGCTTTCCAAGTAAGCAATACATTTTCATTTTTTGGAAAGTTTTTTTTTATTTTATAATTTTGTACATATGCTAATAATTTTTTTAGGCAAAACCATCTATAGTACGTAAGTTTTAAGCACACTTAATGTAGTGAATGTTTATTTTTTTGTATTTAATTTGTATTGTGCTTCTTAGACGCATGAAATGCATGAATAATCTATTAAGTAATCTTTTATTGATTATGTTTGGTAGGTAAGATAATCGTTTATGTGTAAATGTTAATAATCACATCACAAGTATGTTCGTTTTGTCTTAATATTTTCTACTCTACTCTTTCATTTCGTATAAATGTAACTTGTAGGAATAAATTAGGCTGTTAGTTGGAATTTATTGTAGGGCACAGCAACCGATTTAGTGGTACAAATAGTTCTTATAGCCGAATCGATGCGATTACAAGCGATGATGGCTACTTACGGCATTCAAACTCAAACCCCACACGAAGTTGAGCCAGTTCAAATTTGGTCGTCGCGACAGCTCGTTAAGGTTTATGAAAATTTGGGGGTTAATCATAAATTGCAATTAAAGGGTCGCCCAGGGAGGCCAATCGGAAGTTTAGGAACTAGCAAAGTAATTAGATATTTTATAAATGAAGTAAAATAATAAATTTGAATAAAATTCTAGTTATATCGAGTATGTGGAAGCACAGTTTTATGCTACCCTTTAATTTTTGAAGTATCCGAGTTCTATTTGTACCGAGATATGGCGTTATTAATTGATGACGTTAAAACTGAGCTTCAATTTGTTGGGAAATACTGGAGATTATCGGGAAGACCCACCGTTTGTTTGTTAATACGTGAAGAGCACATGAGAGATCCTCAATTTAAAAAGATGTTGGATTTGTTGGCCATGTTAAAGAAGGGTTATTGCGATGGGATTAAAGTGAGATTGGGAAGGCTACAAAATTTGATTTCGAGTTCTTGTGTTGGTGAGATTTAATTTATTTAAACTAAATCGGGCAATTATCCCGATTTAGTTCAAAAAATTCATAATTAATGAATTTTTTCCTGCAATATTTTTCGTTATTACGTAAAATGTTGAGCTGATTTTGAAACTATCATCAGTTTTTATTCATCACGTCCAATTTTTGATGTTTGCAAATATGTGGCTTAGCAAAAAATGTACATGTATTTTTATTTTGCATAGTGTATACATAGACATGAAAGTAGAGATTCAGACGAACATTTTGAGGTATTGGTAGCATAAATCAGATTATCCGTTACTTTGATTTGAAACGCGTATTTTGAATTGAGACTTGATATACAGAAAGAAGACCTGAAATGCTTCTAGTACTTTTAGAAGACTTGGTATTGCTTTCAGAAGACTTGAAATGCTGCCACAGGATTTGATAGGCTTCTAGAAGATACTGTACTATCTCTGGAAAGCTTGGTCCTGTTTCAAAAAGACTTGAGATGTTTCCAGATGACTTGAATTGCTTTCAGAAGATTTGCTACTGCCCCTGGAAGACATGATACTGCTTCTAAAAGACTTGATATTACTTCCAAAAAACTTGCTGCTGCTTAGGGTGTCCAATTCCCAGGACTAAAAATGTGTTCGGGATTCGGGACTAAATTTAAAACCCCGGTACTTGGACTAAAGGTTCCGAAATTTCCGAAAATAGTCCCGAAATCAAAATACATTTCGAAAAAATTATCTAAAATATATTTAAAAATCGTACTTTCAGTTTTTTACGTTAGTGTTACTATAGGACTTCACCATTTGAATACAACAAATTTATATAGAGTGAGAGAAACAAAAAACACAAATATGGAAATTAAAAAAAAAGTTAATTTTTTAAAATGCGTTTAAAGATTTATCTCCTAATACCGAGCGTATTTTCGTTGCAAAACAACCGGCAATAGAAAACTTAGTTAGTTAGCAAATTCTTGCCTCGACAACCGCTTTTCTCCAAGGGTCATTTCGTCTTTAATTATTGTAATTAATGTATTGTTTTGTAATGTTCCAGTTTATGGTGGTAATATTGCTCTCGTGCTGGTGGCGAAGACATTGCATTTTCAAATACCCTATGTAATTTTTCCGCAAATGATACTTAATTAGCTTGTTTACTATTTTTAAGACAGGATAACGGTATATCGACTTCATTGTCTTCCTCTTGCATTGTTGGCGACGCGTCGCCAGAAGTTGCAACGGCAACAATGTTGATGTGATAAGCTTTGTATTAACTTAAAAAAAAATGGGGTATTTCCATAGTATCTAGATGATCAAAAAGTAAATCATTTGATCTTTCTATACAGGGTGTTAATGAACGACATGTACATATTTCAGGGGGCGGTAGTATTCGATAAAATAGAAGAAAATGCTAATAAACATGTGGTCAAAAACGCGTCATGTGATCACTACGCAGTAGTAAAGTTACAATTTTTTTTTAATTTTATGGTTATCTCCGATGTTTTTTTTTTTGAATAATTATTTCAAATTAGGAAATAATTACCGAATGTTTACGAATCTCTACAATATAATGACAAAATTATCATCCACACTACTAGGGATGTCCCATTTTTTCATGGTTCTAATGCTTATACAAACCGCAAGTTTTTGTTTGAACACCCTGTATGAATTTTGATATCGTATTTAAACTTCCTATACTTTTCGTCAACTTTTTGGTCTGGTACGTTATTTTCGTATCTGCCACCGTTTTCAAGATATCTGAGAAAAAGAGTCACAAATACAAACAAGCTTAAAGCACAAAATCTGTTAAAAGAATAGTCGCTATTAATTTTGTTCAGCGACAATTGATATAAACTTATTTGCTTAGCGTCAGTTAGCGTCGTTAACGTATAAATTGTCTAACTTTTTTCAAGTATTTAAAAAATTCTTCGTAATAAATTATGGTTGAATTTAGTAATCAAGAATATGCAAAAATATATTTTGTGTATGGACTTGCCAATGACAATTCCCGTGAAGCTAAAAAAATGTATCAAGATAAATATCCAGATCGAGTAACCCCTGATGCCCGTACATTTGCCAATGTACATAATTGGCTATGTGAAACCAAGAGCTTCAAAAAATCGAATAATTTAACAGGAACAAAAAAAATTGTAAGAACTCCTGAAATAGAGGAAGCTGTTCTTCATGAAGTTGAAAATGACCCAACTACAAGTACTAGAAAATTAGCACAAATATTTAACATTTCTCATGTACTTGTCTGGAAGATTTTGGTAGACAATTTATTTTATCCTTACCATATTCAAAGGGTCCAAGCATGCAACTTTCAATTTCGTTTAAACTTTTGTGAGTGGTTTGTAAACATGTTGACCGAAAATTCATTATTTGGGGGTAGAATTTTATTTAGTGATGAGGCAAGTTTCACTAGAAATGCCATTTAAAATGTTCATAATAACCATTTCTGGGCCGATGAGAATCCCCAAAGAGTAAATGATACTAATCATCAAGTTCGGTTTTCGTTAAATGTGTTGGCCGGCATTATTGGGGATTACTTGATAGGACCATTTTTCTTACCAACAAGGCTAAATGGATAATATTATTGTTATTTTCTAGAAAATGAATTGCCAGCTCATTTTGATTTGCAAGTCAGGAATTTTTTAAATCATTGTTTCACTAATCGTTGGATAGGTCGAGGAGGTCCTCAACCATGGCCCGCTAGGTCCCCAGACTTAAACTGTCTAGATTTTTTCTTTTGTGGACATTTAAAATCGCTTATTTACGAGACCCCAATCGACACAATGGAACAATTACAATAAGTGACGCATTCAACACTATTCGAAATACCCCGCGCATCTTTGAAAGAGTTCCCCAGTCCATGATGCGAAGAGTACAATACTAAAGACAAAAATACTAGAATTTATAAATTTTATATATTTTTTTAGTTTTTTTCCAAGTTTTTTTACCTAATTAATAAATTATGATTTTCATGTTTGACTATGTTTAAATATGATACAACATTTATAAAATTGTCGCAGATCAAAATTAATAGCAACAACCTACTATTATTATTACAGATTTTGTGTTTTAGGCTTGTTTGTATTTGTGACCCTTTTGCTAAGATATCTTGAAAATGCAGATACGCAAATAACGCAGGGTATGCTTTCTTGATAGGTATAAAGTAACGACGGAATTTTTATTTAATATTACAATCCACTAGATGGTGCAGCCTACATATTTTGCCAGCAATTTGCAATTTACGTTAGCAACCGTTAATAATTAATTGTCATAATTGACTTTTATTTTATTTCGTTTATGTGTACAGTAATTGATAATAGTATGGAAAGGTAATATCAAGGAAATTGTACAACTGGAGGTGAATATAAACATAAAAAAATGAAGGTAACGCCCGATATTTATGAGTATTTACGTTTTCACTTAGTCCAATAAAGAACTTGCAGAGATCGGGCAGTCCGGCCGACGATCGACGAGTATTTGCGAAGAGGTGAATTGCTTGCAAAGATTTTGTGAAATACTAGGGAGGCATATGATAAAGACGGTCTACATGGCCAAGGATATGACAACGTTTCTTCCAGTAATCGTTGGTAATCATTGTTCTTTAAAGAGAAAAAAATAAATTTATTTAATAAACCTTTGTGGTTTTTATCAATTAAACTTAGAAGTAGAAATCTAAATACAGGGTGTTTCGGTGACTTGGGGCACAAATTAAAACACGTACACTAGAGTGAAAATGATGATGATTCGTGTAAAAATTTTTGGTCTAAACCAATAAATGGCGAAGTTATAGGTCATCAAAGTGAAGAAATTTTAACTGATATTTCTAAATATTTTTAATACTGTTAAAGGTAGAGCGGTGAAATTTGGTACAGTATAAACCGATATCAAGTGGAATCATTAGATAGTTTGTGAGTTAAATCGATCCACAGGAACATTGTTACACAAGGTGTTCCTAAAATTTATATGCTCAGAACTTTTTTATTTGCTCGTAAACTTACACTTATTTTTACACCTTCCAATAGAAAATTTATATTAGAAACTTTTATTACTATTAAGAAATTTAGATAAAATTTACCGTTTTTGAGTTAAATCCAAAATTGTTGGACCGTGGCATTAATGGTAATATACAAAACGTGAAGTCCGCCATGACAATTGTACGACAACTTAAGCCATCAACTGACTATCAATCATTTAACAATTAATCAGTTGAACAGAACATTAAAATTCACCGTTTTTCAGTTGAATCAAAAAATGTTATACCGGGGCAATAATTACCGTAAAAAGAGCTTCTAAAAGCCGATGATACATTGAATCCTTTAAGTTTTTATACAAACGATTATTATAAATATACAATTTGTCGGTCAATTGTCATTTCTGGCTTAGATTTTTTTACCGTTGTTATTGTCGGGGTCCAACATTATTGGAGTTAACTTAACAATGGTGAATTTTACCTAAATTTCGTAAAAGACATAAAAGTTTCTAAAATAAACTTTCTATTGGAAAGTGCAAACATAAATGTAGGTTTATGAGCGAATAAAAAAGTTCTGAGCCTATAAATTTTGGGAACACCCTGTACAGTATGGTTCCCGTCGATCGATTTAACTCACACCTCTACTAATGATTCTACTTGCTACTGGTTTACACTGTACCAAATCTCAGCGCTCTACCTTTAACAGTATTGAAAATGTTTAGAAAAATCAGTTAAAAATTCCTGACTTTAATGACCTATAACTCCACCATTTACTGATTTAGACCAAAAACGTTTAGACGAATCATCATCACTTTTACTCTAGTATATGTGGTTTAATTTGTGCCCCGAGTTACCGAAACACCCTGTATACATAAATATGTAAGCTATATAGCATTCAAATTTTGCGGTTTATTGAAATTACTTTTATGACAATCCCCTTGGCGGCGCTGCTTTCGAATTGGTCGTTAAAATAGTGGGGAGAAATGCTTCTATATAATTAATTAAATATTTTCTATGAAATAACGTATCAGACCAAAAAGTTAAGGAAAAGTATAGGAAGTTTAAATACGATATCAAAATTCATACAGGTGTTCAAACAAAAACTTGCGGTTTGTATAAGCATTAGAACCATGAAGAAATGGGACATCCCTGGTAGTGTGGATGATAATTTTGTCATTGTATTGTAGATTCACACTCGGTGTACACAAATTTTGAAATAATTATTCAAGAAAACACCGGAGATAACCATAAGATTTAAAATTTTTTCTCAAATGCGTTTGACCACATAACGCATTTTTGATCACATGTTTTTTAGCATTTTTTTCCTATTTTATCGAGTACTACCGCCCCCTGAAATATGTACATGTCGTTCATTAACACCATGTATATTTAAGCGGATTACAGAGATAGATCAACGCACTAGATGTTACTGTTCTTCGTTCATTTATTCGGTGCTTTAATTCAGTTTGTAAGGCTCTACTAAATAGAGTATTAATTTTTGAAAGTTCTTGAAACATAAACCTAAAGCTGTCATCGGTCGTTTAAAGATTGGCGTCATGTCTACATACCGCCAATATTGAGCCAAATTTAATAATTTCAAGACATTTTACAATTCCTTGTAGAACTTCAAAGTCATTGTCAGTCAGATTCATCGGCATAAATCTTTTAGAAAAACAAACCGTTCTAACATTTGAACTAAACTGTTCCATCGTGTTTTACAATCTAAAATAAATTTTAACTTCTTGCAATGTTTCGCTTTTACATAGTTCTGTAGAACACTGTATCTTAAAGGAGAGCGACGAAATAATGTGAATGTTCCCGTGATTGTTTAAATTAAAGGATATTTGTTCATCGTCTTCAATTAATTCAAAACCACCGTCTTCAGTATTGTCACTATTATAATCGTCCTTGCTACTACTGCCATTAGTTTCAGTGTTTCGGTTCGATATATTTTATTGATTTTTAGAATAAATGATGGCAATCACTGCAAGTTGAATGCCATGAGCAAAGCATAATTATTGCAGTGGCCATATTAATTTTCCCAATTTCACCATTACACTGGCTCAAATTATTTGACTCACACACAAAAAGCTACAGAGCACAGGCTAACCACAACTCACAGTGCCATATATAATACCGATTCTACAACTATTGCAAGTCGTAACTCGTACCAGCCGGTGATTCCCCTATCGATTTAGGTTTTCACGAACTCGGAGAATCATTTCGTTAGATCATCCGTGAGCTAGTCGAAGTCTTGAGGTCAATATTGTTGACCGGTTGTAAACCTGTTATTTGTAGTCGTTCCGGATTCCGGATATTTTAATTTTTTCTTAATTTCGGGACTTTTAAAATCCCGGGACTACATTTCTTTGAAGAAATCCCGGGACCAAATACCGAGACTGGACGCCCTATTGCTGCTTGTAAAACATTTGTAATACTTACAGAAGTTTGGATATTGGTAAACTTGAAATACTTAAAGGCACTTGACACCGCTTCTAGAAGATGCTTCCAGAAGACTTAATACTGTTTCCAGCAGATTGGAACTACTTCCAGAATACTTGAAATGCTTCCAGAAGACTTGAAATACTCTCAGAAGACTTGCTATCGCCCCTGGTAGACTTGATACAGTTCTAGAAGTCTTGGTATGACTTTCAACAGACTTGAAGTGCTTCCAAAAAACTGGTAATGCTTCCAGAAAACTTGGAATGCTTCCAAAAGACTTGACACTGCTTTCAGGAGACTTGGTAGTGCTTCTAGAAAACTTAATACTGTTTGTAGAAGAGTTAAAATACTTCTTAAAAGCTTGGTATTACTTTCAGCAGTCTTGAAATGCTTTCAGAAGACTTAATACTGCTTCCAAGAAAGATGCAACCAGAAGATTTAATACTGCTTCTAGAAGACTTGATATTACTTCCAGCAGACTTGTAATACTTCCAGGACACTTTATACTGCAGCCAGAAGACTTAATACTGCTTCTAGAAGGCTTGATACTGCTTCTTGTAGACAAAATGCTACCAAAAGACTTGATATTACTTCTAGCAGTCTTGCAATGCTTCCAAAAGTGTTTCCAAAAATGATTCCAGAAAACTTGATACTGCTTCTGGAAGACTTTAAATACTTCCAGGGGACTTAATACTGCTTCCACGACCTTGATAGTGCTTCTTGAAAACTTGTAATGCTTCCAGAAAATTTGATACTGCTTCCAGGGGACTTTACAAGTTTCTGGTAGACTTTTCTAGAAGACTTGGTGTTACTTCAAACAGACTTGAAATAATCCAAAACACTTAAAATAATCCAAAAGACTTTAAATAATCCAAAAGAATTGGAATGCTTCCAAGAGAGTTGATACTGTTTTCAGAAAACTTGATACTGCTTCTAGAAGACTTAAAATGCTTCCAGAAGATTTGATACTGCTTCTGGATGACTTCAAATGCTTCCAGAAGACTTAAACTCGTTTCAGAAGAGTATCAAGCCTCTAATAGACTTGATACTGCTTCTAAAAGATTTGGTATTACTTTCAACAGACTTGAAATACTTCCAAAAGACTTAAAATGTTTCCAGGAGACTTGGTACTGTTTTCAGAAGACTTGAAATGCTTCCAAAAAACTTAGTATTGTTTCCAGGACACTTGATACTGCTTCTGGAAGACTTAATATTGCTTCTGAAAGAATTAAAATGCTTTCAGAAGACTTGGTATTATTTCCCGGAGATTTGATACTGCTTCTATGAGACTTAGTATGACTTCCAACAGACTGGAAATAGTTTCAGAATACTTGCAATGCTTCCAGAAGACTTGAAATGCTTCCAAGAGACTTGATACTGCTTGTAGAAGATTTGAAATACTTCTAGAAGATTTGATACCGTTGCTAGAAGACTTGAAATGCTTCCAAGAGACTTGATACTGCTTGTAAAAGATTTGAAATACTTCTAGAAGATTTGATACCGTTGCTAGAAGACTTAACATGCTTACAGAAAACTTACAATGTTTCCAGAAGACTTGATTCTGCTTCTAGAAGACTTAGTATTACTTCCAGCAAACTTGAAATGCTTCTAGAAAACTTGAAATACTTCCAGGAGACTTTACTACTGTTTCTAGAAGACTTAAGTGCGTCCAGAATACAACTCTTCTGGACTTATTTCCAGCAGTCTTGAAATGCTTTAAAAATACTTGCAATGTTTCCAATAGACTTGTTACTGTTTGTAAAAGATTTGAAATGCTTCCAGAAGACTTGATGCTACCTCTGAAAGACGTGGAATGCTTCCACAAGAACACCCATACAATATTTTTTTATGGTTTTATCCGGATTGAAGTTTCCATTTTCAATTTTAATGTACTATGGTGCTTTTTCTTTCCAACTTTGTTCCATTTCCAATTCATGATGATTCCAATCACATAGTCCATTTCTGGACGTGAATGGACGTGATTGAGAAAAAATAAAGACAGTTTCACAATCAGCTCAACATTCTACATTATAAAAAAATAATCTTCGAAGTTTTTCTTATAAATCATGGTTATTAATTTATTTTTGCAGAACATTTAGATTTCATGACAGTCTTGGATTTACCCCAACAAAAATTCACTCAATTCAAACAACTCGAACACGATTACATAGGCTATCAAAGTTTAACTGATATTCCAAAAGTGATTGATTGCCACGAAATTCTCGAAAACGTTAATGTATCAAAATTATTATTAAAATTATTTTTTTAAATTAATTAGTGTATTTTTAGAGCTATAAGAACCGCCCAACCAACGACATAATCGAAGCGATTAAACGAACTGAAAATTTATACATTTTATGCCAACTCTACGGATTTCTTTTGCAAAAAGAGGGTGGCCACTTTAAAATTAAAGACTTAACCGTTCACACGCACATAAAAAAGTTGTATTTGCAAGCGGCTTTGAAACGGCATTGGGCCGCTGTTCGTTACACGAGCAGTCTTTTACATCATAGCGTCGATTCGATAAGTCCCTTCATAACTTGCGTGTTAGTACATGGAAAACAACTCACTGTTGGAGTTATCGGGCAAAAAGAAACCGTTCTTCATAAGCCGTTAACTCCAGCTGAGATACAATCTGTTTTATATAATACGATTCAACCGTTCGATGTAATCCAAGCTGTTCTTCAGCAAGAAATTATCTTGTATTGCGGAAGATTGATCTCAACGGATCCCTCCCTCTTTAAAGGTATTTTAAAGATTAGGATCGGATGGGTTTTAGAGGCGATGAAGTTGTATTTAAAAATGAAAGGATCCCCGAAAGAATTAGAAAGTCACACTCCGTACGAAGTGAGGCAATTAACATACAAAGTGTTATCGCTTAAAGAATGGGCCGATACCGAAAAGTTGACACCGTTTCAACGCAGGCAATTGGAGGGGTGTTTGTGTAGGGTGCCTAGGTCTTTTTATAACCGAGTTTGGGACGTTATCCAAAGAACCCCCGAAGGATTGGTCGTTATGGGGAATGTTATCCCTCAAAACCCGACAATAACTCAAATGACTCGATCTGAACTCAGCTTTGCTTTATTAGTCGAACAGATGCTTAATTATATCCAACAACCTGAGTATCGCCAACTCGTTGTGGAGTTACTTTCGACTGTGTCCACGATTTTGCATCGAAACCCCGAGTTGACGTTTAAAGCACCTTTGGATATTAGGTTGTTAATACAAGCGGCCGCTGATATGTATGTTAAGGTAATTAAGGTTGATCTTGCAAAATATCTTTCAATTAATTTCAATTTCTTTTTAGGATCATAATTTAAAAGAATCAATTTCTGTATTGTTTGAGGTTCCAATGTTGATTTCGACTGGTTATTTAGCTAGGGCTGTAGTGAATGATATTTTAAAAGGTGGTACTCTTATACAAGATGTGGAACATGGGCATGCAGCTGATAGATGCATCACATCTTAATAAAATATAATTCTTGTTAAACAGATTTAAATAAAGATTAGAACCTACTCGATATTTATTTTAATTCCAATTTTGTATAAGCTATTTATCAATTTTAAATAGCAAAATAAAGGAAAAATGTTGACCTGAAATAAGTCATTACATAAGTCATCTTTAAGCTGCTTGTGTATATACGTTGGCGGTGTTGAACTCAAAAATTGACGTCTAAATTTCAAGATACAAACTTCAAATTCGGTAGGTATTAAACCACCCCATTTATGCAGGTGGTGATCATGTCAAATATGTTTTTTATTGCACGGTTTGCGAATAATTTGTAAAAATGTCAAAAATAACAAAATTTATGGTTTTGTTTTTTAACAGTTCATATATCATATTGTGTGGGAATGATAGTAAAGGAAATTCACACAAAAAAATTGAGATTCGTTCATTATTTTGGATAAAAATGAAGAAAAATGAAATGACAGTTAAATTTATGGTATCGTGGTTCGAGACTTCTACCCTTACTAGGACCCCCTTGTGTATTGCCGGTATGGTAATAAACTAACCGACCAGCTCAATGATGATTTTTTCTTTTAACTTGGTGAGGCTTAATATTAATTAATTTAATTATTTAATTTAATATTAAGGTATCTAAATGAATTTAATCAGTAAAATTTTATTATTAAAAAGCTTCAATTGCCGTTTTTACCTGAACAAAATTGGCACCTAATTTGTAAAAAATTAAACAACAACAGTAATAATAAAAAGTTCCTTTATTTTAAATAATATTTTCGAAATGATATCCTTCTTGATTGATACACATTTCTAACCTGTGTCTAAATGAATGTTGTACATTATCTGCTAAGTGCCGTCGATTAATTTCTTGAAACGTAGCAATAATGCGTTGCTGCATATCTTCTCGGGTTGTTGGTACTCTTTGATAAGCAATGTTTTTCACCATACCCCACACAAAAGAATCCATCGGCGTCAAATGTGAAGATATGCACATTTGCATGCTGGCCAGGTGAACGCACTGGCCAGTAAATGGGATCGTTATGTCCTATTCATCTTTCGGGAAATTTATGGTGGATAGCATCTGTTCCATTGCTGGAGTAATCTTGTTGCATCCCCATATTTAATAATGGAATGTCCTCTAAATAATTGTCTAATTCATTTTGAATAAAGTTTGCGAACATGTCTCTGTTTTCCTTCTCGCATCCTATGTAAGTTATGTTTATTGACATTTCCACACAATTTAAAACTTGGTTCATCGGTAAACAATACGCTACACATAATACGCTATACAAGTTCTCATTCATATTATTTATTTATTTGAGCACTCTCTGAACTAACGTCTTCGTAACTCCACATTGACGACTTGTCTCGCGAACACTTACCTGTGGATCGTTATCCACAAGGTTTAGTACTAGGGCCTGAATAATTTCCTGTGTAGCACGCTTTTCTGCCACAATTCTCTGCTTAGCTTTAAAGGAGCCAGCTTCCATAAGAGCAACCACAAGCCTTTGAAATGTTCTCGGATCAGGTATGACTCTATCCGGAAATCTTTCTTATTCAGAAAGATTTCCACGATGCTAAGCAAGCATTGAATCTTGCCCCGTCGTGAGTTAAAATCCTGTCCGTTTTTTCATTATTCTAAAACGTAAATGGCATTTTGAACAATGAGTGGCTTGCATAATTTTTAAGTCAACTCTAAAAAAGTCACATGTAAACTGAACCAAAAAAATAAAAGCACCTCAAAATTATACCTGCGAAGGTATAAAAAGAAAAGAAAATAATAATTCTGTGTAACGTAATTTTTGTCCTACTATTTTCTTCAGGCACAATCTCTAGGAAAATCCGAAAAATTTTGTATTGAAATGACAAACTCATGTCATATTTTTTATTATTAACATTATTGTTGTTCATTTATTTAGGTAAAAAATTCGTCCGGTAAAACCAGACGAATTTAACCTTTAACCGTTAACTTTTTAACCTTTCTAAAAACAAGGTTTTGTTATATAAGTACGAAGGCTTTCACGACCGGTGTTAATTGAACTAAAATTAGAACTAACACTAGAACTATCGCTAGGACTAACACTAGATCTAAAACTAGAAACTTTCGGGTTTTGCCGTACGTTTTTTGAAATAGACACCCGCTCCTTTTAATAGAGGTAGCTTGTCCTTGGCTACCGGAAGTGTATTCCGAATTTTGGTGACCGTTCCGTATCGCACCACGATGTCGTTTTTCTTGAGGTGTCTTGCAATTCGTTCCGTTACACCGGAAACGTAAGGAAGACAGATGAAGCCAGCTGGTTCTGTACTTGCTGCAGCTTCTTCTCCCTGCTTCCGCTGCTTGGTGGCTCGGTTGATGTCCTTTAAACTATATCCATTTTTCTGTAGTTCGTTCCGTAGAAACCGTTCTTCCTTCTTTATGTTATCTCCTTTACATATTCTTGCTGCTCTCTGAAACAATGTGCGAATCACGGACCTCTTCTGTTGGGGATGATGGTGTGATGTTGCCTCTAAGTACCTATTGGTGTGGGTTTTCTTTCGATACACCCCCAGTTCCATATCACCATTTGTCGTTCTAGTGACCAATATATCTAAGAAGGGCAACTGCTTGGCGGATTCTGTTTCCATGATAAATTTGATCATGGGATGTTCAGCGTTTAGATGACCTAGAAATTCAAAGAAGATTGTTTCTTCGAACAAACAAATTTTGCTCGAAGAAAATGCTCTGAAGAAGAACCAATGGAAACCAAAGCTATGGCTCCGAGATGTGGACGACACGTTTGTGGTATGGCAACATGGTAGGGAACGCCTCTTTGAATTTCTAGGTCATCTAAACGCTCAACATTCCATGATCAAATTTACCATGGAAACAGAATCAAACTTGGTAACCATTTCACAAAACTTAAAGACGCTACAGAAAACAAATTTAAATCCAATTTAATTTACTGCATTTCATGCAACGATTGTAGTGGAAAATATGTTGGTCAGACTTCTCAATGGCTTAAAAGTAGAATTTCTAAACATAAAAGTAACTGCCGGTTGAATAAGACCGTTTGTGCATTATCCCAACATGTTCAGGATTGCAAGCACACCTTCGATTTTGATAACGTTAAAATTTTGGATGTTGAATCTAATTACTACAATAGAATTTTCTTAGAGATGGTCCATATAAATTACACTAGTAATACTGTTAACTATAGAACGGATACTCAGAATTTAAGTAACATATATGCTTACTTGTTTACTAGGGACAAGACTAACCATAACTATAATCCACCAACCCAACATAATCATGATATTAATAATGTTTCTACTTTCTCTAATGATATGGTTTTCTAGTTTTTAAGTTAGTAAGTTCATTTTTGATTGTTAATTGCATTTTCTTATTTACATAGTCTGTATTAATTATTCTGATTACGTTTTATTGTTTTTATTTGATAAATCGTTTCTTTGGTTTGAATTTTTGAAATTAAAATTTTTAAAGTTTCCGGTTTGTTTTTGGTAAATTTCGGTTTGTGCGCAGTTTCGTTTTTCGGGGTTGTGTTTGCGATCGAAAACAGGTTTTTTTTTCATATCAATTTTTACATTTTAACGTTCTCATCGAATCCATTTTGTATTGTTAAATTTTACACGTTCTTGTTGAACTTTTAATTTGTTATTTTAATTTACCGATACTCAGTTTTAATGTGTTTTCTACTATGACCAAGACGATTTTTATATTTCATGCTTTTTAAAACAAGTAAGTTTAATTCATCTTATTTTGTTCTTTGGCGTCTTCAACATATGTTGGATGCTCATGTTAAAAAACCTTTTCATTAATTGTAATAAAAAAAATCTCCATTTTAGCAACATAAATGCTCTGAAGAAGAATGAAAAATACATTCGAAATATATTAGCAATTTTAAAAAGTTGTTTCATTAATTACTTTGTGGACCGTTTATCCTGAATAAATCATTTTTATACTTATATTTCAAAAAACGCACGGCAAAACCCGAAAGTTTCTAGTTTTAGATCTAGTGTTAGTCCTAGTGATAGTTCTAGTGTTAGTGCTAGTGTTAGTTCTAATTTTAGTTGAAGGTTTTGTTAGATTTAAATACATTTAGATTCCTTAATATTAAATTAAAAAATTATGTTGATTTAAAAATAAATTTTAAATCAAACCTCACCAGCTTAAGATCAAAAATCAAAATTGAGCTGATCGGTTGGTTTATTACCCTACCGTCAACAAACGGGCGGCTCCTGGTGAGGGTAGTAGCTAGGAACCACGGTACCATAAATTTAACTGTCATTCTCAAATTTTTTTGTGTGAATTTACTTTAACATGACTCCCACACACTATGGTATATGAACTGTTAAAAAATAAAACCATAAATTTTATCATTTTTGACATTTTTGCAGATTTTTTGCAAACCGTGCAATAAAAAAAATTTCGGCTTAATACATACCGAATTTGAAGTTTCTATCTTAAAGTTTAGACGTCAAAAAAGCCAATACCACGACCGATGGTACACCTGTATACAGGGTGTTTCTGTAAGTCGTGGCATAATTTTAATCACAAATACTTGAGTTAAAATGATAACGATTTGTGTAAAAATGTTTGCTCTAAACCCATAAATGGCTAAGATATGGGCCTTCAAAGTTAAGAAATTTTTACACATTTTCTTAAATATCTTCAATATGGTTTCTCTTAGAAAGATAAAATTTCGCAGACAGTGCAATGTTATAATGAGAAATCGTTTAAGATCACTTTTGAACCCATACAACCACGGGATCATTGCTATATGGAGTGTCCACAAAGTTTATTTCATTAAAACTCTTTTTTTATAACGTAAACTCCTAAATTTTACAACTGATTCCCAAAAGCCTATTTCACTTTAAAACTATTTTCACTCTTAGACAATTTTGATTAGATGCATTCTTTTCGAGTTATTTGCAAAAAGATTGAAGCTTGTTTTTTAGGATTTTCATTAATCGTAGGCGCCTATGAAAACAAATTGTAAGTAAAGCAATTTGGAATTATTAGTAAATGCGAACAAAGTGAATTTTTATTAACAATAAAAATAACAAACTACAAAAACAACAACAAAAACAGCTCTTCAAACGTAAATAGCAATAAAAAAATCAGTTAAGAAAACAGGGTAAAATAAAATAAAAACTTGAAAAACAACAACTAAAGTGGATAAAGTATAGTACATATTACAGTAAATGCTCGAAGTGTCCTCCGCCTGCTTCAATGCAGATTTCAAAGCGACGTCTTAAATTAATACGTAATCGAGGCAATGCGTTTTCTTGTCGTATTATTGTAAACGACTCCACAATTTTTTGGCGTAATTGTTCAACAGTATCAATATTCGAATTGTATACCAAATCTTTAACACGCCCCCATAAATAAAAGTCTAGGGGAGTTAGATCTGGCGATAGAGCCGGCCAAGTGATAGGGCTTCTGGTCCTCGTCCAATCCAACTCCCAGGAAAGTGTTGATGTAACCACTCCTTAACAGTATTTGTACAATGAGGAGGCGCTCCATCATGTAAATACCACATTTCAAGTCTTGTTTCATATGAAACATCGTCCAATAACTCTCCCAGATTTTCCAAGTGTTCCAAATAACTAACACCATTAAGTCTGGAGGGCAAAAAAACGGGTCCGATAATAAAATTGCCAACAATTCCAGCCCAAACGTTTACACTGAATTTCCATTGCGATTGACAAACAGGCGTAAAATGTGGATATTCTTCAGTCCAATTATGAGCATTTCTCAAATTATTTGTTCCATGTTTTAAAAAGGTAGATTCATCTGTAAATAGTATTTTTTCTAAAAACGCACCATCAATTGTACATTTTTCCACCATAGTACGGCAAAACTGTACTCGCAATGGATAATCAATAATTTTTAATTCTTGAACTGTGGACAAGTGGTATGGATATAATTGCTGTTTGTGTAGGACACGCCAAGCTGTAGTTCTAGATATTCTAAAATGTCGTTTTATATCAGCAGTACTAGCAGTACTACGATCTGCCACAAAATCTTCGGTCTTAAATTTCCTGTCTCGCGCAAACGTCTTTCGATATTAAGAAATGTTTTTCTGTCAGGTTGTCTGCGATTGGGAAATGTTTCGCAATATCGCAATATTTATGCTGCGTTAGCATTGCCTAAACACTCTCCCAAAATTAAAAGCATGTCAGTTTGCTCACTAAAGCTGAAATTATTTGCCATTTTAAACAATAATTAACGACTAACGTATGTTGGGTAATAATTGGACAGATTGCTTTACTACTTTACTTACAATTTGTTTTCATAGGCGCCTACGATTAATGAAAATGCTAAAAAACAAGATTGAATCTTTTTGCGAATAACTCGAAAACGACGCATCTAATCAAAATTGTCTAAGAGTGAAAATAGTTTTAAAATGAAATAGGCTTTTAGAATCAGTTGGAAAATTTAAGGGTTTACGACATAATAAAAAAGTTTTAATGAAATTTCCTTTGTGGACATCCTGTATAACTTGATCCCGTGGTTGTATGTTTTCAAAAGTCGTCTTAAACGATTTTTCATGATAACATTGCACTGTTTGCCAAATTTTATCTTTCTAGGACAAACTATATTCAAAATATTTAAGAAAATGTTAAAAAATGTCTCAACTTTGAAGGCCCATATCTTAGCCATTTATGGGTTTAGACCAAAAATTTTTACACAAATCGTTATCATTTTAACTCAAGTATTTCTGATTAAAATTATGCCACGACTTACAGAAACACCCTGTATATATACAGGGTGTTCCCGTGACTCGGGGCATAAAATTAACCACATATACTAGAGCAAAAATGATGATGATTCGTGAAAAAAAATTATTATAAAAGTCTTCAAATGGCCAAGATATGGGCCATCAAAGTTCAGAAATTTTAACACATTTTTCTAAATATTTTCAAAACCATTAATGGTAGAGGGTTGAAATTTGGTACAGAGTAAACAAACATCATGCAAAATCATTGAACCAATTTTGACTTTGGCCGGATGACGGCAACCATGTTATACAGGGTGTTCCTAAAATTTGTTTGCTCAGAACTTTTTTGTTTGTTCGTAACCCTACATTTATTTTTGTAGTTTTTAATAGAAAATTTATTTTCGAAACTTTTTTCACTCTTTGAAAATTTTGATAACATTGACTGTTTTCGAGTTATACGCAAAACTGTTAAGCTTTGATTTCAATCGTAACAAATAAAACATATTCCGCAAGATCTGAGAAGGCGATGACAATTGAAAAACGAACTGATCTAATAACCATTATTTGCATAAATTTCTCAGTGTAGATTTAGTTAAATCCAGTGTTAATTTATTTTAATTGAATACAAGAATGTAATTTCCAAAACAATAAATTTAATTTTCGCGGTAACAACAAACAAGAACATAATAAAAATTCTAACAAAAATATGAACAAGAACAATAAAATTATAAACAAATGGTAATAAATAAAACAGAACAAAAAAAAATACTAAAGCAGATGTTCAAAAACACTCCCGCCGGCTTCAATGCACGCCTGATATCGCCGTCTTAAATTAAAGCGCACTCTGCTGAGGACGTTGATTTCAGTTCGAAGTTGATCAAATGAATCAACAATTCGTAACCTCAGTTGATCAACTGAAGTTATTTCAACGCAGTACACAAGCGATTTAATGCGTCCCCATAAATAAAAATCTAGAGGTGTAAGATCCGGCGATCGGGGGGGCCAACTTATCGGTGCATCCACTCCTCGTCCAATCCACCGTTCCGGAAACCGTTCACATAGAAATTCTTGGACAGCATGTGTACTATGCGCAGGAGCACCATCATGCATATACCACATTTCTTGTCTTGTGTTTAAAGGAACGTCATCTAAAAAATCATTTAATTGCTCTAAATGTCCCCTGTATGTATGGCCATCCAGCCTTGACGGCAAGAAAACGGGTCCTATAATGACATCGCCCACAATGCCAGCCCAAACGTTAAGAGAAAACCTCCATTGCGATTTCCAAGCTTTCTTAAATCTTGGATTTTCGTCCGCCCAACTATGTGAATTTCTCAAATTGATGATTCCATCTTTAGAAAATGTCGATTCATCTGCAAAAAGTATTTTTTCTAAAAATTGATCATCAATTTGGATTTTGTGCTGCATTATTTGACAATATTGCAGTCGTAGTGGGTAATCAGCCTGTCGAACTTCCTGAACTTTATAACTATGATATGGATAAAGCTGTTGCTCGTGAAGAACACGCCAGATAGTTGTTTTTGACGTTAAAAAATGCCTCGCCATATCCAAAGTACTAGCTGTAGGATTTTCTTGTACGTAGTCTAGAATATCTTCTTCTAGTTCGGTTGTTCGGACTGATCTGACTTTACCGTTGTTACTAAAATTCGGCTTAAACGTCCCATTTTCCCTTAAACGGGTTTCAATTCTTAAAAATGTTTTTCGATTGGGCGCTCTGCGGTTCGGAAATTTCTCCCGATAACGGTTAGCGGCTGCTACCATAGAAAATATTTAATACTTAATAGAAGCATTTCTCCCCTTTATTTTAACGACCAAGTTGAAAGCAGCGCCGCCAAGGGGATTGTTATAAAAGTAATTTCAATAAACCCCGAAATTTGAATGCTATATAGCTTACATATTTATGTATATTTAGATTTCTACTTCTAACTTTAATTGATAAAAACCAACAATGGTTTATTAAATAAGTTTTATTTTATTTCTCTTTAAAGAACAATGATTAACAACGATTACTGGAAGAATCGTTGTCATATTCTTGGACACGCTGTCTTTATCATATGCCTCCATAGTATGTAACAAAATTTTTGCAAGCAATTCACCTCTTCGCAAATACTCGTTGATCGTTGATGGTTTATATGCACCTCCAGTTATATAATTTCTTTGATATTACCTTTCCACACTTCTATCAATTACTGTAGACATAAACGAAATAAAATAAAAGTCAATTATGACAATTAATTATTAACGGTTGCTAACGTAGATTGCAAATTGCTGGTGAATTGTGTAGGCAGCACCATCTGATGGATTGTAATAATAAATAAAATTCGGTCGTTATTTTATACCTATCAAGAAAGCATACCCTGGCTGCTACGGCGTTTCCATGACATTCTCCCAATGTCAAAATCATGTCAGTTTGTTCACTAAATGTGTAATTGTCCATTTTGAACACGCAAAATTAATAAAAACTTCATTAACAAACAACTTTATGTTTAAACTACATAAGCAAGTTGACGGCTCAATTTTTTTTTTTTAATTGCCACGGCCAACTTTTTCGAAAATTATTGTGTTTAGTGTTACCATTGAAATCGAAGCTTAATATTTTCGCGTTTAACTCGCAAACGGTTAATGTTATCAAAATTTTCAAAGAGTGAAAAAAGTTTCGAAAATAAATTTTCTATTAAAAAGTACAAAAAAAATGTAGGGTTACGAACAAACAAAAAAGTTCTGAGCAAACAAATTTTAGGAACACCTGTACAACATGGTTGCCGTCGTCCGATCAAAGTCAAAATTGGTTCAATGATTTTACATGATGTTTGTTTACTCTGTACCAAATTTCAACCCTCTACCATAAATGGTTTTGAAAATATTTAGAAAAATGTGTTAAAATTTCTGAACTTTGATGGCCCATATCTTGGCCATTTAAAGACTTTTATAATAATTTTTTTCGCGAATCGTCATCATTTTTGCTCTAGTATATGTGGTTAATTTTATGCCCCGAGTCACGGGAACACCCTGTATATATATACAGGTGTCCCCCTAGGAGACTTAAGAGGACACACATACTTCTCCATCCGTGAAGCACTACGAACTACAAATATATACAGTGTGTCCCATCGTTTGTGGTATTGGCTTTTTTGACGTCTAAATTTCAAGATAGAATCTTCAAATTCGGAATGTATTAAACCACCGTACTTGGGCAGGTGGTGATCATGTCAAATATTTTTTTTATTGCACGGTTTGCGAATAATTTGCAAAAATGTCAAAAATGACAAAATTTATGGTTTTGTTTTTTAACAGTTCATATACAATATTGTGTGGGAGAGATAGTAAAGTAAATTCACATAAAAAAATTTGAGATTCCTTCATTATTTTGGATAAAAATGAAGAATAATGAAATGACAGTTAAATTTATGGTACCGTGGTTCGAGACTACTACCCTTACCAGGAGCCGCCCGTTTATTGCCGGTAGGGTAATAAACCAACCGACCAATTCAATTTTGATTTTTGGTCTTAACCCGGTGAAGATTAATATTAAATTTATTTTTAAATAAACATAATTTTTTAATTTAATATTAAGCAATCTAAATGAATTTAAATGTAACAAAACCTTGTTGTTAGAAAAATTAAAAAATTAACGGTTAAAGATTAAATTCGTCGATTTTAGCGGACGAATTTTTTACCTAATTAAATGAAAAACAAAAATGTTTCAAATGGCACCATAAGTCGAAAAACGTATTCTTGAAAAGATCGTTAAAAAAGAAGAAAGTTTTATAGGAAAAATTATTTTACTACTACCACCCTATTTAAGTAATATTCGATTAAAGTTATTACACTTGAAATTTGTTGTTATCAAACAAAATTGAAAAGTCGGTTTTTAAAATCTAGTTACCGAATTAAACAATGTTACAAGTGTTCAAAATGTCTTACGTTTACTCTATACACAGTTGAGCTCTTACAGTTACACTATCAGTGGCTCTAAGTATTTCTTCATTACTTAATGATAGGCAAACATTCCGAATTCTCAGCTTTATAGTCTGTTTACTCCTGTTTCAGAGTCTGTCAACAGGAGACTACGACAAAGTACTGAAGATGCCAAGTGAGATTTTGGCGAAACGTCTGCCCCTGTCCACAGGGAACAACCAAGAAGATGAACGGATGATACCTCGGATCAACCAGAACACATACTTCTCCATCCGTGAAGCACTACGAATTACCATATATCGTATATATATATATATATATATATATACACGGAGATCATGCCGGTCATTCAAGCGATACGAACGTGCGTATTGTGAGTTCTGATCCAAGTGATACGTAAAAAACCCGATCTCCAAAATATTTAAACCATTTTACTAGTTATCGGAAAAATCAACACATATATTTTGTTATAAACAAGGTGACAACCCTAAGGGGTTGTAAACTCAACCTTAACTATATGAATACTAAAAGAAAATGTGATGAATTATCACCACCAGAAATGAAACCTGAAACAGATACATATGGACCCCAAACACCAAACCGGTTAATATTCTCGAAGCCAATCAGTTTTTCTACTTTCCCAACTCAACAATCAACCAGATGAGAATGAACCGAGTTCATCAACCTCAAGCCAAGCAAATGTTAAAAAGTTAAACGAATTCCACCAATATTTTTAATAGGATCTTTTAGCCATCAAGAAATCCTTAATGATTTAAAAAAATCAGTCAAAGGTGAATTCATAGTACATTACTCTACTGATACCACTAAAGTAAACATGACTACCGAAGACGATTTTCGGACCCTAATTAAACATTACAAAGAAATTAAAGTAGACCACTACACCTACAGAAACCCAGATTCTAAACCACTGTCCGTAGTTATTAAACACATTCCTCCGTCACTGCCAGAAGAAGAAATAATACATTTACTAACCGAACTAGGATTCCCAGTATTAAAAGTAAATAGATTATATAATACAAATAAATTACCAATATGCGCAATCGAACGTACGGCGACTGAAAAAGCCTATGAAATCTTCAAGTTGAATAAACTCGATCACGTTATCGTAACCGCAGAAGCTAGACGAGCATCTCGACATATTCCTCAATGTTATCGATGTCAACGATATGGTCATACCAAAAATTACTTAATTTAAAGTTAAATGTAAAGGAAATCTAAATCACTAGTGATCCACCTCAATGTGTTAACTGCAATGACAGTCACCCAGCAAATTTTAGGGGATGTAAATATTATCTAGAACAAATTAATTCCAGAAACCAACCCACTCCAAGTCGTCAAAGCCAGCACGAATCTACCATTCCAACCTTTAGTGCTCAACCCAACACAACCCTATCTGATTCTTCTAACAATCACAATAAAACCTACGGAAATGCAACAATAAACACAAATTCACCACAAAATTCAAACCAACCTGCAACTTAATCAACTGATCACATCATCAATACAATAATATCCGCAATACTATCGTGTTTACAACCACTTCTGCATCAAATAAAAACATTAATTATATCAAACCTTTCCAAAATTCTCCTGAAAAATGAATAATAACGCGAATATAATTCTACACGATCTCCAAATACTGAATTTAAACATTAACGGAATTAAAAAGGGTCGCAATAGTGATGTTACATGTATCACTGAAACACACTTAACATCAAAAGAGAATTTCACAATTCCTGGTTACAAAATTTATCGCAATGACAGAGATAATTGCATAGCTTCCGGAGGGGTATATTAATTAAGAAAAAGTTCACAAATCAACAACTCTCATTAATTAACTGCAGTAATATTGAAATTATTGGTATAGAAATTGTATTAACTAACAAATCAGCATCTTTAATGCTTACAAGCAAACTAAATTACTCTCATCAAGGAGGACATTAAACTAACCTTTAATACCAACCGCCAAACTCTGTTGTTGGGCGATACAAACAGTAAGAACACAGCCTGGGGATGTAGAGCTAACAACCAAGCGGGAATCAAACTACTAAACTTCGCTGCAATTTATAATTTTATGGTGCTCGCACCTAATACATACACATACTACCCTTACAGAAATGATTATCAACCCGACATTCTGGACATCGCATTGACTAAAAATTTCAATAAATTAATCAATCAAGAAGTAGTAGTAGACTCGGATTCTAATCACCTACCTGTGGTTTTATCGTTCAGAACCTCACCGTGCTTAATCAAAAATAACAACAAACTACCAGTAACTAACTGGCTCTTGTTTGAAAATCATTTCAATGATAGTGGATATAATCTAAACACCGAAAAATCAATTGATCAAAGTGTACAGCTTTTCACTGAAATCAATATTTATATAAAACAATCATCATTTCTCAAATGTAAACCATAATTTGATAATTATCTCCCTTCATATGAAATACAATCTCTTATAAACAGGAAAACAGTCTACGACTGGAGTGGCAAAGTACGAGAAACCCTGCAACCAAGTCTGTTGTAAATCGATTAACACGACAAATAAGGAAGGAGCTTGAATCGTACCGAATAAAATCTTTTCAACGATATTTAAACAACATAGAATCCAATAATCTCGAAATATGCAAAAGCAACAAGAAGAATCTCGAGAAAATGGAAAGATGTATCAACTTTAAATACTGATAATGAAGTCCTAAGAGATCAACAGAAATGTACCGGTTTTGCAGAATACCTAGAGAAAACATTCAGACACCACTTCTTCAGCACCCCAAGTTTCACAACCTCTGTGCTATATTAACCTCTGTATTGAACGATAACTTCCAGAAAGTCAAAATAACTGAAATTCGGACGATCATTAAAAATCTAAAAACTAAGAAAGCTCCAGGACCAGATCAAATTTCCAATTTGGCCTTGAAGAATCTTCCGGAAAAAGGAGTGCATTTTCTGGAGAGACTTCAATGCTTGCATGGAACAAGGCTATTTCCCAAATTGCTGAAAACACGCCCACATCCTCATGTTTTTAAAACCAGGAAAACCCAAAAGCAAAATCACCAGCTATCGACCTATTAGCTTACTATCTACATTGTAAATCCTAGAAAAAATAACTAATTTACGCTTATGTGAAGCCTTAAATGTAATGAATGTGATTCTGCATTTTCAATTTGGTTTTAGAAATCAATTTTCAACCAGCCATCAAGTGCAACGATTATCTAACATAATCGAACATGGTTTTGAGATGAAGCAATACTCCACAGCCCTATTTCTCGACGTTGCACAAGCTTTCGATCGTGTATGGATCAACGGATTAGTTTATAAAATATTACACCTAGATGTTGACATCAATATTAAACAACTTCTAATATCCTTCTTTAAAGACAGATCCTTTTCTGTAAAAATTCATGAAAAAAACTTGCTGGTGTACCCCAAGGCAGTGTCCTCACCCCCACCCTATTCAACATTTACATGAGTGATATGCCTCAACCTAATGCTCACTTGCTGGCTTACGCGCATGATACTGCCATAATAGCACAAAGCTGGAGATCTAAAACTCTCTAGGTAAACACTCTAGGAAAATGGTTCAAGACATGGAATATAGCATTAAATCCATCCAAGTGCATCGCCAAAATATTTGCACTTAAACGAATTAAAAACCCTCCGGAAATAACAATTGACGAAGAAACTATTAGATGGAATGACTTTCACGAACCTGTCAGATATCTTTGCGTATTCCTCGACACAAGATTAACATGGAAGTACCAAAAAGTAAATCAAGGTTATGGAAAGTTAAAACAGCTGTATCTCTTGATAAACAGAAGAACAAGTCTCAAATGTGAAAACACCGCTCTAATTTACAAGACCCTCATTCAACCACTTACCGCATACGCCTGCGCTATCTGGGGAAATTCGGCTAAAACAAATCTTAATAAAATCCAGGTATTACAAAACAAATTATTACGCATAGCAGTAGACGTCGAATGGTATATCTCCAATGAACAACTTCACAACGAATTAAAAAGGGACAGTATCGTAGACCATATATCGACAATAACCACCAGATTTCACGAACGCATTCAATACACAGAAGTACTACAGCCATACAATCTCAGCGAGAAGAACATCCATCCTGAAAAGGAAATTACCACAAGACATCTACCTCACTTTAAAATACGCAAAATGTTATATTTTATTTTGTTTATTTTTTTTGTAAGTGATGAAGCCATGTATAGTAATATTAATTTACTGGTCGGGCATTAAATAAATTAAATATATACAGGGTGAGTCAATAGTGCGAGGACGGAAGATTGTGGCCTTACTGTTGAAAATAAAGAAAATGTTTTTGTGTCATCATAGATTATAATCAAAGCTGCATCGACTAAAATTATTTTCAACTATACAGGATGTTTCACAATTCCAAAACCCTAATCAACTTCATTTTTTTAAATGAAACCCTATACATCTTTTTAGATATGTTGATTACCTGTCTCAAATGCTATAAATGCGTATCTTGTTTTCAAATTTTGAATGCAAGGTTGCCAAGTTATTAATCATTTTGTGCAAATTTTTAAAAAATATTGTGGTGACTTAAAATTCATTATCACCATTATTATTAAATATTGAAGATTGAAATTTGGCATATCGATAAACAAAGCTTTGGTCTTTGAAACCCCACTAATACAATTTGATAATATTATAGAGGATGGTTACCAGAACCGGTTAATTTATGAAATGTTTGACAGACCATAACTTTATTATTTTAAATGGAACACCCTATATTTTTTCAATGCCTCAGAAGGCTTTATTAATTATCTTTAATTTTTGTTAAGCATACGGTATATTTAACATGTGTACTTTTTAAGATAATTACACTATTTCAAAAATGTTGGCGTAAACTTGATTTTTCACAAGAAATAAACTATGAAGAAGACATTTTTAAACAAATACAAGTAAGTTTATTTCGTAAAAGATGGAAAAGTATGGATCTGTGCACAGACAATAGTATTAAGGAAATAACTGTTCAAAAATTCTATTTAAGTATGTTGGAAAAATTTTATCAAAGTGGAGAGATGTACCATCGTGCTGAGGCCACATTCTTTGTCAAACGTCTCGTAAAACATCTTCTAAAAGTTTTGGCAATTGATTTTCTAAGAAATTCAAAAAGATTATCCATTCACGATTGCCTCGAAGAAAAACGATGTGATCAAATAAGATTCTAGAATCCTTGTCCAGATAGTTTAGCAGCATTGTTGTTAGTGGGCTACTTCTCATATAAATTTACTGTTGACCATATCGTAGTAATGAAGATTAAGGCGGTTAACATAGTTATTTTTACAAAACATCGCTTATTTGCTGTATAGCAGATTATCGTAAAAATTACATTGTTGTTGATCTTTTTCTTATACCCATTTCGAAAATTCTAGTCTTTTTTGAACTGAATATGCACACATGTATATTTCTTCATCTTTTACAAAATAGACGCACTTGCATTTGTTTAAAAATGTCTTCTTCATAGTTTATTTCTTGTGAATAAGTCAAGTTTATGCCGACATTTTTGAAATAGTGTAATTATCTCAAAAAGTACACATGTTAGATATACCATATGCTTAACAAAGGTTATTAATAAAGCTTTCTCAGGCATTGAAAAAATATAGGGTGTTCTATTTAAAATAACAAAATTATGGTCCCTCAAACATTCCATAAATTAACCGATTCTAGTAACCAGCCTGTATAATATTACCCAATAGTATTAGTGACGTTCGAAAGACCCAAGCTTTGTTTATCGATATGCCAAATTACAATCTTCAATATTTAATAATGATGCTGATAACGAATTTTAAGTGATCACATGATTTTCAAAAATTTTCACAAAATGATTAATAACTTGGCAACCTTGCATTCAAAATTTGAAAACAAGATATTCACTTATAGCATTTAAGACAATTAATCTGCATATGTGAAAAGATACATAGGGTTCCATTTAAAAAAATGAAGTTGAATACGGGCCTGGAATAGTGAAACACTCTGTATAGCTGAAAATAATTTTAATCGATGCAGCTTTGATAATAATGTATGATGACATAGAAACATTGTTTTTATTTTCAACCGTAAAGCCACAATTTTCCGTCCCCGCACTATTGACTCACCCTGTATATATATATACATGTCCGGTAGACCGGAAGTAGACACCAACTTCGTTATTTTAAATGGAATGCTATAGTTTTTATTAGTGGTGTTACGGATGTGGGTTTAACGGATGCGGATGCGGAACCGGATTTTTTAATTCTAATTTTGCGGATGCGTAAGCAGATTTTTGGATGCGGATTTAACGGATGCGGAGTTGTTGAAAAAAGTTACATGCTAAAATTTTCTTGAAAATATCTAATGCACAAATAAAGTAATTAATATTCATAATTTATTATAGGCAAATTATATTTTAAAAACAGCAATTTTGATGCCTTCTCTCCTTTCAGACTTTTTCTTTTATCTGTGTATATTAACGATGCTCCACTGAATAGCTGTTCACTGGTAAAGCTGCTTGGTGGTGTTGATAAATATTGTCGAACAACCGGCAATAAAACGGTATATTTGTACCCATTTTGTCGCCACCACATTAATGGATCTTCTTCTAAAGGTAGTCTTCTTTCTTTAATATAATTTTGGAGCACAATTTTCAGTGTTATTAATTGGTCATCTTCTGCCTCGCTTTCACTTGAACTTAGAATGGATTGTACTGACTGCAGTAGTTTGGAAGAACAACAGCTAGAATTAGTAATAATTTGTTTATCAATTTTTCTTTTCTTATGTATCGGACTACAATCTTTATCTTGATGAATCGTTTGAATTTGGCACAAATTAGCTATTGTGGCTTCGACTTCTTCTATTTCAAAACTATTAAAAAATTTGGTTTTATATCTGGGATCTAAGTACGTGGAAATCGAACATAGTAAATTTCTGTTTAAATCGCCAAATCTTTCACTTATTACTCGTATAACTTTAACAAAAAGTGCTTTGATATTTTCTGGCGTATTTGAGCTATCTTTCTCAGCTTTTAATATTGTCAAAGTAACGTGCAGAAGTGGTATAACCATAGAAATGCTGTTCTTCGAGTTACTTAATTCTTTAGTAAGGTCTTCAAAAGGTGCCAACAATTTTAACAACAGTTCAATTGTTGACAAATCATCCGGAGAAAATGACACAAGTTGTTTTGTAGTTAAGTATAGAAGTAAAGAATCTTTTATTTTAACAAAACGTTCCAACATGTAAAATGTGCTGTTCCACCTGAAATGAAAATTAGTTATACTTTTTAATTTATAGACAATCGTTGGCTTACCTAGTGGGACAATCTTGTATTGTTGACATTGGAGGTTGCTTCAATCTTATTACCTGTATAGCTTTTAATTCATCTTGTGCTACTAGGGAATGATTAAAATGTGTTGACACTTTTTCACTTTTTCAATTACTTCTTGAACCCATTCTTCCGATAATATAACATTTTTAATGCAACACTGTATTTGATGAATCACACAATCAAAATCAGTAAATCCAGATATCTGCATTGCTTTAATCATGTTGCTACCACGATCGCGTACCACACAGTGAACATTGTCCTGTTTTATACCCCATTCTTCAAGAATGGTTTCAAGTTTTGTCGAAATAGCTTGACCAGTGTGACGGCCTTCCATTATTTCACATTTCAAAATAATTCTTACTCTTTCAAAACCTTCGTTTATACCATGAGCAGTCAAACTAACTAATGAAGTCCCACAACTTGTATCTGACCAAACATCAGTTGTAAAGGATATTTTCTTAAGATCTTTTAATAGTGCTTTAATTTTATTTACCACACCGTTATATAAATCGTCACATACAAGCGACGTAAAAAACTGACGTCCCCTTAATTTATATCGTGGAAGTATTGTATTGATTAATCGCCGAAAACCAACACCTTCGACGAAGTTGAATGGTAAGTCTTCCAAAGCAATCATTTCGCCTATTAATCGATCCGTATCTTTGGATTTTGTATATGAGAAATCCCAACATACATTCTTCGTTAAACATTCTTGTAAAGTAAGTTGTTTTGTTGTATTTGGACCTGTATGTGTAGATGTACTACAACTTGGCTGGTTCTGTTCTGCATTTTCAGCTATACGTTTTTCTAACTCTTCAAATATTTTTGTATGCTTAGATTTCAAATGATTTTTTAAAGAAGATGTGGTACGTCCTTTTCGTGAATATTCCTTTTCACAAATCTTACAACGAGCAATCAAACTGTTAATTTCCGAGAAATATTCCCAAATAAAGCTTGTTTTTGGTTTCATTTTAATTAATTTAATTTCGATGGATAGCAAACAATAATAAACAATAATAAACGAATGACGATAAATGCGCAAAAGCATACATACAAGTTGCCATCCGTTCAACAACTGATCGTCTTTAGGAATTAAGATCTTTTAGAGCGCTATGCATTGGCGCCGATTTGAGGCGTTGCGGCGCGACAATATAGGAGTCGTATCGTCCGTCGCCACATCGCGATTACCTCACGTGTTCGTGCATGTTACAATATCTAAAAATTTTTTTTATCTAAAAAAATCGAAACAAAAAACTGTCACTATTTTACCGGAGCTCCGTTAAAATATATGCGGATGCGGATCTTCAAAACAATGCGGATTATCCGCAGTTGCGGATGCGAATATCCGTTACACCACTACTATTTATACATGCAGTATGTGTACACAATTGGCTGTTTATACATACTTTATGTATAGTCTGTACCACAAGAAATGATAGTAACATATCGCCTAAAAGTGTACGAAACAGACGTATGCGCTAGAAACCATTTCACTCTAACACACACGTCAACGTACGAACATATTTGTAACGTATGCGCAAACTATTTACGGAAATCGATGCGTCACTATCACTTCTCGTGGTACAGACTATATACGCAATTGGTTATTTACACATATTGTATATATACATATATGTAACCAGCTTTTTACTGATACTGACTGTATACGTTATTATTTCGTTTAATATTGAGGTAATAACTACACAATTATAATTACAGTTTTATTTATTAAAATTAGTTTACAATGTTGTTCAATAAAGTTAACAATAAAGTATGAAGTATCATTCATCAGTAAAATATAGGTTATGAACTTTAAAGTAGGTTGGTAGGTACATCTAAGGTCTAGGTATGTTTACTCAAGACTTTGGGTATACCATTAAAGTGAAATTAATATATTATTTTTTTAAGCTGTATTTTCATTTTTCTTTTCTAAAAAGTTGTCTGCTTAGTCTTTTCCTTTGGACGTCCTTTGACTTTAATTTTAGTTTTGAACTTTAAGTTTTTAGTTGATTGATTTGAACAAGACTCATTTTTAAACCGAATTTGTTCTTCTGGTTCTTCTTGATTAATTGCACTAAGCTCACTACTCCCATGTCCAAAAAGAGAAATTCCATTTCTCGCATTTCTTTCTATTACTTTTAATTCCTCTACATATTTATTGAAGGTTTGCGTTCCATAATTAGACAAAATATCTGCAATATTTTTAGTTATCGCTAGTGCCGTATTGATTTTTTCCCTGTCCGATAATACTTTGTTGGGACAATCAAAATCTTGAAAAGTTGCATCTTCAATATGATCTTCGATATCTATATTGACATCATCTGTATCCATACTAAGTGCATTTTCAGTTGAAATAATATATCTTGCATGAAAGCAAGTTTTTGAAAATATGTCTAAATTATTCTGTTTTCTTATCATAAGAATATGACGACATGGTGCACTAAAAGAATTCCAAAATGAACACGAACATGTTTCCATTGATGTATTATAAAATTTTGATATTTTACCATCAACATTTTCCTCAATGCCATTATTTTTAATTCTCATTTTGGACTCTAAAGTTTTAAATAACTTTAACTGTCTATGAAATAATTTTATTCCCGTCTCTGTGAGGGTTTCAGAACATCTTTTCAGTATCTTTCTTATTTCGACATCACTATCCATAAGAGATATAGAAAGAGAAGCTTTAAATAGTGATTCCACTTCTTCTTCAATTTCTGCTAGAAACTCCATTAAATTACTTTGGTCTGTTTCTGTACTTGTAGGAAAAAGTTTTTTTCGAAAATTTTGAATGTCCTTTAGTATAATTTTTTTTCCACTTTTCTTATTCAAAACACTTGCAATCATTCCATCTTTGGCGCTAGATAATAACAAATCAGTTGTATCATAGTCTTTATCATTCATCTTTTTTGCCTTGCGGTAATATCCATATTCTTCTTTTCCTATTATATGATTATGATTAAGTAACATTTTTGTTAGTGTCCATTTTTCATTTTTGCCTCTATAAAAATTTATTTGCGCTGGACAACTTTTATAATAGTAATGTTGATTCGGACGCTTTCCCTGACATTTTGAAATTTGCTTAATACCATGACAACATTTGTATAAAACTTGTTTTTGAGATCGAGTTCTAATGACAAATGGATGATAATTTTCTCTGCAAAATGCGTTAAGAGACGTTGATATTTGTTCATAGTCATTGAATTTTTGGCCAACATCTAAATTATGTTTATTAATGTTATTTTCATTATCATCATACATTTGTTCTGTCATCTGAAATTAAGATTAGAAAATCTAAAATATAATTATAAATAAAAATTCACTCACTAATACCTTTTCAATTTTCTTAATTGACGCAAACAAACAACTATGGCATAACAAACGATTCACTTAAAATAACTTAACTGTTAACAACCTACCACACCTACAGAATAAAACAGCTGTGTACACACTAACTGTATCAACTATACACTGTATGTAAAAACAGCCAATTGCGTATATATTCAGTATGTGTAAATAGAAAATTGCGTATACATGCAGTATGTATAAATAGCCAATTACATATACACACTGTATGTATAAATAGCCACATCCTTATTTAAATTATTATTGGTATTATTTCTAGAATGATCTTCGATTGAATAAACATTAGTTTGCTAGCCTTTATTTACCAAAAATAACCTACACAAGAACGCATACCTGAAACAATGAAAAACAACAATATGGCGTAATATTCGACGTAATGATGAGCGAAATATTCCTAGAGAGTTCACTTTATTTATTAAGGGTGCTTTCTTGGAAAATGTTATTCATCTAAATCAGTAGTTCCCGAAGTGGTCCATACGGACCTCAAGGGGTCCCTAGGGTCATTCAGGGGGTCCTCGGAAAATTAAAATCGATTTGGGGGTCCCTGAACAACGTCAGGGGGTCCGCGCAAGGTTTAATAAAAAATAAATAAATTGAGACACATTTTTTTAAATACGGAAGTTAAAATAATAATAAAAAATCGCCAATAAATCATTAGCAATTTTTACATCCCAAGTAAAATATAAATATAGACAGGTACATAAAATTGTACTTTATCGTACTAAATTGTACGTAATTGTATTTTATACAAGTAATAACAGGCATCGCGATGCAGCCTTATGCCTGCTCGATCTTGTATAAACAGGAATAGCGTCGATCCCTGCACTAACTAGTGAGTGATATACAACAAATTAGTTCTGTCTTGTGCGTGATCTGAAGTGCATACAGCAAATTTTTCGAGTGTTGGACAAAAAGAAGTATAATTTTTTGTTTTGTTACACAGATAGTGTACTTTCGTTGCGTAAGTATATTTGAATAAAACTAATATCTCTTAAATTTATTACAAAAAATTCAGCTGTATATAAGTACGAAGGCTTTCACGACCGGTGTGATTTGAACTAAAATTAGAACTAACACTAGCACTAACACTAGAACTATCACTAGGACTAACACTAGATCTAAAACTAGAAACCTTCGGGTTTCGCCGTGCGTTTTTTGAAAAAATGTTTGACGTTTCGGATGCCATGTTGCAACCTTCTTCAGAAATTGGTTCTAACTGACAAAATGGGGGATCGTAAAACAATATATAGATCGAAAAACTAATTAATAATTAATTTATACTAATTACAAGCTAATTACTGCGTCGCGTCCGGTTTGGGAGTCGTGTTCGTCTTCACCACCATCTTCCATGCTCTGCTGAGTTCCCAGCCATCTTCTCTGTTGACGTTGTTTTTATGTCGGTGGATTTCTATGGCTTCTCTTGTCAGCCGTTGATGATATTTATTATTCCTAGCCAGAACCTTTGTTTTGTCGAAGTTTATTCGGTGTCCTTCCTAATGGCAATGTTCCGCAACCGCCGACTGTTGAATCTTCCTCAGCCTCACATCCCTCTCGTGTTCCTTGATACGGCATTCGATGTTTCGTCCGGTTTGGCCAACATAAAAATTCCCACAACTGCATGACAACCGATAGACACCCGCCCCTTTTAATAGAGGTAGCTTGTCCTTGGCTACCGGGAGTGTATTTCGAATTTTGGTGACCGTTCCGTATCGCACCACAATGTCGTTTTTCTTGAGGTATCTTGCAATTCGTTCCGTTACACCGGAAAGGTAAGGAAGACAGATGAAACCAGCTGGTTCTGTACTTGCTGTAACTTCTTCTCCCTGCTTCCGCTGCTTGGTGACTCGGTTGATGTCCTTTAAACTATATCCATTTTTCTGTAGTACGTTCCGTAGAAACCGTTCTTCCTTCTTTAGGTTATCTCCTTTACATATTCTTCCTGCTCTCTGAAACAAAGTGCGAATAACGGACCTCTTCTGTTGGGGATGATGGTGTGATGTTGCCTCTAAGTACCCATTGGTGTGGGTTTTCTTTCGATACACCCCCAGTTCCATATCACCATTTGTCGTTCTAGTGACCAATACATCTAAGAAGGGCAACTGCTTGGCGGATTCTGTTTCCATGGTAAATTTGATCATGGGATGTTGAGCGTTTAGATGACCTAGAAATTCAAAGAGGCGTTCCCTACCATGTTGCCATACCACAAACGTGTCGTCCACATATCGGAGCCAGCATTTTCTTCGAACAATTCCATGTAAAAGTTAGCTATCACCGGCGACAAAGGAGATCCCATGACTGCCCCCTCAAACTGTTCGTAAAACTCTCCTTTCCAACTGAAATATGTCGACGATAAACAAAATTCCACTAAATCTGGCACGTACTCTGGCAAACCCTCCGGAATGAGTTTTTGGCGAAGACCTTCTACCGCATCCTTAATTGGTACCCTAGTAAAAAGAGATTCTACATCGAAGCTAACCAAAATATCCTCAGCATCTAACTTTACGTTTTTCACTGATTCCACGAAATGTGTCGAGTCCCTAACATATGATTCCGTGTTGTCTATAAAAGGAGAGAGAATTTTAGCGAGATGCTTGGCTAGTAGGTACGTTGGGGAATTGATGGCACTGACGATAGGACGAAGGGGGACGTCTGGTTTATGGATCTTCGGTAGTCCATAAATTCTTGGTGGTACCGGAGCCTGCACAAACAAACCATTCTGATGTTCTGGTCGAATAGCTGTGGATTTTACAAGGCTCTTCATATTCCTTATGATCTTGTCTGTAGGGTCCTTCTTGATCTTCCTGTAGGTGGCCGGGTCCAGTAGGTCTATCATTTTGGCGTCATATTCTTCCTTGTCCATCACAACGGTGGCATTCCCCTTGTCTGCTGGTAACACGACGATTTTTGATTTTTCTTTATTAGATCGGAGTGCCTTCTTCTCACTAACTGTCAAGTTGGATTTTGGTGGTTTTGCCGATTTTAATACCCTGGTAACTTCTTGTCGGATCTCTTCGGCTTTCAGTGTGGGCATCCCTCGAACTGCTGCTTCCACTTCGCAGATTATTTCTTCCTTCGGGACCTTCTTTGGGGCGATTGCGTAATTTAGTCCTTTGGCCAATACCATGGTTTCTTCCTTCGTTAGTGGGATACTCGATCTGTTGATGACGATTGTTTCTACTGGTAGACAGCTGTTGTTTCTCTTCTGCTGCAACCGGCGTTCCAATGTTTCAAATTTCTTGATATGTGTGTCACGGATCTTCTTGAATCACGATCGGCTTTCTCCATTGTTAGTCTGTCCACTTTATCCCAGTCTTCTCCGGACATACTATTGGAAAGTGAGAGGTGGAGTCGTAGTAACCTCTCACTTACCTTCTGTAAATCACTGTAGGTCTTATATATCCTTTCTCGTAGTAATGCCTGTTCTGTCCTAATCAAGATTCTTGTGTTGATGTGTTCTCTCTGCATCTTCGTAAAAAAGCTAAACTGCTTAACAGCTTGCGTTAAGCTCTAAGTACCAATAGGTACTTAGAGGCAACATCACACCATCATCCCCAACAGAAGAGGTCCGTTATTCGCACTTTGTTTCAGAGAGCAGCAAGAATATGTAAAGGACAGAACCAGCTGGTTTCATCTGTCACTCCCGGTAGCCAAGGACAAGCTACCTCTTTTAAAAGGAGCGGCTATCATGCAGTTGTGGGAAGTTTTATGTTGGCCAAACCGGACGAAACATCGAATGCCGTATCAAGGAACACGAGAGGGATGTGAAGCTGAGGAAGATTCAACAGTCGGTTGCGGAACATTGCCATTCGGAAGGACACCGAATAAACTTCGACAAAACAAAGGTTCTGGCTAGGAATAATAAATATCATCAACGGCTGACAAGAGAAGCGATAGAAATCCACCGACATAAAAACAACGTCAACAGAGAAGATGGCTGGGAACTCAGCAGAATATGGAAGATGGTGGTGAAGACGAACACGACTCCCAAACCGGACGCGACGCAGTAATTCGTTAGTAATTAGCTTGTAATTAATATAAATTAATTATTAATTAGTTTTTCGATCTATATATGTTTTACGATCCCCGATTTTGTCAGTTAGAACCAGTTTCTGAAGAAGGTTGCATGGCATCCGAAACGTCAAACATTTTTTCAAAAAACGCACGGCGAACCCGAAAGTTTCTAGTTTTAGATCTAGTGTTAATCCTAGTGATAGTTCTAGTGTTAGTGCTAGTTAGTTCTAATTTTAGTTCAATTCAGCTGTAAATTTAGTTTTAAATTTAAGAATTCGATTCGTGATTGGACAAAAGATAAACAATATATTTACCCAACTGTCGAGTTTTTAAATCTACGACTAAATTTACAGTTAATTTTTTTGTATAAACCTGGCTTCTCTTGTTTAAGTTGATTACAAAAATTATGTATCACAGTAACACTCACTAAGAATTTCTTCAGTTAATGTTTCGAATTACTGTGTTTTAGTGTATTCCGTTGTTAATTAATTTTGAATTATTTATTATAATTATAGATATATATAAGTACTCTCCTGTATCGTTTTGTGCCCTTTTTTCAGATAACAGTATGATTGAACCGAAGAAAAAATGCAGACAATAGAGTGTTGAATATATTAAATTTGGTGTTATTCCGTCACTAGGAAATGGTACTTTACCTTTCTGAAAAATAAAGAAAGAAAAATATTTGAAAACACTGAAATTGCAAGAACTCATAGGCACAACATCTCAGAGAGATGACGATGAACTGCGTGCTTCTTATATCTTTAATGATTGCCAATAATGTGCAAACAACTTTGCACAAACCAGCTTACGATATTATAAAAAGAATTCCATTGAGTAATAATACAGTACGAAGAAGGATCGACGAAATGGCTCAGAGTGTGGAAAACTCTTTATGTGACTACTTAAAAACATCTCATTACTCTATACAGCTTGACGAGTCAACATTACCTGGAAATGAGGCTTTATTTTTAGCTTATGTGAGATTTGCGAAAGAAGAAAAAATTTCCCAAGAATTATTGTTATTTGCTAAATGTTTGGAAACTGATACGAAAAGTGAAACATTATTTACTGAATTAAAAAGATTTCTTGATGATACCCTTGACTAATATCATCTCCGTTCAGTAGCAACGGAGATGGTGCTCCGGCAATGGTAGGACGACACCGAGGCTTTCTAGCGTACTTAAAACAAGTCATACCGAATGTACTATCGGTACATTGTGTTATTCATCGACATCATTCGGTGGCAAAAAATCTTAGTGGACGTTTGCATGAATCACTACATTATGTCATTAGAGCAGTTAATAAAATCAAAAGAAATGTCTTAAATGAGAGATTATTTGCTCAACTTTGTTTGGAAAATGATGATGACTATAATCGTTTACTACTTAACACAGAAGTACGATGGTTGTCCAAAGGTGCGTGTTTGCATCGCTTCTATTCGCTTTTTGATTCAGTGTTGGAATTCCTGGAGAGTAAAGACAATGATTTGCGTCATAATTTAATTATCTCGAAAAATGACATCGCTTATATGACTGATTTATTTTCCAGATTCAACGAGACTAATTTGAAACTACAAGGAGACACACTTAATTTAATCAAAACTAAAAGTGTAATATCTGTCTTTGTTGCAAAACTTTTGCTATACAAACAAAACTTGTGAAGAGGAGAATGTTCTCAATTTCCAAATCTTTCAACATTGCAAAATAGAGACGAAGATTTGCTTGCTTACTGTCAACACTTAACGACACTCCATTTGGACCTTACTCAAAGATTTGAAGACATTCTTCACTTGGATATTCCCGACTGGGTGTTGAACCCTTTTGTAAGTAGTCAAACTCAGAGCACAAATGCAGATGAGTACATGCCAGTACACGAGCAACTTATTGAATTATCCACAAATGAGGAGCTGAAACTAATGTTTAAGCAAGGATGTGAAAATTTCTGGTTACAAAAACAGATCCCAATTTTATATCCAGCATTATGGGTTATTGTACGGAAGCTGTTGATTGCTTTTCCGTCTTCGTGTTTGGTAAAACGTGGATTCAGTGCTGTTATGAGCCTCGTCACAAAGAAAAGAAACAGACTGGAAATTAGTAATTAGGGGGATTTGCGGTTGCTACTGACAAACATCGAGCCGGACATAAATAAACTCATAACATCCCATCAGCTTCATACAAACCATTAATATTTTATTGTATTTTAGTACAAAAGTTATAATCAATAAATACTTCTTCAACAAGATGTTTACTTTATATTTTATTTTTACGTCGCCATTTACCATTAAGACAACAAAGTTAAAGTCTTCATTTTTCTATTATGTATTTAATGTAGTTTTTCACTCTGGCGGTCCGTCGGCAAGGTTTGGCTAAGAAAAAGGGTCCGTGGGCCAAAAGACTTTGGGAAATACTGATCTAAATCGATTGATGCACCTCTTACCGAAGAATTTGGTAAAGCAATAAAATATGACAAAACATTTGTTCCGTTATCTTAATCTGTTGGTGATAAAAATTTATGGTTTCTTGTTATTCTGATCTTTCCAAAACTAAGAAACAGATCCTATCCAAAACTTTATTACATCCGCCATGAATATAAAACGAATTTAAAATGTTGGCGTTGAAATAATTCGCCATGATACTCAAAGACATTAACGGAAGTAAGTGATGACACAACTAAGCAATGGCAACAATAACGTAAATATGGATGAAATGCTGTCAAAACTCCATGACTTTCTAACATAAAAACTAGAAGCTTGCCAGCATTACATGCTTCCATTAATTTCCAAATATGAGGACAACTGGAACAAATAGGCACAGGAAAATTTCTAGATAGTTTGTAGAGAATTAAATTCGCTTATTTATTTTTATAATTTTAAGTTTTCGATTCATTTATGTTATTGACTTTAATTTTTGTCATAAAATTGTTGCTTTTCATTTTTTTCATTTATTCGGTTTTCTTTTGGTTATTTTTGGTAAATAACAGCCTTTATAACAGCATACTTTATGAACAATGAAAACAGCTAGCAATCTAAAGTTTATTCAATCGCAGTTCATAGCAGAAATAATACTAATAATAATTTAAATAAATTAAACAAAAAACTGTCAAAACGTCCTTCTAACAAAAACACAAACGGTTTCTAGCATTTTTCATATGATTTTGATAAATTCCTCATTAGTAAAAAAACTATAATAAATAGGTATAGGAATGTTTATAGATAATTTGTAGAGAATTAAATTCCCTTCCTGATAGGCTAAAAAGATATGGGGTATTCCATTTAAAATTTTCAACATTCACACAGTTGAATACAAAGAAACTTTTGATCAGCCTGTATAAGATATACTGATACAACAAGTGACAATCTATTTAACAGCATATGAAGCGTTATCGTACAAATGCAAAACGATTTTGCATTTGTGCCAACAACAAAGTCAACATATTTTCCAACGTGTAATAAAAACTATAGCATTCCATTTAAAATAACGAAGTTGAGGTCTACTTCCGGTAGACCGGAAGTGGTGGCCATCCTGGAAATATTTTAGGTTAAAAGATCGGAATTAACAACCCATGATAATAAAATTTCAAGCCTCTACAAGCAGTGGAACCTAAAAAAGTTCTAATGAACCAGTTACGTGAGACAGCCTGTATATAGATGGCGCATCTCCTATATATTTGCCCATGTACCGGTTTGAAATCAAGGCAAGAACTGGTTTGTTTGCTAATATTATTTGGTGAAACCGAGAACATGCCTAGATCGGATCATCACGTTAACTTCAAGTTTTGGAGCGTACATCTGCTTCTATACAATCTCTTTGGTTAAAATCCAGCTTCAAATAATGACTTTCCTCTGAAGTGTATCAAGTGATAGCGAAATTGATTTAAACCCGAAACAGATTTAAATAACAATTAAAACGTACTCGATATTTATTTTAATTCCAATTCTGTACAAGTAAATTAACAAATGGCAAAATAAAGAGTAAATTTCGATCTTAAACGACTTAAAGGTGCTTTTACTTTTACGTACATTTATTAATAAATTTAACAAATCGAATATAAACTCATATACCCAAATACGAACACAACAAAAATGTAAAGAATAAAGTCACTACTATCACAGATATAGCTATCCAAGTGGGTATCGACGACCGATAAGGCAAACTGTGTATACACAATTGGTTATCCACCGAAATCGAGACAACGGCTGCGTCGGACACGCTGGTTATCGTGTGTTGATCCGATACAACAGGAAGGAACTCCAAACCGGTTACAAACATGGAATGTGCGGCGGGGATGTGAAGAACTTTCTGTATTAAAACAAATTAAATAAATGGTTTTTGTTTAATGGGGAACTACCGGGCGAATGCGGTAAAAAGAGGCGGTAATTAAATTTTTTTTGCATCACTTATATATTGTAGAAAAGCTGGAAGTTAATGGGTTAGACCAATGTTCCCAAACTTTACTTAAATAATCGGAATTTTTCTGCGAGGCACAGCTTGGGAATAACTAGTATAACTACCACTAGTCCTATAACTTATCTTTAGTACTAATACTAGATATAGAACTAGAAACATTAAGGTTTCGTTGTAGGTATCTTAAAACTGTTAAACCCTAATATTTCTAATTCTAAGTATTGTGTTAGTTCTAAAGATGGGTTGGGTTGGATTTCGTCTTAATATAAAATGTCTATTAATTATACAATCTATTAATATATCTATCAATTATCAGTAGTAGAGCTAGTAGTGGAGTCGTGGGTGATCTGGGTGTGCAAGCACACATACAAAATTGAAATATGGAGTAGAGCCTACACATATCCGCCTAACACGTAGGTTATCTAGGTGCTCAAGCAGCCATACGAAATTGACTTGAAATGCTTCCAAAAAACTCGATATTGCTTTTTGAAGACTTGATATTGGTTTTAAAAGACTTGAAATGCTTTGAGAAGACTGAACATGCTTGAAGAAAGCTTGGAATGTTTCCAAAAGACTTCATACTGCCCCTGGAAGATTTGATTCTGCTTCTAAAAACTTGATATTGCTTCAACAAGTCTTGATACTGCGCCCAAAAAACTTGATATTGTTTCCAGAAGACTCGAGACTGATGCTGGAAGACTTGAAATGTTTCCAAAAGACTTCATACTGCCCCTGGAAGATTTGATACTGCTTCTAATAATTTGATATTGCTTCCACAAGTCTTGATACTGCGCCCAAAAAACTTGACATTGTTTCCAGAAGACTCGACACTGCTGCTGGAAACCTTGAAATGTTTCCAAAAAAAATTCGATACTGCTTCTGGAAGACTTGATATTGGTTTTAAAGACTTGAAATGCTTTGAGAAAACTTAACATGCTTGAAGAAAGCTTGGAATGTTTCCAGACGACTTCATACTGCTTCTGGAAGATTTGATATTGCGCCCAAAAAACTTGATATTGTTTCCAGAAAATTCGACACTGATGCTGGAAGACTTGAAATGCTTCCAAAAAACTCGATATTGCTTTTTGAAGACTTGATATTGGTTTTAAAAGACTTGAAATGCTTTGAGAAGACTGAACATGCTTGAAGAAAGCTTGGAATGTTTCCAGACGACTTCATACTGCTTCTGGAAGATTTGATACTGCGCCCAAAAAACTTGATATTGTTTCCAGAAAATTCGACACTGATGCTGGAAGACTTGAAATGCTTCCAAAAAACTCGATACTGCTTCTTGAAGACTTGATATTGGTTTTAAAAGACTTGAAACGCTTTGAGAAGACTTAACATGCTTGAAGAAAGCTTGGAATGTTTCCAGACGACTTCATACTGCTTCTGGAAGATTTGATACTGCGCCCAAAAAACTTGATATTGTTTCCAGAAAATTCGACACTGATGCTGGAGGACTTTAAATGCTTCCAAAAAACTCGATACTGCTTCTTGAAGACTTGATATTGATTTTAAAAGACTTGAAACGCTTTGAGAAGACTTAACATGCATGAAGAAAGCTTGGAATGTTTCCAGACGACTTCATACTGCTTCTGAAAGATTTGATACTGCGCCCAAAAAACTTGATATTGTTTCTAGAAAATTTGACACTGATGCTGGAAGACTTGAAATGCTTCCAAAAAACTCGATACTGCTTCTTGAAGACTTGATATTGATTTTAAAAGACTTGAAACGCTTTGAGAAGACTTAACATGCTTGAAGAAAGCTTGGAATGTTTCCAGACAACTTCATACTGCTTCTGGAAGATTTGATACTGCGCCCAAAAAACTTGATAGTGTTTCCAGAAAATTCGACAATGATGCTGGAAGACTTGAAATGTTTCCAAAAAACTCGATACTGCTTTTTGAAGATTTGATATTGGTTTTAAAAGACTTGAAACGCTTTGAGAAGACTTAACATGCATGAAGAAAGCTTGGAATGTTTCCAGACGACTTCATACTGCTTCTGAAAGATTTGATACTGCGCCCAAAAAACTTGATATTGTTTCTAGAAAATTTGACACTGATGCTGGAAGACTTGAAATGCTTCCAAAAAACTCGATACTGCTTCTTGAAGACTTGATATTGATTTTAAAAGACTTGAAACGCTTTGAGAAGACTTAACATGCTTGAAGAAAGCTTGGAATGTTTCCAGACAACTTCATACTGCTTCTGGAAGATTTGATACTGCGCCCAAAAAACTTGATAGTGTTTCCAGAAAATTCGACAATGATGCTGGAAGACTTGAAATGTTTCCAAAAAACTCGATACTGCTTTTTGAAGATTTGATATTGGTTTTAAAAGACTTGAAACGCTTTGAGAAGACTTAACATGCTTGAAGAAAGCTTGCAATGTTTCCAGACGACTTCATACTGCTTCTGAAAGATTTGATACTGCTTCTAAAATCTTGATATTGCTTTCACAAGTCTTGATACTGCGCCCAAAAAACTTGATATTATTTCCAGAAAATTCGACACTGATGCTGGAAGATTTGAAATGCTTATAAAAAACTTGATATTGATTTTAAAAGACTCGAAACTCTTTGAGAAGACTTAACATGCTTGAGGAAAGCTTAAAATGTTTCCAAAAGACTTCGTACTGCCCCTGGAAGGTTTGATACTGCTTCTAAAAACTTGATATTGCTTCCACAAGTGTCTTGATACTGCGCCCAACAAACTTGATATTGTTTCCAGAAGATTCGACACTGCTGCTGGAAGATTTGAAATGCTTCCAAAAGACTCGATACTGCATCTTGAAGAATTGATATTGGTTTTATAAGACTTGAAATGCTTTGAGAAGACTTAACAAGCTTGAGGAAAGCTTGAAATGTTTCCAGAAGACTTCATACTGCCCCTGGAAGACTGCCCCACAAGTCTTGATACTGCTTCCAGAAGACTTGAAATGCTTTAAGAAGATTTAAACTACTTCCAGAACACTCCATACTGGCTTTAAAAGACTTAAAATGCTTTCAAAAAACTTAAAATGCTTTGAGGAGGCTTAAACTGATTCTAGAAAACTTATATTGCCCGCAAAACTTGATACTACTTCTAGACACTTGATACTGTCCGAAAGACTTGCAAGGAGGCATCGCAGTTAACTCTTCACCAATTTTGATGAATTTCTTTGTGGTGAATCTATATTGAATATGTATCACTTTTACCAGAGCTTTTGATCCAATGCCCCCTCTAAGGGACGTAATTTATTTTTTAAGTTTCAACACGTTTAAAGTTTATTTTATATGTCGCAAGGAAAAATCGATTTTGAATGACTGCGTATGCGTGGTGGATGATCGCCGAGCTTCGGTCCCGAAGTCCTACGATCGAGACTCGAAATCTACTTATTTTTTATTTTATTTACTATTTTTCGAAGTATTTTTTTCAACTTATTACTTTTTTGTAGTCTATTCATTTTTGTAAATCAATAATAAAATTCAAAATTGTAGCTTATATAAATAATATATAAATATACACAAAATAAATAATACACAAAAATAATGTGATCGTAAGATTGCACAAACGTATAATTTTCTTGATCTATTTCATCTCTGGCACTGGTTGATGGCTGGTTTTCCATAGTGATTGATACCGTGTTTAATAATATTCGAAATGTTTGCAAACGGTGCTATACAACACCTAACAAACCATTTTTAAAATAAAAGTTTCGAAAATAAATATAATATTAAAATGTGTTTCCTTCATATACGAATTCCTTACAAAAAAACTAAAAGTACGACTTTTCATCCTTTATTTCGGAAAAAATAAATGATTATTTATATAAACTGCAATTTTGAATTTTATTATTGATTTACAAAAATGAATATTAAATATATTGTTTTTATCCATTATCACTAATATGTTATATAAATATAAAATATTATCTTGTACTAAGTGATATATAAATTTATTTACGTCTTGACCGGTTTCGGTAATTATATTACCATCTTCAGAAGAACATCTACATTAAAGAGGTTTACATATTAAAATAAATAATTTTATATCTACTTTAAAACTTACGTCAATTAACAATTTAAAAAGTTAAAACAATCACTATACATTCTTAAGCGCACACAAACATACATTTCTTAAAATACAACAACACAATGGTATCACGAGGACAAATAAAACTCGTTTTCTAAAGAATATAGAAATGGAAAGTGGTTTTTAAAGATTTTTATAAGGATTTTTTAAATTATTATATAATGGAGGGGTAATATGGTTTATTTGTTCATTTAGTGCTATTTTATCCGGATTTTGTTTTTTAAATTTAGTTATTTCATACATTTCGAGTATTTTTAGTAAATAGCCTTTATTTTTCTTGTGTAATATTTTTGTATTTTTCTCTATATTAAATTCGTGGTTGTTAAAAAGTAAATGTTTTCCAAATGCCGAATTTTCTTTCGTTAAATGTTCTTTGATCCTTGTTTTGAAATTACGTCCGGTCTCTCCGATGTATGTAGCTTGACAACTATTGCATTCTATTTGGTATACACCGCTTTCTTGTAAGATATCAAATTTGTCTTTACTATTATCTAGAATATTTTGAATAGTGTGAGTAGTTTTAAACGTTAGATTTATGTTATATTTTTTGAAAAGTTTTTTCAATTTGTGTGATATCGTACCTGGATAACTTATTGTTTTAAATTTATCTAACTTGCTATTATCGATAGTCTTTTCTAAGGATGAGATTTGTTTTGAATTTATTTTATTATGTTTTTTGTCTATTAATTTTTGCACTGTATTTTCGGGAAAATAATTATCTTTTGCTATTGTTTGTATTATTGATATTTCCTTTTCAAAATTATTTTGGCTTAGTTCTGAATTAAAAGCTCGGTGTATGTATGATCTTAATGCTGCTAACTTTTGAGTATAATCGTGGTATGAATCATACGGAATGATTTTGTTGTGCTGTGTCGGTTTCCGGTATATGTCGAATTCAATCCTATTTTCTTTTCTGATTAGAGTAAAATCTAAAAAGTTTAGCTTGTTGTCTTTTTCCATTTCCAACGTAAATTTTATGTTTTTATGGAGGTTATTTACGTATTTATGTAAGTCATTAATCATTTTTATATCATTCGTCTTAGTTACAACTAAAATATCATCAACATAACGTAACCATGTGATAATATTCTCATGATGTGGGTTTATTGAAACTTTTCAAAATATAACATAAATCTAACGTTTAAAACTACTCACACTATTCAAAATATTCTAGATAATAGTAAAGACAAATTTGATATCTTACAAGAAAGCGGTGTATACCAAATAGAATGCAATAGTTGTCAAGCTACATATATCGGAGAGACCGGACGTAATTTCAAAACAAGGATCAAAGAACATTTAACGAAAGAAAATTCGGCATTTGGAAAACATTTACTTTTTAACAACCACGAATTTAATATAGAGAAAAATACAAAAATATTACACAAGAAAAATAAAGGCTATTTACTAGAAATACTCGAAATGTATGAAATAACTAAATTTAAAAAACAAAATCCGGATAAAATAGCACTAAATGAACAAATAAACCATATTACCCCTCCATTATATAATAATTTAAAAAATCCTTATAAAAATCTTTAAAAACCACTTTCCATTTCTATATTCTTTAGAAAACGAGTTTTATTTGTCCTCGTGATACCATTGTGTTGTTGTATTTTAAGAAATGTATGTTTGTGTGCGCTTAAGAATGTATAGTGATTGTTTTAACTTTTTAAATTGTTAATTGACGTAAGTTTTAAAGTAGATATAAAATTATTTATTTTAATATGTAAACCTCTTTAATGTAGATGTTCTTCTGAAGATGGTAATATAATTACCGAAACCGATCAAGACGTAAATAAATTTATATATCACTTAGTACAAGATAATATTTTATATTTATAAAATGAATATAGACCATAAAAAAATAGTAAGTTGAAAAAAATAAGTCGATTTCGAGTCTCGATCCTAGGACTTCGGAACCAAAGCTCGGCGATCACCCACCGCGCTATACGCAGTCGTTAAAAATCGATTTTTCCTTGCGACATATAAAATGAACTTTAAACGTGTCGAAAATAATATTCGAAACATTTCGAATATTATTAAACACGGTATCAATCACTATGGAAAACCAGCCATCAACCAGTGCCAGAGATGAAATAGATCAAGAAAATTATACGTTTGTGCAATCTTACGATCACATTATTTTTGTGTATATTTATATATTATTTATATAAGCTACAATTTTGAATTTTATTATTGATTTACAAAAATGAATATAGACTACAAAAAAGTAATAAGTTGAAAAAAATACTTCGAAAAATAGTAAATAAAATAAAAAATAAGTCGATTTCGAGTCTCGATTGTAGGACTTCGGGACCGAAGCTCGGCGATCATCCACCACGCATACGCAGTCATTGAAAATCGATTTTTCCTTGCGACATATAAAATGAACTTTAAACGTGTTGAAACTTAAAAAATAAATTACGTCCTTTAGAAGAGGCATTGGATCAAACGCTCTGGTAAAAGTGATACAAATTCAATATAGATTCACCATAAAAAAAATCATCAAAATTGGTGAAGAGTCAACTGCGATGTCTCCTTGTTAGTACTGGTTCTATACACTTGATATTGCTTTTACAAGACTATACTGTCTGATACTACTTCTAGATACTTGATATTGCTACCAGAAGACTTCAATTGCTTCCAAAAGACTAGATGTTGCGTCCACAAGTCATGATACTACTTCCAGAAGACTTAACATATCTTGTGTTAATTCTCCATAATCTGCCCCACCCTGTAGTTACAATTTGTAAAACTCGAGTAATAACGTAATTTTTCAAAGGCAAATTGGTCTAAATAATTTGACAATGTTTTGAAGACTTTCTTTGATAAAATTTGACAAAGCTTATTTTTTTATTAGATATATTGATAGAAATTATATATTTAAGAATAAGCTACAACTGCTGAAGAGTGAAACATGAAATTATTTCGGTTCTTGAGTAATATATGAAAAACTATGCAAACAAACAGCAAAATGAGGTCATAATTTAACCCTAACTAGAAATTTCTCACTGTTATTAATCAAATAAAATTGGTCTTACAAAGTTGTAATTAAAACAACAATTTTTAAGAAAAACAATTTTGAACAAAATTTGTTAATAAAATTTCTGTAATTTTAAACATCACAGTCAACTATATAGATAATGCTTAACGAATAACAATTGCATCATTTTCAAGATGCCCAACGTTTACTACCGCAAGAATATGTAACTATAAATTACTCAAAAACTGATGCTTTAATCAAATATTTGTAAGAGAATTGAGAAATAATTGATGTCACTTTATTCAAAAATTATGCCCATTTGACAAAATTAGCAGTGGCATAGAGAATATTAAAAAAATGATTTTTAATTGCAGATAATGCTTAAGTTTAAAGAAACTTTGACCCCCATATCTCGTAACAGAGGCATTTGCGAACCCATGTATATTAAGACTATCTTAATTTTTCATGTATTATCTGCCCTAGAAATCCATCAACGACTTTTTGATTCACCTTTCATATCTATAGTATTAGAAAGTACTCATATATAAATGCAATAAAATTTAGATCTGAATTCGCGAATTTTCAACATAAAAAGGATTTAAGCAAAAACCATTTTATGAGATAGACATCATTCAAGGTGCGAATTGGCAGATATTGCCATTCAGATATTGCACAAGAAAAAATGATTAAAAGAATATTGCTTTATAATGATCCTACTGTGATCATGATCCTGAGAGTAGAGTCATATCAAGAAATTGAAAGAAAATATTTGGCGCCAAACAGTTGTCTACTACAATCAACTGAAAATTAATAATTAATAATTAACGGAACTATGTATTCTTTGTTATTTTGTTGCTAAAACACAATAAATTCTGACACCACTTAGTGCCAGTTTATCCACCTTTGGTTAAATTTAACTACTGGACATTTTCCATGGTTACTGTAATTTCAGTGGCCATGATTTTCTGTTTAACCAGTAACCATGGTAAATATCCAATAGTTAAATTTAACCAAAGGTGAATAAACCAGCCTTAAGGCTTGTTACTACCATCTTATAGTTAAACTATCTAAGAGATTGTTACCATGGTTATGGCTATTTTACGCGCCATGATTGGCTAGTAGATGGGTTTATCTATAAGATAACTTTAACTAAAAGATGGTAATAATGGGCCTAATATTCTCAACCAAATCTAACATAATTTAGATTAGATCAAGTTATGATTAAACGTTATATGTTATCTAGGGTTAATTATTTTATTTGTATGAGTTTTTGTATAAATAACTCTTTTTATTGCCTTTTATTAAAGAAAGACCTTGCGTTTTTTTATCAAACTTGGTTACTTTTTTAATGGTCTTTATCATACCCTTTTTAAATACCTATCTTTGGTAAATATCACCTCTTTATACCACATTCACCTTAATTTCCCCCTTAATTAGTAATCAATTATTACCTGTAAGCTAAATGCAATGTATAACAAGACCGATCCACTAAACATCGTTCCAACGGCTACAAATCGACCATCATCTCTCACTGCCAAAGCTGCTAAACTCTCATCGATAGGGGCAAACTTATTTAATGAGTTTTCATGGGGGAACCAACGTTGTAAATAAGATTTTTGTTTTTTTGGTTGACCAGTGGGGTTTGCTAATGTATATAGGGCACTTTTTCCTTTGTCTTCTTCAATTGGGCCAAACCTATTTATAAAAATTAAATTGATTTAATCAACTATTTGATTTAATTTTCTTCATTTTGTCATTACCGTGATCTCTTAAACAAATATTTTGATCCATTTGGCTGAGTCCATTTAAGTTCTGTAACTTGTTTCTTCTTAATATAATCCCAAACGACCCCAAGACCATCTTTAGCAATTGTTACAATATAATTATCATGCAAACTAAAATCAATATCATCAATTTCTTTTGTGTGGACTTTTAATTCGCCATATTTTTCCAAGCTTGGGAACTTCCATAATCGAATGATCCCATCTGTACCGCCCGTAGCCATGATTTTCCCATTTTTTGAAATTCTAACAACCCTTTGGACCGGTTCATCTTTATTATAATCAGTTTGTATACTATCGGCTACCTTAAAAGCGAAAGTTAACTTTTTATTTATCCCATTAGGAACCTCCCCCTTTTTTATCGCCTTTTCTTTCCTATTTCTTAATGTTGTATCATCACCAATAGTCTCAACTATTTCTTCTCCACTCTTTAATTCACTTTTAACCCGATACAACTGACAATGACTTTCTTGTCCGGCTACTAAATACGAATGACGACTGTCACTGTACGTAGCACAATTCATCACGACGCAAGGCCCCGTTTCATGACGAATCACTTCTTCCGCGACAAATTTTTCACCGTTATGTGATAATTCAAATACTTCCTTAAATCAAACAAATTAAGTAAGATAAAGCTTTTTAAGAAAGAGAATCTTACAAAGCCGTTTGCAACCCCCGTTTTCGAGGAGCCACCCCCTCCTCCAACCAAAACGTGTCGACTCGTCAGCATTTGTACCGTGTACAATGGAAAATTAACCCTTGCGAGTAAACCATCCTTTTTTTGGGTCATAATTTAACTTTGATGCTATTTTAGAGCTTTAATTATTGAAAAGTACACGTACATCGAATCTGTTAAATAAATTACTAAGATGTTACCAACGTAAGATGAATTAATAATCCTAGTTGTTATGACAAATCAAAATTTAAAAATCTACAATTAATAAGCTGATTTAAAGTATAAATTTATTTAATTTAAGTGTAATAAAGTTTGTTTGTAAAACTGAAGTGAAATGGTTTATTAAATAATGTTTAAAATAAATAATATTTTAATCCTAATTCTAATAGTAGTGAAAGTTGTTCGTAGAGGGCGCTAAATGAAAAGATCAAAATTGGAAAATTTGGGATTAAGAAGTTGATTTAAAAGATAACTTACTTCAAATTCAGTTTAATAACGTTTTTATATAAAATTAAACTTAAATCGTTTATTAAATAATATTTTTATGATAATTCTAATAGTACCAAAAATTGTTTGTAGAGGGCAATCACGGTCTGGGGAAAATTTCCTGTCAAAAAGTCTTCAAGAATACCGCTATCAGATATCCACACGTGAGTACAAAATATTTATTTCATTATAAATGTATAGCTTTATATTTCAATCACTAAAATCCCCGAATTTCTAACGTATCACTCAAACCTTCCTTTAAACAATTTCCCCTTTTACTTCAACCCAATTTAAATCATTTTACGGTTGATTGATAATTAATAGTTAATGTCACTAAATTCAACGAACTTTACCATGCTGTTACGTTGCGGAATTTCACGGTTACTCAATATATTTTACTTTCAACAGTTATCAATATGCCGTCTGACGCAAAAAAACGCGAACAACAACGTAAAAAGGATGCAGCTAAAGCACGACAAGGAAAAAAAAATCCGAATGCCCCAAAGGACGATGAGGTAAAAAGCAATGGAACGATGGCTAATGGAACACCTTTGAGTCCTGAAGAAGCTCTCTGTGCAAAGCTGGAAGCAGACGCTCGTTTAAACGCGGAAGCTAGAGCTTGCACCGGTTCACTGGCAGTCCATCCTAAGTCGAGAGACATAAAGATTGAAAATTTCTCGATTACTTTTCATGGATCCGAAATGTTGCAAGATGCGTTGTTGGAGTTAAATTGCGGGCGAAGATATGGGTTATTGGGGGCTAACGGATGCGGAAAATCAACGATTTTGGCAGTATTAGGTAATAGAGAAGTTCCAATTCCAGATCACATAGATATCTTCCATCTCACTCGCGAGATGCCCGCTTCCGATAAGTCCGCGTTACAATGTGTCATGGAAGTCGATGAGGAGAGAGTTCGTTTAGAGAAATTAGCCGAGGAGCTTGTTTCGTGTGAAGACGACGAGTCCCAAGAGCAATTATTGGATGTGTATGAACGTTTAGATGAAATTTCTGCGGATACCGCCGAAGCTCGCGCCGCTAATATTTTGCACGGGTTAGGTTTCACCAAGGAAATGCAAAATAAGAAGACAAAGGACTTCAGTGGAGGTTGGCGCATGAGAATCGCTTTGGCGAGAGCTTTGTATGTCAAACCACATTTATTGCTCCTTGATGAACCAACGAATCATTTAGATTTGGATGCGTGTGTATGGTTGGAAGAAGAATTAAAACAGTTAATAAAATAAAATGTTTAGGCGTCCATTCTGGTTAGTTTGATCAAATATTAGGCAAAGTTTATGATTTTCTTATGGGTACAGTAATTCAATAATTCTTAAATGAAATGAATTGAATTCAATTAATTGAAGTCATTTTTTTAAAGTTAAAATAATTTTGCTATCTTTCACTTTTTGATTCTTCTCTTTGATAAGTTTTGATTGAAACATCATATATCATCTTAAAGAAGGCATTTTTACCTTCAATTTGATCCATGAATCATCTCATTATTCAAATATCTCCATTATTTTAGTTATAGCTATATTTTTTAATTTCCCCATTTTTACTATTTTGTTGTTATTAAGGAATGAAACTTTTAAATTTCTATCTCAATTCTTGAATAACACAGTGGTTATCATACATCATTTGAAAAAAAATCTTCATCTTCATTTTAAAGCATGATTCATTCCTGGATTTCCATTATTTTAACAGTGTCCATTATCTTCAATATTTCGATTTTTATTTTGATGTTATCGAAGTTGGAATGTAATGTTAGAGATTTGAACTTCTATCTCAATAATTTTTGAACAATACAGCGATCATCATATATCATTTTAAGGAAGATATATGATGATATAAGCTAAGGCGATATTTTTAAGTTTAATTGATTCGCCTTATATCTTATGCATTTTAATTGTTATCTCAATAATTTGCTGTTGAAACGTCAGTTATAATTATATCGCCTTAAAGACGACGTTTTAGTCTTCAATTTGATCTATAAATTATTCCAATATCTTCATTATTTTAGTCATAGCCATATTTTTTAATTTCCCCATTTTTATTATTTTAATGTAATTAAGGAATGAAATCTTACACTTTTAAATTTCTCTCTCAATTCTTGAATAATGCAGCAGTTATCATACATCATTAGAAAACAAAAACATCTTCATCTTCAATTTAAAGCATGTTTCATTCCTACGTCTCCATTATTTTTATTATATTTTTAATGGAGACGTAGGAATGAAACATTAAAAAACAGTGTCCATTATCTTTAATATTTCGATTTTTATTTTGATATTATCTGGGTTGAAACGTAATCTTAGAGATTTATACTTCTATCTCAATAATTTTTGAACAAAACGATGATCATCATATATCATTTTAAAGAAGACATCTTCAATATAAGCTAAGGCGATATTTTTAAGTTTGATTGATTCGCCTTAAATCTTATGCATTTTAATTGTTATCTCAATAATTTGTTGTTGAAACGTCAGTTATAATTATATCGCCTTAAAGAAGACATTTTAGTCTTCAATTTGATCTATAAATTATTCCAATATCTCCATTATTTTAGTCATAGCCATATTTTTTAATTTCCTCATTTTTATTATTTTAATGTTAATAAGGAATGAAATCTTACACTTTTAAATTTCTATCTCAATTCTTGAATAACACAGCAGTTATCATACAGTTATCATTTGAAAAAAAAAACATCTTCATCTTCAATTTAAAGCATGTTTCATTCCTACATCTCCATTAATTTAACAGTGTCCATTATCTTTAATATTTCGATTTTTATTTTGATGTTATCGGGGTTGAAATGTAATCTTAGAAATTTATACTTCTATCTCAATAATTTTTGAACAAAACAGTGATCATCATATATCATTTTAAAGAAGACATCTTCATTATAAGCTAAGGCGATATTTTTAAGTTTAATTGATTCACCTGATATGTTATGCATTTTAATTGTAATCTCAATAATTTGTTGTTGAAACGTCAATTATAATTATATCGCCTTAAAGAAGACATTTTAGTCTTCAATTCGATCTATGAAATATACCAATATCTCCATTATTTTAGTCATAGACATATTTTTCAATTTCCCCATTTTTATTATTTTAATGTTATTTAGGAATGAAATCGTACACTTTTAAATTTCTATCTCAATTCTTGAATAACACACCGGTTATCATACATCACTTGAAAAAAAAATCTTCATCTTCAATTTAAAGCATGATTCATTCTTAGATCTCCATTATTTTAACTATGTTCATTATCTTTAATATTTCGATTTTTATTTTGATGTTATCGGGCTTGAAACGCAATCTTAGAGATTTGAACTTCTACCTCAATAATTTTTGAACAAAACGATGATCATCACATATCATTTTAAAGAAGACATCTTCAATATAAGCGAAGGTGATATTTTTAAGTTTAATTGATTCGCCTTATATCTTATGCATTTTAATTCTTATCTCAATAATTTGCTGTTGAAACGTCAGTTATAATTATATCGCCTTAAAGACGACATTTTAGTCTTCAATTTGATCTATAAATTATTCCAATATCTTCATTATTTTAGTCATAGCCATATTTTTTAATTTCCCTATTTTTATTAATTTAATGTTATTAAGGAATGAAATCTTACACTTTTAAATTTCTATCTCAATTCTTGAATAACACAGCGGTTATCATACATCACTTGAAAAAAAAATCTTCATCTTCAATTTAAAGCATGATTCATTCTTAGATCTCCATTATTTTAACTGTGTTCATTATCTTTAATATTTCGATTTTTATTTTGATGTTATCGGGCTTGAAACGTAATCTTAGAGATTTGAGCTTCTATCTCAATAATTTTTGAACAAAACGATGATCATCACATATCAATTTAAAGAAGACATCTTCAATATAACCTAAGGCGATATTTTTAAGTTTAATTGATTCGCTTTATATCTTATGCATTTTAATTGTTATCTCAATAATTTATTGTTGAAACGTCAGTTATAATTATATCGCCTTAAAGAAGACATTTTAGTCTTCAATTTGATACATAGATAATTCTAATATCTCCATTATTTTAGTCATAGCCATATTTTTTAATTTCCCCATTCTTATTATTTTAATGTTATTAAGGAATGAAATCTTACACTTTTAAATTTCTATCTCAATTCTTGAATAACACAGCAGTTATCATACATCATTTGAATAAAAAACATCTTCATCTTCAATTTAAAGCATGTTTCATTCCTACATCTTCATTATTTTAACAGTGTCCATTATCTTTAATGTTTCGATTTTTATTTTGATGTTATCGAGGTTGAAACGTAATCTTAGAGATTTATACTTGTATCTCAATAATTTTTGAACAAAACGATGATCATCATATATCATTTTAAAAAAGACATCTTCAATATAAGCTAAGGTGATATTTTTAAGTTTAATTGATTCGCCTTATATCTTATGCATTTTAATTCTTATCTCAATAATTTGCTGTTGAAACGTCAGTTATAATTATATCGCCTTAAAGACGACATTTAAGTCCTCAATTTGATCTATAAATTATTCCAATATCTTCATTATTTTAGTCATGGCCATATTTTTTAATTTCCCCATTTTTATTATTTTTTTGTTATTAAGGAATGAAATCTTACACTTTTAAATTTCTATCTCAACTCTTGAATAACACAGCGGTTATCATACATCATTTGAAAAGACAACGTCATCTTCAGTTTAAAGCATGATTCATTCCTACATCTCCATTATTTTAACAATGTCCATTATCTTAAATATTCCGATTTTTATTTTGATGTTATCGAGATTGGAACGTAATCTTAGAGATTTGAACTTCTATCTCAATAATTTTTGAACAAAATACGGATCATTATATATCATATTAAAGAAGACATCTTCAATATAAGCTAATGCGATATTTTTAAGTTTAATTGAGTCGCCTTATATCTTATGCATTTTAACTGTTAGGTCAATAATTTTTTTTTAAAACGTTATATTCACCATGGATTGTTATATTGTTCGTCACTCTACATATTTAATGCGCTCTCTATCAGGATTAGGAACAAATAAGTCTGTATATGGGTCGACAGTGATTCACAGATGATTGATCATCTATGGTTTTCAACAATTAGATTATAGCTTAATAATCATTCGGAATTTTGCCACATTCACGCCAAAAATATTCCACAAAAAAAAATTTGTCTATTTTTTTGATCTAACCAACCAGAATGAACCCTTAATTTAAAAAAATAATTTAACTAAATGAATTTTATTTTTAGTTATAAGAGAATTTTAGTAATAATATCTCACTCTCAAGATTTCTTAAACGGAGTGTGCACAAACATCGTTCACGTGAACAAGAAACGATTGAAGTATTACACGGGAAATTACGACGCTTTCGTTCGTACGAGATTAGAGCTTTTGGAAAATCAAATGAAGCAGTACAATTGGGAACAGGACCAAATTAATCACATGAAAGTAATAAATTATAAATTATTGGTGATTTTAAGTTATTTTTTTGATTATTTTTAGAATTATATCGCTCGATTCGGGCACGGTTCCGCAAAGTTGGCTCGACAGGCTCAATCGAAAGAAAAAACTTTAGCGAAAATGGTCGCCGGGGGTTTGACTGAAAAGGTTATAACCGATAAAACGGTTACCTTTTATTTCCCCAGCTGTGGTAAAGTCCCTCCTCCTGTTATTATGGTGCAAAACGTTAGTTTTCGATATGGTGATACTGGTCCATTAATCTATAAAAATGTCGAATTTGGTATTGATTTGGATACAAGGATTGCTTTGGTTGGACCAAATGGTGCTGGAAAAAGTACTTTATTAAAACTATTATATGGTGATGTAAGTAATTAATTATATAGAGAGGGTGTAATATGAGAAATTTTGAGGGTTATTATAAGTTATCTTGGAAAGTAAGAAATAAGAAAAAAGGTGGTGTGTTTAAACCTGTCCCTTTTTCTGCTTTTAAGCTATAACTAAAAAATCAAATTTTAACTCTTTCATTGTTGAATTAGTTCAAATCACTTACTGTTAGCCCTGAATTCTTCAGAAAAAGAGTGCAGCAATTCAAAATGCTAAAAAGATGGATATAATAGAGAGTCTTTAATGAATCATAATAGTGGCGGCAAAATAAAAAAAACCTTTCGCTAGTTTAGTATCAAACATTACAGTCAATATCCCTTATAAAAATAACCCTACTTAACAACTTTCCTCCAATAATGTAGTCAAAGTGTAATAACAAAATAGCTCTTTTACAAAAACAAATGTAAAGTATATGCTATAATAATTAACGCATATGAAGTTTGTCAAACAATATTGAACAAGTTCACGTAGATCTCCGTGAAGACAAAACAAGAACAATTAGACACATGGCAGCAGATCTTTAGATTATCTCTATACATAAAGTTAAGCAATTCGCGTGTTTGAATCGCTTAAACATGTCGTTAATTTAAATATTGAAGAGCAACAGTCCAAGAATACTTCCCTAAGGGGCGCGTCCTGTCAACCACATAAGAAGCAAAACTTTATAATAATAATAATTTTTATTGGCGTTAGGACTAGACGGTTTACACAAGTCATAAAATACAATATTGCAAGAAAAATATACAGGGTGATCAACCTAAAATATGATGATTTAACGTAACTTGCCTTATACCAAGTTGCACTCATGAGAAGTTATAGGCCTTCAAAATTGAGTCTTAAATTTCGAAAAAAATTAATATCTCAGTAATGGATTAAGTTAGAAAAAACAAATTTGGTATACGTTATAAGTGTACCAAAGGCATTAATTGGTATTGGATCATTTAAAGGCAGCCATAGTTGTCAGAACGGGAGTGCTCGACATAAAGTCCTCAATTTAATAAAAGGCCTTTTCTATTAGGTAATTTTTGATCACCAATGAGAATTGGTTAAAAGGAAAATCACGAATTCTAGAGGGCATCACATTGAAAAATTTAATGCTGTGGTAATTGACTGAAAAACGAGATCTCAAACGACGTATATCATTTGGTTGAATATCAGCCTCGTTACGAGTTTTATAAGCATGTCTCTAGAAAAAACGTCTCTATATAACGAAATATAAGGGACTGGAATATAAAAATAATATTGTGTATCTACAGGGTGTTCCCGTGACTCGGGGCATAAAATTAACCACATATACTAGAGCAAAAATGATGACGATTCGCGAAAAAAATTATTATAAAAGTCTTTAAATGGCCAAGATATGGGCCATCAAAGTTCAGAAATTTTAACACATTTTTCTAAATATTTTCAAAACCATTTATGGTAGAGGGTTGAAATTTGGTACAGAGTAAACAAACATCATGCAAAATCATTGAACCAATTTTGACTTTGGCCGGATGACGGCAACCATGTTATACAGGTGTTCCTAAAATTTGTTTGCTCAGAACTTTTTTGTTTGTTCGTAACCCTACATTTTTTTTGTACTTTTTAATAGAAAATTTATTTTCGAAACTTTTTTCACTCTTTGAAAATTTTGATAACATTAACCGTTTGCGAGTTAAACGCGAAAATATTAAGCTTCGATTTCAATGGTAACACTAAACACAATAATTTTCGAAAAAGTTGGCCATGGCAATTAAAAAAAAAAACAAATTGAGCCGTCAACTTGCTTATGTAGTTTAAACATAAAGTTGTTTGTTAATGAAGTTTTTATTAATTTTGCGTGTTCAAAATGGACAATTACACATTTAGTGAACAAACTGACATGATTTTGACATTGGGAGAATGTCATGGAAACGCCGTAGCAGCCGCTAACCGTTATCGGGAGAAATTTCCGAACCGCAGAGCGCCCAATCGAAAAACATTTTTAAGAATTGAAACCCGTTTAAGGGAAAATGGGACGTTTAAGCCGAATTTTAGTAACAACGGTAAAGTCAGATCAGTCCGAACAACCGAACTAGAAGAAGATATTCTAGACTACGTACAAGAAAATCCTACAGCTAGTACTTTGGATATGACGAGGCATTTTTTAACGTCAAAAACAACTATCTGGCGTGTTCTTCACGAGCAACAGCTTTATCCATATCATAGTTATAAAGTTCAGGAAGTTCGACAGGCTGATTACCCACTACGACTGCAATATTGTCAAATAATGCAGCACAAAATCCAAATTGATGATCAATTTTTAGAAAAAATACTTTTTGCAGATGAATCGACATTTTCTAAAGATGGAATCATCAATTTGAGAAATTCACATAGTTGGGCGGACGAAAATCCAAGATTTAAGAAAGCTTGGAAATCGCAATGGAGGTTTTCTCTTAACGTTTGGGCTGGCATTGTGGGCGATGTCATTATAGGACCCGTTTTCTTGCCGTCAAGGCTGGATGGCCATACATACAGGGGACATTTAGAGCAATTAAATGATTTTTTAGATGACGTTCCTTTAAACACAAGACAAGAAATGTGGTATATGCATGATGGTGCTCCTGCGCATAGTACACATGCTGTCCAAGAATTTCTATGTGAACGGTTTCCGGAACGGTGGATTGGACGAGGAGTGGATGCACCGATAAGTTGGCCCCCCCGATCGCCGGATCTTACACCTCTAGATTTTTATTTATGGGGACGCATTAAATCGCTTGTGTACTGCGTTGAAATAACTTCAGTTGATCAACTGAGGTTACGAATTGTTGATTCATTTGATCAACTTCGAACTGAAATCAACGTCCTCAGCAGAGTGCGCTTTAATTTAAGACGGCGATATCAGGCGTGCATTGAAGCCGGCGGGAGTGTTTTTGAACATCTGCTTTAGTATTTTTTTTTGTTCTGTTTTATTTATTACCATTTGTTTATAATTTTATTGTTCTTGTTCATATTTTTGTTAGAATTTTTATTATGTTCTTGTTTGTTGTTACCGCGAAAATTAAATTTATTGTTTTGGAAATTACATTCTTTTATTCAATTAAAATAAATTAACACTGGATTTAACTAAATCTACACTGAGAAATTTATGCAAATAATGGTTATTAGATCAGTTCGTTTTTCAATTGTCATCGCCTTCTCAGATCTTGCGGAATATGTTTTATTTGTTACGATTGAAATCAAAGCTTAACAGTTTCGCGTATAACTCGAAAACAGTCAATGTTATCAAAATTTTCAAAGAGTGAAAAAAGTTTCGAAAATAAATTTTCTATTAAAAACTACAAAAATAAATGTAGGGTTACGAACAAACAAAAAAGTTCTGAGCAAACAAATTTTAGGAACACCCTGTATAACATGGTTGCCGTCATCCGGCCAAAGTCAAAATTGGTTCAATGATTTTGCATGATGTTTGTTTACTCTGTACCAAATTTCAACCCTCTACCATTAATGGTTTTGAAAATATTTAGAAAAATGTGTTAAAATTTCTGAACTTTGATGGCCCATATCTTGGCCATTTGAAGACTTTTATAATAATTTTTTTTCACGAATCATCATCATATTTGCTCTAGTATATGTGGTTAATTTTATGCCCCGAGTCACGGGAACACCCTGTATATAGCGAGGAAATTTAATTAAATAAATGAAGGTTATAAAAACTTCTTTCTCGCTAATTAATAATTTTATTATTTACTCAGTAACCGGTTTTCGACCATAATCAGGGCATCATCAGTTAGAATCTACAAAAAAGCAATAAAAAACCAAATAATCGAAATAATTTAAAATCTAAAATGTTCCCTATAAATAAAAAAATAAAAAAACTTATAGTCAAATATTAACATATTAAAAGATCGACGAACCATGACAAATTGACAAATATAACTTGCAAAGACCACCAAACAATTAAGAATATGCTAAAACAAATGTTTTACAAATATAAAAGAAAACTTACAAATCTTAACACTTAAAACAATCAAAAACAACTATTAGGTGAAATATTATAATATCGAAAGCAGCATGTGTCGAAAATCGAACAAAGAACTAGAAAGAAACAATATATATATATATATATATATATATATATACAGGGTGTTTCTGTAAGTCGTGGCATAATTTTAATCACAAATACTTGAGTTAAAATGATAACGATTTGTGTAAAAATTTTTGCTCTAAACCCATAAATGGCTAAGATATGGGCCTTCAAAGTTGAGAAATTTTTAAACTTTTTCTTAAATATCTTCAATATGGTTTGTCTTAGAAAGATAAAATTTCGCAGACAGTGCAATGTTATAATGAGAAATCGTTTAAGATCACTTTTGAACACATACAACCTCGGGATCATTGCTATACGGAGTGTCCACGAAGTTTATTTCATTAAAACTTTTTTTTATAACGTAAACTCTTAAATTTTACAACTGATTCCAAAAGCCTATTTCATTTTAAAACTATTTTAACTCTTAGACAATTGTGATTAGATGCATCCTTTTCGAGTTATTCGCAAAAGATTCAAGCTTGTTTTTTAGGGTTTTCATTAATCGTAGGCGCCTATGAAAACAAATCGTAAGTAAAGTAATTTGGCATTATTAGTAAATGCGAACAAAGTGAATTTATTAACAATAAAAATAACAAATTACAAAAACAACAACAAAAACGGCTCTTCAAACGTAAATACCAATAAAAAAATCAGTTAAGAAAACCGGGTAAAATAAAATAAAAACTTGAAAAACAACAACTAAAGTGGATAAAGTATAGTACATATTACAGTAAATGTTCGAAGTGTCCTCCGCCTGCTTCAATGCAGATTTCAAAGCGACGTCTTAAATTAATACGTAATCGAGGCAATGCGTTTTCTTGCCGTATTATTGTAAACGACTCCACAATTTTTTGGCGTAATTGTTCAACAGTATCAATATTCGAATTGTATACCAAATCTTTAACACGCCCCCATAAATAAAAGTCTAGGGGAGTTAGATCTGGCGATCGAGCCGGCCAAGTGATAGGGGCTTCTGGTCCTCGTCCAATCCAACTCCCGGGAAAGTGTTGATGTAACAACACCTTAACAGTATTTGTACAATGAGGAGGCGCTCCATCATGTAAATACCACATTTCAAGTCTTGTTTCATATGAAACATCGTCCAATAACTCTCCCAGATTTTCCAAGTGTTCCAAATAACTAACACCATTAAGTCTGGAGGGCAAAAAAACGGGTCCGATAATAAAATCTCCAACAATTCCAGCCCAAACGTTTACACTGAATTTCCATTGCGATTGACAAACACACGTAAAATGTGGATTTTCTTCAGCCCAATTATGAGCATTTCTCAAATTAATTGTTCCATGTTTTAAAAAGGTAAATTCATCTGTAAATAGTATTTTTTCTAAAAACGCACCATCAATTGTACATTTTTCCACCGTAGTACGGCAAAACTGTACTCGCAATGGATAATCAGTAATTTTTAATTCTTGAACTGTGGACAAGTGGTATGGATATAATTGCTGTTCGTGTAGGACACGCCAAACTGTAGTTCTAGATATTCTAAAATGTCGTTTTATATCAGCAGTACTATGATCTGCCACAAAATCCAAAATATCTTCTTCCAGTTCGGGTGTACGAACTGACCTCTGATTTCTATTATTTACATACTTCGGTCTTAAATTTCCTGTCTCGCGTAAACGTCTTTCGATATTAAGAAATGTTTTTCTGTCAGGTTGTCTGCGATTGGGAAATGTTTCTCAATATCGTCTTGCTGCTGCGTTAGCATTGCCTAAACATTCTCCCAAAATTAAAAGCATGTCAGTTTGCTCACTAAAACTGAAATTATTTGCCATTTTAAACAATAATTAACGACTAATGTATGTTGGGTAATAATTTGATAGATTGCTTTACTACTTTACTTACAATTTGTTTTCATACGCGCCTACAATTAATGAAAATCCTACAAAACAAGCTTGAATCTTTTTGCGAATAACGCTCGAATAAGGATGCATCTAATCAAAATTGTCTAAGAGTGAAAATAGTTTTAAAATGAAATAGGCTTTTATAATCAGTTGGAAAATTTAAGGTTTTACGACATAATAGAAAAGTTTTAATGAAATTTCCTTTGTGGACATCCTGTATAGCTTGATCCCGTGGTTGTATGTTTTCAAAGGTGGTCTTAAATGATTTTTCATGATAACATTGCACTGTTTGCCAAATTTTATCTTTCTAGGACAAACTATATTCAAAATATTTAAGAAAATGTTAAAAAATTTCTCAACTTTGAAGGCCCATATCTTAGCCATTTATGGGTTTAGACCAAAAATTTTTACACAAATCGTTATCATTTTAACTCAAGTATTTGTGATTAAAATTATGCCACGACTTACAGAAACACCCTGTATACGAACAAGGATAGGACGAGGATGTTAAAAGTGGATCAAGTTCTTAAGGTGGATCCTTTAAATTTTCATGTTTTATGTAAGTGAATAATGGTCTGTAAAATAATTGAACTTGTTCATTAATTAAAGTGACGGAAGGGTTTTTCTTATAGGAAGATATTTCTAGATATTCAAGCAGATCAAGTCTCATACCTTTGCCACATGAATGAATAAGTTTAACGTTGTCATAATCTATTTTGTGTCCTGTCTCTATGTGATGTTGGTATACATTAGAATTAGGTTTTTGTTTATGTTCCTTTATTCTAAAAGCGAGCTTTCTTCCCGTTTGACCGATATATATGGAGTCACAATTGTGACATTTAATCGAATAGACACCACTTTTGTCTAGTTTTTCAAATTTGCGATTATGGTTAGATAAGAGATTAAGTATTGTGTTCGTATTTGAAAAAGTCAAACATATATTATATTTGGAGAATATAGGTTTTATTTGGTCAAGACAATGGTTGAATGGTATGGATTTATAGATATTTGTGGAAGGTTCTTTCTTATACAGAGGATCAAGTTGACGCTTTTGTTGACGGATGATTCGAGATATCAAATGATCTGGAAAACCATTATCTGAAGCCAGTTGTAAAATGAATTTAAGTTCGTTGTTGAAATTGTATTCATTAAGCGGATATTTATAGATCCTATTTATAAGAAAACGAAAATAGGCCAATTTTTGGTTCAGTGGATGGGAGGAATCATATGGGATGGTTGTAGGAATTGAAGTAGGTTTACGATAAATATTAAAATTTGGAATGCCATCGTTATTAGTGATGGTGAGATCAAGAAAATTAAGGTTATTTTCTTTTTCAACTTTAATAGTAAATTTTAGTAGACTGTGGATGTTATTTATGTAATCATGAAAAAGGCTTAGGGAATGATGGTCACCGTTCCAGATACAAAATACATCGTCCACATATCGTATCCATTTGGTGATGTTTTTGGCAAAGGGATTGTTGATATTGTTAATGAAGTTCTCTTCAACATAATTTAGATATATATCAGCCAATAAACCAGAAAGCGGCATGCCCATAGGTAAACCCTTGCTTATCTTAAAAAATTCATCATCAAATGTGCAGTAATTCTGAGTGATGATATGTTTAAGTATCAAGTTAAGATGTTCTGAGGTTTTTTGATCTTTAAAATAATCATTGAAGATATCAAATACTAATTTTAAGGTTAAATCAGTAGGTATATTAGAATATAAATTGGTGATATCGAAAGATATCATAATTTTATCTTTAAGATTAACATCCTTTATTCCATTTGTGAAGTTCAATGAATTAGTCACGGTATATTGTGGAGTAAAATCAATTTCTTTGTAAATATTGAGCATAAGTTTTGACAATTTTATAGTAGGAGAATTAAGAAAAGAGGTAATGGGGCGTATAGGCATGTCTTCCTTATGGAGTTTTGGGAGAGAGTAGAGATGAGGAATGGAAGGATTCATAGGAACAAAATAACTAGACAGATAGATAGCATTGGAACATTTGGGAACAAATTTGATCAAAGTATCTCTACAAACTTTAATTATTTCTTTTGTTTTCTTAATTACATTATCCAAAGGATTCTTATTTAATTTTATATAATTATTTCCATTCATGAAATCATGTGTCTTTGAAATATATGAACATTTATCAGTGATAACAAGACCGGCATTTTTGTCCGCTTTGACACAAATTGCATTGCTGTCATTAATTTTAGTTTTAATAGATTTAAGTCTTCCAAAGATTTTTTGAATGGCAATTAATATTACGTTTCTCTAACTTTTTAATAAATGGTATCAAATCATTTTTAATTTCATTGCTTTGAGGGTGTTTGTGTATAGCAAGATCTAAATTAATGGTAAAATTACACAGATCAAATCTAGGGGACAAAGCATATTTATGACCTTTATTTAAAAAACTTATTTCATTTTCCGTAAAAAGAATATCGGTTAAATTAGTCACAAATTTGAGTTTTGTGGAATGAAGAGGGTTGTTTTGATTGATTTTCTTTTCTATAATTACATTTTTGCGTCTTACTGTGTTCATGTTCCCATTCCTTCTGTTACATGCAGCATTAGCGCGAAGATTAATGATTTTGTTTAATTTCTTGCGCTTATCTTCGTCTCTGATGACATGAGCTTGATTTCTTGATTTTGTGATGATTTCTTCTAGTTCTATGTAGTGATATGTATCTCTGAGAATTCGATGTAAAAATGCCAATTGCTCCATTAAATGGTTAAGGAATATAAAAAGACTTGAATGTTAGAATTGTCAATTCACTTACGACAGTCATCTCTGTAGGCAAGTCCCGCTATGATTCTTATTAAACATCTCTGTATTGCGAACAAGGATTTACAGGCAGAAGCATGACCCCAAACTAACAACCCATACGACAATTGGGACTGAAAAAAGGAAAAGTAGCAAGTCTTCAAAACTTCCAGCGAAACAATACCAGCTAGGCAACGAAGTAAATAACCTACCGAACTAAGGCGATTCGCAGGAAAATTACAAAGGGACTGCCAGGTAAGTTTCGGGTCAACAATTAACCCAAGGAACTTATTTGATAAACAAGCCTCATCAACAGCTCGCAAAGTAAAAATCATATTCACAGTCTTAGACCGATTCAAAACCAACTGATTGATTCGAAACCAATCCTCCGCTAAAGATATGAGTTGTGATTGTCGCAGCAATGCGGAATCTCCGTAGGTGCAACCGTCATCAATGACTCAATCATTGACTCTCGTTAAACAATTTGTTGTCTTCAAAATTATGAATAGCATGATTTTGAATATTTGCATAGCGTCACTTCGTAAGCTATTCATCGAATAGCGATTCGATGCGATCACGATAGACCACGTACATCGGATTCCGTAGTACAGAATATAGGATATTACATTATTGACAAATACCATACAAAGAGATGCTTATGAAATTGTAAAGTTTCTACTTATACTGGTAACAAATCCTAATTTTCGTATGGTTCTCCCTTCCAGGATTTCGATGTAAAGGTGTTATCTTAATTTGGCATCAAGTATAATGCCAAGATCCTTTACTGCCAGTAGAGCTTTACCATTAAAGTTGTACTTGAAATTAATAGGGTAACGTTTCCATGTGAACGTTATGACAAACTAACTATGACAAATGCTCAAAACAAGACAAAGTTTACTCATCCAGATGATTGAGGTCTTCCTGTAGCTTTAGCCAGTCAAGACAAGACTGCTTAAAGACGCAAAAAGCAGGAATTCAGAAAATTTAAAACAAGGAAAAATGTCGTTTATATAAATTAAAAATAATGTGGGCCCAAAATGATTTCCTTGAGGCACGCTAGATGAGATCGTTTGTAATTAGATAGAAAGTTGCCCATCTTAACTGCCTGTCTTCTGTCCAATAGATAAGACAATATCTAACATACAATGACAGGAATGTTAAAAGAGGACAGCTTTTTTATAAACAAATATAAGAAAAGGTGGGGTCGACAGTTCAACAGCAAACACTTTCAAAAAAGAAGATGGAATACCATCTGGACCAGGACTCAATAAACTTGTCAAGATGGGTCAAAACATTAAGGATTGCGCCAGCAGATAACTAATGTGAAACACACAGGCCACCGAAGACCATTGAACGGTCAATGGAACTAACTACGAAAACCGAGGCAAAATACTCTCCCAATATATAACAGATGTCAGGACCTGAGCTCACCATTGACCCGTCAGCGGAAAACATAGTAGATGACATGCAAACCCTACCTACTCTCCTCCTGAACCTAATAAAAGATTCCAGATTCCTTTGGGGATTTCCACAACTCCCGCCAGAACTGAGTTTCTTCGTAAAGAGAGCAAAATAGAGAAAACTGAGTAATCCCTGTCATGGATACTGGCCATTTTCATTTTTTCTGACAATATTACTTTTCCTTAATAACTCGAATGGATAAACATTTGTACCAACAAGGAAAACGTTAGCTAGTATGTGCTTAGGGACAGCTCTAATAATTACGTAGTTAACACGGTAATACAAAACCTCAACCATGTTTTTCATGCCCATCCCAGCAAAAAGGCTGCCAATCAATACTATTTAAGAAACACTTGATAGTTACGGAGTTTGCATTCTTGAAAAGAAAGCGAACATTCGGACCATTACTCAAATAAGTTAACATGCCTAATATTAAGAATTTAGAAAAACCATAGGAGCGAGAATTCTAATATTAACATTCGATACATAATTAACTTGATTGAAATTACAATATGAATAAATGTTAACAAAACCAATGTCGTGACGGTCGATATTTCCTATGGGAATGAGTCTTCAGATGTAGTCCCAGAGATGGTTGGCATATTCAAACCACCAACAATCACAGTAATAATATTCGGGAAGGCATTGCACATGGCAGACAAACTGGGCAATAATAGATTCAGCACTTCATCAGCAGAAAAAGGAAGATAAACACAACACAAGAGAAAGTTTAGTTGACCGTACTGAAGTTTCAGCCACAAGTCGTAAGTATCACTTTGCAGATATGGGAACGGTATGAGAGCCATGCTTGGCAGCTATGAGGACATCGCCACTATCACTCTTGGTAGAAGCTGTTGTATTTTTATCGCGACGATATGTGGTATAAGTTGTGTTGAGTAGTTTGTTGTGAGATATATCATCATATAGAAATGTTTCAATAAGGCAGATAAAATTAGTCGATAAACAAGTTGGCAGTCATTGAGATAATATTATAATCTATGGAATAGTTTATGCTGCCAACAAATTGACAGTCATTAAGATAATATATAGTTTGTGGAACAGTAATAGCTCATGCTACCAACTTGTTGGCAGACCTTAATCCGATAAGCAGGACTTTGGAGACATAAAGCTCTTGCTGCCACAAGCTGGCAGTCATTAAGATAATATATAATCTGTTGAGCAGTAATAGCTTATGCTGCCAACAAGTTGGCGGTCATTAAAATACTATATAGTTTTTGGCACAATAATAGCTCATGCTGCCAACAAGTTCGCGGTCGTTAGAATACTATATGGTCTGTGGCACAGTAATAGCTCATGCTTCCAACAAGTTGGCAGACAGTAATTTAATGAACAGGACTTTAGAGATATAACAGCTCTTGTTGTTGGCAACAAGTTGGCATTCGTTAAAATAATATATAATCTGTGAAACAATAATAGCTCATGCTGCATTTTGAATTTTAATCTTTAATATTTTAGTTTAATATCTTTAGAAGAGATTTCCGCTTAATTAAAGTTAAAGATATGCTCTTCTCAATAACATTGTAATCAAGTATAGTTGGCATTAAAAAAACAACTTAAATTTTTGGGATACAACATAAAGCAACACCAGCAATAATTTACAGCAATTTACTAAAAAAGTGTCTTAACAATGTATTCACTGTTACTGTGTCTCTTGATTTTCAAAAATATACGAAATTTTTTCTCAAATTCATTTTTACAATTGGCAAAAATTTGACTTTTTGGTTACAACTTAAAGGCAAAAGAAGATTCAGACTTTATCTTGATTAGATTTATCTCAAAAAAATTTCTCCATCCTCAGTATATCAAAAAATTTTTCGAAATTAATTTTGTTTTAATTTACAGCTTGTTCCAACTGAAGGAATGATTCGGAAAAATTCTCACCTTCGAATAGCACGTTACCACCAACATTTACATGAATTACTTGATTTGGATATGTCCCCATTGGATTACATGTTAAAATCGTTTCCGGAAGTAAAAGAACGCGAAGAAATGCGAAAAATCATCGGGCGATACGGATTAACAGGACGTCAGCAAGTTTGTCCTATAAGACAGCTTTCTGATGGTCAACGTTGTCGGGTTGTTTTCGCGTGGTTAGCATGGCAAGTTCCTCATCTGTTGTTGCTCGACGAACCTACTAATCATCTTGATATGGAAACGATTGATGCGTTAGCTGAGGCGATTAACGATTTCGAAGGGGGAATGGTGTTGGTTAGCCACGACTTTAGATTGATTAGTCAAGTGGCTGAGGAGATTTGGATATGTGAGAATGGAACGGTTACCAAATGGCAGGGAGATATATTAAAATACAAGGAGCATTTGAAAGCGAAGATTTTTAAGGATAATAAAGAAAATAATAATGGGAAATCTAAAAAATAATGAGAAATAAATACGGTCATATAGTTGAATTTCAATATTAATTTATTGCGGTACGTGAGACGGTTTTTAAGTTAAATATAAATTAATTGGAACTTTAGAGTGCTATTTTTACAATCGATTGATTTTTATTATTTTTTAAGTTGTTCCTTAAAATATTGTAGTTAAACGTATGCAATATTCAGGTACGATTTTTAATAATAGCTGTATAAACTTTTTTTTCGTTATTTTTTTGCTTAATTCAATTCAACTAATTGTTTTTAAAATGCCACAGCCGTGATTAATAAATATATTCTACTAATTATAAATTTTGCAAATATTTTTTTGAATTGTTTCGAAAAATAGCTACTTTTATCAGGGATACAACGCAATTAAAAGAGATGGTTCGTAAAAGATTACCTTTCCAAGCGATTGACAATACTTACTTTCCTTGTCCCACCTTTACTTGTTTTAAGAAAGGGCATTCTTCTAGTTTGCAGAAAATTAGATTCCCATAGCAGAACGCTGTTTTTATCTGCAAAAAGTTAGATATTAATCACAATATTTTTGCTTCAGGATATTAGATACCGATGATTGAACATTTTTCTTGCATACAAAATGTTAAATACTAAAATATTGGTCGCAAGATGTTGCCACCTATTATTTACGTAAACCACTCTTTCTTAACTCCTCCCATCGTCTATCCTTTTTAACCTAGTTATACCGCAGGAACAAAGTTTTGGTAGGTACTTAAAAAAAAAACAGGGAACAAAGATGTAACCGTTTTAGATGATGTAATGATAAAGATAATTAATTATCTTTATATTTTATATTATAAGATAATTTGGGATATGTTTACGAGCGACAAAAATTAAATGTATCTTTGCGTTTTTCTTAATTTGATACACGTGAAGAGAAAAATAATTTATTTTAATCCAGGAACCTCTTATTTGAAATCTCATTGTCATTTCCACTGTGTTACAAACCTTATATTTAGTAGCACTATACCGAGCTATATTAACAAAACAAATCATTTGCCAGCTAATTGCTAAGTTACAGAATCCTCATATTCACCTATGCGAAGTTAGCCTCCAATTTTTCCAGACCCCAATTAGATAGGACTTTACATGTATAGTATTTTGATTATAAGAAGAGAACCACTCAACCGATTTCGTTAAATAATGTCTCACTCGAAAGCTTAATCCATGGCAAATTCGAAAGTGGAAATGCCCGATTCGTAAACTCTATCCAATTTCGCTGAATCGCAAAAATGTTGCGAAGGTACACGACAATAACACAAAAATGCCGATTTTTACGTTATCATAACTCGTAAACGACGTATTCGATCATCAAGATCAATACGACATTCGAATCGTTATAGTTTCTTCTATCTCAATTGTCTTCCGTTAACCTTGTAAAGCCCTCGAAATGTCGCCATGTTCGGCAAATTGTTTATGAATGTATGAACGTCTAAAAGTCTAGTCAATATAAAAAAATAATTGAAACTAAATCTACTATAATTAGAGAACGGTTAGACCGATTTTAATAGTTTATACCTCAATCGAAAGGTTACATCTGACTGAATGCTGTTGTCGAAATGCCCGATCCGAAATATGTAAGGGTTTTGATTGAAATACAAAAACAAACTAATTAATCAAATACATCAATTATCTGCGAAATTAATCGATCAATTTCATTCTTCAACATCTCTATCGAAAGTATGATCTAAAAGAAATGCGAAGGTGGAAATGCCCGATCTCAAAATTTACTAATTACCCTTCGTACGGCTATTGTAATGATCTGGCGAACGTAGCGACTGAGAGGCTAGCCCCCAATATGAAAAAAAAATAATTTAAACCAAATCGACTATAACTAGAGAACGGTTAGACCGATTTTAATCATTTATACCTCAGTCAAAAGCTTGCATCCGACTGAATGCCCGCTTCAAAAAATGTAATTGTTTTGATCAAAATACAAAAAACTAATTAATCAAATACATCAATTATCTCATCAATTATCTAAAATATAAGATAGGATCGGCCAAAATGTTGATTTTTCCGCTAAATATTAACAGTAATCACTGGATTTTAATAGTAGTAAACATTTTCACACATTCTTTTTTCGTTTTAGATCCACTAAATGAAAATCCACCTGTTGAGATGTATTTAAGTAAGATCCATAATTATTTACAATCAGTTTCGTTTCCCTATCCGTTTGTTACATTTAAACCGAAGAAAATCAATTATCCAATTCAAAAGGATAGTTTTGCAACCGAAACAATGCTTTACCAACAGAAATATTGAGAAGTGGAACAAATGTAACTTAAATCTATATCAGAATGTAAATTTTACATTTAGCCAAAAATATATTTAAAAAAATTAATATGTATTCTAGGAATATAACACAACACATCAACAGAGCTGTGATATTTTAAAAACTGCAATCGGAAGTCTATTTTCTGTATTTTCTCCACAAAGGTGGTGGCATAAATAAACTGGACAAGAGTGTTGTATGTTTTTTTTTTTTTTTTGACAAATTTGATTCTATGTTCATCGTAGGGTATTAAATTAAAATGTTTAAGGTTTGTACGATGAAGTCTAGTTTATTCTTAAAAACGGCTATTCGGTGCTACAGCTGTTTCAGTGTACAAGAACACCTTCTTCAGGCACGACTAAAATGTTTCGTGAAAAAATATTATTTAAATATTACAAATGTAAAATTATGTAGTAGTTACCGTCAGTTTGAGGAAGACATTGTTTGGAAGAATATACAATTAAACGGGTTCATCGAACATCGAGTACGTTAGGAAGTTGAAACTGTTGAGGAAAATTGAAAAGGCCTGAGGGGCGTGTTATAAAAGCAAAATTGAAGGCTTGAAGAGCGCGATAACAAATTGTAGTAGTATTTTTTTTTAGCACGTGTTCGTAGGTTATAAACTGTAAAATATGAAAATGTGTCAAAGTAGATTGCAATATTATAATGAACTTATTACCTAAACTTCATAGTAGAATTTAGTAAAAAACAAAATGTCGCAAAAAACACAAAAAATTAAAAATGTTTGTAGAAATTACAAAAATTAACAAAAAGACTACATCTTTTTATGACTACATCGTTTTGTTAATTTTTGTAATTTCTACATACATTTTTAATTTTTTGTGTTTTTTGCGACATTTTGTTTTTTACTAAATTCTGCTATGAAGTTTAGGTAATAAGTTCATTATAATATTACAATCTACTTTGACACATTTTCATATTTTACAGTTTATAACCTACGAACACGTGCTCATCAAGCTTTTAATTTTTTAAAAAAATACTACTACAATTTGTTAACGCGCTCTTCAAGCCTTCAATTTTGCTTTTATAACACGCCCCTCAGGCCTTTTCAATTTTCCTCAACAGTTTCAACTTCCTAACGTACTCGATGTTCGATGAACCCGTTTAATTGTATATTCTTCCAAACAATGTCTTCCTCAAACTGACGGTAACTACTACATAATTTTACATTTGTAATATTTAAATAATATTTTTTCACAAAACATTTTAGTCGTGCCTGAAGAAGGTGTTTTTGTACACTGAAACAGCTGTAGCACCGAATAGCCGTTTTTAAGAATAAACTAGACTTCATCGTACAAACCTTAAACATTTTAATTTAAGAGTGTTGTATGTTTAAAAATTTAATTAATTGTACCAATTATTTTAATTATTTCATTTTAATTATTTTAGATATTAACAGCTTTGTTCATATCAATAATGGCGACAGAGGAATTTGAATACTGGTTAATTACATATACCATACATTCCAATTAGGAAACTTACAAAAATTAAAGATCTCAACCAAATTAAAAAAATAAGCTGATGTAAGTACATTCATACAAATATTAGCCCTTACATTTTTTGAATCGTCCATTCAGTCGGATGTAAGCTTTCTTATAAATGATTAAAATCGGTCTAACCGTTCTCCAGTTATAGTCGATTTAGTTTAAATTATTTTTTTTCATATTGGGGGTTAGTGAGAGGCAACGAGCCGAACATGGCGACATTTCGAGGACTTTACAAGGTTAACGGAAGACAATTGAGATCGGGCATTTTGTGTTTTCGATAGAAGAAACTATACCGATTCGAATGACGTATTGATCTTGACGGCATTTTTGTGTTATTGTCGTGTACCTTCGCAATATTTTTGCGATTCAGCGGAATTGGGTAGAGTTTTCGAATCGGGCATTTCCACTTTCGAATTGGCCATGGATTAAGCTTTCGAATGAGACATTATTTAACGAAATCGGTTGAGTGGTTTCCTTCTTATAATCAAAATACTATACATGTAAAGTCCTATCTAATTGGGGGCTGGAAAAATTGGAGACTAACTTCGCATAGCTCTCATATTCGTATTTTTGCGATTGGCCATAAAGTGTTATATGCACCCCGCCAACAAGGCGTTTTGTGTTTGCCTCATATATGATATATATTTAGAAAAGAGCAGTACCGCTTTAGAATCTGGAACGGAGCATTAAAGGACCACACGAGAAGATATAAAAGTTCAACTGGTTCAAAAGTTCCTTTCTTTCGTCGCGAGGAATTACGCGATGGTGTAATAAAAGCCATTCAGTACAGAAAGAATAAACATCAAAGTGAACCAGAAAAAATTGTAAATTTGTCTAAGGATATAGAAAATACACCACCACATATTTTTAATGAACAACGACAATTTCGAAGTCTGGATAACTTCTGTCAAAATGAAAATATGCGGTCTCTGGACAGATATTCAGGAGGCTTTAATATGTACAGCACAAAATGTATCAAGTTTTTTTGATGTACGTAGATACAATCATAGTTGAATCGTATAATTCGGTTGTAGCTAAATTTATTGGAGGTAAACGTGTAAATTATAGAAACAGAGGTGGGTATACGTTGCGAAGCAGCAGCTTCGCAACGTCGTTTATCGCGATGCATAAATACATAAAGTCGCTATACAAATTCAAAATAGGAACTTATACAAATTGTTATATCACTAAAAAAAGATGCGTTAAGATATAAAAGAAGGCAAAGAAAGAAGCGTAGAAATGGTCATATTACATATGCACATGACGACAATTACGTTTATCATGCGATGTTGATTACAACAAAAAAAAAACAATTTCTGGAAGATTTGAGAGTAGATTGTGCGAATATATTAGAAATAGAAAAAGTCGCAATGGGCAACGTCAAAATCTTCTTTGGTTCCATCATCGTTTAAGACCTACGACATCTTGCAAACGTACTGTAAAAATGCTGTTATATAGCACTTTTAAAGGTAATGCCGCCACAATATATGAATAACCCATGAAGCATTGGCTATTGAACTCGTTAAAAGGAAACTTAATATAAAAATAAAGAGTTGTAGGTTGTTTATTGACAAATGTCATCCATTTTTGGCTGCAAGTCCAGATAGAAAGACGGAACATTTTGCGATGATTTCAGGATTTAGTTTCAAGCTATCATTAAGTTGATTACTGCGTCGTTGATAGTCAACTTTTTCAAACTGTCGGAAATATTTTTAGTAAAGTAGTACACATTGATTTCTGAAATGATGCTTTATTGATATTTATGTACTGAAATCATTTAGGCCGCATACGAATACAGACTCTTTCATTTTTTCTTCCATTGCTTGTTTCCAAAATATAGCTACTTCCCCCGATAATGCTTCTTCATATGAGCTTGGTTATTATAACTTTTCTTGTATTCAAAATCATCTTTTTTTGATTTTTTATGCCATTTTTCTTTTTTGGCTTTTAGAATATGTACCATTACAGTACCTCCAAAAATTTTTAAGTGACTAATATCTGGTTTCTTATTATATCACATTTCATATGATTTTTTTGCTAAGGTTGTCGTTACTGCCTTATTTTTGATGTCCACAAGCAGTATACTTTACTTTGCTTTAGTGTCTTAATAGCTATTCATCCTTTCGAAAGCCCATTTTGCTCAGGAATGTAAGGGTTTGTTTTTCGATGTACGCTACCATTCTTTGTTAAATAGTCATCCATTTTCTCGTTACAAAATTCTCCTTATTCTCCGTTATCACTACGCATGGATTTAATCCTAGAATCCGTTTGATTTTCAACTAGTTTTGAAATCTAGTACTTCAAACTTATACTTATGGATATTGAAATCATCGAGATAAACAATAGAAAACTTGGTAAATATTATATGGCCATTGTCTGTTATATGTCAGAAATCATCGCTCCAAGACTTATTGTTAGATTAGATAAAAATGAAAATATAAATTTACCATTATGCTTTTAAACGTTATTTTTTCGAAAACAGCTATATCAAAATAGGGTATACTACATGAAAAATACTCGAACTTTACGTAGAATATAAATGCAACAAAAAATGGGAGTTCCTATTTAAAAATGTCAACTTAGGAATAGTATCTCAATTTTGAGACCCTATACGTTTCAATTTTATCTTAAAAAATACACGTTAAATATATAACATAGATCTCCAAACCATTTTTTTCTTAAAATATCTACCGAAACTATGTCAATTTGATTCTATACTTTATGTATAAAGTGTATATGTAGATCAGCGGTGCGGATCGCCAACGAATTTAAAAACTGTTCGAAATACTACAAAACAATGCCGAAAGATGCAAAGAGCTTTAAGAAAATTCAACTAAATTCGATGACGGTTCAAAAAAGAATTACCATATTAGCAGCTAATATGGAAGCGCAATTAGCTACAAAATCTAAAAGTTTTATGTATATTTTTTATAGCACTCCACGAATACACAGCTATAAATTCCACTCTAACACAAAATTTTGAAGTGAGTGGTCAGCCAAAGAGACATGCCCACAGCTCTTCTTTTAGTTTTTATACTTCAAATTGCTAAACCTCTATTGAACATTTTCGTCAATACAGCTGGAATTGATAGATATGCAAAATAATAATAATTTACTAAAAGTTTATTTTTCAAATAATCTGTTTTTGAATATGTTTTGTATACCACCCTGGATTTCAAATATACTTGTGAGCAAACGTTTTTTCAGTGATAAAACTTAAAAATTATTGAATTGAACAAAACACATGGGAAGCCAATATTTTCCACTCATTGCATACTACTCTAATATACAGTATTTTTTATATTAAATATGTACTAGTATACTATTTAGTTAAATTTAGAATAATTCTAATAGTGTCATTCTAGATTGAGTTAAATAGTATTTATCTTTATTATCCATTCCAAAATTATTATTTATTAACATTTAAAATTTCCTATTTTTAGTAAACACTATTATTTCTTTTACAACTTTAATTCAATTAGAGTGGTAATAATAATTTTGAAATAATTTTTCAAGTATTTTGTATTTTTTAATAAATTTAATAATATCTTCATCCGTTTTCATAATAAAAAGTTGTTTGATAAAGAAAGACGATGAAATACGGCATCTCCGTGCAAAGGTAAGACGACTTAACAATGAATTTACAATACTTGATTCTATCTCTTTACACCTGCGTATTTCTTGCGTCGTCATGATCACGTTCCCGGGTAAGGTCCGTCCGTCAAGCTTACTCCCCTCACACGGCCACTCTCCAGAGTAACTCAGATGACCATAGAAAACCCCCTTAATATATACTTCTTTATATTCTTATGTGTTAGATTCAACAATGATTTTTTTTTACAAAATTAGATTCAAAGTATTTAGTTTATTCATACACCTTAAATACATTACAAAAAAAAAGTGGTATTCATTTTCAAAATTACAAAAATGATCTTATAATTAATATGGTGGTCTTGGAGGTCCAGGAGGACCACCACGCATCATTCCAGGTGGAGGACCTCTCATTCCCATCGGGGGTGGCCCCCCTCTTCCCATCCCCATCCCAGGCGGCATTCCCATCATCCCGGGTGGAGGCCCCATCATTCCTGGAGGTGGACCCCCCATTCTTGGAGGACCTTGATTCATTTGAGGGGGAGCTGAAACCTGCCCGCGTCCTCCTGGAGTCATAACTTGTTGAGAGGGCCCTCCCACGCCTCTCACCGGGCCTTGAAGCCCAACAGGAACTCCACCAATCCCAGCTGGCATACCCCTCCCGGCTGCTCTCCCAATTCCAGGTCCAGGAGCAGCTCCAGGAATAGGAACCCTTGGAAGTCCTTCTTCTGGCGGAGGGGGCCCTTCCACGGTAAGAGAAACAATACTTTCACCTCTTAATAACACAAATCCTAATACGCGTTTTTCTTCGCGTTCGACTTTCGAATTTTTGGGTTTGATTTTGCGGAATTCCTCGCAATCCCCTAATATCATATTCATATGTTTGTCGAAGGCTTTGAAGGTCCCGATGAAGGTGCGGGAATCTTGCAGGGTGATTCTAACCCTGTAGTTTATGTGTTGAATCATTTTATTATTTTTTCCGATCGTCTATGAAAAATTTCTCAGATAAATTACGATTTCAGATGTGAATTAATAAATTACTTACCATTTTAAAGCAGTTATTGCTTACTCAGTTATCAAATTAGTATTAATATTAAAACGGACGTAACGCTAACGTTTATTAAACATAACCTAGAAATTTAGCATAAACCCGGTTAATATCGATAAAGAAGATTTTTGATATTTTCTTGCGCCATCTATTGGAAATTATGCAAAGTTTATACATACATAGGTTAGTTGTACAAATTATTAACAGATGTCCATAACTTAAACTTTATTGTTAATAACTTATACCTATACTTTTTGGATGATATTTTAGTTATCTTCAAATATGATGGTAAGTGGCAACTATTTCACCATCTCTACTCAAAGTACAAATTTCGCAAGTCTATTGTTGTCTCACGTAGTTATGTCGATGTCTTTGCCTATGTAACAATCACTAGAACGTTATATTGATCACAATAATATGACTTGTTCAAACAGATACCAATGGCAAAAGTTTATATATTGCTTGCAGGAGTCTAAATATGATGCCATCATACAGTCTTCTTGGATGCAAAATGTAACAGATAACAAGATATACCCTTTATTTGTAGAAGGTTAGATACTAATGGCAGAACAAAATCCTTCCTTATAGAAAGTTATACAGGGTGTTTCTGTAAGTCGTGGCATAATTTTAATAACAAATCCTTGAGTTAAAATGATAACGATTTGTGTAAACATTTTTGCTCTAAACCCATAAATGGCTAAGATATGGGTCTTCAAAGTTAAGAAATTTTTAAACTTTTTCTTAAATATCTTCAATATGGTTTGTCTTAGAAAAATAAAATTTCGCAGACAGTGCAATGTTATAATGAGAAATCGTTTAACCCTCCGTCTGTCGGGCGCGCTTTCTTAACACTTTCGATCGGGTGTGGTCTGTGGAGTCCAAAATAGAAAAAATTCTAAAGGACGCCAACGTGTCCTCCAGTGCTAATTTCTCATAAATATGTTTTATATGATGCTTGTACTATATAATAGCCTAATACAAGGCCAATTCCAAACTCACGTTTTATGTTAATTTGATTTAAAGAAAATGCTTACAATTTAATCACATATTTTTCAAAATTTGGAAACAACGCCTAAATAAAGGAAAAGAAAATCGATCTACAATAATATTTATTTAAAAATATATAAAGTGTTATAAAAAAAATGTCTTAACTAAAAAATAATATTCTATGCACAAACTGGAGGGCTTCAAACTGTGGTCTCCATATTTCCCAAACAATCGTTGCAGCACGCTGTTATGTGCTCCATGCACAACCAACATTTACAAATTTTGCAAAAATAACGAGTTTTTCGTCTTTTGCAATATTTACAGTTTCCTCTTTTCCCTGTTTGTGGCTCTGGAATAATCTCCTCTTCTATACCTGAGAGCCTCAAGGCAGAAGTACGCACACTTTTGGTCAAGTGCTTATCAACGGCTCTTCTTTGCATGTTATTTTTCACTAACTCCATACCAAGATTTTTTTTAAACAGTCTGCGAGTTTTAGCAAATGGTAAAAATCTGGTATGTTGCCTTTGTAGATAACAAAAGCGTTAATTGCTGCTATATTGAGGAGGTTATAGAAAATTACCATTGGCCAACGCTTTGTGTTTCTTGCAACATTGTATGATGTGATCATTCGATCAACAACATCTACTCCACTTTTTGTGCTATTATAGAAAGTAATTATTTCGGGCTTTTTCCGATCACCGGTAGCTTCATCGATATGATCGTCTTGGTGCATTGTTGAAACTACAAGCACATTCTTTCCTTTTTTGGGTATATATGAAACTGCAGTCATATCATTACTAAATGCGAATAACGAAGAATATACTTTCCTGTTTTTAACTTGTGTTATTTCAAGAGGTAGTTCTCTTCTATTGGCTCTAATTGTACCAACCACAGTAAGGCGGTACTCTCTTAGCAGTTTCTTTACAATTGAATATCCTGTGAACCAACGATCTATTGTAACATTTCTCCCTGATCCTAACAAATGTGAACACATTCTTTCTGTTACTGCAGCGGTAGAGTTGTCAGTTTTATATGGACCATTGGGTTGAACACCAGCGTAAATTTCTATGTGTGAAGTGAAAAATGTTTTGGCATCAACAACGGCGAAGACTTTCAATCCGTATTTGTTTGGTTTACTTGGAATGTACATTCGGAAACTGCACCTACCCCTAAAGGCAAGCAGCATTTCATCTAATGTTACATACTCGCCCACAGAATAAGTTTTCTTACAGTTGTCGTTGAACTTGTCAACAGTAGTACGAACTGCTGCTAGTTTGTTCATTTCTTTTCTTTGACCTCTAGTTGTGGTGTCGTCTAAGCGAATGCATTTCAATAAGAAGACGAACCTCCGTTTTGCCATTGTAGCAGGAAATATCTCATATCCCATATCGTCCGATGACCCATACTCTGCTAGATGTGTCCTTGATCCATGATGGAGCCCAGCTAAATAAAGCAAACCCATCAGCGCTTGGATTTATACAGAGTCGATAGGTCTACACTCAGTCTTATCTTGGTATTTAACAGAAATTTTATCAATAAATAAATTAGTGTTTTCAACTACAATATCATTGCAGTTTCCAAACATGTACATCCAGCATTGAATGGGAGATAATGCGTCACGTGCTTCACCGATGACCCCCGGCAGGTGAGACGCTATGTTTTCGTTGCGACTTCTAATATTTCTAGGTGGGACAGCCTTTTTCCATTTAGTTCCATCTTTACCAAAAAAATACGAGCATCTATCACGAATCACGGGCATAATATCTGCATCTTCATTTACGTTGTCCTGCTCGGTTTCTGTATCATGATCACTGATACTTACAAAATCTGGATCTGATATCGAACTATCGTCAGACTCTTCTATTTCACTGCCCGTGCTAACTTCTTCATACAGTTTCTGTAATCTTTCTCTCTCCTTTTCATAAGGATCCATATTACAATGCTATCAAATAATAAATCATTTATTATTTTATCAAATCATATCAGAAAATTGTGTGATACTACTTACCTATTTGTAAGTATGCTATTTGTAGATTGCTAACTAGATATTTGATATTAGTTATAAATAATTTTTATGCACTTTTCTATTCTCTATATTTTAAAATAAATAATACATAACACAACGCCTCAAAATGGGGTTCAATAGTAAACTGGCGTGTCAACGATACGGTAACCGTATATATAGTAATTATTAAGGGAACTACCGAACTATATTGCGATCCCTCCGAGGTATAGTTTTATAACTCTTTGCTTTTAAATACCGATGATAGAACAATTTCTTTGCTCGCAGAACGTTAAGTGCTGTTGACAGAATACTCTTCTTAATTGTAGAAGATGAAATACTGATGGACAAACACTCTTCTTGCTTGTAGAAGGTTAAATACAGATGTCAGAATACTCTTCTGTTTTATAGATAACTAGGTACCTATCAGAAATTACAAGGTCAAATAATAATATAAAAATAATAAGGTCAACGAATATTCTCCTTGTTCGCAGAAGACTAGATACTGATGGCAGAACACTCTTTTACTTGCAAAAGATTAGATACTGACAGAAGAATACTTTTCGTACTTGCAAATGATGGCTGAATACTGTTCTTACTTCCAGAATGTTAGATACTGATGGCAAAACAATCTCCTTGCTTGCAGAATGTTATATAATGATGGCAGAACACTTTTCTTGGTTTCAGAAGGTTAATTACTAATGATGGGATATTCTCCCAACTTTCAGAAGACTAAACAGTGATATCATGACACTCTTTTTTTGCAAAACTATAAATTCTTATGGCAAAACACAACTCCTTTTTTTTACAGAATGTTACATACAAATCACAAATCTATTTACTAATACCAGAAAGCTACTTAGAGGAGATACGTATTATATATTATTATTTTTATAATCAAAAAATCCTCTACTCTTCTTACTTAGAAAATATTAAGTACTGATGAGAGAACAATTTTTTTGATTACAGAAGATTAAATACCAATGATAGAATAATTTTCTTGCAATCAGAAAGTTAAATACTGATAGCAGTTTATTCGCCTTGTTTGTAGAAGATTAGATACTGATGGCAAAATAGTTTTCTTGCTTGCTGAAGGTTAGGTATTGATGGTTGAACATTCTCCTCAAAAAAAGAGAAAGAAAAATTACAGTCTAATAGTCTAATTAAGATGTGTCACTTTGACACAAAATAGATAATGATCTAAAACTTGGTTAAAAAGTTCGTCTAAAAATGTTGAAGCAGTGCCAGTAAGGTTTGAAAGAAAGATTTTGCCACACATATTTGGAAATGTGAGGCAAAAAGTGAAGAATCTTCGAATTATATCCAGTATTTGTAGATGTTAGCATCAACTTTATATTTGGAGATGTATTCATAAAGTATTTATAAAGTGTATGTATTTATGTATGGTTGTATTTACTTATGTATGGTTGGGTTGTGTGGTTATCCAAAGAGGGATCCAATTTATTCATATCTAAAGTAGTAGTTACTGTATAACTACTACTTTGGATATCAGACCCAATCCAATCTAACCTAACATAATTTTTATGAATAAATTGGATCCCTCTTTGGATAACCACACAATCCAACCATACATAAGTAAATAGGAAGATAAAAGATTTAGAGAAAACAGCACAGCTTTCGCTAGATAACATAGTGAGATCGATGGAAGAGATAGACCTAAAGTTGCCCCGGAGAAGATTGAGATAATAATTATGAAAAAAAGAATTATGTGGTAAAATCGGAAGAATCATTGCAGTATCTGGGGATTACGATTAGAAAGCACCTAAAGTGGAGGGTGTGGATACAATAAATAAAAAAACAAAACGCATAGAACCTAGTAAATCCCTTTGAACCTAACATATGGACGGAGGGTAGAAGAGCGGAGGATGATTGCCACAGTTATATATCCCCAGACCTTCTACTCATGCAAAGCTTAGAATGATGCTTTTAAAGATACAAAATACCTAGAGACATTAACCAGAATACAGAGAAGAATCGTAATCTGGACCACTGCAACAAAACAACTCACGAGCGAATTGGAAAATGGATGGTCATTAAACACATTTACTGATTATAGAATAATTTCCTTGCTTGCAGAAGATTTTATACCGATCATAGAACACTTTTGTTGCTTTCAAAAGGTTAAATAGTGATGGTAGCATATTCTCCTTGTTTGTAGACGATTGGATACTGATAGCAAAACATTGCTCTTGCTTGCAGAAGATTCAGTATCTAATCTTCTACAAGTAAATAGAGTGCACTGTAATCAGTATTTAACCTTCTGCGAGTAAGGAAATTGTTCTACCATCAGTATTTATGTAACGTTTTCAGAGCAAACAGAGTATGTTTCATCAACATCTAACCTTTCCGTCATTGCTAAACAGATTTCTGACAGCTATCTTCTTCAAGATAAGCGTTTTGTCATTGGCATTTAACCTTCTGCAAGCAGAAAGGGTGTTCTGCTTTCAGTATTTAATCTTCTGCAAGCAAGAAAATTGTTGTGCTATCAATATCTAATCTTCTGAAAGCAAAAACATATTTCTGCTATGAGTATTTAACATTCTGCAAGCAAGAAAATTGTGCTACAATCGGTATTTAATCTTCTGCAAGCAATGAAATTGTTTTATCATTAGCATCTAGCCTTCTATCATTTAGAAATAGGCAATCATCATTTATAAGACAGAAGAGTGTTCGTCCATCAGTATCTAATCTTCTACAAGTAAATGGAGTGTTCTGTAATCAGTATTTAATCTTCTGCGAGTAAGGAAATTGTTCTACCGTCAGTATTTAATGTTTTCAGAGCAAAGAGGGTATGTTATCATCAACATCTAACCTTCCATCATTGCTAAATAGATTTATGATAGGTATCTTCTTCAAGATAAGCTATTTACCAATGCTATTTAATCTTCTGCAAACCATGAAAATGGTTCTATCATTAGCGCTTAACATTTTCTAAAGTAGGAGAGTAGGATAACACCAGCATTTAGCTTTCTACCATTTATAAATAGGTTTCTGATAGGCATATACCAGCTAAAAGAAGGGAGGAGAGTGTTCGTCCATCCAATATCTAATATTCTAAAAGCAAGGAAATTGTTTTGCTAACAGTATCTAACATTCTGAAAGTAAGAACAGTTTTCTTGCATCAGTATTTAACCTTTCGAAAGTACGAAATATGTTCTTTTGTCAGTATCTAATCTTTTGTAAGTAAAAAAAATGTTCTGTCATCAATATCTAGTGTTTTGCAAATGAAGAGAATATCCTACCATTAGTATTTCCCTTCTGCGAATAAGAAAAATGTTTTGACATTATTATCTCATATTCTGAAGCGAAGAGAATGTTCTACCATCAATATCTAAGCTTCTGCGAACAAGGAGAATATGCTGCCATCAGTATTTATCCTTCTGAAAGCAAGAAAATGTAAGCAAGAAAATAGTTCTATCATCGATACTTAATATTTTCTAAGCAAGAAGAGTACATCATCACCAGCATGTCGCCTTCTATCTTTTATAAATAGGTTTCTGATAGGCATCCACCAGCTATAAGACAGGAGAGTGTTCGTCCATCAGTATCTAATATTCTGAAAGCAAGGCGATAGTTTTGCCATCAGTATCTAACATTCTGGAAGTAAGAACAGTGTTCTGTTATCATTTGCAAGCACAAAAAGTATTCTTTTGTCCGAATCTTTAATCTTTATTTTTATTTTATTTTTATTAGATAGTTAATCATCAGTATCTAATATTCTGAAAGCAAGGTGATTTTTTGCCATCAGTGTCTAACATTTTAGTAGAAACAGTGTTCTGCCATCACTTGCAAGCAGGAAAGGTATTGTTCTGTCAGTGTCTCATATTTTGCAAGTAAAAAGAGCATTTTGTCAACCGTATCTAGTCTTCTGCAAACAAGGAGAATATTCTACCATCAATATTTCTCTTCTGCAAATAAGAAACATGTTTTGACATTAGTATCTGTAATTTTCTGAAGCGAAGTGGATGTTCATCGATCAATATCTAACCTTCAGCAAGCAAGAAAAGTATTTTGCCACCAATATCTAATCTTCTGCAAACAAGGAGAATAAACTGCTATCAGTAATTAACTTTCTGATTGCAAGAAAATTATTCTACCATTGGTATTTAATCTTCATTGGTAATGAAGAAAATTGTTTTATCATCAGTACTTAACATTTTCTAAGTAAGAATAGTATGCTATTACCAACATCTAGCCTTCTACCATTTAAAAATAGGTTTCTGATAGGCATCTACCAGCTATAAGACAGGAGAGTGTTCGTCCATCAGTATCTAAAATCCTGAAAGCAAGGAGATTGTTTTGCCATCAGTATCTAACATTCTGGAAGTAAGAACAGTGTTCTGTTATCATTTGCAAGCACGAAAAGTATTCTGTCCGTATCTAATTTTTTGCAAGCAAAAAGAGTGTTCTGCTATCAGTATCTAGTCTTTGGCAAACAAGGAAAATATTCTATTATCAAATTTCCCTTCTGCAAATAAGAAATATGCGTTGATCTTAGTATTTTTATATTTTTATTTGACCTTACAATTTCTGATAGGCATCTAATCATCTATGCGTTAAAATAGAAGAATGTTCTGTCATCTGTATTTAACCTTCTACAAGCAAGAAGAGTGTTTGTCCATCAGTATTTCATCTTCTACAATTAAAAATAATATTCTGTCATCAGTACTTAACGTTCTGTGAGCAAAGAAATTGTTCTACCATCTGTATTTAACGTTCTCTAAGCAAAAAGAGTATGTTATCATCGGCAACCAGCCTTTTATCATTTCTAAATAGGGTTTTGAAAGGTATCTTCTATACGATAAGTGTTCTGTTATTAGTTTTATTAATTTTCTTGCTTGCAGAAGATTAAATACTGAAAGCAGAACACCCTGTCTGCTTGCAGAAGGTTAAATGCCAATGACAAAACGCTTATCTTGAAGAAGATACCAGTCAGAAATCTGTTTAGCAATGACGGAAAGGTTAGATGTTGATGAAACATACTGTTTGCTCTGAAAACGTTAAATAAATACTAATGGTAGAACAATTTCCTTACTCGCAGAAGGTTGAATACTGATTACAGTGCACTCTATTTACTTGTAGAAGATTAGATACTGATGGACGAACACTCTCCTGTCTTATAAATGATGGGTAAAATATCAGATATTAATGTCAAAGCAAATTTTTCTTATTTACAGAAGGGAAATACTGAGGGTAAGATATGCTCCTTGTTTGCAGAAGATTAAATACTGATAGCAGACCACTCTTTTCACTTGTAAAATATTTAATACTGAACACTTTTCGTGATTGGAAAAGGTTAAATACTAATGGCAGAACACTCTTCTTACTTACAAAATGTATGATACTGATGGTAAAACAATCTCCTTGCTTGTAGAATGTTATATATTGATGGCAAAACATTGTTTTTGTTTGCAGAAGATTAATTACTAATGGTAGGATATGCTCCCTACTTGCATAAGACTAGATAGTGATGTCATAACACTCCTCTTACAGAATGTTACATACAAGTCACAGATCTATTGACTAATGGCAAAAAGTTAGATACTACTTAGAGGAGATACATATTATATATTATTATTTTATGGTGAAAAAATCCTAAAATACAAAATAAATTGTATGACTAACAACCTGATAAGAATATTTATTGATGAGCATAATTATTTTGTATATAAATAGACGTGATTTCAGCCAAAAAATTTGGAAGTAACTGTACTGTATCTTTTTATATGCATGATAACGTTTTCCCCTCTGTTTTCCGAAATCAATATTTCGCGCAAACGTATTACAAAGCGTTTTGTGATTTTAACGTTAGGTCGCACAACGTCACTCCATCAGATTTTCTTTTACGATCGTCGAAGGGAAATATGGTTAATACGGCGTCCATTCTTCCCCGGATCGAAGAAGAGGAATAATTTGGAATAAAGGAAAAGTGAATCATTTGGATCATGATTTACGGTTTCGTTTTGGGGGAACTTTTATGCCTCGCGTGGCGTAGTCCCGAAATTTTAGGGAGCGTTGACTCCCGGCGCGTTAAGCAATCCAATGCTTCACTACTTCGATAGTAAAATTTTTCGTCTAGGAGTCAATAACCTTCCTTCTAAACGCACGAGGCCCCCTATCGAGTCCTTGATGCTTTTTCGTCATCGATCTCACCACTCATTCAATTCAACTCATCCCATTTAAAGATTAATGACCAAAAAGATGCGTTTAAAAGAAGAAATGTTAGTTAATTTTGGGACACATTAAGCTTCAATTAACATAATTTAGCAGTTGAGTCTAAAAGCTTTGTTAAGGTTAAAACCAGAAGTAAATGTGGTTTTTTCTTCGTCTCTTTCTCATTCTTTACCTTTTCCGTTAAAAAACCCCGGGAAAAAAACTTTCTCTCGTCAACGCGTTCGCGTTTCAACTCGTGAAGAATGGAACTTGAAAAGAACAAGTTCAAAGACCTCCTCCGTCATCAGATGCACGTACGCACCCGTGTGGAGGATGCGTTTCATTAAATATTTGTATACGGGTCATGGCTGATAAAAACTCCTATCAAGATCAAAATAGTAAATAAAAAAATAACAAAAAGAGGAATCAAAATAACGTCTTCATATTACGATGGTTGTTTTAATGGTTGGTTCAAAGTTCTCGTTGTCTGCTACTTTTCGAAGCTTGAGCTGCATCGGGGTTCCTTCATTATTTTACGGTTGGCCATCTCATTGTACGTGTCATTGTTTCGTTGACCGTTGTCTTTTTTTTTCGTTATTTTTTCGATGGTGGGCTTTCGGCGAAGGAGTTACTTCTTTTCGAGATGTGGGAACCGAGCTTTTATTATTCATCACGTGATGTTGAAGTGCGTGACAAGGAAGTTTAACTCAAAATGAATTTTTGGTAACAAAAAATTGACTGTTTAAAGTAACTGTCTTTATATATATATATTTGTTTCTTTAAAGAAATTATTTTATTTGAAGTAAAAATGCTTTTAGCACTTAAAATATTTATAGTATTTTCTAAGTGACTCGGTTCTAATTATAATCGGGATCTATCTTTGTAATCGTGTTAAAACGGGAACAGGTGTCTCAAGATATTTTATATAGTAACTTTATACAGAGATAGTTGAGAGGTTTAAGGTTAAAAATAAGTGACACTGAATTTATTTTTGTGTGTACTCAATTGAATTTTGGTTCAAAATTCTTACGTGAAATGCTATAAATTTTTTCGAATCTACGGCAATTCATATATTATTTTATAAAAAGGAAGAAAAGAAAAGGAATTAGGTAAGGACTACGAGAATATGAAGAAGACTACTGGACTAATATATATTATCTACAAAGATAATAAAGATTTACGTCTACATTAAGTTCAGGTTAAAGGTTGCAGCACAAAAAGTTACGGAAAACGGAAGATCTATATGTTATATAGATGGCGAAATAATGATTGAAGAAGATGAATACTAACTGCAGGAGATTATGTGCTGCTTGTAGAAGACTAAATGCTGCTGTCAGAGCACTTCTCTTATTTAAAGGAGATTAAATATTATCTGCAGAAGATCATATACTACTTGCAGAAGATGGATAGTGATGGCAGGAGACTGTATACTACTTGAAGACGGTTAAATAGCGATGACAGAACATCTCCCTTGCTTGCAAGAGATTAGATATTCCTCCCAGAATATAGATAGTAAGGTAGTATAGGTAGTAACAACTTCTTCAACTCTTGAAAAAGTCGAACACAATATATTTTCTTCATCTAATGTTATAACATTTTATGATATTTAATACACAAAAATTGTTCTATTGTTTTATTACGTACAGTTGGTACTAGAAAGAACATAAAACTTCTGGTGGGTTCATGCAATATGTTTTAGTCGTTGTCATAGTCTTAACCGTTAGCATTAGCTTTAGTTGTAAGAAAAAATATTGGTTCATGCAATATTTAAGCAAAGGACATTAAAGCGAAATTTGGACATATAATAGTCGTGCCAAATTAGAAATACAAAAAGATTTGAATGAAACCGTTTTATTTATTAGAAATATTTTGTTTCTAACATTATTTAATATGAATTTAAAAAAATTGTTATCGCTGCTAGAGTAATGTGCTTGAATTAGGAATTATATTCTCGATATCCCTGGATCCCAGGATTGTTCATATAATAACCAATTTTTCTGAATCCGGGATTAATATGTCCTTGATCAATGATGGTCAGAAAGTTTAGAAAATTTTCAACAAAAAACAAAGTTTTCACAAATATATGGGAGAACACGGAAAAGTAGTGCTTTTTGGCTTCTGCAAACAACCCAAAATATCCGATAATTTTAACATGTTAATGTGATGTAAAGATATTTTATAAATTGTAACTTTTAAGTCTTAAATTAGTTCAATGTAGTAAAAAGTTAAATATTGAAATTAATTATCCACATGTTTTTGAACGATCACATAATATATGGAAAATAACTTGACTTTTATTCACACGTAGTCTTTGAAGATTCGCTGTAAAAAGCGAAACTAGTCTTAATTTAAACAATAAAACCAGTTAAAAGTACTGAACCAACATTTATATTTTTTCAAACTTAACATACTGGTAGAATGGATATTTTTAACTTTTCAACCTATAAAACTACGAACTTTGACGTTTCGGATGCTTTGTTGCAGCTTTCTTCAGAAACAGGATCGAAGCTATTTCGAACAAGTTTCGACTTGTTTTAGATCTAGTATTAGTCCTAGTGATAGTTCTACTGTTAGTGCTAGTGTTGGTTCTAATATTCATTAATTTTAGTTCAATTAACACCGATTGTGAAAGCCTTCGTACTTACATTACTAAAACTATTAAAATTATTTAAAGTATAACATATTGATGATGATTTTAACGAAATGGATGTGTAGAAAGATCAAAACCAGTTACAAACGACGTTGACACTCGATCATTACTTGGCCAATATACATCGATTTTGAGAAGCAAATATTAATCAGGGACAATTAGATATTGCAATGGAGTATGTCGAAATGAATTATCGAGAAGCATAAACTGGGTGGGTTCTTTCAGAAGACTTGACATGCTCCCAAAAGAATTGATACTGTCCATAGAGAACTTAATAGTGCTTTTAGAGCTACTGAGATACTGCTTTGAAAAGATTTGAATTGTTTCCAGAATACCTGAAATGCTCCCAGAAAACTTATATTGCCTTTGGAAAACTAGAAATACTTTCAGAAGATTTCATATTGCTTTTCGAAGACTTGGTACTGCTTTCAGAAGATTTGATACTGCCCATAGACTTACTGCTTCAATTAATACTGCTTAATAATAGACTTAATACTACTACAAAAGGACCTGTTACTCAATTGCTTCTAAAAGGCTTAAAATGTTCAGAATAACTGTAATGCTTCAAAAGACTTAATACTGCTTTTATAAGACTTGAAGTGCTTCCAGAAGACTTGATATTGCTTCCAAAAAACTTGAAATGCGTCTAGAAGACTTAAACTTCTTCCAGAATCTATATTACCTATGAATGCTCTTAGAAGACTTGATATTGTTTTTAAAACTTTTGGCAGAAAACATTTTCATCGAAAAAAACACGATATTGTTGATCAACTATTTGAGTTTGCATCGAAAATATTAAATACTATTAGACAAAATGCAAAATCTTGACTGGCAGATTGTTCTGAGCAATCTTCGCATTTGATTTCTTTTTAATTCTTTGGATGCTATTACATTACACTACGCAAAATTATTTTAATAGCTACATATGGTGTGATACGTATGGTGTATCATCTGCCAATAATAAGCGACATTTTCTTCCTAAGACTTAATTATAATCTCCTTTAAGTAGTAGATTAGGAATTGATAAAGCAGCAAAAATAGTCTTCAAAATGGAAGAGTTAAATGGAGTGTGTAGTGCCTCTAGCGGAAACGAGTAACGATTTTTGTTTAAGTTTTGCTTTAGCTTTAATCACATATTAAGTTTTAGTTGTAATGTAGGTTTGACAGTAAACATATATAGGGTGAGTCAATAGTGCGGGGACGGAAAATTGTGGCTTTACCGTTGAAAATAAAAATAATGTTTTTATGTCATCATACATTATTATCAAAGCTGCATCGAATAAAATTACTTTCAGCTATAAAGGATGTTTCACTATTCCAGGCAAGTATTCAACTTCATTTTTTTAAATGGAATCCTATGTATCTTTTCACATATGCAGATTAATTGTCTTAAATGCTATAAATGCATATCTTATTTTCAAATTTTGAATGCAAGGTTGCCAAGTTATTAATCATTTTGTGAAAATTTTTGATGAATCATGTGATCACTTAAAATTCGTTATCAGCATTATTATTAAATATTAAAGATTGTAATTGGGCATATCGATAAACAAAGCTTGGGTCTTTCGAACGCCACTATTACTATTGGTTAATATTATACAGGGTGGTTACTAGAACCGGTTAATTTACGGAATGTTTGAAGGACCATAACTTTGTTATTTTAAATGGAATACCCTATATTTTTTCAATGCATGAGAAGGCTTTATTAATTACCTTTCATTTTTGTTAAGTATATGGTATATCTAACATGTGTACTTTTTGAGATAATTACACTATTTCAAAAATGTCGGCATAAACTTGATTTTTTCACAAGAAATAAACTATGAAGACGATATTTTTAAACAAATGCAAGTGCGTCTATTTTGTAAAAGATGAAGAAGTATACATGTGTGCCTATTCAGTTCAAAAAAAGACTAGAATTTTCGAAATGGGTATTAGAAAAAAGATCAACAACAATGTAATTTTTACGATAATCTTCTATACAGCAAATAAGCGATGTTTTGTAAAAATAACTATGTTAACCGCCTTAATCTTCATTACTACGATATGGTCAACAGTAAATTTATATGAGAAGTAACCCACTAACAACAATGATGCTAAACTATCTGGGAAGGGATTCTAGAATCTTATTTGATCAGATCGTATTTCTTCAAGGCAATCGTCAATGGACAATCTTTTTGAATTTCTTAGAAAATCAATTGCCAAGACTTTTACAAGATGTTTTACGACACGTTTGACAAAGAATGTGGTCTCAGCACGATGGTACACCTCTCCACTATGATAAGATTTTTCCAACATACTTAAATAGAATGAAAAGAAATTTGTCTGTGCACAGATCCATACTTTTCCATCTTTTACGAAATAAACTTATTTGCATTTGTTTAAAAATGTCTTCTTCATAGTTTATTTCTTGTGAAAAATCAAGTTTATGCCGACATTGTTGAAATAGTGTAATTATCTCAAAAAGTACACATGTTAGATAATTAATAAAACCTTCTAAGACATTGACAAAATATAGGGTGTTCCATTTAAAGTAGTGGTGTAACGGATATTCGCATCCGCATCCGCAACTGCGGATAATCCGCATTGTTTTGAAGATCCGCATCTGCATCCGCATCCGCATATATTTTAACGGAGCTCCGGTAAAATAGTGACAGTTTTTTGTTTCGATTTCTTAGATAAAAAAAATTTTTAGATATTGTAACATGCACGAACACGTGAGGTAATCGCGATGTGGCGACGGACGATACGACTCCTATATTGTCGCGCCGCAACGCCTCAAATCGGGGCCGCCAATGCATAGCGCTCTAAAAGATCTTAATTCCTAAAGACGATCAGTTGTTGAACGGATGGCAACTTGTATGTATGCTTTTGCGCATTTATGGTCATTCGTTTTATTGTTTGCTATCCATCGAAATTAAATTAATTAAAATGAAACCAAAAACAAGCTTTATTTGGGAATATTTCTCGGAAATTAACAGTTTGATTGCTCGTTGTAAGATTTGTGAAAAGGAATATTCACGAAAAGGACGTACCACATCTTCTTTAAAAAATCATTTGAAATCTAAGCATACAAAAATATTTGAAGAGTTAGAAAAACGTATAGCTGAAAATGCAGAACAGAACCAGCCAAGTTGTAGTACATCTACAGATACAGGTCCAAATACAACAAAACAACTTACTTTACAAGAATGTTTAACGAAGAATGTATGTTGGGATTTCTCATATACAAAATCCAAAGATACGGATCGATTAATAGGCGAAATGATTGCTTTGGAAGACTTACCATTCAACTTCGTCGAAGGTGTTGGTTTTCGGCGATTAATCAATACAATACTTCCACGATATAAATTAAGGGGACGTCAGTTTTTTACGTCGCTTGTATGTGACGATTTATATAACGGTGTGGCAAATAAAATTAAAGCACTATTAAAAGATCTTAAGAAAATATCCTTTACAACTGATGTTTGGTCAGATACAAGTTGTGGGACTTCATTAGTTAGTTTGACTGCTCATGGTATAAACGAAGGTTTTGAAAGAGTAAGAATTATTTTGAAATGTGAAATAATGGAAGGCCGTCACACTGGTCAAGCTATTTTGACAAAACTTGAAACCATTCTTGAAGAATGGGGTATAAAACAGGACAATGTTCACTGTGTGGTACGCGATCGTGGTAGCAACATGATTAAAGCAATGCAGATATCTGGATTTACTGATTTTGATTGTGTGATTCATCAAATACAGTGTTGCATTAAAAATGTTATATTATCGGAAGAATGGGTTCAAGAAGTAATTGAAAAAGTGAAAAAAGTGTCAACACATTTTAATCATTCCCTAGTAGCACAAGATGAATTAAAAGCTATACAGGTAATAAGATTGAAGCAACCTCCAATGTCAACAATACAAGATTGTCCCACTAGGTAAGCCAACGATTGTCTATAAATTAAAAAGTATAACTAATTTTCATTTCAGGTGGAACAGCACATTTTACATGTTGGAACGTTTTGTTAAAATAAAAGATTCTTTACTTCTATACTTAACTACAAAACAACTTGTGTCATTTTCTCCGGATGATTTGTCAACAATTGAACTGTTGTTAAAATTGTTGGCACCTTTTGAAGACCTTACTAAAGAATTAAGTAACTCGAAGAACAGCATTTCTATGGTTATACCACTTCTGCACGTTACTTTGACAATATTAAAAGCTGAGAAAGATAGCTCAAATACGCCAGAAAATATCAAAGCACTTTTTGTTAAAGTTATAAGAGTAATAAGTGAAAGATTTGGCGATTTAAACAGAAATTTACTATGTTCGATTTCCACGTACTTAGATCCCAGATATAAAACCAAATTTTTTAATAGTTTTGAAATAGAAGAAGTCGAAGCCACAATAGCTAATTTGTGCCAAATTCAAACGATTCATCAAGATAAAGATTGTAGTCCGATACATAAGAAAAGAAAAATTTGATAAACAAATTATTACTAATTCTAGCTGTTGTTCTTCCAAACTACTGCAGTCAGTACAATCCGTTCTAAGTTCAAGTGAAAGCGAGGCAGAAGATGACCAATTAATAACACTGAAAATTGTGCTCCAAAATTATATTAAAGAAAGAAGACTACCTTTAGAAGAAGATCCATTAATGTGGTGGCGACAAAATGGGTACAAATATTCCGTTTTATTGCCGGTTGTTCGACAATATTTATCAACACCACCAAGCAGCTTTACCAGTGAACAGCTATTCAGTGGAGCATCGTTAATATACACAGATAAAAGAAAAAGTCTGAAAGGAGAGAAGGCATCAAAATTGCTGTTTTTAAAATATAATTTGCCTATAATAAATTATGAATATTAATTACTTTATTTGTGCATTAGATATTTTCAAGAAAATTTTAGCATGTAACTTTTTTCAACAACTCCGCATCCGTTAAATCCGCATCCAAAAATCTGCTTACGCATCCGCATCCGCAAAATTAGAATTAAAAAATCCGGTTCCGCATCCGTTAAACCCACATCCGTAACACCACTAATTTAAAGTAACGAAGTTATAGTTCGTCAAACATTTCATAAATTACACAAAATGATTAATAACTTGGGAACCTTGCATTCAAAATTTGAAAACAAGATACGCATTTATAGCATTTAAGACAGGTAATCATCATATCTAAAAGATGTATAGGGTTCCATTAAAAAAAAATGAAGTTGACTAGGGTTCTGGAATTGTGAAACAGCCTGTATAGTTGAAAATAATTTTAGTCGATGCAGCTTTCATAATCTATGATGACACAAAAACATTTTCTTTATTTTCAACAGTAAGGCCAGAATCTTGCGTCGTCGCACTATTGACTCACCCTGTATAAAGGAAAATAGAATATACTAATTTTTAAACAAAACTATTCTTTTAACAACACCCCATGTTTTAAAACACTTTTTGAACTGTTTAAAACAAATTTAGTTTAAAATATATCATACAGTTTTAAAAAGTCTAAAACAGTTTGTTTTAAACACTTTGTTTAAAACATAACAACCCTGATTGAAATTATTGTTATAATTGTAATATAATAAAATAGAAAAGTCAACCAATTTAACCTTAATTTATAAAATAAAATACAACACTGCCATTAAATGTACGAAAGATGCGCGTGCGTCAAGTTGCGACCGAGGGTTTTAGCTTTAAGATGCCGGTCTTATAACACTGCATAATCTTCTTAATAATTTGGGCAATCTAGAATACACTATAGAAAAGGAAAAAGATGACAAATTAAATTTTTTGGACATCACTCTAATTAAGAACTTAAAAGAAAATAAGACTTCAAAATATTTCATAAACCAACTACAACAGACACGATTATCCCCAAAAGCTCATACAACGACATAAAACACAAAGAAGCCGCATTCCGTTTTCTACTTAATAGATTAACCAACACACCTCTCTCATTACACCACTTTACAGAAGAAATAAAATTTATTTTGAAGCTGGCGTTGAATAATGGTTACAGTATAGATTTCATCCAAAACCTATACAATAAGATACAAAACAAAAACATAATCCAAATGGTTTATCCACACTTCAAAGCAAAACAGAAATTCATCTCAATTACTTATAATAAATCATATGAAATTATTCAAAAGAAGCTCAGAGAATTTAATATAAACATCGTTTACAGAGATAATCTAAAACTAAAAAACAGCTTAATCAACTGTAAACAGAAGACAAAAAAGGAACAAAACAGCGGCGTCTACAAAATAAGTTGTATTGATTGTGACCATATATATATTGGACAAACAAATTTTTTTTAAAATTTTTTCTAATTTTTTCTATTTCCTTGAACTCCGGATCTTTCCCCGGCGAATGGCGGAGGGCCTTTGTTTTGCCTGTCTTTAAGTCTGGTGACCGTAGTGATGTTTGTCAGTATCGTCCAATTTCAATTTTATCTATAGTTTCTAAAATCTTTGAAAAAATTATCTATTCTAAATTACTGTACATCTTGAAGCCGCATTTGATTGTTGAGCAGCATGGATTTCTTCCGGGTAGATCTGCTGAAACCAACTTAATGACCTACACCAACTTCATACATAATGCTTTTAACGCATCTGAGCAGGTCGACGCGATCTACACTGACTTCAGCAAAGCTTTTGATAAGATTGCCCACAATATACTGATGGACAAGCTTTCACTTTTTGATATTCCCCAAGGTCTCTTAACGTGGCTGAGTTCATATATCACTGATCGTTATCAGGCCGTACGTGTTGGCAATTGTGTCTCCGCTTTTCGCCGAATCACATCTGGTGTTCCCCAGGGAAGTCACCTTGGCCCCATCCTCTTCTTGGTATATATTAATGATGTGATGGCCTGCTTTGAGCACGCAAGATTTTTACTTTACGCAGATGACTGCAAAATCTATCTGAACATAAAGCGTAACTCTGACTGTCTTAAACTTCAGAGTGATCTGAACCGGTTTTACAACTACTGTTTCAATAACTGTCTTTTCCTAAATTTTAAAAAGTGTTCTAAAATCTCATTTTCGCGTAAACGTTACCCCCTGAATTTTTCTTACAATCTAGGCGGTACAGATCTTCAATCTGTCGACCACATCTGCGATCTGGGGATTATACTAGATGGGAAACTTTCATATAATTTGCATGTAGATTATATCACATCCAAAGCTTTGAAGAGGTTGGGTTTTGTCATTAGAACTTGTCGTTCTTTTTCGAATATTAGTTGCATTAGAGTTTTGTATTTGACGTATGTGAGTAGTGTTCTCGGTTATTCGTCAGCGATATGGAATCCTCAGTACTCTGTTTGCATTAATCGCATTGAGTCTGTTCAGCGCCGTTTTTTGCGGTATTTGGCCCATAAAGTTTACTTACCCTACTGCGATTACGAGATGCGATGCAGGGTGCTAGGCTTACAGTCATTGCAAGTTAGGCGGCTGAGATATGATCTGCTTTTCATCTTTAAGTTAACAAACAATTTTATCAATTCTCCGGTATTGCTCGGCGGATTATGCTTTTCGGTGCCGTCTTATCGTACTAGATGTGGTCGGGTTTTTAGACTTAATAGATCAAATACCAACGCTCATTTTAACTCGCCTCTTCAAAGACTTATGTACTCATTTGATTCTCACTGTCGAAGTATCGACTTGTTTAATATCTCGTATACTGCGTTTAGACGGTTTTTGTGGGGCATAAGCGGAATGACCTCATTGCAATTTATACCTACTACTTCGTAATTGTGGGATGTAATTGAATAATGTTATAAAAATGTAATTCTTGATTCTTTCTATTATTATTATTTTTTTGTTAGAGCTATTGTATGATTATTGTGTATTCTATTTTTATTTTATGTTCTGTTCTTTATTATAATTTTGTTATTGTACTGTGGATGCTTCGCTGGGGGTTCACCCTGTTTGCATCCCTTGAAGTAAATAAATAAATAAATAAACAGGACGAAGTATAAGAACTAGGTTAAAAGAGCACAAAAATAATAACAACTCTTCAGTTTACAAGCATACCAATAGCAACAAACATGCAATAAACGAAGATTCAATACAATTACTCCATATTCTGAAGAAATCAAAGAAGATGGATCTATACGAAGAGTTGGAGATTTATAAACATAAAAACGAAGGAGAAAACCTAATGAATGATCTCACGGACGTAAATCTTGCTCATATTTTTACACATTTAAGTTACCTAAAATAAATTTATAAAGATAATAATTTTTTAATTTGGACAATTTGCCGCGCGGAAAAATTTTGAAAAATAACTGTTTTCTAACTTCATGACTGTTCGTTTAAAATTATGTATTTCCAGTTCCGTCTATGTATTCAATGTCATTTTATGCTACAAAAAACTGTGCTTTACTTCATAAATTTTATTTTAACTACAGATATACAATCGACACTGAAGTATTTTAATTTTGATTTCCGTTCTCAACGGTTTTTTGTTGTTTTTTGGATGTTTCTCGGACCGTATTATCTGGTTTTTTGAGTCAACACATGTAAACACAACCTCTACAGTTGACGTTTCGATGTTATCCGTTGTTCTTATAAATATTTAATGCAACTTTAGAAGATTTTTGACGGTAAATTGTTTTTAATTTAATTGATTAATTTGTGTCTAGTTTGAATATTGTTTTTTTAAGTTTTGTTTTAATATTTCTAAGTTTACGTAATAAGGAAATTCATTGTCTTAATTAAACATGTCTCTTTGTAGCGTACGACCTGAAGACGAAGCAACTGCTTCGAAACCCGGTAGTCGAGAAAAATAAAATATAATTTTCTTCAACATTTTGAATATTTCATTTATTATTAGCTTTAAGAAGTAAAAAAAAATGGGCAACTCTTGTGACTAGAACAAAAACCGTTTTAGCCGTAAGGTTTTGCATGAACAGTACTACTACAACACAATACCTTAACTTTTTACTCTTATGACTATGACTACGACTAAAACTAAAACACGTTGCATGAACCCACCATTCATTTCTTTGGCCTCTCAGTCTATTAGGATCTAAAATAGATGTAACATATAAAAAAACGAAAAAAAGAAAAGTCGAAAATTTGATTTTAAACATTTTACAGCTTTTGGACCCGCACAGTGGTCCCAAAGGCCGTTTTGTTGAAATCATCAATATCTTCAAACAGTGATTCAAAAACGTCATCAAACAGTGGTGATTTTGAGGATAACTATCTTATTCACATAGCTTTCGAGATGAAAATGGGCCTCATCACTGAAAATCATTTTTCGTTGAAAATTTGGATCATTTTGACCCGCTTGAGTTCTCGTATTAACTGAACTTTAAAAGCATTAAAACCTAAGTTTTTTGCAAAATATGGTGAAACGTCGTTTGAGGAGTGCCTAATTTCAAAGATCGGCGAGGAATTGACGAAACTGGGTTTTCGCCAACACTACGGGCTCTCGCTCTTAATTCTACTTGTGTGACGCATACGGTTTTGATTCTTCACATCACTAAGTTGTCGCAACAGCCCAAATTTGCTAATCAGTTTCACTATTGCTGATCGAAAAGATACTTCACGATGACTCAAAAGTTTTTGTCATTTTGTAGTGAATTCAACAATTTCAATCCATTGTTGAAGCGTGTATCGCTGCATTTTTAGTAATGGCATAGTTTTTACTTGTCAAATATCAAGAGATGACAGCTTCAAATGTGATAGCTGCCCAGATATTAGGCTATTCAAAATGGAACGTCTTATTGGTAAACCCTTCAGTGTCAAGAATATTTTTTGACTATTTGAAATTTTTTTAATTTTTTAATTTCTATTGTTTCAATTAACTTCAAACTCTTAAAAATGTAATGCAATAATGAAATCGTAGAGTAGGTATCATTTTTTGTTTTGTTTTAATATTTTCTAATCACACAAAATGCATTGACTCAGGTCATTGTTTCGGGTCAAAAATATAAAAAGAAACGTTGACTCCACCAAAACACACGAATTTCATCACGCTCCTATTATCCACCATATAATTTATGACTTAACTGACTCGTTACTTAGTACACTGACCTTAGCATTGATAAATTCCATTCCCTCCGCATCGCCCGCTCACCAAATCTATCATTAGAGCCACTCCGTTGAGAGATTCGAATCTTTCTCTCTCCCCCGTCTGTTTTTGCTAATTTCTTTTCTTCAACCCTCCGACATCTCCGTCATAGTCATATCCCCTCCTCAAAACCAAGACGATTTGCTGTTTCTCCGTCATTTACTGTCACTTATCGATCAGAAAAGAAGGAGAACCCGGGAGGTTCGTCGAACCCTTCAGCCGGAATGCACGTGGTCCGGACTTCCACGTGCCGAACCCGGACCAAAGAAGCGCTCCTTACCCTAGATTCAGAACTTGAACCTATGTAACCTCTCTAATAATTTCTTGAATAAATATTGAGATGATTTTTTTACGGGGTGATTTTAATGATGAAATAGCAAAAAGAAAAATGTTGTGTTAATTCAAAACTCGCATTATGTGCACCGATGCGTGGAATGCTTTTCGTGTTTAGTTCAACGTTCCAAACTTTCTACGAGGTGAAGGTTAGATTACAAAGATACCAAGTATTACTATTACGCAGTTTCATTTCTTTCGATTCTTCGAAAAAAATTTTTTTTGAAGTTATTGATCAAAAATTAGTATTAGCCGAAAACCCCCGTCCTAGCAACCCCTACGTAATAATAAAAACAAGAGTAGCACTGGGGCAAATTTTCTGCGGTGTGGGCTGAAAAATCGATCACTCGGCTCGTTTACGACCTTCTCGGATTCTCTCCACGTGTGCGTACTAGCACAACGTGCGACTCCCACTCAATTATTACCTCCAACTCGGTGAGTGTCAAGCCTCTCGACAAATACATAATGAGGTAATAATACGGCGTTCATTCAACATCTTTGAGTTAATTTTAACGGAAGGTTCATTCTTGAATTTATTATATAAATATAGATGTAAATAGATTTTAATCGCAAAACCAGAACATCAAATCAAGAAGAAACAAACTTTGGCATTAGAAATGAAATCTATTAATAATGAAGTATTAGCGGAGATTTTCCATCCAGGATGTAATTATACTTATCCCGCGCATACACGTGTCCTTCGGTCCTCGACCCATCGACCTACAAACGAGGTTGCGCACAACGCACGGCCACCTCAAAGAGGAGGCTCCTTTTAACATGAAATAAAAAGACCTGCGTAGATCAGATCGTCCTACGTAACAAACCGGCGCAGGATCGAACTTGCTTCCGCTCAATAATTATGTCGTTGCGTTCAGGTTTCAAGTTCGAAAAAGTTATCTACATAACCGACCTTTTTAAGTAAGCATACGAAAGTAAAATTTACGCCAGAATCGGCGACCTTGTTTAGTTTGGTAGACGCGACGGCGTCTGCAAAGAACTAGATTTGTGGGTCTTGGTAACGGTACACGTGTATCATGCTAAATAGTCGATGAAGACGTGTTTTATGCAAATTTGCGAAGATTCGAAATTTGTTCTGAAAAATTCTGTTTGGTTGTACTTTAAGCGAAAAAGGATGGTTAGAGTGGAATATGATGAAAGTTGCGAAGCTTGGGGTGTCATAAATTAGGATGATGGGGGAGACAAAGTTGGTATTGATTCGGTTAGAAGCGGTGCTGACGCACGTGGCATCTGAATATTTCCACGTCAATAAGTTACATGGGAATGTTTTGAGAATGACGATTAATCTTAATATTCGTATAATAATAAATTCTTTAAAGATTAATAAATGTTATACAAAATGGAAATCCAAAAAAACGGAAGATTGTTTTATAGATAATATGAAATATTTATTGTAGCGCCTCGCTCACAAATGATATAACTTAAACGCATAAAATTTTCATTAATTCTCCAAGGTCGCTTGCGGGCAAGGTGCTGGAAATGTTACCATATCAATGTGAAGCGGATATAAAATATTAACTGTAATGCTTCGCCCCAAAGTGACCTCGATGATAATAGATATAGTAAATTTTATATCTTGGAAAGTACCTGAATACGCTAGATGTGTAGCCATATCAATATGGACCTTTTTGGAATTTTGGTTGCTGCTGATTTTCACTAGCCGAGATAAACACATTTTGCTTGAAAGAGAATCAGCCACAATTTCTAATATTGGAGTCTCCCTGTAGTCTGATGTAGGTAACATTGGTCTGAAAGAGGGTCTTATCTTTCTCATGACTCATTAGCGACAGCAGAAGTTTATGGATGGAAGGCCGACTCTAGTGGAGCGTTCAGATTAATCTCTCAATGCCTTGAGCAATTTGAAGGTCTTTACATGCCAGTTTGTTTTTATTCGCCTAATTTAATTGAGAAATGCTCATGAGTTCATTTTCAAAACATAATTGGATGAGTGCTCATTGAAATATTCACTGATGTCATACTTATGCACTTTTTGGCCTTTTTGAACAAACTGAATCCTATTTCTACAAAAGAAAGTAAGTAAGCCGATCTCAAAATAGCCATGGATTCGCAGTGGGATTCTTATCTGCATCCATATTCCATAGCAGGAAGGTCTTAGCATTTTTAGATCTCGGTATAATTTGCCCTATCTTTCAACTGTTGTACGTCTTTGGCACACATGACGATTGCCAAATCGTCCTCATACGCCACCAGTTAGATGTCTTCCTCCAGTCTCAGCTTCAACACCTCATCGTACATCACATTCCACAATGTTGAGCCCAATATCGACCGTTGTGACATCGCTTAGACCGTTGATTTTCCTTTTCAGAATCCTCTATCTCCCGATGCTGCCTCTCTCTGATAACGAGCTCGAACAGCTTCCGCGGTGTATTAACCAAGCAAATGGGCCTGTATTTATATATATATATATTTATATATATATATATATTTATATATATATATATATTTATATATATATATATATATATATTTATATATATTAATATGTAACCCTTCATCAGTCGGGTTCTTCTTCGGCTTTTCTATGGCTGGCTTTAGTGCTTCACCGACGATTTACGCTGACGTCAGTACCAACGAAACGCATTCACCGTCGGTTGTGTTTGTTTCAGTGCTTAGCTGCACCTCGGTTATTAACTGTTCGGCTATACAAGCGCTGATCATCGGTGACGTACTGAACATTTTAATATAGCATCATAGCTCGTCAGCTGACTGACGTGCGCTGACGGACGCGTTCAACCGACAGTATCCATCAGCGCGATGTAGTCGTATCAGCGTAGCTGTTTATCAGTGCAGCACTGCATCAGGGCAGATCGTCGGTGAAGCACTAAAGCCAGCCTTAAAGTATCACCTTTGCCACCTTCCATAACCCCGAAAAACGCCCCTCTTTCATGTACTGGTTTAACATATGCACGAAAAATTCTATACTACCCCCCCTCACGGTCACTACCATCACCACCAGGATAATACCGTTGGGGCCTGGAATATAGATGTAAATAGATTTTAATCGCAAAACCAGAACATCAAATCAAGAAGAAACAAACTTTGGCATTAGAAATGAAATCTATTAATAATGAAGTATTAGCGGAGATTTTCCATCCAGGATGTAATTATACTTATCCCGCGCATACACGTGTCCTTCGGTCCTCGACCCATCGACCTACAAACGAGGTTGCGCACAACGCACGGCCACCTCAAAGAGGAGGCTCCTTTTAACATGAAATAAAAAGACCTGCGTAGATCAGATCGTCCTACGTAACAAACCGGCGCAGGATCGAACTTGCTTCCGCTCAATAATTATGTCGTTGCGTTCAGGTTTCAAGTTCGAAAAAGTTATCTACATAACCGACCTTTTTAAGTAAGCATACGAAAGTAAAATTTACGCCAGAATCGGCGACCTTGTTTAGTTTGGTAGACGCGACGGCGTCTGCAAAGAACTAGATTTGTGGGTCTTGGTAACGGTACACGTGTATCATGCTAAATAGTCGATGAAGACGTGTTTTATGCAAATTTGCGAAGATTCGAAATTTGTTCTGAAAAATTCTGTTTGGTTGTACTTTAAGCGAAAAAGGATGGTTAGAGTGGAATATGATGAAAGTTGCGAAGCTTGGGGTGTCATAAATTAGGATGATGGGGGAGACAAAGTTGGTATTGATTCGGTTAGAAGCGGTGCTGACGCACGTGGCATCTGAATATTTCCACGTCAATAAGTTACATGGGAATGTTTTGAGAATGACGATTAATCTTAATATTCGTATAATAATAAATTCTTTAAAGATTAATAAATGTTATACAAAATGGAAATCCAAAAAAACGGAAGATTGTTTTATAGATAATATGAAATATTTATTGTAGCGCCTCGCTCACAAATGATATAACTTAAACGCATAAAATTTTCATTAATTCTCCAAGGTCGCTTGCGGGCAAGGTGCTGGAAATGTTACCATATCAATGTGAAGCGGATATAAAATATTAACTGTAATGCTTCGCCCCAAAGTGACCTCGATGATAATAGATATAGTAAATTTTATATCTTGGAAAGTACCTGAATACGCTAGATGTGTAGCCATATCAATATGGACCTTTTTGGAATTTTGGTTGCTGCTGATTTTCACTAGCCGAGATAAACACATTTTGCTTGAAAGAGAATCAGCCACAATTTCTAATATTGGAGTCTCCCTGTAGTCTGATGTAGGTAACATTGGTCTGAAAGAGGGTCTTATCTTTCTCATGACTCATTAGCGACAGCAGAAGTTTATGGATGGAAGGCCGACTCTAGTGGAGCGTTCAGATTAATCTCTCAATGCCTTGAGCAATTTGAAGGTCTTTACATGCCAGTTTGTTTTTATTCGCCTAATTTAATTGAGAAATGCTCATGAGTTCATTTTCAAAACATAATTGGATGAGTGCTCATTGAAATATTCACTGATGTCATACTTATGCACTTTTTGGCCTTTTTGAACAAACTGAATCCTATTTCTACAAAAGAAAGTAAGTAAGCCGATCTCAAAATAGCCATGGATTCGCAGTGGGATTCTTATCTGCATCCATATTCCATAGCAGGAAGGTCTTAGCATTTTTAGATCTCGGTATAATTTGCCCTATCTTTCAACTGTTGTACGTCTTTGGCACACATGACGATTGCCAAATCGTCCTCATACGCCACCAGTTAGATGTCTTCCTCCAGTCTCAGCTTCAACACCTCATCGTACATCACATTCCACAATGTTGAGCCCAATATCGACCGTTGTGACATCGCTTAGACCGTTGATTTTCCTTTTCAGAATCCTCTATCTCCCGATGCTGCCTCTCTCTGATAACGAGCTCGAACAGCTTCCGCGGTGTATTAACCAAGCAAATGGGCCTGTATTTATATATATATATATATTTATATATATATATATATTTATATATATATATATATTTATATATATATATATATATATATTTATATATATTAATATGTAACCCTTCATCAGTCGGGTTCTTCTTCGGCTTTTCTATGGCTGGCTTTAGTGCTTCACCGACGATTTACGCTGACGTCAGTACCAACGAAACGCATTCACCGTCGGTTGTGTTTGTTTCAGTGCTTAGCTGCACCTCGGTTATTAACTGTTCGGCTATACAAGCGCTGATCATCGGTGACGTACTGAACATTTTAATATAGCATCATAGCTCGTCAGCTGACTGACGTGCGCTGACGGACGCGTTCAACCGACAGTATCCATCAGCGCGATGTAGTCGTATCAGCGTAGCTGTTTATCAGTGCAGCACTGCATCAGGGCAGATCGTCGGTGAAGCACTAAAGCCAGCCTTAAAGTATCACCTTTGCCACCTTCCATAACCCCGAAAAACGCCCCTCTTTCATGTACTGGTTTAACATATGCACGAAAAATTCTATACTACCCCCCCTCACGGTCACTACCATCACCACCAGGATAATACCGTTGGGGCCTGGAACCTTCTTCCATCTCACCCGCCAACCATTCCCAACAATTCCTCTTTCGTTATAGGTGTTATCTGGGGCATCTCTTTAAAATTGGATTGCAGTCAAACCATCCTTTTGTGTTTGGGAAACAACTTCTTTATTTTGCTCAGTGCCACTTTTTCTTCTATTGCCGATTTCATTCTCAACTTCAGCTTGTTAGTGACGATCTTGTAGGCTTTTCCCAACACATCGTCCTCGAGCTTTCGGAAAGGCCCTCAGATCTTTCCATTTTTTTTTTTTTGGTACGGTTTATCTCTTTTTTCAGGTTTCTTTTTAGATCCTATACCTTGAAAGCGCCTCTTCAGCCCTCTCACGGACTTCTTGCTCTTGTTACTCGCCTCCTCAGCTTTATGCACTCCCTTCTTTTGCGATCTATTTCCCCATTCCACCAATACACAGGACATTTTTCTTGTCTGTAGCCCTTTCTACCAAATACTACGTTACATTTATCACTTATCCACCAATCCACCACGTGCTCAACGGGTCCAACGCAGGTTGACTCGCTCCCCTCGTTTATCACTACCAATCCACATGAGATGAACCACTCGTCGAAGATATCGCCTCTTTGATTTCTATTAATTGAACCAATCATAGGTGTCTTGGCATTTAGATCCCCCCCATGACGATCCCTTTTCCATGCAATTTTATACAAGACTCTATATTCCACAGGAGATCTTCAAATTTTCTTAAATCACCAACCGGCGAAAAATAGCACACCACCACAATATTAACCAGTTCCACCAACACATAACCACAACCACTAACACTGCTCAAGACTTTCACATTACTACATAAATCAATAAAGCTATCTTATTGAGCCTTAAATTTGTTCTGTTCACCGCGGTTTCCTTATTATATCATGTGTTTTGACCTTGTCTGACCTGTAATCCATATATTTCGCAAACCCATACTCGCTACTTCAAAAATTTCTTGATGGGTTTTCACAGTTCTTAGTGAGATACCCCTCCAAACCACAGTTGTACCAACAATTTCTTCAGACAACGACCAGCAAGGAAGTACCTTCGCCTTTTCCTCCATAAAGCATCTGGCAATTACTCTAATTTTGTTTTTGCTTACAATTATTTGTACCTTTTTTACTGTTATTTTCACTGTGACCGCTAGCATACTATCGGCATATGGTCTACTGGAGCTCATCTTTAACTCACCCTCTTTTGTTCCCGTCTCCCTTATTACTTATTATCTTTTATGTATAGTAGTATATATATCGTCTTTGTTTATTTTCTTTCTCCAATACCTCTGTGTATCACGGTCTGCCCCTCTTCTTCCTTCAGCATCTTCTGCATCTCTAAGATTGCATCTGTGTCTCTTTATATTATAATCAGTATTTTTCCATCCCTTCTTTCGTCTTCCCCGGTCTTTCTGCCATAATCGCTTACGTCCTCTTTTTTGGTTCCTCGTCCATTTTTATTTGGGTGGTATTTATCCCCATTTCTATATTTGTACTTCTGAAGACAATTTCTATCATGTTCCTAAACTTCTTTAGGGATATCTGTCTGAGGTGGTGTATTACAATTTTCTTCGCTTCCAAGTTTCTTCTCTTTAGTTCCTGTAATTAATTTCAAACCGATCGATCGGCGTTTTGAACTATAAGCTTTATCACTTTACCCGTTTTTTTCAGATTTGATCCCCCTTATCCTTGTCCGTATTGTCTGCTCGATCTCTTCGTAATTCTCTTTTAGTTAGGTCAATTTTGGATACGATTTCTTGTATTGGTTTTGAATGCTACTCTTTATATCTTAATTGTAACAATAAATGGATTGTTAACTGCTGTTTCTATAAATCCTTCTTCCCTCTTCTCTAGTTCCAGCTTTTTCACCTTCACAATCAGTGTCTGTTTGTGTGCTTATCTCCCTTACTTCCTTATCTCTCTTATCTCATCCTGTTTATCCATCCTCTTATTTTGTTTTAATTTATCGTCTCTGCTTGCCTTTCTAGCATTTGTATAGCCCTCTTTATCTCTCTTTCTCTCCGTATTCTGCTCCTCATTCTTCTTTAGTGTTTTATCAACGTTAATACGTTGTCTATCACCTTCCTCACAGTTTTCCCTTCCTAGACATCCTCTTCATGTTCGTTCTCTTCAATTTTCTCTCTCCATCTTTTTATGCTTCCCTCTTCTTCCTTACACTCGCTACCTTGTTTCTTTTGTTTTATTCCCCTTTCCGCTTCCGAAAGGATATATTTCCGCCATATTCGATTTTCTCTCTGGTAAGTTACTAAACGACCAACATATATCTCGTGGTGGCGCTCTCCAGATCTATTGTGCCTACACTCCTTTTTTAAGTATCCAAGCTCACCACAGTTTATTCGGACTTCTAGGTGTACTAACTCGGGTTGGAGATGAGCGCATTTTTAGGGAGTTTCGCCTAAAAACTCCTTCAATGCCTTGGCTAGCAAGGTCTGTTTTTTTTTTGACCTAAATAATCACTCAAAGTCGAGTCTTTGTATCCATCGTTTTTGTATTCCATGTTTTGAAGTATCCAGTTGTCTACCTTACGCTCCATTTTATACCTATCTATAACAGGTTGTACACACAGGTTAAACAACACAAAAATTTTCCCGGAGATGTACTGGTCTTCCCGAAATCGTTACCTATTTCCCAGATGGGAGCCCTTTTGGGGTACAACCATCCGAGCCAGATGGACCCCATTGTTTTAACGAGGTATACTCCTCGAGTTCGGGCAGCCTCGGGTTTGCTAAGCCAGTACCCAGTACTTATACCAGGCTCCTGAGGGACCCCAACCCTGTATATTTGAACCAGAGGCATTCTAAGATATTCGGCGCCCCAGGGTTGAGTTGGACGAACGAATCGAGTGCGGCTCGTTTCAAATAAAATTGATGATAAAATGATAAAAGGTCCGCTTCTCAGTGGGGACACTGGGTTGGGTTGGGTCATTCCACGTGACAACCATTTTACATCTGTGTAATCGAAGTACTTAGTAGATTCGTTAGATTCGAACTGTACTTTAAAGATTCTAAAGACAAATCTTCAAGCTGTATCGGCAAGGATGGAGTTAACACTTTTCATTGTAATGTGCATAACTTCGCGTTAGGCATTTTTCAACAAAGTACTTGCTGATAAATGATGAACAAAATAATTAAGAAAAATCATGGAAAGCATCATTAGCACGACACAAAGCAACAAAATTTTTTTTATTGCCAGTCACACAATGAACTACCGGTTCACACAAGTTTGTGAACCGGTAGTTCATATTTACTTACAAAACTTATAAAAGCATGGTGTATATCTTTACCGTGAGTTTTCTCCTTCAGAGGAATCATTGTCAAGAATTTTTCTCTCGTGACCCAATTTCTGTACTTCGTAAATATATCGGGTGAACCAACATTTTGGCGATCGACTGTTTGAGCATCCCTGATTTAATACTTCAAAAGAAAGGCAATGAATAAGAAATCTTTTATCCTCACTTCTCTAAGATCTGTTACGTAGCTGATTGCACCATATAACGACAATACATTCGTCATCAGCCAATCCGATCGAATCTCCAATTCTCCATGCCTATCTATCTCGCAAAAAAGACACTTTTACGAGTGAAGTGTAAGATTTTAATTATATCAACGTGAAATTGGTGATATCTGAAAAATCATATTCTTAAAACTACATATATCAATCGCTTAAATGCGAGATAAACATTAAAAATATTTTCGCTCAATTTAAATGCCTCACAACATATACATATATGTATATATGTTAATAATTTGGTTAAACATAGGTGAATAAATCATATAACAAATAATAATTTTGCAATAACAAATTACGTAATGAATGTGCATGGCACGCACACGCTCGTTCGTTTCGTTCCGTTTGTATCTGTGGCAAGGTTTGTGGCAAGGTTTGTGTCAAGGTTCTCCAGCACGCATTGCATGCGCGGAAAAGTCGTAATTTTTCTGACACGCTCCTTACCTCTCTCCTTTTCTCTTTGGGAAACTATTTGCGCGAGAATTTACAACTAACAAATAATTTTCATTTTACACGTTGTTTTACATTAACGTTACGCAATAACATGTTTTTAAAATTACAGTGCATATTAACTGCTAAAAAATGTTACATTGAAGGTTTCATGTTTCTTCTTAAAACCAAATCAAGAAGTAAGATAAGAAATGAGGTTATAACAAGTTATAATGTTACATTTCTTAAACGCAACGAAATTTGATTTGGTTAAAATTTGCGAAAAAAATAAAAGCTCTCAAAAATTACTTATCACGCTTATTTGCCGAAGATAAGAAACTTTTTCGGAAACGATAATTCTATATTTTGCCAATTACCGATAACGAAATAACGCGCATGGAATTAATCTATTTTCGGCGATAATCCTTATCGCGTATTTGTCACACACGAAATTTCATTCAATGCAAATTTTCGGGTGACAATCGAGGTTTCCTCGTGCACAATTGTTTTGTTATTATAAATTCTTGCATTTGCGTTTTATTCCATTGTTTCATTATAAAACGCATTATCTCGCCACATTCTCGATGTCATTGTAAGTTTTTGGAGATAGTTTGTAAACTTTTCAAACACATCCCAAATTTATCGGGACTTTTAAAGCTTCCAAGTTTATTTTGGGGCGTTAAAAGGCTCTAATTGTCTGGCTAACTGCTATTTTCAACAAGAAAATAAAAACTAGAAATGTTTAATTTAAAGTTTTTGTTACTAACATTCTTGGTTATTTACAATTATTTAGAAAAGAAAGTTTTTCTCGTTTAAAATAGACTCGAATAACAATAATAATAACAATAAGTGAGAGGAGATAATGAGTATTATAAACAAATTAGGTCACGTCTCCAAGTTTATCGCTTTAAATTTTATTAGAAGGCATAGTTTTTAAGTGTTGAGTGCATGCACACGCGACGTTCGAAAATGGGATTCAAGGTTTCCTCGTGTGGCCATCATGCTCGTGGTGTTGTTGTTGTTGTAGAGTTTGGTGATGTGAAAAACTTGCACGGGCGCCCGACTCTCAATTAAATGGAAAGTAACGCTCTATTTTCGAATACCGCGACCGAAAGGATTTCCTCTCAGATTTGGCGCAGCATCCAATCGAACGATAATCGCAAAACATGTGTAACATATTCTGTATGTTCAAAATACACGAGGTGATTTAATCCTCGAGGTCGTAAAGAAATGTTTTGAAGCGAAAATGTAAATATTTCCGCACTTTCTAAGAACTATAATAAAAAATTTAACATTTTAGGTTATTACTGTATGTAGGATTAAGATGTAGTTAAATAATGATTAAAATAAAAAATTATTTATCTCAAAGTCAACCACATACTAGAATTTATTTAATGATCTATTGTCGAGCTCGGAGTACTTACACGGTTAGGTTATTATTCTGTTTACCTGGCCTCCAGAGACTATAAAGCCACGTGCCGTTTACACGAAATTTACGTCGCAAAATCGAAGGGAAAAAACTGTTTATTAAAAATAAAGAGGGAATTAATAACATAATCGAAGCAATGATCAATTGTAAACAGGTTGACCTTTAACTCGCAAAAAGAGAGAATTGCGTTAAATAAAAATGTGGGCAATTTACTCGACCACTGACCATCACACGTGCGATGATTTAATAGGTTCTATTATTATTTTTGCGTTTTGCTAAACTTAGATTTGGTTCAATTTATAAATACGTAATAACAAAGACGTAAAAAGTTGGCATAATCCAATTTTATCATTCATGCAATATCACTCGAAGTGGGTGAAATATAACTCATTTAAAAACTAAACTCATTACAAAACACGAAAATAATAATAAAAATAAGAGATAAAATGAATGTGAAAATTAAGAAAATTGTTACATAGAATTGTTCTTGTGTTAAATAAAGTCTTGTTCAATAATAGCTATTAAATAGTTATTATAGTATACTCCGAATATAACGAATCTTTAAGAGACCTGTAAATTGGTTCGTTATAAACAAAAATTTAAAAATTCATAAATTAAATGTATCTAAATTAAATTGAAAATTTAATCGTTATTAAATTGAATAAATTAAGCAATTCGGGAAGAAATTGAAAGAAATGAGTAAGAAGACATTAAATACATAATACTAATATAATTTTTCAAATAATGACCAAGGATTTAATAACTATTTTCAAAAATTTCACCATCATATTCGATATATGGCTCGTTTGATGACAAATCGCGGAGAATAGTTGAAGTTCAAACAGCTTATAAAAATAGCTTATAGTAGCTGTATGAACTTGTAAGTTTGGTATTATAAACCAAACTTTTCATCCACCCCTAAAGACAATAATCGAGGGGATTTAGATTAGCCCAATTTAACGATTTGTTCATAAGAGGAATAAGAGGTTTCTAACCAGATAGATTGGCAGGAGAATAGTTCTGAGGGGTGGTGATTGGAGGAAGGGAGGTGCATGTACTGGCATGACTTGGCGCCGATGACTTGGTGATGATTGCGAGGGATCACCAAGTGCAAATCAAAGGGACAGAGGGATGTGCAGACCAGATACTTGAGGTGGGATTAGCTAGGGAATCTCCGGGATACATAGTTAGGGAAGAAATGAAGCTAGCTGTTGAGGGTGGAAGCGGGTAATCGAGCGGTGCGTTCTGAGGAAAGGGTGGAAAGTAGAGGATATTGTAAGATATTGGGGGACTGCTGCAGACAGATTGAAGTAGGCAATGGGCGTTATGAGTAGCAAGAAAAGGAAGTGTATTAGAAGGATAGGATACTCAACGAAAGGAGTGATCAGAAAGAGAAGAAAAGAGATCCAAATGTGGAAACAGTTAAGAGCACGGACAGGGATGTGGACATGCAAGAGAGAAAGATGACGATAAGGAAAAGTAGGTATAATTCGATATTAAGAACTTCAACCTAAATATAGGGCTATAAAGAAACGTAAGGTTCTAATTAAACCAGTTTCTTCCAAAGAAATCCGAACCAAAAGTGCAACGCATTTCCGGCATATGGTACAAAACAATGTCGCTATAGAAAGAATGGCGATGAAGAAACTACGATGTTTTGCAAGAAATATGAAATTTATTCTATTATGTTTTACGCCTAATCGTCATTATTTTAGTGATTTCCAAAAATGCAACTATTAAGAAACCTTAATATAAAAAATCGTACCTTATGTCGCATAAATGATTGATCTTTAACGTTCTTACTATTGATTACTGTAAGTTTAAGAACAGTTCATTTTTTCATCTAACGCCGCTAGGAAATGGCAAGTTTTACTTGTTATTGGGACGTTTTGTAATGCCACATTTTACACAACTGTCGTTTCATTATCTTTGATTTTACTACGGACATTTATAGCAACGCCCAAGTAAATTAATTCCATTTAATTTCATTTGACACATAAGCTTTGTGTCAGATAAAAATTGGTATCATGCCGTTAAATTTAAAGCAGAGTTAGATAAAATGTTGTACTTAAAACGTTAAGAAACTGTTAATTTTATTTAATGAATGCAATATTAGCCAAAACGAGGGAGCGAAGCGAGCGAGTTTTGTAAATTGCGTGAGTGAAAATTAGTTTTTTCATAACTGGTTACGTAATAGTATATTACCGTACAAGTGAGGAAACTAAGGTTTTTCACTCACGCGTATGTCAGATGTAGATAGAAAGACATACAAGTTAGTGGACAATATTGGTTTCCCACGTGTGCTGTATAGCGTTTTGTTCACTCCTACTATTTAGAGAAAACTCGGTCTTAAAATTCGTTAATTCCTGGCTATTGTCATGTCGATATGTCGGAGAGGACAGTTGTTGATATTGTTATGCTCTTAATTGATTGATAAACAACCAGTTGTATCAAACTGTGACACTTCTTGACGTTGTCATGCTCCTAATTGATTGATAAACAACCAATTGTGTTAAATTGTTAATTGTCATCATTATGCATAAAATTAATAGTTTCATTAAAATTAATAATTTATGCAAGTGAAATACTTAATTTAATTTTCCATGTATGCTCTCTACTGTTTTTTGGTTCACATCCGATATATTTAACACGTTGAATGCCACCATATATTCGACAAATGGGGTCCCACTGGCCAATAGTTTTTTATTTTAGAATCTTGTAATTATTGCTTTACAGATTCAGGAATTAACATAAGTTATTACTATAATTTTTTTTTGATATTTATTTTAAACTTTTATTTTATGGTGACACGTTGGTCTCGCGCGGCCTACAATAGACGCGTACATCTCGAGTAGCCATGTGAGTCCAATGTGTCATCACGTAATTCCTGTCTGAACTTGTAAAATCTCTCATACACGTGTTTACGGCGATCGAGTATTACTTTTCGCAGTCTTTGTTTGGATGTTGTGAGTGTAATTGTGAATGAGAATATGTCGTACGAAAAAGAACAAGCACGTTTGAAGAAGTTATGGAAAGAGTTGCTTTCTAATGAAGAAAGTGAGGCAAATATTTTTGACGGCGACGAAATATACGAACCGGTTACAGAAAGTTCTGAATCCGAGGACGATTATTGGTCCAAATCTAAACGGTTCAAAAAAAATAATTGTACACCATCTTCGCAAAAACCAGAACCGTCTACCTCACAAAAAATTATAGAAAGCCCCAATTACATGGATGAAATAATAGAAGAAGTTATAAGAAACATGCGTTGTGACGACTTGGGTGATGAAGAAAATAATAATGATATTGAAAAAGAAGCAAATAACCAGAGTAATGAGTTTGAGTGGGCTCATGCAACTGGGAAAAATCTAAAAAACTTACAGTTTAGTGTCCCAAACTCTGGTTTTAGTATTGCTCTGTATGAACAATACGACAAACTGCCATATGATTTTTTCAAAGTTTTTGTGAATGACGACATCATAAGCTTAATCGTGAGTCAAAAAATCTTCTATTAAAATAACATAATAATAATATATATTTTAGGTAGAAGAAACAAACAGATACGCTGAACAGTGTAAACGAAGTAATATTCTACCAAACGCACGTATTCTGAAATGGACTCCCACAGACCCTACAGAAATAGAACATTTCATTGGTATTATTTTGTGGATGAGGTTGTGTTTTTTCCCAGAACTTTCTTCATACTGGTCAACGAAACGATTGTACAAAAATGCAATTCCAAGTGTAATGTCCAGAAATCGTTTTCAGTTACTTCTGAAAATGATACATTTTAGTAATAATGAGGAAATTAGTGATGATAAATTACACAAGATAACACCACTTGTGAACAAGCTTCGGACATCATTTCAGTGCCACCAGTGACACCCTCCGAGTAAGTTTGTATAGATGAGACTCTTGTACCTTTTAGAGGAAGACTGAAATTTCGTCAATATATATCCAATAAGCGACATAAGTTCGGAATCAATATATATCAATAATATGATTTCCAAGTATACTGCGGCAAATCGAAGGATGGTCATGTGTCAGTGCCTACAAAAGTTGTAATGGATTTGATGACAAATCTTTTAGACAGCGGACGTACTTTATGCACTGACAACTATTACACATCAGTGAGTTTAGCTAATGCACTATTACATAGAGAAACACATCTTATTGGAACATTACGATCTAATAGAAAATACCCCAAAAGGGTTGTAGATAAAAAGTTGAAAGTTGGAGAAGTAATAGCTGAAGAATGTAAGCAAGGAATAGTAGTTGAAAAATGGAGAGATAAAAGGGACGTATTAGTATTGAGCACTAGATATGGAAATGAAATGGTTACTTTAATCAAAAGAGGTAAAGAAATACAAAAGCCCAAAAATGTGGTTGAATACAATAAATATAAATCATATATTGATATATCTGATCAGTAGTATGAAATGGTATAGGAAATTGGCGTTCGAGTTAACTGGAAGTGCAATAGTAAATGCCTACATTGCGTATAAAGAAATAACCAATAATAAAATATCAATAACTGCGTTCAAAGAAAAAGTCATAAGTGGTCTGTTGAAAACAGCGAGACAGGAAGAAATATCTGAAAACATGACCCAAATAGAGCATAAATTAGAAGATGTTGGTCGTTCTAAAAGACGTCGGTGTGTAATATGCTACAAGAAAATTTCAAACAAATCTGGAAGAGAACAAGCATCGAGGAAAACTTGCCAAACCACGTTGAAATGTAGTGCTTGCGATCAATATTTTTGTTTGAACTGTTTTTTTGAAGCACATACAGCTTCTAAAATTTAGTATACACACACCATATTTTCTGTTTTTTTTAACATTTATATCCATGTTTTCGAATGATATTTATGTTTTCTTATGGATTATATCTATGTTGTATTAATGTATTAAGAATTATATATTTTTTTGTATTATTGTAGATAGACTAGATAGATCTATTTATTTTTCTATTTCTATTTGTTTTTTTCTAACTTTATTGCATTATTTACATATTACAGTTCCCTATGCCACGTGGTGACATATTGGTCTCACAATAACAGGTCAATGACATAAATCGTTTCTTCTGGCCGTCTACTCTGCTACCACATGTATTTCAATGCATTACGTGATACCACCGTGGTCACACACGGCCAAATGTAAAATTGTTTAACATGAGACCAGGGTGGACTCGCGCAGTCTCTATGTTCCAATACAACATGAGACCAACGCGATCTCATATGACACTCAACGTGTTAAACACAGAGTTGCACCTTTAAATGTTTTAAATTTCGCTGATAGTGGATGAAGAAAATTAGAGTGAGTGAAAAAAAATTCACTCACTCGTTGCTATGAATGTTAGCAGAGTGAGTGAAAATAATAACTTTCAACACTCGTATCTACGCTAGAAACTGACAATTTCAAAGGTAGGATTGAACAATAGTATATTACAGTACAAGTGAGGAAACTAAGGTTTTTCACTCACGCGTATGTCTGATTTCCACACAAGCCGTAGGCGAGTGTGGAAAGACATACAAGTTCTTAAAAATTAGAGTGAGTGAAAAATATTTTCACTCATCCGTTGCTATGAATATTAGCAGAGTGAGTGAAAATAGCAACTTTCAACACTTATCTTGAACATATGGATCATTCCTTTCAAGTTGATTCCATTTACACTGATTTTAGTAAGCCTTTTGACCGAGTCGATCACGCTCTGCTTATTTCAAAGCTTCATATGTTAGATATTGACAAATATCTTGTACGTTGGTTTTAATACTGAACCCTGCTAAATGTAGTGTTATTTCTTTTACAAGGAAGGCAAATATGATTAAATACGACTATAGCCTGGATAATAGCATCATACCTATGGTGACTCTGGTCAGGAATTTGGGCGTTACGTGTGATGTGAGACTAACATTTGAGGGCCACGTTGACGCAATTGTTACAAAGACTTAGCGCATGCTTGAGTTCGCTATGAGAGTCACACAGAATTTTACAAATATTTGCGCTATAAAAAGGCTGTATTTTGCGTATGTGCACAGCGTTTTTTAATGGTTTTACGGGGGTTGATGTCTTTTGCAACTTACTCTGCGCGTTTAAGTGTTTGATAATTGCGGCATGTAAAGCTGATCATGTCAACTACTTTCATTATTTTATATTTGTGTATATATTTTGCCGAACGTATGTATTTTTTTTTATTGTTACTTTTGGGAATTAGAGAGATTGAGATTCTAGTTTTAACTCTTATTTAGCTCTAGATTGTTGTACATTTTTCTGGAACTAAAAGCATCACTTCAGAAATCAGTATTAGCCCAAAAAGAACCGCAACACCCCAGGTAGAAAATTTCAAAATTGAGAAATTTTTTTCTTTTATTGTCAAAAATAAAATATTTTCACTCACCCGTTGCTATAAATGTTAGCAGAGTGAGTGAAAATAACAACTTTCAACACTCGTATATACGCTAGAAACTGATAATTTCAAAGGTAGGATTGAACAATAGTATATTACAGTACAAGTGAGGAAACTAAGGTTTTTCACTCACGCGTATGTCTGATTTCCACACAAGCCGTAGGCGAGTGTGGAAAGACAGACATACAAGTTCTTAAAAATTAGAGTGAGTGAAAACTATTTTCACTCACCCGTTGCTATGAATATTAGCAGAGTGAGTGAAAATAGCAACTTTCAACACTTATCTTGAACATATGGATCATTCCTTTCAAGTTGATTCCATTTACACTGATTTTAGTAAGCCTTTTGACCGAGTCGATCACGCTCTGCTTATTTCAAAGCTTCATATGTTAGATATTGACAAATATCTTGTACATTGGTTTTAATACTGAACCCTGCTAAATGAAGTGTTATTTCTTTTACAAGGAAGGCAAATATGATTAAATACGACTATAGTCTGGATAATAGCATCATACCTATGGTGACTCTGGTCAGGAATTTGGGCGTTACGTGTGATGTGAGACTGGCATTTGAGGGCCACGTTGACGCAATTGTTACTAAGACTTAGCGCATGCTTGAGTTCGCTATGAGAGTCACACAGAATTTTACAAATATTTGCGCTATAAAAAGGCTGTATTTTGCGTATGTGCACAGCGTTTTTTAATGGTATTACGGGGGTTGATGTCTTTTGCAACTTACTCTGCGCGTTTAAGTGTTTGATAATTGCGGCATGTAAAGCTGATCATGTCAACTACTGTCATTATTTTATATTTGTGTATATATTTTGCCGAACGTATTTATTTTTTTTTATTGTTACTTTTGGGAATTAGAAAGATTGAGATTCTAGTTTTAACTCTTATTTAGCTCTAGATTGTTGTAAATTTTTCTGGAACTAAAAGCATCACTTCAGAAATCAGTATTAGCCCAAAAAGAACCGCAACACCTTTAGGTAGAAAATTTCAAAATTGAGAAACTTTTTTCTTTTATTGTCAAAAATAAAATATTTTCACTCACCCGTTGCTATAAATGTTAGCAGAGTGAGTGAAAATAACAACTTTCAACACTCGTATCTACGCTAGAAACTGGCAATTTCAAAGGTAGGATTGAACAAATCACTATTATATATATTGTGAAAAAAAGTTCGATTACTATTAATTTAGAAAAATTTAATAAAACTAAGGCCCACTTTTACCAACCTCTAGTTAAACTAACTAGCGGTGGTAAAGCGATTTTAAGTGCTCTCATTGGCTATAAGCCGGTTTTTAACTGTTAGATAAATTTATCAAGAGGTGGTAAATGTAGCCCTAAATAAAAATATGCATAAAATCTATTGTTTGCTAGTGTTACAATTACATATCTTTTGTTTTGTCATGGCACACTTGGGAACGGAAAACGTTTCCCGCCATTTGCGATGAAATTCCTTTTTTCTCCGAAATTTGGTTATCCAATGTGTGATTTTTTCATACCAATGGAAAGTTTAGAGTTTTGGCTGTACAACGCTGTAATTTTTTTAGAGGGGTGTCATTTGAAATTTTCGAAAAAAATGACAACATGCGAAGATCAACCAAAAATTATTCTTTTTCCATAAATTACCCGAAAAAGAATTATTTTAAGGTATACGCGGTCCTAACCTGTCCTTCAATTAGTTTCTCTACAAAAAAATGTCAAAAATGGGGCACAATTTTAAAAGAAGAAGTTATAACAGCGAAACCGCTAAAATTAAGGGTATAACATGTTAGATAAAAAAAGAAGTACTTTTCGAACACTTTTCAAATCTGCAATAAAAAATAGGGCATTCCATTTAAAAAAAAGCATAAGTTTGATACGCCACTAGAATATTGCACGCCACTGGAGATTAGAAATATTTTTGAAACATAGCGACGGTAATTATGCACCACTTTGCTTTTAGATTTTTTTCAGTAGCTTTTATCGTAAAGGAGCTATGGTTCGAGGCGTCTTAAGTGCCACACCCTGTATACAGGGTGTTTCGGTGACTCGGGGCACAAATGAGGAGCTCGCGTGCAAAACCGGATATATCCATTTTTAAAAAAGTGTCAGAAAACGCGAAAAACTTTTGACAGTTTGCCTTTAAAGATAAGCAATGCATATTTTTAACTAGTTATTAGAGTGTGATATGTCCGCTTCTTCCTGTAATTGAATTTACCAAGCGGTAGACGCCATATCTCGCTTGCGAATTCATATGCCAAGTAAATTTCGTCAAAATGTGGATATAACCGGTTTTGTACGCGAGCTCCTCAAATTAAACCACATATAGTAGAGTGAAAATGATGATGATTCGTGAAAAATTTTTGGTTTAAACCAATAAATGGCAGAGCTATAGGTCATCAAATTAAGAAATGTTAACTAGTTTCTTCTAAATATTTGCTGTACTGTTTAAAGTGGAGATTTAAAGTTTAATCATTAGACAGCTTGTGAGTTAAATCGATCCACAGGAACAATGCTACATAGAGTGTTCCTAAAATTTATATGCTCAGAACATTTTTATTTGCTCGTAAACCTACATTTATTTTTGCATCTTCCAATTGAAAATTTATTTTAGAAGCATTTATTACTTTTACGAAATTTAGATAAAATTTACCGTTTGTATCATAGACGCAATTTCCGGACACCTGTATTCATGTATACAACCTGACGCATGAAAATACTGTAATGGTGTGGACATCACAAATAAATTATTATTATTTTTATTATGTGGAAAAAGTGCTAATTCAAATCTAAGCTTTGTTTTATTCTATTTTTAGACTATTTTTTATGCAAAACATTTTTCGCTATTTGTTTTAGTACTTAAATTATTGTTAATTTTCAATTTAAACAATTACGCAATCCAAAAATTTTTTGGATGTTAAGATCAACATATTTACTAACATAATTTACTTAATGATACATTTTCTTAATAATAATAAAGATAATATAACATATATATCAAATTTTATCAAGAAAACTTTTTTCTATCATTCCACACTTAAAAAAAATTTAAGGTTATATGTCATAATTCTCTACTAACATCATTAACATTAAAATAAAACCATTTACCATTCCACGTGCGGTAATTGAATTAATCGAATTATTTTGCGTTTTATTAAAGTTAAATTTGGAATGTTTTGTTGTTCTTTAGTTGAATGGAGCGCCACACGTTCTAAAGAGAGATAAGATAATGCGGTCGTGATTCTTGTTATGGCTTTGAATACAAACAACATTAAACGATTACGAAAGTTCGTGGCGATCTAACAGTTTACGGAGTGTTCCTATTATTATCACCACGCGTGCTTAAGTTTATTAATATTATCAAATGTAATACAGCATTTTAATATAGCAAAACATTGCACGTGGAGTTAAAATGTGGAATGATTCAACATTTATTTGAGTAGTTTTAAAACACTACGCGTTCCTTTTTAAATATTATATTTGTTATAAATTGATCTCTATCGTTGTTTGTTGATTTTAATCGAAAATAAGTTTTATAAATTGAATGAAAATAAATTGATGTAATGTAGTAGTTAGAAATTTTTTAATAAATAATGAAAATAAATGTTGTTTTATCCTGTTTATATTTCATTAAAATAATGTAATAATTAAATATAATAATGGAATAAAACAAAAATTGGTTGGTAATATTAAAAATGTCATGATTTAATCTATCATTTCCCAAATTTATATTTTTATTCCCAAATTTTTAAATTTACTAATTTTTTTAAATATCGAATACTAAAAGAATAAAGCATTAAATAATGTTTATAAAAAGAAATTATTTTTGATTTCTTAAAAAAATTAAGTTGTTTTCCAACCGATATTGTGCTATTGATCGATAACTCGAGCGATATCCGTCAATTGGGTTTCTGAAAGAGCCAACTACATCGCATGCAACAAGAACCTATATCAACTCGATGAGTGTGATTAACGACAGTGTATGTCAAAAGTTATAGTTTTTATTTTCTAATTTATATTTACATAAATATTTATGTAATTAAACATTGTACATTATTTTGAAATTTTTAAAAAGGAGATTTCCTTGCCTATCGATGAGAATGCGATTAAAACGTAGGACGATATTACTATCAATTTCTGTATGTGTAGTTTTATACAATATCTGCATTGGAAATGTTGCCATATTTGAAGAAGGAATTGGGGAAAATATTAATGAATCCTTTTATTTGTATTGAAGGAATGTTTTGGGATTTTATTAATTACTGAACGTTTCCGGGTATTACTCGAAAACAAGAACTATCTGTGAGAGGACTTCTGCTTTTTGATTGCTTTCTAACATAGGAAGAAACGAAAAAACCTGGAAGGAAGATAAAATTTGGCAAAAATATAATTACATGTATTAGGTAAAATTCGAACATCTTCTCAAAGAATTGTATATCAAAAGAAATCAGGTCGATTTTATCAAAGTTTATCCAAAAACCCATATATATACATATATCTAAAAATTCCAGATATTAATCAAACTCATAATGGATCATCCATTATAATAATAGCTATTTTGTCTATTTTATCATGGTGAGAACCGAATTAGAAAATCTTTATTCGTTTTTGAGATAAAGATTATTCAAGTTAACCTATTTTTTATGATTTTTTGAAATTAATAGTTTTGTTTTAAGAAACCACGAAAAATCGAATTCTTAAGATATCTTAATGAACTATTCATGATTTATAGAGGAAAGTGTCTATTTTCTCGTGATGAAAGCGGATCTTGAAAATATTTATTCGTATTTGAGATATAAATCATTAAATTCAACGTGAACATTTATGGCTATCTCAAGTTAATTAAAAATCACCAAAAATCGAATTCTTGAGATATTTTAATGATACATTCAAAATTTATAGAGGCAAGTGTCTATTTTGTCATGCTGAGAATCAAATTAGAAAATCTTTATTCGTTCTTCGGATACAGATTATTTAAGTTAACCAAATTTTTTATGATTTTTTGAAATTAATAATCTTGTCTTAAAAAATCACAAAAAATCGAATTTTTAAGATATTTTAATGAATTATTCATGATTTATAGAAGAAAGTGTCTATTTTCTCGTGATCAAAGCAGATCTTGAATATATTTATCCGTTTTTGAGATATAAATCATTAAATTCAACGTGAACATTTATGGCTATCTAAAGTTAATTAAAAATCACCAAAAATCGAATTCTTGAGATATTTTAATGATACATTCAAAATTTATAAAGGCAAGTGTCTATTTTGTCATGCTGAGAACCAAATTAGAACATCTTTATTCGTTCTTGAGATACAAATTATTTAAGTTAACGTAATTTTTTATGATTTTTTGAAATTAATATTTTTTTTTTAAATCACGATAAATCGATTTTTTAAGATATCTTAATGAATTATTCATGATTTATAAAGGAAAGTGTCTGCTATCTCGTGATAAAAACTGATCTTGAAAATATTTATTCGTTTTTGAGATATAAATCACTAAATTCAACGTGAACATTTATGGCTATCTCAAGTTTTAAAAATCACCAAAAATCGAATTCTTGAGGTATTTTAATGAAACAATCAAAATTTATAGAGGTAAGTGTCTATTTTGTCATGCTGAGAACCAAATTAGAAAATCTTTATTCGTTCTTCAGATACAGATTATTTAAGTTAACCAAATTTTTTATGATTTTTTGAAATTAATAATCATGTCTTAAAAAATCACGAAAAATCGAATTTTTAAGATGTCTTAATAAATTATTCATGATTTGTAGAGGAAAGTGTCTATTTTCTTGTGATGAAAGCGGATCTTGAAAATATTTATTCGTTTCTGAGATATAAATCATTAAATTCAACGCGAACATTTATGGCTATCTCAAGTTAATTAAAAATCACCAAAAATCGAATTCTTGAGATATTTTAATGATACATTCAAAATTTATAGAGGCAAGTGTCTATTTTGTCATGCTAAGAACCAAATTAGAAAATCTTTATTCGTTCTTGAGATACAAATTATTTAAGTTAACCTAATTTTTTATGATTTTTTGAAATTAATAATCTTGTCTTAAAAAATCACGAAAAATCAATTTTTTAAGATATCTTAATGAATTATTCATGATTTATAGAGGAAAGTGTCTATTTTCTCGTGATGAAAGCAGATCTTGAATATATTTATTCGTTTTTGAGATATAAATCATTAAATTCAACGTGAACATTTATGGCTATCTCAAGTTAATTAAAAATCACCAAAAATCGAATTCTTGAGATATATTAATGATACATTCAAAATTTATGTCTTTCCGATTATTGTGCCGATATATTTCCATCATTTCTAGGAGGTCCATACGAAGATTTTTTTCACATTTGTGAATCAATTTGACTCCCTCGAAATCCATAATATGGTTTGTTTCGTTAATGTGCTTGTAGATGTTGGAATTTTCTTTTTTCTTATGTTCCCTTAAGCGCATCTCTAGTTGGCGTCCCGTTTGTCCTATATATGAAGATTGACATTGTGTGCAATTGACTTTGTAAATGCCGCTCTGTTGTAAAATATTGTTGTTGGTCTTTAGGTGGTGGTTAGATAAGATTTTGAGTATAGAGTTTTTGTTATTGAAAGCCAAAGTTATGTTATACTTATCAAAAATCTTTGTCGCCTGATAAGTGATGGAGTTGTATGGGGTAGCTCTGTATATTATTTCTTTAGTTTGTGTTATGTAAAGGGGGTCTTTTTGTTTTTTAATCTTATTAAATAGGTTGTCTATTAATTTAGGGGGGTACCCGTTATCTAAAGCCAATTGTTGTAAAAAATTAAGTTCAGTAGTGAGATTTTCATTTGATAGTGGGTTGTTTAGGGCTCTATTGATATAATAATGGAAACTAGAAAGCTTTTGAGATAGAGGGTGTGCTGAATTGTAAGGTATTATTGTAGGTATCATGGAAGGTTTTCTAAAAATATTATACTCAATATTTCCAGAGCAATGGTCGAGTTTTAGGTCGAGGAAATTAATGTTTTTATCAATTTCGATTTCTAGAGTAAATTTTAGGTTCTTATATAAATTGTTCAGATAAATGTGAAAATTGTCTAATTGTTTTTGGTCACCGCTCCACATGCAAAAAATATCGTCTACATATCTTATCCATTTGACAATATGGTGTTTAGATGGGTTTTTTTGTGATATTATGTATTGTTTGTATAAATGATGGAAATATATCGGCATAATAATCGGAAAGACACCAAGTTGCTCAACGACCAACTCGAATTTAAGTATATACCTATCTTTACGTACTTAAAATCAACATAGAAAAAGATTAGAAGAAAATTATATAATATTTATTTTCGCTCTTTACAAGAATGCCATCTCGTAGCATTTTATAATATTTTAACCTTTAACCTTGAACCCCATACAGGTTTATTAATCTTTTATCGTTTTGACACACGTTACGTTTTAGTCTTATTTACATTTCTGTGTTTTCGTGTTATCTGTATTGTATCCGTAATTTTTAACTCTGTGTAATTCTGAGAACACATACGAATTTTTACATTTTATTAGACTTTTCTAATTTGACTGTAAGTAGTTTAAAGAAATTTGTTCAATTTAAAAATAATAATTTTTATAATCCTTTTTATAATAGATTCGGCTGATGATGGCTTTATAAGCCGAAACTAGTACCGAGCAAATAAAAGAAGCGAGTGAGAAGTTGATTTATTTCATTTTCATTATATTCTTGAAAATATTTATTCGTTTTTGAGATATAAATCACTAAATTCAACGTGAACATTTATGGCTATCTCAAGTTAATTAAATATCACCAAAAATCGAATTCTTGAGATATTTTAATGATACATTTAAAATTTATAGAGGCAAGTGTCTATTTTATCATGCTGAAACCAAATTGAAAAATCTTTATTCGTTCTTCAGATACAGATTATTTAAGTTAACCAAATTTTTTATGATTTTTTGAAATTAATAATGTTGTTTTAAAAAACCACGAAAAATCTAATTCTAATGCTACCTTCTCGTGATGAAACCGGATCTTGAAAATATTTATTATTTTTTATAGAGGTAAGTCTATTTTGTCAGGGTGAGAACCAAATTAGAAAATCTTTATTCGTTTTTGAGATAAAGATTATTTAAGTTGACCTGATTATTTATGATTTTTGGAAATTAATAGTAGTAATAAATTTTGTTCTCTGTGTAATTGAGCCTTTAAAATGTTTTCTTATTTGTTAATTATGTTCTTTTACTAATAATATTCGTTATTATTTGATTTTCTTTTGTTAATTTTCATTATTATTTATTTCTTGTTCAGCAATTTTTTATTTTTGTTAAGAAATTATTTGTTTATGTTATTTATTCTGATTTATTACTGGATGCTTCGCTACTCTTTCCAGTTTTCATCTCAAATATAATAAATAAGTAATCATTAAATTCAACGTGAACATTTATACGTTCTTGAGATACAAATTATTTAAGTTAACCTAATTTTTTGATTTTTGAAATAAATATTTTTTTTAAAAAATCACGAAAAATCGATTTTTTAAGATACCTTAATGAATTATTCATGATTTATAAAAGAAAGTGTCTGCTATCCCGTGATGAAAGCGGATCTTGAAAATATTTATTCGTTTTTGAGATATAAATCACTAAATTCAACGTGAACATTTATGGCTATCTCAAGTTAATTAAATATCACCAAAAATCGAATTCTTGAGATATTTTAATGATACATTCAAAATTTATAGAGGCAAGTGTCTATTTTATCATGCTGAGAACCAAATTAAAAAATCTTTATTCGTTCTTCAGATACAGATTATTTAAGTAAACCAAATTTTTTATGATTTTTTGAAATTAATAATCTTGTCTTAAAAAATCACGAAAAATCGAATTTTTAAGATGTCTTAATAAATTATTCATGATTTGTAGAGGAAAGTGTCTATTTTCTTGTGATGAAAGCGGATCTTGAAAATATTTATTCGTTTCTGAGATATAAATCATTAAATTCAACGCGAACATTTATGGCTATCTCAAGTTAATTAAAAATCACCAAAAATCGAATTCTTGAGATATTTTAATGATACATTCAAAATTTATAGAGGCAAGTGTCTATTTTGTCATGCTAAGAACCAAATTAGAAAATCTTTATTCGTTCTTGAGATACAAATTATTTAAGTTAACCAAATTTTTTATGATTTTTTGAAATTAATAATCTTGTCTTAAAAAATCACGAAAATTCAAATTTTTAAGATATCTTAATGAATTATTCATGATTTATAGAGGAAAGTGTCTATTTTCTCGTGATGAAAGCAGATCTTGAATATATTTATTCGTTTTTGAGATATAAATCATTAAATTCAACGTGAACATTTATGGCTATCTCAAGTTAATTAAAAATCACCAAAAATCGAATTCTTGAGATATTTTAATGATACATTCAAAATTTATAAAGGCAAGTGTCTATTTTGTCATGCTGAGAACCAAATTAGAAAATCTTTATTCGTTCTTCAGATACAGATTATTTAAGTTAACCAAATTTTTTATGATTTTTTGAAATCAATAATCTTGTCTTAAAAAATCGCGAAAAATCGAATTTTTCAGATATCTTAATGAATTATTCATGATTTATAGAGGAAAGTGTCTATTTTCTCGTGATCAAAGCAGATCTTGAATATATTTATCCGTTTTTGAGATATAAATCATTAAATTCAACGTGAACATTTATGGCTATCTCAAGTTAATTAAAAATCACCAAAAATCGAATTCTTGAGATATTTTAATGATACATTCAAAATTTATAAAGGCAAGTGTCTATTTTGTCATGCTGAGAACCAAATTAGAACATCTTTATTCGTTCTTCAGATACAGATTATTTAAGTTAACCAAATTTTTTATGATTTTTTGAAATTAATAATCTTGTCTTAAAAAATCACGAAAAATCGAATTTTTAAGATGTATTAATAAATTATTCATGATTTATAGAGGAAAGTGTCTATTTTCTTGTGATGAAAGCGGATCTTGAAAATATTTATTCGTTTCTGAGATATAAATCATTAAATTCAACGAGAACATTTATGGCTATCCCAAGTTAATTAAAAATCACCAAAAATCGAATTCTTGAGATATTTTAATGATACGTTCAAAATTTATAGAGGCAAGTGTCTATTTTGTCATGCTGAGAACCAAATTAGAACATCTTTATTCGTTCTTCAGATACAAATTATTTAAGTTAACCTAATTTTTTGATTTTTGAAATAAATATTTTTTTTAAAAAATCACGAAAAATCGATTTTTTAAGATACCTTAATGAATTATTCATGATTTATAAAAGAAAGTGTCTGCTATCCCGTGATGAAAGCGGATCTTGAAAATATTTATTCGTTTTTGAGATATAAATCACTAAATTCAACGTGAACGAATCGAATTTTTAAGATATCTTAATGAATTATTCATGATTTATAGAGGAAAGTGTCTATTTTCTCGTGATGAAAGCGGATCTTGAAAATATTTATTCGTTTTTGACATATTGACATATACATCATTAAATTCAACGTGAACATTTATGGCTATCTCAAGTTAATTAAAAATCACCAAAAATGGAATTCTTGAGGTATTTTAATGAAACATTCAAAATTTATAGAGGTAAGTGTCTATTTTGTCATGCTGAGAACCAAATTAGAAAATCTTTATTCGTTCTTCTGATACAGATTATTTAAGTTAACCAAATTTTTTTATGATTTTTTGAAATTAATAATCTTGTCTTAAAAAATCACGAAAAATCGAATTTTTAAGATATCTTAATGAATTATTCATGATTTATAGAGGAAAGTGTCTATTTTCTCGTGATGAAAGCAGATCTTAAATATATTTATTCGTTTTTGAGATATAAATCATTAAATTCAACGTGAACATTTATGGTTATCTCAAGTCAATTAAAAATCACCAAAAATCGAATTCTTGAGATATTTTAATGATACATTCAAAATTTATAGAGGTAAGTGTGTATGTTATCATGCTAAGAACCAATTTGAAAATCATTATTCGTTCTTGAGATACAAATTATTTAAGTTAACCTAATTTTTTATGATTTTTTGAAATTAATAATTTTTTTAAAAAATCACGAAAAATTGATTTTTTAAGAGATCTTAATGAATTATTCATGATTTATAAAGGAAAGTGTCTGCTATCTCGTGATGAAAGCGGATCTTGAAAATATTTATTCGTTTTTGAGATATAAATCACTAAATTCAACGTGAACATTTATGGCTATCTCAAGTTAATTAAAAATCACCAAAAATCGAATTCTTGAGGTACTTTAATGAAACATTCAAAATTTATAGAGGTAAGTGTCTATTTTGTCATGGCGAGAACCAAATTAGAAAATCTTTATTCGTTCTTGAGATAAAGATTATTTAAGTTAACTTAATTTTTTATGATTTTTTGAAATTAATAATGTTATTTTAAAAAACCACGAAAAATCTAATTCTATCTTCTCGTGATGAAACCGGATCATGAAAATATTTATTATTTTTTATAGAGGTAAATCTATTTTGTCAGGGTGAGAACCAAATTAGAAAATCTTTATTCGTTTTTGAGATAAAGATTATTTAAGTTGACCTGATTATTTATGATTTTTGGAAATCAATAGTAGTAATAAATTTTTTTCTCTGTGTAATTGAGCCTTTAAAATGTTTTCTTATTTGTTAATTATGTTCTTTTACTAATAATATTTGTTATTATTTGATTTTCTTTTGTTAATTTTCATTATTATCTATTTCTTGTTCAGCAATTTTTTATTTTTGTTAAGAAATTATTTGTTTTTGTTATTTATTCTGATTTATTACTGGATGCTCCGCTGCTCTTTCCAGTTTTCATCTCAAATATAATAAATAAGTAATTTTACGAATTGTCATTCAAAATTTTTACCGCCACCTAATGATAAAAGATATCGATCCAATAATTGTCCCTCTGATACCTACTCAATACTATAACGTCTCGTATATCATATAAAAATTAAAATAAAATCATTCTTGTATTAATTCGATCTCAATTATCGTTCATAATTCTTTCAAAAAAATCCAATTAAAAAAAATCAATTAGTATCAACGTATTAATAGTTTCAAAATATTTGGAGGGGATTTCCAAAAACATTAGGGTAAGAGGGAACTGAAGTAAGTAGGGGTTTATAATATGGGGCGCCCAAGACCACGTGTGGGTTCATCGACCTAAAGTCCTTTGGCACTACCAAAATTGCCGTACAAAAAACGGCTCGCCCGTCCGAAAGATGCGCGCGCGCGCGAAGATGTAAAATCCATTTTTTTAAAAATAAATAAATTAAAGGTAAAGCGTACCTTGCCAACTATAATACGAACATTATAGTACTCCTCAATATTTCTACGCAATAGCATTGCTCAATTTTCAAAGTTGATCCGGTTGCCTGGGACAGCTAAAACAACTTAACGTTGAGATTGGTCAAGGTGGCCGTGACAGTCGAACGCTACCGCCGGGTCTATTCGGGCGAGATCGGCGCGGCGACGCCGACTTTCTCTTTCTAACCAAGCGAAAATCAGCCAAAATCGCCACCGTCAAAACGATTACCGCCAGATATTTGCACATAATCACATCGATTTCGAGTTGTTTTCGTGCAAATTGATTTCGGCGATCAAAAAAAAACAATCCGTTGTCGCCATCGAGGATTGTTTTTCTTTTTTTTTTTCGTTCTCTCTTTTTAGTTTGAACCCTGCGGTGTGCGGTGGTGGGGAGCGGTTAGTATGAGGTACATTGGCCTCCAAAAAACTTGGACGCACAGCGGCCCCTCACCGTGGATTTTCCATTTACACGTGTAAAGAGATGTAAAGGAGAATCTGTTTCTCAAACTTTTTAGGATTAAGCTTCGCATTTTATTAAAGAACTGTTTTATTTGATTTGTTATGTTAATAATAAAGAAAAATTTTGAGGAATTCTCTAATTGCTTTTTGGAACAAAATTGGCTTTGTCTCATCCATCATATTTAAAAAGAATGTCTTATTTCTTTTTGCCTAACTACAAAATGTCAAAATTGGACGATTTTTTTAAATAAAATCAAATACATATGCATAATTTATATAATTATATTATATATTATTTAAGTACCCGTGCGACGATAGCAATAAACCTCCCAGCAACAAACTTTTACCCATAATTTCCTATCTACTTTACAAGCCGATATCTTCGTTGTTTTTAGAGATAGCAAAATGACAAAGAAACCACTAGAAAGCCCGATCTTTTCTTCATAAAACCGGATTTTAACCTGTCGATATTTCTATATACACCGCAGAAAAAATAAACAACCGCCGCGTTCCGAATGCACCTCCAAATTGTCCAGTTTTAAGCCCTTGTTTTGTCCGGTCAATATCTAACCATTAGGTAAATTAAACTAATGAAAGAACTTCTTTCTCTAAATAACTTAATTCGATGATGTTTTTATTTGTTTATCGTTCCTTACATGTTTCGGCCTTGTTCAGTCATCATCAGAGGGTTTAAAAATTGTGAACATTAAGATTATGACTTCTTTTTCTATTCTATATTAAATAAAATAATTTATTCAACTTACATCGTCAAAATATGGAGATATGTAAAATCAAATTTAAAGTTCAATATCATCACAGGAGGAATTTTGTATTTAAATGAAAAATTATTTCAAAAATTATACTAGGTTAAAAACTTTTTTATATTTAAGAGAACACTGAAAGATCAACCATGTTCTTAACAGGAAAAACAAACCGAACAAAAATTATGCGCATTGAGGTATCCGAAATTTTAAATTAAATCTTAATCGTTAAAGTAAATATATTAAAAAACACCATGTATACAGGTTGTCTCACGTAACTGGTTCATTAGAACTTGTTTGGGTTACACTATTCGTAGAGGCTTGAAATTTTGGTATCATAGGTTGTTCATTCCCATCTATTAATCTAAAATATTTTTAAGATGGCCACCACTTCCGGTCTACCAGAAGTAGACCTCAACTTCGTTATTTTAAATGGAATGGTATAGTTTTTATTACACTACTCAATTATACGTAAGAAAAGATGTTGACTTTGATAACAGTTATTGGTGCCTACCGTTTTTTGTTTTCGAGTTATTTTGATTTTAAGTGTTTTTTGGCAAATATCACCATGGTCTTTACAAGCCCATATCTCAGCCAACGTTAATTCAAAAACGTCTTGCAATGGTACAATAGCTCGTCATATGCTGTTAAATAGATTGTCACTTCTTATATCAGTGTACCTTATACAGCATGGTCAAAAATTGAATTACCGTTTCGCTGTATTTAATTGCGAAAAAGTCGATAATTTTAAATGGAATGCTCCATATCTTTTTAGCCTATCTAAACGGGAATTTAATTCTCTACAAATTATCTATAAACATTGCTACACCTATTTATTATAGTTTTCTTCATATTGAGTATTTTATCAAAATCCTACACAAAATGCTGGAAGCCGTTCGTGTTTTTATTAGAAGGCTATGATATTTTGACAGTTTATCGCTTAATTTATTTAAATTATCATTGGTATTATTTCTAGAATGATCTGCGATTGAATAAACTTTAGTTTGTTAGCTTTTATTTGCCAAAAATAACCAGCAGAAGAACGCAGAAATGAAACAATGAAAAACAATAATATGGCGTAATATTCGACGTAATGATGGGCGAGATATTCCTAGAGAGTTCAGTTGATTTATTTACGGTGTTTTCTTGTAAAATATGATTCATCTAAATCGACCGAAGCACCTCTTACCGAAGAATTTGGTAAAGCAATAAAATATGACAAAACATTTATTCTATTATCTTAAGCTGCTGGTGATAGAAATGTGTGGTTTCTTGTTATTTTGATCTTTCCAAAACTAAGTACGTATCTCTACTAAGTACTATCTCGTACTCTCTTTATTACACCCGCCATGAATATAAGACGAATTTAAAATGTTGGCGTGGGAATAATTCGCCACGATACTCAAAGACATTAACAGCAGTAAGTTGTGTCATCACTTATTAAGTAATGACAACAATAACATAAATATGGTTGAAAAGCTATCAAAACTCCATGGCTTTCTAACATAAAAACAAGAAGCTTCCAGCATTGCATGCGTCCATTAATTTCCAAATATGAGGGCAACTACAACAAATAGGCGCAGGAAAGTATCTAAATAGTTTGTAGAGAATTAAATTCGCATAATTTATTTTTGTAATTTTCAGTTTTTCATTCTATTATGTTCTTGATTTTAATTTTTATCATTAAATTGTTGTTTTTCATTGTTTCATTTATTCGCTTTTCTTTTGATTATTTTTGGTAAATTACATCTAGCAATTTAAAGTTTATTCAATTACAGTTCATTGTAGAAATAATACTAATAATAATTTAAATAAATTAAACAAAAAACTGTCAAAATGTCATGGCCTTCTAACAAAAACACAAACGGTTTCTAGCATTTTACCTATGATTTTGATAAATTCCTCAATAGCAAGAAAACTATAATAAATAGGTATAGGAATATTTATAGATAATTTGTAGAGAATTAAATTCCTTTTCTGATAGGTATGAAAATATGGGGCGTTCCATTTAAAATTTTCGACTTTCACGCAATTGAATACAGAGAAACGGTAACTCAATTTTTGACCATCCTGTATAATATATACTGATACAACAAGTGACAATCTATTTAAGAGCATATGATGAGTTATCGCACCAGTGCAAAACGTTTTTGAGTTAACGTTGGCTGAGATATGGGCTTGTAAAGAGCATGGTGATATTTGCCAAAAAACACTTAAAATCAAAATAACTCGAAAACAAAAAACGGTAGGCACCAACAACTGTTATCAAAGTCAACATATTTTCTTATGTATAATTGAATAGTGTAATAAAAACTATAGCACTCCATTTAAAATAACGAAGTTGAGGTCTATTTCCGCTAGACTGGAAGTGGCGGCCATCTTGAAAATATTTTAGATTAATAGATCGAAATGAACAACCCATGTTGCTAAAATTTCAAGCCTCTGCGAATAGTGGAACCTAAAACAGTTCTAATGAACCAGTTACGTGAGACACCCTGTATAATACCGTATGTATTCCCGGTTATTGCGGAATCATCGACACGGTCTAGACGATGAAACCCTCGTGTAACCGGGAAATTATTTAAATTTTGAATGGGTATCTAAGGTCTTTATATAATGGTTTGTGTCTAAGCTGTGTTTTGTCGTTGAGATTTTCGAGATGTGGGTTTTTAATCTTGAGGCGTTCTATTTTATAGTTTTCATAAATAAGTAGTTTATAACTTTTTTGAATGTTGTGTAGAACCTTTACGTTGTTTTCTTTGTTGAATTCATGGTTATTTTCTATTAAATGTCGACCAAAGTTGGAATTGGTGCTTCTTAAGTGTTCTTATACTCTGGTTTTGATGGCTCTCCCTGTTTCACCTATATAGAATGCACCACATGTATTACAATCTAGTAGATATACTCCGCTATTATCTAATTTATCGGTCTTTTCTTTTGTGTTGTTTAATATGTTTTTTATATTATTATTTGATTTGAACGCTCAAATGCGAGCGTTCATTTGCTTGAGTTCAAATATGAAAAATATACTATGAAATAGAACGCCTCAAGATTAAAAACCCACATCTCGAAAATCTTAACGACAAAACACAGCTTAGACACAAACCATTATATAAAGACCTTAGATACCCATTCAAAATTTAAATAATTTCCCGGTTACACGAGGGTTTCATCGTCTAGACCGTGTCGATGATTCCACAATAACCGGGAATACATACGGTAATATACATATGGTGTTTTTTAATATATTTACTTTAACGATTAAGATTTAATTTAAAATTTCGCGCGAAAACGGATACCTCAATGTGCATAATTTTTGTTCGGCTTGTTTTTCCTGTTAAGAACATGGTTGATCTTTCAGTGTTCTCTTAACCCTCGTATTCCGGTGCCTGGGTCTATTTGGACCCAAATAAATTTTTGCGAGAAATTGTAATAAATAGATTTGTCGTTACTCAAGGAGTGCGTTAAGTTAGATCGGCGTCAAACGGACGTCCCGACGAAAAAACGACGAAAAAATATGTCTCGACCGTTTCTTTACAGCGCCAGGCGTCTGTCTGTGTAAGAGGCTATAGCGACAATACAATTGCCATTAAATTCTTGATTTAGTTCACAGAAGGTGTATTTTAGAGCAACGATCTACATCGAAAAATAAAATGTTTGCTAATTTTGTAAATAATAATGATGATTATAACAATGAAGTGTCTTCTAATGATGAATGTGCGTCATTGACTTTTAGTGATGCAGTACCAGAAGAAGAGGATTATGAAAGTGATGAGTTTAGTGGTGAAAATAGTAATAATATGTCACACTGTAAAGACCAAAATGTTTGTGGACGAACATGGAGATATATTTCCCCCACAAACAGAGATGCAGAATTTGGTAAATATGATGCTACACTCACAGCAAATTCTGAGGGTGTAGAAACCATGGAACAATGTTTTGATTTATTTATAAATGATGAAATCATGGACATTATAATTACTTATACAAATGAAAAAGCGGTTAAATATTATGAAATGTTTTCAAATAATATATGGAAGCCGGTAGACCGTGTTGAATTGAAGGCATTTTTTGGGATTTTACTAATTACTGGCCGTTTTCGGGAATCACGTGAAAGTAAAAAAGATCTATGGAAGAAAAAGATTGCTTATAGTCGACAAATTTATCGAGCATCTATGTCTCGTGATAGATTTACAAACATTTTACGATTTTTGCGTTTTGACGACTTTCAGACACGAGAAGAAAGAAAAATGACCGATAAGTTGGCAGCTTTGAGAACCATTACAAATATTTTAACAAGAAATTGCAGAGATAATTATCGAGCGTCTAATGTAGGCACTATTGATGAACAATTAGTAACATTTCGAGGAAGATGTCCATTCAAGGTGTATATGCCGAGCAAGCCGGGGAAATATGGGCTGAAATTATGGGCCCTATGTGACGCTACTACATATTATTGTTGTAATTTTGAAGTGTATTTAGGAAAATGCGGAAACACACCGGAGAAAGGACAAGGACAACGAGTAGTTAGAGTTCTTTCAGAGTTTTGGAAGGGATCTAATCGAACTATCACAACCGACAATTTTTTTACGGATATCTCACTTGCAGAGGATTTACTCAAAGATAACATATTTATAGTGGGAACAATGCGGAAAAATAGAAAGGATTTACCAAAATCTTTGATAACAATATCCGAAAGAGCTCAATTCTCTTCCGATTTTATATTTTCTGAAAATCTAACACTTGTGTCGTATATCCCAAAACCAAGAAAATGCGTAGTTTTACTTTCGAGCGTTCATCGAGAACATGCTATTTCTGACGAAAATAATAATTACAAACCTAATATTATCAATTATTACAATTCAACAAAAAGTGGAGTGGATGTTTTAGATAAAATTCTAAGAGAATACACTTGCCGGAGATGTACACGACGTTGGCTTCTGTCGCTTTTTTTACATTATACAGGGTGTTCCCGTGACTCGGGGCATAAAATTAACCACATATACTAGAGCAAAAATGATGATGATTCGTGAAAAAAAATTATCATAAAAGTCTTCAAATGGCCAAGATATGGGCCATCAAAGTTCAGAAACTTTAACACATTTTTCTAAATATTTTCAAAACCATTAATGGTAGAGGGTTGAAATTTGGTACAGAGTAAACAAACATCATGCAAAATCATTGAACCAATTTTGACTTTGGCCGGATGACGGCAACCATGTTATACAGGGTGTTCCTAAAATTTGTTTGCTCAGAACTTTTTTGTTTGTTCGTAACCCTACATTTATTTTTGTAGTTTTTAATAGAAAATTTATTTTCGAAACTTTTTTCACTCTTTGAAAATTTTGATAACATTGACTGTTTTCGAATTATACGCGAAACTGTTAAGCTTTGATTTCAATCGTAACAAATAAAACATATTCCGCAAGATCTGAGAAGGCGATGACAATTGAAAAACGAACTGATCTAATAACCATTATTTGCATAAATTTCTCAGTGTAGATTTAGTTAAATCCAGTGTTAATTTATTTTAATTGAATAAAAGAATGTAATTTCCAAAACAATAAATTTAATTTTCGCGGTAACAACAAACAAGAACATAATAAAAATTCTAACAAAAATATGAACAAGAACAATAAAATTATAAACAAATGGTAATAAATAAAACAGAACAAAAAAAAAATACTAAAGCAGATGTTCAAAAACACTCCCGCCGGCTTCAATGCACGCCTGATATCGCCGTCTTAAATTAAAGCGCACTCTGCTGAGGACGTTGATTTCAGTTCGAAGTTGATCAAATGAATCAACAATTCGTAACCTCAGTTGATCAACTGAAGTTATTTCAACGCAGTACACAAGCGATTTAATGCGTCCCCATAAATAAAAATCTAGAGGTGTAAGATCCGGCGATCGGGGGGGCCAACTTATCGGTGCATCCACTCCTCGTCCAATCCACCGTTCCGGAAACCGTTCACATAGAAATTCTTGGACAGCATGTGTACTATGCGCAGGAGCACCATCATGCATATACCACATTTCTTGTCTTGTGTTTAAAGGAACGTCATCTAAAAAATCATTTAATTGCTCTAAATCTCCCCTGTATGTATGGCCATCCAGCCTTTACGGCAAGAAAACGGGTCCTATAATGACATCGCCCACAATGCCAGCCCAAACGTTAAGAGAAAACCTCCATTGCGATTTCCAAGCTTTCTTAAATCTTGGATTTTCGTCCGCCCAACTATGTGAATTTCTCAAATTGATGATTCCATCTTTAGAAAATGTCGATTCATCTGCAAAAAGTATTTTTTCTAAAAATTGATCATCAATTTGGATTTTGTGCTGCATTATTTGACAATATTGCAGTCGTAGTGGGTAATCAGCCTGTCGAACTTCCTGAACTTTATAACTATGATATGGATAAAGCTGTTGCTCATGAAGAACACGCCAGATAGTTGTTTTTGACGTTAAAAAATGCCTCGCCATATCCAAAGTACTAGCTGTAGGATTTTCTTGTACGTAGTCTAGAATATCTTCTTCTAGTTCGGTTGTTCGGACTGATCTGACTTTACCGTTGTTACTAAAATTCGGCTTAAACGTCCCATTTTCCCTTAAACGGGTTTCAATTCTTAAAAATGTTTTTCGATTGGGCGCTCTGCGGTTCGGAAATTTCTCCCGATAACGGTTAGCGGCTGCTACGGCGTTTCCATGACATTCTCCCAATGTCAAAATCATGTCAGTTTGTTCACTAAATGTGTAATTGTCCATTTTGAACACGCAAAATTAATAAAAACTTCATTAACAAACAACTTTATGTTTAAACTACATAAGCAAGTTGACGGCTCAATTTGTTTTTTTTTAATTGCCATGGCCAACTTTTTCGAAAATTATTGTGTTTAGTGTTACCATTGAAATCGAAGCTTAATATTTTCGCGTTTAACTCGCAAACGGTTAATGTTATCAAAATTTTCAAAGAGTGAAAAAAGTTTCGAAAACAAATTTTCTATTAAAAACTACAAAAATAAATGTAGGGTTACGAACAAACAAAAAAGTTCTGAGCAAACAAATTTTAGGAACACCCTGTATAACATGGTTGCCGTCATCCGGCCAAAGTCAAAATTGGTTCAATGATTTTGCATGATGTTTGTTTACTCTGTACCAAATTTCAACCCTCTACCATTAATGGTTTTGAAAATATTTAGAAAAATGTGTTAAAATTTCTGAACTTTGATGGCCCATATCTTGGCCATTTGAAGACTTTTATAATAATTTTTTTTCACGAATCATCATCATTTTTGCTCTAGTATATGTGGTTAATTTTATGCCCCGAGTCACGGGAACACCCTGTATAGATATTGCAGCCTATAATGCATTTGTACTATGGCAACTCAAAAATCCGGATTGGGCAACTGGTAACATAAAATCAAGAAGAAAACAATTTATAGAAAATTTGTCTGAACAGTTAGTTGCTGCAAACATAGATTCTAGAGCTAGAGCATTTGAAACCAATGCAGTAGTTTTTTCGAGACACATTGTGGACGCCATCGAAAGTACAGGCCGAAAAATAAATAAACAAATGAGTACCACATTAGAAAAACGCTCAAGATGTAGCTTGTGTATTGGAAACGACAATAAATATAAATCAAAATGTGATGTTTGTCATAAATATGTATGTAATATACATTCAACATGTACAAAAAATATTTTGTGTACAAATTGTAATGATTTAGAATAAATATTTTTTATGTAATTTTTTTTAAATTTTATTTTTATGTATTATTTTATATCCCTAATAATAGTTCACCTTTAAAATAAAATAAGTCAAAATCATAATGGCAAAAGCTTCATTTTTTATATTCTACGTAAACAAAAACTGTTCGGGTCTCGGTTGACCCAGGCACCGTCCGCAACGGTTGGCGAAACGTCAGTACTGCGAGGGTTAAATATAAAAAAGTTTTTAACCTAGTATAATTTTTTAAATAATTTTTCATTTAAATACAAAATTCCTCCTGTGATGATATTGAACTTTAAATTTGATTTTACATATCTCCAAATTTTGACGATGTAAGTTGAATAAATTATTTTATTTAATATAGAATAGAAAAAGAAGTCATAACCTTAATGTTCACAATCTTTAGATTATTTTAAGACTTTTCAATGTTAAATGTTATAAATATGTCACTTAAATAATGTTATTAGCTTTAATAATTATAGATTTGGTTTTAGAAACCCTCTGATGATGGCTGAACAAGGCCGAAACATGTAAGGAACGATAAACAAATAAAAACATCATCGAATTAAATTATTTAGAAAAAGAAGTTCTTTCATTAGTTTAATTTACCTAATAAACACCTATCGATGAAAAAAATGGATTTAATAAAATACTATAATATTAATATCTAACCACGTCTACCAAAATTCACACGATATAAACAACCCTACATAGTAACCGTTTTATTGATATTTTCTACCCCAAAAACTGCGAAAACCTCACAAAATTGCCGTAGACAACTGCTACGGTCTCCTAACTTTCTTATATGGCACGTATGAAACTTTAAGGCCGTATAGAATATAGAATATGAAATTTTCTGTCCTTTACAGTTGCATATAGCTTTCACAGATCGCAAGCTTGTACAGCTTTTAGTGTTAGTTTTAGTTTAATTTTAGTTCAATGAAAATATAATTTTTATTTTGTAATTGTCCCTTTGCCTAAGATAATATCAAGTAAAATTTGTTTAATTCGGGATGAACGGTTCAAAGAGTATGTAAATTAAAACAACCTTTTTAATTGCTAATATTTCGATTGTTTATTCAATCTTCTTCAGAGCATTTAAACGCTAAAATGGAAAATTTCAAGTCAAAAAAAAAACCATGAGGTTAAATAGAACCAACATGTCAAGTTACAATGAAGAAAAAACAATTTCTTTTGTTAATTTTACTAATTCTAGAGAAACTTACTTGTTATACGAAGCTTGAAATCATGGAAACCGTCACAGCATTACTTAATTGTATCGAACACATTAAAATATTAAAACATTTGGTTAAAACTTTAAAATTGTAAAAAGGGCATCACGAAATGTTGGACAAACAAATGGACAATGTAATTTTATAAACGTGTAAAAATTTTTAAGAAAGAACCTGTTCGTGACTGCAAGTCCAGTTTGAAATAAAACACAATGCGTATGACACAGAATGAGACCAATGAAACGAGCGATATAATAAAAGCGGTAAAGTTTCAAAATTCAAAGATTACAAAAATTATGACTTTCTAAGAATTTACAAAGGCAAAGCCGAAAATTAACAATAGAAAAATTAAAATTATTACAAGATTTTTATTATTTTTAAACAAGCCAAATCACCAAACTTCAGAATATCATGTCTGTGGAGTAATTAGACTCTCCAACCATGGAATCATCATAATGTGGGTTTGAATTAAAGTTTTGGATAGTTTTGTCCCTTGTAAATAAGTAAGCATAAACATTGCTCAAATTCTGTATATCCATCTTAAAATTGATCGCATTTTTGTGTAATTGATATGAATCATTTCGAGAAAAGTCTATTATGATAGTTCATTTCAGTGTCTAAAATCTTGACATCATCGAAACTAAAGGTATGTTTACAGTCATGAACATGCTGGGATAATGCACAAACTGTTTTGTTCAACCGGCAATTACTTTTATGTTTTGATATACGACTTTTTAACCATTGGTACGTTTGGCCAACATATCTACCATCACAGTCATTACATGAAATGCAATATATTAAATTCGATTTGTATTTGTCTTCAGTCTTATCTTTTAATCTAGTGAAATGGTTTCCTAATTTATTTTCATAGCAGTCTATAATCTTTATATTCTCAATGACTGTGAGAGTTTTCTTTAAGGATTCACTTAGTTTGTCAATAAAAGGAAGCTTTTTATATACCAAAGGTTCAGTTTCTAATAAAGTTGGATTTGTTAAACTGACCTGTTCGACGATATTAACATTAGAAGTTGAAAACAATAATTTATTGATTAGTTTTAGTGGATAACCGTTGTTAATAAAATGACTTCTAAGAAATTCTAAGTTCTCCTTTAAAAAATCCTTTTCACAAATTTGAGTAACTCTATGTTTCATGCACAAAACTGTAGAAATTTTGTGTTTAAAATTGTGATTTGAATAATAGTTTCAGTAACGTCCGGAGTATGTTGGTTTCACGTACCAATTAAATTGAATTTTATTAATAGGATTTCGTATAACTGTTGTATCTAAAAAAGGTAAACTATTATTAGTTTCCATTTCTATGGCAAACTGAATGTTCGGATGAAAATTATTAAAAGACTGCAAAATTACATCAACATGATCTTTGTGAACTTCCAAAATTAAATCATCTACATATTTCTTAATGAAATTTATGCGAAACTTTGAACCGTTATCAGTCAGTATCTCATTCAACGCGTAATCCATCACAATCAAAGCCAAAACTGGTGATATTTTTGATCCCATAGGGGTACCCTCAACTTGGTGATAAGTAACATTGTTGAAAGTAAAAATTGAGGTGTCAAAGATTAATTTTAAACCAAGAAGGAAAGTATCCTTATCCCATATGCAATTATCAGCAATATTGTCCCATTTTGCATTAACAATGTGATTGACCAAATCCAACGGAATGACTGTGAATAAACTCACAACATTAAAAGATATCAAAATGTGGTCCTCTGGAAGGCTGTAACCCCCGAACTCATCTACGAAACGAAAAGTGTTGGTGTTGTTATAAAATAATATCGTCAGATCGTGTCTTGATAAAATGCATTCAACAACAGAAAGCAATCTGTTATTTGAAGACAGTGAATGAAGACCAATTGAATCTAGGTGAAAGGTAGAGATGTGCGCGCGAGTGACATTTTATGCCCGCTCACGATCTAGACCCACACGGGTCACGCACGCCACTCACGTGAATATTATACATTACACACGTATGGGTCACGTCAATTCACGTGACTCACGCTCGATCAGGTGATCAAATATATGAATCATGTTTTGATTACTTGTTAATTTGATTTCACATATATTCGGGCTTACTGTCTGGGGGCGAAAAATTCCAAGTTAGAGTGAAAATACACCCAACTTTTTTTTACACGGTAGATACGTTCCTTAGAAAACCGTGCAAAAGAAAATCGTGTAAAAAAAGTTATAATAAAATGTATATGACATATTTATAAAAAAAAGCTATTTATTACTTTAAAAAAAATAGTGTAGTCAAAACTCCAACATGACAATAAAAATGTCAACTAAAATTAGAAATAAAAATCAATTTCGCAAGTCTTCATCGCTACTTGATAACAAACGTGCACGTTTATTACGGACTTGACCAAAAGCGCTATCATCAGCATCATCATATAGAATGTCGGTCGGATATATCTAGCACAACTGTCGGATTTAATTCAAATGAAGAATTTCTTTCGTTGTTAACAGTATTAAGACTCCTAGAAGCAATATCAATATTTCTGGAAGCAATATCAAGTTATCTAGAAGCAACATCATGTCTTCCAGAAGCAGTATCAAGTCTTCTGGAAGCAGTATCAAGACTTGTGGAAGCCTTATCAAGTTTTCTTGAAGCGTTTCAAGTCCTTTGAAAGCAGTACCAAGTCTTCGAGAAAACGATTAACAATTTCGTATGGCTGTTCGAGCACCTAGATAACCAATGTATTTGGCGATGTCTATGTTTTTTTTTCTCTCCTGCTTCGTGCTTGCTGATTTGATTTTTTAAATTTTTTTTCTTATTGTTTTATGCTTTCGATGTCATTTTTGTTTTCTTATGAAGTTCGCTTTTTCTTTTGTATTGTTGTAGTGGACACTTTTTTGGAATTTCTCCTGTATATGACCCGAATATAAATAAATAAATAAATAATGCATATGGTACTCTGTACCCTTTACAATTTTGTATGCGTGCTTGCACACCCAGATCATTACATATACGATGCTTATGTGTGACTCTACCTCTGATAATTGATAGATACAATTAGACATTATTTATTTAAGCCTTAGCTACAAAATTGTGAAGAATGAAATAAGAAATCAACCTCAACTTTGACCTTAACTGCAACCTCAGCTTCAACCTCAACTTCAACCTTAACTTCAACGTCAACCTCAACTTCAAAAAAAAGTTGAGGTGATACAAAAATTGATGCCCGCTCACAGTGCATGACCCATCGTGACCCGGCGTGACTCACGTAATTTGCACATCTCTAGTGTAAAGTAGTATTACCAGAGTCTATTGCAGTAAGAACTTTTTAAAGGTTTCCCTACAAACTGAATCTACTCCATGCGGTCTCGTTGCATTAGAATTACCTCTAATGCATCGTCTTCGTCCCTATCAAGTTTTTTTAATGTTTCCATTTTTACTTTTCTATAAACTGATGAATCTTTAACGTTACCAAGATTCATGTAACGAACACTACTTTTAGGAGTATCTCGAATGTTTCAATTTCATGCTAAGGATCATGCCAATTCTCATATGCTCTTTAAATTATTTGTACCAAGTGGCACTTTAAAACGTACGTTGGCACATTATATCTTCAACCTTTGATTTGCACAAATTTACGCTTTTTAACGTAAATGTACTTAAGGGTACTATTACAAAACATTCATTTTTTTGTGAAAACATAATTTGGTGGTTTCTCCGTATCATATAATAAAGTTATGAGACCGTAAACATTTGTTCACGGCAATTATACACGGTTTTCGCAGTTTTTGGGACAAAAAATGCTTGTGCAAGCTCGTAATCTATAAGTGTTATACATCATTGTGAAGAGTAGAAAATTTCCTTTAGGTTCTATATGGTCTCAGAGTTTTATATGTGTCATATAAGAAATTTATGAGACCGTAAGCAGCTGTTTACGGCAATTTTGCGCGGTTTTCACAATTTTTGGGGTAAAAAATACTTGTGCAAATCTGTGACTTATGAAAGTTATATACCACTGCAAGGGGCAGAACATTTCCTTTAAGTCGAATGTGGTTTCACTGTTCTGAATTGGGTTCTGCGGTGGATATAGAAATATCGACAGGACAAAACACGGTTTTGAAAAGATCGGGATTTCTAGCGGTGTCTTTGTTATTTCGCTATCTTTAAAGACGACGAAGATATCGGCTTGTAAAGTAGATAGGAAATTACGGGTAAAAGTTTGTTGCTGGGAGGTTTGTTACTATCGTCGCACGGGTAATTTAAGTATTGAAGCTGATTAAAAATAGATTTGACACTATTTTTTAAACATTTAGTAAGAGTCAATATGGCAAGTAACACAATGTAATAAGTAATTAGTTATTTTCGGATTTCTTATAGTTCTCGAAGCATTTTTTTTTAATATCTGGATTACTTTTTAAAAATGTAGTTGCAGATATTTTTATTTATTAATATTGCTTTTAGTAAGTAAAATTACTTTAAGTTTTGCTATTCCTAATTGTGGTTTTTCGCTGGTTCATATTTTATTCATCATCGAAAAAACTCTCTACAGGTGCCTTAATCTCCGACAAACAAAAACTAAATTCTATTATAATTGTGAAATTAGAATAACATAGTTGATGTGTATGAAAATGTGTTAGTATTTCTACCCAATGATTTTCACTAGAAACATGCTCTCTGATTTTTTGGAGTGTCACATATTTCAAAATCAATGATAACTCATTAAACACTGCTGAATCTTGTTCTGGCTTTAAAAATTCGTTTTGAATTAATAAATTCATCACTTATTTTATTTTATCCCAGTCACAATCAGCTATTATTTGTAGATTCGCACATTCAAAAACCTTTAATTCTGTGTATTGAATTGACACCATTGAACTAAATATTTATTACAGATTTTATAAAATTCAATTACTACAATCTTGATGTTATTTTGATTAATAGAGACTTATGAAGCTGTGCTAATAAATTTTGTAAAACATGTGAGATAAAAACTGAAAATTTTCTTAGAACTTTTAAACTAGTTATCTTTTAAAAGATTTATTTAAGTCACGGCGAACATTACATAAAATATAACCAATGAAGACAAAATTTAATAATTTTACCAAAATTGTGTATGCATTAATAAACTGCAACAAAAACAAAAAATACAAAAATGTAAAATAGTACCTGATATTAATCTAGATCATGCCCATGAAAGTGTAAATTCCCAGTGACATGAACAAAAAGTTATTAATTTCTATTCTACGATTCTTAAAAATAAACTACAAGAGCAGATTGATGAAAGGATCTTGTTGACTGGTAATAAGTCAAAAGCATCTTGGGAGATTATAAATAAATATACCAAGAAAGCAGAAGTGGATATACCTTGTTCTATTTCGGCAAATGATTTTAATAATTATTTTATTTACTTTGTTTTTAGAGATGTAATCTTTATATATGTTCGAGATGCAATAGGGAGAGTGAATAATAGAGACAACAAAGACGTGTACAATCTGAACACAACAATTTTAAAATCAATAATTAATTTTATATACTGGGTGGGATCTTATATCTCATAACCTATCGATTTTATCCAAAACAGTTTCGGATAAAACTTTCTTTTTACAGGGGCTTGCAATAGTACGTCAGGCACTCATAGCTCCTATATCATATAAGTTAGGAATTTCTTTCAAACAGCAGGCTTTTACTGAATATGTTAAATAAATAGATAAAAAACACCTATAATTTTTACAGATGCTGATTAGCTGTCTTAAATACTATAACTGGATATCTTGATAACAAATTTTGTTTATCGATATGCCAATTTGCAATCTTCAATATTTAATAATAGAGTTAAAAACGAATTTTAAATAATTACATGCATTTTCAAAAATTTTCACAAAATGGTTAATAACTTGGTAACCTTGCACTAAAACTTGTAAAGTAGAATGCAGCTATAGCATTTAAGGAAGCTATTAACTATATAGAAAAAGTACATTTTGTGTCGCAACACTTTTTTGGACCATCCCGTATATGCGAAAATATTTTCCAAAAATACACTCGTATATACAGTACAAACCTGCGCTTGAAACAAATTCCTAACTTAATGGGTATAGGAACTACGGATGCCTGACGCACTATTGCAGGAACCAATATTTATTTACCATTAAACTTTAGTGACATAATAGCATAAATCACATAATGTTAAAAAGATTTTTCCTGTTTTCGGAAAGCTTTTCCCATATAAATAAAAGATAGTTAAGATGCGATTTACCAAATTTTCGCCAACACTTTTGTAGTGAGAAGCTGCGAATTGGCAAATATTATCATTCGTATATTAAAAAGGATGAATCAAAATCAGTGTTTTTAAATACCCGGGTATTTATTTTCAAGGAAATATACCCCGGATATATACTACAGAAGTATGCGTGAGTGAGTTTTTATGCCCACTCACGACCTAGACCAACGCGTGTTACGCACACCACCAACGTGAATATCATACATGAATCGCGTGACTCACGCGTAGGTTACGTCAATTAACGTAACTAATGCGTAGGTCACGTTAATTCACGTGACTCACGCTCGATGAGGTGATCAACCTAAATCAGGTTTATTTAGGAAAAAGGTCACCAGATTTTCACCAACTATTTTCAAACTTTCTTTTGTTCATCTTAAAGAAATGTATCGATTTACAGCAGAAATAAATCAACACTTTCTTTACTTATTACCAACAATTTTTGAAGACTCATTGTGACATACGACAAACTAAGCAATTCGTTCGTAACATATGATTCACAATCGACATTTACAAGGTCTCTTTAACAACTTCCAACTAAATCGATGTTGTATGAAATTATGTAATATATTGCCGATATTTCTGATAGGTTTTGAATCACGAGACATAGCACATGATTTATAAAAGACCCTTGTAACCAACTAACTCCAGGAACTTCTTTCCTACTTCTTTTTTATTTTATGCAGGTAAAACACATAAAAAACAAAAAACACTTAAACAGTTATAGTACTAATTATTGTATACATTCGAGAAATACAAATTTTAAATATATTATTATATTTTCACATATAATATTTACATTGTTAAATATATTTATATTTTTGTATTTTTCGTTAATGCGGAACTGAACAAGTTCAATATACCGGTCTGTCAGGCGTAAAAGCGTTGATACTGCTTCCAAAGAAAATGAAATGCTTCTCTAGAAGACTTGAAATGCTTCTACAAGACTTGATATTGCTACTAGAAATCTTGATTTTGCTTCCAAAAACTTGAACAGCTTTCAGAAGACTTACTACTACCCTTGGAAGACTTAGATCTTAGAAAACTGGAGACTTTGTCCCTAGAAGACCAGCAATGCCCCAGACGATTTGATACTGCCTTTGGAAGACTTGAGATGCTTCCAAAAACTTGAAATACTTTTAGAAGACTTGAATTGCTTCTAGAAAACTTGATAATAATAATATTTATTAAATTTCAGTGCTACAATAGCAGTTGGAGACAATTCATATAGGTTAGAAATACATAATAATAGTTTTAAATATCGAAAAAAAAAGAATAAAAGACAGTAATAACACTCGTTATTTGATTTGGCTGCCAAAGTGATACTCCTGCAGGCTGTAGAACACATTTTCAATAAGATCATTTTTTACTTTTTTTGAATAACATTAATGACTCGATAACTTTAATTGATGAATGCAAATTATTAAATAACTTTGCAAAGTCATATTGGGAATTTCTCTCAAAAAACGCTGTTTTATGTCACAATAGTGACAGGTAGTCGTGTCTCGTGTGTATGAATGTATATGATACATTAACCGTTGGGCCTCGAAACCAATATCGATTACTTTTCACGTATACAACAGCTTTTAGAATAGAATAATAAATGCAAAGAGACGTCAAAATGGCATGATGCCTAAAGACCAGCCTACACGATTCACCAGTTTCCAATCCAAAAATCAATCTAATTCGCTTTTGTGCCACAAACACACGACACCAATCTGCAGCTCTGGTTCATAAGAGGTTATTGTATGTAGGGTTGCTCCTGCTCGTCCAAAGATGGCTTAAGGTTAAGTATAGCAAAATATGTTGAATTTAACCTTTTGTAGACTTTCTAATTCAATAATCGACGTGTTGTCTGGTGGTTTTTGGTTCTGGTTATTACGCTCTAAAACAGCGATATTTCTGTTCCGTGGTGAGTCTGTTAGTTTGTATTTGTTGTTTCCTTGTCCCTAATTAATAAATTAAGACAGGTAGAAAATTTATTATATCGAGAACACGCTTCCAAATTCTCATTGACGGGAATCCAAATGGATTCCGAAAATGGAGGTGGTTCGCCACCTCCAATTACAGATACTTTTAATTTTTTCGACGTATTAAGTAAGGATTTGACTTCTTCTATATTATTTGAATATTTAGAAGAAAAGAATAAAACCATTGACGAAGTAAATTTTACTGATGTAACGTTTAGTAATGCATTTTTAATCGAAACACGTGAATTATTAAAAATGGGTTTCTTTTATGACAAAAAAGGTAATAAAGTTCCTATATCAAATCAAACTTCTGTGATATGGAGTAAAGTTTTAAACAATAAGGGTGTTACATTTAAGAAACAAGAAAAAATTCTATATTCAGAAAAAGATTACCCACCTTTCGTTGCCTGTATTGAGGCTATAGATAAAAACATAGGGCAACTGAGAGATCTCAAGATTGGAAAAATTTTATATAATGGAAACGTGCAAGGTATAAAGAAAATGGAGAAAAGAGGTAGAAACAGGATAGAAATAGAGTTTCATGATAGAAAAGCAGTTAATAAATTTGTTGAATCAGACTTCTCTTTTAAGAATGGTTGGAATGTTTTCATTCCCAATAACAGGGTTACTTGTAAAGGAGTAGTAAGACGTATAGACCCTAGTATGACGGAAGAAGAACTTTTGGCTCGGTTTGAAACAGAAGAGGGTGAAAAGGTTGTGCACGTGCATAGGATCAGAAGGAGAATTCAAACGGAAGATGGTCCGAAATATATCAATACAGCATCGGTGGTGGTAACCTTCAGGGGAACCGTGATGCCTTCTATATTGAAGTTGTTTTTTAATGTAAGACGCCCAGAGCCCTACATCCCTCCGGTTACGCAATGCCACAACTGCCTTAGATACGGCCACACGAAAAAGCTATGTAAATCTAAAACTAGATGTCCTGCTTGTTCCGAAGACCACTTATTAGAAGAATGTCCTAACAGAGATCGACCAAGATGCATATTTTGCAACGAAAACCATTTGAGTAACGAGAGGGGAACCCCAGCGAAAGATAGGAAATGTTTAGAATTCATAAGACAACTAAAAATAAAAGAGACTATGACAAGATTTAACTGCTCAGCATATGAGGCATCTCAAAAAGTTGGCATAGATTTAAACCAACAACAACGCTCTTTAATATCACAAGTAATTATCGATCCAAAGAGGTACCCTGAACTCCCAATTAGAAGAAATCAATTACCGCAAAACCGGAGTGAAGAAACGTTTATACAACAGAGAGATAATAAAAAGTCCTATAGAAAAACAGTCCTTTCTCCAAAAAAACAAAATATTCCCGAAAAAAGACGTAAAAGTGAGATACCCGGTGATCTAATGTTCGACTTTAATTGTGACAGACGCTCTCCCAACAGTCAAGCGATCCCAATCGACAAACCATCACAAGATTTGATGTTGAAGAATGCTTCTTCTTCACCGATGGAATCCGAAAGCATTACGAGTATCAACTCTTTGGTTAATTTTGAACTAACAAACGAAAATAAAAAGTCTAGCTCTCAAATCGAAAAATCCACTAATCAAATTCATGGGGAACATAAATATTCAACAAGAAATTTGTCCTCAAACCATAAAAATGAATGATAACGCTCTGAAAATAATGACCTGGAACTCTAGAAGTCTTGCGAAGAATAAAGTTAGCCTTTATGGCTTTCTAAAAGATAATTGGCAGGACATTATTGTTGTTTGCGAAACCTGGTTACCTGATAGAATGTATTTGACAACTCCTAAATACAATCACATTTACAAAACAAGAAGAGATGGGTATGGAGGCCTCTCTGTGCTCATCAGAAAACCTATTCAATTTCAAAATATTAAAATACAAGACCGAATTCAGAACACGCATTTTATTATAATTAATTGTTCCAATTTAACTGTAGTAGCTGGCTATATTCCGCCAAATATAACATTTACAATTGATGATTGGAGGGCAGTATTACGTGACATTGATGAACCTTTTGTTGTCACAGGAGATTTTAATGCTCTACACCAGGATTGGGGATGTGGAAGGAATAATAATAGAGGATACGCGCTTAAACAAGTCGCAAGGGAAAGAAACCTTAGCGTGGTTAATGACGGTCGCCCTACTTTATTTTCACACAGCGATCAGACTCAAAGCGTTATTGATTTAACATTGATTACTGACTCCTGGGCGAGTAGAAGTGTTTGTTATAGAGGATGGGACACGCTAGGTAGCGATCACTTCCCCGTATATACGGAAGTTAGCCTGCCGACTAGAACCAATAGACCTAGATCTTCACAAGTGAAAGGTCACAACAACTATAAACATTTGAATTGGAAAAAATACGACGAAACATTAAGATTAAACAGCATCGAGCAAAATAATGGGTGTGAAGATTTGACAAGGGACATGAAGGAAGCTGCTTTTCAGGCCTCCAAGAAGAAAAATAATGGAAGACAGAAGTATAACCCGTGCCCATGGTGGGACCAAGAATGTGAAAATATTGTCAAAATACGAAAATACTTAATAAGGAACTTCTTGAGAAATAAAACCCCATTAAACTATTTAATAGCAAAAAGGAATATAGCAATATCGAAGAAAACCCTATTGAGGAAAAAGCGAGACAATTTTAAGAACTTTTGTGCAACTTTAAATCGTCTTACACCATTAAGCCAAATATGGGAAAAAGTTAGAACGTACAATAGAGCAGTTTTTCAACGAGACAAGCAGGTTGCAGATAATTTTGAATGGATGGAGAACTTCATGAATGCAATGGCCCCTCCACATGTTCCATCTAAGGCAGAAGTACAACGAGATGACTCAAAGGTTGTAATAACGGATACATCTGGATGTACAGACCTCATAACAACTATGGAACTAGAAAATGCATTAAGAAATCGTAAGGATACTGCCGTACGAGAAGACGGAGTATCTTATTCGATGATCAATAATCTCCCCAGGAATTATAAAAATGCTCTATTGTCTATCTACAATAAAGTGTTGCGGGGTGCTGATATTCCGAAAGAATGGAAAATAATAAATATTATTCCTATTCTCAAGCCTCATAAAAACCCAAACCTCTTTAGTAGCTATCGCCCGATATCGTTAATATCTTGTATTAGGAAAGTATTCGAACGTATAATAACCGACAAGTTAGAATGGTGGTGTGAAAATAAGAAAGTTTTTGATAATCTTCAATATGGATTTAGAAGAGGTAAGAGTGTTTATCATGCAGTAACATCATTGGTCACGGACATTCGGTGTGCTTTCGTCGAGAAAAAACCACTTTTGGCTGTCTTTATTGACATAAAAGCGGCGTATGATAACGTCCATATACCCACGTTAATAAAAATTATGAACAATCTGGAGATTCCGAAATTATTCTCTTTATTAGTACATCAACTTTGCTCGGAAAAAATACTAAAATTGAAGGATGATCCAGGAAATATAGGTAACAAGACTAATTACAGAGGACTTCCTCAGGGTAGCTGTCTAAGTCCAATACTTTTTAACATATATATGACCATACTTAACAAGGAATTGAGAAAATGCGATGTTTTTGCTTTGACCTATGCAGATGACTTGGTGATATATTGCACTGCTTTGAACATAGAGATAGGAGGCGAACAACTAAATAAGGCTTTGGAAATTTTAAGGAAGTTCTTGGACTATCGTCAGCTTGAAATATCCATGGAAAAAACAAAAGCTATTATTTTTACCAAGAAGAGGAACTTTGTAAAACCGACCATCATGTATGAGGGTACCCATATTGAATTCACAGATAATATCAAATATTTGGGATTTAATTTGAATGCTAAACTTAACTGGAAGGAACATATAGATACTACTGTGGAGGCCTGTAGAAAAGGTAATAACCTAATAAAATCTCTATCCAGCTCAAGGTGGGGTAGTGACCCGGTTATTTTAAGTATGCTGTATAGGGCGATTGTACGGTCCAGACTTGAATATGGACTATGGATATTATTACCGTTACCTAAAATGCAATTGTATAGATTACAAGTGATATGCTATGAAGCGTATAGAATCATACTAGGAGCGCTCAGATCGTCACCCACTAATGCACTCACCATCGAAGCAGGAGAAACATCTTTACTAACCAGAGCTAGAATACTATGTACTAGGTTTCTCAGCAGAAGCCTTAGTATAGATAGTTGCGCCATGATCAACAGGGTAGATAAGATAACAAAAATCTATATCTTACGTCCGATGGCAATAACCAGACCGTTGATCTCAGAGATATATTCCAAAATGGAACCTGCTGTTCGGAATCAATATAGAAAAAGTGCACATAGTACCCATACAATAAAATATAATATAAGAAAATTTTCACCAAATATCGTTTTTACCCCCGGATCGTACAGAAGCTGTAGAACGGTTGGTGGAATGAACAATGTTGTTGGAGCTGAAATAAACCAATTTATAAAATATACATGGCCGGATGCGGAGTATATATTTTAGTTAATAAATTAATAAAAAGCGGTAAACAAATATTTGTTAAAGCCCCTTTAAGGGTAGAATTGTTTAGAGAGAGGTTACCAAATACCCCATTACCACCACAACCAGTTCTAACAAGATGGGGAACATGGCTAGATGCCGCTATCTACTACACAAACGCCTTAGATCATTTTAAACAATTAATAAATGAATTTCCGGCTACAAGTAGTAAAGCAATACAAGATTGGCAGGCCGTCCTAAAAGAAGTGGTGCTACAAAATAATTTGGTATTTATAAAAAGCAATTACAGTTATACAGGGTGTCTCACGTAACTGGTTCATTAAAGCTTTTTTAGGTTACACAATTCGTAGAGGCTTGAAATTTTGGTAACATGAATTGTTCATTCCGATCTATTAATCTAAAATATTTTCAAGATGGCCACCACTTCCGGTCTACCGGAAGTAAACCTCAACTTCGTTATTTTAAATGGAATGCTATAGTATTTATTACACCATTCAATTATAGGTAAGAAAATATATTGACTTTGATAACAGTTCTTGGTATCTACCGTTTTTTGTTTTCGCGTTATTTTGATTTTATGTGTTTTTTGGCAAATATCACCATGGTCTTTACAAGCCCACATCTCAGCCAACGTTAATTCAAAAACATTTTGCATTGGTACAAAAACTCGTCATATAAATAGATTGTCACTTGTTATATCATTGTATCTTATACAGCGTGGTCAAAAACTGAATTACCGTTTCGCTGTAATCAATTGCGAGACAGTCGAAAATTTTAAATGGAACGCCCTATATCTTTTTAGTCTATCTAAACTCGAATTTAATTCTCTACAAATTATTTATAAACATTGCTATACCTATTTATTATAGTTTTCTTCATATTGAGTATTTTATCAAAATCCTACACAAAATGCTGGAAGCCGTTCGTGTTTTTTTTAGAAGGCTATGATATTTTAACAGTTTATCGTTTAATTTATTTAAATTATCATTGGTATTATTTCTAGAATGATCTGCGATTGAATAAACTTTAGTTTGTTTGCTTTTATATGCCAAAAATAACCAGCAGAAGAACGCATAAATGAAACAATGAAAAACAATAATATGGCGTAATATTCGACGTAATGATAGGCGAGATTTTCCTAGAGAGTTCAGTTTATTTATTTACGGTACTTTCTTGTAAAATATTATTCATCTAAATCGACCGAAGCACCTCTTACCGAAGAATTTGGTAAAGCAATAAAATATGACAAAACATTTATTCTATTATCTTAAGCTACTGGTGATAGTAATTTATGGTTTCTTGTTATTTTGATCTTTCCAAAACTAAGAGATACGTCTCTTATATTATCCAAAACTTCATTACACCCGCCATGAATATAAGACGAATTTAAAATGTTGGCGTGGGAATAATTCGCCATGATATTCAAAGACATTAACAGCAGTAAGTGATGACACAACTAAGTAATGACAACAATAACATAAATATGGTTGAAAAGCTATCAAAACTCCATGGCTTTCTAACACAAAAACAAGAAGCTTTCCAGCATTGCATGCGTCCATTAATTTCCAAATATGAGGGCAACTACAACAAATAGGCACAGGAAAGTATCTAAATAGTTTGTAGAGAATTAAATTGCCATAATTTATTTTTGTAATTTTAAGATTTTCATTTTTTTATGTCATTGATTTTAATTTTTGTCATTAAATTGTTGTTTTTCATTGTTTCATTTATTCGGTTCTCTTTCGGTTATTTTTGGTAAATTACAGCTAGCAATCTAAAGTTTATTCAATCACAGTTCATTGTAAAAATAATACTAATAATAATTTAAATAAATTAAACAAAAACCGTCAAAATGTCATAGCCTTCTGACAAAAACACAGACGGTTTCTAGCATTTTACCTATGATTTTGATAAATTCCTCTATAGCAAGAAAACTATAATAAATAGGTATAGGAATATTTATAGATAATTTGTAGAGAATTAAATTCCCTTTCTGATAGGGTATGAAAATATGGGACGTTCCATTTAATATTTTCGACTTTCACGCAATTGAATACAGAGAAACGGTAACTCAATTTTTGACCAGCCTGTACAAGATATCCTGATAGAACAAATGACAATCTATTTAACAGCATATGAAGAGTTCTCGTACCAATGCAAAACGTTTTTGAGTTAACGTTGGCTGAGATATGGGCTTGTAAAGAGCATGGTGATATTTGCCAAAAAATACTTAAAATCAAAATAACTCGAAAACAAAAAACGGTAGGCACCAACAACTGTTATCAAAGTCAACATATTTTCTTATGTATAATTGAATGGTGTAATAAAAACTATAGCATTCCATTTAAAATAACGAAGTTGTGGTCTACTTCCGGTAGATCGGAAGTGGCGGCCATCTTGAAAATATTTTAAATTAATAGATCGGAATGAACAACCCATGTTACCAAAATTTCAAGCCTCTACGAATAGTGGAACCTAAAAAAGTTCTAATGAACCAGTTACGTGAGACACCCTATATAAGTGAATCTATAAAATCACTTGAAAAACAGGATTTACCTTTAGTATAGCGTACCAGGACATATTGGTCAAATAATTACGAATAAATTTAATGACGTTCTGTGTAAAAATGAAGGATTTGCCACATTACAAAAAATTGCATCAATTTTAAGTGGTGAAATTGTTACTGGATTTATTATGGATCCCGCATTAATTACAAAGTTCAAGTATGCACCAATTACAAGTGTGGACGTGGAGAGAAGTTTTTCGGCTTACAAGAATACGTTAAGTGAGAGAAGACACAATTTCACAATGGAACATTTAGAACAGCATTTAATAATTAGTTGTTTTCGTGATTAGTGGTTTAATAATTATATATGAATGTTTAGTTTAACGATGTATTTAATGAAAACGTTATTAAATACATTATTAATTAGGTATAGCAATTTTTTCGATTTCCAATTTTTATGCCTTTTTAATGCTTTTGTTGCCAAAATTTCATGCCTTTTTAAGTGCCTTTTTCCGTCTTTTTTGTGCCTTTTAATCCGGTCTTTAGTTATAAAGTACTAATTCTTTGTAGAAATTGGATAAACTAAATGTTCTTTTAGTTAAATTTTAGTGTTCAAACACCTTATTGGAATTAAAATTTAAGTTTTGTTGAATAAACTATACATTTTTCTGATTTCAACCTGATTTTTTACCAATGTGTTTACATACTAAACAGAATAATATCTTATTATTGGAAATAAAAAATGTTTACATCTTCTGGTAGTTTCTTGAAAAATGTTAGGTGTCCAAACTCTTTTTTGACCCACTGTATATTAATTTATTTTTAACAAACCTTTCTGATTGATCTCCCAACCTATAGTATAAATTTTTTATTGCAGGTATAAGTTAGTACAAAATAAATACTAAATAATCCAATAGATCTCAATCGATTCTGTCATTATAGTCCTCCTGCCAGCTTAACCCTCCGTCTGTCGGGCGCGCTTTCTTAACACTTTCGATCGGGTGTGGTCTGTGGAGTCCAAAATAGAAAAAACTCTAAAGGACGCCAATGTGTCCTCCAGTGCTAATTTCTCATAAATATGTTTATATGATGCTTGTACTATATAATAGCGTAATACAGGGCCAATTCCAAACTCACGTTTTATGTTAATTTGATTTAAAGAAAATGCTTACAATTTAATCACATATTTTTCAAAATTTGGAAACAACGCCTAAATAAAGGAAAAGAAAATCGATCTATAATAATATTTATTTAAAAATGTATAAAGTGTTATACAAAAAATTTCTTAACTAAAGAATAATATTCTATGCACAAACTGGAGGGCTTCAAACTGTGGTCTCCATATTTCCCAAACAATCGTTGCAGCACGCTCCATGCACAACCTACATTTACAAATTTTGCAAAAATAACGAGTTTTTTGTCTTTTGCAATATTTACAGTTTCCTCTTTTCCCTGGTTGTGGCTCTGGAATAATCTCCTCTTCAATACCTGAGAGCCTCAAGGCAGAAGTACGCACACTTTTGGTCAAGTGCTTATCAACGGCTCTTCTTTGCATATTATTTTTCACTAACTCCATACCAAGATTTTTTTGAAACAGTCTGCGAGTTTTAGCAAATTCACCATCTGCTATGTTGCCTTTGTAGATAACAAAAGCGTTAATTGCTGCTATATTGAGGAGGTTATAGAAAATTACCATTGGCCCACGCTTTGTGTTTCTTGCAACATTGTATGATGTGATCATTCGATCAACAACATCTACTCCACTTTTTGTGCTATTATAGAAAGTAATTATTTCGGGCTTTTCCGATCACCGGTAGCTTCATCGATATGATCGTCTCGGTGCATTGTTGAAACTACAAGCACATTCTTTCCTTTTTTGGGTATATATGAAACTGCAGTCATATCATTACTAAATGCGAATAACGAAGAATATACTTTCCTGTTTTTAACTTGTGTTATTTCAAGAGGTAGCTCTCTTCTATTGGCTCTAATTGTACCATCCACAGTAAGGCGCTACTCTCTTAGCAGTTTCTTTACAATTGAATATCCTGTGAACCAACGATCTATTGTAACATTTCTTCCTGATCCTAATAAATGTGAACACATTCTTTCAGTTACTGCAGCGGTAGAGTTGTCAGTTTTATACGGACAATTGGGTTGAACACCAGCGTAAATTTCTATGTGTGAAGTGAAAAATATTTTGGCATCAACAACGACGAAGAATTTCAATCCGTATTTGTTTGGTTTACTTGGAATGTACATTCGGAAACTGCACCTACCCCTAAAGGCAAGCAGCATTTCATCTAATGTTACATACTCGCCCACAGAATAAGTTTTCTTACAATTGTCGTTGAACTTGTCAACAATAGTACGAACTGCTGCTAATTTGTCAATTTCTTTTCTTTGACCTCTAGTTGTGGTATCGTCTAAGCGAATGCATTTCAATAAGAAGACGAACCTCCGTTTTGCCATTGTAGCAGGAAATATCTTATATCCCATACCGTCTGATGACCAATACTCTGCTAGATGTGTCCTTGATCCATGATGGAGCCCAGCTAAATAAAGCAAACCCATCAGCGCTTGGATTTCTACAGAGTCGGTAGGTCTACACTCAGTCTTATCTTGGTATTTAACAGAAATTTTATCAACAAATAAATTAGTGTTTTCAACTACAATATCAATGCAGTTTCCAAACATGTGCATCCAGCATTGAATGGGAGATAATGCGTCACGTGCTTCACCGATGACCCCCGGCAGGTGAGACACTATGTTTTCGTTGCGAGTTCTAATATTTCTAGGTGGGACAGCCTTTTTCCATTTAGTTCCATCTTTACCAAAAAAATACGAGCATCTATCACGAATCACGGGTTGTTCACCTTCATCATCCTCGCCGTCATCCTGATGCATAATATCTGCATCTTCATTTACGTTTTCCTGCTCGGTTTCTGTATCATGATCACTGATACTTACAAAATCTGGATCTGATATCGAACTATCGTCAGACTCTTCTATTTCACTGCCCGTGCTAACTTCTTCATACAGTTTCTGTAATCTTTCTCTCTCCTTTTCATAAGGATCCATATCACAATGCTATCAAATAATAAATCATTTATTATTTTATCAAATCATATCAGAAAATTGTGTGATACTACTTACCTATTTGTAAGTATGCTATTTGTAGATTGCTAACTAGATATTTGATATTAGTTATAAATAATTTTTTATGCACTTTTCTATTCTCTATATTTGTAAAATAAATAACACATAACATAACGCCTCAAAATTGGGGTTCAATAGTAAACTCAAATAAGTAGTAAACTAATAATTTGTCAGGACAAAATATTATGTAGCGACTATTTGGAATTTTGAAAAACAGTTTTTTATAGCGAAAACAGTTGATATTCAGATACCTGAAAGGTACTGTGACCATAGAAGTTTTGTGCAAAATAATTTAAAAAATATTTCACATAATCATTTTGTCGTGGACTCGTAGATCACACCCGACAGACGGAGGGTTAAGAGAGGTGAGTCATATTTTGAATGCAGATTATGTTCATTTTTAAAGAGACAATCTTAAAAAACATATTTGGGTGTGTTTGTTAAAAACAAATAGTTTTAATAACAATTTTTTTGTTGTTTACCTTCATAATACTTATACCATATATGCACAAATTCGGAGATACGAATTGATAACACCTCCATAATAAGTAATCAATTAATAACAATATTTTTCGTAGATTACGAAAAGCTGTGCGAAAATAGATAAACACGGTCCCGGGGACGGAACGGGCCAAGCGGGCCAAGCGGGCCAAATGAAAATCCACGGTAGGTGGCCTCCACGTGCCTTTTCGGCACACGGGTCTTCGTGTAGTATGAGGCAGTATGAGGGAAAGCGTTCGTTCGTCGTCGGCCGGCGGCGTTAAGAGCCGACCGTGTAGGAGGTAAACATTTAGTTTGATTTTGGATCGCGCTTAGCATAGTCCGAAATTTCTACTCTTCCTCGCGATTATAATAAACACAAAAACACGTTTTCATCAAAGAAAATAAATAAAATTCTCTACGTGAAAACGAAATACGACAGTTTCGATTTTAAATGTTTTCCGTGGCAATTTCACTGAAAAGGAAAGAATCGAAGGAATAAGAAGATACTTAACAATCAAGTTAATTCGATTAATTAGGTAAGTTATTATTTTATTTTCGTTTTGTTTTGTTTTTATCGGTTTATTGCATAAATTGTTATCGAAAAATCTCCCTATGTATATCATTAACGTTGATTAATTATAACATTTTTTGTTTTGATTAATTAGGAGGTATCAAGTTATCATTTTGATTTTTATTTTTTTTTTTTGATTTTCAATTTTTTTTGGGGGTAATAACTTAAAAATGGACGTAAAAAAGTCGGCGGTGGGGAAATAGAAATGCCGACCTACGTTTCTCTGGGTTGACGAGGTCGGCATCGTTCTGAAAAAAGCGGCACCTAAACTCCACGTGGAGGCGACTAACCGTGGGGCCAGCTCGTGTACGTTCACCATATTCTCCATGAGGAGCCACGAGCCGCAAACAAAACTCACGGTTAATCGCCTCCATACGAACCCGTGGCGCACTCCAGTTAACAATTATATTTTCATTAAACCGCCACCAACTTTATAAATAGTAACAACCGAATCAATTTTGGACGGCTTTTTTTTTAAACTTATCTATAGATTACGTATGGTCATGTTTGAATTGCGAATATTTCTACCAAAATTTAAAGACAATCTCTTGACCTATACACATATATATATCAATCAATTTTATAACAATATACAATATACAGAGTGGTCCGTTACTAATGGAACACAGAGCCGCAAGGAATTCTTTGCATCAAATTATTATGATTTAACCCAATTTATCTTAGTTTAATTGTTAATAATACATATGATACAAACAGTTAAAGTTAATATTTTATTTTCGTTTTTCTTGATTAATTTCGGACCACCCTGTATATGTAGATGAGGCTAAACCTAAATCTTTATGGTTATAAGTCTAGTATTAGTTCTAGTTTTAGTTCTATATAAGTATACAATAATCTAAAACCGAATATCAGATACAACTAGAGCTAACATTAACACTAATGTTAACACTAAACCTAAAAGTAAAAACCAAATCCAACCTTGTTACAGAACTAATACTGGGCCTAGAACTAAAAACATTAGGGTTTAGCCGTCTTAAGAGACATACGGCTAAACTCCAATATTTTTAGTTATAGGTCAAGTGTTAGTTCTGAAGCTGAGATGTAGGTCTAATATTAGTTAAAGAATTAAAACTAGAACTAACACTAGACCTAGAATTAAAAAGGTTCAGGTTTAGCCGTTACTGGGAACCACAAAGAAGAAAAAATTAAATTTCTAATATATGTAAATGTAGACAATAATAAAATAATAATAACTTCTTATTATGGGTTTACGTTCAATAGATTAGTAATAAATAGCAAAGTCGACAAATAGAGGGACAATACTTTGAAAGCTACTGGTACCTAAATGAGTTAATATTCTGTGCATTTATGCCACTCATCTTCCAATTAATGGTATTCAATCATACAGTTCTGATAGACAGAAAGGACTATTAGCTAATTTAACACTAGAAAATGGGATAATACACCAGATTTTATTTCAAGAATCGAAGGTACATTTGTTCCAACAAAATTACAACCCTTATTTACCTTAACTAAAAGTAATGCCCTTACTAAAAGTGAAACCAACATCAACATTAAAGCTAGCATTAGACCTACAACTAAAAACATATGGGTTTAGCCGCACGTCCCTTAGGATAGTTAAACGCAAATATTTCTGGTTCCAAATTTAAAGTTAATTCCAGTTACTTTAAAAAATAAAAATTCTCTCTATCATGTAAATCGCAATTTCTTAGTAATTACATGTTCGTTCAAACCTAGGTATACAGATTATATCACTAACTAGTTACTACTTATATCTCCCCAGAAATACAAAACTATGTGTCCCATTAAAAAACAAAGAGATTTTATTAAGTTTCGAGCTATTCAAAAATATATAAACATTTTTTCCTTGCGTATCATCTCTGAACAAAATTTCTTTCTTTTCAATAAATAAAAAATATTGAGAAAATCTGTCTTAATTATGTCTTAATAAATAATAACTGAATGATAAACCTCAGTTGAATAAGAAGAATAACGTTGAGATTTTATAATTTTATCTCAGAAATTATAAACTTGGCAACATCGCTGAGAGAAAATTTGGGTTCGCAAAGTTTTATAACCTGTAGACATAAATGTTTGTCTAAATTGATTAAGTAGTTAAAAAGATTTTTCATATTTCCATACTTTACGCGCGCACTGTATACATCAATCAATTTTATAAAAAAATATATATACAGGGTGATTCAAAAAATCGCTGACAGATTTCTAGAGCAGGTAATGCATAAAAAATTGAGATAAATTATAAATAAGATACAAGGAAAAATAATTTTGTGTAATGCAATCAACTATCTCTCAATATTGTGGAACAACGCTTTGATTAAAGCAGCAATTTTTGAAATTTTGTGATCCTTAACTTGAAGGATGGAAACATGACGAATCGGAAGGTTTGCAATTCCAACATCTACTCTAATTTTTTACATTATTTTCAATTTGTAGTTTATTTATTTGCTTAGTTTATTGTTTATTATTTCATTTTGACAAAATTAATTAAAATGCAAATTACTTAGAAATTGCTGCATTAGTCAATGTTTTGCAAGACACCAATTGGTAGATAATTGATCACTTTGACGAAAACTATGTCCATTTGTCAAAATTATCAATGGCGTACAAAATATTTTTTACAAAAGTGTTTTTAGAGTAAATGTTCAATTTTAAATAAATTATCTAAATAGGCGAGCCCTTGTATATTAAGGCTATTAATCTTAATTTTTCATGTATAACATGCCTTAGAAGTCTATGAGCGATTTTTTTGAATCACCCTGTATATATTTATACAGTATGTCCCCAGATCGAATTACAAAGAGGGAAAGAAAATTTATTACTGATTTTTCAAACTTGAACCAAAATTTTCTAGTTCTAAGTCTAGTGTTAAGTAACAGGTACAAGTAGAGCTAATACTAACACTAATGCTAACACTACACACAAAACTAGAAACATTTGGGCGTAAGTCTCTTAATTCTAGTTTTACTTCGTTCTTTTAATTTTACCAAAAAAAGTTTCAGGCAATATAAAGGCGGCCATAAGAGCCGTTGTTTTAAAATATCTGGTGGAATGGGTTTGGTTGGTTGGAATTGAATTAGGTTGGGTTGATTTGGGTTGAGTCGGTTAGGGTTGGGCTGTGTTGGGTTATATATATTCTTAAACGATCCTATATACATATATAACCCAACCTAATACAATTCAAACCAACCCACCGAATGTTATAAAACAAGTTTCAACTCTTATGGTCACCTTTATATTGCCAACCAACTTAATATTAATTATGGTATTCCTCGGTAACACTTTGAATTTCTATTAAACGTAAAAATGGTTAAACAAAAAAATTTTGCAAACAAAAGTTATATATTTTGTCATGGGGAATACCATAATAAGGAAAAAATATTAAAAAAACTGTAATTATTAATTAGACGACATAGATGGGGCAGACATAGATAATAGAGAAAAATTTCTCCCTTCATCTGATGAAAATTTTATCTGATATTTTTTTCGGTAAAATTGATAGTTTATGTACCATAAGTTAATCTTCAATTTATATTTATATATACAGTATTTCCCAAAAGTAACGGATAAATTCTATAAAACCATAAAAAACAATTTAGAAAAAAAATCACAACATTTTACATTTCTCAATTTTTAAACGAATTTAATTGATACCTATTATTTTAATTACAATAATCCATTTTTTGTTCCAAAAAAAATTGTTTTCTACGTTTAGTAGACTCAAAATTAATATTACTTACATAAAAACAAAATTCGAGAAAAATTGTTTCATTGTTTTCCATTCATTTGAGACGTAGAAATAGTACTAACATTGTTTTAGATATCAAAAATTAATCATTCCCTTAATTATATCTTATACTATCTTATTATTATCGAATTTTTTTAATACTTTCGGAAAACGCTGTATATTTACGTAATAGATAATATCTATATAAGTTTTCTATTGTGCTTGTTTTGAGTTATTCAAAAAAATGGTTTATGTTGGTGTAGTGAAAAAGTAGTGGGGATTTTTTGTTGAGGTCAAAAACCGACCTAACTTTCCCCCCTCCAAATCCTGCACACGCAGAGGGCGGAGTTACAAAACGCACCTTCACTCTATCTTCACTTGACATCTCCTGCATTCTTCACTTGCATTTTAGTGAGTTAACATCTCAAACTTAATCGATTGATTAAACCCAAATTAATGATGGACGAAAACTTAATAAAAACACTTTTGCTCAAATGCAAATCCGATCAAAACGGTTCGTTTATTTTTTCTTAAATTTAATTAAATTAATTTAATTTAAATTTAACTTAATTGAATTTAATTTAATAATTTTTTTTTTGAATTTCAGATTTTTTTTGGTCGAATCAAAACCCAACGATGGTGGGTTATTACAGCGAAACAACCCCGCTCCCGATGGCGCCGGTTCAAACTCCGGATGAGGCTAGGATGGCCGCGATAAAGCGAGTCGTTTGCAGCCCGGATTTGCCGATGAGCAACTTCCAAAACGGCACAACCCCCAAACAAGAACCCACGCAGATTGAGTGCAACGGATTCCAACCTCAACCGATTTTCCCAACGACGCCTCAAAAGCTCCAAAAACTCGAATCGGACGATCCGTATCGTTGTAATATTTGCTCAAAGACTTTCGCGGTTCCTGCCCGATTAACGCGACATTACAGAACGCACACGGGTGAAAAACCGTTTCGATGCGAATTTTGCGATAAAAGCTTTAGTGTGAAAGAAAATTTAAGCGTGCATAGAAGGATCCACACGAAAGAACGTCCGTATAAATGCGATGTTTGTTCGCGCGCCTTCGAACACTCCGGAAAATTACATCGTCACATGAGAATCCACACCGGGGAGCGTCCGCATAAATGTTCGGTTTGTTCGAAAACGTTCATCCAATCTGGCCAATTAGTGATCCACATGAGAACGCACACCGGGGAAAAACCCTACGTTTGCGGAGTCTGCCAAAAAGGCTTCACATGTAGTAAACAATTAAAAGTTCATTCGAGAACTCACACCGGGGAGAAACCGTATTCTTGCGAGATCTGTGGAAAATCTTTCGGTTATAACCACGTATTAAAATTGCATCAAGTGGCTCATTATGGCGAAAAAGTTTACAAGTGCACAATATGTAACGACACGTTCAACTCGAAAAAGTGTATGGAGGCGCATATTAAAAGTCACTCTGAAAATGCGGCCCCAATTTCTCCTCCGTCTTCAATCCAATCTAACGAATCTTCCTGTTCGTCGTCGAGTGATAAAGAGAATAAGGATTCTCCGCCTCATCAAACGTTTCCTCAAGAACCAATTAGTTACGATACCGATATTCGATATTATCTTTATGGCCGCGATAGAATCCCCACTCCATATTTCCCTAATCACCCATCTTCCGGAGTTGATCTTTTAGCGGCCGCCGCAACGGTGACCGAAAGAGTTCACGAAGAATATTTAAGAAGATCTCCGCCGGAAGTAATTAGACCGTATTTTCCACCACCGATTCAGTATGACCCCCAATTAAATCACGCCGATGATATTAGAAAGCGAGTTGAAGCAGCGCTGGCCGTGGCCGAGATTGAAGAGGAATCTATGTTGGCTTTAACCCCGCCAAGTTCAAACCCCGTTTCTCCAGCACCGTCGGTTTCGCCCGACCCGGAATTAAGTTTACCCCCAAGGAAACGTTCGAGGATGATTTTAAAATCGATGGAATCCGAAAAAGAAACGCCCCCCGTGAGATACAGTTCGGTTATACATTACGCCAACAAAAAGAATTAAGATATCTCAATAATTTTAATCCCCCAATGAACATTTTTTCTTTCTTTTCTGTGATAAGACTGGTATAGATTAATATTGTATTTGTACGTGTATTCTGATAATTATTAATTACCTCAATGCAGTGCCTAGGGCGGTTGGCCCTCGCAATATTTTGTACTGCAACCGCGGCTCCACCTTTCTCTGTAATACGTGAACCTCGTAGGGGCTTAGTTTTTAGAATTTTGACCGTTCCGCTCGTCGATTTTTTTTTGTTATCGAATCATAATTGTTAAATGTAAAAATAAGTTAAAAATATTATAAAACACGAACGTCGTTTTTGAAAAAAGTATCGAGAATTGTTGTAATCGTGATTTTTCATTATTTCGCTTTAATTATTATCATATATATATTTTCTTCTCTGTTCGTCATTTAAAAAAGGAAACGTATCGTACTGTATTTTCTAAGTCTGAGCCGTCGTCGCGGACGTATCGGCAATAACTTATTATATTGTATTCCTTCTATTCGATGTAAGAATAACCAATAAAAAATATAATTGCATTATACTTAGGCGTTTCAATCATTCAACCAAAATAAATCAATCCAATCTCAAAGAGAATCTTCACAATACACAATATTTCTTGTTAAAGTGATATTTTAAGTTAAATTGATATAATCTCAGCCAAAAATATAATAGAAATAATTAATATAAGAATATAAAATATGATTTTTTTCTCATGAGAAATAACTTACCTTTCTGGGAATTTCCTGAAACCTCCTTCTTATTGTGGTGGGTAAGTGATATTCTATGTTAAATTGATATCTTCTTACCTAAAAATATAATATCAATAATATAAGAATAAAAAACAATAAACTTTGATTTTTTCTTATGAGAAATGATTTACCATTCTGGGAATTCCCTGAAACCTTCTTCTTACTGTGTTGGGTAAGTGATATTCTATGTTACATTGATATTCTCTCATCTAAAAATATAATATCAATAACTAATATAAGAATAAAAAACAATAAACTATGATTTTTTCTTATGAGAAATGACTTACCATTCTGGGAATTCCCTGAAACCTTCTTCTTACTGTGTTGGCTAAGTGATATTTTATGTTAAATTGATATCTCTCACTTAAAAATATAATATTAATAACTAATATAACAATAGAAAACTATAAACTTTAATTTTTTCTCCTGAGAAATAACTTACCATTTTAGGAATTTCTTGAATCCTTCTTCTTATTGTATTGGCTAAGTGATATTTTGCGTTAAATTGATATCCACTCACCTAAAAATATAATATTTAATAACTAATATAAGAATATTAAACTATTAACTTTGATTTCTCTCCTTAGAAATAACTTACGATTCTGGGAATTCCCTAAAACCTTCGTCTTATTGTATTGGGTTCTTCTGCCCTGTTTTTACACGAAACTATTTTTACATCAAGTTTTTGATGATATATCTAGAAATCAATAAATTTGATATCATAAAAAATTATGTATGCTTGTAATTTGTTACTACATTTATTGAAAATTGACAGAAACATATCTAGTGGCGCCATCTATTAATTAAATCGTGAACCCTCTTATACTAAGTGGTTGTTAACTTTATTTAAAGGATTACTCAAAAAAAACTCGACATATTAAACCACAACGTATGTTTAAGAATGCGTTAATATATTTGTTATTAATTGAAAGAAAAATCTAGATTAAATTAACATAATGAATCAAAATTTAGTAGTCTAGACAGCGCCATCTATTTTGTCTCTTATAACATTAACTTTGCTTTGAAATAAAATGATTGGTGTATATATATATATATATGTTATATGCTTACAAAAGACTTGAAATGCTTCCACAAGACTTGATACTGCTTCCAGAAGACTCGATACTATTTCTAGAAAATTTAGACTGCTCCCAAAAGATACCATATTGCCTCTGGAAGACTTAATATTGCTTCCAGAAGACTTGAACTGTTTCCAGAAAACTGAATACTGCTTCTAGAACGATGCCTTGTCAGCGCATAAAGTTCCACCAACCCTTTGTAGTTGGATTGAGAACGCTCTCAAACATAGGATAGAGTTACTAGCGGCTGTCTACAGGAGATGTACTTTCCCCATTATTATGGAATCTCATCCTGGACAGCCTCTTGAAATGCTTTGCTAAAACCAACTGTACAACAATTGGTTATGCAGATGATCTAACCATCCTTGTCAAAGGTAAGCACATAAATGTACTTTTTGATAGAATACAAGTGGTTCTCAAATTGATCGAGTTTTAGTGTGACCGACAAGGGCTCTCTCTGAATCCTAGGAAGACAGAGTTGACACGAATGAGGAAGCTTGGCAAGCCCAGATTGCCATCTGTTGCTGGTACTCCATTAGTTTTGTTAAAAAGGCAAATATCTGGGCATTATACTTGACAACAAAATGACAAAGAAAGCTCACCGAGACAATAGAGTAAAAAAAGCGTACGTTACATTCAGCCAGTGCTGGAAACTATAGGTAAGTCATCGGGGTTGTCACCTAAAACTGCCTTCTGGCTCTACACAGCTGCAATCCGACCTTTGCTTACATATGGTGCAGTAATTTAGTGGTCAAAGACCTTAAAATCCATATACACTGCTGCACTCAAAAAAAGTACACAGACTTGCGTGTTTGTATGTTACAGGTGCGCTGCGATTTACTCCCACCGCATCTCCCATCGTATTCTGGAATGAAATGATCGGTTACTAACCAGTTCTGGAACGTAAAATGGACTTCATACCCATACAACACATTTTTACTAATAGTTATATCACCCACCCAAGTTCTACAGAAATAGAAGTAAACTAAACAACAGCCAAAAAGGAGCTGGAGCTGGAGCTTTCTCGCACGACCTCCAACTCCACATATCTACCTAATTAAGTAAAGATACCAACGTTATATAGGCGGAATTAATCGTCATTTTACTTGCCGCTGACTTTATTGTTAGATAGTAGAATCTATTTTAGTTCTGAATAGAATAACTATTACCTCAGGACTTGCTATGGATTGTCATCTGACATTGGAGAAGGCCGCAGAATACAACTGTGTTTTATTTCGATGAATAAAAAGACACTCGACCTGTAATAAGTTAAGGTACTAAGACTCGGTAAGGTACAGGACCTTACCGAGAAGTATAGAAGGTAAACAAGTATCTTTATAACTAGCCTCTCTGTCGCTTTTGTGAAGAAATCGAGGAGACTAGCCGACACATGTTGTGTGATTGCCCCACTCTACAAGACCTCAGAATAAGAGACTTTGGAGAGCAATGGCAGAGCACTAGGGTTACTACACTTAGGCTACTTGATGTAGCCGGAGGGAGTGTAGGAGGATGTACAAGGGGCCCGTTGCGGCCTAGATGTTGTATACCCTCCCCTTTCCTACATTCATACATGCTTTCAGAAGACATGTATTCATAAGACTTGATAAGTAAGTAAGTAATAAGTTGTTTATTTCTCAAATGGACAAAACATGGTAGAGTACCATCCCGATTATCCGAAATAATGTGGACCAAAGTGATTTCGAAAAATCGAAATTTTGGTTAATCCGATTTTTTTTGGTATTTAGGATGCGTATATCATTAGATTGACTTAAAAACATTTATGAAATATTTTACTTGAATTTATGCATTAATTTAAAAGTAACATCAACAAATAATTTGTTTAATTTTTATTACGTACTTAATTTTTTTAACATAGTATGTACACCCAACTCTTTTTTTACACGATCTTTTTAGTACGATTTTAAAATAACACGGTACACCAAAAATATTTTTACACGAATTTTTTGTTATAGCACGAATCCCAAAAAAATCCTTAATTCTAATTTTGATAGCGTCTTACAGAAACTTATGTATACAGTAACAAAATACGATGGGGAAATACCTTGGTCAGAAGTCGGTCGGTTTATGTCCACATGTTTATAAGTTAGTCTACTACGGGGAATACAAGAATTTTATGATCACTTTTTTTCTTTATTTCGTTGTACTTCAACTTGAACACATGATTTCGTTATTCAGTATTTATTTTGCTTTAAGAGTGGTTAGTTTGTGAGACGCAATAAATAATTTCGGTAAAGCTCTAAAAGTGGATATTTCAATTAAAGTTTTTTTAATTCGATGGTGAAATTTCCAATGTATTATTTGTAATGATGATAATTCTTTGTTACTAAAAAAGGTAATATTGTATTAGGTTGTCACTTTAGAAAAATTCTATAAGCAATATTATTTCGGATTCTTTTTATAGTATACCCTTATTGTTTAATAAAATGCCTAAACAACAACTTCCGAAGAGACAAGCAATTTCCTTAGAAACTAAAATAAAAATCTTAGAGTGTCTAAAGAAAGGCGAAGGTCCCACATCTGTTGGCAAAGCTTTTGGTTTAAACGAAGCGACTATAAGAAAAATTAGAAAAAATGAGAATTCCATTCGACAATAAATGATTTCTGGATCGAAAATAAGCTCCAAAACATCATCTTATAGTCGAAATCGTATCTAAGAGAAAACGGAAAAACACATGGTGCCGAGGGAACCTGCCGAGTTTTGGTATTAAACTACATTTTTGGTGTATTACATGCCATTTTATTTATGGAAAATAATGTAGCTTAACTGACATCCTTCACCGCGTACACACTGTTTCAAGCGGTTTTGCAAATTGTTCATTACTCGGTCGAGCATATTCATAGGAATTGCACGAATTTCATTGCGAATGTTTTCTTTCAATTGACTTCTAGACCTTTTGCTGACAATGATTTGAATGGCTTAATTATGTCCGATGAAGTGCATTTTGAGTTATCTGGATGTGTAAACAAACAAAATTTTCGTTGTTGGAGTTCCGAAAATCCCAGACAGCTCCATTAACGACCACTGCATAGCCGCAACGCAACTGTATGGTGCCAAATGGCGCGATTCGGTATAATTGGTTTCAACAGAATGGAGCAACAGCTCACACAGTACGAGTGTCAATAGCTCGATTACAAGAATTGCTTCTAGTAGCAGTAATTTCGCGGAATGGGGATGTTCCTTGGCCGGCTCGGTCTCCCGATCTGACCGTTTGTGATTTTTGGCTATGGGGTTACCTGAAGAGGAAGGTGTATTTAAAGAGACCGCACACAATTCAGGAATTAAAAGAAAACATTCGCAATGAATTTCGAGAAATTCCAATGAATATGCTAGACCGGGTAATGAACAATTTGCAAAACCGCTTGGAAAAGTGTATACGCGGTGAAGGACGTCACTTAAGCGACATTATTTTCCATAAATAAAATGGCATGTAATATACTATCGATTGTATGTGAAAATAAATATCCTGTTACATAACTGTGTAGTTTAATACCAAAACTCGATAATTAAATTGGTTCCCTTGGTGGACCTTGTAGTTATAACACCCACCCAAGTTCCACAGAAATAGAAGTAAAGGAAAACAGCCAAAAAGGAACTGGAGCTGGAGTTTTCTCGCACGACCTCCAACTCCACATATCTACCTCATTAGGTAAAGGTACCAATGTTATATAGGCGGAATTAATCGCCATTTTACTTGCCGCCGACTTTCATTGTTAGATAGTAGAGAATCTATTTTGATGATTTTAATTGTCACCTGACATTGGAGAAGGCCGCAAAATACAACTATGTTTTACTTCAACGTTCTAGTAAAATCGCGAAACAAATGATATAATTTGAAAGATTATAGCGTCTTATTTTTAGAAATGAAGATATGATTTATATATCAAATAGAAGACTGAACCTTCTTCTTTAATGTAACGTATAACTCGTTATTTCAATTTGAAATAGATTCCACCTACGAAATGTTAAAAGATGATGTGTTTTTGATATTTTAATAAAATCACGAAAAAATGGTAGAATTTGACACAACGTGGGCATCTTATTTTTGAAAATGAAGAAATGTTTTATATATCAAATTGAAAGTTGAAACTTCCTCTTACAAATGATGCATTTCTTGTTGTTTCAATTTGAAATCTCTGCCATCTAAGGAATGTTGATGATGCGTTGTTGACATTCTAGTAGAATCATGAAAAAATGATATAATTAGAAAGATCGTGAAGATCTTATTTTTGAAAATGAAGAAATGAGTTATATATTACATGGAAGGCTGAACCTTCCTCTTTAAAATGATGTATAACTCGTTGTTTCAATTCGAAATCGATTCCACATAAGAAATGTTAAAGGATGATGTGTTTTTGATGTTTTAATAAAATCACGAAAAAATTGATATAATATGAAATATTTTGGAAGTATTTCTTTTAAAAATGAAGAAATGATTTACATATCAAATTGAAGATTAAACTTTCCTCTGTCAAATGATGATATATAATTCGTTGTTTCAATTTGAAATCGATTCCACCTAAAAAGGGTTAAAGAATGAAGTGTTTTTGAGGGTCTGGTAGAATTACGAAAAATATGATATAATTTGAAAGACTGTGCACGGCTTAATTTTTGAAAATGAACAAATGATTTACATACCAAATTGAAGGTTGAATTTTCCTCTGCGAAATGATGTTTAACTCATTGTTTCAATCTGAAATCTGTTTCACCTAAGAAATAAAATAGCTTACGTGTCTTTGACGTTTTAATTGAATCAAATGATAAAATTTGAAAAATCGTGGGCATTCTTTTTGAAAATGAAAAAATGATTTATACAGTAGACACGCTATGGTGTGAACCGAAAAAAAAACACGGGTTGTTCACATTATCGATTTATTGACGTTAACCAAGGTGATATCTAATATATCGGGTGATTCAAACTCGTTCCAGGGATTTTTCTCAAAAAACGCGATTACCTAAGAAGTTACAATAAAAAATATGATAATAAAGTCATATATGAAGAATCCAATGCACCAGTTTTTATGACGCTGGCAACACTGAAAATTGGTGCACGGAGTAATCTGTGAATTGGTGGTAATGACATCGACATAATTATTTTCCAAGTTGTCATGTGAATTAAGTTTTATCGTAGAACAGACATTTCAAAAATAAACGACTAATATTATACGATTATTTTTCATTAATTTATGATTATCGCCAATTTCCGGTGCTACTTGCGTAATAAAAACTGATGTATTGCAATTTCTTAGGTAATCGCGTTTATGAGAAAAATCTCTGGTACAGGTGGTCTGAATCATCCTGTATATAACCATTTATAATTAACACAACCAATACATAATAATAATATACAGCCAACCCTGCGTTGAACAAAAAAAATCATAAAAAACTTCAAACATAAAAAATCGATCTTGACAATAATACTAATACTAACAAAACAGACATTCGGAGAGAAAATAATAAAAATATTACACCTAGCAAAAACAAATCCTAAATGGTATAAATGAATCATCATCAAAGCCTAGCGATGCTTAGGTGGAGTAATGAATCATTGAATCTGATGTTCAAATTATGAACGTCAGTCTGGAATGATAGTTTATTAAACAGATAAGAAGGCGACTAACAGGCGACCTTCTGTTAACCATATTAAGCCAGCCCACCTCTTTCAAAAAACATGTAACGTGATCTCTCAAACGCAATCCAAAAATAAATCTGAGACAAACGACCTCAATTTTCATGAATCATTCAGACAAGAATCGTATACTTTGTCATAGAAATTAAATTGGCCAAGTACTAAGACATCACACAGTCTCCCCTTAATGTCCCTAGATAAAAAGTTTTTAACACTATAAATGAGTTTCAGCGCCGCTACTGTTTTAGCTACTTTTAAAATAAACATAATCCCTAAATTTAACTTCACAATCCATTAGGAGACCAAGATTACGACAACAATCCGCAGTGCCCAAGTCGCTAACATTCAACCTAATTGTGAATTGAGAGCAAGCGCTGCGGGTAGTGCGTTTACCAAACAACAACATAACCAATTTTAAAGGATTCAATCTTAAATTGTGACTGGCAGCCATTCTGGTGAACCGAGTAACATCACCTGGAATCCGAAGCTGGCCCACAGGAGCATCATCCTGTTTGAAGGTATAATATACCTGAGATTCATCGGCATAAAAATGAGGTTTAGAATATTTGAGACAATCTTGAAGACTAGAAGTATAAATGCTAAATAAGAGTGGAGCTAATACAGAACCTTGTGGTACACCGGCCATTAATCCACGGGCAGCCTTATGCTATACGAAACGACTTGTTTTTGATGAGAAAAAAAATTCAATATTAAGACAACAGCATTAGTACTAAACTCGATCATGGCAGATCGCGGGATGAGATAAGAGAATGAATGATATTCATTCTCTTATCATTACTTAGTTCCTAAATTCAAAGCTTTTATGGCACTATCTAATGAAATTTTGTTTAACAGCTCAAAATCTTTTTCCATTGCCTCATCACCATGGCATTCTTCAATATCATCATCTTCAAAGTCGTTATCATGTTGACTACTTTCTAATACATCAGATACACCCAACTCTTTGGTACACGGTAGATACGTTCCTTAGAAAATTGTGCATAAGAAAATCGTATAAAAAAGTTATAATAAAATGTATATGACATATTTATTTAAAAATAGTTATTTACGTAACCAGTTATGAAAAGACTAATTTTGTGTAGTGTAACGAACGCAATGTTTGCCAAAATGAGCGAGCGAGTTTTGTAAATTGCGTGAATTAAACAAAATTGGCAGTTTCTTAACGTGTTAAGTACAAAACATTATTTAAACCTGCTTTCAAATTGAACGAAATCATACGAAATTAATCTGAATTAATTGACAACGCCTATGTGTGAAATGAATTTAAATTGAAGGAATTGACTTGGGTATTGCTACAAATATCCATAGTGACAATCAAAACAAATCAATGTTCAGTTAGGTAATCGATCGACCACTAGTGGTGTAATGAAACGGCAGTTGTGTAAAATGAGACGTTATAAAACGTCAAAATGACATGTAAAACCTGACTTTTCCTAGCGCGGTTAGGTAAAATCTATTTCGCAAGTCTTCATCACTATTTGATAACAAACGTGCACGTTTATTACAGACTTGGCCAAAAGCGCTATCATTAGCATCATCAGTAGATATGTCGGATATGTCTAATACAACTGTCGGATTTAATTCAAATGAAGAATTTCGTTCGTTATTAATGGTCTGTGTTATTTCTTTGTGTAGTTGTGAAGTCGGTTATTAGCTGCTGTTTTTTTGGTTTCTCAATGAGCTTATATAATTCTTCATATCCAACTACACATAACTTAAGACTACGTTGAAATTTCAATGCACGCTCCATGTGAGGATCATGAGTAAGAAAATGTTGTTCCATACTTGTAGCAAATTTCAAGCCATCGCGAATTAAATCAGCCGTTAATAGTTGAACTTCATCTTCTACCTCGTCATTATCGATTTCTTTATTTTTATAAATTGTCATAAATTCGATCAAATTATCGTCATCCAAAGGGTTTTCTCGCATCAATATCAGCCGTTTGAATGTTGTTAAAACCATTGCCACCAATTGTATTTGATAGAGTTATAATTTCAGAACACACAGCTGATTTTTCTACCACAAAACTTCCACTTTTGACGCATGCTGGCAATATATTTTTCCAACAAGCATTTAAGGTTGATTGGCACAATTGTTTAATATCAACAGAAGCAAGTGTAATGCAACCCATAATCGTAAACTTTCTCTAAGCTTCCAAAACAGTCAAATTTTTTTTTCCACTGAATCTAATAGTTATTTTTGATTCTAGATAGCGGTGAACTTGTCAGGCCTCGTGAGGTTCCTAGAATTTCTCCTTTAACCCTCTTCATCGGATCTAAAACAGACGGAAGATATATTAATTAATGTTCACTGATTTAGTGATATCGGAAGTAGGTGTTGAAAGGATTGTCGGGTCCTGGATTGTTAGACTAGAAGCAACCTTGGCCGTTTGTAGCGAAGTGTGTTCTGTGTCATAATCCATTAATCCCGCCAGGAGGGGATTGGGGTGGTTTTCGAGTCGCGTCAACTCGGTACTGGCCTTGTCCCGAATGAATTCCTCGATGGTCGCCATCTGGGAATCATTGTGCAGTGTCGCATTACTGACAAACCAAGGTGCATCAAATGCCATCCTTAGGACCTGGTTCTGAACCACTTGGAGTTTTTGCACGTGCGAGTGCGCGTCGTAACCCCAGACTGAAGAGGCGTAAGTCATCGTAGGCCTGATCACCGCTTTGTAGAGTCGAATCTTCCGAAGAGGATCCAACTTACTTCGACGATTAATCAGAGCGTACAGATTGACCAGAGCTGCCTTCGCCCGGTTCGCCATCGCGTTGATGTGACTTTTCCAAGTAAGTTTAGAGTCCAGAATGACACCCAAATACCTGGCTTCGGAACGCCAGGGGACCTCGTTCCCTTGCAGTACCAACGCATCGGGGGGTCTCAGTCTACGCTGAGTAAAAAGTACTGCGGTACTTTTATCAGCGTTGATTTTGACCCGCCATTTTGCGAAGTAGTCGAGCAACTCGTCCGATGCTGCCTGCAGTCTACGAGCGGCGACCTCGGGGGACCAAGATCTGCTGTAGATGCACACATCGTCGGCGTACATCGCTAACTACGTGCCCTCGTAACGGGGTAAGTCGCTTACAAAGATACAAAAAAGTATCGGTGAAAGCAACGACCCCTGAGGGACGCCAGCAGTTAGGATTCGCTCTCTCGAACGCGTACCTTCCAGTTTGATGCGCGCTTTCCTGCCGTCAAGGTAGGAGGCGATCAATTGGACTAATCCCAGGGGCACGCCCGCTTCTAGCATTTTGAACAAAAGTCCTTCATGCCATACTTTGTCGAACGCTTTGGCAACATCGAAAAACACAGCACAAGTGCTTTGCTTTCGATTGAAGCCTTCGGTTATATGTTCGACAAGTCGCAGTACCTGGTGTACGGTCGAATGTTTGGGTCGGAAACCAAATTGTTCGTCCTGGATGAGCTTAAGATTTCTAACGGATCTTTGTAGCCTCGTCTGGACGACCCTCTCGCATACCTTGCCGAGACAAGAAAGCAAACTGATGGGCCTGTAGTTTTGCGGGAACGTCAGGTTCGCTCTGGGTTTCGGTAACACGACGACGTCAGCGCTTTTCCACGTGGTGGGAAAGTGGCGCAGCCGGAGCGTCGCATTATAGATAGCGAAATGACACTTTTGCATTCGAGATAGAAGTTTTTTTAAAAAATCGTTCGAGAATGCAAAAGAAATTCGCTATCGTGTATCAAACAAGATTTTTTCGAAAACTGCGTGTTTTAAACATTAAAAATTAATAAAATTACCAAATTAATTAATGACATTTGGGTTAATGTTTTGTATGATGTTTTGTCAATCCACCATTATTAATAATGTGCATTTATAATGTTAAATGCACATTATAAATGTGCGTTCTAACAGGAAATGAAATGGTAATAGAATTAATTGCCAGTTATGGTGTGTTTACAATTTGTCCATAACAATAAATCAACCATTAACAGTACCAAATTCCTTAATTTTCGAGCTGGACGTAAAAGTCTTTTACGTCCTGTGAATAAAAAGTATCGTTTTGACAGTCGCTGAGTACTACGCAAAACTGAATTTTTAATAGCAGTTTTCGAAAAAATATATTTAAACGTTTGCTTTAACGTTTGGTGTAGTACATTTTAAATGTTGCTATAATGCCCTGATCGAGTGGCGGAATCAGCGAGGTAGTATTAGGCGGCAAAAATAGTAATTGAATATTTGGGTGATCCAACACTAGGTGGCTGGGCGCATTATCAACAAGCAAAAGTATTTTGAATTCTAAACCTTTTTATTTCATATATTTCTGGACTTTGGGTCAACAACAAAAATTGGTTCAACAACAAAGCAGTTGTTGAACCAATTTTTAAATAGATCAGCCGTCATCCATGCCATTTTATTCGCCATGAAATGGACTAGAAGTTGTTTAATGTTCTTACCTCTTAATGCTCGTGGCATAAGAGATTTGTTGATTAATAAAGGCTTTAACAGTTTATCACCAGATGCGTTACTACATAACAAGAACGTCACTCGATCTTTGATCGCTTTAAAACCACCAGCTGATTTTTCAGGTTTTGCTATATAAGACCTTTCGGGCATTTTCTTCCAAAACAATCCCGTTTTGCCGACATTAAATATTTGTTCTGAAGTACAACCGCCCTCTTCAACGATTTTTGCTAGTTTACCCGGAAAGATTTTTGCAGCATTTTCCTCTGCTGCAAAAATGCGTGTCTTTTTATAAAACCTGTCAGCCATCTCTCACTTGCATTAAATGCCAGTTTCTTCGTTGCCTGAAGACTTGTTAATGGTTCCATTTACTGAAGTCGGTTATATATTCTAAGTGCTTTTTCTTTTATATGTTTCTCATCAATAGGTATTCTTTTCTTTTCTTTTTTTCCGTTTTCTCTAAGACAGGATTTCGACTATAAGATGTTTAAGATGTTTTGGAGCTTACCTTCGATCCAGAAATTACGGATTGTCGAACGGAATTCTCATTTTTTCTAATTGTTCTTATAGTCGCTTCGTTTAAACCAAAAGCTTTGCTAACAGATGTGGGACTTTCGCCTTTCTTTAGACAGTCTAAGATTTTTATTTTAGTTTCTAAGGAAATTGCTTGTCTCTTCGGAAGTTGTTGTTTAAGCATTTTATTAAACAATAAGGGTACTAAAAAAGAATTCAAAATAATATTGCTTATAAAATTTTTCTAAGCGACAATCATACCTAATATAATATTACCTTTTTAGTAGCAAAAAATTATCATCATTACAAATAATACGCTGGAAATTTCACCACCAAATTAAAAAACCGTTAATTGAAACATCCACCTTTAGAACATTACCGAAATTATTTATTACGTCTCACAAACTGACCACTCTTAACACAAAATAAATACTGAATAACGAAATCATGTGTTCAAGTTGAAGCACAACGAGATAAAAAAAATGATCATAAAATTCTGGTATTCCCCGTAGTAGACCAAGTTATAAACATGTAGGCATAAACCGACCGACTTCTGATTACGGTATTCCCCCATTGTATTTTGTTACTGTATACATAAGTTTCTGTAAGACGCTATCAAAATTAGAATTAAGATTTTTTTTGGGATTCGTGCTATAACAAAAAATTCGTGTAAAAAAATGTATTGGTTAACAATGTTATTTCAAAATCGTGTTAAAAAAGACCATGTAAAAAAAGAGTTGGGTGTACTTCAAATGCAGCCTATAAAAGATGACAAATGTATATGTATGTAATCGACAGAAAGGACTTGCTTTGGGTGCCAATGTTAACAGAAATTCAAGCAATTTGGACTATGGGTTCTCATTAACCCAGTGGTGTTGCAGAATGGTGAGTGGCACATTTTCGTTATAATTCAAATTTGAAACAATCCCATCTAAAATATTCCTACAACAAATTGTTATAATTTGAGAACTAATTGTAAGATGGTTCCAAGCTATCATTAGATTACTGCGTCTTTGATAGCAAACTTGTTCAAAGCATCGAAAATATTCGTGTCGTTGTCTGCTATAGAGGATATTTTTGGAAAGGAAACTATATGCACTCCTCGAATTTGCAAATGATGTTCCATTTAAAAAAATCATTTTTATGTCAATAACTACTAAAATATAGCTTTGAGAACAAGTTAACATTTTCAAGTAATCTGCCTTTCTATAACTTATTATTTAAGTTATAAGAAAGGAAGATTTTTCAATAAAAAAAAGTTATAACGATTTTTTGTTGTTAAAGTTGCACGTTTTTAAAAAACAGCCTGTATCCCTGAAACCGTTAGAGATATCAATATTCGGTTTCCACCATTATTTTTTTTTTAAATTAAGCTTCATATACTGATATCATTTTTGGTCCTTTAAAAGTGTTCAATTTGGCCCATCCTATAGAAATATGAATCTGCAAACGAATAATAGGACACGTTACCAAGTTTTATTTTCTAAGTACATGACTTCGTTTTGGAGAAAACAAAGAAATTTTCTTACAAAACGATATTTATTATTATTCACAATCTAAAAATTAATCAATACATTCGGCAGAAAGAAAAGAAATGTTTGAACATAAATTTAAAAACGTCCTCTTGAAGGTCCTCCTCTAGGGGCGCCGCCTCGTGGTCCCGGCATACGGGGATTCCAATTATTCGGTTTACCAACAAACCCACGATTACCCCTAAGGCCCCTAAATCCTCCCCTTCCCCGGAAAGCACCGTCCGGTGGTCCATTCCACCCCGGATTTTCTGGATACATCCCAAACGGTGGAGGAACGTTTGGACGAAAATTTCTGTTAAAATTCACCGGCGGTGGAGGCGGCATTTCCTGGTAGCCCCTCCCGAATTTTTGCCCATTTCTCCACCCTCGATTGTCCTCGTAATAACCATCATAATCATCCTCTTTATTATAGTCTTGGTAATTATTATCATCCCGAAAACCTTGATTACAATAATCATCCTCTTGATTTCCACCTTGATTAAAATTAATTGATCTGTGTTGATTTTGTTGGTTCTGTTGATTTTGTTGATTTTGCCTATAATCGACGTCTTGCTGACGCATATCAACATCTTTATTTTCCCAATTTGAACCGTTATTTATGTTGTTATGACTCGCCTCGTTGCTTGTGTCATCATTATCATCGTCGTCATCATCTAAATAAGCTTGATTGAGATAATCATGTTCATCGTCGTGAGGCATGACATCGTGAAGCTCTTCTATATCACCAGAATCAATGTAACGTTGCAACGCTTCGGGGCCCTCCGCAAAAACAGCTTCTAATTTGGATCCCGCTAAAAAGATATTAATTAATCAATTAATTAAACAAATATTTATTTAATTTACGTTCAACTGGAATTAATTTCCCATAAACTATAATGGCGCTTGGTGCAATTTTTTGTAACGGAACGACTCCAGGTGTATTTTCGACGATTTGGGTGATAACTTCATTCAAGTTCGATTCTTCCTCGCCCGTTTCGTTCCATTGGGCTTGGAAGTTTCTTGGAATTGGTTTGCTGTAAGGTACCTTTTTCACTTTTACTTTGTCGTCTGCGTTATTGGCTAACGGGTCTAAATCTAATCCGGGAATCGTTGCATTATCGTCGGGGAAAAGATTCACGTCGACTTTATCTTCTGGACCCATCCCTGGTATCACAGCCGGTTCATCCGCTAAAAAAATAATTTAAATTAATTTAATTCATTTAAATAATCATTATAAGTACCTATATCAACATCATCTAATCCCGCAATTCCGGCGGGTAAAGTATTCAAATTATATTTATCTCTCATTAAATCGCCCGGTCGATTCCTCGTCCAAAATTTGCTGGTGTGGTCGTTCGAACCGGAACATAAGATGTGCCCGAGAGGGTGCCAAGCTAAAGTCCACACGATACTATCATGAGCTTGCTCAATGGCTCCTACTTCTTTGTCGGCACTAATGATGAATTAAAAAAATTAATGGAAATTTTTATTATTTTTTTTAATTATTACCCAACGTGCCAAAACATGATGGATCCATCTGAGCCACCGCTGCAGAATAAACCTTCATGATGCGGGTGCCAAGCAACGCTGGAAGCTTCTTTTTTATGTCCTCGAAACGTTTGGATTTCTTGGCTAAGGTTGCGGAGGTCGAAAAGTTTTAATAGGTGATCTCTCGATGCGGTTATTAACCAATTTCCGTTTTCGTTCCATTTTAAATCCATCACTGTTGATTTGTGAGCGTGCCTTAAAAAAAAGAATAAATTTAAACTTCTTATAACAAAATGTGGGAGATAAGACATAGATCAAATTATTGAGATCGATGAGATTGATAAACAAAATAAACTTAAAATTAAATATTTAATATTAACAAGTTCAGCCGATTTTCCATTAATAATATTTTAAAATCCTGGGTGCAATTTGTCAAAAATGTTCGTAGTAATTCTTCGAAATGTTGAATATAAAGTAGTTGTGCCAATAATTGACAAGTTGCTTTCCTTTAATTAGGATATTTTGTTTCCTACACTAGTTTCCAAAATTTAAAAAGAGAAAAAAATTGTGCTGTATTCATGTACGATTCATTTCTCGTACATCTAAGAAATAAATAATCTTGTAATACAATTGAGAAATTGTTGATTTCAAACATCCCAGATCTTTAAATCTAGTTTCAAATATTCAAGTTTTTCTTGGGTATTTATTAAGTTTATTTTCCATAATATTCAAGAAGTTTGTTTTTAAACTAGGAAGATATTTCTTTATTTAACCTCACATCATTTTGAAATAAATCAGTTATTGGCTTTTTTTTCCTTGTAAAGCTTTTAATAATAAGTATTTGTGTATAATATATAATAACATTTTACCCCTTTCCTCCGCCCCTCCCTATCAGCCAACGTTTCCTAGCTGTCGCCACCTCCCTGATTATCTCCTCCTTCTACTCATCACTTTCCACAAGCAGATGGCGTAAAGACTCCCTGGCCTTCCCACATAATCTACACCCCCTTTACTCATCTTCCACCCAAAATATATTGTCCCTTTCTTCAATGTCACATCTAAACCTGGCTACCATCCTCTATCCCTCGTCGTCCCCCTCCCTCATCAGGTACTTGTGGTATCCCCTCCGTTAAAATTTCCTCTTATTTTGGGTTATACCTGCTTTGCCCTATGTTTGTCCTCTCTTGTCTCTGTATGTCCGTATTCCTGGTGCTTACCTCCCTCCACATCTTTACCCCCTTCCTTCTCACTGTTTAACTCTTCCTCCGAATATCCTACTATTTTGTAATATTTCCTCTTCTCTGCTTTACAATATCCAACCCTCCCTAATTTCCTTCCAACATTCCCCCAGGGTCTTATAGTAAGGTCATCTGTTTATTCTCTCTTCATATTTAGCTTCCCTTCTGCCCGCCTCCACCATCATTTCATCTACCTTCACTTCCTCCCTCACAATATATCTCGGCGTTTTCTTCGCTAGTCCCAGAATTCACTTCCAATAACGATTCTGCAGGATATTCTATTCCTCCAGAATATCCTGCCTCTTCCAATCCCAAACCTCCATACCGTACATCATTGTGCTCATCACCAGCCCATCAAATATGATCTTTCTCTTTCTGATGTCCCTTCCAAACCCTCTTTCAACCCATCCCTACACTTGTCTCATCACCGTATTCGTCCTTTCAGCCATATCCCTCTCATGCGCTGCGTCCTTGCCATCCTCCCTGAACCTATATTCCACATACGTAAATTCACTCACCGTCTCAACCTCGCTACTTTTTCTTCACTCTTTACAGAACTTCATCATCTTCGTCTTTGACACATTCACCTCTAAACCCTCCAAGGCTCTCACCATCCCTCTCGTTTTTGCGGCGTCCCTCGCCACAATTACCATTTCATCCACGTACGTCAATATGTGAACCTTTTTTTCTCTCCTACAATTACTCCTCCTATCTATCCCTTCTCTAGCATGTCTTCCAAATCCACCGTATAAAGCAAAAAGGCTGGGACTCAGTGGGTACACCTCTGTCTCAACCCCCTGTTTGTCCAAAACGTTGCACTCATCGTGTTTTCTACTCTAACTCTAGAAATCGTGCCCCAATTCATTCCAAGGGGGTCACCCTTTCCCCATCCCCGTCCACAATTTCTCCCTATCCATCCTATCGAATGCCACCTTCAAAACTATGAATAGGGCATTTAACTTCCCTCCCTTCTTACCCAACTTTATATCCACCCAATGTTTCAGTTATCCACCCTCTCAAAACTGTTGCCGACTTCTTCTCTGCTATTTCTTCAGCCCCTTCGGTCTCCTCATCCTCCTCCGCCAGCCCATCTTCCATCACTCTCAACAAAATCAGAAAGTAACTTCTCCATTCCGCCATTTGGATATTGTCACGGACCTCCTCCTGTCCTTTCTCAACTTCTTCAAATAGCTCAACATTCCCTTCCCGTCTTATCTTCTTCATTTTTACCTCAACCTTAGCTCCTGCCTCCTTATATCTTTTAGCCAAAATCTCTTCCCTTCGCTACTGTCTCAGTCTTCTCGTTGCCTCCGTTTTCACGACCATTCCTTCTTCATCTCACAATCTCACCATTCGCTCATACCCAGAGTGTGACCCCTGCGCCAACATTCCCTCCTTAACAAGGCGTCACTCACCACTTTCAACAAATCTTCCACTATCTTGATTTCTTCCACTCTTTACTGTCAATTTGTAAACATTCCCTTATTGCGTTCTATCCCCTCTTCTAACCAACTTGTACCAACATATTTCACTACATTTTCCTTTTGTCTTCTCCCTCCTGCTCTCAAACTGCACCTCCAATGGTTGGCGGTCCGAATACGCCATATCTCCTACCCTGAATCTATCAACCCTCTCCCACATTTCTTGGTCCACTACCACATAATTATTGATGTCCGTATACTCCCCCTTTTCGCATCCTCCTTATTCCCGTTGAGTACTTCACATCCCCTCTCTTCCATGATCAGTGGAAATAATATCAGTCAGATATGGCTTAAAACTGCATCCCACAAAGTCGACTTTTATGATATTCGGTAGAATAAACGAGAAGGAAACTTTAAATGATTCAACCAGAAATCTGGGATTAGAAATCGATACGGACTTAAGATTTAGACAACACATTAGTAATTGTATGAAAAAGGCATATATGAACTTAAAAAATATATATGCAAGCAGGAAAATGTTGCCTACCAAAACTAAAAAGGTGTTATTAAATACTCTAGTGTTGTTTATGGTTCATGTGTTGATGGACTTGGAAATTTGGGAAGGAAATTTTCGTTCTATTGATTCAATTTTGGATTAATTTAAAATAAAATTGTTGGTGTTAATTTTAGTTTTAGATTTCAAGGTTTTAGTGGAAGATCAACCGCTGTACAGTATTCTGCGTTTGCACTGCACCGTGGGATTTCTCACTTGTTTAGTATAAGTTCGTTTCGTGAAAGTGTAATATATTATGTTGTTGTATTTTATTACAGATGGGAAATAAAATCATTATTATTAGTAAATGTTAAATTTTGACGATAGGTTTCAAAAGTAGACCAAACGGCCACATAAAACTGCTACCCAACTCAGACCCAACCATTCTTCAGACAGAAGTTCTTACTATAAACTTCTGCATCGTTTTGAACATACAAAAGGGACAAAAAGGGGCATTCATAAACATTTTCATGGACAGTTTAGCCTCTTGAAGGTAATGCAGCCCTTTTGGGTGTGACTCGACAATGATCAGAGAATGTACCAGCTACCTGAAAGAAGTCGTTAGGAGCACCAACTCTATGGTGGCTCCCAGGTGATATTGTGGGCAATGTGAAGGCGGACAAGCTGGCAAAGTTGGGAAAACACCCTTCATTAGAACTCAACGCAGCTGTAGACTACAAAATAGTCATATAAAACAGGTAATCAATAGTTGGAAGGTTGCAAGGGTAGCCTCACGCTGGAAAGAACTTCCAGATCACAGAAAAGTGTGATACAAAATAAAACGCAAAGGGATTTTATGTCTCAGCAATAGACAGAAAATCAAGAGGATCTAAGGACGCTCTTAGATTACCTGGCCGGTCTAGCAGCTTTCAATCTTTTCCATATTGGACAAACTAAGAATGAAAATTTCAACGCAATTTTCGGTAAAGCTCTTATGATACCTACTGACATAAAGGAACAAGACCTTGGAGCAATTTTAAGGTTCATCGAGGATCTACATTTGCCCTAAACCTTTGATGAGCTGAAGCTACAATAAATCTCTAAAATATAGACATTTCATAAATTTGGAATGAATTTATGAGTTAATTAAATTTGAATGATTTAATTTTGCTCTTTTGTTTCATTTTTTTGCATATGTTTGTAGGATGGTAAGACATTCGATCTTCCTTCCTGCTTTCTAAATTGTGTTATGTTATACAATCTTTTTCTACCAATAAATCTGATAGTCTTTCCCAAATTTGAAATGTTTACCAACTGTTTTGAGAGTTAACATTGTTGAAAAGACGTATTCGATATTTTCATCATTGCTAGTGCATTCATAATTATGATCAGTTACCATGTTCTCTTTCTATTAGTTTAGTATCATGAGACACAAGTAGGTCTTCAATATTTGACAGTTAAATGTCACTATGACCTTCTGGCAACTTCTGTTACTGAAGGAAGTTACTGTAACCTGGATGTCCTTCTGGTCTTGTTCAATTCAAGGCGCGACTGTTCAATATTTTTTGTTTCACTTTTTTCTAACTGTGCTACAGGGTTGTAGCACAGTTAGGTTGGTATCATCTGTGAAATTATCTAACAACTTCTTGAAGGTTTTTCCAATTTATGCCTTTAGTTTATGTAACTATAACACCTTGGGCTACAGGCTGAAGAAGAGAAGTTGTGCTAGAAGGTTAAAATTCAATCTTCACGTTTCTATTTAAGCTTTCTAATCGGTTAGACGACATGGAGCATCGTCTATTAACAACAAACCTTTAATCCCATAATTGATACTTTTTAGACATTCTTCTACTTAGGGTACAAAACAATATTGTAACCATTGTAAGTTTTCTGGTATAATATGTCTTAAATGTAACTATAATATTTATTTCGTATTTTGAATAGAGACTTGATATTGCTTCCAGAAGACTTGGTACTCTATTTAGAAGCCTTGAAATGCTTCCATAAGACTTGAAATTACCTCTGAAAAACTTGACATTGTTTCTGGAAGACTTGATATTGCCTCTGGAATACTTGAAATTCTTCTAAAAGACTTAATATTGCTTCCAAATAATTTGATATTGTTTCTGGAAGACTTGAATGATTCCAGAAGACTTGATAGTTTTTCTAAAAGACTTAACATTACTTCTAGAAGATTTGTACTGCTTTCAGAAGACTCGATAATGCTTCTGAAAGACTTGATTCTGCTTCCAAAAGACCTGATATTGCCTCTGGAATACTTGAAATGCCTCCAGATGACTTGATACCACTTCTAAAAGACTTAATATTACTTCCAGAAAACTTGAAATGCTTCTAGAAGACTTGATACTGCTTCCAAAAGCCTTGATATTGCTTCTGGAAGACTTGAAATGCCCACAGAAGACTTGATACTGCTTTTAAAAGACTTGAAATTGCTTTCAATTGACTTGGAATGTATCCACTTGACATTGCCTCTGCAATAAATGCTTCCAGAAGAACTGATACTACTTCCAGAAGATTTCAAATACTTCCAAAAGACTTGGTTGTGCCTCTAGAAGACTTGAAATAATTCCAGAAGATTTGATAGTGGTTCTAATAGATTTAATATTTCTATAAAAATACTGGAACTGCTTTTAAAAGATTCAATAATGTGTCTGGAAGACTTGACTTACTTCCAAAAAGCTTGATATTGCTTCCAGAAGACTTGAACTGGTTTCAAAAGACCCGATACAGTTTCTGGAAGACTTGATTCTGCTTCCAAAAGACTTGAAATGTATCCACTTGACATTGCCTCTGCAATAAATGTTTTTTGAAGACTTGATACTGCTTCCAAAAGATTCTAAATACTTCCAAAAGGCTTGATTGTGCCTTTAGAACACTTGAAATGATTCCAGAAGATTTGATAGTGGTTCTAAAAGAACTAATATTGCTTTCAGAAGACTTGAACTGCTTTCATAAAACCCGATAATGTGTCTGGAAGACTTGATTTGCTTCCAAAAGACTTGATATTATCTCTGGAAGATTTGATATTGCCTCTGGAATACTTGATAGTGCTTCTAAAAGGCTTAATATTGCTTTCCAAAAATTTGAAATGCTTCTAAAATCCCAAAGACTTGGTTGTGCCTTTGGAACACTTCAAATTACTCCAGAAGACTTGATAGTGGTTCTCAAAGACTTAATATCGCTTCCAGAAAACTGGAAATGCTTCTTAGAACACTTGAACTGCTTTTAGAAAACGCGATACTGCCTTGATTGTTGTTTGTTGCCTTGTTGGTAAATTTAATACTGCTCCTAAAAGATTTAATTTATGCTCTGAAAGTCTTGAAGTGCTTCCAGAAAACTAGGACTGCTTTCAAAAGAAGCTTGAAAAGGAGAAAGATTTTAATGGTTTGTTTGGATTGAAGTTATCAATTTCAATTATTTTTTTTTAATTCTCCAAATAAATCCTTCAAATTCACCTTCTGTTTTCTTTTTTTTTGTAAATTGTCCAATTCTTTCTTTATATTTGTTGTAAAACTTCTGTAGTAAAGAAACTTTAGTTTCTTTCTTTTCCTTTTCCAATTCAAATATATTCATTCCTCACTTTTCTTTCCCCAAGGATATTACATACATTTCCACTATTTAAGCTTAGTATTCTTAGTATGTTAAGCCTATAATAAGTAAGTTATTCATTCTAGCTGGTTGAGCTATCATCACATTATTCCATTCTTTGTAAACCACTTCTTTTATTACCCAACCGTTCTAGTCATCTCAAAACATAACTAACTACTGCTTCTTTAATATCTTCCATTCCATAAATCTTTTAACATAATTAAGGGAGATCTAATTTGCCTGCAAGACTGAAACACTTTTTATGGCAAATATTGCTTGATAAATTTATTCATCCCACATTCTCATATTCGTAACTTAAAAATATTGATACTTTTTCGACATTGTTCTACTTCTAGTACAAAACAATTTCTGAATTACTCTAAAGGGCTCTGTAATATAATGATTTAAGTGATTCTAATGATAAGCAATAGTGGTTTGGTGATCAAATCTCCCATAGCATTTGAACAAAACAGTTCAGTTTCAGTTTTTTTATTTTTGAATATAAAAGTTCCCGAATTCTAAAATAGGCCAGTCCCATCTGCATTGAATACCGCTTTGCTACCTCGTGATAAATTGTAACAACCTACAAATTGTAACAACAATTTTTAAATTTGTCGACATAAGTCTTCATTGGGACAAACAGGGATTCACCTTTAATAAAATTGTCGTATAACTTTATAGCTTGGTCTCTAATGAGTTTGTAATTTTTTGTAAAAAAAATTCCTTTTTTGAGTTTGATCTTCAATCTATAAAATCAACGCGTGTTCAATTTTTTCTAAAAGTCCTCTTCTAGGATAACTTACAAATTTTAAAAACTCAACGCATTTTCGAATTTCGTCGTCTTTTCAACTTTTGCCAGTTATTTTTTATCTAAATCATCTAATATCTCGCAAGCGACTACAGCGAAGCGATGATAAATATAAAAGATTTTATGTTTTTACCAAGATATATGATTATACCAAGCAAAGAAATTGTAAATATAGAAGCAGTTCTAAACACTAAAACTTGAACGTAATGTTTATCAACATTTTTAGCTTACAGATTGGATTATCGGAATGCTCGGCGATAATCGATAATCTGAGCACGTTCTCGATTTCGCCAACTATGTTAGTAAACAAATCGGGCTTTGCGTTGGTTTCAAATTGGTATATAGGCGAAGCGGCTTCTATATATACAATTTCTTTGGTAAAAAGTTGTATTTAATAAACTTACAAAGTTGCTAAAGATTGCCCAGTTTTTGGATCCCATAACTTAATCGGTTGTTGATTATCTTTACTTCCAGATATGACTAAGGCTTTCTGCGGATGCCAGTGCACGCATTTTACATCAGCACCATGACCTAATATATATTATCAATTAATATTTTCAATAAAAAACAAATAAAACGTAAATATTTAACCCTCAAATAAACGAAATCAATAATAAATCGTACGAATTGGAGGATTAAATTGAAATAAAACAAAACTTACCTCGCAAAACTTTTTCTTCAGTATAACGAAAAAAATCCCATATTCGAAGCGTTCCATCGTCTGAACAGGTGACGAATTTACTATCGGACGGGCTGAAGCTGTTTAGACAAAAAGATAAACAACAAATTTTCTATCAATCATTTTTATTTAAATACTCATCGCGGTTATGGCACAATAATAAAGCAAGAAGTAACGTTGGGATCAAGAAAATTATTTTTAAAGAAATTATAGAAGAACATAATCAAATAAAACAACTTGGTTTTTATTTTCCTTTATTTACATAGAAAAAATCCTCCTGTTTGTCTCACGTCCTTTGAAAATAAGGTAAAAATAAAAACAGTCTTCCAAATTTCCAACCAGACGATAAGATTAACGCAAAAAAGGTAAAATTACGTCTAGAAAAAAATTTGGAACGACATTCCGTGTATTTCCTCTTTTTGCACGCAATTTATTTCTCTCAATTAATAAAAAAATCAACCTGTACATTGTACAAAACCAACTATTTTATTAATATTAATTATTACATTCTTAAAATGTCACAAATCTCCGGATTAAGAGAATAAGTAATTCGAAATTGTTTCTTTATTTACTTTGGATCGCGTCTTTATTATCAATCAATTAGTTCTAACCGAATCGAAAATGAATCAATCAATCTTCGCAAGCAAAATTTTTACGTACATTGTTCGCAAGAGGATTAGGAAGGTGCCATTTATTAAGTATACTATTAGATATACAGTATCGAGTACGTAGTGAAGTTGTAGTAGATACCTTATTCCACGAAGTGCCTCTTTATGCGCCTGGAACATCTTCACGTTGTTCATGTTCGACTGCCAGTACTTCACGTAACCGGCATGGTCTCCCGTCACCATCCAGCTATCGTTATGCGACCAAACCATTGTTCTCACCGGACTATCATGTGCCTATTAATTAAAGAAAATATGATAATTCAAATAAACAATATACAGAGTGACCATTTTGTATGGAATATAGAATATACCCAACTCTTTTTTTACTCGATTTTGAAATAACACGGTTCACCAAAAATATTTTTACACGAATTGTTTGTTATAGCACGAATCCAAAAAAGTTCTTAATTCTAATTTTGATAGCGTCTTACAGAAACTTATGTATACAGTAACGAAATACAATGGGGGAATACCGTGGTCAGAAGTCGGTCGGTTTATGTCTATCGTCGGTACATGTTTATAACTTGGTCTACTACGGGAAATACCAGAATTTTATGATCACTTTTTTTCTTTATTTCGTTGTGCTTCAACTTGAACATATGATTTCGTTATTCAGTATTTATTTTGTGTTAAGAGTGGTCAGTTTGTGAGACGCAATAAATAATTTCGGTAAAGTACTAAAAGTGGATGTTTCAATTAAAGTTTTTTAATTCGATGGGTACATTTCCAGTGCATTATTTGTAATGATGATAATTCTTTGCTACTAAAAAAGGTAATATTGTAATAGATTGTCGTTTTAGAAAAATTCTATAAGCAATATTATTTTGGATTCTTTTTATAGTACCCTTATTGTTTAATAAAATGCCTAAACAACAACTTCCGAAGAGACAAGCAATTTCCTTAGAAACTAAAATAAAAATCTTAGACTGTCTAAAGAAAGGCGAAGTCCCACATCTGTTGGCAAAGCTTTTGGTTTAAACGAAAGGACTATAAGAACAATTAGGAAAAATGACAATTCCATTCGACAATCCGTAATTTCTGTATCGAAAGCAGGCTTAAAAACATCATCTTATAGTCGAAATCCTATCTTAGAGAAAACGGAAAACACATGGTGTTTTAACATATAAAAGAAAAAGCACTTAGAATATATAATCGACTTCAGGAATTGGGACCATCAACAAGTCTTCAGACAACAAAGAAACTGGCATTTAATGCAAGTGAGAGATGGCTGACAGGTTTTATAAAAAGACACGCATTTCACAATGTAAAAATAAAGGGAGAAGTAGCATCAGCAAAAGAAAATGCTGCAAAAATCTCTCCAGGTAAACTAGCAAAAATCGTTGAAGAGGGCGGTTATACTCCAGAACAAATATTTAATGCCGACAAAATGGGATTGTTTTGGAAGAAAATGCCCGAAAGAACTTATATAGCAAAATCTGAAAAATCAGCTGGTGGCTTTAAAGCGGCCAAAGATCGAGTGACGTTCTTGTTATGTAGTAACACATCTGGTGATAAAATGTTAAAGCCTTTATTTTTTGTAGTAGAAAAATCAGCTGTGTGTTCTGAAATTAGTACTCTATCAGATACAATTGGTGGGAACGGTTTCAACAACATTCAAACGGCTAATATTGATGAATTGATGCGAGAAAGCCCATCAATTCGATCGAATTTTTTGATCGAATTTATAACAATTTGTGAAAATAAAGAAATCGATAATGACTAAGGTAGAAGATGAAGTTCAGCTATTAACAATATTTTCTTACTCATGATCCTGACATGGAGCGTGCATTGAAATTTCAACGTAGTCTTAAGTTATGTGTAGCTTAAGTTACTTATAAGCAGCTAATAACGGACTTCACAACTACAACAAAAACAACACAGATCGTTAATAACGAACGAAATTCTTCATTTGAATGAAATCCGACAGTTATGCTAGACATATCCGACATTTACTGATGATGCTGATGATAGCGCTTTTGGTCAAGTCCGTAATAAACGTGCACTTTTGTTATCAAGTAGCGATGAAGACTCGCGAAATTGATTTTTATTTCTAATTTTAGTTTACATTTTTATTGTTGGAGTTTTAACTGAACACTATTTTCTTTTTAAAGTAATAGCTTTTTGTTATAAATATGTCATATACATTTTATCATAACTTTCTTTACACGATTTTCTTTTGCACGGATTTCTAAGGAACGTATCTACCATGTAAAAAAAGAGTTAGGTGTAAATTTCATAGCACACCACTACTTATACTGCTAGCAATTGGCTGCGGTTTCAAATGCAGCATTTCCGTCACCCGTTGAATACGCCATTTTTAAAATGATTGATTATGAAATATCTTTTTTACTACACCAAAACTGTATTAATAAGACGTTTTTATTGGAGGGCGCGTATTTTGAATAACGGCTTGATCCTGCTTCCAGAAAGAACTCAATACTGCCTCTGGACACTTGAAATAATACCAGAAGACTTGATACTGCTTATAGAAGATTTAAAATGCTTCCAAAAGTCTCCATGTTACCTGTGAAAGGTTTGATACTGCTTCTAAAAGATTTGAACTACTTCTAGAACACTTGATATCGCATCTGCAAAACTTGCATTGCATCTAGAAGACTTACTATATCCTCCAGAGGACTTGATACTGCTTCTAGGAGACTTGAAATGCTTTCAAAAGACTTGACACTGTTTTCACAAGACTTGATACTGCTTATAGAAGATTTAAAATGCTACCAAAAGACTTCATGCTGTCTGTGAAAGGTTTGATACTGCTTCTAAAAGATTTGAACTACTTCTAGAACACTTGATATCACCTCTGCAAAACTTGCACTGCATCTAGAAGACTTGAAATGCTTTCAAAAGACTTGACACTGTTTTCTCAAGACTTGATACTGCTTATAGAAGATTTAAAATGCTTTCAAAAGACTCGATGCTTCCCGTGGAAGGCTTGATACTACTTCCAAAAGGCTTCTAGAACACTTGATATTGCTTCTGCAAGTCTTCAACTGCTTTTAGAAGATTTACTACTAACAAGAGAGGCTTGATACTGTATCTAGAAGGCCGGAAATGTTTCCAGAAGACTCGAACTGCCTCCAACATATTTACAACCAGCACAGGAAAGCTGGGTACTGCTTCTAGAAGACTTGAAATGCTTCCATAAGACATGAAATGCTTTCAAAAGACTTGATACTGTTTCCAGAAAATTTGGTACTGCTTATAACAGATTTAAAATATTTTCAAACGACTCGACCCGATTTGAAAGGCTTCTAGAACTGCTTCCAGGAGATTTACTACTGCCCCAGGAAGACTTGATACTGCTTCTACCAAAACTTTATATTTTACTATATTGTTTGAAGAAACCTTGAAATGCTTAGACAACATGCAATGCTTCTAGAAGGTTTTATACTGCATCCAGAAGACTTGAAATGCTTCCATAAGATATTTGATATTTGAAATGCTTTCAAAAGACCTGATACTGTTTCCAGAAGATTTGGTACTGTTTATAGAATATTTAAAATATATTTCCAAAAGACTCCATGCTGCCTGTGAAGGCTTGATACTGCTTCTAAAAGATTTGAAAAGCTTCTAGAACTGTTTCAGAACAAATCTTCTGAAACTACCGGGGAATCTACTGCTCTGGGAGGCTTGATATTTGATCTAGAAAGCTTGACATGCTTCCACAACCTTGGTATTGCCTCTGAAAGAAAGACTTCCAGAAGATTTGAACTGCTACCAAACCAAACCAACTTGTTTATTGTGGATGGTTTCGAGAGCTGTAACCAGAATGAATGTAAACATCGCCGAAATCCAAAAAGATATTATTAAAAGATACGATGATATTATCTGAACTGAAGATTATTTTACAAAAATTTGGAATTCATGAATCTGGTAATAAAACCCAGCTGAATTGAGACAAATCAACTGATACTTCTAACACTACAATGATTCAGGTGAATTATAAGCAAAAAAAAGCTAAATAATAAATTGCTTTTCAGGTTACTTTCTAAAATCGATGTCATTTGGAGGCAATGGTTAAGGCACTGGCGATTAACAAAAATTCATAAGACTCTCAAATTCAACGATATTCAAAAACCTTACTATTATAGTAAATAGCAGAATAAACAATATTACATGAAGACAGGGGTCGGCAACCTGCGGCTTAAAAACATAAATCGTTCTGAAAGTAGGTAGGTATTTGCAGTTTTAGATTATTTATATGTTTGATAAATTTTAATGACTTCAGTATAGCTGGATATAACATCTGTATTCGTAAACATCCTTGGCTATCACCAAGTAATCTTGGGCCGTAAATGGAAGCTTAAATTTGTATCCAATATTTGCAAAATAAAAGAAAAAACTGGAATGTGCAGACTACAACGTGATAAATACGTTTTGACAAGTCCGTTCGTGGAAAACTTGTCATTTACTGTTTTGGATATCTGAATAATAATTTAAAAAATTCGTTAATACAGCTTCAACGGAAGCATGGCATCTACAAAAAAGTAATTGACTCACTGCATAATACACCAAGAAGGGCTTTGTGTTCAAATATTTCTGACCAAAATAGTTTAAAGAATCGTCAGTTTAAAGAATTCTTAAACGAAATTGAGACTTGCTATTCCGACCTTATTCTTCACAATAAACAGCTTTTCAAAGGTAAGGTGTTGAAACGTTTTGCTTTATGCTGAAATTAAATAAATATATTCCTAAATGAAAAGGCATTAATCACCCTGAATTAGAGAACAACAAATGGTTGCAAAATTTTTGCATTATGGTGGACATGACAACGAAATTAAATGAGCTGAATATAAAATTTCAAGGAAGAGGAAACCCAGTGTATATTTTGGTAGAAGAATATATTTGTTTTGAAGAAAAATTAATTCTTCTTGCAAAGATATTCTGAGCGGTAACTTCATTCTCAATTTCTAAGGCAACATCGTGATAAAACCAGTGTAACTGTTGACACATATTACTTCAGCACAGTTATAAAAAAAAAGAATGATTTATTTGCTGATAGATTTGAGCGATTCGAAACTAACATAATCACTTTAGCATTAATAGCAAATCCTCTCAACACAAATAGTAACGAAATCCACATTAAGCCATTTGTAATTGATATTGGATCTGTAGAAATGCAATTAATCAATTTGTAGAGTGAAAAAATTACAGCGTTGAAAAGCAAGTTAAACGTGTTGGAGGTTCCGAAATAAAGAAAAAAGAAATGCCGCGAGTTGAGACACTTATATTCGAGGCAAGGAATAGCTTTCCAGAGTGCTACAGTGAACTGAAGATGTTAACATTTGGAGTACTCATTATCTTTGGATAGATATATTCGTGCGAACAAGCATTCTCTTGAATGAATATAATTAAAAGTAAAGTAAGGAGCTAACTAACAAATGAAAATTTAGGGTCGTGTTTGAAACTTAAAACAAGTTATGATCCAAATTTATTTATATATATGAATTTGTTTGCTCAAATGTATGTTATTTAAGTACAAGTTAGTGTTGTCAGTAAACGTTTAATTATTGTTTAATTGCCATTTTATCGTTGGCAAGAAAAAAAATTGTAGCTCTTTAAAAACTTTGAAATTTTATAAATTGTAATTTTTGCACTTGCCATTGGCCGACCTCTGCATTAAGATTTCATCAACCAACAAAAGTCGAATCCAAATTATTGAAGGCAAAATAATTTATATTAATTAAGAAACTAAAAGTCATCTGTCATCACGCCAAAGTCTTTGACATCGTGTGCCTTTTTCCATTGTAAACTCCGAGGAGCATAGCACTAAGGAGCATAGAATAGTCAAGAAGCGGATTTCAAGTCGTCCCAGGATTCTCCTGGATGATGCCAAGGAAGAACGATGCCTAACAAGCCAAGTGCTCTTTTTGACAAAAACTATGATATTGTCAGTTTTTAAACAAAATGCGTGTTTTTCAGATTCATGGGGGTATCCCATAAGTTAACAAAGGACATCCATCAGAATAAAGTAATATGTAATAATAGTACTAAAAAAAATATTGAACTTTAAAAATTAAAAATAACAATTGTAATCATACTTTAACTGTATAGTATGGTATCAAAAATATCTTCCAGGCCCAGGTATCTTTAAAATAGGAAATCTTGGGACTGCTTTGATAGGGTATATATGAATAGGGTATATATCGCAATCCCACCGTAAGAGGGCATTAGTGTACAAATTGAAATAAATAAAGTAAATGAATTAAACTAACAATTTTGTTATTAATAGTGGAAATAATGAAAGACAGCAATAACAATTATTACCAGAATAAGTATTTAAATTTAAAAAGCATAGATTCCAATTCGTGTTATATTTATAAATTTGCTGCTAAGAATTGTTGACTTTTGAAAAGTTAACGTTTGTCAAAATTAGATTGGGTTTAGCCATGTTGTTACATGTTATAGAGATGATGATTGTATATCGTTATATGATAAGATGTAAGATGCAATCGCACATCACATACGTAACGTTAATTCTATCTGCGGGATTCCCCACCAATCAGAACATTAGTTACAGCTTTTATATATACATCTAATTAATTATGTATTCTAGTGGTTCGGTTCTTAGCTAAATAATGTATAATGTATAAAATATCCCCAAGAGATGGCGTCACATGCGTACTCTTTTTTTGTACGAAATTTTTGTTTAGGGAGTTGTATTTCTACGAAGCTATTTTCTATGATATCTTCTACATGATATGAATTATCTTCTTCTTTTGACAAAAAACACTATAGTAACAAAGGTATTCATATAACAAATATACAAAATAAAAAATATGTAGCTGTATACATGAGCTTATTCGTCAAAATATAATGGCCAGCATCTGTTGAGAACGTTTCTTTGGAGAGCGCGTATGATTTTTTCAATTTTACACCCAATCCAAAATTTTTTCTTAGAGAGCGGTCATTCCTAGTTTGGTTAGAGCTTTAAAAAATGTTTACTCTTGGTGATATTAGTCAAATTAATTTGTTCTAAACTAGTTTCGAGTCTTGCTCTTCTTCAGTAGAAACCTACAAGTTTACAACATACGAAACAAAAATGATAACGTTTGGCGTACATTTCGCAAACTCACTTTAGTTAATTTTTCTAATTCTTTAAAAGTTCAACAATAACCAAACAATTCGTTTCTTAAAATGTGTCTTTTACTAATGTAAAAGTAGTGATGTAAGAATTCACTATTTTATGATTGTATTAATATGCATCATTTTTGTTTCGTATGTTGTAAACTTGTAGGCTCTTACTGAAGAAGAGCAAGGCTCGAAACTAGTTTAGAACAAATAAATTTGACTAATATCACCAAAAGTAAACACTTTTTAAACCTCTAATTAACAATTGGTGAATAAAGGATTCCAAAAGTTACTTATATTCCTAGTTTGGGTCTATTTTCAACTCAGTTTTTTTTTAGCACCCAGCACCCATATGTATTTTCAAAACCAGCGCCTATGCCTACTCGTACTGAATACTGTGTATTCAGGGTTATCCTAAGGAAATGGTAAAAGGGCTATAGCCCTGGGGAGCTAGCTGTTTGGTAGCGTCTTAACTTTAATATACAGGGTGTTAATGGTCATACAATTTTATTTTCAAGGGGTGCTTAAACATCTTAACACGTTATGCTCGGGTACACAATAGTTTTTTTTACTAAGGACGCTCAACTTCTTTGATAGCACGATTAATGCCACGCCCAGTGAGGCATTATGTTATATCATGTCTTGCTGAATGTGTTTGTAGGGGATTCCGTCTACATCATTTTCATTATTTCTTATTTCAACACATTTAAAGTGTTAAAAGAAGGTTATTAAGGGTACATTCTCGTCAGTTGGGTCAAATTTGGGTAAAAATTGTTTTTTGCGGAATTCGATAGCTATAACTGTCTAGAATATCAGAACATTAGTTACAGCTTTTATATATACATCTAATTAATTATGTATTCTAGTGGTTCGGTTCTTAGCTAAATAATGTATAATGTATAAAATATCCCCAAGAGATGGCGTCACATGCATACTCGTTTTTGTACGAAATTTTTGTTTAGGGAGTTGTATTTCTACGAAGCTATTTTCTATGATACCTTCTACATGATATGAATTATCTTCTTCTTTTGACAAAAAACACTATAGTAACAAAGGTATTCATATAACAAATATACAAAATAAAAAATATGTAGCTGTATACATGAGCTTATTCGTCAAAATATAATGCCAGCATCTGTTGAGAACGTTTCTTTGGAGAGCGCGTATGATATTTTCAATTTCACACCCAATCCAAAATTTTTTTCTCAGAGAGCGGTCATTCCTAGTTTGGTTAGAGGTTTAAAAAATGTTTACTCTTGGTGATGTTACTCAAATTAATTTGTTCTAAACTAGTTTCGAGTCTTGCTCTTCTTCAGTAGAAACCTACAAGTTTACAACATACGAAACAAAAATGATAACGTTTGGCGTACATTTTGCAAACTCACTACAGTTAATTTTTCTAATTCTTTAAAAGTTTAACAATAACCATTGTTTGGTTATTAAAACGTTCCTTAAAATGTGTCTTTTAAGGAACGAATCTAATGTAAAAGTAGTGATGTAAGAATGCACTATTTTATGTTTGTATTAATATGCATCATTTTTGTTTCGTATGTTGTAAACTTGTAGGTTCTTACTGAAGAAGGGCAAGGCTCGAAACTAGTTTAGAACAAATAAATTTGACTAATATCACCAAAAGTAAACACTTTTAAACCTCTAATTAACAATTGGTGAATAAAGGATTCCAAAAGTTACTTATATTCCTAGTTTGGGTCTATTTTCAACTCAGTTTTTTTTTCAGCACCCAGCATCCATATGTATTTTCAAAACCAGCGCCTATGCCTACTCGTACTGAATACTGTGTATTCAGGGTTATCCTAAGGAAATGGTAAAAGGGCTATAGCCTTGGGGCGCTAGCTGTTTGGTAGCGTCTTAACTTTAATATACAGGGTGTTAATGGCCATACAATTTAATTTTCAAGGGGTGCTTAAACATCTTAACACGTTATGCTCAGGTACACAATAGTTTCTTTTACTAAGGACGCTCAACTTCTTTGATAGCACGATTAATGCCCCGCCCAGTGAGGCATTATGTTATATCATGTCTTGCTGAATGTGTTTGTAGGGGATTCCGTCTACATCATTTTCATTATTTCTTATTTCAACACATCTACAATGTTAAAAGAAGGTTATTAAGGGTACATTCTCGTCAGTTGGGTCAAATTTTGGTAAAAATTGTTTTTTGCGGGATTCGATAGCTATAACTGTCTAGAATATCATGTTAAAAGCAAAAATTGAAATTCGTAAGGGTTCAAAAGTTATGAGCCGACCGAGTCAAAGTAGGTAGCGAGCATCGCGCGGCTCAGGTCCGCAGCGCCGAATATTCCTCGTACATGTATCAACCTGTCTTTGGGTTTATGATTTCATGTAAGGTTTGCTATTTTTGACGTTATATTGAGCTTCTTTACACAGCGCTATTAGCTGTATTATTTTTACACTTGTGAAATCAGGTTTATAACGTACGAGAAACACGTGTTGGTGCGTGCATTTTATAAAATGCCTCAAGACAGAAAAAGCGACAAATACAGTTCGAAACGTCCCGGTAAAAAAGGAATAAAGAGAAAATTCTCTGGGAATCAACATACAAACGAAAATGAGCAAAAATTTGCCAGCACGTCAGCGAGGAAAATAGCTGGTTCGGATGACTTTCAAACAACTGTTTCGCCAAGTAACGTATATGCAGTCGTGAATTTTACGTTAGTTTTTACTGCTCTTTCCAATACTTTAAAATGTAAAAAGTGTAACGGAGATGTCAAATTTGGAAAAAAAGACGAACATGGCTTGGGATTTCAACTTTCTGTTTTATGTAAGTGTGATGAGAAGTTTATTTATTCGTGTGAAAAAATTAATAATAAATCATACGAAATAAATCGGCGGTTAGTATTTGTCATGAGACTTTTGGGCGTTGGAATAGCTGGCATTAATACCTTTCTTGGATTGATGGATCTTGGAAAAAAATTAGCAATAATATGTATTACGCTGTCGTCGAAAATATATTCGTTGCTGTAAGTGCTGTGTAATGAAGTCATCGGAAAAGCAGGTCGAGAGGAAAAAGAAAAAAATGCTGCCAATGGAAACGAGGAGAAAAACTTGACAGTATCAGGAGATGGATCATGGAGCAGACGAGGATTTTCTTCTCTGTTTGGTATTGTCACAGTAATTGGACATTATACTAGTAAAGTGCTAGATACGTTGGTAAAGTCATCCTTTTGTGAACTATGCGCCATAAAAATAAAATGACGGACACCGGATTTGACACGTGGTTCAGGGAACACGAGGATGATTGTCAAGCCAACCACAAGGGAAGTGCCGAAGCTATGGAAGTCCAAGGAATGCTGGAAATGTTTGCCAGAGCAGAAAATCTACATGACGCGAAATATTCAAATTATATTGGAGATGGAGACACGAAAACGTTTAAAGCTTTGTTACAATAAGACCAGAAGTTAGTAAAAAAGAATGCATCAACCACGTGCAGAAAAGGATGGGTTCAAGATTGCGGAATGTTAAAAAGAACCAAAAAAAAGTCGGAGGACGTGGGCCTGGAAAGCTCACGGACAAGTTAATAAATGAATTAACAATTTATTATGGACTAGCAATCAGACGGAATTCGTGTAACGTTGATGCAATAAGAAACGACGTTTCGGCAACATATTTGCACAAAATATCGACAGACGAAGAGCCTCAGCACGAGAATTGCCCAATTGGACCAAACTCTTGGTGTAAATGGCGACAAGCGGAAGCAGCTGGAACTTTACAGTCATATAACCATCCTCATCCTCTCGACTCGAACGTGCAGGAATTAATTCGGCCCATTTATGAAGACCTTTCATCGCAAGATTTGTTGAACCGGTGCTGTGGAAGATTCACACAAAATAACATCGAGTGCTTCAACAAAACTGTGTGGCAGTTCGCTCCAAAACACTCTTTTTGCTCCTCCAATATTATAAATATTGCGACATATTTGGCCACCTGTATTTTCAATGAAGATTTAAAACAGATTTTGAAAATGATGTCGATCATGGGAGTCTCCATCGGCCCAAATGCATACGAGTATGGTTGCGCTCGCGACGCTAACCGCATAAAAGACGCCGAGCGGTTATCGTCGATTCATTCAATCGAGGCGAGAATGGCCAGAAAAAATTCAAGATTGCAGGAGCAAGTCAATTTTGAAAAAGCCGAAGGATTATTACATGGCCCCGGAATAGCTGACTAGCAGTAAATATCAAAATATAAACATTTATGTCGAAAAAACTATACTTAAAACTTTAAACGCGTTTTCTGGAAAACAACATTTTTCGAGCTGGCGACCGTGATAACTCAGTCAATTTTCAACGAATCTTAATGTTTTTTTTAATACGCGTAATTAAACTCTCTGTCGCATGAACCACAATTGTGCCGATATGTTGTAAATTGATTTTTTTATAAACAAAAAGGTAACGAAAAAATTCATTAAAAACACATACAAATTTCAAAACGCCGCTATTTTGTTATTTTTGGATAGATTTCATTTTTCGTGGTTCATGCCATAACCACACTCATACTAAACAAGAATCTTTTCCCATTTTCTGTTTCAGATAAATCTTATGACCTTGAGGACGGTCGCCAGCCAGGTCCTTTTTTTCGCAGTGGTTTACGGCGCAACGTACCCTACCTCGGGGTTATCATAAAATTAATTGAAATTTTTTTAAAATATACTTAAAAGTACGATAAATATACCTGAAAAATCGCGAATGTCTAGATTTATTACTTTCCTCAATAAAAAAATTATAAAAATAGCCTATTTTTCGGCCTTACTGATGAGAATGTACCCTTAACGTACAAATGTCCCGTTAAACTTGCATAATAACAAAAATATTATTGTTAAAAGATTTTTGATTTAAATAAAGCTAAAATAAAAGAAAGATTCTAGAAGAAGATTCTTCCCGTAGTAGTCGACAAGTATCACGCCAATTAAATGTTTCAAATCGAATTTGCAGGCGAAAGCTGCGAAATTGAATGTATCATTTTCGCATTGGCCAATGGACAACCCCTTTGAGTTGTTAAATCAATTAATCATTGCTAAAAGATTACTTTTTTTCAGATATGACAGAACTATTGGAAAAAGCTCCTTTGAATGTGCGTCTATAAATGTTATTTATTCAAGATGGCATACCGCCGTAATTTAATGGTTTGGTTCGCAAACATTTACATAATATACTTGAAAATAAGTAGATTGGTCGAGGTGGTCTTGTTTCATGGCCTGCTGGGTCATCTGACCTTACTCCCCGTTTCAGTTAATATGCTTAAAAATAAAGACTTTTAGAAATTATCAACTTTTAATCTCCAATAACCTTCTTTTGAGATATTTAGGCACCCTTTGAAAATAAAATCAGAAAACCGTAAACACCCTCTATAAGCTATTTTTGCAACTAACACATGGTTTGTTTGCTGGCTTTGTTTAGTGCAATGAAAATATATTGATTTCTTGAAGTTCCGATACTTGTGTGTCATTTATTACGTGAAGTTTTTATATAAAAAGGGACGCACTCGATCTCTGTGGTAGTGGTAAAATTAGTATGAGTTATTTCCTTTGCTATTATTGTAGTAGAAAACTGTAATCTATCATTAAAGAATGTTTAATAAAAAGTTCATGATTAGCCTGCAATAGCTGTAAGATATACATAATATAATAACCCATTTTGGAAATAGCTATTATATGCACTATCACAACAGCTGCTTTTAAAGCGTATTAGCGTAGCTTCTATTTGGACTAAAAAGAAAATACAGGAATCCCTTGATTAACGGGGTTATTAATTAGCGCAATTTTGATTATCGCGCGAAAATAAATTGTGATTATCCCTTAATATGCGAGATATAAGATTTAATTATTGCGGCGGGTTTTGTCTATCTATCTCCTCTACGCGCATTTTGCCATTTACCGCGAATTATGCATACATGACACAAATTATAACATGCAGAGTCATTTGTTGTTTATTAATCAGCGCATAGTTGCTTTAAAAATTTCCGTTTACTCATTACTTTATTTTTAAAATTGCCATCTAAAATATCCGCGAATAACAAAGCTATGAAAAAGACCAAAATAGGAAATGTAATAAATTTAGATGTTAAGCTTCATATATGTAATTAAGATATAAGAAACTTTTTTAGGATTTAAGAAACAAAAACGAAGATTGGAAGAGAACTTGGGTATAGCGAGTCCACCATACAAAGTATTTTGGAACGTACTGACCAGTATCATGTACAAAGTAAAGAAGCATACACATCAACAATGTACGCGAAATCGGCCTGCAATAATGATTACTAAAATGGAAGATCTGTTGACAGTCTGGTTTGAAGGTTGCAATAAGAAAAAGATACCAATTACTACCCATAGTATTATAGCTAAAGCTATTAGCATATTTTTTTTGCTAAAAGAAAGTAAATTCAAAGAAAAAATAACTTTCAAAGCTGAAAATTTCCAGAGAAGCTGGTAGTGCAGATAAAAAAGCGGCATCTGTACATCCAACAGAATTACGGAACATTATTGATGAAAATGATTATAATCTCGAAAAAATATTCAATGCAGATGAAACAGGGCTGTTTTGGAAGATGTTATCTAGAACTTTCAAAAAAAGAATTAATTACAACGTGGGTATACAGTGTTAAAGGAATGCATCATGTTAGGAGGAAACGTCACAGGCGATTTCAAATTAAAGCATCTTCTTGTGAACCGATCTCAAAAGCCACGAGAATTAACAGGAATTAACAAAAATACTTTGCCTGCGATGTGGGGTGCAAACCAGAAAGCATGAATCATATGCAAATGTTTTTTGAAGAATGGTATACATCTTATTTCTGTCCGCAAGTGGAGGAATATTGCAAGAAAAATAATTTATATGACAAGGCACGTGTCATTTCAGATAATGTTCCTAGTCACCTAAGTATGCTGAATAGAATTTTCCTTAAATGAAAATGTTAAAGTTATTTTGTTGCCTCCTAACACAGTTAACCCTTTTAACACCTTTTACAACCCATGGACACGGGAGTAATTTCTACATTCAGAGCACACTATCTTAATAGAACTTTATTTCCATCTGCAGAAGTAACAACAGGATTAAATGCAGTCACTCTTCACTAATTTTGGAAAAATTTTAACATCAAAGATGTAATTGATAACATACATGGCAACAAGTGACAGAAAATGCATCTTTCTTTAAATAGATCTTTCAATCTATTTAAATCCTATTAACAATGTGTTGCATTCAGCGGTCTAACTTAATTAACTTTTCAAAACCATATTAATAAATGCATTCAAAAAGCTTATTGCAATCTCAAAATTCTTTATTCAAATAGACATTATATTAATCAAAAATGCAAGTGAATTCTTTGTGAATCTCTAGTTCTGCCAATTTTTAATTATGGAGATACTTTATATTCTCCTTTTTTAAGTGCTATTTTTAGAAACAAAATTCGAAAAGTTCAGAATTCTTGTATCAGGTTAATTTTCCGTATTAGACGTAGAGACCATGTGAGTCACAAACTGGTTGATTTGCAGTGAATCAACATGAACGGAAGGCGATTTAAATTAAATTCGAAAATTAATATTTGATTCAAGGGAAAGCTAACGCCTCCCATTCATAGAACATCATTGTTTGAAAGCTCGTTTAGTTTTCAAATAGTACAAATTTTCAATAATTTGCTCGACAGTGTTAAAGAGTCCACATCACATACAAACTTTAAGCATAAAATGTAGAAATACTTATTGAAAAGCTTATTGGAGGATCTCAATCTTAATTGTTATTCATTCCTTGAGAACAACAGAATAATTAAGCAGAATAATATTGGCGAGATAGTATGATCGTGAGTAACAGCAATTTCACCAGATATATTACTATACTAAAGAAAATGTTAATGTGCGACATATGTAGGTAGTACTGTTATGGTGTAGTGGTAGCTGAACTAGACCATAGGATTGCTCTGGTTGTGATAAAGTATATTCTAAAGCGAATTATTTATTTATTACTTTTATTTTGTATTGTCACAACTCTGGAGTAATAAAGCATATTCATTGATGGACTAATTATTCGCGTTGATCAAGGGATACCTGTATTAAGAATTATATTAAATCACGTACTTCCTAAATCACTGCCAATTTTTTACATTCCTTTCAAATACTGGATTATCTCATAAAGATTGACAATATCTCTATCTCACCAGATTTCTTAACAGCATCAGAGAAAATTTGAGATTTCTATTAAAATACCAAACTTATAAAAAGTTCATGCTTCATTTATTGCAAATCTCTGAGGATCAATCTTTCCAAAATGAAACATTTTTAGTTTCTGATAACTAACTTATTTAAATAAACAACTTTCTGTCACATTCAATTGTTAAGAGAAATAAGTTTTATAATAAGAAATTAACAAAATCAAGGATCATCAAGATTTCCCTGATTTATACAATATAAATAATTAAATCCTTATTTTTAATTTTGTATTACAAACATGTTTATGTAGGTTACACTATGAAAAAAGACTAATATATGTTTGCTTTACTTTATACACAGTGGCAGTGCAAATATGGATGAATGGAGAGAGTTGATCTTATAATGCAACAACTTATTAGCTGCATATAATGTTAATAAAAAGAAAAAAGAATTTCCTTCCATGAAAAAAATGATTGAAAATTAATCATGAAGTCATTAATTTTAATCAATTGAAAAAAAATCTTATGTACTGCACTAGATTTAAGCATCATCTTTAATCATTTTGGTATTTTCTTCTAGATGAAAAATTATGACCAATCTTTATGAAATTAACAAAATGAAAAAGTACATTGGTATTTTAAAAAAATCAATTTTCATTCATTATTTTGTTTTCTAAAATAAAAACATTTGAATGCTATCTTATTTGCCATAATAAAATATTCAAAAGTTTCCTCTAAAGAAAATATTTAAAGAGATATATATTATATTCCATACATAATGGGTACCTGTATTATTTCAATGTTTATTAATTTTTGAAGGTACTATTAGCAACATTTGAGATAATACTAACTTGCAAAATTGTTTCAAAATTAAATGTTAACCCATTCCAAAGTGTAAATTCCCCAGAACTCGCCCCCGTGACTAATCGCCGTCCTTCTGGCGTCCATGCCATGCAAAATATGGGACACCTCATCTTATTAGTTGCCGTTTTAACAAATCTAGTAGTGACACAATTGATGGGATTGTCCGGATAACTCGGTGGTGGCATCATGTCGGGGTAATACATCACGTCGGGTTGAAGAGCTCGTCTATCTCGGTAATCTCTTTGCCAAACTCTCGACTATAACAAAAAAAATTAATTAGTCAATTAATTGATCAATAAATAAATGATTTAAATTATTACCTGTAACTCTTTAATAATGGAAGAATTATAATCGACGGTTTTCCTCATAACAGATTTTCTTAATCGTTTCCCATCGAAATCCTCCAAAGTCATGTTTCCCAACGGACCAGGCAACGGTCGATTCGCACTTAAAAACGGTCTAAATTGCGGTCTAGAATATCCTAAATCAAAAAACCGTTTTATAAATACACCAAAAGTAATCGGTTATAACCTCAATTTTAATTTAAGTTTACCTTGGCCCCCCATACCGGGCGGTGGAAGAGACATGTTAGGCATCCCGTGGCCTTGCGGACTCGGCGCAAATTCCATATTTTACACGTTTATTCAACCACTATTCTATATTTTTCTAATAAAAACTTATAAACACCACCACTTTCATATTTACTACTGTCACCTTCAAACTCACGACAGCTTATTGCTTAATGCGCACAAAAACGTAATTACAGCACCGATTGCTTTATTAGATATTGTAATAAATAGATATTTGAGGTGAAATATGTAATATAATTGCGAATTTGATCCGAATAAATCTTGTAAACTTTGTAAGCACGGTGTAAGTTTGTTGAGATTGGCGTGATGTAGTAAACTTCATTACGTTGTGTAATGCGCATGTGCGGATATAGATGGCCGTCAGGTTTGAATTAAATTTTTTTGATACGATTTCTATTTTAATTCATTAATAGTGTTATTTTAATTCTTTTTTGCATAAAATATAATAATATCAATCTTTTTAATAATTAATTAATTTATTTAAAATATTACAAAAAAATTTAATTTTACTTATGTTGTGGTTGGTTGGTACTTATTTTATGATGCAACTAAATCTGTTGATTTCACTTACAAATTTAATAAAATAATAATTTTATTTTACATCATTTTTTACAAAAAACATAATAATAGTCATTTTTTCATTAATTAAATACTTTATTTAAAGTTTTATAAATAATAAAACTTTATTTTAGTTGGTTTGGTTGGTACTAACTTTGTGAGCTACCGACTCTAATTAATTCTAACCTCAAATAATATCAATCATAACATTTTAACTTTAAAATATTATTAATGTAATAATAAATAATTTGCGATGTATAAAACGTAATATTTCAATAAATAACAAAAAAGGCGTTTAATTAATTAATTTGTTTTAGGGAAATTTCATTAGAACTTCCCGAAACGAACTACTTAGAAATTATACATCAAGTTTTAAGAGTCGATAAAGAACCAAAAGCTACAGTTTCGAAGTCTTTTAATTTAGAAGAAAATAAATTAACGATGTAACATTTTAAAGCATCAAATTTTTGTTATTATTATATTTAATTGTTTTAGAACATTTTCAAGTGGCTCATTAAAAAGTTTACGAATAGCCGTGAATGGGTTTTTTGAAAATCTCAACTTGATTACTGAAACAATCAACAAATTTAGTTAAGATGCCAGAACATGCTCCTGCGCCAACAGCCAGTCGGGCTGTTTATGGGTTTGCCTTACTCCTAATGATGCAATTATTTAAAATAATTTATATAACTTGGGCAGTTGTGCCGGTGGAATGGTTCCAAAGTGTTGGAATTTCATGTTTGCCCGATAAATATTGGGCTGTGGCCGTGCCTTTATTGTTATTACCAGTTTTTGCATGCAGTTTCGTTATATACTTTTCCTTAGGATTGTTAATGACTCCAAATTGGGACCAAGAAATTACTGTTAAAGATAAATCGTCCATCAATTGTAAATCAGGCGATAATATAAATTTAAATTTTTTATCTTGTCCTTGTAAAGTACCAAGCAATTGTAAAATTAATTTTTATAAAGGATGTAAAATCATTGAGAGTAATATCCCCATATTAAAGGAATTAAACATTATAGAGGTTTCTAAGGAGTTGTATTGTAATAATAATAAATAATAAACTTGTTAAATTAACCAGAAATTTATAAATAGATTTTTATTGAATGACTGAAACAAAGAAACTGGAATCTAATTAAATTATGCATCAAAATCAAAAGTACTGCCAAAATCAAACTGAAATTTAACAATTAAAAATTCATGTGGAATTTTCAAATACAACAATATTATTATAAATTATATATTTAATTCTTATTAGTGCCGTTTTAGTCTATTGGCGACAATGGACGTTCAGACAGTGGAGGTTTTGCTCTTAATTCTGGATGCCTTTCCAAAATTCCTGGTAACTAAAATTTAAAAAAAATTAAAAATTTAAAAAATATATATAATAAAAATGGTTTAATACACTCAACAGTATAAAAAACGCATGACTTAAAATGATGACTAGTTTCAAACTACAATATCTTTTGAACATATAGCTTAATTGGAACAAAGTTTTTTATTTTGTTTAATTGACTTGTCACAATTTAATTTCATGAACTTTGATTACTTGCTTTTCTCAACTTTTAGAGCTTATAACTTTGGTGTTAACAATAGAAGATTGACAAAAAATTGAACTGATTAGGATAGACAAGCTCTTTCTTATGTCTGAAATTAAAAAGTGCTAATTTTGGAAAGCAGCTTACGAAAATATGCAAAAGGTAGACCATTCAAAACCAAAAATAATCTTATTAAAAGAGAGCAAAACGTTCATAACTTATTGTAGTTTGAAACTGAACATTTTATGGTGAAGAACTAACTTTTTCTCGAGCCCACTTTTCAAAGTATTCCTCATCATTGAGTATTTTTTCTTTTGGTTCAAGATCGGAAAAAAAAATTGGTTTGGATAACATCCTTGGGGGATCAGCCGTTGCGTAAGAAAACGCACTTTTATACTCCCCATCTTTCAAACTTTTAACCATATAAACTCCCTCTAACTCATACCCCAACTTCCTATAATAATTCCTAGTTCCAACGCCGGAAATAACGGCGATTTTAGTAGCCTTATGTTCGTGTTTGGCGATCCTCTCAGCTTGCTCCATTAAAGTCCAACCAACGCCTTTGTGTTGGAATTTTCCCAAATCGCGCTCACTAACGGAAACGACGCTACCGTAAACGTGTAATTCCCTAACAATCGAAACTTTCCCTTTTAATTCCGGTCGAAAAACTCTGTTACCACACCTTCTTAATCGACAAAATCCGATTAAAATGTCTTGCTCGGGGTCTTCGTAACTCAAAAAGCTTTCGTGTCCTCCGTTAGCGGCATAATCGCGGCGAACGAATTCTATGTTCTCAGGCCGCTTTTTCTTGTGGATTTCGGTGATTCCAACCTCTCGGGTGCGAATGTCGCGACATTTCAGACCTAATTCTTCCATTCTAGCTAAGGCTAATTCTCTTAAATTTCCGTGTTCAACACCCGAACTGACCAAAGGCATCGGAATATCACGTTGAACTCTATACACTCGGGTATAGGGGGGAATTAGAGCTAAAATTTGTGCGATTAAATCGACTAAAACGGAAGGAGGGTAACTTTTATATCGACCAGTTTTCCAAAGCTCATAAAGACCGGTTCCACGAATTACTAAAGTTGGATAAATTTTAAGGCCATCTGGTCTAAATTCGTGGCATGCAAAAAGATCCTATAACAAAACAAAATGTTATTATAATAAAATAATATATAATATTTTATATATTTTATGCCAAGTGTGGATCTATCTATATATGCTAGCTCCACACTCTCGCCAAGATAACATGAGAAAACTCGAGGGGGAATTGTGTATAGACGCTTGTTTTGCTTCAATAATTGTTGCCAGATTTGGTAAAATTTTACCACAAATGATGATCTCATGATGAAAAATCAGAGAAATTTCACATTTCTGGTGATTTTTTAATTTTTCAACTCAAATGATTGCTAACTTGTTGGCAGCATTAGTTACTGTGTCTCCAAAGTCCTACTCATCAGTTCGAAATCTATCAACTTGTTGACAGCATGAGCTGTTTTGTTTCCAATGTCTTTCTCATCAATTTGAAGTCTACCAACTTATTGGCAGTATAAACTGTTTTGTCCTGCTATGGAAAGTTTGTGATATTATCAAAACACACAGGTGTCCCGCAATGATTGTACAATACCTCACCAGCGTACTTTGATCAAAAAAAGACAAAAAAGAGTATATAAATATATAATAATAATATATAAAATACATATATTATTTTTAGTCAAAAAAGTTCAAATACATGGTTTTTTTAGTAAAGAAACTGATTTTTTAATGCACATAAAAGCTTGAATGGGTTAAATGGTTACTATTTATGGACCAGAGTTGTAGGTGACCAGTTATTGGTCCATATATCAAAAGGGATTGACAACCTTTGCTTAGATATATATTTTTCTACAAAATGAGTTTGCTTTCTTATTATAAATGCATTAGAAGTTCATTTAACCTTTCCTTACTCACACGCGGACTCTTAGTCTGCACAAAATTATTTTATTATATGACAATGAAACCCTTCGGAGAAAACGTAGTTCAATATACCTACAATACATACTATTTAGGAGATTTTACCAATATTTACGTCGTTCTTCTTACCCTTCTTTCCTTTGTATTTTCAATTGCTGGGTCAGTCTACACCAAAACATTTTATTGTACTACCATAAAACCATTAGGAGCAATATCATCGTTTATTGTGCTATGTACCTGGACTACACAATTTTTATAAGTTTTAGCCAATATTTAAGTGTTTGTACCATTCTTTACTTTGTATTTTAAATTGTGGAGTCTCTCAGTCCGCTACAAGCAACAGCGCTGTGAAGTGCAAAACTAATAAGCAATGGTTACGTACGAAAGAGTACAAGAACGATTGAGCCGACTTATGGACCTGTGTTTGTAAGAGATGGAAGAGAAAGAAGACGATGAAAATTTTGAAGGGGCGGAATTAAATATTAATTAATGAAATATTACAATAGGAAGTTTTTTCAATCATCATTTTTCATCAATAGATATAATAAGCATCATTACGACTTGCATCAACAAATACATTTAAAAACACCAAGAAAACTATAGTAGAGAAATAGATACGAAACGTAGTCAGTTCGTCGAAAATAAAAGGATATTGGACTTCTTTATTTGGGTGGAGTGTTGAAATCCAATCAACTACACGCAACGGATTTGTGGAGAACGAATGCAACAGAATTAGAATTATTTTGGTTAGTTATGACGCGAACAAGATTTCACTTTTTGCTATAAAGCTTACATTTTGACGATATGGAAAAACGAAATGAGAGAAAACTAATCGACAAATTAGCTCCTGTGAGAGATATATTTGAAATATTTGTGCAAAATTACACTCCATTTGAGTACGTAACAGTTGACGGTAAATTAGAGGGATTTAGAGGAAAATGCCTGTGTAGGCAATACATGCCAAGCAAGCCAAATAAATAGGGAATTATGATATTTACTTTGGCAAATGCAAAGACATATGTTTGCATCTTAGAATTGTACTTAGACAATCAACCAACAGCGATTCATGAAGTATCTCATGCTGTAGTAGAAAGACTCGCTAAACTGTGAACCACTAAAATGTTCAAATAAAAGTGTCATATTTCTATTTAAATCTGCTCTAATCAATATTCTAAGAACTAATTTCAAATTGACCTATTTGAGGATTGTCAGAAAAAATAAACGTGAATTACCGGTGGAATTCATGTATGGTTTCCAGAAAAACATCCTTAGTCCCGTATATTCCTAAAAGAAACTGTTGTATTGTTATCAAGCTTACATTATGATGACAAAATTGATGAAGAAACTGGAAAACCGGACATGATAATGGATTACAATCGAACGTAAGAAATACTTAGAGGTGGCCAATGGTGATTTTTCAAGCCTTGCTAAATGTAAAGAAAAAATGATATTTAAAACGTAAAACATGTCGTGGTAATGAAGCCACTTCCATCAACAGATATTGTACATTAATGATTATTTATGAACAAAATTATCCAAACTTTCACAACCTCATGAAGACGTATAAAGGATTGTACAACATTTTAGTATAAGATTTTCGTTTTTGAACCGAACGAGGAATGTCGTTAAAGTGTAGATTATCCGCAAATTTCTGAACATCCTGTTTAATAACGGACTGGAGATTAAGGTTTAATGTTGTCTATTTTGTTTGTTGTCGTCCTTATTTTGTTGCCATGCTTCAATAACAAAGCTTTTTAGAACATCTCAACAACGAATATCAGTAATAATATTTGCTTATTGTTCAGAACTGTCGAAAATTGATATTTGCAATACAATAGAGGATTATATCTCAATAATTAAAAATGATAGTAGGAATCTTTTTACAATAAACTGGCAACACTGACATATATTAACAAAAATTGCTAGTAATAAGTAAATAAAATGATAAGATTTTAAAATATGAGCAAATAAAGGTTTAAAAACAGTTTGTAAAAATTTGGTGATTTTGTCTTATGTTCTGGTAAATTTTATTTATTTTAAAAAGAATTGTCTCACTGCAAAGAAAAAACACATCTACACACTGTTTTGGTCACAGCCGAATATGGAATACTATTCGGTTATTCTGATTAAATCATAATTTAATGATTAAATCGTGAATCCTCTTTGTAAAGAAGCTATTTTTAGCTTTTAATATAGAACGTAGCGTTTCATAGTCAATTAACATTAGCTAATAGCTTTATATCATATCATAATTTCGACTCTTTAAGCTACAATTTTATAATATTTAAAACACAATCGATATATTTTTTGAAATTTTGCGTCTTTTGATAATTTCTTTCTTAATCTTAACTGAACTTCAGCTACGTCTCAGGAAGTCTCCAGTCAATATTAATTATTCATACGTGGAACGAAAGTGCAGATCTTGGACTCGAACAGTCTCTTATTGAGAGTGTAAAGTTAGCAAAACATGATTCACGTGTGTGAAGAGTCGGAGATGGTTCTGTTGGTAAAAATAGATATTTATAAAAAAATTAAATGAAATTTTGATAAAACAGATCATATTTCAAAATCTAAAACCAAAAAAAGCTCTTGCTACGTCATCTAATTCTCTGTAAAAAAAGTGTCCATATCATATCTTAGTTACAATAATCCTCCTATACTAAAATCAAGATCTCTTATAGATTCTGAGATAGCCTATTTGGACATGGAATTTGAACCATTATGTACTAATTTATTATTTTGATTTAAAATTGATTAATTAAAACATACTTTAAATTGTCTAAGATCCCTTTCATAATCAACGTTCGGTAAGTTCGGCATCATATGAGATACGATTTTAAAACCGCAATCTTTAGCTAATTCGAACGTCTCACAAACCGCTTTGACAGTGTGACCACGGTTTGTATCTCTAGCGACATCTTCATAAACAGATTGAAGACCTACAAAAAAAAAGTCATTAAATGATAAACTAATTTATAGAGTTTAGTACCAATTTCTAAACGAGTACATCCGTATCGTAACATATCAGACAAATGCTTTTCCAAGCAAAAATCGGGACGAGTTTCGATGGTAATCCCCACGCATTTAGAACTAGCTCTCTCCGAGTACTTAACAGCTTCCTCAACGGTACTACTTTTATGTCCTGATAAAGCATCATGCAAATTTATTATAAAATTGTCGCGATAATCTTCCGGTAAACTCATAAAGGTTCCTCCCATTATGATAAATTCAACTTTATCCACTGAATGGCCTAATTGTTTTAACTAAAGACAAAAGAAAAAATTAATATTCTATATAATATAGATTTTGAATATACAGGATATTTCTGTAAGTGGCAGCATAATTTAAATCACAAATATTAGAGTAAAAATGATGACGATTTCTATAAAAATTTTTGATTTAGACTTAGAAATGGCTAAAAATAAGAAATGGCCCTTCCAAATTAGATCAGCTTTGAAAATATGCATTTTAAATGTCATTTAAATGCAATACTAAATTTCAAAAAAAGTAAATTCTTAAACAATCGCTGTGAATAATTATTAAGTATAATTTTGCTTGAAAGGACCAAAATTTCAACTTGGTGGTTAAAATTTTGCTAAATAATGAAGTTGTTCGCACGTGAATGGCCCATGGCAACTTCTGTAGTGTTTCACAGCATTCAGTTGGAGTTAATTTGAAACAAGTGTCTGTAAAAACTGTTGTAAAAGCTCGTTAATTTAATAAATATATACATTATATAGATTGTAATTGGTAGGTTTTTGATTTTATTTTTATTTATTTTAATTTTAGAAGAAATTTTACAGCAAATGTTAAATGAAAAAAAATATAATATTCTGCGGTGGCAGTGTAGAAATGTGTTATATTCATTTAAATAGATATGCATTTTATAGTATATGTTTACTCACATTAAATTAGTTTAACACGTACTTTAAATTTAGTTTTTAATTGATCTTATATTTATTTCTCTGAGTCCGTTATAAAATAAGAGCTGCAAGCGAGAGAACTCGTCAATATTCGGAGGATTATTTAAAATTTGGGTTCATACCCGACCAACGAGTCAATGAAACGTGGTCGTCTTGAGGCGCATTTGAAGGTGAAACAGTGTGCTCATTCGGATTTGAATTATTTTAAAACTTTAAAGAAATATTTTGGAAACAGGACAATATTAAAGTCTATATTTACTGTTCATACTTTAACTAATAATCATGTTCTTCAGGCTAGTTATCAAATTTCTTCAAGATGACAAAGATGTAAAAGCTATGCCACTCACAAGGAGACATCGCAGCTGACTCTTTACCAATTTTGATGATTTAAGGAACGTAATTTAAGTTTCAACACTTTTATAGTTCATTTTATATGTCGCAAGGAAAAGTCGATTTTCAATGACTGCGTATAGCGTGGTGGGAGATCGCCGAGCTTCGATCCCGAAGTCCTAGGATCGAGACTCGAAATCGACTTATTTCTTATTTTATTTACTATTTTTCGAAGTATTTTTTTCAACTTATTACTTTTATATAGTCTATATTCATGTTTGTAAATCAATAATAAAATTCTCTAATTGTAATTTATATAAATAATACACAAAAATAATGTGATCGTAAGATTACACAAACGTGTAGTTTTCTTGATCTATTTCATGTCTGGCTGGATGGCTGGTTTTCCATAGTGGTTGATGCCATGTTTAATAATATTCGAATTTAAAATTTGCAAACGATGCTATACAACACCTAACAAACCATTTTTAAAATAAAAGCTTCAAAAATAAATAAAATATTAAAATGTGTTTCCTTCGTATACACATTTCTTACAAAAAAACTAACAGTACGACTTTTCTTAATTAATTTACAAAAATGAATATAGACTATAAAAAAATTATAAGTTGAAAAAAAATAAGTCGATTTCGAAAGTCTCAATCCTAGGTACTTCGGAATCAAAGTACCACCGCGCTATACGACCTCGTTAAAAATATATTTTTCCTTGCGACATATAAAATGAACTTTGAACGTGTTGAAACTTAAAAAATAAATTACGTCCCTTAGAAGGGGCATTGGATTAAAAGCTCTGGTAGAAGTGATACATATTCTATATAGATTCACCATAAAAAAATTCATCAAAATTGGTGAAGAGTCAACTGCGATGTCTCCTTGTCAGTAACAATACTGTTAGCAGAAGAATAGACGAAATGAGTGAAGATATTGAAAAATAACATGTTGAAAAGCTGAAAGCAAAAAATTTCTCAGTGCAAATAGATGAAAAAACAACTTCGAGATAGTGAGACAAATATTGATAATTAGGTTTTTTTTTTAATTTACTTCTGATGTTATTCGAATTTATTTATTCTAAACTAGTTTCGAGCTAGCCTGCTCTTCTTCAGTAGATACGTAATTATTAAAAAATTAGAAAAATTAATTGAAAATTTTCAAAGTGTATGTCAAATGTCATTATAATAACTCGAAACTAGTTTAGAATAAATAAATTCGAATATCACCAGAAGTAAATTAAAAAAAAAGCCATAGTTAATAATTGGTGAAAAAAGGATTTCAAAAAGTAATTTATATTAAATATTGATAACTTATCTAAGGTATATTGATGGGCATTTTGCTGAAGAAATGTTGTTCTGTAATAGATTAGAAAGCATCACGATCTTCACAGATGTCAATGCTGTACCAATGACAAATTTAACATCTTGTGCCACAGATGGTGCTCCTAATATGATGGGCAAGAAAAAGGGTTGCTTAAAATTGATAAAACATGCGAATTCAGAAATGATTCTTGTTCATTGTGTTATTCATAGGCAACATTTTGTAGGTAAACACAAAGAATGTTAATGCTATTAAAGCCAAATGTCCAATTTATTTTAAGAAGACCAAAATGAAGACCATGTGAAACTTTTACTTCATACTGAACTAAGATGATTATCCAAAGGGAACTGCTTGAAAAGATTTTTGGAACTGCTTCATACTTTTAGTGATTTTTTAAGCGACAAACCTGTAATGAAGTATCTGTTAACAATCGATGGTAAAGCATTTGTGAGACAAAGAGTTGTGTGATTTAGCCAACAACTTGGAAAAACTAAATATATTCAATAAGTAAATAAATATCTTGTCGTTGCAAAAGCGATTATATTTGGTTTCATTACCCTTATTGAGTTTTGTCACAAACATATTAACAACAAAAACTTTGAACAGTTTCATTGGCTTCAAAAATGTGAAGTAACTGATAGCGCTTTACTTGTTATTGTCAATCATCTCAATATTCTATCAGTTGATTTAAAAGAAAGATTTTCTGTTTTAAAACAATTTGATTTTTCAACATGGATAATGCAGCCAATGTTAATGGATTTGTCTGATATACCAAATACTGCATATTCATGAAAAACTCGCATAATTGCAAAATGATGAGTCAGCTAAAACTTTATTTAATATAAAAAGAACGATGACAATACTTTGTGAGGAAACAGAAAGCAAATACCCAAATTCAACCAAATGTACAAGAAAACTATTGTTACCTTTTCCATCTTTATATTTAGCTGAATGTGATTTAGTGCTGTAAATGACTGATAAAAAAAAAGAAATCGGCTGAATGTAACACAACATAGAAGAAACTCATTAAATTAAAATAATGAATTAATATATAAAAATCTTTGTTAAAATTATTTGAAATTTGAATTTTAGTTTTCTTTTAATTTCGGGACTTCATTCATTCAGAGTAATTAATTTCACCCAATGAGTAATTATATGATCGAAATCTTCGTGTTGCGCTTGCTAGACATATCAAGTGTGGAGAGTATGATATCTACATCAAGTATGTGAATGGTATGCCAGTTATAAGCAAATCAGCAAGCAATCAGAAAAACTGAATACTATACAACAAAGCTTGTATTAACTTTATTATCAAAATGTTCGTGGACTTAATACCAAACTGATAGACTTTGTAGACTCCATTTGCGCTTCTGACTTCACTATTATCGCATTGCCTGAGACGTGGTTGAAAGATATTGTTCGTGATTATGAAGTGTCGCTTAATCCTCACACAGTGGTTAGAGCGGATTGCAGCGAACGTCGTGGAGGTGGTGTATTGCTGGCCGATGACTGTTGTTTGAGGCCTATGTGTTATGTCTTGAACTATCTTCTCCAGTCGATGCCATTGATCTTGTTTCTGCTATGATTCCCTTTAAAACTTTGGGTTACTGTTTAAAATTATTTCTTTGCCATATACCACCCGCTACTCCACTTGAGTTATATAAGCTTCTCCTGTTATATCTGGAAACTGCTCTAGATTTGTTTGTTTCACTGGTGTTGTTTACTTGATAACTTCGCTAGTTACAACAATCTAGATCAATTTAATTATGTCACAAATAATATGAACCACACACTCGATTTGGTATTTGTTTCTTCAGATGTTCAACTACACGTACTTAAGTCCTCATTTGAACTTGTCAGTAGCGACAATTACCATCCTGCACTTACGAATGGACATGACTATACCTTCTGAGGATATAGGTCATTATTAAATTCGTCAAGATTCTGGCTATGCATTTCGACGAGCTAACTTTGCTGGGCTGTATTCGGCGGTTTCAAGGATTAATTGGAGTTAATTTTTCACACTGGAATCAGCTGATCTGTGTTGTGAGCGTTTTTACAGAGTTCTGTATGAACTATTGGATAAGTACATCCCTAAGAAACGTGGTAGAACAATTGGATTTCCAATTGTGTACAAACATCTAACACTGTTTAGTCAAGGTGTGAGGAGTCAATTTGCTAATTCTTATAATTTGAGAGGAATGCTAAGAGTGAATTTCAAGAGTTTTGATGTCAATCTCCTTTGGAATATCTGAGATCATGAAGAGGAGTTATGGGCATCATTCAAGAGTTTTAAGTCTAAATCCACAATGGGCCCTGACGATATTACGTTTCTTTTGTCAGAGATTGTGCATGCAAAAATACATAAGAAATGGAAAAGCTTATTAAAAATGGATATAGACTGTACCACAGTTAAACGAGCACTCATCACATAAAAATGTACAAAACAGCTCTAGTTTCTAGACTCTCGCTAGAAACCATTTCAACATGCGACAACTTACGGGCATAATATCTGTACCATATAATGAAAAACGGAAATCAATGAATCACTATCACTTCACGTGGTGCGAACTATATTAGATTTAAATTACTAAATTCACACAGTACTTTTCATTTTCAAAATATAGACAAAAGTATACTTTCTCCCTGAACTTTCAAAAGCCCTGAACCCCAAAATTCCTTATTTATATATAATGATAAACCTTATTTAGGACCATTCTATGAACGTACCAAATTTCATCAAAATCTTTGTCCCACTGTTATTCCTTTCTTAATGATTAAAATTATTCCACAACTTACAGAAATAACTCATATAAGCACAAACCAAGTTAAATAAATTCTTAAGTAAACTTTAACAAGAATGTTTTAATATTCTTCACATCTAATTCTCTTTTTACATGATTCTTTTAAGAGCATATTGATCACATAAAAGGAAAATTAGGTGTAATAAAGTACCTGTTCAATTCTATGTCTAGTTTGGAGATAAGGATCATATCTCGCCCGAATCGCCCTCATGGAAGTTGGCTCATATCCAGTGTAACTTTGAGTTGAATATTCAAAGTCAGAGTCAGGACCCCCGGGGCAATAAACGCAAATATTTCCAGTGTAGTTAATATGGGGACATCGATGAGGCTTGCACATTACAGCAACAACCGCAACTCCACTCGCTGTACGAATCGGTTTCGCAAGGAGCTTCGGTACTAAAGCTTTACGATGTTCATGTGGAACAGCTGCGATTATATCCACAAGACGAGGAGTCGTTGCCAAACCGTACTTTTGAGCAATCTTGCATTTTAATTGATTCAAATTAACGGCTTGGTGGTCTTTATCCGCTTTTATTAACGTTTGGACTATTTCAGCTACTGTTATCACTTTTTTCTCGTCAATTGAGAGATGAGCGTATTCTAAAGTAATAAAAAAAATTATTATAAAATTAAATATGTAAGTAGTTACATTAATTTACCATCTCTATTATTCCTTCCCATCTTTTCTATCTTTAATTATTAATAACAATAATAAAACCACGTTTTTATGACAACCTTAACAATTTCGGATTGACATAAAGCAACAATGTGAAGTTAGTTGTAAAGATTCGTTTATATTTTTAAGTTCATCGTTTGTCCGCTTTAGTAATTGGGGGCGTTTGTAGCGTCCTCAGGAATGTTTTCTAATTTCTACTCAGTTAGCAAATGGCGTCTGGGTGGAAATGTACGTAAATTTTTCTTTAACGCGATGAATGAAAAGTTTCGTAGTTATTTTGTCATGTTCAATTTTGGTAAAACGATGCATCAGATTCGCAAAACGCTTTTATAACCGGATAACGGACGCTTCGGATCTCACAACGACGCCATAAACGGTGTAAATCACCGAAGCAGATATTTCTTTTTCCGACACATCCCCCAAACCAAACACAATGAACGAAGAGGTAGACTTAAAAGTTCAAGAAGATCGGCAAATGTGGCCCCCGATGGATAACGTGCCGATTACGAACATCGTCCCGGCTCACACCAACATTGCCATATCGCCAGCGCCCCAAGGGGCCCCAATAAATCCGAACAACTTCGTCGAGTACGAATTACCTTTTGAATATGTCCAGCAGGGTTGGAAAAAATTCTGGTCCAAGCGAGAAAATCGACCATACTTTTGGAATAAATTAACCGGGGAGAGTTTATGGGAAATGCCCCCTTTGAATAAGCCACAATTTGATCCGATTACTGATCCTTTAGGGATTTGTCCCCCAGTTGGCTCACATTCACATTCCGCTGCAATGCAAAGCCCTATCCCAGTTGCTAAACGACGACCTTCAGAAGAATTAGGAGGACCCCAAGCAAAAAAGTTTGTGTTAGCTGGACCTTGGGATTTAGATGTACAGACTAATGTTGTGATAATTGAAAGACCACCTTGTAATTATATGCATTCACATCCTGAGGTTGAAGCTTACAGATGCAGTTTACTTTCAAAGTTGAGACAATGTTATCAAGAGTTGTGTCATTCAAGACAATCCATCGATGCACCTAAAGAATCTTTTAACAGGTGGTTAATGGAAAGAAAAGTATTAGACACAGGTAATTAATTAATTAATCCACATTAATTTTATATATCAAATAAATCATTATAGGTTGTGACCCTTTATTACCAAGTAATTGTTATCCAGAAATATCAATGTCTATGTACAAAGAGATAATGAACGACATCCCTATAAAATTGGTAAGACCAAAATTTACTGGAGACGCACGAAAACAATTATCAAGATATGCAGAAGCAGCTAAATCAATCATGGAATCTCGAAATGCAGAGGCAGAGAGTAGAAAAGTGGTTAAATGGAATGTTGATGAAACGTTTCAATGGTTAAGGCGGACAGTTGGTGCTACATATGATGATTTTCAAGATAGGTTGGCACATTTAAAACAACAATGTCAGCCACATCTAACAGAAACTGTAAAAAAAAATAAATAATTTTTGTTAATATAATAAAATCTAATTTTTAGGTAAAAGTGTCTGTTGAAGGAATTTGTTTGAAAATTTACAATTTATCAGCAGAGTATGCAAGAAAAGTGAGAGAAAAATCGAATATTATCTTGAAGGAGCATGGATTAGAGTTGCCCCCTGTCTTGCCAAATAATAGCACAAGGAAGGTTTGGTGTTATCCCATTCAATTTCAAATTGGATGTACGAGGTTACCTGTAATTGAATATTTACCAGATAGAGATCAAGCCATGTTACGATTTCAAGGGGATACATTGGTTATTAATGCAACTCATCTACAAAAAATGGTTAATATTGATGTTAAAAAATAATAATTTAATTTTATTTTACATAATGTAAAATAAAATTTTGCGGATACCTCTATAACTAATTATAATAATTAGTTATATAGGTATCCGCAAAGTATTGATTGATATTTTATCCCTCACATATATTATAGAATATGAAAGTGGATTTTCTTCTGAATTGAGTAATCAATATTAATATTAGTTAGAAAATTTATGAGCAAAATCACCTTAAATGAGAGCAAAAAAAAAGTTGGTTTCCATGGTTATGCATGATTTTGTAAATTGTGAATCTTTGGGATAATTTTTTTGGAATTTTTTTATGTAGAGCCCCGATATTAATATTTACTAGATTCAAAAAAAATCTCTTTCATATTCCATTATAAAAAAATGGGGGATTGATATTTGAAAAACAGATCTATGGCGTGATAACTTAGTTCAAAATGGCAGATTAATTTGAAACTGACTCCAAAAAGTTGCAAAAGATTTAAATCTTTAGATTATATATTCAGGTATTTTTTCATAAATCGTGTATAATGATTTTCTTATCGCTGATATAGGGTACTTTATGGACATGCTGTATATAATTAATTTTAATTCGACATGTCAGTCATCTCCAGAAAGAATGTCTGTTAGATTTTTCTTCAAATGTCATTTGTTCTCTCATTTATATTATAATTTATGAATAGGAAATAAAACTAAAAAATTAAGGTTATGCAGCGTCTCTAAAAGTTTCAGCTTTCTCTTGAAATGTGATATCGCGCGACTAGAATATGATGATATTAAAATGCCATTAGTTCTGAGGAATACCTGCTAAATGGATTCCATGATGATATCCATGATCTATAAGAAACTATAAGATACTTTTAAGAGTCTTATTTAATATTATAATTTGATAAGCATTCATATTATACAATGTTCTTACAAAAAAGCCTAATGATCTGTTATATTTTTAATGCGCATTTTTAAGCTAAAATTGAAACCCCAATTTTTATTTATAACATTTATGGATTCTACGTTAATTTCTGAGTGTTTTTCATGTAGCACACCTTATGTTGATAATCAGCTGTCGTTGAAAAATTGCCTTTTGGCAAATTTTGGTTTTAATATAGGCTATTTGAGAAACTATAAGAGTTATGGGGGTATTAAGTAGAAAGTAGGTATCAAGTCCCCTTTTCTGAGACAAATTCAGTCCCACAAACACAAAAATCTATCTTTTTTTGTTTTCAAGTTATAACCAAAAATTCAAATTTTAAAAAATGCTTATATTTCGTTTATTTTTGAAATTGAAGGGAAGCGGATCCAGCAGATACATGCTTAAAATTGCATACCTTCTGTTTAAAGATCCATATCTTCGAAACCGCTCGATGAAAGAATGTGCAGTAAACTTTGTTATAATCAGTGATTATTTCTGCTATATTGACATGAATTTAAACATTCTTGGCTCCTCAGTTCTTTTTTATAGCAAATTAAACAAAAAGCACGCGATTTCTGAGATCTCTGTACAAGCGGTCACTTTATGAATTTTTTACTTGAAAAGTATAAAACGAAGAAATTTGCTATTTTAATAGGTGATAGTTTAATACGTTGTGAATGCGATGCATATTTTATTTTATTTCTTGTATAGTTTCTCGAATTTTCGTGGTTTAAGAAGTTGCTGTTATTTCGAAAACGGGTAGCCGGATTTCACCGAGTTTTATACTGAATTATGTGCAATAATTCTGTATGCCAAATTACGGTAATAGTTTTCCAAAATGAAAATTTTCAGATTTTTTAACGCGAATAATGTATTTGGAAGGAAAAAAAGTTATATACACATATTACGCGACGCCTGTGCTGGGTAACAGGCGAATGATTGTCGCTCTCTGAGAACCCAAGAAACCAGATGCGTCAGAGCCAAAGATGCGTACTATATCTATTTTGTATAATATAAACACAAATTACAATGAATTATATTTGTATATTTACGATTTTAAGATTTTGATCTGAATCACTGCAGTAATCTCAGCTTCTCTAGTTTTGCGTGGACGATTATCGCTCGCCCGTTACCCCGCTTCGGCGTCCCTGAGCCTAATTCTGGTTTCTTTCAAATACATTATTTGCTCTAAAAAAATTGGGAAAGTTTTATTTTGAAAAATCGTTACTGGAGTTTGACATACACAAATTTAAAAACGCGTTGAAATCCGTCAAATCGTTTTCAAAACAACAGCATTCCCTTAAACCGCGAAAATTCGCGACAATATATGAAAAAAATAAAATAAACCTTGTCTTCAGAACATATCAAGTTAGCGCCTGTTGGAGCACCAATTTTTTTTGGACTTATATTTTTTGAGAAAAAAAATTTATAAAGTGAAGGTATGTACAGAAATCTAAAAAATAAAATCAAAAAATTTAAGAATATCCGCTGAATTTATATCGAATTGACTCCATACTCTATGTACATAGGAACTCACAGTAATTTTTTCGAACACAGCTGAATATTAACAAAAGGTGTGCTACATGAAAAATACTCAGAATTTAAAGGGGATAGCAACAGGACAGAGTCCAACTTAAAAATTATTCCCCTATAATACATTTTATATACAATAATTGCATGAACACAATATTGAAAATCGAACTATTAATGGCCTTAAGCATATACGATCAATCCATTTCAAGACAGAACTCAAGCCGCTGCAACGAGATAATGTACTCAATGTCAGAAAATTCCTAGGGCGACCACGGCTTCATAAAATAAAATAGCTATAATAGGAGAAAATATTTTAATGTTGTCAGCATACATATGACATCTTAAAGTATCAGATGACTACCCTAAGGCACACCAGAACACATGGTAACTGGACGTACAAATGGAGAGGTATGAAGCACACCAGCTCAAAAACACACCTATATAGTCAGCTGTCGTGTCAAAAGTACCGGGTTCGAATCCAGTTGTTTGCTAAAATTTTTTCAAATTGACATCAACTAGCGGCAGGTAAAATACTTTGTCTGACTCATTTGCGGCAGGTAAAGTACTTTGTCAAATTTGACAGTAACATAAAGCGTCACTTTATTGCCGCAAATGGATACAATAAAGTATAATTTTGCTGCCGGTTGGCGATAAACATAGTAACGTAGCGACATATTAAAAATTAAGCTTACAGGTCTGGCAAGAGATTTAGCGCATCTCTTAATAAAAATAGAAGGTATATCATCTGAGCCCGGATCCTTGGAAACAGCCACATCAGAAAGAGTCTGCACAACCTCGAATAAATCAAAACAGCCAATCTGGTTCGAATTAAGGCTATGGTCCCCCTCGCAGTATGCACTAATTACCGACGGGACAAACACCGATCCGATATTGCCGAAAAAGAGTTCACAAACTTCCTCTCCATTCATCAGAAGACACCGTTATATCGTACAATCGCGGGCACGCAAACACTGTCCCTTCTTTATCTTAGATATGACCCAAATTATTTAGCATCAGCAGTAGCAGAGTCCTGAACATGAACTATATAACTCTTATGATCACGTGCCACAAAACATTTAGAAAAATGTCTCGGTATCGAAAAGGTGGACCAGGTGGAATAACCAACAATCAGTAATCCCCTACGCGGAACATATCTGTCTATAACCTCATAGACGTAAGAATAAAAGATATCTACTACAGTACCAACAGAAGCGCAGTTCAAAATGTTAGATCAGTTTAAACTATCAAGGTAACCACTGATTTCGTCATAAGAAGCTCTAGAGAAATTGTAAGCAACGACAGAGTGCGGATTAGGATTGTTCTCGGGGCACATCACAACAGAATTCTAGAGTGGAGTGAACAGTATTCTCGAACATCAGAGGATTATCACATCTTACGAGCTTCGTTAACGTTACAAGGCGACTAAATACCAGATCGAGCGTATGCCCATAAACATTTATAAAATAATTATGTTGATCCAACCCAACCCAATGACGCAGCATCTAGCAAATTCACGATCCGAGACCCAGTGCAGTGAGGAACAAGAGAAATCAAAGAATCATCTCTACTCCAACGAATCTTGGATAAGTTGAAATCGCCACAGATAGTGAATTTATCATTGCGATGCTGATCGATAATATTCATCAAATTATCTGAAAAAGCACACAAAGCAGCAGCGTCATTGGGCGAAATATAGATACAACAAACATGCAACTTAGCCACGGCGAAATGCAGCGTCATGCAAACTGCCTCCACCCCGGAAACCAATCAGATGATTCGGAACTATAAAGTGTTCTATAAGTATTCCGCCACCTCGAGTAGTGGAATTGACAGTAGCAGATAATCAGTCACGTTTATAAACAGTGTACGAACTTGAGAGAGCTTCGACCGAGAGGTTTTTTCATTCAACCTACACCGAATGCTCCGAACGTTCTGATAATAGAAAGTTAATGAGTACTTTGCGGTACAACAACTCACAAACAATTGGTACAATTACAATTAAGTATTACATACAAGCAAGCGTCTTTATAGTCTTTATCTGTGTTATATGTATGATATATTATAATCAGGGGTCCAAATCCCATCTCTTTACCTGAACTGCTAACGTGGGGTAAAAGCGATTTATTAAATCAATTTTATTGCTCATTCAAGAAACACATCGGTTAATGATGTGTCGAGCTTTAGTTTGTGAGTTGTTGTACAGTACTGCACATTCGCGGAGGTGAACTCGATGGTGTAGAATTTCTCTTCGAGATACAAGCAGAAAGGAATCGTACTCAAAGTGATTGCAGAAATGGACGACAATAGACCTGGGAGCAGCATTAGAGCGACTGAAACGAGGAATATTGTGAATCGCATCTACATCTTTATGCGAGACATCAAAGCCCACATGAGCAGCGCTTGCTTTATGTACGCTCTGTATATAGTGATTAACCAAAATCGTCTAAACGCACAACATAACTTCAAAGTTTTTAGTTTTGGTTTCATTTCCTGTTATCAAATTTGTTTGCAGGAGAAAACATTTTATTAGATCCAAGGATGCAACTGTAATTATTAAGAATTTCCTTAAAATTGTTTATAATATTATGAACTTTTAACCCAATTAAATATTTAAAATGTAACTTCGTAACATAATCTAAAAATGTCTAGTTTTACTTATTTTTAACATTTTAACTTACAAGGAGATATCGCAGTTGATTCTTCACTAATTTTGATTTTTTTGTGGTGAATCTATATTGAATATGTAGATAACACTTTTACCAGAGCTTTTGATCCAATGCCCCTTCTAAGGGAAGTAATTTATTTTTTAAGTTTCAACATGTTTAAAGTTCATTTTATATGTCACAAGAAAAAGTCGAATTTCAATGACTATGTATGTATAGCGTGGTGGGTGATCGCCGAGCTTTAGTTCCAAAATCCTAAGGATCGAGACTCGAAATCGACTTACTTTTTCAACTTATTGTTTTTTATAGTCTATATTCATTTTTGTAAATCAATAATAAAAGTCAAAATTGTAGTTTATATAAATAATACACAAAAATAATGTGATCGAAACGTGTATTTTTCTTCATCTATTTCATGGCTAGCACTGGTTGATGGCTGGTTTTCTATAGTTGTTGATGCCCTATTTAATAAAATATTTGAAATGTTTGCAAACGATGCTATACAACACCTAACAAACTATTTTTAAAATAAAAGTTTCGAAAATAAATAAAATATTAAAATGTGTGTTTCCTTCCTATACGCATTTCTTACAAAAAACTAACAGTACGACTTTTCATCCTTTATTTCGGAGGAAATAAATGATTATTTATATAAATTACAATTTTGAATTTTATTATTGATTTAAAAAATTGAAGATAGACTATAAAAAAATAGTAAGTTGAAAAAATAAGTCGATTTTGAGTCTCGATCCTAGGACTTCGGAACCAAAGCTCGGCGATCACCCACCGCGCTATACGATGTCGTTAAAAATTAATTTTTCCTTGCGACTAATAAAATGAACTTTAAACGTGTTGAAATTTAAAAAATAAATTACGTCCCTTAGAAGGGCCATTGGATTAAATGCTCTGGTAAAAGTGTTATCTACATATTCAATATAGATTCATCACAAAAAAAATCATCAAAATTGGTGAAGAATCAACTGCGATTTCTCCTTGTTAGTTGGTTATACAAAACACGTCTTTACATTCAATGATTTAACTGGAGTACCTTACTTAAGATTGATTACAGTTTTTTGGACATTAAACCCAATTTAGTTGTTAAAATCTAGTCATAACTTCAAATTTAATTTGTAGCAAGAACTAACTTAATTTGATTAATTTTTTAGGAACATCTATATCGACACAGCTGTTTCGACGATAGAAAATTCGAATTATTCATCCCGAGAGTTTGGGTCGTCTTGAAACGTTACGCAACGTTTCTCGGTGTGAATCCATCATCGGCGGTCGCAAGCAATGACGTCCACGACACCCAAGCATCCCTTCCGGTGACTGTTTTCGAGTGTTTGCACCGAATGTTCGCCGTTTCGTTCGAATGTTTCGCTTCACCCTTAAACTGTTATTTTAAGCAGTATTGTTCGGCGTTCGCCGATTGTGACTCTTATTTCGGAAGTAGAGGGTAAATATTAAAGATAATCCATCGTGTTGATACTAAAAGTTTCCTTTTTAGACTTTTTTTGCATTTGAAAGCGGTATCCGGTTCGTTTGAAGCACACCCCCCTTATTGTGAGGAATTATTAGAGGCAACCATCGATCATATGGAGCGGTTATTATCAGAGAGCCATGAGCCGCTTAGTTTTGTTATTATTCTTCCGGATTATCGAGAACCCACACCGACGGGGCTTCAGAGAGCGGAAGAGAGTCAGTTTAAAAGGAAGCAAGTTACTATTCCGGCTTATGAACATGAATTTAGGCATGGTTTGCAACATGTTTTAAATAGGTATATATTATGGTGATTTACTAATATTAAATAGGCGTTAATTAAATTAATTTATAGATCTGAATTAAATATAAGATCAACTCATGGAACTGTAATAATCTGGTTGCAAAATCAAGCAGGTTTTAGTCGATGGGGTCCAACTGAAGATAGAGTTGAAGCATTATTGGAGGCTTTTAGGCCGGGGAGAGAAAGAGAACGTGATAGGCAGGAATTGCTGAGCCCAACACGGCAAGGTTCAACATCGGATAATAAGGATGTTTTGGTGCATTAGCTCTCAATTTATTTTGATTTTTTAATTTTAATTAACCCGTAATTTTCTGGCTGCATCTTAAATTTTGCTACTTGCTCATACAGTGTTTAATTTTTATTTTATTTTAATGCTATTTGCTAACATCTTTTACACATCACCCTCCTTTTATAAATACTTTTTTATTTTTTATGATGTACCTGAATTCTTTTCTCGAGAATCGAAGTTTGCAAAGGTTTTATGATGAAATATCGGGATTGCTGTGCAAAGCCTACATTTGCAATTTAGACGTATTTTAATTATTTATATTAACGACAAAAAAATTAAATAAATCGAGAAGTTATCATTTGTACATAGTCATAGTCTATATATATGTATACAAAGAAAGAGAAATTTTATTTAGGAAAATTCTATATTTAAGAAAAAGATTGTAATATAGCTTTTGTTAGTAACTTTTATTTTATACTAATGATGTAGATTTTTACTGTTACAAATATAGGTTTTTTTTCCTGATGTTACAATATATAATTAATATATTTGTAAACAGCTAATAAAAAGAATCATTTCACATATTGAATTGTTTACATTTTTATTATTATCTATTGAGTAACGTTTATCTAAAAAATAACTTGGATTTTTATAAAAAAAGTTAGGTTATCTGTCAGTTTTAATTAGGGAAATTTTAAGGTGAATGTTGGTAGTAACGAATAAAAACTTCACTCTGTATACGTTTGTAACAATTTGATTTCAACAAAAAATACAAAAATCAGGCTAAAATCGCGTGCACGAAGAAAATTTTAAGTCTGAGAAGGTTAATATTTTAATAGGTTTGGTACTGGAGCACAAACATCTATTGGAAATCAAAAATGTTCATTCAGAAAGACCTAAATCATCAACCGCTGTATATAACTCTTTCTTCAAGTAATGGTAAAAGTATTTTATAAATTAAAATGCGTAGTAACAACATTTAAACCTCTAAACTATATTAATAAGGGATTTAATGTTATTTTAGATTGAATGTAAATGATACGCCATCTAGTGAAAAGTTATTTGTTGTATGCTCCGAGTCTCATGAGTAACTGACTTTATTCGCACATGTTATACAGGTTCACACCAACCTCCCAATATCCCCCTTTCTAAGTACAGGTAGCCCTCCTCTAACACGGTTTCGCTATAACACGATTCGTAAATTGCGGGAAACCTCCTACAACACGTTTTCGCTATAACGCGATGAGAAAACTGCAAATCCTTTGTACATACAACACTGTATGTACTTATACAGACCGGGTAAAGTGCCCGACGCGGCTCTGCGAGCCACGTGCACGATGTCACTTCCAAATTGCTGGAAGAGCAAGACGGTTGTTCCTCTTATCGGGCCCTATGTCCTCCGTAGGACATTGGGGTACGCCCAGTTAGGGTGGGAACACACGATTGCTGCTTAATAATTAGGCAACGCCTACGATAGTTCTGGTTTAAAATGCGTGTGTTTTTTCCTCGAAGAGTCAGTCAGTCAGTTTTCCGTGTGGTTTTCGTACGTTCTTTACTTTCATCTCCGTGGCCTGAAAACAAAAGTGTCTCACGCTGCTACTCGGTAGACTACGTCGCGCCACGGTGTGTTAAAGAACAATTTTTTTATCTTTAAGTCATTAAGCTTCAGCCCCAAGCAATGTCAGGTAAAGATAAAACAACGTTCAAGAGAAAATTCATTTCTTTGGAAGTAAAGATTAAAATCTTGGATCGTCTATCGAAAGGAGAAAAAGCATCCCACATTGGGAAAAACCTTAATTTGAACGAAGCAACAATTAGAACAATCAAGAAAAATGAAAAAGAAATCAGAAGTGCAGTTGCCGCAGGATCTTCGACATCCGCAAAACGTTCAGCCCGCCCCAGACCAGCAATAATTGAGAAAATGGAAAAGGCCCTCAGCATTTGGATTGACGATTGCTGTCAAAAAAAAATTCCATTAGATGGTAATATTATAAAACAAAAAGGATTAAAAATTTACAACCATCTCAAACAACAAGGAGAATCCTCTGTCAATCCAGATTTTGTGGCGAGTAAAGGTTGGTTCGAGAAATTCAAAAAGCGTTTTGCGATTCATAGCATAAGAATCCAAGGAGAGTCTGCGTCGGCTGATCATGAAGTTGCTAGGACGTATCCAGAAAAAATTCAAAACATTATAGCCGAGCAAGGATACACAGCAGATCAAGTTTTCAATGCCGACGAAACTGGGCTTTGGTGGGAAAAAATGCCCAGTAAAACTTTCATATCGAAGACAGAAAAAACTGCACCCGGATTTAAGGTGTCCAAAGATCGTTTAACGCTCCTTTTGTGCAGTAATGCATCGGGGGACTTCATGACAAAACCGATGCTAGTGTACAGATCTTTGAATCCTCGTGCACTAAAAAACGTGAATAAAAACACCTTGCCGGTATACTGGACAGCAAATTTGAGAGCTTGGGTAACAGGACATTTATTTAGAGATTGGTTTTTGAATTGTTTTGTGCCAAGCGTTGAGCGGTATTTAAAGCGAAAAAATTTGAGCTGCAAGGCGCTGTTGCTATTAGATAATGCTCCATGCCACCCACAAGATTTAACACATCCCAACATCAAAATAATGTTCTTACCACCGAACACTACTTCGTTGCTCCAACCACTGGATCAAGGTATTATTTACACCTTTAAAACATATTACATAAGAAGATCGTTACAGTGGATTTTAGACGCAACCGATTCGCAATCAATTAGCGTAATGGAAGCATGGAAGAAATTTTCCATCAAGCACTGCATCGATATCATATCTTTGTCACTGAATGAAATAAAAACATCAACATTAAATGCGTGTTGGAAGAAGATATGGCCCTCTGCAATTGAAACGGAAAACATACGTGAAACATTAGAAAATGAAATTGGTGCGATATTAGAAGTCGCTAAATCAATCGGAGGCGAAGGTTTTGTGGATATGGCTTCCAAAGACATTGAAGATTTATTAGTGGAAGAAGAAGTTGACGAAGCGGAATTAATCGAAATGGCATCCCTAGATGCAAATCAAATCGATTTTGAGGACGCTAGCTCTGACGAAGATTGTGCAGTCAAGAATTTAACATTAAAAAAATTACAAGAAGGCCTATGCTTAGCGGAAAATCTGGAATCATTTTTCTTGAATGAAGACCTTTCGACGGAAAGAAGTCGAAAATTCAAAAGGGAGCTGCAAAACTGTTTAGCTCCATACCGGGAAATTTACAATGATCTAATAAGAACCAGCAAGCAAAGTTCCATTACAGATTTTTTTAAGAGGGGAAAACATACAAAAACTTTAAATAACGAAAAAAGTTCAGAAAATGAAGGCGATGTCGTTCCACCGAAAAAACGTTCTCGGTTGATTATACTGAGCAGTGACGACAAGTAAATTCATTAAATTATGGTTGCGTTAGATTAAAATATTTTTTTTATACTTTGTGTTGTACATACATTTATATTTTTAATAAAAATTACGTTGTTTATGTCGAATTAAGAAAAATATTTGTTTTTAATAAGTTTTTGGAACGTAACCCCCCTTTTTGCACTAGCTCTTGGTCTCATGCAACACGGTTTCACACAACACGGCATTTTCTAGGAACCTAACTACCGTGTTATAGGAGGGTGCCTGTACATTTCAAAACTTAAAATCTAATAAAGTCTTTTAATCTTCTGGGTTCTCTTGTTCTGCGTTCGCTTTTCCTTGGGCCGTTTTCTTCATCATTATTTTTCTCTGAGATTGCTGTATCTTCGTCTGTCACATGTTCTTGATTTTCGTTAGTATTTTCTGTATTTACATGACCTTTGTCCCTGTCTTATGTTGGAAGTGGTTGTAAATGTTTCCTGTTCCTACGAATATCCTCTTTTTCCGTTTCTACTATATATGATCTCGGTTCCGTTGTCATCCCTTTGACTATTCCCTCTCTTTGCATGTTCACTATCCATACTCTTTCACCAATTTCCAAGTGTTCGTTTGTTCTCACTCTATGTCTTCGGTTATATTGTTTTTTCTGTTTTTCTCTTTCGGTTCCAAATTCTTTTCTCAATCTATTATGATTTGCTATTCTAGGGTCTAATTTTGATTTAAGTATTAGAATTTTATCCCTTAATCTTCTGCCAAAAAGCAATTGGGCTGGAGAAAACCCGCATTTTAAAGGGATTAATAGATTAATGTGCAATGTGATAATCTTTATTCTTGCGAAAAATCTTTTTAATGATTTTTACAGCACTCTCCGCCTGTCCGTTTGCTTGCTGATATTCTGGGCTACTGGTTGTACTTTTGAACCCATAATCTTTAGCAAATTGCTTAAATTCATAGCTGACAAATTGTTTACCATTGTCTGATCTTATTTCTTTTGGAATTCCATGGTGAGATATGATATCTTTTAACTGCTCTATGATAGTTTCGCTACGCATGTTCTCTAATTTTCGAATCTCAGAGTATTTAGAATAATAATCCTGCACAACTAAATAATTTGCATTTTTGTAGGTAGCTATGTCCATTCCCAACATTTCCCATGGTCTGTGTGGTACTTTGCTCGGAATCATTGGTTCCGTTGAAGGTATCTTATTTTTTAAAGAAATTTCACAGGTCTCTATTTTATCAATGATTTGTCGTCTTATTCCTGACCACCAAATAGTCTCTCTTGCTCTCGCTAAGCGTTTGTTTATTCCAAAATACCCCTCATGAATAGCTTTGAGGCAATATTTTCTACACTCTCTGGGAATAACTATTCGATCACCATATGTTAGTACACCATCAACTATTCTAAGATTATTTGCGTATTTTGCGTATTCTCCGGCTAAATCGTTTATTTTTTTCTTCCTCGGCCATCCGTTTCTTACATACCTCTTCACGTGTTCGATTCCAGTGTCCGAGTCTTGTTTTTTCTTAACGATTTCTTCCGTAATTATCTCTTGCCCCACTTCTTTTATAATCACATTTATGTAAATGTCCGTATCTTCTAATATTGTATTTACTTCTGATAAGTCCGCACTAATTGGCGCTGGCGATAGCGCATCCGCCACTACTAGTTCTTTTCCCGGCACATATATTATGTCATAATTAAATTTTGATAACCGCATTCGAAAGCGTTGTAGTCTATTTGATAATTTATTTAGTTCTTTAGTTTTAAGTATCGCGGTAAGCGGTTTATGATCGGTAACAATTTGAAATTTTTTTCCCAACAAAAATTGTTCTAGTCTTTCGCACGCCCATGTTATCGCGAATGCTTCTTTTTCAATCTGTGCGTAACATCTTTGAGTGTCATTTAACGTCTTCGAACAGAAATATACCAGTTTCCAAATGTCTTTTTCGTATTCTTGCTCTAACACGGCACCCACTCGTTATGAATCGTCCCATATAGTTCACCATACCTAAGAATCTTCTTACTTCTGTCATTTCTTGTGGCTTTGGATATTTTATTATGGCTTCTATACTTTTAGGATCTGGACATATTCCTTTTTCACCAACTACATATCTCAAATATGTTGTTTCGTCTTGTCTAAATACACATTTTTCCTTGTTCAATGTGGGACCATTCTTTATTAGAACTTTTATTACTTTTTCCAACAGATCATCGTGCTCTTTTATATTTTTAAACATTATCAATATATCGTCTGCATGCACCACAATTCTATCTCAATTTACTTCTTCTAAAATTTTGTTGATCGTACGTTGAAAAATTTCAGGTGCAGATGATATTCCAAATGGTATTCTTTTATAGTTAAATCTGCCAAACGGTGTTAGAAAAGTTGTCAGTTTTTCAGATTCTTCGTCCAATTCTAGTTGCCAAAAGCCTCTAGAAAAATCCAATTTCGTAAAAATAGTTAAATCTTGAAGTTTAGCCAAAGTCTCATCCACTGACGGTAATTGGAATACTTCTCTTTTCACAAATTTATTGAGTTCGGTAAAATCTGAACAAATTCTTAATTTTCCCTTTTTATTTTGTGCTATCACCATTGGTGCACACCATTCTGTTGGTTCCTCTGTCTTTTGTATGACGTCATCTTTCACCATTTTATTTAACTGTTTTTCAACTTCTTTTCGAAGAGCAATTGAAATCCGTCTGGGTACGGTAACTGCAAATGGAGTTGCATCATCCTTCAATCGTATTATGTATTTAAAATTTTTTAGTTTTCCGATACCCGTAAATACATCTTGATGTTTTCTTTTCATTTTCTGATCGTAATCTTCTTTATTTATCTTATTAATATTTCCAATTGTTAATTCAAGATCGTTCCATTTAACTATTTTTAATTTGCTTAAAGCTGGTCTACCCAATAAATTCTCGTTTGTATCGGCCACGAAACATTTAATTAATTTTGTTTGATTTTTCCACAGAACTGGTAACTTAACTTTACCGTAAACTTTCAGCTGGGTCCCGTCCTTTGAACTTCCAGGTCCCACCAGTGCTGCATTTGTCGGTTTTAACTCATGTTCTGTGCTGAATTTATTTATATATGTTTTATGGCTTAATATCGTCTCGTCCGCCCCTGTATCTATCTTGAAAATAGCCGATTTATTACTTACTCTTAATTCTACTTCCCACGGCTTATTTCTTTCGATTCTATTGACGGGAATAACACGCCTTAAATCTCGTCTTATTTCATATTCGCTATCTGAACTTTCTTCATCGTCTGTACTTTTCTTTGAACGCTCTTTCTTTACTTCTTTAATTTGTCTACCTTTTTTCGTTTTACACTGTGCCGCGAAATGTCCCATCATTTTACATTTATGACACGTTTGTTTATTTGCTGGACAATCTTCCCTTTTGTGTCCGTTTTTATCGCCGCACCGATCGATTGGCGCCCTTCGACCGGTCTTTGTAGTCGGTCGACTTGATACCGTTCTTCCCGTAATTCGGTATTTTCAGATTTTACTCGTTCTGTTTGCTTTATTTTCATTATTGCCTTTTTTAAACTCAAGTGCTCATCCAATTGTAAATTTTCAGAAAGTTTCTGATCTCTTATTCCGACGACTAGTTTGTCTCTTATTAACTCGTCTTCTAATGCACCGTAATTGCAATTTTTTGCTAGAGTAGGTATCGCCCTTACATAGTCTTCGGCCGTTTCCCCTTCTTTTTGATTCCGCAAATTAAATTTAGCTCTCGCATAAATAACATTATGCGTCTTTATAAATTTTTCATTTAAAAACTCTTTTATTTCTTTGTACGTATTAAAACTTTCCTCTTTTTTAAATTGAGTTTCTAGAAATTTCGTTATTTCCGGACCCATATGTAAACATAGAGAATTAACTTGAGTTTTTTCGTCGGTTTGATTTAAATTAGTTGCTATTCGATACCTTTCGTAATGAGTAATCCATGATTGCCATTCTTCTTTTACAAAGGAAAACTTCTCTGGCGCGTTGTTACCATTGACGGCTCTTTTATTGTTTGCTTTGCAGGTTTTTACCAAATTTTGCAGGTCTTGTATTTGTTGTGTTAATTGTTGAACATTCGCCATTATTTATTTTCGACTCTTTAATTTAATCACTTTTAGAATTTAATCGTTCTTTTTTTTTGAATTTAATCGTTTTTGAATTTAATCACTTTTAGAATTTAATCCACATTTTTTTTTTCAATTTAATCTTGTTACTCGTCTCCGTATAACCCGACATCACCTGACACCATGTTGTATGCTCAGAGTCTCGTGAGTAACTGACTTTATTCGCACATGTTATACAGGTTTATACCAACCTCCCAACATTATTGAACCAATTTTATTTGAGAGGAAAGTTTTTAATCGAAACTCCAAACAGGTAGATGTGGATAAACCTAAATTGTCTGTCGGATAGCGCTACCAACAAGATAAATATGATGGTAAAATGATTTTTGAACTCTCGATAAAATAAAGTTAGGAATCACTTTATCTCTAACATTATTTAAACTTTGTTTATGGATAAACATCTATAAGCAAGGATGTAAGTTGAATTGAAGAAGTGTAGCAACGAACTCATTAGCATACATTGTGCTTGAATGATATGTAGAGGCAATAAATTAAGATGATTAAATAACGCAATTTATCTCTGTACTAATTCGTACTCCTGAGGACTTACAGCCCTTTAAAGTTGGATTGTAAATTTTTTAAACATTCGATATCTCAGGAATATTTAAAGCGAAAATTAGGAAAATACTAGGGAAGAGCCGATTATTCGGCCACGTTTTAGTCTGCGATTAGTTGGCGATTAATCGGCTCATTAAACAATAAAACCGATTAGTCGACGTTTATTATAATGCTCAAAAAATATACCAACGAAAAATAAAATAAGAATAATGTTATGTATTTATTTATTACATAGTGAAAAATGATTAATTTTTGAATGTGGGTGTACTTTAAAGTACTCATACACGCAATTTCTTTCTCAGCTTTGCTCAGAAGAAAAGTAAAATTTTCTTTAATAAAAATAACACTTTACCACAAAAATTACGAAAGAAAAACCGAATATACCGTGTTATATAATAATCGTGACCCACGTGAGTGCTGTAATTTTAGGTCTCAATGTTTAGTGCCTAAACAGATTTTTTTACATTAATAACTAGATTGCAACCAGATGTTGATACCCGATGAATCGAATGTTATTGTTGTGATTTTTTAGTGCCTTAATGTTTCGAAATAGTTTTATGAAACAGAATTATCGTTGTTCATATTATACTATTAAATAACAGAAATTTTCGTCACGTCCAAAATTTGGATACATAATTATTTAACACTCTGTACATCTCGACATCATACTTGTTACAATCAGTGTTGAGCAAAGTGTCGATACTTGTCGATGGTATCGATACCTACCTCAGTATCGATATTCGCTACCAGCAAAGTATCGGTATCGAAGTATCAAAAGCATCGAAGTATGAAAAGTAGTGAAATATCGAAAGTGTCGAAGTATTGCAACTTGTTTTATGTATACAGGAAATTGAGATTACAGTATATTTAAGATCGATTTACATCAGATCAAGATCTGTCCTAAAGTACTTCAAGAGAGCTAATATACTTTGAAGATGACAGTCAATATGTGGTTATTCCTTATTATTTCAATTCCTGTTACAATTAATAACTCGAAATTTTACGTATATTCTTGTTTTTTTCGCGATGAGTACGATAATCAAGGAAAATTATTAAGAACATATTGAATCCATATGTTCTTAATAAGAGTTGAAGTCCGGAATTTATTTCTCTTTTATATTGTCTTTATTATTTCCACCACTTTAACTCCAAAATTAAAATCTACGAAGGAAAATACATAAAAAATGTGCTTATTATATACTTTATTTTATTATTAAAATATTATTTCCAATAATTCGATACTTTGAATAGTATCGTTACCACAAAGGGATTAATACTCTAATCTTATTTATGCTACCGCCCAGCCCTAGAAGTTACTAAAGAGAAATGGAAAATTCATGGAAAAACAGCTCATATTAACATGTCTGTGATTAACTAGTCATTGGACGGCTTCTTTCCGAGATGCGGCTGATAGGTTTAATATTAGCATAAGTTCCCTACAACCAAGGTTTATATATTAAAGGTTGTCCAGGTTCCTATGTTGCAATAGTTTGATTTTTTATGTGGGTGAGGGGCAAGAGCGGGCGTATTTCGCGACGTAACAAGAGGATCGAGTTAGATTCAGCCTGCGCAACTACGAATTCGTGGATAACGTTTTTATATTTTGCGAGAGTTGAAGTGTATTCAAGTTTGTTAGTGTCCAAAACTCCACATTTGGAGAATTGGATCTAGTTTAAATGATGATTTGGATGGTTCAAAATATAATTTCTACAATTCAATTACTTCATTTTAAAAATTTGAATTAATTCCCGCAATTTTCCTCTTGTGACGTAATGCGTAGTACAAACCTAGACAACCTTTAATATATAAACCTTGCCCTACAATCTGTAATTCAACGAAAAATTTATTTTATAAACCTATTAGACGAAGCAAAGAGAGACGTACTGAGACAATGAAAGGAGATGCAGAAAGACATTTTCGTACAAATTAATATCCTACAATGATCAGATGTGATAATCTCTCATCCTTCATTTTGTTTTTTATTTCTACTGTTCGAGCTGTAAATACGGTGCTAGTTCGCAATTAATTGTCCATAAGAAATCATATTTTTTTTATAAATTAATACGTAATTCTCTGTTCGAATAAACCAACTGTAAACAAGTTAGCAGACTACAAAGTGATGAGTAGGAGCTTTAAGACATAGCTCATGATATATGAAGTTTTTAAGATAATGTACAATATTTGGCTCATGTTATGAATAAGTTAGCAGACTTCAAACTGATGAGCAAGATTTTAGAGACATAATAACTCATCCTGTCAACAAGTTGGCAGTCCTTCAAATAATATATAGTCTATGAAATAGAATTGACTCATGCTATCAATAAGTTCGCAGACTTTAAGCTGATGAGCAGACCTTTGGAGATATAACAGCTCTCAGCATTCTTTAAGATAATGTATAGTGTTTTGAACAGTAAAAAGATAGTATACAGGATGTCCGGTATCTTCCGGATCAGAGGTATATAGCGATGTAGAGCACATCATTTTGAGACGATTTGTCTAATAAAATTTCTTCACGTTGCTTATAACAACCGCACGGGAACTGTTTAAAGATGTCCAATAGCGATCCTGGAAAACGACTGAAGAGGTCACCTTATCCCTCCCCTCCTACGTATTTATTGTGCTTTGACATATTATGACACATAACTTATTGAATTATTGTAATTAAAAAATTGAAACATATTCATTTTTATTCCCTTAACCTTTAACGATATGTATCTTATCACAACAATTGAATTATGAATGTTTCAAAGAGAAAAATCAATAAACAAATTCTTATGAGAAATAAACGTGTAAGAAACGGATGATAGGTTGTTGGATAGAGTTGGACCGATTTCCTGAGTTAGAATTACGACCTCCTCTGTCCTTTCCTAGAGTTGCCATTAGAGGTCTTTTAAACAGTTCTCATACAGTTGTTATAAACAATATGAAAAAAATTTATTAGAAAAATCATCTCAAAATAATGTACTCTACATCGGTGGATACCTCTGATCCGGAAAATACCGGACAGCCTGTATAATAGGTGGAACAAGATTATGTTGCCAACAAGTCGGCAGTCATTAAGATAACATATAGTCTGTGGTGCAGTAATAGCTCATGCTGCCAACAATTCTGATGAGAAGGACTATAGAGACATAAAAGCTCATGCTGCCAACAAGTTGACAGTTGTTAATATAGTCTGATAATATGTAGTCTGTGGAACAATAATAGCTCATGCTGTCAGCAAGTTTGCAGTCTAAGATAATACATAGTCTGTGGAATAGTAATCATGCTGCAAAAAGTTGGCAGATTTCAAGCTGACGAGCAGAACTATGGAGACACAAGTACTCATAGTGTACAGTGTTTGAAACAGTAATAGTTCATGCTGCCAATAAGTTGACAAATTTCAAATTCATGAGCATGATTTTGAAGACTTAATAGTTCATGCTGCCAACAAGTTAGCAGTTGTTAAGATAATGTGCAGTGTTTGGAACAGTTCTAACTCATGTTCCTAGCAGGTTAACAGACTTCCAAGTGATGAGCAGGACTTTGGAGATATAAACACTCACACTGTCAACATGTTGGCCGTCATTAAGATAACGTACAGTATCCAAAAGTATAATCTAGGAAGAAAATAGATAAGAAATATGCTTATTATGCACTATTATTTCTAATAATTCGATGCTTTCGATATTTTCGATACTTTCAATATTTCGATATTTTTGATACTTTAAATAGTATCGATACCACGAAGGTATCGATACTCAATAATTCATTTAAAGTATCTCCCAGCCCTAGTTACAACAAGATTATGTAGCATATAAACGTTTCCAAAAGTATTCGAACACGTCCGAACTTTGGAATGATGGGCAATGGCCGATTAATCGGACGACTAATCGGCCCTTTTAAGGCCGATTAGTCGGATAGTCGTTAATCGGCCAAAATCATAGTCGGCCCAACCTTAGAAAATACTAAGTGAATTTTTAATTAATTAATTTCGATTTCATATACAGGCTGTCTCTCAAATGCGGGTACAACGGAATACCACAGATTCCTTGGCTAAAATAGGCCGATTTAAGTTAACTTATCTACATGCAAAGTTGCTTCGTTTCGCCGATAGAGGACTTTAAAGTTAGCAAAAAAAAATCGTTTATTCATTAAAACTCGAGAACACGTTAATGAATGTAAACTATTTTTGGGAAGTGAATTCTTAGGTTCAATCAACGTGTTTTTATGGTTTAGGATAAAATTCTAAAAACACGGAAATGATGGAAAAGCCATGTGTTTGGCGATATTAGTCCATATTTTTTTTCCGAGTAGGTGACGCCTAAATAATTATAATTTCTGAATAGCCCATTTAGTTCTGAAACTTTTTTATCTGTTATAAGATTTTGATTACGTAAGCAGTTAAGTCAGAAAAAAGGAATTTTTGAGTATCTGCAGCCCTTTTTTACGTCATTTTGACGACAAAATCATAATGTGTTTGGCACTTAAATAAGGAATTGAGTACTAGGGAATATATAATTATAATCAACTAAGGACTGCTGATTTCAATGCCCCCCAGAGAAATCAATACTAATTACGATAAGATTTTGCAATTGCAATGATGTAAAAAAGGCATGCAAAGGTTCAAAAATTTCAATTTTCTGGCTTAAGCACTAATGTAATCAAAATCTTGTAAGGGACAAAAAAGTTCCAGAACTAAATGCGCTATTCAGAAATTTTAATTATGTAGTCATCGCCTATAACTGCTGAAGACTTGGTTTTTCGATCATTTCTGTATTTTTAAAATTTCACCTAAAACCATAAAAAGACGTTTATTGAACCTAGGAACTCACAGATCAAAAATGGCTTAGACTGATTATCGCGTTTTCGAGTTATAAAGAATAAACGAATTTTATTTGCTAACTTTGAAGTCCTTTAGCGGTGAAACAAAGCAACTTTGGATATAGATAAGATAACTTAAATCGACCTATTTTGAGCCAAGGAATCTGTGGTCTTCCGTTGTACACGCATTTCAGAGACACTTGTATATTAAATCCGTTTTTATCATTTCAAGTATTGACGTGAAATAATTAAATTAACTACTTTAATTTTGTTCTGTAGTAATGTTAAAATTAAAATTTCGAGGTTGGAAGTAAAAAAATTCAACGTAAATACATACTACTATGTTGGCATGTATTATGTTTTAAATGTCAAAGATTACTTTAATCCTGTTTTATTTATTTTTTTATTAATTATCAAATTCAATAGAACTATAGTACTATATTCGCATATAATCGATAAAGCTTAAGCCTACTTAAGCTTCATGAATAATAGCCCGCATTATATGCTTATACAGGATGTTCCGTAATGATATGCGAATATTGAAGGGGGTGATCTACATCGAAAGTTAATGATAGTTTTTTATATAAACTATGGCCCCAAAATGTTCCGTTATTAAAAGACAGGGTGTTAAAGTTTTAAAAAAGGATATTAATTAAATTTGGCATATAGTGATTATTAATAAAAACGCATATCTTTCAATACAAATCTAATCTCGATCTTTAACAGTAGCATGCGTACGAGCACTGACTTTAATATTTTTAAAGAAAAAAATGGTACGCCAATGATTTTTTCCCAAATAAAAAATATTTTTGAACTCCCCCTTCAATTTGACAAATAAAAGCCCTCTTGAGTTTTTGGACTGCAATGCGCCGTTTTTGAGAGAAAAATTTAAAACCGTCGGTTGGTCAACAGAAATAATACGTATTGTAATTATTAAGGAGACAATTTTGCAATAAATCTTGGTGGCTGAGCCTAAATGTATGTACATATCATTTGTTGCTTTACGTACGTTTGACATTTCAAACAACTCTTTGTAGTTAAAATCTGTTTATTGTTAATACCTTATTTGCAAATACCTTCTTTTAAAAGAAAACTTTAACACCCTGTATTTTAATAACGGAACATTTTGAGACCATAGTTTATATAAGAAACTATCATTAATTTTCGATGTAGAATCACCCCCTTCAATATTCGCATATCATTACGGAACACCCTGTATAATAATATACTATTATCTACTCTCTTTTGTAAAATCGCTATTTTGAAGATATTTTTAATTCATGATGTACGTCATTATGTACTTTATTATGGATGTACAGTAAACCCTTGATATAGCGAAAACGCTGGGGGGAATGCAAGCCATTCGCTATAATGAGATGTTCGCAATTTCGCCGTAACGAATTAGTTCATTATACATTATGAATAATAGAGGCATTGAGAGCAGAAGTCGACTTACCCACATATATTATACTGGGGTTAGTCCACTTTTGCACTCAACGCCTCAATTATGAATAGGATCTTGGGGTGTTTAGAAACATATTAACATCGACTATGCAATAAGTTGATTTGTATTTTGTTCATATTGTAATTAACATTATTTTTTTAAAGTAATCATTTATGGCGCTTTGCTTTAAAACGGGTTTTGTTCGTCTTAAACATTCTTCAGTAATTTTATTCAAATGTTCTCTTCTGTGTCAGCAAACCTTTAAATTGTGATATAAATAATATATATCATAATATAGAGAGCCGCTAAAACTTGAGCTCTTGTAGGGGGTGTTACATTTACCACTTCTTCCTCATCACCTTCATCGCTTTCTTCATTTTCTTTCCATTCACTAATGGTAAATCGATTTCAATTGCTTCTGAAGTCACTACCTAACTACAGACACTTTTATTGCCTACAATGCAGACAATAGAAGCATGTAAAGTAAAAAGTTACTAAGAAGAACTAATTATCGATGAATGCTTACCATCGTTAACTGATTTTCCTCATTTTGTTCGTGAGAGTCAGTTGTCCACGCTGAATTCCAAGAATCCGATTATACAACGCTTATATCGCTTGTAGAATATTCCATTTCGGATTTTCTTCGTTCGCTTCTATTGCCAAAATTACTGCTCTTACAAGACGAGCACGATATCGCTTCTTCATGCACGCAATTATGCCTTGATCAAGAGGTTTTGATCAAGAGAGTACGTTTTGGCATAAGATTATAAAAACACCAGTTTCATCAATGTTAAAAACATCTTTATCAAGATAGGCGTTTCTTATAAATGTGAACTCCTGTTTTCACTCATCTATAGTAAGCACATTAACTTTATTTCCTTCTCCAGATAAGGCGTGATCTGAAATACCGTGCCTACTCTTAAATCTGAGCAACCATTTAGATGAAAAATCACATTCTATTATGTTCAATCGAGCAGCGATTGATTTTGCCTTATCTTGTATGAATGGCCCTGTTAAGGAATCATTTTTTGTTCTCATTTCGGTAAACCATTCTATTAATTTTTTTTCTAGTTTTGGCAATGCAGGTTTCCTCAACTTTTTACGAGACGTATGTTTACAGACACTACGGCACTATCTATACGGTTTTTATTTTTTGTAATTGTTGATAGCGTTGATTTTGATATGTTAAATTTTTCCGCAATTTTAGTTTTTGTAATAGCATTTTTTTCAACATCCTCCAATATTTCTTATTTTCTTTTTAAAGGAATTGATGTCCTTTTCAAACTCATTTTTTTTTCAATTAGCACTGAACGAACACTTTTTTTCTAAACCTTAACACTTTGTATGCTCTCGAAGACCACACACTTGCATTTGAAACTGCAATACGACTTCGAGTCGATAAACAATCGACCTGCAAACAAACAAGTTATTCCCCGAATACCACACCTTAGATCTTCGGGGAATACCTCAACTAGTCTTACGTTACCTAAAGAACAAAAAAATTCGTGTTTGCAATAATGATAATAGTTCGTATTAAAATCATACTTATGAGATGAAATAATTGTTCGTAGTTCGCTACCATGAATTTTCGTTATAATGAAAAAAATGGCATACAAAATGTATTGAAGATATTTGTTGCGTAATTTTGATTCGCAATAAATCGCCATTTCGTTAAATCGATGTTCGCTATATAGAGGGTTTACTGTATTTACTATATAATACATGCGTTAAAACTTTTCATTCAAGCAGTTTAAAGTAAAGTGTTAAAATGTCGTTATAAGTTAACGTTTAAAATATTTATTATAATATAATTATAATAAATCAAATTGAAATAATTAAACGTTTGGAGTATCCGTTTAGCAAATATGCGAGCAATATGGGATTTGGAACCAAACTGTTAAATGCTGAGAGAACCCAGAGAACGAATGAAATTACATAAAAATACCCAAGCTTTTAGATATGAAACATCGACAACCGGTAAAAAAATCGGAAAGAATATCAGCATTGTTTTCTGCTAATGCTGATGGATCGCATGGACTGATACCCGGCATAGTTGGAAAATGTCGTAAATCCAGAATTTTAAAATATATAAATTAATATTCTTCCCATTTCGTAATATTTATTTATTTACCCTATGTGGGTACAGAAACAGGCCGATCCCAATAATACTCTACCACAGACAATCAAATTTATACAAATAAAAAACAAAAATCACAATTCATAACAATAGAAAAAAATTATTAACAATGGTGCAAAAATGAAATTAGAGAACTAAATGGAGGTGCTATAAGTAACACATTAAATGACCACCGGAGGCAACACACCAACTGCAGCAAACAGCAGTTTTTTCAATGAATAAAAAGAATGCCGATATAAGTCAATATTGACACGATTCGCGCATCTTATCATTCTCACCAAAGGAGAGTTTTGATAGGTATTTGTTCTAGGAGTAGGTATAATAAACAGGAAATCATAGCGTAGTAATCTTGTTGGAACATGAATTCTTATAGAACCAACAAGCACTGGAGAATCACAATAGTTGTTTAAATGTTTATAGAAATATAAAATATCACCACAAAAACGACGCTGGATAAGAGTTAACATACGAACGCATGCGGAGGTTGATTCATAATCAGTGTAATAAACAGAAAATTTAAAACAAAGATATTTGAGAAATTTAGACTGAATATGTTCAATTCTAGACTTATGCGACTGATACTAAGTGTTCCAAACAACACTGCAAAAGTTTAGTGTACTATATACATAGGTAAAATACAAAATTCTAATTGCATCAATACTACAAAAAACCAACGTGGATCTCATAATAAAACCTTACATACTGCAGGCTTTAGTGACAACAATATCAATATGTTTGTCAAATAATAATTTGAAATCTCATCATGTTGCAATTTCTCACCAGCGACGCTATAATTGTAGTGGATTAAGTTTACCTTCCTAGAAAAGGAAATAATATTACACTTTGATAAGTTGAATAGTAGGTGTTTAGTTATGCAAAAGGCATGAAGATTATTCAAATCAGATTGTAGTTTAGTACAATCAAGAGGTGGAGAAACATGGAGAAATAGTTTTAAGTCGTCGGCATATATTAAACATTGGGCATATTAACCGATATTAAATATGTCGTCCACATAAACATTAAACAGTAAAGGGCCTTGATGACTACCCTGAGGAAACCAGAAAGAATCAAGTTTAGAAATACCGCCAATTGACAGGCCAGGAGACGAACCCGGAGGACAAGATCGTTTTATTAGTTTTGCAGCAGCTAGGAAGTTACGTCTACAAAACTTAACCACAATACCCATTGGATTAGATCCACGATTCTGATTTTCAGCAGTACGCTGACACGATGAATCGCATTAACTTCTGCTGAAGATACAAAAACTCCAATAAAATTGCCTATGGTTTGCAACAGCACTGAAAGGTTTTCATTATCGCTCTCTGGAAGATCCTGTAGGTATAAATTATTTTTTCGAGAATATTGTTCCACATCACCAAGAAGATCAAACAACTTACTTACTTGTTTCTTCAGCGACATATTTTCGGCATTCAATTTCATCCCTTGAAGTATGGGAACGTCATTCAAACACACCCTGTATATGAAAAGAAATGTTGAAGAATAGAACATAATGAATGTACCTAATTAACATTCTTATGTTTTTGTAGGTATATGTCTACTAAATTTCTTAGTAGCTATTGTTAAAAATGTTATAACTTGTAATGTTGTGTTACGTATTAAATCGAATAGATCTAAAGAAATGTTTAATAAACAGACTTAGTTCATTTTTAAACTTTGTTAATAAATATTAATAAATTACACAACATATCATATTATAAGGTTGCAGGAAGCACTCGATAGCATAATAGAGAGGTGGTATACTCAATTATATTATATGGTCCAATTATATATCAAACCATAAAAGGCGACTGTCTAGTGCTCTGTATTGCCTTAAAACAATACGCTGAAACCTTCCACCCAAGACATTGCGAAGCGTATACTTCGCGCATTTCCATGCTATCTGGAGTGTACTCACCATGATAAAGATTTGGTGCTGAGAAATGCAGACAATCACGAACACAACACCCGATACAAAGAAAATATTGTGACTCCATATTACTAAGTGGTCAAATCACTAAATACATTACAATTATATAGCCGTCAAATTATATAATGCACTAGCATAACATGGAAGTAAAACAGTTTCGACTTTCACTGTCAAGAATTGGAAAATGCATAAATACTAAATGATCATTATATTTCTGTTATTTGCAATTTCTTTTATGTGAACATTATTCAGTATTTTTCTTTTGGCGTCACTACCGTACTATGCTATACTTTATTTAAATAAAGTTATTATTATTGAAAAAAACTTATTATGTTCAGCGGACATATTTTTTTCCTGACCAGGCGAAAATTTCATAATTATAATTTCTGAACAGACCATTTAGTTCTCAAACTCTTTTGTCTCTTATAAGATTTTGATTACATAAGTGGTTTAGCCAGAAAAAAGGATTCAATATTTGAACGCCTAATTTTCATCATTTCAACTATAAAATCGTAACGTAGTTGACACTTAAGTAAGGAATTATGTTGCGCGAGAAGAAAAAAAGAGAATATCGTCTGTGTACGCGACTTAGTGTCTCATCTTGAAAACACAATTAGCGATTTTAATCGAAGATAAACATGATAGTTGGGTTGAGAAGCTACCTAGCATGTGTTTTTCGATAAATACAGTAAAGTGCCTATCTACAAACGTAATGTCAACTTACTTAACTTTTCGAAAAGAACGAACAGTTACTAATACTACAAGAGATTTGAGATTGATTACAAGAGAAGCAATTGTAGAGGATGAAAGCTTTGATCTTCAGACCACGTCGTATATATAAAGACTTTCTAACATATTATGGGAAGCCAGAGAAAAGACCGAATCATGTCAAGATAGATCTAAAGAATCTACTAATAAGAAACGCCGCGATGTACCTGAGTATGTGGTGGAAGATCTAGTGTTGGTAAAACTCATAATTCATAGATGTTCTACACTAAATACATGATGGTACATGATGGTTTTATTCCAGCAAGCGATTCAATAGATTGTGTAGGTGGATCGTGTAGTGCGAATATCATGTGATATCTGAGATTACATTTGACGCGTATATGATGAGTTGGACCACTTGTTCAAACAAATTCGATACAAATGTTAAAAATAGTAACAGTGACTGAAAAAATCTTTACTGTGCCGTATGTGTATGTTTATTTATAAATAAAGGCGACGATATTATTTATCACTGACACGGATGCATTGACACGGTACAGAAGTATCAGTCGCTGCTGATTCTGATGAGTGTAAATGGATATTTCACCTGCTTCTGAAGGTGAAAGATTAATTTACAAAGAACTAAAACCCAAAATAGAAGGAAATTGTGGGTCTGAGGATTATTGTCATCAAACAATTTGCCTAATAACCTTAATATCTCAATCGATATTAACAACAACCATAATAGCAATTAATTCGACTGCCATAAAGTGCGGATTTATCAGCATAAAACAATCTGAAAATATGTACTTAAAATAGCTCAAAAGTTTTTTTTGAAAATAAGCTTATAAAATGGCATTAAATTAAAAATTAAAACTTTCTTTCCAGTTTAGATCAGTGTATTTATCAAAGAAAACTGTGCTCAAATAGTTTCAGCAACACGGCTAAGTCCATGTGCTAAACATATACAATGGATCACGTATTTATAAGAAACCTTTAAGAAGCTCCTTGTAAGAAACATATAAGAAGTCGCATTAGAAAACATTAGTAATATTTTTTTACTTGGAACGAGACTTGGCAAAAAGTATTTCATTAATTCATCGCGAATGAATCTTGTAATAGTATTGTTATTATCTAACTGCTTACAGCATATTAATAATGCATAAGTTGGGCCATCTTCACTCAATATCCCCACTCATTAAGTGAGCTATATATCAATCACATAAATCTCTAGTCTCATCTACACAAAACCATATATAATTTATATTTCCAATTTGCTTTTTTATATCATCAGTGCGGGAATATCACATTCCCGCACTTCTTAAGGGTCTAGGACCAGTCTCAATGATAGGTTTAGTGATCGCTTAGCAAGCGAAAATGGGTAATGTCTGATTATTCAGATAAGTTATGAAAAATATGGCAAACAAGGTAAAAAAATGCATAAAATAAGTACTAAAAAAATATATGCAATGAAATAGAAAGTATTGCATAATGGCACAAAAAAATAAGCAGGAGCATTAATTTATTGTAATTAAAGTATATATATGGTTAAAATTGCTCATCAAAAATTACATATAGCATAATAGCGAGAAATCCGCACTTTTGTCATAAATGTGTTGGTTGTAGCACCACTGAAGAAGAAACCTTCAGCATTGCTGAAACTTACTGTTAGTTTACTGCAGTTCCTTTTTTAAATCTTGTTAAACCTCTTTTGTAAGAATAAGCTTTCCGACATAAAGTAATTGAATTATTTTGAACGATATTTGACAAAATTATTTCAGTTCAAATAATTCGTTTTCCAAATAGCGTTTAAATCGACTTTTATAAAATAGTATATCGTTTAAATCGCGATATACCAAGACATGTTTTGATAAAAATCAAAAATTAATAAATTTCAAAATGACTCACCGAACGAATGTTGTTTCCATAATTGAGCTGAAAAATACAACAAATTATTTTATTTCAGCTGTAAATAAATTAAAACGATTTAATATACCATTTAACATCCGTAAAATAGCAATTCGGAAATTCCAACATCTCTAGAATAGTCTTTCATATTAATGTCAAAAAACACAGGTACTCGCGTAACAACAAATATAACAGTCGTTGTTCACATAATTCGCGCAATAAGTTTTATTTGTAACAACTACTTAAGCAGTCAAATTCCGCACATCGATTAAAATCACAGTGTCACACAGTCTAACTGATGTTGTTTTCCTTGGTTTCCTCTTCATAACCCATCTGAAGAAAAGACATCAAAGTGGTTTATTGCATCAAAAAAAAATATATATATATATATATATAATACTACTTAACATCCGTAAAATAGTAATCTAATCTAATGATCCCAACTTCATTAGAATCATCTTCGTTTTAATCACATTATACACCAGCACTCTCGTAATAAGTTTTATTTTTAATAATTACTTGATCGGTCAAAGCCCGCAAATCAATTATCATGTGATGGTAGGGTACCAACTTCTTTAGATATTTGTTGACATATGTCAGAAAGGATTTTAATTATATCACATCAGAGTAACAGTCATATCACAAAAATTGTTCTTGAACTAAAAACCGATATTTGAAAAGTAAACAATCACAAAAAAGCTCATCCGGTATTGAAATCGGAGATTAGACGACATAAGATGATAGGGCAAAAGTTAGTCTGATCTTGTGCCCTGAAAGCCATCAGCAAAACAAATTTGTTGTTTCACCAAAAACATCAATAACCAAACTTGGCTTTTTTATTAAATACCTCTTCGGTAGCACAATGTAAGCCTTGACACAATGCTGCTATCTTCGTCGCGTTATGCTTTATTTAATTACTGTTGATAGTTATTAACGATAATTAAAATTTATGACATAAATTCTTATATTTTTGTTATTATTGTTTTTGTTTATTTATTGGTAATCTAATAAATGTCCAAAAGTCTGCTTTTAGGAAATCATAACATCTATAATAACTAGGGTTCTTATATTTTAAACAAAGTGTTTAAAACAAATATGTTTTAAACATGTTTAAAACCGTATGATATCTTTTAAACAAAATTTGTTTTAAACAGTTTAAAATTTGTTTTAAACAGGGTTGTTATATTTTAAATAACGTGACAAAAATTTGTGTATATAGGTTGTGAAACCTTGTGAACTGAAAATTTCTATCGGCGAAGTTGCCACGATTATACTTTCTGAGAGAAAATTATAAAATCTCTTTTTTTAAGTGGGCACCCCATATAGTTTTGCATTTGCTAAGTGGTATTACTATTAATATATCTGATTTATTAATATATCTGAATAGGTATATGAATAGGTATCTGTATATATTAGGTTTGTACATGTAATTATTTAGAAATTGCGATTTATACATAAGTTTGAAATAAGCAAAATATTTGAAATTAATCAAAAAGATGTGGATAATGTAACAAAACACAATTATATAATTTTAGACAATTTTGTTTTAAAAACATTTAATTTTCAGAACCGTTATTAAGTTCTTATATAACAGATTTCGATTAATTTTTATTGCAAGCCTTTTAAATGATAATCGTTTATAGTTCATTATCAACAATGTTTATGCAAAACATATCTTTTTATTTATTTTAGTTTTTAGATTGTAATTTTTGTGCTGAAAATCAGAAATTATAATATTTTGAAAATGTTTGCTGTATTCTTGCAAATTCTTTATGTTTAGGTTGTAACTGGTTATGAATTATGCTTTTCCATAAAATTATAAACAATTTTAGCGAATGAGGTCTTTGACCATCCATTTTGATTTTTGAATTATGAAAAATTTTTGCGATAAAAATCATCAATTATAATATTTTCGAGATTTTGACGTTATTATTGCAAAACTGTAATAACCAAATTCTAATGCGTTGTAGATTTTTAGTGTGCATTTTGAAGATTTTCTGTTTATTTCCGTAGTTTTGTCATATCTAGGTTGTAACTGGTTATGGATTAGGTATGCTTGTTTGGTTCATTAACCATTAAAGAAAGAAAAGCTAAACTTATTAAACAATATTCATTTAATAGGGTTTTCTGCAACTTTTCTTTTTTGAGATATGACCGATTATATTGAAATGATATGAATGAAAACCCTTTCTTTAAGCAAATAGGACGATGATTCGGGTTTTCAATTTTTATAAAAATAGTTCTTCCTTTTACTAGGAATTATATTACCATTTATTTTATCATGCCATTTAACTTTATACTAATTTATCCCTAAAAATTACATGAAAAACTTCTAAATTCGAGTTTCGATAGTCATCCCCAAAGAATTTTTTAAATAATGAAAATGGTGGGACAAATTCACACACACCCGTTTCGTATGCACCACCAGTTTATCAAAAGTGGATTTATTTTTCTTTTATGTCTGTCCATTAATTGAGATTTAAACTGTAAATCGTAATTACTAAGAAATTGTATTTATAAACATGGGCATACAAATATATCACTGTAAATAACAATATCTTGTAAAAAATGTTAAAATATGTCCCATTAAAAAGGAACGGTTTTATACTATAAACTCAGAAACTATAAACTTGTCAACATTCCGATAGAAAATTTGAGTTTTGCAAGATTACAAAATCTATGAATAAAAATTTTTGTCAAAATTGATCAAACGGTTAAAAAAATTTTGTTATGTTTCCATACTTAACGCGGGCACTGTATATGTTAATACCAAATTTGTTTTAAATAAATTTGTTCGAAACAGGTTTGAATTTTGAATTTCAAAATCAAAACTTGTTTCAAATCATGGAATTTTGTTCAAAAGAATGGTTTCTTCAAAAATTCGCAAGTTCCTAGCTTTTTATGTTTCAAACAAAATATTTAAAACAAACTGTTTGAGACATATAAGTACATATAGTACATATAAGTAGTGTTTGAGACATGTTTAAATTTGTGCAATATGTTAAGATGTGTTAAACCAAATGAGTTTTAAACAACTCAAAAGCTGTTTTAAAACTCTTTACTATTAAAGTATTTAATAACTTTCCAAATACGTAGATTACTTTTGTTGCTACATCAATTCCTAATCTATTGCTTAATATGGATTGTATTATATGTTAGCAGTCTTAGCACGTAGCTATTGAATTAATTTTAATGTAATAGCATCCAAATTACTAAAAAACTCCCACCAGACTAAGAGTTTGACTTTATCTCTTAACTGCTTTCAAATCGTGTACATCTTAAGTGGTGGGCTGTTTGCCTGGAAATTTGTCATAGTCGGTAAGATTTCTCAATAATTAATTTCGACATACGTCATTGCACTATCTAATTGCCCCTGATTGAGATTTGCTCATCGAATCGATGATCTAGTATATTGGCTAAGTAATGAGCGGGACATAACTTCATATCCAAATGGTTTTGATTTAATAAGTTCATTTTTAATTGATTTTAATAGTTTTAGAAATGATTTTTCAATTTTATAATGGGGTTCCCCGAATTATATTCATTTCTACTATAAACAGTTATACGATTACTAGTTTAAAACAAGTTTTATTTGTTTAAAACGCTATCCGTGAACTACTATACAAAAATAGTTTAAAACAAAAAAAAAACATGTGTTTTGTTTAAAATTAATAAATATATGTTTTTTTCCAACCCTGATAATAACATCAATATCTTATTGACAATAACATTTACCGCCTAATATTGTAAAAACAAAAATGAACTAATATCCAACGTAAAAGTAATTAAATTGCTTTCTCTCCGGTAGGAAAAAAGTAACATTTTGATACAAATTAAAATTATTCTGATTTAAAGTCAACTCGAGTAGATTTTGGGCAGATTAGTACGCAATTACATTTATCAAAAATTTGACATGTAAATAAAATCAGTTATAAAATATCACACGCGATTTATTCCGTTAAAATCAGAATTTTAAACGATCGTTACTCTGATTTGAAGTCAAATTAATAAATATTATATCGTCGTTTTTCATAAATTCAAAATTTCTTTACATCGTAAATTGTCTCGATATGATTTGGTAAAGATAAAAAATTTTTAAAACGACTCACCTAACGGATGTTGTTTTCCTTGGTCTCGTCTGCCAAACTCATCTGAAAAATACCAACAATTTATTTTATCATAGCACAAATTAAACTAATTCTATTTAATATACCATATAACATCCGTAAAATAGCAATCCGATGATCCCGACATCGCAAAAATAGTCTCAGTATTAATCACATAAAACACAGGTGCTTATCACTTATTGTTAATTCACCTATACAACAAGCTTCATTTTTAACAAGTCAGTCAAACCCGCACGTGAACTAAAATTATTTTTTTTTTAATCACGCATGAGAGTACTGACGTCTTTATATTTTATGTTCGAACACCAAAAATTGTTCAGATACATTTGTGAAATAGAAACGGAACCCCGCCACGAAAACATTGTCATTGGGTATTGAAATCAGATACCTATTTATCACTTAATTCGCGTAATAAGTTTTATTTTTAAGAACAACTCGATCGGTCAAAGGCCGCACATCAACTAAATTGTAATAATAGGGTACCAACGTCTTAACATCCCCTCTTTAATTTATTGTGTGGAAAACGAAAAGTGGAGGTGAAATGGCAAAAAAAACGCAAGGATGAAAAGCCAACTGGTGGTTTTATGACCAAAAACATTTACAAGCATTTACAACGTTTATTTCATCGCTTGATTTTTAAAATGTTTTATTTAAAATTTCAAATACAACAGTAAATTATATTAAATTTAGTTTTATTATAAATGATTATAAAACTAACCACTGAATCATTAAAAGATTTATTCGCGTTTTGCCTTCTCTTTATAATTTTCGAGTTCTATTTATTATTTTTGTTGTCTTATTTACCTATAATTATTAATAATTACAACTTATTTATTACAAATTTCAAATACAACAGTAATCGTATTAAATTTAGTTTTATAACAAATGATTATAAAACTAAAGACTGAATCATTAAAAGATTTATTCGCGTTTTGCCTTCTCTTTATAATTTTCGAGTTCTATTTATTATTTTTGTTGTCTTATTTACCTATAATTATTAATAATTACAACTTATTTATTACAAATTTCAAATACAACAGTAATCGTATTAAATTTAGTTTTATAACAAATGATTATAAAACTAAAGACTGAATCATTAAAAGATTTATTCGTGTAGTGCGTTCTGTTTATAATTTTCGAATTCTATTTATGATTTTTTTGTATTATAATTAATAATTACAACTGTTGCACAAAAAAAAATAAAATATCGATCGGTCCGACGCGCCAAGCATAGGAATATCTGCGTACGCGACTTAGGGTCTCGACTTAGGGACGCCGAAGCCCAGATAAACGGTTATATAAAAGTGCATACGACTCCAGAATGAGCTTTAGTTTTTAGTTAAGTTTCGATTTACTCGCGCGTTTTTACGGACGAACCCCGCTATTATATAACTTTGTAAAACGTAACTTCGTTAATAAGTTTTTTTTAACGATACACGCAATACAACTTATTTGCTAGAATTTTTTTCGTTTATTTGCCGATTTATTTGCGATGCCATAGCAACATCGCTTTTATTTTCGAGTTTTGACTCGACACTTTCCAGATGCGACCGTTGCCCTTGGCAACTTTACCTGGCAATAAAATTTACTCGTTGTATCAAAATATTTTAACTTATTCTGTTAAAATAAGATTAACTTAATTTTTTCAAATTGAAATAACTTGTAGCATTACCATAAACAAATTTAATTAAAAATCAAGTTATCATTGTATAAAATGTTATAGACAATTATTATTAAAAAAACAATATACTCATAACAAAAAACTTTTAACAAGATAAAACTCGTCGTTTCAATTTAAAATGAATTATAAAATACTGTAAAATAAAATATTAAGCCACTACAAACTAATTATTGTTATTGAAGTTTAACACATGATTGTAATTACCGTTTCAAACGCAGGTGTGAAGGCAGTAGTTATATTATCAACTTAAAATGTTAATTGCAGTATAGTAAAAGTAGTTAGACAAAATTAAAATATATTTATCATCAATATTAAGTTATTTATTTAAACTAACTGGCTGCAGCTTATCCCTCCGTCTGTCGGGCGCGCTTTCTTAACACTTTCGATCGGGTGTGGTCTGTGGAGTCCAAAATAGAAAAAACTCTAAAGGATGCCAACGTGTCCTCCAGTGCTAATTTCTCATAAATATGTTTTAAACAACGCCTAAATAAAGGAAAAGAAAATTGATCTATAATAATATTTATTTAAAAATATATAAAGTGTTATAAAAAAATGTCTTAACTAAAGAATAATATTCTATGCACAAACTGGAGGGCTTCAAACTGTGGTCTCCATATTTCCCAAACAATCGTTGCAGCACGCTGTTATGTGCTCCATGCACAACCAACATTTACAAATTTTGCAAAAATAACGAGTTTTTCGTCTTTTGCAATATTTACAGTTTCCTCTTTTCCCTGGTTGTGGCTCTGGAATAATCTCCTCTTCAATGCCTGAGAGCCTCAAGGCAGAAGTACACACACTTTTGGTCAAGTGCTTATCAACGGCTCTTCTTTGCATGTTATTTTTCATTAACTCCATACCAAGATTTTTTTGAAACAGTCTGCGAGTTTTAGCAAATTCACCACCTGGTATGTTGCCTTTGTAGATAACAAAAGCGTTAATTGCTGCTATATTGAGGAGGTTATAGAAAATTACCATTGGCCAACGCTTTGTGTTTCCTGCAACATTGTATGATGTGATCATTCGATCAACATCTACTCCACTTTTTGTGCTATTATAGAAAGTAATTATTTCGGGCTTTTTCCGATCACCGGTAGCTTCATCGATATGATCGTCTCGGTGCCTTGTTGAAACTACAAGCACATTCTTTCCTTTTTTGGGTATATATGAAACTGCAGTCATATCATTACTAAATGCGAATAACGAAGAATATACTTTCCTGTTTTTAACTTTTGTTATTTCAAGAGATAGTTCTCTTCTATTGGCTCTAATTGTACCAACCACAGTAAGGCGGTACTCTCTTAGCAGTTCCTTTTCACCAGCGTAAATTTCTATGTGTGAAGTGAAAAATGTTTTGGCAGCAACAACGGCGAAGACTTTCAATCCGTATTTGTTTGGTTTACTTGGAATGTACATTCGGAAACTACACCTACCCCTAAAGGCAAGCAGCATTTCATCTAATGTTACATACTCGCCCACAGAATAAGTTTTTTTACAAATCGTTGAACTTGTCAACAATAGTACGAACTGCTGCTAGTTTGTCCATTTCTTTTCTTTGACCTCTAGTTGTGGTATCGTCTAAGCGAATGCATTTCAATAAGAAGACGAACCTCTGTTTTGCCATTATAGCAGGAAATATCTCATATTCCATACCGTCTGATGACCAATACTCTGCTAGATGTGTCCTTGATCCATGATGGAGCCCAGCTAAATAAAGCAAACCGATCAGCGCTTGGATTTCTACAGCGTCGGTAGGTCTACACTCAGTCTTATCTTGGTATTTAACAGAAATTTTATCAATAAATAAATTAGTGTTTTCAACTACAATATCAATGCAGTTTCCAAACATGTACATCTAGCATTGAATGCGAGATAATGCGTCACGTGCTTCACCGATGACCCCCGGCAGGTGAGACACTATGTTTTCGTTGCGAGTTCTAATATTTCTAGGTGGGACAGCCTTTTTCCATTCAGTTCCATCTTTACCAAAAGAATACGAGCATCTATCACGAATCACGGGTTGTTCATCTTCATCATCCTCGCCGTCATCCTGATGCATAATATCTACATCTTCATTTACGTTTTCTTGCTCGGTTTCTGTATCATGATCACTGATATTTACAACATCTGGATCTGATATCGAACTATCGTCAGACTCTTCTATTTCACTGCCCGTGCTAACTCCTTCATACAGTTTCTGTAATCTTTCTCTCTCCTTTTCATAAGGATCCATATCACAATGCTATCAAATAATAAATCATTTATTATTTTATCAAATCATATCAGAAAATTGTGTCATACCACTTACCTATTTGTAAGTATGCTATTTGTAGATTGCTAACTAGATATTTGATATTAGTTATAAATAATTTTTTATGCACTTTTCTATTCTCTATATTTGTAAAATAAATAACACATAACACAACGCCTCAAAATGGGGTTCAATAGTAAACTGGCGTGTCAACGATACGGTAACCGTATATATAGTAATTATTAAGGGAACTACCGAACTATATTGCGATCACTCCGAGGTATAGTATTATAACTCGGTAATACCCCTACAAACACAAAAAGAACGCATAGAGTAACTGGAATACGATTCTTACAGATTACATCTGCGAATATTGTTACACATTTGATCGGGAAGGGTCTGTCAGGACAAAATATTATGTAGCAACTATTTGGAATTTTAAAAAACAGTTTTTTATAGCGAAAACAGTTGATATTCAGATACTTGAAAGGTACTGTGACCGTAGAAGTTTTGAGCAAAATAATTTAAAAAATATTTCACATAAATATTTTGTGGTGGATTCGTAGACCACACCCGACAGACGGAGGGTTATTGGTTCGAAAATCCGAACCAAACTTCATACAGTTTTCACATTTCGTCTTACAGAATTCATTTCAGTATTGACATTTATCTCAATCCATTAAAAATCAATAGAATTACACTAGTTTATAAGAAAAATCTCGAAGACTGAAATATACCCAAAAATGTGGAAAGTCGTAAATTAAAAACATAGTAACGGTTCACGTTCAGTATGTTTGTTATTTTGTATAGTGTGCTCTGTAGCTATATGGACATGAAAGCGTCCATATAGCATATGTGGGCACTTTCATGTGCAGACCGTTTATATCTACAGACATCGAACGTGTCAGACACGAAACGTGCCAGACAAAAAAAATATTCTTCTATGTAATTTATATGAACGTATTTATATCTATGGTAACACGGCCGGGCAGACATGAACATGGACATGGATCGTGTCCGGCCTGTGTTCCTGGATAGAATATTTTATCTGTACGCTTCATGTCTGTACGTGTCTGTAACTGTCTGATAGACAATATGAAAGATCGTCAGAATCGTGCAGATATTCCAGATATTTCAATCTTCCTCGTCTAATAAAATTGCTCATCAAAACATCAAATCATTGATAAATCTTTTTCTGAAAAGATTTTGAACATTTTGAGGAAAAAAAATGTACTTTATATTCATCAATCAACGCACGTACGCATATCACGGCACGTGAGATGTGAATAGACAGTCTGTCGGTGTCTGCCACGGTACGTGTCTGACATATTCGATATCTGTAGATACATAAATAAGACTGAAAGTTTTATGAAAGACAATAACTTTAAAACTATCAATAAAAACCCCACAAACAATTTTCACAAAAAAGTAAAATCAATAATTAAAGAAAACAAAACGACAATAACAGAAATTGGAGGTATTTTGACCAGCCTGTTACCTATGAATCCGCAAACCATTAAATTGTATGCACTACCTAAAGTTCACAAAAATGGATTACCAATAAGACCCATTATAACCTCCATTGAATCCAGCACATACAAACTCGCAAAACTTTTACAAAAATTTATAATAAATGACATCAATTTTAAACCAAAATATACCATAATTAATCGTTACCAACTTCCTGATTTAATTGACAAAATACAGCTACCAGAAGGTTTCAAAATGATCTCATTTGATGTCAATAACCTATATACAAACATACCCATAATCAATACAATAACGATATTAGAAGAAATATTAAAGACTGACCTCAAAAACAAAGACAAAACTCGCTCCATCTTAACGCTATTAAAACAATGCTTAGAACAAAATTTTTGTGTCTTTAACGATAATTACTATCAATATCTAGATGGATTACCAATGGGATCACCATTGAGTAGTGTGATGGCAGATATTTTCATGGACAACCTAGAGAAAAATCAAATTATTTGTGACAAAAACCTTTATAGAGACGATATTATCCTATGGACAAGATACGTGGACGACATTTTAGTACTGATTAAAGACGACCAACATATTGATAATCTTCATAAATACATTAACAGTTTACACCCCAATATTAACTTCACTATCGAGACTGAAAACAATCAAAAATTAAATTTCTTAGACTATACACTACAACATTTAAACAACAAAACTAAATATGATATCTAAGGGAACCTGCACAAGCTAGTACCACCATCCGATTCGATTCTCATCACGATGAAACTCATAAAATGGCAGCATACCGGGCTTATCTGCACTGAGCTTTCCATTCAAAATTGAAACAACAAGACCTAGAAAAAGAGATCGAAATTATCCACCAAATTGCAAACGAAAACAGCTTCCCACCGACGTATATCCAACGAATATTTTCGAAAATACAAAACAAATATAATCTTCAAGAAACAACTTCCCTATCCGACCGAAAAGCAGATACACCAACAACGTACAGATCCATAACTTACCCAGGAGAAATATCCCATAAAATCAAGAAAATGTTCCATAAGTTCAACATAACAATGACATTTACAAACAAAAACAATCTTAAGGCATTATTAGTTAATGACAAAAACAAGACTACAACTCTCGCTAAAAGTGGCATATACCAATTGCAATTTGGGACCTGTTCAGCCACATACATAGGTGAAACGGGGAGAAGTATCCAAACAAGACTTAAAGAATATAAAAACAGTTCAAAAACGGCATTTGGAAAACATCTAATTTTCAACAGCCACTAATTTGACGAAAATAAAAATATTAAATTACTACACCAACTTAATGAAAGCAACCTTATGGAAATAATGGAAATGTACGAAATCAACAAGTTTATTGAAATTAACAGTAATATTATAAGCCTTAATGAACAAATTATCCCGACCCAAAAACCAATCGATAGTTGCCTGAGAGATCCGTACCTAAAACACAAAAATAAAAAACAAAAACAAAAATAACTAACCTAATTACCGACCTAACGTCATACAATAACTTTTGACGTAAATTTTGAAAAATTTTAATTAATTTTTCTAATTTGTTAATAATTACGTAAGATTTTACTATTTTATTTTTATATTAATATCTTCATTTTTCGTATGTTGTAAACTTGTAAGTATCTACAGAAGGAGAGCAAGGCTCGAAACTAGTTTAGGATAAATAAATTTTAATTATGACCAGAAGTAAATTTTTAAAAAAAAAACCTAATTTGTATAATTTATGCCATCAATACTTCAAACTGTTCGTCTGGATCTGCACTTTCGTGTCCATATAGCTACAGAACACACTATGCAAAATAACAAATATACTGAACATAAACCGTTACTGTGTTTTTTAATTTACGATTTTCCACATTTGCGGGTATATTTCGAAATAGCACAACATTCTACGTTATAAAAACAATATCACAGTCTTCAAGATTTTTCTTATAATCTACGGTAATTGTATTGATTTTTAATGAATCGAGACAAATGTCAATACTCAAATGAAATCTGTAAGATAAAATGTAAAAACTGTATGATGTTTGGTTCGGATTTTCGAACCAATAAGCTGGAGTCAGTTAGCTTAAATAAATAACTTAATATTGGTGATACATTTATTATAGTTTTGTCTAACTACTGCCTTCACACCTGCGTTTGAAATGCTAATTACAGTCATGTGTTAAACTTCAATAAAAATAATTAGTTTGTAGTGGCGTAATATTTTATTTTACAGTTTTTTAAATAATAACATTTTATTCAATGATAACTTGATTTTTAATTAAATATGTTTGTGGTAATACCACAAGTTATTTCAATTTGAAGAAATTAAGTTAATCTTATTTTAACAAAATAAGTTAAAATATTTTGATTAAGGGCCGGTTTATTTATCTTTGGTTAAATTTAACTACTGGATATTTTCCATGGTTACTGTAATTTCACTTGCCATGATTGGCTATATGATCAGTAATTATGGTAATATCCAATAGTTACCAATGATGAATAAACTGGGCCTAAACGAGTAAATTTTTAGTGCCAGGTAAAGTTGCCAGGGGCAACGGTCGCATTTGGAAACTGTCGAGTCAAACCTCGATAATAAAAGCGATGTTGCTATGGCATCGCAAATAAATCGGCAAATAAACGAAAAAAATTGTAACAAATAAGTTGTAATTATTAATTATAACACAAAAAAATAATAAATAGAACTAAAAATTTATAAACAGAACGCACTACGTGAATAACTCTTTTAATGATTCAATGTTTAGTTTTATAATCATTTATTATAAAACTAAATTTAATACAATTTACTGTCGTATTTGAAATTTGTAATAAATAAGTTGTAATTATTAATAATTAGAGGTAAATAAGACAACAAAAATAATAAATAGAACTCGAAAATTATAAAGAGAAGGCAAAACGCGAATAAATCTATAACTATTTTAATGATTCAATGTTTAGTTTTATAATCATTTATTATAAAACTAATTTAATACGATTTACTGTCGTATTTGAAATTTGTAATAAATAAGTTGTAATTATTAATAACTAGAGGTAAATAAGACAACAAAAATAATAAATAGAACTCGAAAATTATAAAGAGAAGGCAAAACGCGAATAAATTTTTTCGATTCTTTGCGACGAAATCTTTAATGATTCAGTGTTTAGTATTATAATCATTTATTATAAAACTAAATTTAATACGATTTACTGTTGTATTTGAAATTTTAAATAAAACATTTTAAAAATCAAGCGACGAAATAAATGTTGTAAATGCAGTTCTAAAATTTTTTTGGTCATAAAACCACCAGTTGGCTTTTCATCCTTACGTTTTTTGTAATTTCACCTCCACTTTTCGTTTTCCACACAATAAATTAAAGAGGGGATGTTAAGATGTTGGTACTCTATTATCACAATTTAGTTGATGTGCGGGTTTTGACCGATCGAGTTGTTCTTAAAAATAAAACTTATTACGCGAATTAGGTGATAAACAGGTATCTGATTTCTATACCTAATCACAATGTTTTCGTGGCGGGGTTTCGTCTTTAATTTCGTTTTTAGATTTATTTTACAAATGTATCTGAACAGTTTTTGGTGTTCGAACATAAAATATACGTTAGTACTCTAGTGCGTGATTAAAAAAAAATTAATTTTAGTTTATGTGCGGGTTTACCGATCAAGTATGAACTTGTTAAAAATGAAACTTATTTTATGGTGAATTAACAATAAGTGATAAACCACCTGTGTTTTATGTGATTAATATTGAGACTATTTTTGTGATGTTGGGATCATCGGATTGCTATTTTACGGATGTAGAATGGTATATTAAATAGAATTAATTAAAGTTTTGCTATAATAAAATAAATCGTTGTTCTTTTTCAGCTAACTTCTGCAGAAGAGACCAAGGAAAACAACATCCGTGCGGTGAGTCGTTTTCAATATTTAAAATTTTTTCATATCGAGACAATTTACGATGTAAAGAAATTTTGAATTTACGGTGTAAAGAAATATTACTTTTAATACTATTTCGGAATAAAAACCGATTTAACGTTTAAATCGGTTTTTTAAATCGGATGAACGTTTGATTCGGAAAACAGATTATCCGAATTAAGAAATTTTTGGCAAGAATTGTATAAATAGTTATTTATTATACATGGGAAAAAAGTACTAGATTTTAGCTCGAGGATGTGTTAAAAAAAACCGCGTATAATACATTATTTTTTCTGTAACGGGAAAAACAACGATTTTATATCGATATATAACGTAATAAATAAAGTAATGATCGTTTAAAATTCTGACCAACAACTTGATTTTTTAAATGAATAAAAAGACCTAGATTTTTCAATTCAATCACGTGTGATATTTTATAACTGATTTTCTTTACCTGCAAAATTTTTTATTGAATTTTTGACACTCGAGCTTGACTTTAAATCAGTATAATCCTAATATCGGGATTATATTTTATAGCATTAAGTGTTACTTTTTTCTCGCCTGAAACAAACGTACTTTTTTCTCGTGCGCAAAAAAGAGGTTTTTACACCTATCAATAAAGGTGAAATGTACAACTTTTCTTCCGTATGAGAAAAAGAATTTAATCACTTTTGCGTTGGATAGTTTATTAATGTTTGCACAATATTAGGCGGTAATTATAAAAACAGTCATTTACATAAAATTTATTAAATCTTATTATTGTCTAAATGTTATGATTTCCTAAAAACAAATTTTTGGGCATTTATTACATTAGCAAGAAATAAACAAAAACAATAATAACAAAAATATAAAAATTTATGTCATAAATTTAAATTATCGTGAACTATCATCATTTATTAAATAATGCATAACGGACGAAGATAGCAGCTCTTTGGCTATCTCTAATAAATAATCCAATGGCTTGCATAATGACCTTCAATGCTACTAAAGGGACATCTAATAGAAATGCTAAGTTTGGTCATTGAAATTTTTGGTGAAGCAACAAATTAGCTTTGCTGATGACTTTCAGGGCGCACGATCAGATTTACTTTCGCACTATGGCTTTGTCGTCTAAACTCCGATTTCAATACCTAATGCAGGTGTTTTTGTGGCTACAAACTTTGATTTGGGTTAGTTAGCTTTTCAAATATCCTGATAGTACCCTACTATCATATCATAGTTGATCTACGGGCTTTAACCGATCAAGTAATTATAAAAAATAATAAATAAAAATAAAAATTTTTACGAGAGTGTTGGTGTTTTATGAGATTAATATGAAGACAATTCTAGTGATGTTGGGATCATTGGATTACTATTTTACGGATATTAAGTAGTATCATATTAATTTATTCTTTGTTGCAATAAACTACTTTGTTGATTTTTCTTCAGATGAGTTATGAAGCGGAGACCAAGGAAAACATCATCAGTTATACTGTGTGATAAAATGTGATTTTAATTGATGTGCGGTGTGTGACTGCTTAAGTAGTTCTTAACAATAAAACTTATTGCGCGAATTATGTGAAAAACAACTATTATATTTATTAGATTGCGCCTGTGTGTTTTGACATTTATATGAAGACTATTCTTGTGATGTTGGGATCATCGGATTGCTATTTTACGGATGTTAAATGGTATATCAAATCATATTACTTTAATTTTTGGTAAAATAAAACAAATTATTGGTCTTTTTCAGCTCAGTTGTGTAGAGGAGACTAAGGAAAACAACATCCGTTCGGTGAGTCGTCTTCAATTTTATTAATTTTTACCAAAACATATCTAGGCAATTCACGATTTAAAAAAAAATTGAATTCACGGTGTAAAGAAATACTATTTCGGAATAATAACCGATTTAAACGCTGTTCGGAAAACGGATAATCGAAATTAGTAAATTTTATCAAAAATTATTTAAAGAATGAGCTAAAATTTAACTTTTAGTCCTACGTATAACATTATGCATTGTTTTTTGCTGTAATGAGAAAACAGCAAAAAATTATTTTTTGCTGTGAACTTACAATGTAACCGGATTCTTTAAAAAAACAGATACTTTGTCTATAAAAGTATCGAGATACATGCATCTAGCAATTTTCAAATATTTTTAAATTGACCTAAATTGTTGTTAAACTAATATTGTCATCTAGAGATTGGGCACTACTTGAAAAAGTAGTGGAGTATAATTATTAACTACTTTCGCCAAAAAGTACTTTAACTACTTTTAGAATATGACACTTTAATTACTAAGTACCAAGTTGTTAGTAGTTAAATATCTAACTATTTTTTTAACTACATCACAAAATGCACTATCAAGGCCTAAAAAGCCAATATCTTAACAACTTACAAAGTACTTAACAGCTTTCAAATTTTTTCTTATCTTGTATATGAAGGCTTTTTATTATTTTGAATATATGTTTAACTATGACATCCATCTCCTCCAAAATGTTTATTTCTATTTAATACATTAAAACTAGGTTTCTTGCAAAATTGAATATTTGTTGAACTGCAGCTGATGGTGGTATGTTGGTGTTGTATTTTATAAATATTTGCTTGAATTATTATTAAACTCTAACTCCAATTTATTTTTTACTAAACATTTTTCCGAGTCGGATGTTTTGTTGTATTTATCACAATTTTCATAATTTTTTAAATCAAAAAAATTACTTCAAAGTTGAGCATCCGTTTAAATGAGCTTATCATCACTTCCTTCTAGAACATCATCATCATCAAACAAACCATAGCATTTGTTTATAACAAGTTTTAAGAACAATTCTTGGTTTACTGCATGTTCAATTTTCCGGTAAACATAGCGGACAATATTGTTACTGCTGCATTTATAGCCTCAAGAGAATCATTTCACATTCATTGAAAATGTGAATGAAATTAAATCGTTGTAGTAATTGCAGATAAATTGAAGATTTTTTATTTTATTCAAGTCACTTTTAACTTTGTCTAATTTTACTTTTAATGTTAGAATGGTTGGTAAAAGATAACCATAGAAAGTATTCTCCCTGTAAAAAGTTAAGCGCTGTTGCAACGGGAGTTAATATTCCTAAATGTTCCGCGAGATATATTATCTCAGTTTCTGTTCAACTATCTTTAATGTCAAGTTTTTCGTACAACAGTTTTAATTTACCTTTCTCATCAATAATTTGCTTATTTGATGTATACAGCGGTATTATTTCAGCGGTTTTTGGTTTGCCTGTTTGTAAAACTTTCTCATGTCTAGTTTTAAATAGTTACAAATAAAGTTCGTTTTTAGAATCTTATTGATATCAGTTGTCGCTAGCAAACTAAATGTGTGACTCATCGAATTCAAAATACCAATCCTCCTCATCACTATCATCATAAATTTCTTCCTGTTCTTTTATTGAAAATCTAATTTTAAACTCTGCAAATGCTTTCACAAAATTGCTCCCATCATCGGTAACGGTGAAAATTATTTTGGTATTATCTAAGTCAAATGATAGATGAATATCTTCGGGAAGCTTGGCAATTCTATCGTAAGCAAGGTCCGTAAAAAGCGTATTGTACCAGGTTGGCAGAGACTGAAAAACGCGTTTTGAAGGGTAAGGATTTTTTAGTTAAATTTATCTTATATCCATCCACTAGCCAATCAGAATGCGTAAAATAGCCGTAACCATGGTAATAATTCCTTAGATATCTTAATCAGAAGATGTTTAAAATGGTCAAGTTATCTTACAGGTAAAAAAATCCATGAGATATCCAAAGACTCTAATAATATTTGGGTAAAATTTTTAAATTGATAACCATATAGTCAAAAGACCTAATATTTTGACATTTTAACTAATTTTAACCACAAATGGCATCGCTGAACTTAATTGAGATTTTTCTAATATTTTGTACAAATTTAAAAATTCTTTAAAAATCGGTTTTTTTTCCTGGGCAGAAGACTACGGTCGATAGCCAATAGGCCAACATATTTTTTTTCTGGATATATATATATATATATACATATTCATTTATTATTATTTTTTTTCTTTTGTACATTATATATTATGTTATTGTTGGCATAAATAAATTTTGTTTCTCTTTCTCGGTTTTTTGGAAAATTGTTACGAAATTACTTTCAATTACTAATTGGGGCATCTACTTTCTAAAAGTGAAGTCAATTTGAAAATATCTCACTTAGTTCTTGAGATATAATCTTCTGAACTTAATTGAGGTTTTTCCAATATTTTGTATAAATTTAAATAATATTTTTGAAAAAACGATTTTTTAGGAAAATTGTTATGAAATTACTTTCAATTACTAATTAGAGCATCTACTTTCTAAAAGTGAAGACAATTTGAAAATATTTCACTTAGTTCTTGAGATATAAACTGCTGAACTTAATTAATTAGGATTCTTCCGATATTTTGTATAAATTTAAAAATTCCTGAAAAATCGATTTGTTGGGCAGAAAGACCACGGTCGATAGCCCTTTTGGATCAACATTAAATATTATTTATTGTATATACTTCTTTTTATTTATTCTGTATTAATTATGTTTAATTTTTTTTTCTGAGTTGGTCCAAATAAAGTCTGTCTCTCTCTCTCTCTCTCTCTCTCTCGATTTTTTGAAAAATTGTTATAAAATTACTTTCAATTACTAATTGAAGCATCTAATTACTAAAAGTGAAGTCAACTTGAAAATTTCTGCCTTAGTTCTTGAGTTATAAACTGCTGAACTTAATTGGGATTCTTCCGATATTTTGTATAAATTTAAAAATTCCTGAAAAATCGATTTTTTGAAAAAATGTTATGAAATTACTTTCAATTACTAATTGGAGCATCTACTTTCTAAAAGTGAAGTCAATTGTGAGATATTTTCATCTCACTTAGTTTTTGAGATATAAGCTGCTGAGCTTAATTGGAATTTTTCCAGTATTTTGTATAAATTTAGAAATTCCTGAAAAATCGATTTTTTGAGAAATTAATATAAAATTACTTTTAATTACTAAGCAGAAGATGGTACTAAACGAGCCTTAGAAGTTGAATCAATTTATCTTCTATTATGTACGACTTTTTTAATGTAGATTGTGAAAGATACGTGTTTTGATTTTTATTATTTAATTAAACAAAATACGTAAGTTTGAAGCCAGTAAAATATTATAAATGAACCAAAAATATGTGGATAATTTAAAAAACACTTTTGCAGATTTTTTAACAATTTTAACAATTCCCTAGTTATATGTCTAGGTTGCATCTGGTTATGAACTAAGTGTTCATAGTTCATTATCAACAATATTTATGCAAAAAGTACCTTTCTATCTACTTTAGGTTTAGAATTGTCATTAATTTTTGTACTGAAAATCCGAAATTATGATATTTTGAAGATATTTTCTGTATTTTTGCAAATTCTTTATTTTCAGGTTATAACGAATTATGATTTATGCTTTCCCACACAATTATGAGTAATTTTCACGAATGAGGTCTTTGATCATCCATTTAGCATCCGTTAAAATGAGCCATTAAATTATCACCACTTCCTTCTAGAACATCATCATCAAACAAACCATAGCATTTGTTTATAACAAAAAGAAAAAGAAATTAAATCGTTGTAGTAATTGCAGATAAATTGAAGATTTTTTATATTCAAGTCACTTTTAACTTTGTCTAATTTTATTTTTAATGTTAGAATGGTTGGTAAAAGATAACCATAGAAAGTATTCTCCCTGTAAAAAGTTAAGCGCTGTTGCAACGGGACTTAATATTCCTAAATGTTCCTCGAGATATATTATCTCAGTTTCTGTTCAACTATCTTTAATGTCAAGTTTTTCGTACAACAGTTTTAATTTACCTTTCTCATCAATAATTTGCTTATTTGATGTATACAGCGGTATTAATAATTTCAGCGGTTTTTGGTTTGCCTGTTTGTAAAACTTTCTCATGTCTAGTTTTAAATAGTTACAAATAAAGTTCGTTTTTAGAATCTTATTGATATCAGTTGTCGCTAGCAAACTAAATGTGTGACTCATCGAATTCAAAATATTTCTTCCTGTTCTTTTATTGAAAATCTAATTTTAAACTCTGCAAATGCTTTCACAAAATTGCTCCCATCATCGGTAACGGTGAAAATTATTTTGGTATTATCTAAGTCAAATGATGGATGAATATCTTCGGGAAGCTTGGCAATTCTATCGTAAGCAAGGTCTATTATATTGTATGTACCAGGTTGGCAGAGACTGAAAAACGCGTTTTGAAGGGTAAGGATTTTTTAGTTAAATTTATCTTATATCCATCCACTAGCCAATCAGAATGCGTAAAATAGCCGTAACCATGGTAATAATTCCTTAGATATCTTAATCAGAAGATGTTTAAAATGGTCAAGTTATCTTACTGGTAAAAAAATCCATGAGATATCTAAAGACTCTAATAATATTTGGGTAAAATTTTTAAATTGATAACCATATAGTCAAAAGACCTTATATTTTTACATTTTAACTAATTTTAACCACAAATGGCATCGCTGAACTTAATTAAGATTTTTCTAATATTTTGTACAAATTTAAAAATTCTTTAAAAATCGGTTTTTTTCCTAGGCAAAAGACTACGGTCGATAGCCGATAGGCCAACATATTTTTTTTGTGGATATATATATATATATATCCACATATATATATATATATATATATATACATATTCATTTATTATTTTTTCTTTTGTACATTATATATTATGTTATTGTTGGCATAAATAAATTTTGTTTCTCTCTCTCGGTTTTTTGGAAAATTGTTACGAAATTACTTTCAATTACTAATTGGGGCATCTACTTTCTAAAAGTGAAGTCAATTTGAAAATATCTCACTTAGTTCTTGAGATATAATCTTCTGAACTTAATTGAGGTTTTTCCAATATTTTGTATAAATTTAAATAATATTTTTGAAAAAACGATTTTTTAGGAAAATTGTTATGAAATTACTTTCAATTACTAATTAGAGCATCTACTTTCTAAAAGTGAAGACAATTTGAAAATATTTCACTTAGTTCTTGAGATATAAACTGCTGAACTTAATTAGGATTCTTCCGATATTTTGTATAAATTTAAAAATTCCTGAAAAATCGATTTTTTGAAAAATTGTTATAAAATTACTTACAATTACTAATTGGAGCATCTAATTTCTAAAAGTGAAGTCAACTTGAAAATTTCTGCCTTAGTTCTTGAGATATAAACTGCTGAACTTAGTTGGGAATCTTCTGATATTTTGTATAAATTTTAAAATTACTGAAGAATCGATTTTTTGCAAAATTGTTATAAAATTACTTACAATTACTAATTAGAGCATCTACTTTCTAAAAGTGAAGTCAATTTGAAAATATTTCACTTAGTTCTTGAGATATAAACTGCTGAACTTAATTGGGATTCTTCTGATATTTTGTATAAATTTTAAAATTACTGAAACATCGATTTTTTGCAAAATTGTTATAAAATTACTTACAATTACTAATTAGAGCATCTACTTTCTAAAAGTGAAGTCAATTTGAAAATATTTCACTTAGTTCTTGAGATATAAACTGCTGAACTTAATTGGGATTCTTCTGATATTTTGTATAAATTTTAAAATTACTGAAAAATCGATTTTTTGCAAAATTGTTATAAAATTACTTACAATTACTAATTAGAGCATCTACTTTCTAAAAGTGAAGTCAATTTGAAAATATTTCACTTAGTTCTTGAGATATAAACTGCTGAACTTAATTAGGATTCTTCCGATATTTTGTATAAATTTAAAAATTCCTGAAAAATCGATTTGTTGGACAGAATGACCACGGTCGATAGCCCTTTTGAACCAACATTACATATTATTTATTGTATATACTTCTTTTTATTTATTCTGTATTAATTATGTTTAATTTTTTTTTCTGAGTTGGTCCAAATAAAGTCTGTCTCTCTCTCTCTCTCTCGATTTTTTGAAAAATTGTTATAAAATTACTTTCAATTACTAATTGGAGCATCTAATTACTAAAAGTAAAGTCAACTTGAAAATATCTCCCTTAGTTCTTGAGATATAAACTGCTGAACTTAATTAGGATTCTTCCGATATTTTGTATAAATTTAAAAATTCCTGAAAAATCGATTTTTTGATAAAATGTTATGAAATTACTTCCAATTACTAATTGGAGCATCTACTTTCTAAAAGTGAAGTCAATTGTGAGATATTTTCATCTCACTTAGTTCTTGAGATATAAGCTGCTGAGCTTAATTGGAATTTTTCCAGTATTTTGTATAAATTTAGAAATTCCTGAAAAATCGATTTTTTTAGAAATTGTTATAAAATTACTTTCAATTACTAAGCAGAAGATGAAAAGCAGAAATTTAATTTATCTTCTATTATGTACGGCTTTCTTAATGTAGATTGTGAAAGATACGTGTTTTGATTTTTATTATTTAATTAAACAAAATACGTAAGTTTGAAGCCAGTAAAATATTAGAAATGAATCAAAAATATGTGGATAATTTAAAAAACACTTTTGCAGATTTTTTAACAATTCCCTAGTTGTATGTTTAGGTTGCATCTGGTTATGAATTAAGTGTTCATAGTTCATTATCAACAATATTTATGCAAAAAGTATCTTTCTGTCTATTTTAGGTTTTGAATTGTGATTAATTTTTGTACTGAAAATCCGAAATTATGATATTTTGAAGATATTTGCTGTATTTTTGCAAATTCTTTATTTTCAGGTTGTAACTGGTTATGAATTATGCTTTCCCACACAATTATGAACAATTTTTACGAATGAGGTCTTTGATCATCCATTTTGATTTTTGAATTATGAAAAAGTTTTGCAATAAAAATCATCAATTATGATGTTTTAGAGATTTTAACGTTAAACTGTAATAACCAAATTCTAATGCGTTCTGGATTTTTAGTGTGTATTTCGAAAATTTTCTCTTTATTCCCGCAATATTGTCGTATCTAGGTTGTAACTGATTACGGATTATGCTTTTCTGGTTCACTAACTATTAAAGAACGAAAAAAAAACTATTAAACAATATTCGTTTAATAAGGTTTTCTGCAACTTGTTTTTTGAGATATGGTTGATTTTTGGAAAATGATATGAATGACAAAGAGGAACCTTCAAAATAAATCTTCAAAACTACCAAAATATTAAATAATCTTCAAAATAATAAAACCAAAATTAAAAATCTTCTAAATTCTTGTCCATTCATTTTTATAACAGCAGTTCTTCTTTTTCTTATAATAAAAATTATATTATCATTTATTTTATCATGCCATTTTACTTTATACTATTTTTTTTCTAAAAATTATATAGAAAATTTAAAAATTTACACAAAATTCTCTTTTGAAAACTAAAATAACACCTACCTTTTTCTTCATATATCTTTTTTAAATATTTTTATATTTTATACTAGCTTCACCTGTTAAGCTGTAATAACAAGTTTGTTTGTCTAAAAATCGAGATATAGCTCAATGTGCGTCACGTTACTCCTCAGCATCTGTAACTTGTGACGTCACGACTAGAGCATGTCAGGGGTTTACTTTTCATACGTTAAAATCCTCCGTCTGGCCAACCTGGTACAATACACTTTACGGACCTTGATCGTAAGAATAGGTCCCAGGAAACCTTCGACAAATGTCTATTAAGATTGTCATCATCGATAAAATGCATAGTGACGCCCATAAAGCTTCTTCTTTTTCCAGACCAAATATCAGCAAAAACAAACAGATTTTATATTGCCCATGACCTGTTTAACTTTAAAAGTTTGACTTTTGTATGTTCCTTTCTTCCTTGACGGGATAAAGATTTTCTACTAATAACCCTAAAATCCGTGCTGAAAAATGAATCTCGAAAACTGTTGTTGTCTAGAACTAACAAATCTTGGTTCTTTATTTCTTTCTCTTTTTTGTTGACAAAAGAATTTTCTAATGTTATTTATTCAGAATTATTCTTAGAGTCTAACTAAAGTGAGTTGTAGCTTCTTTTCTGGGAACTTCCTTTCAACTTATTTTCTTGATATTTTTCAAACTTCCTTGATGTTTTACTTTGATATGTTTAATAAAATTTGACATAGAAGCTCACATTTTGCTTCTACTTTGTGTTCTTTAATACTAATTACAAAAAAATCCGTCAAATAAGGCTGAAGGTTTAATGGCGGTTTGAGTGGACAAATTTGAAATAAATCTATTGTTTTGTTGTTTATTTAATAATTTTTTGAACTTTTATTAACAAGACGATAATATATAGTATTTTACACAATGTTACTACCGGTTTCGGTTACGTTTAAACCATCTTCAGGAATATATTTTAAAGAAAATTGTTGATGTTATTGACATTTTATTTTGTGATTAATGTCATGTTGTGTCAATGTGAAAAATTAAAATAGGATTAAAATAAAATAAAATTAAAATTGAATATTTCCCAAACCAAAAGTTCAAATATCTATTATAAATTTGGGAAGGGAAATATGGGAAAATGTTATTGCGGTTTGAGTTCATTGTATATGTTAGGGTTTTTTAATTTTATTTTTATTTTTAGGTGGAGTAAAAGGATTTTTCAAATACATATATAAAGGTTTTTCTGTGTAGTTAATTTGGTCATTCAAACATAAAATTTGTGGATGATTATGTTTAAATTTTCTAATTTCATAAAGTTCAAGTATTTCCAAAAGGTTACTTTTATTTTTCTTATGAAGTAATGTTGTGTTTTTTGTTTCATTAAATTGGTGTTCTTTGTTAAATATTATATGTCTTCCAAAGTTAGATCTCTGTTGTGTTCTATGTTCTTTTATACGAGTTTTTAAGCATCTCCCTGTTTCACCAATGTAAATGGCTTTACACGTATCACATTCTAATTTGTAAACTCCATTATCGTTCATTTTATTGATTTTATCTTTGTTGTTAATTAAAATTTTATCTAGTGTGTTGTTGCTTTTGGATGTTATAACTATATTGTGTTTCTTAAAATTTTTTTTGATTTTATTATGTATGTTACCTTGATATTCTATTGTTCTATAAATATTGTTTTTGTTATTTGTTATATTTGTAAGAGTGGTAAGTTTTATGTGATTCTGTTTGTTTCTGTATTTGTCAATCATTTTGTTGATGATTTGTGGTTTATATCCGTTATTTTGGCCAATTTGTTTGATAATGGATATTTCTGTTCTAAGTTCTTTTTCACTAAGTTTTGTGTTGAAGGCACGGTGTATATATGCGTTGAAAGTTGCCATTTTATGAGTATAATCATGAAAAGAATCATTTGGGATGAGAGTATCTGTTTGCGTTGGTTTTCTATAGATACTGTATTGAAGTCCGTTGTCTGTTTTTAAAATTGTTAAGTCTAAAAAATTTATGTGGTTGTTATGTTCTATTTCGATTGTAAGTTTGATGTCTTTATGTAAATTATTAATGTAGTTGTGTAAGTTGGTTATTGTTTCTTGTCTGTCATTGTCGATAAAAACGATGATATCATCTACATATCTTAACCATGTTATGATGTTGTGTCTATATGGGTTGTTATTGTTTATTATAAGTTCTTTTTCAAGTTTGTCTAAGAATATATCAGCTAGTAATCCACTTAGTGATGATCCCATTGGAAGGCCCTTATTGTAGGTGTAGTAAGTGTTTTTAAATTTACAAAAAATTTGCTGTATGCAAATTTTAAAAAGGTTAAATATATTTTTTCTGTCGGTTTCATTATTAATTCCATCTTTAAGAATGTTGTTTAAAATTTGAAGGGTTTCATCAGTTGGAATGTTAGTGTAAAGGTTAGTGATGTCAAATGAGATCATTATGTATTTGTCAGGAAAATTAATTTTTGTAAGTTTATTAATTAAATCGTATCTGTTTTTTATGGTGTGTCTAGTTTCAAATCCTGTTATATCTTTAAATATGTTGACCAAAAATTTTGCTGTTTTGTAAGTGGAAGAATCGATTGAGGAAATGATAGGGCGAATCGGTATGTTTTGTTTATGTAATTTCGGCAAACCGTATAATCTTGGTGTTTTGGGATTCATTGGTAAAATAGAATAAATGTTTTTGTTAAATTTTTGTAGTGTTTCTTTGGATTCAAATATAATTTTTTTAGCTGTTTTGTGGAAACTTGTAGTTGGATCCTTTGAAACAGTTGTAAAGCCGTTTTCTTTTAAAAAATCTTCAGTTTTCTTTATGTATGTATTCTTCTTTGTTCATTATTATTAAACCTGCGTTTTTATCAGCTTTGGTGATAGTTAGATTGTTTTGTTTGATTTTATGTTTTATGCTATTAATTATTCGTTTTTCTTTATTAATTTTTCGTGCTTTCAGTAACTCTTTATTTTTTGTTGTTCTTTTTGTTTCTTCTTTAATTAATAACTGTTGAAGTTCTCTATTAATTGTTTCTTTGGTTGCCATTTTCTTCGTTATTGCTTCCAATTCAATAGCGATTCTTAATAAATAGAAATAGAAATGCTTAATAAAGGCCATAAATATGCATTAACAACTAAACCCAATTTGAGAAAAACCGCTATTGAATTGGAAGCAATAACGAAGAAAATGGCAACCAAAGAAACAATTAATAGAGAACTTCAACAGTTATTAATTAAAGAAGAAACAAAAAGAACAACAAAAAATAAAGAGTTACTGAAAGTACGAAAAATTAATAAAGAAAAACGAATAATTAATAGCATAAAACATAAAATCAAACAAAACAATCTAACTATCACCAAAGCTGATGAAAACGCAGGTTTAATAATAATGAACAAAGAAGAATACATAAAGAAAACTGAAGATTTTTTAAAAGAAAACGGCTTTATAACTGTTTCAAAGGATCCAACTACAAGTTTCCACAAAACAGCTAAAAAAATTATATTTGAATCCAAAGAAACACTACAAAAATTTAACAAAAACATTTATTCTATTTTACCAATGAATCCCAAAACACCAAGATTATACGGTTTGCCGAAATTACATAAACAAAACATACCGATTCGCCCTATCATTTCCTCAATCGATTCTTCCACTTACAAAACAGCAAAATTTTTGGTCAACATATTTAAAGATATAACAGGATTTGAAACTAGACACACCATAAAAAACAGATACGATTTAATTAATAAACTTACAAAAATTAATTTTCCTGACAAATACATAATGATCTCATTTGACATCACTAACCTTTACACTAACATTCCAACTGATGAAACCCTTCAAATTTTAAACAACATTCTTAAAGATGGAATTAATAATGAAACCGACAGAAAAAATATATTTAACCTTTTTAAAATTTGCATACAGCAAAATTTTTGTAAATTTAAAAACACTTACTACACCTACAATAAGGGCCTTCCAATGGGATCATCACTAAGTGGATTACTAGCTGATATATTCTTAGACAAACTTGAAAAAGAACTTATAATAAACAATAACAACCCATATAGACACAACATCATAACATGGTTAAGATATGTAGATGATATCATCGTTTTTATCGACAATGACAGACAAGAAACAATAACCAACTTACACAACTACATTAATAATTTACATAAAGACATCAAATTTACAATCGAAATAGAACATAACAACCGCATAAATTTTTTAGACTTAACAATTTTAAAAACAGACAACGGACTTCAATACAGTATCTATAGAAAACCAACGCAAACAGATACTATCATCCCAAATGATTCTTTTCATGATTATACTCAGAAAATGGCAACTTTCAACGCATATATACACCGTGCCTTCAACACAAAACTTAGTGAAAAAGAACTTAGAACAGAAATATCCATTATCAAACAAATTGGCCAAAATAACGGATATAAACCACAAATCATCAACAAAATGATTGACAAATACAGAAACAAACAGAATCACATAAAACTTACCACTCTTACAAATATAACAAATAACAAAAACAATATTTATAGAACAATAGAATATCAAGGTAACATACATAATAAAATCAAAAAAATTTTTAAGAAACACAATATAGTTATAACATCCAAAAGCAACAACACACTAGGTAAAATTTTAATTAACAACAAAGATAAAATCAATAAAATGAACGATAATGGAGTTTACAAATTAGAATGTGATACGTGTAAAGCCATTTACATTGGTGAAACAGGGAGATGCTTAAAAACTCGTATAAAAGAACATAGAACACAACAGAGATCTAACTTTGGAAGACATATAATATTTAACAAAGAACACCAATTTAATGAAACAAAAAACACAACATTACTTCATAAGAAAAATAAAAGTAACCTTTTGGAAATACTTGAACTTTATGAAATTAGAAAATTTAAACATAATCATCCACAAATTTTATGTTTGAATGACCAAATTAACTACACAGAAAAACCTTTATATATGTATTTGAAAAATCCTTTTACTCCACCTAAACATAAAAATAAAATTAAAAAACCCTAACATATACAATGAACTCAAATCGCAATAACATTTTCCCATATTTCCCTTCCCAAATTTATAATAGATATTTGAACTTTTGGTTTGGGAAATATTCAATTTTAATTTTATTTTATTTTAATCCTATTTTAATTTTTCACATTGACACAACATGACATTAATCACAAAATAAAATGTCAATAACATCAACAATTTTCTTTAAAATATATTCCTGAAGATGGTTTAAACGTAACCAAAACCGGTAGTAACATTGTGTAAAATACTATATATTATCGTCTTGTTAATAAAAGTACAAATAATTATTAAATAAACATTTAATTCAAGACGAAAAACATTCGTATAAAATAAAAAATATTGTTTTGTTGTTTACATTACAACATTAGCGCAATAACACAATAAAGAATGAATTTAATACCTGTAAACTGTTGAAACTCTATCTTTTAAAAAACTATCTGGCTCCAAATGTTTCGATGAACAACATGGCTCTGGTTCTGATTACCTTGACAATGACAAATGATCATCCCGAATCTGTAGATTATTACGAGTTTTTTTATTTTCTCTACATAATCCAAAATAATCGGATATAATCAACTAATATAAATAATTGTATAAATAATAGCTATCACTTCCGATAAATGGTTCTTGAAAGGAATTTTCTAAATCCCAAATTTGAAATATTAAGAAAACTATTTTTCACGACAAAAGACACATGTCCGGAGTTTCTACAGTCTTGTTCCAATGCGAACTTTTGTCACGTGTCGGTCACGTGATCATGATTAGAAAAAAGCGGTAATCATGATGACATGAGATCAACATTATAGTTGATCTGTGGACTTTGGCCGATCAAGTAATTGCTAAACATAAAAATTAATATGAGAGTGCTAGTGTTTTATTTGATTAATATAAAGATAATTCTAGTGATGTTGGGATCATTGGATTACTATTTTATGGACGATAAGTAGTATCATATTAATTTATTTTTTGTTGCAATAAACTACTTTGTTGTTCTTTCTTCAGATGAGTTATGAGGAGGAAATCAAAGAAAACAGCGTCCCTTAGACGGTGTGATAAAATGTGATTTTAATTGATGTGCGAGGTTTGAAATAATAAAATTTATAGCCCGAATTATGTGAAAAACAAATGTTATATTTGTTCTGTTACGCGAATGCCCGTGTTTTTTGACATAAATATGAAGACTATTCTTGTGATGTTGGGATTGTCGGATTGCAATTTTACGGATGTTAAATCGTGGCATTGGTATATTAAATCGTATTACTTTAATATCTGCTATAACAAAACAAATTGTTGGTCTTTTTCAGGTAAGTTGTGCAGAGGAGACCAAGGATAGTAACATCCGTTCGGTGAGTCGTTTACAGATTTATTAAGTTTTACCAAAACTTATCTAGACAATTCACGATTTAAAGGAATTTTGAATTCACGGTGTAAGGAAATACTATTTTGGAATAATATCCGATTTAAATGCTTTTTGGAAAACTAATTATCGGAACTAAATATTTTTGCCAAAGGTTATTTAGATAGGGATGTAAAAGTTCTACTGTATTATTTCAATACCATTTTGTTTCAAAAATTCCATAGTTAGATTGCTAACAACACTCTCTCTAGATCTGTCTGTACCTCTGAAGGAAAATCAACTCTAGATGTTCAATAATCCTTTTACCTCTGATTTTGAGTCAGCTACTTTTAGCGATATTTTATCATACGTCTGGGGAATTCTGGACACCCTCTATAAACAGTAAAAAGTATACAATAATCACTGTCACCGTTTAAAACCATGGTAATTGAGAAAGAAAGATCCTGATCATTATGTTCCATAAAAATCACGGGATCGCCTATCTCTAGACTATATGCAGAAAAATAGTTTTCAAGAACATCCTGATTTAATTTTGAGGTCAGGAGATAATGTCAAATTATTCTTCATATATCTTTTCTTATTACTGATACAATCTTATGACTAGTGTCCGACCAAAACTCAATTTTGAGCCGAAACCGAAATTTGGCCATGATCGTCGTTTCAGCCGAAACCGAAACATTTCCTATTTTTATGTAAAAACTGGACTTTTTCTAAATTGAAATTTCTTTAAGTAAAACAGTTCGGTTTAACTATTCTAAGAGAGGTGAGGCATAAACCCCTAGTATTAGCTCTACTTTTAGCTGTTATTCGGTTTTAATTAATAATAGAATAAATTATTGTATGCTTGTATCGAACTAAAACTAGAACTAACACTAGACCTAGAACTGAAAGAGTCAGGGTTAAACTTCTCGTCTAAACTTTCCCGTCTAGTGTTAGTTCTAGTTTTATTTATTACTTTACTAATATTAATTAATACAAATACAAATTAAAAAATCATATCTTAAGAACGAACTGAGATATCATCATGCAACAAAAATCATTTTAAGGCAAATTAAGATTGCCTTAAAATGTTAAAATGTCTATAACTTTCGGAGATATGATTTTTTTAATTTAGTTCCGCCCTTACTAACATTAATTAATACAAATGCAAATTAAAAAAATCATATCTTAAAAACGAATTGAGATATCATCATGCAATAAAAATCGTTTTAAGGCAAATTTTATCCAGATTTAACTTACCAAAAATTATTCCTTCATTCCTATAACTTTCGGAGATATGATTTTTTTAATTTAGTTCCGCCCTTACTAATATTAATTGATACAAATGCAAATTAAAAAAATCATATCTTAAAAACGAATTGAGATATCATCATGCAACAAAAATCGTTTTAAGGCAAATTTTATCCAGATTTAACTTACCAAAAATTATTCCTTCATTTCTATAACTTCCGGAGATATGATTTTTTTAATTTAGTTCCGCCCTTACTAACATTAATTAATACAAATGCAACTTAAAAAAATCATATCTTAAAAACGAATTGAGATATCATCATGCAATAAAAATCGTTTTAAGGTAAATTTTATCCAGATTTAACCTACCAAAAATTATTCCTTCATTCCTATAACTTTCGGAGATATGATTTTTTTAATTTAGTTCCGCCCTTACTAACATTAATTGATACAAATGCAAATTAAAAAAATCATATCTTAAAAACGAATTGAGATATCATCATGCAATAAAAATCGTTTTAAGGCAAATTTTATCCAGATTTAACTTACCAAAAATTATTCCTTCATTCCTATAACTTTCGGAAATATGATTTTTTTAATTTAGTTCCACCCTTACTAACATTAATTGATACAAATGCAAATTAAAAAATCATATCTTAAAAACGAATTGAGATATCATCATGCAATAAAAATCGTTTTAAGGCAAATTTTATCCAGATTTAACTTACCAAAAATTATTCTTTCATTCCTATAACTTTCGGAGATATGATTTTTTTAATTTAGTTCCGCCCTTACTAACATTAATTAATACAAATGCAAATTAAAAAATCATATCTTAAAAACGAATTGAGATATCATCATGCAATAAAAATCGTTTTAAGGCAAATTTTATCCAGATTTAACTTACCAAAAATTATTCCTTCATTCCTATAACTTTCGGAGATATGATTTTTTTAATTTAGTTCCGCCCTTACTAACATTAATTAATACAAATGCAAATTAAAAAATCATATCTTAAAAACGAATTGAAATATCATCATGCAATAAAAATCGTTTTAAGGCAAATTTTATCCAGATTTAACTTACCAAAAATTATTCCTTCATTCCTATAACTTTCGGAGATATGATTTTTTTAATTTAGTTCCGCCCTTACTAACATTAATTAATACAAATGCAAATTAAAAAAATCATATCATAAAAACGAATTGAGATATGATCATGCAACAAAAATCATTTTAAGGCAAATTTGATCCAGATTTAACCTACCAAAAATTATTCCTTTGTTCCTATAACTTTCGGAGATATGATTTTTTTAATTTAGTTCCGCCCTTACTAATATTAATTGATACAAATGCAAATTAAAAAAATCACATCTTAAGAACGAATTGAGATATCATTATACAACAATAATCGTTTTAAGGCAAATTTTATCCAGATTTAACTTATCTTAACTGTTTTAAATTCTTCTGGAACTAATCGTATAACTAATACTTTACCTACAACCTAGCTTCAGAACTAACAGTAGACGTAGAACTAGAAACAGTAGGGTTTACCCGTACGACTCTTAAGACGGCTAAACCCTAATGTTTCTTGTTCTAGGTCTAGTATTAGTTTTGAAGCTATGTTGGATTGGGTTCTCTAACGCTAATGCTTCTCTAGCGTTAGTGTTGGCTCTAGTTTTAGGTTTTAGTTGTACAATGTACAATGTTGTGGTATTGGTAGATTATATTTTCGTGTAGTTAAGAGGCTACTTTACCATGCAATTCGGCAAATTACAAAAAAAACATATATTATATATTAAAGAAATTGAATGAAATTTTGTAAATAGGTTATTATACAGGTTCTCTCTAAATAGATTCTCTCAAAATACAGGATGTTTCGGTAAAAATTAGTGAAAATGATGATAAATCATGTAAAAGAAATTGGTCAAAGATCTAAAATCACAAAGATGCAGGCCATTAAAGATAGAAAATTTTAAAACATATTTTTAAATACCTCAAACACTATTTATGATATTGAGCTATGAAATTTTGTACAGATTAAACAAATATCAAGTTAAATGACTGGACAATTAATGAGTTGAATTTGTCTGATAGGACAATGCAATACAGGATGTTACTAAAATTTGTTTGCTCAGAACTTTTTTAATCGATTGTAACCTTATATTTATATTTATTTCCACAGATCTTGGTAGAAAATTTATTTTAGAAACTTTTATTACTCAATGTTGATAAATATCACCGTTTCTGAAATAAATGCAAAAAAAAGTTAAAGTCTTCTGGAAGCATTTCAAGTCTTCTGGAAGCATTTGAAGTCATTTAGAAGCAGTATCAAGTCTTCTGGAAGAATTGCAAATCTTTTAAAAGCATTTCAAATCTCCTGAGAGCAATATCCAGTCTTGTAGAAGCAGTGTCAAGCCTCCCAGAGGCATAGTCGGGTCTTCTAGAAGCAGTTCAAGTTATAGATAATATCAACCCTTCTAGGAGTATTGGAAGTATTTTGGACGCATTTCAAGTCTTCCGGAAGTAATATCATGTCTTCTAGAAGTAGTATTAAGTCTTCCAGTTGCAGTAGCAAGTCTTCTGAAAGCAGTTCAAATATTCTAAAAACATTTCAAGTCTTTTGAATGTAATGTCACAGAGGCAGTATTGAGTCCTCTACAAGTTATTAGATCTCCTGGAAGCAGTATCAACTTTTGGTGGAAGCATTTGATGTCTTTTGGAAACATTTTAAGACAATATAGTATTGAATCAAATTGGTATTTCCAGGTCGATTAGAAAATAATCCAGGAAATTTTCCAATTAAATTCTTTTGATGTGTAGTTGGTATCTGACATTTTCTTTACTATTTTCTTTAGACATTCCCATTTAATTTATTCATTCCAGCTGGTTGGCATATCATCACTTATTATATTATCTGTATCACTGATTCTGTTGTAGTGTCACCGGTCACTACATTCAAATGACCAGTTAAAGTTTTTGTGCGTGCGCAGATAATCGTATTTATAAAAAATATGTAAACTGTAAATTACCAATTTACAGTAAATTACAGTAAATATTTTGGTAATTTACAAGGTAAATTACAAATTCATATCACCGCTTATAACAGAATTAGTACTTAGTATGCCATTGAAGCTTTTTTGATATTATACATCACATCAGTCGTTCTTTTTAGAGCATCAAATCCAAAGAAATTATCTTGAAAATTATAAACAATTGATTGTGCTATACAGGTGATTCATTAGCACTATGACAAACTTTGGCAGATGAAAGGTGATGCGATTCTAAGGAAAAGATGTTATATGAATATGGCTCCAATTCATTTTGGTTAAAGAGTTACAAGCCTTTGAAAATTTTACATAGTTTAATAGGAAAGATTCGCAACAATCGCAACAATAATTATGACCAACACAAATACAAAGTTGGTTGTGATAACAAAATTGAGTACTCCATTTCAAACATTTCAATTTACTCTATTCTGTGTATTTCAAAGTTTATAATTGTCAGAGTTTGGTCGAAAACGGAAATGCATGTATTTACGAATGAAGAATATGCAGATATTATTTTTATATACGGGCTTTGTAACGGAAACGCTCGGCAAGCAGCAAAAGAATACCTTCGTATGTTTCCAAATAGACATCAACTTGTTCATACAGTGTTTAGTGCATCATTTCGCAGCCCAACCCCACCCACCACATTCCGTTCGTCCCCATGAAGTGAATGTACAAAATGAAGAATGTGTAACTGATTTAGTAGTGATATTTGACGACCTTTCAATTAGTACTCGGCGTATAGCGAGCGTGTTACAAATACCTCAAAGTTTTGTATGGCGTGCATTGAATCGAGAAATGTTACATCCGTTTCATCGCCAAAATATTCAAGCATTACATCCTGGAGATACTGAGCAACGCTTAGCATTTTGCCACTGGATTATTCAGCAACATGCTCAAAATAATAACTTCATTTCCCATGTTCTGTGGTCTGATGAAGCGTGTTTCACTAGGGACGGCATAAATAATTATCATAACAAACATGTGTGGTCCTTGCAAAATCCACATGCAATTAGACCAGGAAGATTTCAGCAACGGTTTAGTGTTGACGTTTGGGGTGGCATTTTTAACAATTCTTTGCTACCTGTATGGGTGATAAATGAACGCTTAAATGCAGATATGTACAGAAATTTCTTGGGAAAAAACTTTTTCGGTTTTATCGTCGACGTACCACTTAACATCGTTCAAAATATGTGGTATTAGCACGATGGCGCACCATCACATCGGGGAAGAGTAGTCATCGCTTGGTTACATGAACATTTTGCAAACAAATGGTTTGGTAATGGAGGTCCAGTAGTCTGGCCACCACGATCCCCGGATCTAAATCCGCTGGACTATTATCTCTAAGGACACATGAAGCAGCTTGTGTATCATGTGTACTATCCGTCAGCAACTACTGGATAAAATTCAAGATGCAGCTAATAGCATACGGAATGATCCAAGTATCATACGTAACGTGACCGTTTTTATTTCGACTGAAAACGGGACAAATCTAGGTACTTTTGTCGATAATCAGGTGCAGTCTAAAATTATTAAAATTTGGTTTTAAGTTAGGCTTGATACAGTTTCTACAAAATTTGATACAGTTTCCTAAAGACTTGCAATGCTTCCAGAAGACTTGTAATTGCTGCTAGAAGTCTTGATATTGCTTTCAAAAGACTTGAAATGATCTCAGACGACTGGAAATACTTTTAGAAGACTTAGAATGTTTCTAGAAAGCTTGACACTACTTCCAGAGGACTTAATATTGCTTATAGAAAACTTAATACTGCTTCAAGGAGACTTGAAAAGTTTCCAGAAGACTTGAGATGTTTTTAGAAAACTTGATACTGCTTTCATAGGACTTGAAATGCTTCTAGAAAACTTAATATTGCTTTCAGAAGATTGGAACTACTAGGTGTCTTGTTATTACTTTCAAAAGACTTGAAATGCTTTCAGAAGACTTGGAATGCTTCTAGAAAACCTGATACTACTTCCAGAAGTTTTGATATTGCTTCTCGAAGACTTAAAATGCTTCTAGAAGACATGATATTGCTTCTAGAAGATTTGAACTGCTTCTAGATGGCTTGTTATTGCTTCCAAAAGACTTGAAATGTTTTTAGAAAACTTGATACTACTTCCGGAAGTCTTGATTTTGCTTTTAGAATGCTTAATACTACTTCCGGAAAATTTGTTACTGCCCTTGAAAGACTTGAAATACTTCCAACCAATTGACTATGCTTTGAAAATATTAAATACTATTGAACAAAATGCACAACCTTTACGTAAGAAGTCCATAAACTGTTAATTAAAGGTTAAATACTGCTAGCAGAAGATATTTTTATGGTAAAAAGCGAAGGACTGTTAATAAAATTTAATTTTCCTTCCAAAATATCAAAAACTGTTGGCAACATGCAACATCATCATATCTGCTAAAAGCTAAATACTGACAAAAATACTGAAAAAAGTTTAAAAACTGCCATTTAAAGACTAGATACTGCTTGTAAAATTTTGCTTGTTTTATCAGACTTTTTTTGGAGAGTGCAAGCCAATCCCTTTTAGGCATTACAACTGCATCTTATTATGTAGTTACAGAAGTACAGTAAAGCGTTGCTAATTCGTGCAACCCCAAATCCGAATTCCCTGTTAATCTAAACAAAATTGAAAAACGTAAAATTTACATTATGTCCCTTGCAATCCGAATTGGTAAGAGATTCGCTAATCGGAAAAGACTATTCGTTCTATCTGCAGAGAAAGACGATTAATTCCAAAACACTAAAGAGCATTTCTATCAAAAATGCTGAATCTATACTTTCTAAAGTTGCAAATCCTTGTAATTTATTAACAAAATGGTAGAGATGTATATTTCAAAAATCAGCTGAGGAAGAAGAACCTGATGGCGGCATTCCACTGTTCATTCAATAATTTATGTATCATGCTGCAGCAAATAAGGCAATTTCTCCATGAAGATGTTGGGATAACCGAATTAAAAGTGAGGAAATTAGTAAAAGTTTTAATGTATCATGTATTGCAAGATAAACAGCAGATGATGTTATCTAATACAATTTGACTCTATAATCCGCATGTTTCCATCATTTAAATTCAACTGATTTTCATTGATTCGGATTACCGAAGCTTTACTGTAACTAGATACTTAATTACTAATTGTAGTAGTTGTAATTATTCTATGCTTCCATTTTCGTGGAAATAGTTAGTAATTATACTCGACTACGTTTTTCAAGCAGTTAGCCAAGCTCTGACTTTGGTCAACTTTGCTAATAAATTTCGTGCAACGTGTGGTATAAAAACTGATTTTTTTCTGAAGACAAGTTATCTTTTAAACGGTTTCTTACATTCACATCCATTGCTGATATATTTTGTCCTTCGGTATTTAAAGCGGCTTGGTGAAAACCAACTTCTTGGGCGTACACAAAATATAACCAGCATTCGGAGCTGGGATTGTCAAAAAACAACTTCAATATATTCAGGCATTAGATGACTAATTATTAGATGAGTAACTATTAGAATGAATGCCTATGAGAAGACTATTTTCTTAGATTAGCAATCTAAAATAGTTTTCTAATCTCACAAACATTTAAGCACTCTTCAAGTACAGGCCATTTAGATTTACTGTAACCCAACATTCTTTTATACTCTTTTCCTATCAAGTCATAGAATTCTTTTACAGTTTCAATGCGTACGCTATAAATATTAAAAAAGTAAATTTTGACAATAAAGCATTCTAGATCAATTGGTAAGCAAACGGCAGTTTTAATTGCATTGTGGACATTATGAGCTTCACAGCCAATCCCTATTAGTTCTTGTTCTAACAATGTGCTCGGTTTTGTATAAACACTGTTTCATTTAGGCATGTTTGGTATAAGTCTCGCAAACAAAGAAACGAAATATTACTAATAAAAAAAGCAGTGTAAATATAGCTAGATACTTAATGAGATTTATGCACTTATGTGATTATGAAAACGGGACGTTTTAGAGTTTATTCGGGACGATGGGACTGCTAACAGAAGAACGGGACAATCCCGTTCAAAACGGGACGTATGGTCACATAAATCATACGTCGTCTGACAGAATCTTTATTTCGTCGATGAGAGAATCGCATCACTTTTCATCTGCCAAAGTTTGTTATAGAGCTAATGAATCACCTTGTATTTACCTAATTAATTTTTCATTAAGGTACTCATGAAACATGTATTTTATAAATACTTAAATTTAGTAAAATTTAAGTCTTAATTGTAAATTTGCCCCAATAACGTCATTATTATTACACAAAAAAGAAAATACACTCAGCAGCAGAAGTCTGCGTACAAAAAACTTATAATACTTTAATTGAAAAAATAACAGTCATAATCTAATGTGATAAACTTGATTTTTTTTTATTTTGTATATTAACTACATATAATTCTATTAACAAAATATGCTTCAACAAAACAGAAACAGTAGTTATAGAAAAAAATCAAAACTAAAAATTCTACAAATAACGGGTATGCAAAAATCTGCGTACAAGTTAGGACAGTATTTATAAAAAATTCATAAATGAGATCATTGTTTCTATATTAATATGAGGTCGGATAACCTTTACTTTCGGTTTAATGACCTCCCTTAAACGTTTAGGCATGGAGTGCACTAATTTCTTCGTTTCGTCCGAACTGATTTTGACCCATTCCTCAATCATAACATTTTTTAACGTTTCCTTCGACGTTATGTTGTGTTGCCGAATCCTGCGTTCCAGTAAATCCCAAAGGTGTTCGATGGGATTCAAGTCCGGCGATTGTGGAGGTGTTTTAAGTTGCTTTGGGGTATTGTATAGTAGCCAAAGCTTAGTGTTGTGGGCATTATCTTGTTGAAAAAAGTATTCGGGCCCCAAGCCCAAGTTTTCGATGCTAGGCTTCAATTTTTTTTTTTAAATGTCTATATACATTTTATGGTCCATTATCGATGTTATGAAAACCAACCTTCCCACCCCTTTGGTGCACATACACCCCAAACCATAACTCCACCACCTCCGTGTTTTACAGTCGCTTTCAAATTTTCGGGATTAAGGACAGTATTAGGTTTTCTCCATACATGTTGTTTACCCTTAATGCCGAAAATGCAAAATTTGCTCTCATCTGTAAAGAGAACTTTCTCCCAGAATTCAATGGGCTTGTCTAAGAGTTTTTTTGCAAAGGCGATCCGCTTCTGACGATTGACCTCTGACACAAATGGCTTTTTTCGTGCGACGCGACTGTGATAGTTAGCTTTTTTTAACGTCCTTCTCACCGTATCATTGCTGATAGTTTTATGAAATTCTTCTTGTACATTTTCTACTATTTTTTTGCCGTCAGCCTAGGTTCTTTTCTAACCTGCTGTAAAATTTTTCGCTTCTCTCGGTTTGTTAAAAAGGGTGGTTAAAGGGGTGGTCTACCAGATCGCGGACGTGAGAGGTAATCTTCAGTGTCTTTATAATTATTAATTACTCTTTGAATGGAAGAGTGTGACCTGCCGACAGTTTCTCCTATTTTTCGAAAAGATTTTCCCTCTTTCCATAACTTTACAATAATTTTTCTCTCTCCCAATTCAATTTCCTTTCCTTTCGTGTCCATTCTCACTTTTAGCTTCTAAGCCTCTGCTAATATAATTGACACCGATTATCTTTTATTTAAATCGGAAAGCGTACATCGCCAACTACGTATTTATGTAAATAAGTATATTTTGAAGAAGGCGTCTTTATTTGTACGCAGATTTTTGCATACGCATTATTTGGAGAATTTTTAATTTTAATTTTTTTTGTAACTAATATTTCTGTTTTATTGATGCATATTTTGTTAATAGAATTATATGTAGTTAATACACAAAATAAAAAAAAATTGAAGTTTATCACATTAGATCATGACCCTTATTTTTTCAGTTAAAATGTTAGAAGTTTTTTGTACGCAGACTTCTGTTGCTAAGTGTAGTAATTATACTCGACTACTTTTTTCAAGCAGTTAGCCAAACTCTAACTTTGGTCAACTTTGCTAATATATTTCGTGCAACGTGTGGGATAAAAACTGATTTTTTTCTGAAGACAAGTTATCTTTTAAACGGTTTCTTACATTCACATCCATTGCTGATATATTTTGTCCTTCGGTATTTAAAGCGGCTTGGTGAAAACCAACTTCTTGGGCGTACACAAAATATAACCAGCATTCGGAGCTGGGATTGTCAAAAAACAACTTCAATATATTCAGGCATTAGATGACTAATTATTAGAAGAGTAACTATTAGAATGAATGCCTATGAGAAGACTATTTTCTTAGATTAGCAATCTAAAATAGTTTTCTAATCTCACAAACATTTTAAGCACTCTTCAAGTACAGGCCATTTAGATTTACTGTAACCCAACATTCTTTTATACTCTTTTCCTATCAAGTCATAGAATTCTTTTACAGTTTCAATGCGTACGTTATAAATATTAAAAAAGTAAATTTTGACAATAAAGCATTCTAGATCAATTGGTAAGTAAACGGCAGTTTTAATTGCATTGTGGACATTATGAGCTTCACAGCCATCCCTACTAGTTCTTGTTCTAACAATGTGCTCGGTTTTGTATAAACACTGTTTCATTTAGGCATGCTTGGTATAAGTCTCGCAAACAAAGAAACGAAACATTACTAATAAAATAAGCAGTGTAAATATAGCTAGATACTTAGGGCCCCCGTACACGAGCCACATTTTGCCGTCGGACCAACCACAGAATTGCCGTCGCGTTCCAGCGAACTGAAGCCCACCATAAGAAATACTGTATCATCCGTACACGGGCGTTTACAAAAGTCGAAACGGGCATCTGCAGTCAACTTGCGGCCGATCTCCGCCGGGTGGTTCACAATCGCGCGCGCTTCTCCTGCCGTATACGAACCATAAACTTGCAGTCGGACTCAATCGCAACGCGACCGATTCAACGTGTTGAAAAAATTTAAGGCAAGGGTAGCAACAATTTCTACCGAGGAAAACATAAGAAACAACCTGCTTCGAAACCCTTACAACCAGCACACGAGTTAGCCGTTCTGTTACAACACCAGTGCATTACAAATTCACGCAATAAGCCATGACATTAATTTATCCATACCTACCACACCCGGACAATTTCAGCGCTGTAGTAATAATCAAACAATTCCCTCTACCAATATTGCTACTCCGTTAATATCTCCGCAGGGTTCAACATTGTCTATAGACTCTGCTCATACAAACTCATCTTTTGAAGATGTCTTTCAATTATAGATACATAGTCGAAACAGAAAATAAATAAAATCTGTACCTACCTACTTTGTTTGATTATATCTGTAAAATAATGAATTCCAGGCATACTTACCTATTGATCACATAATTTAATTTATCTATTTACTAACCTCAAAGTTATAACAAGCCTTTCTTCAGCTGAAATACTGGTCCTCATATTGGTGTCAGACCGTTTAATTTTAGGTTTTAAAATTCTGACTAATTCATCAAATGATCTAATAGACATTCTAAAGTAATTAGAAAATTTTTTCGTCTTGCTGGAGTTTATCAAATAAATTATAAAAACTTCCTTCCTATCATCGTGAAAGTAGAAGTGGATGGATCCAAAGCGATCGTACCTTCCTACGTCTTCTTCTTCTTCTCCTCAAAATAAAAAGTAACAGTGCTGCTTCTTCAAAATCCATAATATCGAGACTGGCGACCACAATCTTAAGAAACCATAAATAAAATAACGGACAAAACAACGTTTCTGTTTCGTTTCTGATGTGGTTAGGTTGTAGTCGTCTCGACTGCAAGTGTGGTTCATATAACTGCGAATCAACCACAAAAATGCAGTTGTGTCAGCCGTGAGTTGCAGTCGACGTGACCACAATTTTGTGGTTAACTCAGCTGCAAAATTGTGGCTCGTGTACGGGCACCCTTAATGAGATTTATGCATTTATGTGATTATGAAAACGGGACGTTTTAGAGTTTATTCGGGACGATGGGACTACTAACAGAAGAACGGGACAATCCCGTTCAAAACGGGACGTATGGTCACATAAATCATACGTCGTGTGACAGAATCTTTATTTCATCGATGAGAGAATCGCATCACTTTTCATCTGCCAAAGTTTGTTATAGAGCTAATGAATCACCTTGTATTTACCTAATTAATTTTTCATTAAGGTACTCATGAAACATGTATTTTATAAATACAGTAGAACCCCTCATATCCGTCACCCATGGGACCGGAGCATGGTCGGTTACCAAAAAAGGTCGGATAATCCGAGGAACAACAAAAATGAACAAGACAAACATAAACGAGTACATATATTTAATTATGTATACAAATCCATGTATGTACATGTAAATTTATTTAAAAAAATCAGTTATATTTTTTTGTTTTAATCTACCAAATCTTGCTTTAGCTGAGATATCTTTCCACTTTTTAATGCACAGCACATCCATCGGTGTTGCTTCTGGATGTTGCTCGACGTATTTCATTGCAATCTCGAAAGCCTCTGTAACTGTCGTATGACTGATATTTTCAGGTTCTTCTTTTTCATCATCCGTTTCATCTTCCTCTGTTTCAACTTTAAAAACTGCGGATACGATTTATTCGTCGTTCAGATCCTCGTTAGTGACTTCAACTATGTCCCCTCCCAATAGCCACTCTTCTATATCCGCTGGTTGGATTTGGGCATCGATGGTCTGTAAATCTTGTAGAATTTCTGCTTCATCTGTATTTAAAGTTTCAGACTCATTAGAGATTGCGCTCTCACCTTCAATAATACTTGGCCATAGTTTTCTCCAAGATTTTTGTAGAGTGGTGTGATTGAGTTCGTCCCAGGCTTGTGCGGCAATGTAAATGGCATCTTTTATATTAAAAGTCTTCATTGCCTCAAATAGGTTACTCCCTCCTTCCGTTTGCTCTAATAAGAAGCTGACATATTTTCGCCTGTATCTTTTCTTCAACCACTCAATAACCCCTTGATCCATAGGTTGGATTAAAGGTGTCACACGAGGAGGTAGAAACATAGCTTTGATGTTTCCCGTTGTTAGTTCGTTTTCCGAAGGATGACTGGGAGCATTGTCAAGAATCAAGACTGCATTGTGTGGTAGATTTTTCATTTTCAAGTGTTTTTTTACATCTGGTACAAACTCTTCAAAAAACCACTGTTTAAACAAAGAACTGTCCATCCAAGCAGATTTTTGATTTTTATAATAAACAGGCAATGATGCCATGTTCACATGTTTGAACGCTCTGGGCTTTTTAGATTTTCCAATGACAAACAATGGCATTTTATGGTTTCCACTTGCATTACTACAAGTTGCAAAAGTTAGTCTATCCTTGGATAATTTTGTCCCTGTTACTTTTTCATTTTTCGCAGCAAGAGTTTTTTGTGGGAGCATCTTGTAGTTTAACCCTGACTCGTCAATATTATACACTTGATCCGGATGCATATTGTTTTCTTTAATAAAAACTTCAAATTTCTTCACGAACTCTTTGGTTGCGTCATCATCAGCTGATAGCTTTTCTCCAGAAATAACAACGTGACGTATACCATGGCGACGTTTCCATCGGTGAAGCCAACCTTCACTTGCACTGAAATTTTCCCCTTCCTCTCCTACTATTGTTTTATGTAAAATCGCTGCCTTCTCTTTAATTATAGGACCTGACAAAGGAGTTCCTTTGCGTCTTTCTTGGCAAAACCATATCCAGAGGCTTTTTAAGCATCTTTCTATTTTTTAAACCCTCCTCCCCTTTGTTACGCCTTAAATTTAAAAAAAAAACTAAACTCAATTAATTAAACCGAAATATTGAAAACGGTACCCGAACCAATAAATAAGAAAAATTACCGCAATTTAATTCCTTAGACCCGGTTTTGTTGCGAACTCCCCGGCTTGACTCTTTCGGAGAAAGGGGGGGTCGATTTTTTTTAAAGGCGCCACCCGCTCCGATAATCCGCAACGGCACTGAACGGGAAGTGAGATAGTTTAGAAGGAATTAAAAGTACACACAAGAAAACTAATAATTCAGGTAAGTAAATTAAACTAGATATATTCAGTAAATTTGAAAATGAAATAATAATAATAACTTAAGAACTCCAAAACTTAAGAAAATTTACACGGTTAATTTTTTTTTTTAAATAAGAACCTGAGTGGGTAAGCTATAAATACAAATCAAATTGAAATTGAACTGAAATAACAAACCCCCCCCCACCCCTAACAAGATCTTGTTTTGGTAGTAGGCAAAATCAAATAAAATAATAATAAAATGTAATTCCCCCTCAAAATTTCTTTTACAAAAGAAATAAAATAAAATAACTAGTTCTATATGACAATAACGTGAAACAGTTTTATCGTTCACAAAAAAAATTATACCTATCTGAAACAATGAATTTAGAAAATAAATAATAAAGATCCTATACCTAACTGAAACACCGAATTTAGAAAATAAATAATAAAGATCTGACCTTTCGACAAGTATATGTTCTATTCTTTTTTTTCCTTTTTTTATATAGATCCCATCGTTGAGTCCCAACTGGTTTTCAAATTCGAGAGAGATGGCAGTAAGACGATCGGATGTTGTTTGTCTTTTAACTTCCAATGAATTTTTTTTCTTTTAGGTCCCCCACAAGGTGATACAATAATCCCCAAAGAAGAATGCTCTTTATTTTCTTCTTTAACCAAAATTTTCCTTCCCCAACAAACTCGTTTTTCCGGGAGTAAAATAAAAGGAAAAAAAAGAGAATCCGAAAAGACCTAGCAAAAGAATTTAGAATTAATTAGGATAAGGATTTTTTTTTATTAATAATTAATTAAATTTTTTTTTTTTTTAAGTATGCAAGAATGTTATTTTGAATGGATGGAAGTGTGAATGATTAAATACTAGGATGTAAGCAATTGTAATATAAGGAATTTTAAATATGTAAACGCTCACCTCAGATCTTCGAGGTCTTTGTCCAAAGCGATGTAAGATTTTTGGGAAAATAAACTTAAATCCGGAAATAATTCCGTTATCGTGCTTTACCAGAGGTAATTACGATGTTCAACGTAGAAAGATGAATCCGATAAATACGGAAAGCCCAACGATTCCAAAACTAACACCGAAAATCGTTCCCAAAATGGCCACCACACTTTCAACGCGTCCTTTCCCCTGGACAGCTTACGTAAAAAAAAAAAAAAGAGACCCTCCCCAAAAACTGGTTTCAAAACCTATACCAAATCTTAAACGGAAAACAATTTACCGCGCCATCTCTGGATGAAAGTGGAAAACAATGAAAAATTAATCAAATTACAGAACCCTAGCCTTCTAATCCCAACAAAACCAAAACTCAAAGAAAAAAAATATTAACGACTACAAATATCTAAATAAAAAAAATCATAACACCTTCCACTGTCATAGAATACGATTCGATATTCTTTCTGTTTTTCCTCCAGTCTTTAATAGTTGTGACGCCTATTCCTAATTCAGAAGATAATTTTTGAACTGACTCGCCATTGTCTAGCCTCTGAATAACTTCCAATTTCTCCTGTAGTGTACATACAATACGTTTTCGTTTTTGTTGGGTAGCCATAATCACTTTTACTATAACAATTGTAAATATGCATACAATTGATATTCACAATGATGAACACAGTTGCGCAACCCTTGGCAAACATCAAGATTGAGCGAATCAAGTAATTCCCCGACGGAAAGTCGGCTCTCTTGGGATTCACAAAAACGTACATTAGAGCATTTGAACAGAATTGGGAGTAGGGAGGGGTGACGGATATCCCGAGGAGTCGGATATCCCGAGGTCGGATATGAGGGGTTCTACTGTACTTGTATTGAACTAAAACTAGAACTAACACTAGACCTAGAACTAGAAAGATTCAGGTTTAGTCGTACGCCTGAAGACTTGTTTTACTTTTTGTTTAGTTCTAGATTGTTTTAAATTCTTCTGTTATTAATAAATATCTTCTGTTAGAAGAAGAATCTTCTGTTATTAAATATCTGTATACTTGTATCGAACTAAAACTAGAACTAACACTAGACCTAGAACTTCTTCAGACGCACGGCTAAACCAAAACTTTCTAGTTCTAGGTCTAGTGTTAGTTCTAGTTTTAATTTTTGTGTTTAGCTCTAGATTGTTTTAAATTCTTCTGGAACTAAAACTGTAACTAATACTACAATCTAGCTTCAGAACTAACTCTAGACCTAGAACTAGAAACAGTAGGATTTAGCCGAACGTCTCTTAAGACGGCTATTCTGATGTTTCTTGTTCTTGTTGATTCTCTAGTATTAGTTCTGAAGCTAGGTTGGGTTGGGTTCAGTTCCGTCTTAAGAGACGTACGACTAAATCCAAATGTTTCAAGTTCTAGAGTTAGCTGTAGCGTTAGTGTTAGCTTTAGTTTTAGTTGTACAGTGTACAATGGTACTATTTAGTGGATTATGGTTTCTTGTAGTTAGACAAAAATTTCAGCAAAATATCCGAGCACAAGAATATTTCATGAGAGAGTCTGGAATCCCAATATGAGTATATAACGGCATGAAGATTTTTAAAGCCAACGAATTGATTTCTCAATGTTATAAAGCGAGTGTAATCCAATAACTTTAAAAGGGAGCCAGAATAGTTTTTCCAATGAGTTGGATTGGGTTATTTTGATTTAGACTGGGTTGAGTTGGGTATGGTACAACTATAGAATATAGGAACGAAGGAAGGAAGATATTGATGAGGTAGTGATAAGCAAGATTAGAACACTAATCCCAAAGGCAATTTGGAATGGATTGAAAGAGTGAAAGCTGAGAAGTTGGGGAGAGGTGGATCACTACCTAACGCAAGCCCTTATTAGCCATGGTGTCTTCAAAATGGATTTTTTTATTGGAAATAATATTTTAATAATATAGTACAATATAAGTAATGAAAGACTTTCTACTGTTCACGGAAGACTAGTTACTCTTGGCAGATTGATCACATACTTCTATCAGAAGACTTTATGCTGTTAGTGCAGTATAATACTTTCGATTTACATAACAGATGCCGCTATCTAAAGACTACATACTTTCATAATGGAAATTAAATATTGTTGGCAGAAAACTCGTTTTTGTTAACTAAAAAGCAAATAATGTTTGAATAAGACAAGATGCTGCTAATACAAGATTAAATTTGGATGGATAATGATATACTGCTCATAGAATATCAGATCTTCCAACAGAGTTTCTTTATTGAAAGTTATATACTGATCTTAGCTTTCAGAAGACTGAATGACGAAGACTTATAATAAATCAGAATACATTCTTAGATAAACCAACTATTCTTCCACTTAATCCAGACATATACAAAATATAAGAGACAGGAAAAGAAAATATCAATAACACTAAAAACAAAAAAAATAATGATAACTTAAGCAGGCGGATAGAAACCTATATATTAAAATATAGAAACCTATATTTTAATATATAGGTTTCTATAGGCTGTTGTGTTAGGTTGAATTTGGTTTAAGACTATACACTGTTATTGCAATGTTTGGTATTGCTATTAGTATATCTTGCTTTTCTGCATACTTCCAATACAGACTACGTATTGTTGGCAGAAGACTAATTTTTTTTAATAAAGAAGTAGATTATGTTCGAAGAAAGCGAGAGGGTATTAATTCAAGATTAGATTCTGACTCATAGAAAAATAGAATATTAAATAATAATAATAATAATCTTTATTGCCTAAAAATTCATACAAACAAAAGAATATTCGGCTCGTCACATTCTGAATATATAAATATAATGACACAAATCACACAATTTCAGCTTCCAAATATTCGTCTACTGAATAAAACCCACCATTCAGTAGTACACTTTTCACTGTTTTTTTAAATGTTTTCCGTGACATTATCTTAATATACTCCGGTAATTTATTGTACAGACGGACTCCAACATAATCAATTCCATGCTGAGTCTTCCGCAAACGGCGTTTAGGTGGTCGAAACTCTTCTGCATTTCTAGTTTTATAGCAGTGAACATTGGATCCTTTCTCCCATTGCTCCTTTCTTTCGTGCACGTACATAATACACACAAATATATATTCTGCTGGGATGGTAAGTATATTACTTTTGAATACATTCCTACAGCTTTCTTTAGAATTTAATTTGTAAAGAGCTCTTACTGCTTCTTTTTGCTTTATAAATATTTTTCGTGCATGAGGAGATGCGCCCCACAGAAGGATTCCGTATGTTGCAGCACTGTGAAACAGTGAAAAGTAAGCTTGACGAGCCGCTTCATACGTTGCTGTTCTATTTAATACCCTGATAGTGTAGATTATTGAACTGAGCTTACCGGACATATACTGTACATGGTTTTGAAAGGTAAGGGTACTATCTAACACAATTCCCAGAAATTTTACGGTTTCTCTTTCCCCTTCAAGTCGCGTACAAAACTTCATAATCTTTGTTTTCTCTCTATTTAGCATGACTTTATTGCTATTAAACCAAATTTCTGCGTCCTGCATTGAAGTTACAGTTTTTCTGTGTAGACCTTCTTCTGTAATATTATAATTTAGAAATGATGTGTCATCAGCATATTGAAGTGTAATTGCTGCCTGTACGTTTATTGGTAAATCGTTGGTGTATATAATGTATAGCAAAGGACCAAGCACTGAACCCTGCGGAACACCCACATGTACCATGCTTTCACCGGATCTTCCATTGTTCCACTCAGTGTATTGTGTACGATCTGTTAGATAGGATTCCATTATTTTATTAGCAACGCCTCTTATGCCATAGTAGCTTAACTTTCCCAACAGTATCCTGTGGTCAACTGTATCGAACGCCTTACTGAGGTCACAAAATGCTGCTTCTATCTTCAAGTTTTTATCAAAAGCTTCTAATATAGATCCGAGAATGCCCTGCAGTTATCGTCGATCTTTGTCTGCGGAAGCCGTGGTGATTTTCGTTCCACATACTGCTGCTATCAAAGTGTTCTTCTATACGGTTACGTATGGCAACTTCCCATATCTTTGATAGTGTAGGAAGAATTGAAACTGGTCTATAATTCTTCAAATCGTTTCGATCACCACTTTTATAGATGGGAGCAATTCTAGCTTTTTTCAATAGGTCAGGAAAATGTCCATATAAAAAAGAATTATTAATCATAATGGAAACAGCATCAGCTATATATGGTATAACTATTTTCAGTATTTTCACGGAAAACCCATACGCATCCGGAGTTGCTTTATTTTTCATTTTATGAACTATCCACATTACTTCTTCTTTAGTAGTAGGTTGAAAAAATAATGAATATCGTGTAGTGTAAGACATGTTTTGGAGCAAACTGTATGGACAACTCGCCTGAGGGATCATTGCTGATGTATGCTCACCGATGCTGGTAAAGAAGTCGTTCAACTCTTCTACCGTGATATTACCATCTTTTGATGTGATTTGCGTTCTGTTACTTTCTCTTTTTATTACTTTCCATACTGTCTTCTGTTTATTATCAGACTCATTAATCTCCCTGGTAATGTGGAATCTTTTGGTATCTTTTGCTTTTTTTAGGTATTCTTTTTTGTATCGTTTGTATATTTCTGATGATGGTTGATCTTTCTTAACCTGATTAATAACCCATAGTGCTTCCAAAGTATATTTCATTTGGCGTAATTCTTTTGACCACCATTTGACTGGTTTTCTAGCAACATTTTCCCACCTTCTTACTACAATTGGAAAACATTGTTCAAAAATTTCCAACAAGCGCTTGTGAAATTTGTTAAAATCGGACTTCAACCCTTCAAGGACAGATATCCAATCATTTTCCCTTACTTTACTTTCAAATTTTAATATGTTTTCTCTAGATATTAATCTTTGCCTTTGGAGATTACTTTGATTGAAGATATTTTTCGAATCGATGGTCAATAATTGTCCGAAATGATCGGCCAAATGTAGGTTAATTGTTCTAACATGCTGAGTATCGCTCTGTGTGTTAGTTATTATGTTGTCTATACATGATTTTGTGTTACATGTAACTCTGGAAGCCTCTCTGGTTAACACATGATACCCAAAGGAAGCACATAATTCTTCAAACTCAGTTTGTATTGTGCTAGTTTGCATGAAATTGATATTGTAATCACCAGCAATAAAAACGTTCGTAAATGAGCATTTTATTTTTTCTAGTATAGTGTAAAAACCTTCATTAAATTTATATAAATTGCCGTCTGGTGATCTATAAATTGATATTATAAATTTTTTCCCCAATTTTATCCCACATATCTCTATGTCCCTTTCAATAGAATTTGTTTTTATTTCATGTAATTCCTTTGCTGGTAAACCTTTTTTTGTAAATATTGCAACACCCCCTCGCTTATATTGTTTTCTAACAAAACATGCTGTCAATTGATAGTTCTGCAGATAAATATTACCAATATTTTCCTCTGAACACCAGTGCTCCGTAACACATACAACATCTACGTCATAACAGTACAATATTTCGTTAAGCACATCAATTTTATTTAAAAGTGACTGAACATTTATATTGAGTAATATTAATGAGCTTTTTTTGGTATCAACCTCTTTTATTCCGGTGTCTATAACCAGTTCTAACTGTGGTTGCTATTGGTTTTGATCTAACGTTTTCTTCCGTGGGTGAAAAAATCGTGTAAGGTATGAACCATACGGCCACCTCCGTGCATCCATAATTTTTTCGAAATTTACCAAATCACACGTGATTTTAAATGATGAATAATATTGAGGGTACTTGGATGTAATTTGTTCACAAACTATTTCGGGAAATTCTTCTTTTAAAATTTCCTCTATATTTTCCGGCTTAGTTAAGGAATCCAATCGACCCACGTAGATAAATGCCTTTTTTGGAGCACTTTTTAAAGTATTTACTTTTGCTTCACCAATTATTACGTGTTTCTTATTTATTTCAGACTTTTTATTCACTTCAGGTTTATTGGGTTTCTTCCTAGTTTTAGGTTGTTGCCATTCGTCATTATTTATATAAATTATTTCATGTGCTAACTTTTCTTGATCTTTCATAAGTTGATTCACCTCACAAGATTTTTGTGCATTTTGTTTATATTTTGAATTATTGTTATTTCTTTCAGTAGTTGTGCTATCTTTCTTCGTAGATCTTGACTTTGAAGTTCCTGCTACTTCTTCACAGATTGCGCTGTAACTTTTAGGTTTTAAATTTTGAGAAGTGGTTTGTAAACAAGTTTTCGGGTCACTGACCTGTACTTTGGTTTTAGTTGCCAAGCTAACCTTGAATTTTTCTTGTAATAATTGAGTATTTTCTTGAAGTAACTTATTTTTATCTTTTAATTCCTCAATTAAAGTTTTTTGGAGATCTATGGTGTATTGCAGCTGTTGTACTTCACCATTATTTTCGGATTTTCCTTCCCACAATCTTCTAAGTTTTTCCTTTGCTCTATCATAACAGCTAGGATGAAATTTGTAACCAATTATTGGACATTTTACTCCTTGAAGTAATTTTGCCTTGCAATAATTACAAGTAATCAATTTAGTTTCACTGTTTTCACAATTTTTATCACTCGTAACGAGATTCGCGTGTTCATCGCCCGCCATCTTGCGAAATATCTATATATATATATAAAATCTTTCAATAGAGAACTAAATACTGCATACAAAAGATGTAATCTAGAGATGAAACGTCATATTGTACTTCTAATAAACTAGGCAGATGGCTGAAGATGTAACCTTTTATCTCTTAAATATCTTAGATGAGTATTGTTTGTATCTAGACGACTTGGTTGAGTTAAATTGGATTAGATTGAGTTAAGTTGTATTAGGTTGGGATAGGTGCTAATATAGTATTAGTGATGTGTAGAATTTGAAGAAAGAAGGCTGGAGTATAGAGCAGTTTGCGAGGAAGGTGTGATATCGGAAATATTTAAAAGATGATGTTGAGCTCAGAATCAAAGAACCATCCTCATAGCCATAATCACTTTTACTATAACAATTGTAAATATGCATACAATTGATATTCACAATGATGAACACAGTTGCGCAACCCTTGGCAAACATCAAGATTGAGCGAATCAAGTAATTCCCCGACGGAAAGTCGGGTCTCTTGGGATTCACAAAAACGTACATTAGAGCATTTGAACAAAATTGGGAGTAGGGAGGGGTGACGGATATCCCGAGGAGTCGGATATCCCGAGGTCGGATATGAGGGGTTCTACTGTACTTAAATTTAGTAAAATTTAAGTCTTAATTGTAAATTTGCCCCAATAACGTCATTATTATTACACAAAAAAGAAAACATTATTATTATTATTACTAGAGTCCGGAATTTATGCAAATTGCATATTATTTACCGCTGATAGTACGATTAAATGCTTTCGGATCTAGACGAATTGCGTGAATAGGAATTGATTGACACCTATTAATTATTACATATTTTGCATATTTCTAAGTTTTTCGCATATTTTTGCATATTTTGAATATTTTCATATATTTTACAGTATTATAAGTTTTTAAAGTGCAACGTCGATTTCTTATTTATTATTTGAGGTGTAATTCATATTATGGTCAACTTTTTGTTCTGATATTCGCCAGAGGTAGACAGGCCGACCGTCGAGACGCACTGTCGGGCGTCGCACGTTCGTTGACGGCCGTCGTTGTCGGCGACTTAGGCCCGACGCGGATCTGGATGTAGTTAGCGTCTAAAATAAAAAGTGGTATCCACGAAGTTAAATTTATTTGAAAACACATTATTCTAAGAGTCGTTCTGAAGCTGTTCAGATCTCTTATGTGTTTTTGCTTTACGTACAAATTTTTAAGTATTTCAAATATGCCGAAGGTGAAAAATTATTTGGTGTTGTCTTGGATAAAAGCAATTCCTGAACTTATTCTACAAGAAGAAAATGTGTTTTATAAAGCATGCGGTAAAACGGTAAGTTTATGTTTGTCATATTTTTCAATGTAAATTTAAAAATTATCAATTTAAACTAATAATTACACCTTATAGAGTCTAGATTGAAATAATAATCTGTTCTACAAGTTTGAATTGCAGTTACGGGAGTAAATAATGGAAACGTGCTGCTATAACCACCGACCAATTAAAGAGCTGAAGAACGTTTCCATTATTTACACCAATGACACTTTTATTTAAGTCATCCTTAAGATTGTTGTTATAATTTTTAATACTTTTCTTAATCTGTTTTATTCCATGGGTCTTATATTAAATTAACTTTGTATGGCTAAAGTCGATTCCAAAATGTTTGTTTCTTACTCTTAAGCTCTTGTTGCAGGTTGCTTGTGACCGCAAATCTCAGATCACGCAACACGTTGCTACCGATTTACATAAGAAAAAAACTCACCAACTGAGTCAAACTAAAATGGCTCAACAATCTTTTAAGCAAGCTATTCAACCGGAAACAACCAAAAATGAGCAGCAAATATTTAATGCAGGATTATGCAAAGCCTTCTTGGCGGCCAACATTTCATTTCAAAAATTACAAAATCCTGAATTAAAAAAATTTTTAGAACTGTATTGTGGGCGTACTGTACCGGACGAAAGTACTTTGCGCAAGGGCTACGTAAATGAGGAGTATATTAAAATAATTAGGTCTATCAAAGAAGTAGTCAAAAACCACTACGTATATTTAATAGTTGACGAAACTACCGATTGCTGTGGAAGATATATTGCGAACTTGCTTATAGGTGTTTTAAGTAGTTCATTTGGTGGCAAATCATATTTAATTGCTTGCAAACAATTAGACAAAACTAACCATCTTACAATTTTACGTTTCGTAAATGAAGCGTTAATGAATTTTTTTCGTCCGGAAATTGTACCAACTGAAAAAATTTTGCTTTTGCTTTCGGATGCTGCCACATACAGACTGCTCGCGCTCGAGCTGCGGATAGGCTTAACGTAAGTGGGAAAAGAACGGCATAAGGTTTCTATTAGTTAACACAGAACAGATATACTATGTTTACTTCTCAGGCCGATTGGAGTTGATATGTATTTCTTTATCTAACTCATTAAAGTCCTATGCCTTGTCTAACACATTGAAAAGCCCTATCCGCAGGTTGCTGCAACCGCACGAAACTCGTAGTGCGACGGAGACAGACGTAATCAACCGCACCGTTCTAGCCGTGATACTCGTACGGAGGGCGGTACAATGCGATTTTATACAAATTGGGAATTTATCTTTTTAATTTTATTAAAAGTAAAATCTTTAGAGGTTCTAAAAAATTGATTTTTATTTTAACAAAAAATCGAAATTCTCTTACTTTTTCGCACAGAGCTATGACATCATTCCTAGACAGGCGTCAAATCATCCCAGAAGAACGATAAAGACTGGTTTTTACTCATTTACTGCATTTGTTTAGCGATTGTGGTTGGGTTAGTGTGCCTAGCGATTTCGCTAAAATTTGTAGTGCACAATTTCTCAAAATAGAGTATTATACGCCCGAAGAAAAGTTGTTTATGATAAAGCAATTTTATGGTGGTAATTCTGCGGAAGTATGTCGCGATTTATTTGCTGTGAACTATCCGGAAAGGCCAATTCCTTCTGCAAATACCATACGAAATACAGTGAAATATTTCGAATCAAATTTCACATTAATAAATAATAAAAACAAAAATGAAGCAGAAGATAACATCAGCACTTTGGAGATTGCAATATGTGCATTAGCAGAATTGAATCCGCACAAATCTTCTCGCGAAATTGCCCGTGAAATTGGTATTGGAGCAACAACAGTGCTAAAAATTTTGCATAAGCATAAATACCGGTAAATTAAATTTAAATAACATAAATTTGTACAACCGGTTGGGTTATTGTTCAGCTCAAGAGGGTGGTTTATTTGAACATTTATTAAATAAATGAGGAGAATTATGTTTCATTTTATTTGTTTTATATTTTTTTTTATTGGTATGAAGTTATGATGAAAATTTGTTGCTGTAATATTTTTGCACTAAAATGATCTGATGCTTCATAACTAAGAAAATTACTAGTACTGTGTACCAGGGATTTATTTCTTTTTAATTTTAACAAATCCTTCTTATTTTACATAATTTTACAAATTGTGGTTAGTAAAAACAATTGATAACTAACTTTAATAAAAACCACCCGTTCTCAAAGCATTAAAGGTTTCGATATCTGAGAGCGCAAGCTCCGCCCACTTACGGTCGCCCAGCTATTGCTAATGCATCTATCCGCAGGTCGGCCGCGTGCAGTCTGTATATGGTTAAAGCAGGTCAACAACTTAAAATGTTGTACCCCAATTTAATTCATGTGACGTGCTTAGCTCATGGTTTGAATAGAGTAGCAGAGGAAATTAGGAATCAATTTCCAGACGTAAATGCGTTAATTGGCAATGTAAAAAAAATATTTTTGAAGTCTCCCCTCAGAATCCAATTATATAAGGAAAAATTGCCTAATGTTAATCTACCACCAGAGCCTGTCATTACAAGGTGGGGTACTTGGTTAAATGCTGCAACATTTTATGCCCTACATTTTACATCTATAAAGGAATTAATCATGGATTTGGAAGAGGTAAATAATCAAGCGATTAAAAAATGTCAAGCACTATTTAAAAAAGAGACATTAGGTGCTGAATTAGCGTTTATTCAAAGTAATTATGAGTTTGTAAGTAGAATTATTTTAAATTTAGAAACGCAAGGAATGCCATTAAATGAGTCTGTTGGATTAATAGAGGAATTTCAGACTGGCGTTAAAAAAGTAAATGGTAAAGTAGGCCAAATTATTAATAAAAAGTTTTATGAAGTATTAGAAAAAAATCATGGTTATATATTGTTATCAAAGACTGCTAAAATAATTGGTGGATATTTAAGCGATCAGATTAATATTGAACCAAATTTAATTAGTAAATTTAAATATGCACCCATAACATCTGTAGATGTGGAGAGGAGTTTCTCAAGGTACAAACAGATACTGTCTGATAGACGACGTAACTTCTTAGTTGAAAATATTGAAAAATATATAATTGTAAACTATAACATTACTGCAGGCATTTAATTATTTTTATATATATATCGATTTTTAAGTATGCTGAAGTTTGTAATCGCCTGTCTATAAATATATTTTATTTAGTTGTTTTTTTTTAATAAAATAGAGCTTTTAAATCTTGAGATGTTAGTTTGAATTGAACCTATTAAAATACCAACTTTATATAAAGGGTTCTTCATTAAGAGCTTTCCATGATGAGTATCTTTCCATGATTAAATGGCATAGACTGACGTTTCAAAATGTAACAGAATTGCGAAGCCATTTTCACTCCTAATCGAGAAATGTTAAAAACAAAATGCGTCGCTCTTAATGAAAAACCCTTTATAATAAAATTAATATACTATTTTAACAGTAGTATAAAATGCATGCATATTTTTACATAAATTATGCATATTTTTACATACATTTTGCATATTTTTATATGAAATTTGCATATTTTCTTATATTTAGTACATATATATGCGCATATTTTGCATAAATTTTGTGCATAAAATTCCGGACTCTAATTATTACATATAGAAAAGTTTACGGTATTAGTTAATAGATGGCGCCATTAGGTCTAGATTTGAAACATTACCGCTTTGTTCCGACAAGTGATCTAACTCATTGTGTACTCGTCAAATGCAATCGCACTTATTAAGTAAGGTCGTCACAACTCATTGCATTTCATTGCATTACTTGATATGGGCGATTGCATTTGAAGAGTACTCAACGAATCGGGCACCTTATTGAAACAAAGCTTAAATTCTATTTATAGATATTTTGTACATACGTATATCTATGTGGATTGATAATCAAAACTTCTATTACTTATATGTACTTTATTAAAATAGTTAACTTTGAATTGAAGATTAAAATTTTTGACACTAAACGATGAGGTTAACTTTTCAAAAATCAAAATTTAATATGTAAATCAAAATGATTCAGACGCGAATGGAAAATTAACAGTTAGAATGGAAATTTACTTCAAAATCTGCGTGGAAGTTTTAAAATTTGCACAAACGAATTGGCGCGGAATTCCTTGAGGTCACAATATTAATTTCAAGGTTACACGAAAAATATCCCAGTTTTCGTTTTCAACTAGAAATCGAATGGTACTCTAGATAACGTTTTCACACGAACTAAAAACTAATAATAAAGCATTTAAAGGATCCGCATTAATAAACGTGATTTACCACATATACGACAATGTGCTGATAACGAAAAAAAACAACTTAGATAACCTTTACTAAGCCTTACACAAGTACTTATTAAACGTAAATTGAAAATACCCCACCTATTGCAACACGACACTCGTATTTCATCAAGTTCCTATTGCCTTGTGAACAGTTAACTCATTCATTCGATAATTACCCAGCAAGGAAATGTCTCTTAAAGCCGGTTTAGTTAAATACAACTCTTTTAATCAAATTAATCAAATATGCAAACGCTCAAAGTAAGTAAAACGTTTTACTCACAATATTTGTATAATTTTTTTATATTTTTTTGTAGTTCTTTTTGGTCCAACGTGGCAATGGGCCCCCCGGATGCTATTCTTGGTGTAACCGAAGCTTTTAAACGTGACACAAACCCAAAAAAAATTAATTTAGGAGTTGGTGCTTATCGTGATGATAATGGAAAACCTTATGTGCTTTCGTGTGTGAGAAAAGCAGAAAAACGTTTGTTAGAAAGATCCTTGGATAAAGAATATCTCCCAATTTCTGGCACAGCCGATTTTTGTAAACTCAGCATTAACTTGGCTCTTGGGGATAATAATCCTGTGGTGTCTAATGGTTTAAATGCAACTGTTCAAGGAATATCTGGGACGGGTTCTTTGAGAATTGGAGCTGCTTTTTTAAAGTCTTTTTTCCCTGGAAATAAAACTGTTTATATTCCAATACCATCATGGGGTAATCATACTCCTATTTTTAAGCATTCCGGGTTAGATGTGAAAACATACACATTTTATGACCCTAAAACTTGTGGGTTTAATTTTAAAGGTGCTATGGATGATATTTCGGTAAGTAATTTTTAATTTGCCAAGTCATTGTTGATCCTGATTTATCTTTGTTATCTTTATGTATTAGGTCAGTTACTTTGAGCCTTTTAACCCACTTATGATCACTTTCAATTTTAAATATTGATTAAACATTTTTTAAAATATGTTAAATAGGATAGTTTTAAAGTTTGTCCAAAAAATTTAAAATAAAATTCAAACAAGTGGTCTGAGTATCTCAGAAATTATATAGTCATGTCAGAGTATTCGTTGTTAACAGACGTGTTTTTGCGAATGAGTTTTCAATACAAGACCTGACTTACTTTTATAAAAACTCTCTACGTGAGTAAGTTGTAACAAAATTGTTTTAATATTGTCAAATATAACCGGAAATCACCCCAAGGGGTGATCTTTATCAATTAAAAATGTCTAAGAGCCAAAAATGTTCTCTAGACCAACTATCCTCTCCCATTAGCGAAGTATCGAAAAGATACAACTGGTCCCTGGCAGAAAAACTAGTTACACAAAACCCATATTATCTATTGTCAACAAATAACCAATTAAATAATTCTTTGGACATGTCAATACCAAACGCCGATAATGGTGAAAATGCTCCTTGAACCAGTAATAATAATAGCAATAGTGGTAACTGAGATCAGCCTGAAAACAACAAAAAAAAATTCCACCAATATTCTTATGGAACGCCACCAACCACAAAGAGATCATAAATGACATAAAAGTGTTAACTACCAACATTTTACCACTACATACAAAAACACCTACCTTAAAATCAATTTAACAAATTTAAATGATTATCGAACGTTGACAAAATATTATAAAGAGAATAAAGTTGAATATCAGACTTTCCAAGACCTGAACAATAAACCACTAGCTATAGTAATCAGTAATGTACCCATCTCCTTAAGTGATGACGAAATAGAGGAGAAATTGAAAACTAAAACGCTACCTATAATAAAAGTAACTCGACTTATGAATAAGAATAAACAACCAATGCCCTTAGGTGCAGTAGAGCTAACAGCCACTGACAAAGCGAAAGAAATTTTTAATATCAATGAAATAGCCAAAGCAATTGTTACTGTAGAACCTCGTAGAAGGTTCAACAGTAACTCACATTCCGCAATGTCATAACTGCGGATCAGAGATATGGACACACCAAAAACTATTGCTCTCTAAGATCAAGATGTGTCAAATGTAGTGGAGAACATTTATGTAATGACTGTAAAAAGAAATCCTCAGATCCCCCAAAATGCGCTAATTGTGGTGAAGCGCATCCTTCAAATTACAGAGGCTATAAAACCCATAAAGAATTACAAGAACAACACCAACCAATTAATCACCGACATCAGCAAAACGCAAATTTTAATAACGAGAACAAACGTAGTAATAAATATCCTCCTCATAATATCCTCATATTTCTTCTTCCAATAATTCCCGCTCTAATTCCAGAGAAACCACTAGTCATAGCCTATTAAACAACCTTCCTGACCCCACCAACTTATCTGATACCATTCTGAACTTCATAAAAAAAAACTGATCACACCACTAATTAGTAAATTAAAATCATTTATTATCAATGAATTAATCCTAAATATGCTCAATGCCTAAGTCAACCTCATCATTAAATAACATCAATACATTAACTCAAGATACAAAGAATCAAGATACAAAGAAATATACTACTTGCTTTTTTCGCAAGATATAGCGAAATGTATCACCGAAACTCATTTAACGAATCGAGAAATATTTTCAATGGGTAGTTATACAATATATAGAAATGATCGCCAATCAAGAACAGCAGCCGGTGGTGTTGCCATCTTTATTAAAAATAATCTGACATATTCAGAATTGATGTTGACCAAATCAAAATCACTTGAAGCTATAACAATAACAGTCCATCTCTACAACAAACGCAAAATGAATATTATAAGTGCATATAAGCAACCGATTATAAAACTAGATAAAAGAGATTTTGAATCGATATTTAATTCATCAAGACCTACCATGCTAATAGGAGATCTAAATAGTAAACATCAAATCTGGGGATGTAGAGCCAACAATCCTAGCAGGCTTATTCTAAATGATATTCTTACAGACAACGGATTATTAATACACGCACCTGATGAATACACTTATTATCCATATAGAAACGATCACCAATCAGACATTTTAGACGTGCTAATTATCAAACAGATATCAACACCTATCAACCAAACAGTAGCACATAAATTAAACTCGGACCATCTACCTATTGTCATCTCAATAGCCGAGAAATCTGACTACAAATATAATGCACCAAGATTAATTATGGGCATGGTAAATTGGGAAAATTTCAGAAAAGAAGTAATGAAAATAAGAATTCCGATAATCACTATAACAACACCCTCGGATGTTGACAAAAGCCTGAGAATTTTTACCAATAAAATTACAACATCAGTACGCAATAACATCAAGCCCTTCAAAACAAATATTAATCCTAATTACAACATCTCTCCAGCATATATAGTTGAAATGATTAACCAAAAGAGACGTACTAGAAGAGAATGGCAAAGAACCCGAGATCCAAGAATTAAAAGGAAACTGAATCAGCTAACACACCAAATTACGGACAAATTGAATCAACATCGAATAGACTCTTATAATAACATAATCAATAATCTAACGACCAATGATCCTGGAATGTGGAAAACTACTAAAAAAAATAATCCAAAAAAGAGAACTAATTCCTACAATAATGCATCAACACAATACGTATACCACAGATGCTGATAAGGCCTTAGGCTTTTCAAACTATCTTGATAAAATATTCCCTCCACAATTTTCACAAGCGAATTACATATTCTCAAATAAAATTCAACAGTATGTAGAAGCTAATCTTCCAATTCATAAATCCACTATTCACCATACCACTCCTGAAGAACTTCGAATGCATACTAACAGGCTACCTACCAAAAAAAAGCACCTGTATACGACCTTATCCCAAACTCATTGATCAAAAACCTACCCAACCAGACCTTTAATATACTAAGCTTCATATTTAAGATCTGTATGAATTATGAAATTTCCTCAACACTTGAGAAAAAATAGAAATATTAATGTTTAGAAAACCTGGCAAAAATAAAAAGAACATTGAAAAGACTACAGACCAATTAGTCTACTTCTTACCTTAAGTAAACTTTTTGAGACAGTGATTTTTGAACAACTGAAATCAAAAATCACAATTATACCTAGTATCCAATATGGGTTCAAAAGTGGTCACTCAACAGTACATCAGCTCACAAGAGTAACGGAAATAATAGAACGAGTATATGAAAATAAACAGTACACAACAGTATGGCCTAAAATATAAGATTCTTAAAACTAATATACCAGAATATCTCAAAGCTTTAATTTTCTCATTTTTGGAAGATTGGAACATTTTACATAAGAGTTAATAGTTACAAATCAGAATCAAAACCCATTAAGGCTGGAGTTCCTCAAGGAAGTATCCTCTTACCGTTACTGTTTAACATTTGTTTACATGACACTCCCATGAACAAAAAGGACCTAAAAGCATTATACGCCGATGATATGGTTATAATCACTCAAAACGAAAATTTAAAAAGAGCCATTAAAGATCTCCAACACTCGATCAATGAAATTCACAAATGGCTATTGACCTGGTGCTTCCATTTAAATCCAAAAAAAATGTGAAGTCAAAATATTTACTCTTAGACAAATAAAGAACCCTACAACAGTAACTATGGAAAATCACCAATTAAATTGGAATCCTAGAGATAGTGCTATTAAATATCTGGGAGTGTATCTGGACCAAAGACTTACATGGAAATTCCATATCAATAAAAAACTAAACGAAGCATATGCAAGACTAAAAGAATTGTTTTAGTAAATCCAATCATCAATACAAAATCGAAACTGTAGATCGATGTGCATTGTTACTATACAAATCATTAATAAGACCAATAACATACCCATGCCCAGTTTGGAGCTCATCAGCTGAATCCAATATTAAAAAAATCCAAGTGCTACAAAATAAAATATTAAGAATAGCTATTGATGTACCATGGTTTGTGAGAAACTCGCAAATACATGAAGAATTAGGAGTCGAGACAATAAAAGAATACATCAAGAAAACAATCAAAAAATATTTACAAGACCTTCAAAAGTGTCCAAGTGCACAAGAACACCAACTAGGAACTACTGGTGTCCATCGCCGGTTAAAACGAAAACTTCCACAAGACCAATTTACAGAAGATTTAATAGAAAATAGTAGAGAATAGTTAAAATAATAATAATAATCAGGATGAAATTTTGTTCCCAGGTTATAGTTAAGTTAAATTAGTTAATATCAAAGCCATGTAATAACATTTAATGTTGAACTGGTTGACCCTATTAATAAAAAAAAAGAAATTATATGAGTTAGAAAAAATCTTACATATCTAGATTGTTTCTTCTAATCTTTAAATCTAAGGGTTTTGATTTTTTGGTTAAAACTGTAAAATTTTAATCATATGTGTTAGATAAAAATCAAGCTATTTTCAATAAATTGTGTCTAAAGAACTAATTGAGATATTGCAATGAAACAAGATGCAATTTGAAGCCAATTTATGTAGTGTTTAATGGACCAAAAATTGTTTGTCCAAATCTTTGAATCTTTGATTTATAACATTTTAGAGATATCGCAAATTTTGAAACAAACTTATGAAGTGATTTATGTACCAAAGATTGTTTATCCAAATCTTTTAAGGTGTATTTACACACATCAGTGACGTATCAGTTCTGTGGTGTATTCGTGCTTCCGTGTCAGTGATAAATAATATCGTCGCCCTTGTTTGATATGAACACATTCACACACTTCCGACACAGTGACGATTTTTGCCGTCAGTATTACATCAGCATCAGTGTAATGTTCCCGTTACACACATCAATGACATGTTGGTGCAACATCAGTTCCGTATTAGTTCGATGTGATGTGATGATATCCGTGACTTCTTAGTGACGTATATCTACGTATACGTCTATCAGTATACCATACTTGGTAATGATATCTATAATTTTGGATGAGGAACATCAAAAGCTGCACCAGGCGAAATAGAGAAATAATGAAGCATGGAAGGCAAGAGGCACAGAAGGAGGGTTTGCTACATTGTATAAGGAATTAATGGATGATGCAACAAAGTTTTTTGAGTAAGGTGGCAATATAATAAGAAATGCTTTTTTAAAATTACTTTTTTTTTAAATTACCTGTATTTCTTTAGCCCTAAGAGATGTCGATGTTCAGTTTTCCGGTTTTCATTAAGTTTTTTATAGAAATGAGACTTTCTCTTTAAATACATATAATTTGGCCCACCCTGTTCATTTTATTCATCTACAATTTTTTATTTAGAATTCTAATATCTCTTTTAGTCTTCTCATTTTTATATGATTTAATTCTTTTAGCACTATCTTAAATAGTTACTATTATATTCCACGTCAAAATACATTCTATAATACGTCAGAGAAATTTGAAAAATATTTACTGTACTTTTGTTTTCACGGATTTGAATGACTGAAAAATACGAAACTGATACGTCGCCGATGTGTGTAAATAATCCTTTAATCTATGAGTTATCATTTAATTCTATCAAAATAACACTCTGGAAATATGTAACTATATATGTTGGGTGAAAATGAAGCAATTTTCAAAGAATCTCTAATTGAGATGTCACAATAAAGTAAGGAACAATGTGAAGCAATTCTATTTAGTATTTAAAGTATCAAACATTGTTTCTCCAATCTTATAATTAGAGTTATCATTTTTTGATTAAAACTGCAATAACGTAACTACATAACTATATGGGTTGGGTAAAAAACAAGCAATATTCAAATAATTGTATCTCAAAAACACATACACTTAGCAGCAGAAGTCTGCGTACAAAAAACTTCTAACACTTTAACTGAAAAAATAAGGGTCATGATCTAATGTGATAAACTTCAATTTTTTTTATTTTGTGTATTAACTACATATAATTCTATTAACAAAATATGCATCAATAAAACAGAAATATTAGTTACAAAAAAAATTAAAATTAAAAATTCTCCAAATAATGCGTATGCAAAAATCTGCGTACAAATAAAGACGCCTTCTCCAAAGTATACTTATTTGCTTAAATACGTAGTTGGCGATGTATGCTTTCCGATTTAAATAAAAGATAAACGGTGTCAATTATATTAGCAGAGGCTTAGAAGCTAAAAGTTAGAATGGACACGAAAGGAAAGGAAATTGAATTGGGAGAGAGAAAAATTATTGTAAAGTTATGGAAAGAGGGAAAATCTTTTCGAAAAATAGGAGAGACTGTCGGCAGGTCACACTCTTCCATTCAAAGAGTAATTAATAATTATAAAGACACTGAAGATTACCTCTCACGTTCGCGATCCGGTAGACCACCCCTTTTAACAAACCGAGAGAAGCGAAAAATTGTACAGCAGGTTAGAAAAGAACCTAGACTGACGGCAAAAAAAATAGTAGAAAATGTACAAGAAGAATTTCATAAAACTATCAGCAAAGATACGGTGAGAAGGACGTTAAAAAAAGCTAACTATCACAGTCGCGTTGCACGAAAAAAGCCATTTGTGTCAGAGGTCAATCGTCAGAAGCGGATCGCCTTTGCAAAAAAACTCTTAGACAAGCCCATTGAATTCTGGGAGAAAGTTCTCTTTACAGATGAGAGCAAATTTTGCATTTTCGGCATTAAAGGTAAACAACTTGTATGGAGAAAACCTAATACTGCCCTTAATCCCGAAAATTTGAAAGCGACTGTAAAACACGGTGGTGGTGAAGTTATGGTTTGGGGGTGTATGTGCACCAAAGGGGTGGGAAGGTTGGTTTTCATAACATCGACAATGGACCATAAAATGTCGAAAACTTGGGTTTGGGGCTCGAATACTTTTTTCAACAAGATAATGACCCCAAACATTGTGCCCACAACACTAAGCTTTGGCTACTATACAATACCCCAAAGCAACTTAAAACACCTCCACAATTGCCGGACTTGAATCCCATCGAACTCCTCTGAGATTTACTGGAACGCAGGATTCGGCAACACAACATAACGTCGAAGGAAACGTTAAAAAATGTTATGATTGAGGAATGGGCCAAAATCAGTTCGGACGAAACGAAGAAATTAGTGCACTCCATGCCTAAACGTTTAAGGGAGGTCATTAAACGTAAAGGTTATCCGACCTCATATTAATATAGAAACAATGATCTCATTTATGAATTTTTTATAAATACTGTCCTGACTTGTACGCAGATTTTTGCATACCCGTTATTTGTAGAATTTTTAGTTTTGATTTTTTTCTGTAACTACTGTTTCTGTTTTGTTGAAGCATATTTTGTTAATAGAATTATATGTAGTTAATATACAAAATAAAAAAAAATCAAATGTTTATCACATTAGATTATGACTCTTATTTTTTCAATTAAAGTATTACAAGTTTTTTGTACGCAGACTTCTGCTGCTGAGTGTATATTTAGTGTTTAATGTAACACAGACTCTTTGTCCAAATCTTTAAATTTCCGTGTTATAATATTTTGTTTAAAACTCTCCGAAACGTAATTATACAGGGTGACACAAAAGTCTGGAATATAGCAAATAACTTCGCTATTTTTACTTTTAGCAAAAAATTTTCTTATAAAAGTTTTTAGGTATATTATAATGCATATTTCGTATAAGATTGATTGTTTGTATTGTTTACAGTTTGGTTACCATGGTAAGTAATTTTTTATTTGAAGTGGAACGAAAATCATTTTGATAGAGCATATTTTTCTCTATGTCTTGAGAATATTATATCATAAGGTTACATAATGAAAAAATCTGATAACTTTAGTTTTTTATAACTAATAAGTGAGACATTTTAATTCAAATTAGGCATTGAAATAGCATACCTAAATTAATACAGTAAAAAGAATCGAAGTAAGCAATAACATGGCGTTAATAATTGATTTTAGGTATTAACATTGTTTCAGCGTCTACTTTGATTAAAATGTCCGACATGATTTTAAGAAAAATCAATTTACCTGATTTTTTTTTTCAATATGTAACCGTATGATATAATATGCTCAACACAGAGAAAAATATGCTCTGTCAAAACGATAAGAAAAAATATTCGTTCCACTTCAAATAAAGAAATTAGTTACCATGGTAACCAAACTATAAACAATACAAACATTCAAGCTTATACCAAATATGCGTTATAATAAATCTAAAAACTTTTATAAGAAAGATTTTTTGTTAAAGGTAAAAACAACGGAGTATTTGCTATATTCCAGACTTTTGTGTCACCCTGTCTATTGAAATTGTCAATCCATTGTGAATTAGTAAATACAAAATATTCCACCTTACAATAAAATTCTCTTTATTTTACTTCATTTACCGGTTTTCATTTACATTAATTCTTCTAACATCTTCAGAAGGATAATACTGTTATAAAAATATACAAATTAAAAACTAAACGTCTAGACGGAATAAATCTGATTAATATTGATTTGTAAGTTATATCAACTTATTCAACATTTATTTTGTTCAATGAGCTAAAATAATTATAGTAAAATCTATAGATACTTGCTTTAAATTACGAGTATGGGCCTATAAATTCCATTATTATTGAGTGGTTTTATCTTATCTTTGTGTTTACACAAAATTTTACCTAAAGTGTAGTTATTTATAAATGAGAGATGTATGTTACGCGCTTTTAAATCTTTTTTAATTTTGGTACTAATTGTTCCCTGATATTGGATAGCTTATAAATTTTTTGTTCTTGGTCAATGAGAGGTGTTTGATCTTTTACTTAGGGAATCTGTTGTTCTTTGCTATAAGTTTTATGGTTTTTATTTCAGCTTCTAATTTCATATGGTTATTCATGTGTTTATGAGTGTTAGGTAAATCTCTTTCCTTCTGTTTTCATTTATATACAGGGTGTTTCACGTAACTGGTTCATTAGAATGTTTTTAGGTTCCACTATTCGTAGAGGCTTGAAATTTTGGTAACATGTGTTGTTCATTCCGATCTATTAATCTAAAATATTTTCATGATGGCCGGCACTTCCGGTCTACCGGAAGTGGACCTCAACTTCGTTATTTTAAATGGAATGCCATAGTTTTTATTACACCATTCAATTATACATAAGAAAATATGTTGACTTTCATAACAGTTGTTGGTGCCTACCGTTTTTTGTTTTTGAGTTATTTTGATTTTAAGTGTTTTCTGGCAAATATCAACATGCTCTTTACAAGCCCATATCTCAGCCAACGTTAACTGAAAAACGTTTTGCATTGGTACGATGACTCTTGATATGTTGTTAAATAGATTGTTACTTGTTGTATCAGTATATCTTATACAGGCTGGTCAAAAATTGAGTTACCCTTTCTCTGTATTCAATTGCGTGAAAGTCGAAAATTTTAAATGGAACGCCCCACATTTTCATACCCTATCAGAAAGGGAATTTAATTCTCTACAAATTATCTGTAAATGTTCCTATACCTATTTATTATAGTTTTCTTGCTATTGAGGAATTTATCAAAATCATATGTAAAATGCTAGAAACCGTCTGTGTTTTTTGTTAGAAGGCCATGACATTTTGACAGTTTTTTGTTTAATTTATTTAAATTATTATTAGTATTATTTCTACAATGAACTGTGATTGAATAAACTTTAGATTGCTAGTTGTAATTTACCAAAAATACCCAAAAGAAAACCGAATAAATGAAACAATGAAGAACAACAATTTAATGACAAAAATTAAAATCACTAACATAAAAGAATGAAAAACTTAAAATTACAAAAATAAATGATGGTAATTTAATTCTCTACAAACTATTTAGATACTTTCATGTGCCCATTTGTTGTAGTTGCCCTCATATTTTTATTTAAAAAAAATGAACGCATATTGGAAATTAATGAACGTATGCAATGCTGGAAAGCTTCTTGTTTTTATGTTAAAAAGCCGTAACATTTTGATAGCTTTTCAATCATATTTATGTTATTGTTGTCATTACTTAGTTGTGTCATCACTTACTGCTGGTAATGTCTTTGAATATCATGGCGAATTATTCCACGCCAACATTAAATTCGTCTTATATTCATGGCGGGTGTAATAATGTTTTGGATAATATAAGAGACGTATCTCATAGTTTTGGAAAGATCAAAATAACAAGAAACCATAAATTTCTATCACCAGCAGCTTAAGATAATAAAATAAATGTTTTGTCATATTTTATTGCTTTACCAAATTCTTCGGTAAGAGGTGCTTCGGTCGATTTAGATGAATAATATTTTACAAGAAAGCACCGTTAATAAATAAACCGAACTCTCTAGAAATATCTCGCCTATCATTACGTCGAATATTACGCCATATTATTGTTTTTCATTGTTTCATTTATGCGTTCTTCTGCTGGTTATTTTTGGCAAATAAAAGCTCACAAACTAAAGTTTATTCAATTACAGATCATTCTATAAATAATACCAATGATAATTTAAATAAATTAAACGATAAACTGTCAAAATATCATAGCCTTCTAATAAAAACACGAACGGCTTCCAACATTTTCTGTATGATTTTGATAAAATACTCAATATGAAGAAAACTATAATAAATAGGTATAGCAATGTTTATAGATAATTTGTAGAGAATTAAATTCCAGTTTAGATAGGCTAAAAAGATATGGGGCGTTCCATTTAAAATTTTCGACTTTCTCGCAATTGAATACAGCGAAACGGTAATTCAATTTTTGACCACGCTGTATAAGGTACAATGATATAACAAATGACAATCTATTTAACAGCATATGACGAGTTATTGTACCAATGCAAAACGTTTTTGAATTAACGTTGGCTGAGATATGGGCTTGTAAAGACCATGGTAATATTTGCCAAAAAACACTTAAAATCAAAATAACTCGAAAACAAAAAGCGGTAGGTACGAACAACTGTTATCAAAGTCAACATATTTTCTTACGTATAATTGAATGGTGTTATAAAAACTATAGCATTCTATTTAAAATAACGAAGTTGAGGTCTACTTCCGGTAGACCGGAAGTGGTGGCCATCTTGAAAATATTTTAGATTAATAGATAGGAATGAACAACCCATGATACCAAAATTTCAAGCCTCTACGAATAGTGTAACCAAAAAAGTTCTAATGAACCAGTTACGTGAGACACCCTGTATGTAATTACATGTAAAAAAAGTTCCAATTAATATTTATCTAATTTTTTAGGTGTTAGTTTAGATGTAAGTGCTGTTCCAATCATTGCATGGAAGGCTGGAAGTTTGTTTTTTTTTTTTATGATTTAGCAGCATATGAAGAGCCAGTGCAAAATATTTTCGAATCAATATTGGCTGATTAGAAGCCCATATTCTAAAGAGCATGGTGATATTTGCCAAAATACTACTAAAATCAAAATAATTTGAAAACAAAAACCGTTAGGTACCAACCAATGTTACCAAAGACAACATATTTTTTTACGTATAATTGAATGGCGTAATAAAAACTATGGCATTCCATTTAAAATGACGAAGACATATCTAGAAAATATTTTACTAAGTCTAAATTTTCGGACTTAGTATATGCAATATTTAGCCTCCCAAGAAAAATCTTAAAACCGCCATCAGGCGATCTATATAGAGGTGTTCCACTATTAGTAGTAGAGGCTTGAAATTTTGGTATCATAGGTTGCTCATTCTGATCTTTTAATTTAAAATATTTTCTAAATATGTCTTCACCATTTTATGCAATATACTAAATCTGAATTTTCCTATGCACACTGTATTTGTATGTGGAGATTTTAATGTGAATTTTGCTGATGAAACCTACGAAAGAGGGAGCTCTTGGAATTAATGGATGGATTTGGAATGAGGCATCCTTTTTCCTCGCCGACCAGAATATCCGCGGGGACAAATCGTTACATTGATAATATGTTATTAAATTACAGTTCATCTGACGTCGTTTGTTCTATGCTGGAATTGCACATGTCCGATCATTGCGGACAACTATTTCGAATCTTTGATAATTAAAGGTAATAAAATCATATGTTTAGAAATATCACTTACCTACAGATCTTGTAACGAGCAAAACGTAAAGCTTCTTAAGGTTAAACTAAATGAAGTGAAATGGACTTCTTTGCTGAAGGATCACAATGCAAATAATAGTTACGAAATATTTCATAACAAATTTGCTACGAAATCTAAAAAACTAAAACTTAATCTGGCAAACCTTTTTAAATTATCCAAAGATTTACATATGAAAAAAGAAGGTGTTGGAGTTCATAGCCGTTTTAGTATCTGCCAAGAAAAATGAACAAATATATATTTATATTTACAAAAAATTTAAACTAGAATATATTCCGGTTGTTAAACAAGAACGGAAAAAACAAAATACAGTTGTAATTTAGAAAGCTGGAAATAAAATTTTTTAAAAATGTGGGAGGTTGTTGACGAACAAGAACAAAACTCAAACAAAGAAAACGGTCATGACAATAATTTGAGTGTATGTAACAGTTGTATGATTACCTAAAACATACAAACATACACACTCTTTCTTCTTGTTACATTGAACTAATGAGTAAAGCAGAAGTAGTACTGCATGTAATTAAGAATTTAAAAGGTGAAGAAGGTTGCGACTGAGATCGTTCTAGTTTTAACGACAATAATAAATAAATGCATCGAAGAAAGTGTTTTCCAGACAAGATGAAAACTACAAAAGTCACTCCTATTTTCAAAGAGGGAGATGACAGTTTATACGAAAATTATCGACCGATAGCTTTATTGCCAGTGTTCTCAAAAATTTTTGAGCTATTGATTAAGAAAAATTGATTAATATAATTCAAGCATACGATTTTTCTAAAAATTAAAAATGATTTGTCATGACTTGAGCTGAGCTTTCGACACAGTAGATCATGGCATATTGTTGTACAAGCTGCATTATTATGGGGTGAGAGGAATTCTACTATCCTATCTATCTGAAAGACAGAGGTCTGCCGGAGGGTATCGTAAATTCCACTCCATCCTCAGTCCCTTCCTTTTTGTAATATACGTAAATGACCTACGGGAAAATATAACTAGTGCTGCTTCATGCCTCTATGCCGACAATACAACTTTTGTCGAGCGTGATGCAAGTCATTAATTCAAGCAGCACAGAAATACTGAACACGGCTTCAGATTGGATGAGTACCAACAGGCTGTTGCTAAACAATGATAAAACTCGAACGTTGGTTTTTTCTATTGAGATATAAAGTCCAGTGTAAAATACTTGGGTCTGCACAGTATGCACGGTCTGCATACTAGTGTCATCGCCAGGTATGGTATATTGATATATGTACAATATGTTGTATATATTGATATATGTATGGGTTCAACTCCTGGTATAAAGAGTGTCTTTCTCCTGCAGAAACGTTGCGTGTGGGCACTTACCGGGATGAAAACCACAAATAGTGGTAAACCCTCCTTTACAGAAGAAAACATACTTACCATTCCGGGTACTTACATCTTAGCTTGTTTAATCTATGTTCATAATTGTGAAAGCAAATTTCCGACGAAATTTCGTTACATAGTCATAATACGAGGAATAGAGAACTTTTAGATATTGACTATCAGCGTGCCAAGCTGTACAATAAATTGCCAAACCATGTAAAACGATTAAATGAACAAGATTTAAAGCCAAGATGTCAAAACCATGATTATGTCATTGTTTTTATTCAGTTGAAGAATACACAAATGGTATGCGTCTCGATTTTCTTGATGTAATCGTCGTATTGTTATTTATTATTAACCTGTTATGTTATATTGTGCTTGTCTGCTGTTTTGTTCGATACGATTTATATCAACAAATATTTAAATAAATTTCAATTTCAAGATAGCAAAATTAAAAAAGCTTACAAAGAGCATCATATACATCTCCCATTTAAAAATAATAACACTTTGGGTAAAATAACAAAGATAAGATAAAACCATTCAATAATAATGGAATTTATAAACGGTCTGACGTTTGAAACATATTCTATTTTTGGAAAATATAAATGCCACTTTAAATCTTCTCTAAACGAACACGAACACTCTCTGTACGTATCTAAAAACTCCCTTTACACCTCCCAATCAAAAGAAACCACAAGAAAATAATTTCAAAATGCTAATAGATAATTTTATTATCATTTTCCTTCTCCAGAGTAAAATTAATATTCTTGTGTGTCTTGTTTATGAATTTAAGCAAGTTATCGATAGTTTTTCATCATTTGTGTCAATTATAACGTATACATAACGTGACCATACGTCCCGTTTTGAACGGGACCGTCCCTTTTTAGAGTTACGAGTCCCGGTGTCCCCGAAATGATCTCTGGGACGCAAAATTGTCCCGTTTTCTAAAACCGCGTGAAAATTTTAGTATAGTCTGTACCACGAGAAACGATAGTGACTTGGTATTAGGGCCGTACGTTGACGTTTGTTAGAGTGAAATGGTTGCTTACGAGTTTGTCTGTTGCCTCTACTTTTAGGCGATGAGTCACTATCGTTTCTCGTGGTACAGACTATAGCCGAGTTGGGCGGACGCGATCGGTATGCGAGAGCGAGACGGCGTCGTCAGTTGACGGGATGATAGCCGAGAGAAGCGAAGACATCATCGCTCGCGCTTTGTTGATTAATTTGGACTAATTGTTTCATAGATTTTTCGTGCGCCCAGTTTTCGATATATTTTTTGTTGTTGTTTGATGCTCGTTTACCAAGCAAATAACTTAAACTTCTTTTGTTTTGGAATCATAACTTAAAATGCCAAAACGCAAGTGTACGTTCAATATTAACTTACAAGCAAAATATCCGTTTATCAAGCAAATAAATACTTCCTCAGATGTCAGATGTGAAAAGTGTCGTACAGAATTTAGTGTTTCCCATGGTGGTGGGAGTGATATTGAACAGCATTTAAAGTCTGAAAAACATAAAAATGCCGATCGTGCCGCTGCTTCGAGTTCTTCGATGTTAACCTTTTTCAAGAAATCGGCCGCACCAACTTTAAAGGATATGGATATCGCCGCGGTAGAAGGCGTCTGGGCTTATCACACGATACAAGAAAACCACAGTTTTCGCTCTAATGATTGTGCGTTAAAATTAATTCAATCATGTTTTGAACCCAAATTTACATGCGCGCGTACGAAATCAGAAGCTATTGTAGTAAATGTTTTGGCGCCTACAGTAATGAAAGAATTAAAAGATGATCTTGATAAGTCCAATTGTATTACAATACTAAACGACGCTTCAAACCACGGTAACAAGAAAATATACCCTATTCTAGTGCGCTTTTTTCAACCTTACGTAGGTGTGCAAGTAAAAATTTTAGATCTCCAAGACCAACCAGGCGAGACTTCTGACATCATTGTCGATTATTTAAACCAAGTGTTGACATATAATAATTTAACAGCAAAAGTCGTGGCATTTTGCGGAGACAATGCCAACGTCAATTTCGGAGGTGCGGCTAGGCGTGGAACTAACAATGTGTTAACGAAATTACAGTCATCACTGAAAAAGCCATTAATAGGTATTGGATGTGGAGCCCATGTAATTCACAATGCAATAAAATCTGCTGCAGACAGGCTACCCTTAGATTACGAAAGCATTATTGTGAAGATATATTCGTTTTTTTATATTTACACGATTCGAGTTGAAGCTCTAAAGGAGTTTTGCGCCGAAACTGAAACGGAGTATCAACAAATGCTCGGCTACAGCAAAACTAGATGGCTTGCTCTTATGCTTGCCTTGGAAAGAGTTTTAAAAATGTATCAGCCACTAAAAAACTACTTTTTGAGTATTGAAAAATGTCCCTTGTTACTAAAAAACTTTTTTGAAGATCCCACATCCGAATTGTGGCTTTATTTTTTACACGCTCAGTCAGCAAGTTTTCATCAAGCTGTATTGAAACTGGAAGGTCAGACTGTATCGGCAATTGAAGCTGCAAAAGAAATCAATCAACTAAAAGACAATTTGACTCAGAAGCAGACCAATCAGTTTCTTCCATTTATGGTCCGTCAATTAATAGTGAAATCGAAAGATAATGTTTCTGACATAGATGAAGAGTTTGTGAATAGGGTGGTTACAGAATTTTATCAAACAAACCGTGAATATCTGGAGCAGTGGACTTGCTTTCTTACCAAAGAAATGGAGATATTTTATTGGGCAGATTTAAAAAAGGTCCCCTTATGGACAGACGTTCGAAAATCTCTGGATGTGTTAATTCAAAAGGAATATATTGACTGTAATAAAGATGCAGAAGTTTTTGACGAATTTTCGTTAATTTGTAAAAACATTACATCGCACAAAGTAACCGGTAATGGAATAACCTAAATGTTTCCACGGAAACTCGTTGGGTGGAAGTATTCAAACACTTTCAAGCTAACAATCTTCAGCATAAACATTTTTCTCTTTTAATTGAATATGTTTTATGTTTGCCTGCTACAAATGCTCCAGTAGAAAGAGTATATTCTATGATAAACAAATTGTGGCCCTCTGAGAAGACCCAGTTACAAATTTCAGTTCTAAAGGCGATGTTGACAATTAAGGTGAATATAAAGAAAACGTGCCAAGAGTTTCATTCTTACTTAAAATCATCACCAGCAGTATTAAAGCAAATTTGTTCTTCTGATAAATATAAGTAAACGTTTGGGGTATATATATTTTTTAATTCGTAGCTGTTAACCTAACTGACTTTTTCTGAATAAATAACTTTAAAATAGTGCTTTTTATTTACTACTTGTTAATTAATCTAAATAAACCAATGTCCCGTTTTGAGTTAAAAAATATAATATGGTCACGTTACGTATACATCATATCTTTTCCATACGATTATGTTATCCCTAAATGGGTTTCTCTGGTTAATTATAAATTCGTGTTCAATTTTGTCGACTAATATATCGGCCATCATTTTGTTGAGAGAAAACTAATCTACCCCGAAAAAATTGTTTAATCATCTACAATAAAAAGAAAAAAATAATAATTTCAACATTAACACGGTTGGTACGACTACAAGAAACTACAATTAAAATTATAAAAAGAACTATAACACATTCTATTTCTTAAGTCGTAATCCCCAAATTTGTCAGAGATAAATAAACCACAAGCCTAACAAACAATATCATCAAAATATTCATGAAGCAGGAATTAAACAGGAAATAACGACACACTATTTAAACATAAATATAATCAACGCTCAACTATTTTTCTTATATCAAAAACAACAAGAAATTACCATCACATCCTAATAGACAAAATAATTACAAACACACACACACAAATAAAACAAGTTACAATGAGAGAATGACATTTTTTGATTAAAACTTTGCAAAAAACATAACTATATGTATTAGGTAAAAATCAAGCTGTTTTCAATAAATCGTATCTCAAGAACTAACTGAGATATCAATTTGAAGCCAATTTATTTAGTGTTTAATGTACCAACATTTCTCCAAAACTCTGATTAAAACGTGAAAATCAATCAATTTAATAAATATTATATCCCAAGAACTATTTGCGATATCGCAATGAAATAAGAAATTTGTAGCAAATTTATTTATGGTATTCAATGTACCAAAGGTTGTTTCTCCAAATTTTTAAATCTGAGAGTATTGGTTTGTTGATTACAACTATACAAAATTGTAATTATATGTATGTGTTAGACAAAAATCAAGCTATTTACAATAAATTGTAGCTCAAGAACTAATTGAGATATCGTAATGAAATAAGAACCAGATTAAAACAAATTTATTTGGTATTTAATATACGAAAGATTGTTTCTTTAAATCTTCAAGTTATCATTTTTGATTAAAATTCTACAAAAGCGTAATTATACGTGTTGAGTAAAAATCAAGCAATATTCAAAAAATTGTATCTCAACAAGTAATTGAGATCGCAATGAAATAAGAAGCAATTTAAAGCAAATTTCTTTAGTATTTAATGTACCAAAAATTGTTTCTGTAAATTTTTAAATCTTCAAGTTATTATTTATTGTTTAAAACTCTATAAAAACGTGTTAAGTAAAAATAAGGCAATTTTCAAAAAACGTATCTCAAGAACTAATTGAGATATCGCTATGAAATAAGAATTAAATTAACGCAAATTTATTTTTTGTTTGATGTACCAAAGATTATTTCTCAAAATATTTTTTTAATTCTCGAATAATCATATTATATGATTGTTTTTTATAGAAAATTCCTGAAAAATCAATAATTCTTCTCCACGCTTGTGCTCACAACCCAACCGGCGTAGACCCAAACCCACAACAATGGGCGGAATTATCCCAATTAATCAAAAAGCGCAACCTTTTCCCCTACTTAGATATGGCATATCAAGGTTTCGCATCCGGAAGTATCGATAAGGACGCTTTCGCTGTCCGCCTCTTTGTAAAAGACGGCCATCAAATTGGTTTGGCGCAAAGTTTTGCGAAAAACATGGGATTATATGGTGAGAGAGCGGGGGCCTTCACCATCACAACCGCGTCCAAAGACGAGGCGGAAAGGGTTATGTCGCAATTGAAAATTTTGGTCCGCCCCATGTACTCTAATCCACCCATGAACGGAGCGAGAATCGTCACTGAGATTTTGAGCGATAAAGAATTACGCGCCGAGTGGCTCAAAGAAGTTAAAGTTATGGCCGATCGGATTATTTCCGTACGAGCGAAATTGAGGGAAAATTTGAAGAAGGAAGGTTCCAGCGTGAATTGGCAACATATTACAGATCAAATTGGAATGTTTTGTTTCACCGGAATGAATCCACAACAAGTTAGTTTAATAAATGATTCAATTAACTCAAATTTGATTAATTTTTTTTTAGGTGGAGAAAATAACTAAAGATTTTAGCGTATATTTAACCAAAGATGGTAGGATATCAATGGCGGGGGTTACTTCGAAAAATGTGGAATACTTAGCACATGCAATGCACACCGTTACTAAATAAAAAGTCTTTTTGTCTCTTTATTTTTTACACTCTGTATTATGCTCAAATTTTTTTTCTATGTTAAGTTTAAATCTTTAAGAAAAAGTAATATTATTAAAAAATTAATTGCGGAAATAAAGATATTATTACGAAACTATTTTTATTATTAATAATTTTAAACATTAATAAATAGCTTTACCCAACTCATCGTGTACTTAACGTGGGCGATTCCATTTGAGTATACGACGAGTCGGGAATAATGCTTAAATTTAAACATAAAAAATGTTGATGTATTTGTTCGTAAACTATAAAGACACGTTTATTGTGTTATGTAAATATGTTTCTGAAATAATTTTGTGTTTTATTTAAAATGTAAACGTGCAAAGCAATAAAATTTTTTTTTTTATTTTTATTGTAATTATTAAAAAGAATTCATCACATGATACGTTTATTATGTTTATTAATAAAAAGTATAAGAAATTATAAAATTTTGTACATAATTAATGAATTTTTTTTTATAAAAAAAATTATAACAAATTTTGGAACGTACCCAATCGTGATATAGGAACGTTTTTAAACGTTTTGTTTACGGAGCTGTCATTTAATTGTCATTGTCATTTAATAAAAATCCTAAAATCAACTAAAATAAACCAACACAAATTAATTAAAACATGGATTTATTAGGATCAATTATGAATTCAATGGATAAACCGCCGTCTTTAAGTGAAAAAGAAAAAAATATAATCAAAAGTAAGTAAAAATGCGCTTAAATTTTTCGAACTCCTTTAACAAAACCGTTCAGAAAGAAAAGAAGAAATGGATCGAAGGCAAGCAATCGAAAAGGAGAATTTACGTAAATTCAAAGAATACACGGAATCAAAAATGAAATCCTTCTTTGAAAATGATGAAAATATCAATATGAAGTTTACACCGATGAATCAAATATACAGAAGCATTGTGTAAGAAAAACATTTAACAAAATAAATACTTTTCATTTAATTTACGATTAATTGTTATAGACATGAAGTTGCTGAATCGTTAGATTTAATATCTTTCTCGTTTGGAATTGAAGACATCGATAGATACGTACGGGTTTATAGAAAAACGAATCCCCCGTGTGAAGATGAATTGTTGGCAAGAAAGCGGGGCGACCCTTGGAACGATGAGATCAAGAAAAAAATGATTGAGAAGGTATTATTATTAATCGCTGAGTGAGTCAAAAGCAATGTAAAGTGTTTTTAAGAGAAAACTTGACCAGATGGAATCCGAAGAATTAAATAAAAAACCGACTAAGAAATTTGTGCCCAATACAAATTATGAAGACAAATACGTTCATTTGATTGGGGAAATTTCGTCGATTGAGATGGCAAGGAAAACTGAAACAAATAAAACTTACGGATTTGGTAATTTTTGAATTAATTAATTATAAATGATTTAAAAGATGTTATACTAAGATTTATAATAATTTTTTTTTAGTTCCTAGTGAAAATAAAAAAGATATTCGATCTATTGAACAAACCATGGCTGATATTAAAGCAAAGAAGAAACTTAGGCAAGAAAATGAATTGAAAGTGCAAGATCCTAAGGAGTAACATTTTTTTGTGTTTTGTCCTTTTTTAGTGTAAGAAACTTTTAATTAATTCTGTAAAGTATTTAACTTAATTAGGAAACAATAAAGAAAGTTAGTTTGGTATGATAAAGTACAAATTATTAACACTATTTATAATTTTATTATACTAATGTGTTAATGAAATGAAATAATGTGAATAATATTCGTTTATTTTTTAACCCATCGTACTTATAATTACTTAAATTAACTAAATTACTAAAATATGATGATGATATGAATTGTTTTAACAATGTTACAACAAAAATTCTTTGTTAATGCACCAATTCTATTTAACTTAAATTAATAAATTATTAATATTTAACATTAATAATTGTAATTAACTTATAATTACTTGTTAGTGCAATTATTATTAAAATTAATTTTATAAAATTAATCAATACGAAATGTTAACCTTTCGGTACACGCACCGGACTCTCACTCCGGGTTCTGCACCCTCTATTGTTTAACAGAAAAGGCAACTTTTTTACCGACATAATTATGTCATTTTAGTGTCAAAAATTTCTTAGTGTACAACACAGTAAAATACGAATATGAATACGATAACGAAGAAAAATACTCTTTGAAGGTGAAGACTGAAACTTTTCAAAAAATTTTGCAGACGGTAAGATGTTTTTTTCCGTTCAAAATGGCTTCTTATCTGATTAGAAGAAACGAAGAAGATAATGAAAGCTGTAGAACATAAATGCCCCGAAAAATGTGCAGCGTATTCAACGCGGGCATTTATTTGCCTATCGCAAATTTTATGATAATAAAAAAATTTTTTAAATTATTGTCTTAAAAAGAATACAAATTAAAGTCCCTAGATTTATAAAGTATCGCGGCTTCCAGAAGACTGTTACTGCTTCTAGAGGATTTACAATGCTTTCAGATAACTTGATATAGCATCTAGAAAACTTAAAACGTTTCCAGAAGACTTGATGTTGTTACCTCTAAATGATTTGATACTGTTTTCAGAAAACTTTATATTGCTTTCAGAAGACTTGAATTTCTAGACTGATATTTCTAGAAGACTTAAAATGATGAATTTACAGATGTCTTACAATGCATCCAGACGACTTACAATGCTTACAGATGACTTACAACGCTTTTAGAAGCTTTGATATTGCATCTAGAGGACTTGAAGTGTGTCCAGACGACCTACAATGCTTCCAAAGTACTTTATCTCGCTGTTAGAAGACTGAAGATGCTTCCAGAAGACTTGATATTGTATCTAAGAAACTTGATATGGTTTCCAGAATACTTGGAATGTTTCCAGAAGACTGATACTGCTTCTACAAGACTTAAAATATTTCCAGATGACTTACAATACTTCCAGACGACTTACAATGTTTCCAGAAGACCTTATACTTACTTTTAGAAGACTTGAAATACTTCAAAATTACTTGAAGTGCTTCCAAAAGACTGGATACTACTTCCAGAAGACTTGATACTGCTTCTAGATGTTTTAAAATGCCTCCTAAAGCTTTGATACTGCCCCTATAAGACTTTATACTGCTTCTAGACGATTTCAAATGTTTTCAGAAGACTTGGGAAGTTTCCAAAAGACTTGATACTGCTTCTAGAAAATTTTAATAATTAAGAATCGATACTGCTTCTAGATATTTTAAAATGCTTTCAAAAGATTAGATATAGCCCCTGTAAGACTTTATACTATTTCTGGAAGATTTGAAATGCTTTCAGAAGACTCGAGAAGTTTCCAAAAGACTTGATACTGCTTCTAGAAGATTTTAATAATTAAGACATGATACTGCTTCTAGATATTTTAAAATGCTTCCAAAAGATTAGATATAGCCCCTGTAAGACTTTGTACTGTTTCTGGAAGATTTGAAATGCTTTCAGAAGACTCGAGAAGATTCCAGAAGACTTGATACTACTTCTAGAAGATTTAAAATGGTTACAAAAGTCTCGATATTGGCTCAGGTAGGCTTAATATTGCTTCTAGAAGATCTAAATTGCTTCCAAAACATTTGGAATGCTAACAAAAGATTTGATATTGCTGTCAGAATACTTAACATTGCGTCTATAAGGCTTGAAATGCTTCCAGAAAATTAATTTATTTGGTGCCAATCGTATTTTCATTGCAAATCTTTCTTAATGCTCCCAGACTTCTAAACGACAAATCTTCTTTCATGAAATCCCGGCATGAACCCGGAATATACTGGGACTGGACTGAAACTGAAATGTACAAGTATTTTAAAATTGAGATACCATTCCTAAGATGACTAATTGTTTAATTGTTAAGATTTCAAGGCATTAAAGATGGTATTTGCACCTCCTAGCGGTCATCTCAGAATCCTGAAAATAATTTCATGTATTTTCTCTTAGCCACTTTAGTCATAAAGTTTTTTTCCAGCAAATCTGCTGTCAAATAATTTCCAGTATTTTCTCTTAGCCACGATTTTATGATTAATAAAATCTTTTCCTGCAAGTTTAACTATCGACTTACAGAGTCTTTTAGCAATTTGCAACCGCTGGTTCGGCGGACCGCAACCATTCAAGTTAACATTTTTTTTTAATATATCCGTTCTTGTCTACGAAAAAAGGACTTACTTTCGAAAATAAGTTTTGGTGGAAACAGGTAATAAAGGTAAATAGGTCATTTCGTCAGTTTCTATTAGTTAATCCCTTTTTTCTGTATTTGCCGATGTTGAAGGACGTCAAAGTATTATTTCAGATCAGAATGTTGTCGTTGTTAATGGCGTTAGTTGCTAGTTTCAGATTTCTAAATATATAATACTGTAGAAATGAGTTTGTAAATATAATTATATTTGACATGTTATTACTGATTGCGCAAGTGAACTCATCTCCACAAAGCTCGAAATCAAGTAGAGGATTATCAAAATTTATGTGGAAATACAGATAGCTTAAACGGTTCGTCGTTTTAACTACACTGAGGTCACTCTGGAAGTGCTGCCAATGAAACGGCAGATGAGCTAGTGCTAAACCGTTTTTAGGACAAGAACCAGCAATTTGTGTAAGATTTACGATGCCCAAATAGAGGATTCGAATAATTCTGCAGCTAACTGATTTATCTTTAGATCGTCAGTGGTACATCTAACACAATCTTCGTAGCTTCATAAGCGCCGGTTTTTGAAAATAAGTATGGGTGCTGGATAGTGAAAAAACTGAATTGGGAAAAGATTCAAACGACGAATGACTGTTCTCAAAACAAAAGTGACATGAAAAACGTCCATGTATCTGGCGCCTATGGTTAATTTGCAATAGAAATGCCTTATATCAACAGTGCTTACACCTTCGCAAGCAATATTTGGTCTATAATTGAAATTTTTTGAACTTTTGAAATGAACATTTTGTATCCTAGCAGTATTTGGTATTTTGGAAACAAAATCAAATTGTATTAACAATTTCGTGCCTGTTGCAATAAAAATGTCTTCTTTAAGACTTTGCATTTTCAAACATCTTTGCCAGTAGTTTTACAAACGGTATCAAGTCTTTTGGAATCATTTAAAATCTTCTAAAAATAGTATCAAGTGTTCAGCTGCAGTATAAAATCTTGTGGAAGCAGTTCAAGCCTTCTGAAAGCTATGTCAAGGCTTCTAGAAGCATTATCAAGTCTTCCAGAGGTAGTATCAACATTTTTGAAAGCAGTTCAAGGCTCCTGGTAGCTTATCAAGTTTGTTTTAAGCAGTATCAGCCACCGAAGAAACGAAAGGTGAAGTTTAATAATGGTCTCGAATCGGGGGCGGAGCAAAACGTTTTTCTCACACATAAACTCCCTATTCGTACACCTGGTCACTGACATGCTGTCAAATCACCATTTTGGCTCGAATCGTTTGAATACATAGATATCATGAACCGCGGTACTTTAATAATCTAGGGAGTTTAATACAAATTTACACATCAGCGCCATCTCTTATTTGGCAAAGAAACACGGACTCTCAGTCCGGTGCGAGCACTCACGTCAAAAAAAAAATGCGCGTGTACTGGAGGGTTAAAATGACATGAATCATTTTGACAATGTGACAACAAAAATTCCCTGTTAATGTCCTCAAGTGCATATAACCCTTGTTTATAGATGTACCAAGGTCTATAGAACATAAGGTTACCTAATTCCGTATGCCTCTGTAGTATCGAATATTACCCCGCAGATTGACTCACTGGTTCGATACAGTCAGAGTAAAGAGTTGAGTAAAAGATAGCCTATACAATGGTACAGTCATTTCACAGCCATTTCACATTCATTTTTGTTCCAACCAACGCTTCGACTCGTCGCGGACTCGTCAAATGCAATCGCCCATATCAAGTGATGCAGGCCAAACTGCTTAAGTGGAACGACAGTACTAGACATGTGCAATTGCATTTGACGAGTTCGCGACGAGTTGAAGCACTTGTTGGAACAGCGCTTTGAAAAAGCGCTCCAAAAAAGAACACTTTTTGTATTGTTGATATTTTTACAAAGACTGTGAATGAATTTTAATTGAATACATTTTTTTTGCAATTATGTGTATTAAAAAATGATTAGTATTTGAAATGAGCCCCCTCATTGTGTAATAAAAAATTGCACTTCCAAGTATGATACATGCAGAAAAGAAGGATTGGAAATTTCATTCTTTCGATTTCCAAATGATGAGAGTATACAAATACGTTGGCTTGAGAATTGTAAATTTTGTAAGAGACGATTTTGAACGGGATTTAAAGTCTGAGTTATTAGGATCAAAACCAAAAAAAAATGTTAAAGAAATTGTCTTTTCCATCACTAAGATTGGAAAGTAATTTACAAGCTTCTCTTAATGAGAATATACAAGATTTAGCCAATGACAATATTCAATCTGGTTGTGCTGCAATTACCCAAACAGGAAATATATAGATCAACTGTGACAACTCAGACTGAACTATCTATAAATATTTTTATTTGTAATGTTATTGACACAATTAAAGAGATGAATATAAAAATTGATTCACTTACAACAGAAAATGATAAAGGGCATCTTGATTGAAAAAAAGATTGATAAAAAAAATACAAAACTCAAATAAATATTTTATAAAAAAGGCAACAGCAGAATACTTTGACAAATGCAAATTTAAATATAAAAATTAAGGAAAAATTCCAAAATGTTTTTACATCAACACAAAAAAAAGAACTAAAAAGAAAGTACGTTGGAATCAAGCGGATATTAGTAATGCATTCACCTTAAGATATTTAAGTAAAAGATCTTACTTATATTTAACAAATTATTTAAATTATCCTCTACCAGGTAACAACATATATTTAAACATTATGTAAATATGACATTTAAATAGTGTAGTTTTCAAGAATTTTATGCTTATGCAGGTTTATCAACATTGCAAAACTGGTGTTCAAAAATAAACATGCGAGAAGGTGTACACCATTCAATGTTTCTTTTTTTGGCAGAGGCAGTACAAAATTTCAATGAAATGGAAAAAGTTGTTGTTCTTTCGTTTGACGAAATGAAAATGGCAGAATCATACGAATATGATAGAAAAAGAGATCAAATTATTGGCGCACATTCTCAAATGCAAGTGATTTTGACAAGGGGATTGTTTGGTTTGGAAATAACCAATTTTTGTTGATTTTGCTACACGGATTACTGAAGACATTTCAAAAATGTTAATAACAAAATTATATGACATTTGGTTCACCAAATGTAGGCTTATGTAGGGATTTGCAGCTTAATTACATAAACACTTATATCAGTCATTCGTGCACTAAAAACAATATCTATCTTTTTGCACACACTCCACATTTATTAAAATTAATTAGAAACTGGTTGGTAGATTCTGAATTTATTTTAAAAGAAGAGACAATAAATAAATATTATTTGGAAAAATTAATTAAAGAATGCAATACATCCATCAGTTAACAGTTGCTATAAAATAAATGCAAACCATATTAGATGTGAGGTGCCTAGAAGACAAAATGTTAAATTAGCAGCCCAACTACTGTCAAGGACCACAGCGACAGCTTTAAAACGTTATTATTCAACTGAAAATAAAAAAACGCATTGGTGTTAAGTGAATTTATAGCTTTATTTTAGTCAATTACATTAAACAGTGGCTATGGTAAAGAGGAAGATCGTCAAAATCAAATTTTGAATTCTATGCACTATGTCATATCGGAATTGAGATGCAAAAATAAAAGAATGTTGCAGATTCAAAAAGGAATTTTGATGTTCATAAATTCATTGAAGGGTCTATATAAGGATATGAAAAGTCCATATAATATCCAATACATCTTAACACATAGATTAAATTAAGATGTATTAGAAAACTTCTTTGGACAAATAAGAAGTAGGGGTCGTTTGAATGATCATCCAACACCATTGAGTGCCTTAGGAAGAATACGGGTAATTGTACTTGGTAATTCAGCCCTATTAGCATCAAATTCAAATACTAAAGATCAAGAAAATCAAAAATAATATTTACTTTACTTTACACTGTGTTTCGAAGTGCAGAAATCCCCATAGGTAATGAGTCAATAATGTCATCATTATCAGACAAAAATATTGATGAGGAATTAAACAAATCATTTAAAAATAACACCCTGTTATCAGAAGAAGATGGACTGCAATATTTAGCTGGTTGGATATAACATTCATTTCCAAATTCGGGAGAATACAGATACAAAAGAAATTAAAAACTGCATAATTACTGTTCACCAACGTGGGTAGAACAATTATCACTTGGCGGTCTTACAATGCCGTCACAAGAATGTTTAACATTGATAACCGATTTAGAACATGAATTCAAAAAGATATCGGGAAAAAGCGAAATTGATCACTCCAAAAAAGTTTGAAAAAAATTATTTAATAAAATATCACCTATGTGTGATAAAGAATTACTTAATATTATTAACGTTTTTTAAGACAACGTGTGTTTATAAGAATAAATTTTTTAAATAAAAAAATATGACGAATTATAAAAATCCAGAGCCTTTCAAAGGAAAATGGAAAAAATGAAAACAAAATTTCCAAAACATTAAAAATTATTGTACAATATTTCTTATAATAAAATAAATTTATTACTGAGTGCTACTACTATTATCAATTTAACTCGATTTGATTATACAATTCGCGTTCACTTTTATTACCTTTTTTCATTTATTATTTTCTGCATGTTTTGTTGTTATAAAGTTAGTATTTTCTACTCTATTCCTTGTTTCATTCTATTCTTGGTTTTATTTTGTAATTAAGTTCTTTAATAGAGCTTAATTACAAAATAAAGATAATTTAATATTAAACCATTACTGCATAAAGTCAATTGATTTTTAATTTTGTTTTTTTGATTAATAAGAATATGAATTTGAACGTGAATTTTAAACATGCTTTATGAAACTTGTTTTTTAATATACTATCATAACTTTATAACATCGAAAAAAAAACTTTATCGTAAAGCAATGTTGCTACATATTTTTATTTGAATTTATATCTTATACATTTGTATGTGTGCGCATGCGCACAGTTCATAGAACCAGCTACGTCACTGACCCACCTTGCCTCTCTAAGGCTCGTTACTACCATCTTTTAGTTAAATTTATCTTATAGATAAACCCATCGATTAGCCAATCAGAGAACGTAAAATAGTCGTAACCATGGCAATAATCCCTTAGATAGTTTAACCAGAAGATGGTAGGAACGAGTCTAAGGCTCGTTACTACCATCTCTTAGTTAAATTTATCTTATAGATAAACCCATCCACTAGCCAATCAGAATGCGTAAAATACCCGTAAGGCCCATTACTACCATATTTCAGTTAAACTTATCTTACAGATAAATCCATCTACCAGCCAATCAAAGCGCGTAAAATAGCCGTAACCATGGTAATAATCCCTTAGATAGCTTAACCAGAAGATGGTAGTAACGACCCTAACTATGGTAACAATCTCTTAGATAGCTTAACCACAAGATGGTAGTAACGAGCCTAAGGAGGAGAATCGGCATTGGGTAACTTTATGTTTTATAGACCTTGAGATATAGTCTGTACCAGAAGTGTACGAGAAGTGGAGGTGACTCATCGACACACGTTAACGCGCGGACATAGTATTTGTAATGTATGCGCAAAATTCTTGCGGAAACCGATGAGTCACATTCACTTCTCGTGGTACAGACTATATACAGTGCACGCCGCTTATTGTGATCACAACGGGACTCGGTGTTTATGATAACAATAACCGATTGATAATAATAGCCGAAAAAACAAAACTTTATTTTAATTAAAAATATGTACATATATAACGTAACATAAACTCTTAAAAAATGTTACTACATAAAATATGTATTCCATTTAAATTTGAAACAAAATAAAAAACAAATTCATATTAAAAAAACACATCTAGCGTTGTTTGTCTCTGATTTTCGCGGAGCAAGTTATTAACAAAAATTTCATAGTCGTAATGCGTCTGAAAATCAGATGACCTGTGCTGCACACCACGTCGCAAAACTTCCAGCGCTTTTCTCATTTCGCTCATAGTTGGATGTTGCATTGTTTGTATGTCTACTTCTTAATCTGGCTCTTGATTTTCAATTGATGACGTTGTTACACTTTTGCACATTACACTTTCGCAAATCTCTTCTTCTGTTACGTTCTGTGCAACATTTAACTCGTTATCTATTGCCATCCACTCCTCGAACTCACTTGCCGTCATGTCGGGTGGCTGAATGTTTAGGTGTTCAGGTTCTATGTCATCTTTTGAAAATCCACCATGTTTGAAACAATTCTTTATTGTTATTTTGGAAACTTGGCTCCACGACATGGTAATAAGATGTAAAGCGTCCAATAAATTTGTTTTCTTGGCTAGATCATTTGCGCTCATATTTAGGGTATCCTCCATACTTTCTAAAATTCTAGCACGCATCTCTTTCCGGTAATACGCTTTCATGGTCCTTATAATGCCTTGATCACACGGTTGTATTATCGAAGTAGTATTGGCCGGTAAAAAAATAACTTTTATATTTTTTAATAGACAATTTACACAGTGTGCAGCGCAATTGTCCACGAGAAGAGCAATTTTGCGATTTACTCTCCTATCCCATTTTAAGAGCCAGTCATTAAAAATTAAGGATGTCATCCAGGCATTTGTATTTGAATAATAATCAACAGGTAGATTTTTGACACTCTTAAAACAACGTGGATTCTTACTTTTGCCGATTACTAAAAGCTGTTCTTTGTCACCCGACATATTTGCACAACACAAAATTGTTATACGTTCTTTCGATGTCTTACAACCCTTTGCATTGTCTTTTTTAAACATGTATGTATGGTCGGGGAGTGCGCGATAGTAAAGCCCAGTCTCGTCTGCATTAAAAATATCATTAGGAGTAAATTCCCCAGCAATCTTGGTCCGTTCATTTTCAATCCAGTGTTCTGCACTCTTAAAATCAGCATCTTTTTGCTCGCCGTATGTCCGTTTGTATATGATGTTTTCTCTTTTTTTCCAACGGTGAAACCATCCCTCCGTTGCAACAAAATTTTCTTTTCCCATTTTATTTGCAAGTTCTTCCGCTTTCTGTCGCATCAACGGGCCATCTACACGTGCGTCATGTTCGCGGACATTCGCAAACCATAGTTTCAACGCAGATTCCACTTGAGCGTAATTCCCAGTTCGATTTCTTTTAGTCAGTAAATTCTCTTTTTTTTAGCAGCATCTTCTATTTCCACACGTTTTTTTAAAATTTTACACAAAATTGGTTGTGAGATTTTTAATTGTGCTGCTGCATTTCGCTGACTCAATTTCGGCAACTTGTCATATTTTTCTAAAATGTTAATTTTTTCATTTAAACTAAGATCACGTCTCTTTTTCACGTCAGCCATTACAAAAGGTTAGAATAGAACTGAGACGTAACGTACACAGCCGAGCGTCACGTGTTCGAGTTTTCAAATGCAGAGTTTGGGGATTCACCGAATCGTCGCGTGTTCGAGTTTTCAAATGCAGAGTTTGGGGATTCACCGAATCTATGTCAACATTATTTATTTTGCTCGTAAAAATAAAATGTATTGCTCATGTCGAAAACATTTTTAAGAAAGAAATGATAACATATACCGAAATCATGATTACTATAAGCGAAAATTTTTGTTATATAATATTACACGTCCGGCCCGTTCTTCCCAAAAGTGATAACAATATCCGATTGATAACATTATCCGTGATTCTAATAAGCGGCGTCTGCGTACAAAAAACTTGTAATACTTTAATTGGAAAAATAAGAGTCATAATCTAATGTGATAAACTTGATTTTTTTTTATTTTGTATATTAACTACATATAATTCTATTAACAAAATATGCTTCAACAAAACAGAAACAGTAGTTACAGAAAAAAATCAAAACTAAAAATTCTACAAATAACGGGTATGCAAAAATCTGCGTACAAGTCAGGTCAGTATTTATAAAAAATTCATAAATGAGATCATTGTTTCTATATTAATATGAGGTCGGATAACCTTTACGTTTAATGACCTCCCTTAAACGTTTAGGCATGGAGTACACTAATTTCTTCGTTTTGTCCGAACTGATTTTGGCCCATTCCTCAATCATAACATTTTTTAACGTTTCCTTCGACGTTATGTTGTGTTGCCGAATCCTGCGTTCCAGTAAATCCCAGAGGTGTTCGATGGGATTCAAGTCCGGCGATTGTGGAGGTGTTTTAACTTGCTTTGGGGTATTGTATAGTAGCCAAAGCTTAGTGTTGTGGGCGCAATGTTTGGGGTCATTATCTTGTTGAAAAAAGTATTCGGGCCCCAAGCCCAAGTTTTCGATGCTAGGCTTCAAATTTTCTTTTAAAATGTCTATATACATTTTATGGTCCATTGTCGATGTTATGAAATCCAACCTTCCCACCCCTTTGGTGCACATACACCCCAAAAACCATAACTCCACCACCTCCGTGTTTTACAGTCGCTTTCAAATTTTCGGGATTAAGGGCAGTATTAGGTTTTCTCCATACAAGTTGTTTACCCTTAATGCCGAAAATGCAAAATTTGCTCTCATCTGTAAAGAGAACTTTCTCCCAGAATTCAATGGGCTTGTCTAAGAGTTTTTTTGCAAAGGCGATCCGCTTCTGACGATTGACCTCTGACACAAATGGCTTTTTTCGTGCAACGCCACTGTGATAGTTAGCTATTTTTAACGTCCTTCTCACCGTATCTTTGCTGATAGTTTTATGAAATTCTTCTTGTACATTTTCTACTATTTTTTTTACCGTCAGCCTAGGTTCTTTTCTAACCTGCTGTACAATTTTTCGCTTCTCTCGGTTTGTTAAAAGGGGTTTTTCAGTGTCTTTATAATTATTAATTACTCTTTGAATGGAAGAGTGTGACCTGCCGACAGTTTCTCCTATTTTTCGAAAAGATTTTCCCTCTTTCCATAACTTTACAATAATTTTCCTCTCTCCCAATTCAATTTCCTTTCCTTTCGTGTCCATTCTAACTTTTAGCTTCTAAGCCTCTGCTAATATAATTGACACCGATTATCTTTTATTTAAATCGGAAAGCGTACATCGCCAACTACGTATTTAAGTAAATAAGTATATTTTGGAGAAGGCGTCTTTATTTGTACGCAGATTTTTGCATACGCATTATTTGGAGAATTTTTAATTTTAATTTTGTTTGTAACTAATATTTCTGTTTTATTGATACATATTTTGTTAATAGAATTATATGTAGTTAATACACAAAATAAAAAAAAATTGATGTTTATCACATTAGATCATGACCCTTATTTTTTCAGTTAAAGTGTTAGAAGTTTTTTGTACGCAGACTTCTGCTGCTAAGTGTAGTTATTCAACCGGTCGAGTTGGATTGCTCTAGCTCGTGCTGCCTCTAGAGGCAGACGAGAGAAATTTTGTTTATGAATGAACTTGTAGTATAAGCTGCATACTCAAATTATGTAATTAATATGATTTCATATTGAATTTTTTTACCCAAAAAGACTTTTCATAAATAATATGGAATTGTTTTAGAATGATCAATTACAAATGTATATATATTCGTCTTATGGTGGGTTCATGCAACGTGTTTTAGTTTTAGTCATAGTTTTAGTCTTAAACGTTTGCGTTAGCTTTAGTTGTAAGGAAATGTATTGGTTCATGCAATATTTAAGCACAACATATTAAAGCAAAATTTTGAAATATAAACAGTCGTGCCAAATTAAAAATACAAAAGGAAATCTGGGGGATCAGGAGTGAAACAGTTTTGTTTTTTAGAAATATTTTGTTTCTAATATTATTTAATGGTGATCATGATTTAATATGAATAAAAAGAAAATTGTTGTCTCTGCTAGTGCAATGTGTTTGAATGCAGCATTATTAATCGTACAAAGATTGAAGAATAAAAGACGACGGCGAATAGATGAAAGGCGAATGAATTGATAGAAGGCCCATCAATAAGAATCGAGAATTAGAGAAGAATTATGCCACTCTTATTAGAAATATGTTACAAAAGAAAGAGGACGATTTACAATTTTTTAAATATGTCCGCATGTCATTCGAAGAGTTTAAACAACTGTTAAAACTGGTTACACCTTTTTATCAAAAACACCAAATAAAGGTGCAATTTCACCATCTGAAAGGTTGATAATAACCCTACAGTAAGTTTTTATTTACACCGTGTGCATTAGCTTTAGTTGAAAGGAAAGGTATTGGTTCATGCAATATTTAAGCAAGTACATTCAAGTATAATTTGGACATATAAAGTTGCGCCAAATTAGAAATACAAAAAAAAACTGAGTGAAAAACCGAAAAGGAATAAACGGAGTGAAACCGTTTTGTTTATTAAAAACATTTTGTTTTTAACACATTCTAACATTATTTAATATGAATAAAAATAAAATTGTGGTCACTGCTAGCGTAATGCGTTTAAATTAGGGATTACAATCTCGGGATATCGGGATCCCTGCATCCCGGGATTGTTCCTATAATAACCAATTTTTCCGAATCTGGGATTTAAATGTCGTTGATCAATGATGGTCAGAAAATAACAAATATCACCAACAAAAAACCAAGTTCATTAATGTCATCATTAATCACAGTGAGTTTCAAATTATGAGAAGTTAGTTTGACTTTTAGATCGGGTCTTATTTGTCATCGAGACATAAATCTTAATAAAGCCGATATTGCTTCCAAGAGACTTGATATTGTCCATAGAAAACTTAATAATGCTTATAGAGGACCTGATACTGCTTAAAAAGGATTTGAAATGTGTCCAGAATACTTCAAAGAAATGCTTCCAGAAAACTGGACATTGCCTTTGGAAGACTAAAAATGCTTCCAGAAAATTTCATACTACTTTTCGAAAACTTTCAAAAGACTTGATATTGCCTCGAAGCGACTTAATACTGCTCCTGGGCGACTTGAAATGTTTCCAGAATACTTGATACTGCATTCAGGAGATTTGATGTCGCTTCCAGCAGACCTGGATTGCTTCTAGAAGGCTTGATACTGCTCTTTGAAGACTTAATACTGTTTTTCTTTTGCTTACAAAAGTCTTACACTGCTTCCAAAAGATTTGATAGGCCCATAGCAGACGTAATACTGTTTCTAAAGAACCTGATATTGCTTCCAAAAGATTTGTCAAAATAGAAAGAAGAAATGTTCAAAATACTTGTAATGCTTTAAAAGATTTAATACTGCTTCTAGAAGACTTGAAGTTCTTCCAGAAAACTTGATATTGCTTTTGGAAGACTTGAAATGCTTGATGAAAAAACTTGATATGTTTCTAGAATGCTTGAACTTCTTCCAGAAAAGCTTCTATATAGCTTCTGAAAGCATTGTTGCTGCTTTTAGAAGAATTGAGATGCTTCCAAAAGACTTGATATTGGTTCCAGAAGACTTGATATTGTTTTTAAAACTTTTGACAAAAAAACATTTTCATTGCAAAAACAACACGATATTGTTGATAAACTATTTGAGTTATCTTGACTGATCTTGATTGATCTAGGCAATTTTGAACTGTGAATTTTTTTTAACTCTTTGGATACTATTACACAAAAATTATTTTAATAGCTACATCCGATGTGGAAGCAACCAATACTAAGCGACGTTTTCTTCCTAAGATTTAACACGATTTACTTTAAGTAATAGATTAGGAATTGATAAAGCAGCAAAAACAATCTGCATATTTCAAGAGTAAAATGGAGTAAATAGTGCATCTAGCAGAAACGAGTAATGATTTTTTATTACTCGTTTTTGAACTGTTTGAACATTTTAAAACATATCACACAGTTTTAGAAATGTTTGTTTTAAACACTTTATTTAAAATATAACAACCCTGATTGAAATTATTATTATAATTGAGGCGCTGGTTCATTTTTCATTAATTTGAATGTTTACGATTTGTTCTATCTAACAATTATATTAAGTTTGCCCTTCTTTCCCTTCAAAAATTGAATATCACTCAAAACCGATGTTTGATTTTAAGCAATACGACTAAGAGTACAAACGGCAAACACAACACGACTAACCACCGGTTTCATTTTGAATTATGAATAATAAATAAATTTGTTTATTGTATTGAATCAAATAGAATAATCTTTTTTTTAAGTAATTAAAGTCTGTCTTTGGTGAAAAGTAATGTCTTTGGTAATGATACAAAATATCAAAGTATTAAAAACTATTAAATAACGTTAGGTAGTTTATTTAGAAAAAACTGAAAACTGCCGGATTTGAGTTGATTTTTTACCTCATAACTAAAAAATGATTATTAAAAAACATTTATTTTGAAAAATTCGCCCTTATGCAAAATATCAAAAACAGGGGTTTCTCAAAATCATACTTTGTTGAATTCGCCCTTTCTATTCTCAACGCCGCAATTGCAATATAATAAAATAAAAAGTTAACCAACTTAACTTTTTAAAAGTGCGCATGCGTTAAGTTGCAACCGAGGGTTTTAGCTTTAAGAAGTTAAAAGTTGGGAACTCTTGTGACTAGGACAAAAACCGTTTTAGTCGTAAGATGTTGCATGAACAGTACTACTATAACACAATACCTTAACTTTTCACTCTTATGACTATAACTACGACTAAGACTAAAACACTTTGCATGAACCCACCATTACTGTCGCCTTATTGTAGACCTGAGTGAGCCAAAGGAACTCTCGGCACCTATCACGTCTGCAATAAGGTTGACACACGAATCGAAACGTGTAGGTAAATGAAGCATTTTACAACTATTTGAGTTTAGATAAACGACTTTGCGTCTATAAATTCGTTTGTCTTATTTCATCGTTGAGAATTCTTTAAATAAAATATAATTCCAAACATTAAGAAATATTAATTCGAATAAATTAAATAAATAAAAACCAAGTACAGTGCACTCCGCTTAATTGGGACACATCGGATCTCATTCAATCTGTCCCAATTAAGCGGTTGTCCCAATTATCTGATAGCAAAAAAAAGGATTATAGAAAACAATATTAGAATATACTACGTATTTTTATCTACACGATAAAAAGTAATTTATTCTATGTAAGAAAATATTAAATAAATAAACAACAAAAATAATGATAAAGAAAACCACATTTTTTACTTAGGTAAAAAATACTTTTCCAATGTACTTTGGTTTCCGCGGTTCATAATTTTTTTATTTATATACTCTACACATTTATTTAAAGATTCAATTGGAGAATCTTCATTGTCTGTTTGCATAAAAAAACGTCTTAAAACTTGTATACTTTTCTTAGCTTCTAGAATACATATAGGATTATAGATTTTTTCGTCGCTACTTTCTTGAACTTCATTATTAGAGATCAGTTTTGTAGATACAATTTCATCAACAGTATCACTCTCGTAGTCTTCGGTATTATTGCAACACTCCAAATTTGCGTCTATTTCTAGAAAACCATTAACGTTGTTGACTTGCCGAAGTACAGCGTCATTTATGATTTCACTTGAAGTGACCATTTGTTCAGAAAGTTGCATGTCACTGGGATCTTTGAAGCCACAATGGTTAAAACAATTGCGTATACATTCACTACTAACATTTTTCCAACTGTCTGCTACAAATTGTATAGAGTTTAGTATGTTCACTTTCGAGCTAACCTCTTTGGAGCTAGATGATGATGTCAAGGAAAATTCTTCTATTTTTTCAATGATGTGACGGACTAAAGCTTTACGATAGTGAAATTTTAAATTTTTGATAACACCCATGTCCATAGGTTGTATTAACCCTCGCAGTACTGACGTTTCGCCAACCGTTGGGGACGGTGCCTGGGTCAACCGAGACCCGAACAGTTTTTGTTTACGTAGAATATAAAAAATGAAGCTTTTGCCATTATGATTTTGACTTATTTTATTTTAAAGGTGAACTATTATTAGGGATATAAAATAATACATAAAAATAAAATTTTAAAAAAATTACATAAAAAATATTTATTCTAAATCATTACAATTTGTACACAAAATATTTTTTGTACATGTTGAATGTATATTACATACATATTTATGACAAACATCACATTTTGATTTATATTTATTGTCATTTCCAATACACAAGCTACATCTTGAGCGTTTTTCTAATGTTGTACTCATTTGTTTATTTATTTTTCGGCCTGTACTTTCGATGGCGTCCACAATGTGTCTCGAAAATACTACTGCATTGGTTTCAAATGCTCTAGCTCTAGAATCTATGTTTGCAGCAACTAACTGTTCAGACAAATTTTCTATAAATTGTTTTCTTCTTGATTTTATGTTACCAGTTGCCCAATCCGGATTTTTGAGTTGCCATAGTACAAATGCATTATAGGCTGCAATATCTATATAATGTAAAAAAAGCGACAGAGGCCAACGTCGTGTACATCTCCGGCAAGTGTATTCTCTTAGAATTTTATCTAAAACATCCACTCCACTTTTTGTTGAATTGTAATAATTGATAATATTAGGTTTGTAATTATTATTTTCGTCAGAAATAGCATGTTCTCGATGAACGCTCGAAAGTAAAACTACGCATTTTCTTGGTTTTGGGATATACGACACAAGTGTTAGATTTTCAGAAAATATAAAATCGGAAGAGAATTGAGCTCTTCCGGATATTGTTATCAAAGATTTTGGTAAATCCTTTCTATTTTTCCGCATTGTTCCCACTATAAATATGTTATCTTTGAGTAAATCCTCTGCAAGTGAGATATCCGTAAAAAAATTGTCGGTTGTGATAGTTCGATTAGATCCCCTCCAAAACTCTGAAAGAACTCTAACTACTCGTTGTCCTTGTCCTTTCTCCGGTGTGTTTCCGCATTTTCCTAAATACACTTCAAAGTTACAACAATAATATGTAGTAGCGTCACATAGGGCCCATAATTTCAGCCCATATTTCCCCGGCTTGCTCGGCATATACACCTTGAATGGACATCTTCCTCGAAATGTTACTAATTGTTCATCAATAGTGCCTACATTAGACGTTCGGTAATTATCTCTGCAATTTCTTGTTAAAATATTTGTAATGGTTCTCAAAGCTGCCAACTTATCGGTCATTTTTCTTTCTTCTCGTGTCTGAAAGTCGTCAAAACGCAAAAATCGTAAAATGTTTGTAAATCTATCACGAGACATAGATGCTCGATAAATTTGTCGACTATAAGCAATCTTTTTCTTCCATAGATCTTTTTTACTTTCACGTGATTCCCGAAAACGGCCAGTAATTAGTAAAATCCCAAAAAATGCCTTCAATTCAACACGGTCTACCGGCTTCCATATATTACTTGAAAACATTTCATAATATTTAACCGCTTTTTCATTTGTATAAGTAATTATAATGTCCATGATTTCATCATTTATAAATAAATCAAAACATTGTTCCATGGTTTCTGCACCCTCAGAATTTGCTGTGAGTGTAGCATCATATTTACCAAATTCTGCATCTCTGTTTGTGGGGGAAATATATCTCCATGTTCGTCCACAAACATTTTGGTCTTTACAGTGTGACATATTATTACTATTTTCACCACTAAACTCATCACTTTCATAATCCTCTTCTTCTGGTACTGCATCACTAAAAGTCAATGACGCACATTCATCATCAGAAGACACTTCATTGTTATAATCATCATTATTATTTACAAAATTAGCAAACATTTTATTTTTCGATGTAGATCGTTGCTCTAAAAAACACCTTCTGTGAACTAAATCAAGAATGTAATGGCAATTGTATTGTCGCTATAGCCTCTTACACAGACAGACGCCTGGCGCTGTAAAGAAACGGTCGAGACATATTTTTTCGTCGTTTTTTCGTCGGGACGTCCGTTTGACGCCGATCTAACTTAACGCACTCCTTGAGTAACGACAAATCTATTTATTACAATTTCTCGCAAAAATTTATTTGGGTCCAAATAGACCCAGGCACCGGAATACGAGGGTTAATGAAGTTGTATTAGAAGGCAGGAATTCTAATTGTTTATATGAGGATGAGCAGGGCAGTTGTCGAGCAACAATACAATTTTTCTAGATATTTTTTCCAGTTGTTGGTCCCATTTCGTCAACCATTGTTTAAAAATATTTGCCGTTTTACCGATAACCAAAAGTTTTCTCTTTTCAGTGCCGGACATATTGGCGCAACACAGAACAGTTATGCGGTCCATAGCTCTTTTAAACCCGACTAATGTCTCATTCCCCTCATTCCACAGTGATCCATCTGATGTTGCACGGTAGAACAGACCAGTTTCATCGGTATTGAAGATGTTATCTGAACTGAACAACTTTTGCAGTTCTGAAAGTTTTTCCTTTTTCCATTTATCAGCGGCGACCACATTTGGGCTACCCTTCTCCTCATATGCTTTTTTAAATTTTATGTTACACTTTGATTAAAGCAACCTTCCGTTGCTTTAAAATTTGATGACCTAATTTTTTCGCCAATTCCTCTACTTTTAATTTCAGCGTTGGGCCACTAACACTAACCCCTCTTTGGGTTATCGTAGAAAAACAACGATTGAGAGCATCATCAACTTCTGGTTCTTTTTCCTCTCGCTTCCTTTTACGCGATTCCGCTTGGTTTTCAGCATTAATCCATTGTTTTTCAAGTTCATCTTTTTGTTTTATTAATAGGCTGATCGTTGACTTTGGAAGGCCCACTGTTTTCTCTAATTGGCGTAGAGGCGTATTGGGTGGCTGGTTTTCAATTTGTCGGAACACATTGATTTTTTCTTTTAATGTTAAGTCTTTCCGTGGCATTTTAGTGCTAAGTCACTACGTGTTCACAATAAGAAGTGTAACGTTGAACTGAGTCGAAAACACGAGGCGAAACAGAAGCGTTACTTAGGTGTCTAGTCATAATCGGGCTAGGCGTTCATTGTGCGAATTGTCCCTTTAAATTGGAGTTTATTTACGTTTTTTTATTATAAATTTCTGAACGTATTTACATTCTCTCAACTCCAATTGAAAAGGCTCTATCAGAGCTCAATACAGACGCCAGAACTGAAGGTTACTGAAACGCCGATGAAAAACAGTAAAGGTTCCGACAATGCTGACGCTGCTGTATATAACGCCAGGCGTAGCGCCTCAAAGACCCGACGAACTGGACCGATTAACCGGAGGATTGTCCCCGATAACTGGAGTAAAATTACATATGAAAGGTTTCGGTCTTTTAAATTTTGTCCCGATTAAGCGGTTGCCCCTATTAACCGGTGTACCAATACAAGCAGAGTGCACTGTATTTCCAATTTTATTATACATACATATATTAACCCTCGTATTCCGGTGCCTGGGTCTATTTGGACCCAAATAAATTTTTGCGAGAAATTGTAATAAATAGATTTGTCGTTACTCAAGGAGTGCGTTAAGTTAGATCGGCGTCAAACGGACGTCCCGACGAAAAAACGACGAAAAAATATGTCTCGACCGTTTCTTTACAGCGCCAGGCGTCTGTCTGTGTAAGAGGCTATAGCGACAATACAATTGCCATTAAATTCTTGATTTAGTTCACAGAAGGTGTATTTTAGAGCAACGATCTACATCGAAAAATAAAATGTTTGCTAATTTTGTAAATAATAATGATGATTATAACAATGAAGTGTCTTCTGATGATGAATGTGCGTCATTGACTTTTAGTGATGCAGTACCAGAAGAAGAGGATTATGAAAGTGATGAGTTTAGTGGTGAAAATAGTAATAATATGTCACACTGTAAAGACCAAAATGTTTGTGGACGAACATGGAGATATATTTCCCCCACAAACAGAGATGCAGAATTTGGTAAATATGATGCTACACTCACAGCAAATTCTGAGGGTGTAGAAACCATGGAACAATGTTTTGATTTATTTATAAATGATGAAATCATGGACATTATAATTACTTATACAAATGAAAAAGCGGTTAAATATTATGAAATGTTTTCAAATAATATATGGAAGCCGGTAGACCGTGTTGAATTGAAGGCATTTTTTGGGATTTTACTAATTACTGGCCGTTTTCGGGAATCACGTGAAAGTAAAAAAGATCTATGGAAGAAAAAGATTGCTTATAGTCGACAAATTTATCGAGCATCTATGTCTCGTGATAGATTTACAAACATTTTACGATTTTTGCGTTTTGACGACTTTCAGACACGAGAAGAAAGAAAAATGACCGATAAGTTGGCAGCTTTGAGAACCATTACAAATATTTTAACAAGAAATTGCAGAGATAATTACCGAGCGTCTAATGTAGGCACTATTGATGAACAATTAGTAACATTTCGAGGAAGATGTCCATCCAAAGTGTATATGCCGAGCAAGCCGGGGAAATATGGGCTGAAATTATGGGCCCTATGTGACGCTACTACATATTATTGTTGTAATTTTGAAGTGTATTTAGGAAAATGCGGAAACACACCGGAGAAAGGACAAGGACAACGAGTAGTTAGAGTTCTTTCAGAGTTTTGGAAGGGATCTAATCGAACTATCACAACCGACAATTTTTTTACGGATATCTCACTTGCAGAGGATTTACTCAAAGATAACATATTTATAGTGGGAACAATGCGGAAAAATAGAAAGGATTTACCAAAATCTTTGATTTCAATATCCGGAAGAGCTCAATTCTCTTCCGATTTTATATTTTCTGAAAATCTAACACTTGTGTCGTATATCCCAAAACCAAGAAAATGCGTAGTTTTACTTTCGAGCGTTCATCGAGAACATGCTATTTCTGACGAAAATAATAATTACAAACCTAATATTATCAATTATTACAATTCAACAAAAAGTGGAGTGGATGTTTTAGATAAAATTCTAAGAGAATACACTTGCCGGAGATGTACACGACGTTGGCCTCTGTCGCTTTTTTTACATTATATAGATATTGCAGCCTATAATGCATTTGTACTATGGCAACTCAAAAATCCGGATTGGGCAACTGGTAACATAAAATCAAGAAGAAAACAATTTATAGAAAATTTGTCTGAACAGTTAGTTGCTGCAAACATAGATTCTAGAGCTAGAGCATTTGAAACCAATGCAGTAGTATTTTCGAGACACATTGTGGACGCCATCGAAAGTACAGGCCGAAAAATAAATAAACAAATGAGTACAACATTAGAAAAACGCTCAAGATGTAGCTTGTGTATTGGAAATGACAATAAATATAAATCAAAATGTGATGTTTGTCATAAATATGTATGTAATATACATTCAACATGTACAAAAAATATTTTGTGTACAAATTGTAATGATTTAGAATAAATATTTTTTATGTAATTTTTTTAAAATTTTATTTTTATGTATTATTTTATATCCCTAATAATAGTTCACCTTTAAAATAAAATAAGTCAAAATCATAATGGCAAAAGCTTCATTTTTTATATTCTACGTAAACAAAAACTGTTCGGGTCTCGGTTGACCCAGGCACCGTCCGCAACGGTTGGCGAAACGTCAGTACTGCGAGGGTTAATACAAATTTTAAAGGTGAATTTATTGTAAATTACAAATTATCTATTCTGAAAAATAGTAACTTTATTGCTTGTACTAAGACTTTTAATGTCTTTACACTCAGAAAAACATTGAGGTAATTAAAAACTTATTTCAAGACATCAACAAATATATTATCAAGTGCTGTCCAAATGCATTCCCTGAGAAGACATCTTACAAATAAGACATCTTATACATAGTAATTGAAGTCACAAAAGATAGTCATTTAAAACAAATATACAAATTTGTCTGAACAAGAAACTAGAAAATCCCGGAAATACCAGAGAAGATCCTGCATTAAATATCGAAAACTTATTCTTTTTTCTCTCAAACCGGGTTACATCGAAAAATTTTTCGACCAATTGTATTGCTGAAAGCAGTTTGATGATAAAGTCAGTTGAATAAAGAAGCAAATTGAAAAAAATACGACAGATATGTACGAACTGTTCACAAAGGTAATAAAAGAGGTTGAACCAATTTTTAGCAAACATTTTTGTTTTGTCATAAACAATTATCTAGCGGAGACAGTCTTTCTAAATGAGCTCAAGCTGACGAAGATAACACCTACATACAAAAAAAGGTGACACACACAATAATTATAGACCAATATCTATTTTACCAACCTTATCAAAACCACCATTGTCAATAAAAAACAATAGACTATCAAACTGTCTACAATCTGTCAATATGGGTACCAAAGATAATAATCTACGTTTCAGTGACTTAATCACACATAGGCGCTGATTTTGGAAAATACATATGGGTGTTGGGTGATGGAAAAAAGTTGATTCCAAAAAAAAAAGGTTCGAACCTCAGACCCAAGTACAATAAACTGTACATTGATACATCTTCCTCAAAGAGTAACTAGTGTAAACTAGTTGGATTTGGTTTGCTTAGCTGGGTTAAGATTGATGGATCAACACAACCCAACTAATTAACAATGTACCAACAATATTTTATGCTAACTAGCTAGTTGGGATTACATCTTCTATATTATTAATAATTTTAAAGAAAGAATAATTTCAGTTGACTTCGAAAACGTCAGCCGCCTCAAGTAAATTGAACAATTCTTTGATATTTCTTCCTTACACAATAAGTAATCTTAACTGACTGGTTGGGTTGGGTTGAGTGAACCAGGTTAACATTGATGGCTCAACCCAACACAAGCCTTTTTTGCACTTAGGAGGAGAAAAATGCTTTATGCACTAGCCCTGGTCAGATGTGCGCATGATAGAAAATTTTATCTAACTAGCAGTGTAGGACTGTACCGACGACAGGGATTTTCTTGTGCCGGCCTCATGCTGGTTATACCACTAAAAAACTCCCCTTTTTTCCTTGCCTATTGGATATTGGCAGTCCGGACTAGCTTACGCATCACAGCAGATTGTCTTGGCGATTTTATTGGTGTTATTTGCTTCTATTCATTTAACTTCCTCCACCTTTTACTATTCGTCAGGGTCTTGCTGCCACTTTGGACAGAACCCATCAAATCCTCTTCCTCTATCCTTCATTATTCCTTCCTCCGGACGAGTTATAACAGATCATAAAACATTTCGTCAATTTTATAACTGTTATTAATTATCTGTATACCTGGACAAGGGGAGGGGTAAAAGCACCTCCCTTTCCTCTTCTTGTTATACGGATTTTCTTCCTCGAATATATATTGCAACAAACCGCATTACACCTAGTAGATATAAGAAATTGTTTATTAGAAGTTAAGCGATGTAATTTGATCGTTCTAGACTGACAGCGTTGGCTCCACGGTACGGGATGAAATTCAAGTCATTTTTTTTTCTAAATTAATTTTTTGGTTCAGTTCAGTAAATTTAAACACTTTGTCCTTTCCTTAATGATTTATTTTAATATCGTTGAGTTTCGTTTAGTGCGTAGACTAAACAAAACAAAAAAAAAGGTACGGAGTCGAATATAAAAAGGGGAGACAAGCCGAGAACGCGAGCTTGAGTGGTTGAATTGTAACAATTTTCCGAAAAATAGTAATTTTTCTTATTGCTGAACTTCGAAGTTTGAGTTGTATTCTTGGAAAAGGTTAATTTGTTTTTTTTGTTTGTTGTTTAAAAGAAAGTGATTCCGTAAGTAGAACGTAAGTAGAATTTTCTCGAATTGTTGAACATCATCGCCTCTTATCGAAGATTACCATCGTATAGTTTGTAAAGAGATTAATTAGTTAAATCATATTATATATATTTTTAAACCTTTGTTTTGTCTGTTTGTTTCACTTATCACCTGCCTTTTTCGAGTCCTGCTGTTCGTTTTCAAAAGAGCGCGATAGCAGAGTGCACTACCTTCCCCAGTAAATTACACGAGCCGCTCCGTGTCTTTTAAAATATCATCCTGGTGATTCTCCTGTTTCTGATGGTTTCCACACGCGGGCGAATTTAGAAAACATAACACAAAGGCGACTTATTATTTTTTCAATAATATTTATCCTCTTTTATGCCTGGATCGAGAAAGACAAAACTGAATTCTCTCTTCTGAATTCTTTTTCTTTTCTTCTCTCCTTTTCTCTTTCATCTCCTTAATCTTCATCACCTCTCTTAGCTATCTGATTACGCTGTCACGCTTCATTTCGTTGGTCACAAGAAGGTCGACTACATTTTCTTCTATAACAGATTGTCCCACTTCCATGTTCATTTTTATCGTCTTTTTTTCGAAGCAACAAAATTCAAAAATTGTGTGTCGAGCTGTGTCCGTCTTTTGACATCCAAACCAACAGCTGTCCGACCCACTCTTCTTTATCTTCGCGAAGTGTGCTACGTACTCACCATATCCTATAATTGCCTGGTTTGTACTACGAGAGATCCTTTGCTATGCTATTCTCTTACATCTTTTATACACGTTTTTGCCCATCCTTCATAATGGTCCCATCTCTCTTGCTACTTCGTATACATTTCTTTTCTGTTCTGCCTACTCTCCCTTTGTCTTAAAATTTTTACTTCTTTTTGAGGCCAACAAATCCATAGATGTGTATTCAGCCAATGTACCTACAGCTTTCATCGCTATCGTGCGATATACATTTTAGAATATTTCTTATACTCAAGTGCACTCTCCTAGGCTGGGGCTTAGTACAAAGTGTTCGATGTTATTATTGCGGCCAATGGACCTCCTTTTCTAGGCATCAATCGCGTTAAGATATTATAAATTTTTTCGACTTTCTCTGAGAATGTTTGAATAAGCGCCGTTGTACGTAGATCATTGTCTAAATTGATTTCTAAGTACTTTATCGATTTTGAGCTTTTAATGATTTGTTGGCCTACTCTAAGCTCTATTTTCTGTAGCTTTCTTCTTATTTCTAAAATCACTATCTCAGTTTTCTCTTCCGCTAGTTGTATGCTTAGCTCTCATATTCTTCTGCCACTTCACCTATACAATATTTAGCTCTATCTCTCATCGTCTCTTCAGACTCTGCTCTCACCATCACCGCCAAATCATTCGCGTAGGCTAACATCGAGACTCCTTCTTTCATCTTCTCTTCGTTAGTTATGCCATCCTCTGCTGCTGCTTTTTTTCTCTTAAGCCGATTCAAACTGTTATTAAGTTCTTCTATGGTAAATATTTTTGGTTGTTGATCTCCACTTTGATACTTGTCTTTCTCCTTGTAATTCCCTTCCAATTCTGGCCATAACTTTTTGAATTGGTTTACCACTGTTTCCTCATCTAACTTCTCTCTCGCTCTTGCATTCGTTTCGTTACAATCTGATACACCGTTCTCCATATGTTGTTTTCTAATTAATCACACAAACTTTTCCACTTGCTCTCCTTGTTATTCTGGATCACTCTTGTCAATTCCTTTCTTGCGAGTCTATACTCCTCCCTTATTTTCACTCCCTCCTCTACACTGATATGCTTTCGTCTGATTTTCTGCATCTTTCTTCTTTTGCTTATACAGTTCGCTCTTGCTTGGGGTATTATTATTATGATTTTGTTTTTGAAATTAATAAAATTGTCTATACTTGCGAATTAACTTGATTTGCTCTAATTTCAAGTTTCTTGGTAAAGATTGCAATAACTCAAAGACTGGATGACAAAGAGAGTTTATTTTTCGACGGACACATTTTTACACAAAACGACAAACCGGGTTCTACTTGAAAATATACATACAAGAAAAAACATGAAATACACATTTAACAATTATTATTTAAAATATATACAATAGAAGAAAAAATAGCGGTGTGTGACCTTAACAATTATATTGAAATTTAGTAATAATAATTTCGAGCATGTGAGCATGTTAAAAAAAATGAATTAAAATACAAATTCAAATTTCAGATTTATTATTAACTAACTAGCTTTTCTCTAAAAATTTAACATTTCATAAAATATGTCTCCATTTGAATGCCTTGCCCAATATTTTTAATATACTCTTTGAAACAAATTTCTTAAAAAGATTTAACGCAGGTTTCCTCTTATAATATTTGGTCATGCACCTACGTAAAAAAACGTGCCGTCTACAAATCGATATTTTACCGACGAAAAGTCTCCAACAATTCGTTACAATTCTTGAAGGACACATTATTGATTTTTTTTGTACAAGAGATATTGAAATATATGCAACCTATTTTACAATTTCGTATAACACCTACAAGGCGCGAATAGTAAAATTTAAATTTTAATGAATGGCGACACATAAAATACATAAGTTTTTATATATAATATAAGTTTTTTTATACTTACATAACTGAATTGTTTGAAAATTAAAGTTTCAAATCGAATCACAAACTGAAACTTTTTCTGATGAGATTTCTTTTTATACCTGCATTATAATTTATGAATTAGATTTAGAATGGTGTTGGAAGATGTGCGAAGAAAACAGGTTACGAATTAATTCGGTAATAATTTGTTTCTATCCTTGTATCCTTCAGGGTTTTAATAAAAAAATCATATGCTTAGTTCTATTTCTAGTTCATACATAAAAAGCGAATAAATTAAAATCGTAGATAACATATATCTACATAATAACTTTATTATCACTTTTTTTAATTTTGAAGGATTAAAGAATGTTGTTATTTTAAAATAATTAATAAATAAATTTTAATTGGCCATCAAAACGCCTTTAAAGCATTTAAACTACTTATTTGTAGTGATTGCATTCAATAAACGATTTTTCCTCCAGAAATTATTGTCCGAAGCTTTTTTAAGTCTTTAGATTAAGATTCTATTTCTTTAAATAAATTTCTTCTTGAATCACAATTTATCCAAAATTAAGTTGTTCACAACCTAGGTCTCTATGTACGAGGTAATAATAATAATAGAAATTAATATCCTTGTTTATAGATATACATAGTTATTCAACCGGTGGAGTTGGGTTGGTCTAGCTCGTGCTGCCTCCAACGGCAAACGAAAGCAACTGCATTTATGAATGAATTGGAATAATTCCACTTGTAGTATAATGGTGGGTTCATGCAACGTGTTTTAGTATTAGTCGTAGTTATAGTCATAAGAGTGAAAAGTTAAGGTATTGTGTTATAGTAGTACTGTTCATGCAACATCTTACGACTAAAACGGTTTTTGTCCTAGTCACAAGTTATGGTGTATTCATGCAACATGTTTTAGTCTTAGTCGTAGTTATAGTCATAAGAGTGAAAAGTTAAGGTATTGTGTTATAGTAGTACTGTTCATGCAACATCTTACGACTAAAACGGTTTTTGTCCTAGTCACAAGAGTTCCCAACTTTTAACTTCTTAAGGCTGTAGTCTCACGGTCACAAAGTTTCTTACCACAAAGTCTCCCTGCCATCTAGGCATCGCGATCACTAACTAAATTCTTTGGATAACTACGTATATCTATAAACAAGGATATCACTTTGTTGAATAAAGTTAATATTTATTGTTAACTTTAATCACTTTGGTTTATATTAAATTAATACGTTAAATTTAGCTAAAATTGTTATGAACAAAAAGAAATATTATACATTTAATAAAAAAAAATATTGTCAGAAGTGGGATTCGAACCCACGCCCTCAGAGAGGACCAGAACGCTCGAAACCCGTATGAAACGGGCAAGGTTAACCTTGAGTCTGGCGCCTTAGACCGCTCGGCCATCCTGACATATACCTGTAATATCTTGTTCAAACATATTAATCCCAAATGAAACGTATATGGCAGGGGTGGGCAAACTTTAGTGTTCAATGATCGACGTAAATGTTAGCCGGTTAATGGCGATCGATATTTTCAGAAATAGAAAAAAAATAAGGCATTGAATGGTAATTAAATCATTTATTCATATCAATATATATAATTCATTTTTTGGATGTGGACGCATGGCATTCCATCTTATCACTGAGTTTATTAAAATTGGGTTTATATTCATTAACGGTGGGTTCATGCAACGTGTTTTAGTCTTAGGCCAGGCGGGCACATGCGATTTTCTGTCGCGCGACTGTTTGGTCGCAAAAATAACACACATAGCATTAAATACAAATGCGCGCATATGCGATTAAATAATAGCAGCGATTAAAAAGATGTAACCTGCTCCATTTTTGTAACGACGCGATTGTCGCGTCTTTAAATGTATCACATGAACAAGAATGAACATGCACGCACATGCGACTGTTCAGTCGTAGTCGCAGCACAGGTCGAAGTTGGTGTATAGGATAATTATTACAACAAATTTATTAAAAATGGCTGAATCTTCAGAAGTGTCTGATAATAGTGACAATGACTTGACGTCTAGTGTCTTAGACACAGAAACTATTATTATCGAGGTAGAAAAAAGACCAGCTCTTTACAACAAACATTTTAAAGAGTATAGTGACCGAAATTTAAAGGAAAAATTGTGGGGAGAAGTGTATAGCAAAGTTATATCCACTTGGAACAAGTTATCGGCCGAAGAAAAACACAAGAGAGGTACGTGATATTGTTTTTATTTAATAGTTTTTAATAATCTTATGTAATAAATGTTGTGCAGATAAGTATTTAAATTTTATCATATTGCCACGGAACTGAACCTTCGGGGGAAGTAAAGTAATTTGCCATATAGTCTCTTATATTAAGACCAACTCTGTTAGGTCTTATTCCAGCTGGAGGACAGCTCTGTAATAAACACTCATAAAATTCGTCCTCCATTTGCACACCGTCTTTCTTTCGCACGAAGTTATGTAGAATGCAACATGTTTTAATGATAAGGTCGGCAAATTCGACTCGCACGTCTAATGATCGATGCAAAATACGCCATTTGTTCGCTAAAATACCAAAGGTACACTCTACCGTAAGTAAAGGTACCTACGCCGTGCACGAGTCAGTCTATAATTAAAGACTCTTTGTTTCATTGTTAAGTTTCTTCGAGGATAAGGCCGTAAAACATTTTGTGATAACGCGAATGCTTCGTCTCCTACTATCATGAAAGGTATGGGTTCTCCCATCTCGTTGTTTGGTAATTTTTGTGGAGTCGGAACATTTAATTGGTTATTATGTAATCTTTGACCAAAATTCGAATTCTTAAAAACACTGGAATCGCTTCCAGCACCATATGCTCCTACATCTATTGCTGTAAAACAGTAGTCGGCGTCTACTATACCCAAAAGAATAGTCGAATAAAAGTTTTTATAATTATAAAATTCGGAACCACTATTATTTGGTTTCTGTAATCTAATGTGCTTGCCGTCGACTGCACCGATACAGTTCGGAAAATTTGTCCTATCGTAAAACTCTTTGGCCAATCCAATCTTCTTCAGACTTTTCTGGCACGTATAAAGGCTGTAAATTGTTCCATAATTGGTTACACGTGTCTTCAACAATTTCCCTTATCGTGGTAGCCCCAAGTAAAAATTCAAAGTGTAAAGAATTGAAACTATTGCCGGTAGCAAGGTATCTGAAAAATAAATAATAACTGTTTTTTATTGCAGGAAAAATTATTCAAAAAAAATGGAAAAATTTAAAAGATTGTTTCGCTAGGGAATTAGCAGCCCAGCGTAAAGCAGTGGCTGGGCAAGCAGCAAAAAAAAGAAGATATATTTATTTCGACCAATTGCAATTCCTTTTCCCAATAATGAAAGATAGACCAACTACCAGCAACACCGGACCTTCTCAATCAATTGAGATTGATCAAGAAAATCAAGAAATGATATCTTCTCCTTCTTTAGCAACCAATACAGAAAATTCGGAAAGTACATCCATATCTAAAAGAAGGGCTGCAAGAAAAACTGTGCTTAAAACAATTTCATATGAAGAAAAGTTACTGAAAATATTGGAGGATAAGCAATGCGAAACAATCGATGAAGATAAAAATTTTTCACTTATGCTTGTTCCAATGTTCAAAAAATTAACTGATGACCAAAAACATTATGCGAAAATTGAAATCTTAAATATCATGAAAAATGCAAAAAACGTCGGAAATCCTCCAGTTTTTTACAGTTCAATGCAACAATCTTATTCTCATCTTTATCCTAACCGTCCGGTAGACCAAGTGCAATTTCCAAGATCAAATTTTCAACAACAGCAACAAGGAGGCAATGAAAGTATTTACTCCGCGCCATCGACATCAACGGTCAACTCTGCACAGTCCACACCATCAGCAACCATTTTTTCTGATGGTGACAATGCATATTTTGACTTGTCAAATCAATAAATTAATTAAATTAAACAAATAGAACATATATTTATTATTTAACCTTATTTTTAATATCTACTTCTATATATCTAGTCTAATAGTAGTTTGCAGAAAATATCTAGTTAATTTGGCAGAACGACGACACAAAACAAAAGCTGGTAAGTACCTTCTTACCTTTTTGTTACTGCAAGACATTCCTCAGGTGGTATACATTTTCTCCATTTACTATTTTGATACGATATTTTCGGTTCTATTATTTTTAATAATTCAAGAAAAGATTTTTCACTCATTCTGTAATAGTTAAAGAATTTACGAGGATGCTTTCTTAAATCTTCATGAAGAATGTAAAATTGACCCCGATGTTCTCTGTCAGATAAAATTGGATGCACCCAAAATTTTCTTTTCCGTTGCTTTCTTAATTTCTTTCGTAATAACAGAGCCACTATACAAGGGGTTTCTATGAAGTCCATGTTGATACTAGGCTCTAGTCACGATTAATCAGTCGCAAATGCGCGACCATACAAATATTTTGCGACTACTACTTTTATGTCGCTGCGACAAATAATCGCATGAAAATCGCATGTGCGCGCCTGGCCTTAGTCGTAGTATGACTACGTCAGGAGAGTGAAAAGTTAAGGTAGCGCGTTATAGTAGTACTGTTCATGCAACACCTTATGACTAAGGACCGGATTAAAAGGCACAAAAAAGACGGAAAAAGGCGCTTAAAAAGGCATGAAATTTTGGCAACAAAAGCATAAAAATTAGAAATCGAAAAAATTGCTATACCTAATTAATAATGTATTTTAATAACGATTTCATTAAAAAATACATCGTTAAACTAAACATTCATATATAATTATTAAACCACTAATCACGAAAACAACTAATTATTAAATGCTGTTCTAAATGTTCCATTATGAAATTGTGTCTTCTCTCACTTAACGTATTCTTGTAAGCCGAAAAACTTCTCTCCACGTCCACACTTGTAATTGGTGCATACTTGAACTTTGTAATTAATAAGAGATCCATAATAAATCCAGTAACAATTTCACCACTTAAAATTGATGCAATTTTTTGTAATGTGGCAAATCCTTCATTTTTACACAGAACGTCATTAAATTTATTCGTAATTATTTGACCAATATTGGTCAAATAATTACGACAATTACCAGGACATATGTCCTGGTACGCTATACGTGCTGGTCTTGAAACTTTTTAATCATTTCTACTGCAGTCACTAAAGGTAAATCCAGTTTTTCAAGTGATTTTATAGATTCACTTATATAACCGTAATTGCTTTTTATAAATGCCAAATTATTTTGTAGCTCCACTTCTTTTAGGACGGCCAGGCAATCTTGTATTGCTTTACTACTTGTAGCCGGAAATTCATTTATTAATTGTTTAAAATGATTTCAGGCGTTTGTGTAGAATATAGCGGCATCTAGCCATGTTCCCCATCTTGTTAGAACTGGTTGTGGTGGTAATGGGGTATTTGGTAACCTCTCTCTAAACAATTCTACCCTTAAAGGGGCTTTAACAAATATTTGTTTACCGCTTTTTATTAATTTATTAACTAATGGGAACTGTAACCTTGTAGTTTCTGCTACTCGATTAAGTCCGTGTGCCAAGTAAGTACAATGAATTAAATTAGGGTAAAAAATCTTCATATTAGACGCAGCTTTTACCATGTATGCCGCTGCGTCCGACACCATCAGTAAACTTTTATCATTCGGTACCGGCTCCGGTAAGAAAAAATGCATTAATTTGTCGTGAATAAATCTTGTTACCGTATTATTATTTGTTTTACTTAATTCTTTGGTACTTATTAGAAAACTTTTTGACGAATTTTCATCACTTAATACTCCAAGTATTAAATTTGCCACGTATCGTCCACATACATCAGTTGTTTCGTCTACACTTTATATAGTATTTCTTCTGGTCACAATTAATCTGTTAACAGTAATTTAATAACTTCAGTATTTTATAATATCTTCCCTAATTATTAAACAATCCATATATTTTGTTCTATTAATTTTAGTAATCGAAGTACTACATTGAATCAATAGTGAATTTTATTTCTAGTGAATTTTGGGACATGCTATTCTTTATAATTTCCAATTTTTACCGTAAAAAGATTTAAATTTCGGTTTTAAACATTTAAAAATCTTTGGTATTATACATAATTTAATCATTATTTAAAAATATAATTAATTGTTTTTACTCGATTAACTCCATCGATTTTTGAACAGGCTTGGCAAAATTTGCTTGATTGCGTTCATATTTCAATTCCTTTTTTAATCTTTAATCCATTCTTCTACGGTTGACTTTTGTTTCAGCATTGTACTACTCAAGAACTTCACACTGTCACTCGAGTAACTAATACAACTAAATGAATTGAAGACTCGACGCAACTCAAACCACATACGGGGAATCCCGTGTAAGTATTCGGATCGATGAAAAACGCGGATCTTATGTCAGACGGCACAACGAGGAAATGTACAGAGGCGCAGCAAAATATTTTTTCATAATTCAACCAATTTTTGGGGAAAAAGCGCCAAAAAGTTGGAAAAAGGCTTTAAATAGGCATAACAAAATAATAGGCATGAAAATTCAAAAAAAGCAAAAAAGGCATAACTAACCTGGTCTTATTTCACTTATTTTTAACTGATTCGTAAAGATATTTAAATATATTTGTAATGCCTTTAATTTTGAGCATAAGCATATTTTCTATAAATCCGGTCTTTACTTATAACTAAAATGGTTTTTGTCTTAATCACAAGAGTTGCCCAACTTTTAACTTCTTAAAGCTAAAACCTTCGGTCGCAATTTAACGCATGCGCGCACTTTTCTCTTTCGTGCCTTTAATGGCAGTGTTTCGTTTTATTTTATAAATAAAGGTTGAGTTGATTAACTTTTTGATTTTATTATATTACAATTATAACAATAATTTCAATCAGGGTTGTTATATTGTTAAGAAAGTGTTTAAAACAAACTGTTTGAAGCATTTTTAAAACTGTATATGTTTTAAACAGTTCAAAAGGTGATTTAAAACATGGGGCGTTTTTTAAAAGAATACTTTTGTTTCAAAATTAGCAGCAAAATAGAACATTTCCTTTATGTATGTTTATCGCCAAACCTACATTATAACTAAAAGTTAATGTATGATTAAAAACTTAAGCAAAACTTAAAAAAAATCGTTACCCGTTTCCGCTAGATGCGTTATTTACTCCATTTAACTGTTGAAATATGCAAACTGTTTTTGCTGCTTTATCAATTCCTAATCTATTGCTTAAAGTATGGTATTAAGTCCTAGGAAGTAAAAATCGCTTAATATTGGCAGATGATGCTACTACATCGGTAGCTATTAAAATAATTTTAATATAATAACATCCAACTAGATAAAAAAAGATCAATCTGCCAGTCGAGATTTTGCATTTTGTCTAATAGTATTTAATAATTTCGAAGGAAACTCAAACAGTTTATCAACAATATCGTATTTTTTGCAATGAAATAGTTTTCTGCCAGAAGTTTTAAAAACAATATCAAGTCTTCTGGAAGCAGTATCAAGTCTTTTGGAAGCATTTCAATTTTTCTAAAACCAGTATCAAGTCTTTCAGAGGCTATATATGTTTTTCTAGAAGAATTGCCTTCTAGAAGCATTTTAAGTCTTCCAAAACCAATATCAAGTTTTCTGGAAGAACTTCAAGAAGCAGTATTAAATCTTTTAAAGCATTACAAGTATTCTGAGCATTTCACGTCTTTTGGAAGCAATGTCAGGTTCTTTAGAAACAGTATTAAAACTGTTATGGGCATATCAAAATTTCTGGAAGCAGTTTAAGTCTTTTGTGACTATTGCAAGTCATTTCATGTCTTCTGGCAGCTACATCAAATCTTCTAAAAGCATTTTATATCATCTGAGAGCAAGATCAAGCCTTTTCAAATGCAGTATCAAGTCTTCTAGAAGCATTTCAAGTCATCCAGGGGCAGTAGTAAGTCGTTTGGAGATAATATCAAGTCTTCTGAAAGTAGTACTAAGTCTTCGAAAACCAGCATGAAAATTTCTGGAAGCATTTCTAGTCTTCCAAAAGCAATATCAAGTTTTGTGGAAGCATTTCAAGTCTTCTGAAGCATTACAAGTATTCTGAACACATTTCAAATCTTTTGGAAGCAGTATTAGGTCTTCTAGAAGCGGTATTAAGTTTTCTATGGACAGTATCAAGTCTTTTGAAAGCATTGTCACACAGCCTATGCTTCTAGATAATTCATTTCTACATATTCAATTACATTATCTAATTGTTCCCGATTAATATTTGCTCCTCAAAATCGACGTTTTAGTATATGGATCAAGTAATGACCGTTCGTTAACGTCATTTCTAAACGATCTAAAACGTTTAAAACAATAAAAATAGCATGTATTTTGTTTAAAATGAAAAGGAAATATGTTTTTCCAACTTTGATTTTAATGGAATCACACAAAGATCATAAAAATAAATTAATCTTTATGTTTTGTATTTGTGCGATTAATAAAGCTGTATTCAAGTTAGGGATTACAATTCCGAAGCAAATACACAATTTCGAGATTACATTATATGAAGCCGGGATCCCGGGATTGATTTCGAGATTGATTTATCTGTTTTCAGGTGTTTCTTTAAAAGACTTCGGTTTCTCCTGGTCACCTTTCTTCTCCAGAAAGACGGCGAAATATCGCATTCTTCTTCATGGTCGACTTTGTCATTTTTACCTTCATTTCCTCTAAATCTTTCTATTATATTTTAATCTCTTTCAGCTATACGTTTCTTGCACCCTTATTATTGTTAGTTTTATTGAGGAAGGGGTTGTCGTTACTGGAATTTCAAAAAGGCTGGACGAAGACGAATACAGTCTTACGCTGTTAAATCTTCCGTCTTTTCTAAAGGAGCATAACTTTGTTTTAATTTCTTGCAGCATGCATTCTAAAGCAATATCTGCTTTATTAAGATTCATGTCTCGATGACAAATACCTTCAACAGCCACTTTGACCCGATCTAAAAGTCCAACTTCTCATAATTTGAAACTCACTGTCATTAATGTATATAATATAGTACTTTAGACTGTCATATTGCTTTAACATGATTAAAAGGCTGTTTCATCTTCTTTTGCAGTCAAGTTGAAGCTTCAGTTCTTTTCCATGTTCTTCTTTTACATATTTTTGAAGATCATTGTTTTTTGTTGGAGATTTTCGGTACTTTTTGACCAACATTGATCAACGACAAATCCCATTCATAAAAATTGGTTATTATGGGAACAATTCCGGGATCCAGGGATCCCAAACAATTTTCTTTTTATTCATATTAAATAATGTTAGAAACAAAATGTTTCTAACACATTTGAAATCTGTTTCACTCCAGATTTCTTTTTGTATTACACGACTGTATATATGTTAAAATTTTGCTTTAATGTGCTATGCTTAAATATTGCACGAACCAATACCTTTCCTTATAACTAAAGCTAATGCAAACGGTTAAGACTAAAACTACGACTAAAACTAAAACACGTTGCATGAATCCACCATAACAATAAGACTAACCGCATAGATGCCATCGAGTGGTTGTCAGTTAGATTGCTTCTAAATTTCGATTTAATGAATTTCATTTATGAAAATGCTGCTTTGTATAAATATGTCGAACCAAAAAATGCAAATATCCTCAATGCCATAGATTTTAATAACGGATATTTTTCTTCGGATACTAAATTTCGCGTTCTTTTAAGACGAAATCCGATTTTATTGTAAAAACTTCTGATTCTATGTTTGTTGAATTTAGTTGGAAGTTCAGCTAAATTTGAAGAAATACAAGTTAACCCCTCTAAATTATTTAATATGATGTTTAAGACAGAAATATTATTCCAGGATATGTTGTAATAAGTAAGAAAACAAATCAGTATCATAAAAACGAAAACTTTGTTTTGCAAAACATATATAAACGTTTTTAAGGGTAGAGGTATAAAGACGACGTCAAAAAAGTCCCTGTACAGAAGATTTACAACAAAATAAAACATCAATATGTTGCTATTTTTATTCCTTTATTAGCTTGTAGATCCTCCTTTAGCATGTAAAACTTTCAATAGCCGCTTTGGCATTCCATGTACCAATTTTGTTGTTACTATGTCGTCTATTTTATTCCACTCTTCAGTAATTGCCATTTTAAGCTGTTGTTTATTTCTAATTTCGTGCTTACGAATCCTCCGTCCAATATCATCCCATAAGTGCTCGATAGGATTCATATCGGGCGATTGTGGGGGTGTATCGAGTTGTTTTCCCACTCTATACATTAGCCATTTTTTACCCGTTTTGCTGTGTGTTTAGGATCATTATCTTGTTGAAAGATAAATGACTCGTTTAGGTTAAATTTTTGGGCACTTAGATGTAAATTTTCTTGCAAAATGTTGAGGTATATATGTTGATCCATAATACCATCTATGAATACCAGGTTTCCAACACCTGCAGCGCTCATACACCCCCAGACAAGAACCCTTCAGAGAGAGAGCCTTCATGTTTCACAGTAGCACAATATTTTTTTTTGTTTTAAGTGCTCATTCTTCTTACGCCACACCATATTTCTTCCATCGGACCCGAAAACATTAAATTTTGATTCGTTGCTGAAAATTACAGACTCCCAAAATGATATCGGTTTGTTCTGATGCTTTTTAGCGAATTCGTAACGTGGGTTTTTTTTTTTCTTACTAATATAGGGCTTCTTTCTGGGAACTCGTCCGTGTAAACCTTGTTCCCGTAGTACATTTCTTACTGTTTTAGGTAGATGTACGCCTTACTCATCTTCTATCGTTTTGGCCGGTGTAGGTGCACTGATTCGCGGATTTTCATTAATAATCTTGCGAATAGCGCGCTTGTGAATAGCGTTTAATTTATTAGATCTGCCCGTACATGGTTTATTTTCACAAGATTGTTGTTCTCGATATCTCGTTACTATATACTGCACGGTTGAATGGGATTTGTTAACTATTTTACCTATTTATAATGATATTATAATGATTTTCCTTCCTTTCGCAAATTAATAATTAACTTACGAATGGTTTTAAAGCAAAACTATGGAATAAAATATACGTTTATGTCTTTGTACGAAGTTACAATGACCGTGTAAGTAAGCCACTGATATATGTATTTGTATGTAGCTAGTTATTTTTAGCGAAATAAATAGTTCCCCGGTCTCTGTCTGTGCTGTACGAAGACTTATTTTGCTACGCTTTCTGCACGTATGGATTTTGCTACGCTTTCTGCACTATAACTATAGTTATAAATTTATTCTTATGAAAAAAATATTATATTTAAGATGGCAAATGTTTATTTGAATGTTACAATACCGAATACATTGACATATTTATTATAAATATATGGTAATAAATGAACTAGAGCCGGTAAATGAAAAAGATCTGACGTGTACGAAGACTTTTTTGACCCAGTGTATCTTCGATGTCATCTTCTCCAAACGGAAATGAAATAAATTCAAAAATAACTTGAAAGCGACTGAAATTAAACTATTGAATTAGTGGTCAATACTAATTTTAATCTGTGTTTCTAAATGTGGAAAATTCTTTAAGTTATTTTTTTTTAAATTGTGAAATGTATAATTTCAATATTGCTTTAAAAGCGTTTATTGAACTTACGAATTGAATAATATTTTTTCTTGTAATTCTAAATTTAGTGATTGTTTGAATCCATGTTGCAAGTTTATTAAATATTTAAAATATAGAGTAACACAACTTCTTTACTTGCTATTGTTTATTTGTTCGGTACCGGTTTCGAGTTTTACAATCTCATCATCAGCCGAATCTACAAATTAAAATTGGAAATCAAATATAATCGTCGATATTTTGTTTATTCAATTATATGTGTTTTTTGCAAAATATTTGTTTAAAATTTAATAAATAATAAAATTAAAATTAAAAACTTACGTCAAAAAATTAAAATACTACAAAATGGTAATAAATATATAAAACATTTACACAGAACAATTTACACGAACTACACAAATACAGAAGAAAACTTGAAATGGACAGGTTTTATTGTATGCTAAAAATTGTAGGTGTATCTTCTTTGAGCAAAGTAAGAGGGATTGATTTAGAGAAGAAGAGAAGATACAAATTAAGTTTTGAAATTTATAATGTTTTGAGAAACGTAAATAAAGGATTGTAGACGTGTGTTACTTGATCATTTAATAAATTGAAATTTATGTCTTTTTTGTGTTTGTCGATTTCGTACCTTTCTAATAAATCCATTTTAAAACCTTTGTTGCAATGGTGTATCAATTTAGCATTTTTATAATTTATTTTATGCCCTGTTTCAATGGCATGCCTATATACATTAGAATTTTCTTTTGTTTGATGTTCATATATTCTAGTCTCTAGTTTTCGATCCGTTTGTCCTACATATATAGAATTACAGTTTGTACATTCAATGGAATAAACCTCACTCTTTTGAAGATAATTAGTTTTATTATGACAATTTGTTAATAGTTTCAAAATTGAATTTTGATTTGAAAAAGCCAGTGTGATGTGTTTGTTAGAAAATATTTTTTTAGATTTGAAACTTAGTGTATTAAAGGGTATTGGTTTATATAAATTGTTATTTGGGTTTTTTGTATATATTGGGTCTTGTTGTTTTTGTAATTTTTGATATAGTCTATTAATTAATTTGTGTGGGTATTTATTTTGATCTGCGATTTTAAGTATATATTTTAATTCTTTATCTTTGTTAATGTTCGATAATGGATATTTAAGAACTCTATTTATCAGATAGTGAAATCCTGCCATTTTGTGCGAAAATGCATGTGCGGAGTCATAGGGAATAATAGTAGGGACTACTGTAGGTTTTCGATATATATCATACTCGATGCAATTGTTACGTCTTGTTAAGGTTAGATCCAAAAAATTTAATTTATTGTTTTTCTCTGTTTTTAAGGTACATTTTAAATTATTATGTATTTCATTTACATATTCAAGAAATTTGTTTAAAGTTTCGGCACCCCCTTCCCAAATACAAAAAACATCATCAACGTATCGTATCCATTTTACAATGTATTTTCTATAAGGATTCGTATTATTGATTATGAATTGTGTTTCTATATGATTTAGATATATGTCTGATATGATACCTGATAAAGGCATTCCCATAGGTAGTCCTTGAGCAATTTTATAGTAATCATCGTCAAATGTACAGTAATTCTGTTCAATAATATGTTTAGTTATTTTATTAAGACCTTCAATTATGTTGTTATTTTTATTTCTAAATGTATTCTTAAACATTGTTGATATTAAATTTAGTGTTAAATCTGTTGGAACATTTGAGTATAAATTAGTAATATCAAAAGATACCAGTAAAGAATTGTTGTTTAGTTCAATGTTACTTGTTGCTTTTATAAAATCAATGGAGTTTGAAGTGGTAAATAATGGTTCAAAATTTATTATACGTAATACATTCAGCTAATTTAGAAGTAGGAGAGTTTTGGAAGGCTGTAATGGGTCTAATTTTTTTAATTTGTAGATTCGGCTGATGATGAGATTGTAAAACTCGAAACCGGTACCGAACAAATAAACAATAGCAAGTAAAGAAGTTGTGTTACTCTATATTTTAAATTTAGTGAGTTATAATGACTCATAAAATCAGTTAGAAACGCCAACTTTTGTACCCAAAGTGGATCTTCCAGCTGTCTATGTATTTCTCCCAACGAATTTTAAAATTGAAAAAAAGCACTATATCTTCATATTCCGAAACATTCTCCTGTTCGGTAACTGATTACCGAACAATCGCCTTCTTAAACTCCGTGCTCTTATAGAATTAGCAATTTTTACTGCAACATCTACAACATCGTTAACATCCAACGTTTTTGCACATAAAGCGTTATTATGAACGATGCAGTGGAATGATATAAAATCGGGAAATTGTTCGTTTTGTCGATAAAGGGTTAAAAATCCATCCGATCTGTTCCATCGGTTGATATACATACAAACCAACTTATGTAGAGGCAAATTTGTTTTTTCAGTAAATGTAACAAACGTTATAAATATGTCTTCATCTCGTGTTGTTCCTTTCATCGGAAGTATTGTTAAAAATTCCTCTTTAATCGAAACATCGGAAAATATCATTCTTATAAAGATAATTAATACTGCAGTATCAACGGCATCAGTGGATTCGTCAAACTGTAATGAGAAGAAACTGCACCTATGTATGACCTCTTCCAATTGTTGAATTACATTCTCATTCATATCCTCATGTCGGTGCGTTACAGTTCGACGAAAACGTTGTAAATCTTTAATTGCATTAAGAATTTCGATTTTATTTTTAAAGAAGTTACAAAATAATTTTTTACTCGCCTCAAGGAAAGCTTCTTTAAAAATTTCACCATCATGATAAGCTTTTTTATGTTTTGCCAAAACGTTGGAAATGGCATACGATGCTTCAGTTGCCAACTTCGATTGTTGCGTAGTAGAATGAAATAAAAGTTGCTGTGTTGCTAACTGACCTTTTAATTCTCTTACTTTTCGTTTTCTTAACTCGCTATTTACAGGGTATTCATTTTCATAATTTTTATGTAAACTCGAAAAATGTCTTTCGTTGACCCTTTTTTTTTGCTAAAGCAACTGTAGCACGATATATCAAACATAGGCAATTATCTCTGTACATTGTGAAAAAATAAAGCTTTTCCCATTCATTATGAAAATGATACGTTTTTTTCCTATCCATACTTTTAATCCAATTTTAAAATTTAGAAGGAATACTTAAATATATTTTTAAAATTAAATTACTGAAAAGTAATATAATATAAGTAAAATAATACATAAGTAAAATAAGTCAAATGTTGTTATAGTAGAGTAGACAGCAGACGTACATTTTTAAATTCATTTGTTGTATTATAAAATAATAAATTTAAAAACTTATAGTATTTGAAAAACTTTTTTGATCTCTTGCCGATCTCTTCGTGATCGACTGGTCGACTGCGATCGACTGTTTGCCCACCTCTGGTGTATGGCGACAATTTGATTAAGCCATTTGAATCTGCTTTTCTAACAAAATGATTTCTAATGTCAATGTCTTTAGTATGTTTATGAAATATGGAATTAGCTATCAATTTTTGTGCACTTTGACTATCATTATATAAAATAACAGTTTTTACAACTTGAAATTCACCTAATAAATTTTTCAAATAACTTGCCGCCTTAGTAGCTTTGGAAATAGCCATGTATCTAGGCTCCGTACTTGACATAGCTACTGTCCTCTGTTTTCTACTCTCCCCTGATATCGTTGCACCCGACAATTCAAAAATATAACCTGTTTGCGAATGTCTATCTACCTGATCACTTGCCCAATCGGCAAGATAATAGACAAACCATAATTTTTTATTCCCTTTAGATATTTCAAAATCCTTTTTGCACATTTCCAAAGTGATTCATTATAACTATTATTATATTTACCCAAAGAACTAACAGCATATGAAATATCTGGTCTACATCTACTTATTTTTCCTAAATCTTTAACCTGAAAATTATTCCCTAATTCTTGTTTTATAAATTTAGTTTCAATTTCATCATTCGAAAATACAAAAAAACATCCATATAATACAATCCACATACTATATACAAATTCCTATTTTTGTTTTTTTTTATATATAAACAAGGTTCAAAATTAGATTTTTTATATTCCATTTCTTTCAAAACTAAGTCAACTCTACTGTTCCAAGCGTGAAACGACTGATTTAACCCACAAATAACTCTCTGTAATTTACAAACCTTGTCCTCAAAACCCACCTTTATGAACCCTTCAGGTTGTGTCATAAAAACTTGCTCTTGCAAGTAATCGTTCAAAAAAACTGTTTTTACATCTCAATGAAATATTTCTAATTTTAATTTTACTGATAATGCGATAAAAGTCTTATTATTGAATACCTAGCCATAGGTGAAAAAGTCTCACCATAATCTATTCCAGGTTTCTGAGAAAAACACTTTGCCACTAATCTTGCTCTAAAAGTAACCTTTTTATCACTTCCACTTTTTCTTTTAAACACACATTTGTTTTGCACTACAGTTGCCTTCTCTGGAAGATCAACCAATTTCCAAGAGTTATACTGGTCAAATGCTTTAATTTCTTCTTCCATTGTTTGTTTCCAAAATTAAGCTTCTTCCGCAGACAATGCTTTTCATATGAGCTTGGTTCTTCTTTTAAACTATCTTCTAGCCCACACATGTACAGGGTGGGCAAATTTTGGTATTATTACAGGTTATCTCAGAAACTATAAGATACAAAAGAAGTAGGTGCCATGTCCCGGTCTCTTTTTTCGAGAAATATTCAACCCCGCGAAGATAAAATCTCGATCTTCTTTTGTTTTTAAGTTATAGCCAAAAAGTCATATTTTTGCCATTTCAAAAAATGCTCCTATTTCGTTTATTTTTGAAACTGTTATGAAGTTAAAGCACAACCAAACCCAACCATAGAAGTAAAAATCATAAAATATATGTATACTATATTCATACTATCCCTCATATCGAATGGTATGAAGTTGGAGCTCAACCCAACATAACCATGGAAGAAAAATCAATCCTAAAAATTGAAGATTTTTTTATTTTTGTAAATATTTTGTGATTTCTCTTCCTTCCTTCAACCCAACGATAGAAAGATAAAATCAACCCCAAAACAAGTTCAGTTCAATATGAGAGATGGTAGCTAGTTTTGTTGGGTTGATGTACTTGAGCTCCAACTTCATCTATCTCTTACATTGAACGGTATGATGGTGGAGTTGGACCCAACCTAACCAAACCCCATTCATTTTATCTAAACCGAACCCAACTAAACTAACTCATTACATCCCTCATATTGAATGATATGAAGTTGGAGTTCAACCCAACCCAATCTAACAAATCTTTTAAGTTTTCTGCAAATATTCCTTGACGTTTTCTTGTATGGTTGGGTTGGCTCTAACTTCATGCCACTCAATATGAAGTATGGTATGAAGATGAAACTTTACTCAACCCAACCATAGAACCAAAAAATTACAAAATATTTAAAAAAACATAATAAATGTCAAATTTTGGATTTTATTTTTTTCTATGTTTGGGTGGGGTTTAGCACCAATTTCATATCATTCGATGTGAGGGATAGTATGAAGCTAAAGCTCAACCCAACCCAATCATAGAAGAAAAAATCATAAAATATATGCATAATATATTCATACTATGTCTCATATCGAATGGTATAAAGTTGGAGCTTAACCCAACATAACCATGGAAGAAAAATCAATCCTAATAATTGAAGATTTTTTTATTTTTGTAAATATTTTGTGATTTTTCTCTTCCATTCTTCAACCCAACCATAGAAAAACAAAATCAACCCCAAAACAAGTTCAGTTCAATATGAGAGATGGTAGCCAGTTTTGTTGGGTTGAGGTACTTGAGCTCCAACTTCATACTATCTCTTACATTGAACGGTATGATGGTGGAATTGGACACAATCTAACCAAACCACATTTATTTTATCCAAACCGAACCCAACCGACCCAACTCAAAACATTCCTCATATTGAATAATATGAAGTTGGAGTTCAACCAAACCAAACCCAACCCAATCTAACAAATCTTTTCAAGTTTTCTGCAAATATTCCGTGACGTTTTCTTGTATGGTTGGGTTGGCTCTAACTTCATATCATTCAATATGAAGGATGGTATGAAGTTGAAACTTAACTCAGTCCAACCATAGAACCAAAAAAACACAAAATATTTAAAAATATATAATAAATGTCAAATTTTAGATTTAATTTTTTTCTATGGTTGGGTCGGGTTTAGCACCAATTTCATATCATTCAATGTGCGGGATAGTATGAAGCTAAAGCTCACCCCAACCCAACCGTAGAAGAAAATGTCATAAAATACATGCATAATATATTCATACTATCCTATAATCTATTCATATCGAATGGTATGAAGTTGGAGCTCAACCCAACATAACCATGGAAGAAAAATCAATCCTAAAAATTGAAGATTTTTTATTTTTATAAATATTTTGTGATTTTTCTCTTCCTTTATTCAACCCAACGATAGAAAAATAAAATCAACCCCAAAACAAGTTCAATTCAATATGTGAGATGGTAGCAGGGTGGGTTGAGTTGAGGTACTTGAGCTCCAACTTCATACTATCTCATACATTGAACGGTATGATGGTGGAGTTGGACCCAACCTAACCAAACCCCATTCATTTTATCCAAACCGAACCCAACTAAGCCAACTCATAATATCCCTCATATTGAATGATATGAAGTTGGAGTTCAACCCAACCCAATCTAACAAATCTTTTAAGTTTTCTGCAAATATTCCGTGACGTTTTCTTGTATGGTTGGGTTGGCTCTAACTTCATACCACTCAATATGAAGGATGGTATGAAGTTGAAACTTAACCCAACCCAACCATAGAACCAAAAAATCACAAAATATTTAAAAAATATAATAAATGTCAAATTTTGGATTTGATTTTTTATTCTATGGTCGGGTTGGGTTTAGCTCCAATTTCATGTTATTCGATGGGGCGATGGTGTAACATCCCTCATATTGAATGATATGAAGTTGGAGTTCAACCCAACCAAACCCAACCCAATCTAACACATCTTTTAAGTTTTCTGCAAATATCCCATGACGTTTTCTTGTATGGTTGGGTTGGCTCTAACTTCATACCATTCAATATGAAGGATGGTATGAAGTTGAAACTTAACTCAACCCAACCATAGAACCAAAAAATCACAAAATATTTAAAAAAATATAATAAATATCAAATTTTGGATTTGATTTTTTTTCTATGGTTGGGTTGGGTTGAGCTTTAACTTCATACTATTTTTCACATTGAATGGTATGAAGTTGGAGTTAAACCCGACTCAACGCGACTCCAACGTTAGGTGCAGTCAAAATTTTCAATAAGCCATGGTGAACGTACAGATAGAGATAGAGAAAAACAATTGTTTGTAGCAGAAAGTACTGTTGCATACCATACATATATGACTTTAAGTCTATGGATTGCACGTCTAAGCTGTTTCAAGTGCCATTTGAACGTAAAGTTACATGACCGCGAACTAAGAGGTTTGCACAATGCTTTGGAAAAATATTCATTTATTTCAATTTTAACTAATGCTTTAAATTATAAAGAATTGTATAAAACTAGTTAGATAGATAGACTGGAATTTTGGAGTTAGTATAAAAATGTTAGAATTTAAATCATTACCTGGTGAAATATTGTCCGACATTGTCAACAACTATTTAACATCCTATCTCGAAGAAAATAATTTAAAAGCAATAGTTATTGGTCTTTGGGCCGATAATACGTATTATAACTATGGAGGAGTTGAGAGATGCGGAAAAAATAATGTTTTTATTAAATTAAAACGAAACCTTGATCTTGATGTGATTGTAGTCGGATGTGCAGCACATATTTTTCATAACACTAAAAGATCATTAGCTGATGTTTTGCCAGTTGGTTTGTCAGTCCTGTATTTATTTTAATCCAATGGTAGAAGCTTGGATTTATTTTATTAACACTCAGGCTTCAGTATTTCGCATTATAATAAAAGCAATTCAAAATTAATATAAAATTTGATATAATTGATTCAATAGAAGTTTTGAAAGCTTCAATGTTAAGCAAGATAGAAGTTCTAGGTCTACTATTAATTCTAGTTTTAATTCTTATTAAGCTCTAGATTGTTGTAATTTCTGGAACAAAAAGTATGACTAATATTATACCTATACTAGACCTACAACCTAGCTTTAGTAGTTACACTAGACCTAGAAACATTAGGGTTTAGCCGCACATCTTTTAAGACAGCTAAACCCTAATATTTTGTTAAAGTTTCTTGGAAGCATATCAAGACTCATGAAAACATTTCAATTTGCCCGGAAACAATAACAATTCTTCTAGTTGTAATATTCAGTATTCTGCAGTGTTCTTATAGGTGTTCTGCACCTATTAAACATTTTATAAAAGAACCCACTTGAAGAAGGATGATTGAGATGGATTCCCTATTCAATATGCATATATACATTGGATAACTTTTTTGAAGTTAATTGTGGAATTGTGATGTCAACTATTTCCTCTTCCACTACATTTCTTTTTCATTTGCAATTTCATTTGCCGAACGAGTTATTAAGAATGAAATATTAACGAGTCGAAATAATGCTTTAATTTAAAAATAAGATTAATAACGGCTTTGTTTGGTACGCTCTTCCTGAGAATTAGTGAAGAATTAGACGGAAATCCAGAATTTCATAATTTGAACATTATTTGAAGTGGCATTTAAATTCTAAAAGAAAATGATTTCATATCTACATAATCAAAGTAAAGAAACATAAAACCTTCGATGTTTCATGCGTAAATATTATTATTATAAAAATTTCAATAATATTTAATCAAAATTAATTAACATTTAAAATTTCGAAGTTGGCAAATCTAATAAATCACTTGCCCTCAAATACGATTTGATTAGAGATATTCTTTTAATTAATCATTCTATTGCAGTTTTTGTAAACATAACACTCAAAAAATATTGTATTTTATATTATTTAATATAAATAATTAAATTAAGTGTAATTTACTACTTTCAGTAATAATAATCACAACCCTCAATGTATAATACATTACCTTGTTTACTATCATTATGATATAATGACCAATATATCTCGATTATATAATAAGCATATAATATTCATTGATTCCTTCAGTACAATTTATTACCTAAACCGATAAATATCAAAGATGTTGCATCCAAAGCAAAAAATTCTAATAGTCTTCAGTTTCGCTTTAATTATTAAAGTAACTTCATCGCACGAAATTAAAAGTTGCATTTCCAACATTTCCGAAAGCTTACAAGGAAATACTTTGCTTCTTAATGGTTTCATCGACACCGAAAAGTCGATTTATTTATATAACCAGAAAAATATTTCAAAACTCAACCGCATCGAATTCAACCATTACATCATTAAATTTAAAAATATCCCGGAATTAAACTCGACTATTAATGCAATCAAATCAAATTCGGTCAATTATTGCAAATCAATATTTATCGTGCACCTCGAAGGTGATGAATCTCCCAATACAATCTTAAAGTTGCTTAAATTCCACGAAGCTTATAAAGGATTGGTGATATTTAACGATAAGGCATACAGAATTAATCCAAACGAGTTATCCGACGTGTTAGAAGAACTTAAATGTGTCGATTTTAGTTTAAATTGGGTTTTTAAAAATTTATTATTTAAAGTAGCTTGGGATATTCGCCCCCCCGTCGCAATAAACGACAATAAAAATTCAACCCCAGGGATTTTAGTAAGCATCATTACAACGATGTCTCAAAAATACAACTTCACACTTCATTTTAATAAACCCTCCAAGATTTATATCGCGGAATTTACGCGCGATGGTAATTTTAAATCGCTTAATTACGAGTTTAAGAATAAAATAAGCGATATATCAGCATTTGGGGCAAGAGCTTTAACATTCCCCAAAAATCCCCCGAATTACGCGTTCGATACAGTTTTTGTATTCGAAGATGGAATGGAGATTTTGTACCCAAACCCCGATGAGATCGAGGGATGGAAAAAATTCGCTTCGATTTTACCCCTAAAGTATTGGTGTTTGGTTTTATTGATTCACATTGTTTGCATCGTTTTGTTCGTTTTGATCAAATTTAAAGAGAACGAAATGAAGAAATTCCATTTTTTTAGTATCTTTTTAATGATATTAAGTTGGAATTTGAGTATATCTTCGAACCTTCAAACGAAACGAAGAGGATTGATTCCGATGATCTTGTTTTATAGTTTAATTTTGAACGTGTATATCCAAGGAAGATTTTACAGCACATCAACGGTTCCCGTTTACGAAAAATCGATGAACTTCGAAGAACTATTTTATTCTAAATATAAAATAAGAATGACAAACGTTTTTTTCAAAATGATTAACATTTATAATAGAAGCGAAAATTTTGTTGAAACGAATGATCCCCTTCAAGTCGTAATCGACGACTTTTTTAAGACGCGGGATTTTATAACGATCGGGCAATACCTTTTTACCCAATTTTACCCCCAATACAAGGGGATGTACCGAAAACAGGAGATTCAACGGTTTTTTTGTACAATGCAATTGAGGCCTTGCCTGCCGATATTAGATCAAATGAATCGACACATTTATTTGTTGCATCAAAATGGGTTAATCGAAAAATGGAAATCTGATATTCGATGGGATCATATTGTAAGAACCGAATTTTTTGACGAAAAAGCTGGGCCGAAAAAGTTGTCTGTTATAAGCGTTGAAATCGCGTTTTTCGTTATCATTTTTGGATTGGTTTTGGCAATTATAATATTTTTTATTGAAATAATTAAAGGAAAATCGAAAATTTAAATGTATACAAAATTTGTCTAATTAATAAATAGAAATAAATAATTAATTAAATAAATAATTAATTTTAATAAATAGAAAATATTTAATTAATACCTATATAAAAATTAATGTTCTCTTGCACTTTTGCAAAAATTGTATTGAATTTTATTGTCAACAATGTTAATCCCTTGCAATATTGTTTTCAGATGCATAAATATTGAGATAAATACTACATTGTGTAAGTAGGTTTTTTCACATATACAGTATGTTCATGATGAAAGGAACAAATTTAATAAAATCTTGGATGCTAGCCTCGTCAATTTATACTTCTGATATCTTAACCCAACCTGACTAATATCTAGTGCTAACTAACTATTTGGAATCAAGTTGATGCCTCAACCCAACTAATATTTAGTGCCAACTAGTTGTTTGGGTTGGGTTGGGTTCACATTAGGTTGATGATTCAATCCAAGTCAATTAATGTTTAATGCTAGCTAGTTGGGGTCAGTTAATGTTAATTGCTCACCCCAACCCAATTAATATCTAGTACTAACTAGTTAGTTGGGTTGAGTTAGAATCAGGTTCCAGAGAAGACGAGGAAAGGGGTTCTTAGTGGGTAGGGGTTATATGCCTCAATCCCACACTATCCGGCTGTTCAAGACCTCAGGCCGGGTGTCTGTTTACAGATTTTCCCCGACCTCGTTAAAAAAAATAGCTCAGCCCAACTAATGTTTATTGTCACCTAGCTAGTTGGGTTGGGTTGTGTTAAAACTAATGGCTCAACCCAACCCAATTAATATCTTTTTTTCTTTCAGTCGGACGAGGTCAGGGAAAATCTGTAACCAGTCTTCCAGCCTGAAGTTTTTGAGCGACCGGATAGTGTGGGGTTGGAGTCCATCTTCGGATATCCGACCTACTAAAAACCCCTTTCCTCGTATTCCCCGGAAGCACCCTCTCGGGCTTCCGTCGGTTTTCATTGATATTCTCTCCGGAAACCCCCATCGCACTCCTCTTTATCTTCTCTCCTCGTCTCCTCTACATTTCCCCAGCTCTTCTCCAGGATTTCCTCCATCTCTGCCTCCATACCATCGCACTTCTCTCTTCACCACACCCTAGATAAAACAGCCCCGTCGAATTCTCCTCCTCTTTCTCAGCCAGCCAAAAATCACAATTATCATAAACTTTTTAAAAACCTTTACAAACCTACCTGCCAGGGGGAGGCTGATAGTACAGCCCTCCTCCCGTTCTCCGCGATATCTCCTGTCTTATTGTTATTTACCTGTCCTTTCGTCCAAGGCTGTACTCCGCCAACACATCGTTTACCAATTAATTTTTATATTATTGATTATTGAATACATACCTGGGGGGTCTGGTTTCAACCCTCATCCCTTCTTCCTAAGGATGCTTCCGTTCCTGTCCACTTCTCTCCTCGCGTTCCTCTGTCCCGACCACATCCCTGATGAAGTTCTCCACGACATTCCATCTGTCCTCACTCTCCAGCATCACTCCTATACAGTTTTCCAGAGTCAGGATTAAGCCCAGCAGTTGATACATCCCCTCTCTTTCCCTCCTCCAGCGGTGGCATTCAAAAAATGTGTGTTCCACATCGTCCTTAACTTCACAAGACACGCAGCCTTCAGCCACCTTCTTATAGTCGTACAAGTAAGCCCTAAAACACCCATGCCCGCTTATGAGCTGGCTTAGGTGGTAATTAATTTCGCCTCACCGTCTATTGATCCACGCTATTATATTTGGTATTATCCTTTTGCTCCCAATTAATATCTAGCACTAGCTAGTAGGGTTAGGTTGGGTTTTGATAAGGTTGATGGTTTTCCCTCAGGGGCTTAGGACGATTCTATGTACGGGTGTAGCAAGCCCGAGGTACCCTAGCTGGAGGAGCATACCTCCTAAAAAAGCTGGAGGTCGTGTGATCCCGGACAGTGACACCCCATGAAATGCTCCTGACTGGAGTAACAGGAGACACGGGATTAAGTGTTCAGTGTAGTGTGGTGTAAAAACGAACGTTTGCGCGAGTGTATACCTGAAATCAAACACAAAAGCCTCGGATGGGTCCACAAGACAAATAGGCCCATCAACTGTACACGAGAAAGGGTCGACTTCGCGCGACTGCATAGACCATAGACAAGAGGAGCTCGTCTGTAGACGAAGCATAATAACGAGGCGTTCACCACAAAAAAAGCTCTCCGGTGACATATCATCATCAGAAGAGGATGCAAGTTTGAATAGAATAGAGAATTGGAGGATACACTGCAAAAAGTGAGAACATGGTCGTTCAGTAGTAATTCATCTATGAAAGAAGGAAAAAAAAACAGAAAAAGAATCGATGTCAGAGCAGAAATAGATACGAGCGAGCAAGCAATGGTGCTGAAGCAGACAAATGAAGAAATAATTTTAGGTGATCAGTAATAAAAACCTCTTTTCTCTGCGCTTAAATCCAAGTAAATTAATTTAAAAATAACGTAACTTTGATCACCTAAAATTATCATCACACTCTGCAATAATGACCTTATACCAATGATGAAATGTCGAAGTTGATAAGAGTCTATGACAAAATAGAGAACATAATACCAAACGAGAAATAAAAAATGTGACTACAAAGATGGAAAGGTTAGCGAGAATAATGAATAGTGAGGAAATAATGGAATGGCTGAAGCGAGCTGAGCAAAAACAGGTTAAAATGCAGAAAACACAAACAATGAGCGTGGAGAAGAAAGGGAGGAATAGGAAATAAAATAGAAAGTAAGAGTATAGATAAAGGTATTCAGCTATAATACAAAAGAGTAGGCCCAATATTAGAGGATTTAAAAGGTGAGTGTGAGGAAGTGGTTATAACGAAAGAGCTGAAAGTAAAGGGGATTACTACGGTCGAGAAAGAAAAGATTATCAAAGTGGAAGTCGGAAAAAATGAATAGAGGTCGTGGAAAAACCCAGATAGTGCGCGAAATACCTTGAAAGGAAACGATAAAATAGTGTTCCACCATATAAAGGGCATGTCGTTAAACAGGTTAAGAACAATGGTGGAAGTGAGGTTTGGATCAGAAAAAACTGAAATGTAGATATACACAACAGGAAAAATACTAGAAAAAAAAAGTTGATAAGAGAAAATAAGAAGATTCCTAGAAGAGACAGGCGAAGAAGTCAATAAGGCCGGTATTACACTATCATAGTTTTATGATAATAGATAGGATTTGTGACATAGAATAGATCTATGACATAAAACTATGGTTGAACTAACGGTTCAACCATAGTTGTATTTCTGTCCTCAATCTGCAAGGAAGGAGCTAAGATACTTATAAAAGAGAAGAGTTTGAGAGTGAGATTAAGAATGTGCCACGTGGAAAAGTGGGTAAACGAAAAGATATGTATAAGATGTTGGTCTGCAACATATTTAGCTAAGAATTGTGTGGGCTAAGACCGAAGCAGATGATGCTTTAACTGCAGGAGAAACGACCACCAGGCGAAAGAGTGTAAGAATGACAAGTTCTGTTCAAACTGTAATATAGACAGACATAAAGCAGGTACAAGAGAATGTCCTGTGTATCGGAAGACAGTAGTGGGAATTCCAAGAGTTTATTGAGCTTATCAAAAAGAAAAAAAGGAAGAGAAAAGAGAAGTTCGTTGCCCCGAACGAATCGATAAATAAAGCATCAAGATATAATAAATACGTACTATGAGGGCAGTCCTGAAAGGAATAAATATCTCAAAAAACAAAATAAACAACACAAAAAATAAAATTATGCAGTTAGACTACAATAAACGATGTTATGTCTATGATATCGTGGAGGGAATGATGAGACAAAATGAGGTAGATATAGGTCAAGAACCTAATGTGAGGAAAGCTCACCTAATAATTTGGATAAGATTTCGAGGAACTTTTATATGCTTTATGTAATATTCTTATTTAGGGTTTTGTTATTAATAAAATTTATACTTTCCTAACTTAACACTTTATTGTTGAATACTTTAACATGTCACATACCGAGGGTTGAGTGCTCAAAAATATACAGGATGTCCCTCATAAGATCCGACACAGACCAGTGGCATGTAGACCAACTTAAAATATGATGATTTAACGCAATTTGCCTTATTTAAATGATCCCTACTTTCTCCCGATTAATGCCCTTAGTACACTCATAACGTATACGATAGTTGGTTTTTCTAACTTTAGGCATTACTGAGATATTATTTTTTTTCGAAATTTAAGAGGCAACTTTGAAGGCCTGAAGGCCTTCAGGCCTTCAAGCTTTTGATCTCCGCCTGAAGGCCTGAAGGTGGAGATCAACAATCAGAAATGTTGTTGCAATGTTGTACCATAGAAGAAGTTAATAACAGTATCAACCCCACGATTTTCTCAAATATATGTATTGATGATATATATCAATACATATGATATACGTCGATGAGTGTTGGAAATGAAGGATATTTCCAAAAAAATTGAAAAGGGCAACCTTGGTACTAATAGAGAAGCCAAAAAAAGGAAGAAGCTGAACTAATTAACGAAAGGAGGTTTGCTGAAATAAACGAGAAAAACTTAAAATAAATGAGAAAAAGGAAGGAATATAGAGAATAGGCGATGCGATAATGTCAATTATTAAAAGCGCAAAAGAAATGAAAAGAGTATCTTTGCAATAAAGAGGATTTTGTTTAAAGATCGATTTGCTTATGCATTGAAGAAGAAATGTCCCTGAATGGAAGTTAGGAAGTTAAGGTCCAAAATCCAATAGGCAAGAAAAAGGACGGGGGGCGGGGGTTTAGTGGTGTAACCAGCAAGAAGCCGGTATAAACTTCCTGTCGCCAGCGGAGTCCCACACTCCCAGTTGGATAAGCGGGGTTGGGTTGGGTTAGGCTACTTAGTTACCCTAACTAGCTAGTTGGGTTGGGTCGAAGTTAATGGCTCAACTCAACCCTATTAATATCTAGCGCTAACTAACTTAGTTTGTTTGGGTTGGATTCAGATAAGGTGAATTTAAGAACTTAACCCAACTAATATTTTAAGCTACTCTGATTCTATGGTACTACGATCTTCATCTAGTACAGAAGTGGCCAAACTATCTTGCGGGTCACTTTGCAAATGTTGTATAACTCCGTGGGCGGCATAAAAATGTTTTGATTCTCAAAATACTAAACTAAAAACCACCGCTCACAACCTTTTGCTCCCTCCCAAGCACACTTTCTGGAGATACAATTGTAACAGGATTGCAGATGACGTATACTAAAAATGATAACAATTCGATCAAAATAATTTGTTACCGTACACATCTGATTGATAATAAAGATTTCCCACATAGGAGTAAGAACCCTGTTAAAGCAAAATCTGGAATTAAAAGTGTAATGGTGAAACTCACGATTAACATAATGGAAGGAGATTCGATACTGCGCAATGTGTGATATTATACACCTCCATTCACACCATACTTTGAAAACTTTATAATTATCAAAAGTGCATCATGAATTTGCAGACCACTGTATGTCTTAGTACAAACTTTTTAATAAGGATGTTATGAATTAGCCGAATCATATTTGAGTTATATTTGAGTTAATATATAATATTTGAGTTTGATTCTTCACTTTGAGATTTATCAACGATTCGCAACTTGGCTTTCTGATTATCAGACTTTGTAGAATTAGAGTTGTTATAATGCAAGATAAAAGAGGTGATTGCATATCTTGCATTGTTCATCATCAGCAGTCTGGCCAAATTTATGTTACCTTCATTTTTTGTTGCGAAAATGTGAGTTTTGCGATTCTGCTCGGTATATGGTTCTTATATCTTTCTCGACCATAAATTGCCCACTTAGTGAAGTGTAACTAATTTTAGTATTAGTCTTTTGGTTGCTATGTAAAGATATCGTCTGATCCACCGTATCCATCTCGTGTGATGCAAATAAATAAATTGTTGTTAATTGCAGATGTAGTATTTTCCAATTACGTATTCGCTTAGCATAACTTTAGTTAAATTTAATATTTAATTTAGTTTAATGGCCGTTTTTTGTCATCCTCATTCATCTGCATGATTCTTGTCAACAGTTCCACTTCAGCTGCTCCCATCTCCTTTGTCTCCATGAGCGTCTCGGCAACGATCAGCTTACTTTCCTACCTATTATCTGTTCAATATCTCTAGGGCAATTGGAAAACCTTTTATATTCAAAGATTGTGTGCTGTGCTTCTTACACACTTAATTCTTTCTTTGTTATTTTTTTTTCAGGTAACTCACGAAAGCCACAACACAGGATGTTGGGTAATAAGTAGATACAGAAACAGTATCATTAACAGGCCTTTTCATAGTTTATAGTTAGTACATGTAATTTCCATGCATTATATTTATTTTTCCATACATATTTAATTGTTTATTATATGGAAAATATTTTCCGATTCCTCAATGCTTCAATTAGGGAGAGTGGTAATAATAGAACTTTTCATAATAAAGTCATTTTAATTTATTTTTACATACTATTAATATTAATTCATATCATCCAATAACGTACTATTATTTTTCACAGAAAATCGACGGAATTTTAAATAATAAATTACAACACATGTAATTAAAAGCATAAAAATGATTTGTATAGAAAATAACCAAGTCAAAATAGGCGATTTAACAAAAACGTAATTTTCAGTTTTATTTATTAAAGGAGCGCTATCTATATCTGTATTTGTTCTTAATAAAGGGAGAGTTTGATTTTTGATACTAACGTTATTTTGTAATGAATTATTTTCGGATGATGCGAAAACCTTAATCATCATTTTATTAATCTCTTCTTGATCCTCCAAGTAATCCCGAACGTCTCTCATAACCTCTAAATTTTGAGCAAAAACTTGTTGGATTGTAACGTTAGTTTCGGTTTCGGTTGAATTTAATGTACATAAGTTACCTCTAATGTTCGGTTCCGAAAAATGATCACCATCGGTAACAATTGTCGTAACAACCTCTAAATGATGAATTATTTTCGTCAATGCATTGCACGACCATAAATTGTTATCCAAATCAATTTGAGGGGGTGTACTATGATGGTTTAAACTCTCCATATTAAATGATACTAAACGGTTATTCGCAACGGAAAGATGTCTCAATAAATTTTGTTGAAACAAACCGGACGGCAAAGCTTGTAATTTATTTCCTGTTAATTCCAAAGATTTTAACTTAGATAATTTCGCAAACGTTCCCGTGTAAAGTACTTCGATCTTGTTATACGATAAATTTAAAAACTCCAATTCAATGTTGTTGGTGAAAGCATCGATTGAAATTACGCTTGAATTCGTCATTGAAACGTCTAAGTGAGTCAATTTTTTGAATAGTTTGATCTTTGTGATGTTAAAAATATTTTTTCTTAACTTTAAGGTCGAAATGGTATCGGAAACATTCAATTCCGTCGAGTTTAACGGGTTATTACTCAAATCTAAATGCCATAATAATTTACTATTCATAAAAATTTGCCAATTTATTTTATGCAATTTATTTTCCCCCAAATATAATTCTCTCAAAAATTGTAACGACTCGAATCCCCCTCCGGATATTTCGCTGATTAAGTTGTTATTTAAATAAACTTTTTCTAACTGTTCGAAATACTTTAAAATAGCGCTTATATCTTTAATATTATTATAAGATAAATCCAGCGTTTTGATTCTATTTGTTGTCGTTATTTCGAATATTTCTATGTTATTATGAGCCATATATAAACTGAATAAGTTTCCAAAATTATCGAATTGGTTGTTTGATATTTCAGTGATTTCATTATAACTTAAATCGATCGTAATCAATGTTGTATTTAATCCGGCACCCGGAAACACTTTCATTTTGTTATGACTTAAATCAAGTATTTGTATTGATGAGTTAAAGAAGAACGGTTCAATTATTCCGATGGAATTATGAGATAAATTTAGATAATTCAAGTATGGCTTGCCACTGAAAATGTTGTTTGACAACTTTGATATTTCATTATGATTCAAATTAATGCTAACTAATGATGAATATCTTGATATTCCAGGTGTACTATCAATTTCTTTTACGCTGGAATTTGTTACCGTGATGTACATCAGATTAGACATCTTGCTTATTAGATTCCATGAAAAAACGGGGATATTACTTTCTGTAATTATCATTCTTTTAGAGACATAATGACTATAAGCTGTAGACTGAAATATGCCGTGATTAATTGTAATGTTATCGCATTTAGTGCACCTATCGCGAATTGGACCGTCGCATTTGAAGTCTGATAGATGGTAGGCTGATAAACAACCTTGATGGCTCAAACTTATAAAACCAACCAATACAAGTAATCTCAATATCATCTTCGTATCTTTAACCATTGCTTAAAATTAAATTTAGCTTTTGTAAATCAACATTATTTATTAACTTCTATTACTTACTTGATGTTACCAACTCAACAATAGAATTTACACTGATTCTTAAAAGAAATATTCGCGAATAAATAACTGTTCTTATATTTTAATTTCCTTATCTTGAGTAAACTATGAACAATTCTCGTCGCTTCAGCTCAGTTTCGACGGTAAATGTTTATATTTACAAGTTGTAGATATGACTATTTGCAACTTGATAAAATTCGTCGATTATCATTAGTGTTTACAATAATAACGAACCAAAATCGGAAGAACGGTTTTCAGTATGTCTATTATTTTAAAACCGCGATACCGGTATTAATATCGGTATCGCGGTTTTATTATATGTTGCGGTTTATATTGATATCGGTTTAATGTTTTTTTAAGATTGGGCCGACTATGATTTTGGCCGACTAACGACTTACGATTAATCGGCCATTGCCGATTATTCCAATCAAAGTTTGGACACTTTCATTCGGATACTTTTGGAAGCCCTTATATGTCACATACTCTTCTTGTAACAAGTTCAGATATGTCCTGTTTTCTTTCGTAATATAGGTGATTGTGGTAAAGTGTTATTTTTATAACGAGAAGATTCAGCTCCTGAGCAATGTCATATACCATAACGGTAATGTTTTTATTTCGACTGAAAACGGACCTCTTAGGTACTTTTGTTGATAATCAGGTGCCTTTTGAAATTATTAAAAATTTGTTTTTAATTTAGCATAATTAATAATAGCGTATTTTATTATAATTGTGAAATTGGAATAACCTAGTTGGTGTGCATGAAAACGTGTTGGTATTTCTACCCAAAGATTTTCATTAGAAACATTCTTATCATTCCACGATGAGACGTTTTGGAGTGTCACATACTTCAAAATCAATAAAATTCATTAGACACTGCTGTGTCTTGTTCTGGCTTCAAAAATCCCCTTTGAATTAATAAATCCATCACTTATTGTACTTTATCTCACTCAGGTACTTTTTGTAGATTCAATTACTACAATCTTGATTTTATTTTGACCAGAGTAGGGCAGTAGTTAACTACAAAAGCAGTTAAAAAATGTTACTTTACGATTATCCCGTACGATCCTGACAATGATCCTAACAGCAGATTGAAAGAAGTCAATTGACGAGTCAATTTATATCCTACAAGACTACAGACTTGTTATTACTGTTAGAAGTCTTGATATTGCTATCAGAAGACTTGAACTACTTCCAAAAGACTTGAAGTGCTCTCAGAAGACTTGAAATGCTTACACCAGACTTGAAATGCGTTTAGAAGACTTGAAATGCTTCTAGAAACGGAAATTCACGAAATATTGTCGTTGTAATATGTATAATTCGTTTCTCGTAGATTACGATACCATTTTATAACGGCTTCAAAATCCTACCGCAAAAATAACAGCAACGGATCTCCCAGTATTAAGATACCAAAGATAACTGATAAATTGTTTGTTAATGAACATCTAACGCTCCAAAATGTCGAATTATTAAAATCCACAAAGAAGGCGTGTCGGGATAAGGGTTATAAATATGTTTGGTTGAGGAATTGTATCATTCACGTACGGAAGGATAATCGCGCGAGAGCGTTTGTAATAAAATGTGAAGCTGACCTTCTGAAACTTTACGAACCTAAACTGCTAAGTCTTACCGGAACTCGTTTAACTTTGCATATGACATGAATTGTATCACGGAAACATTTCTAAACGATTGAATTCTTGACGGAGAGATTCTTTGTATCGATTATACTATCTATCGAAGGGATAGAAATGCTTCCAGCTCTCGTAAGTATGATGGAGGTGGAGTTCATGTGGCTGCTAGGAAGAACATTCACATTACACCCTTATCATCTTATACTTCAGGGGACGAAGACTTGGGGTTGTGTATACAGTGTGGTGCGACGCGAGTGATTTTGTGTTGTGTCTTCCTCCTGGTGATTCTCTGGCTTTTTCAGTGTTTCTTCAACAGACCCAGCTTGTACGTGATCAATATCCTGACGGCGATCTCTTAATCATCAGCGATTTCAATTTACCTAATATTGTATGGAGATCATCTCCCAGAGGTCGTTTAGTCCCTGCTGGCGGTTACGACCCACGTTCAAATGATTTTTTTACACTTTTCTTATATTGTAATTTCACGCAAGTTAATACCTTAGTTAACTGTATTGGTAGGACTTTAGATTTGATCTTATGTAACTCACCCGCGGTGAACTCTGTCCGCTCATGCGATGCTCCTTTTGTTGACCCTGATAATCATCATCCCGCTTTAGAATTTTTATATCAGTCTAACCGCTCTCACTATTTACGTAATGGTCTGTCGTCTACTTTAGTCTTGGGTCGCGCCGACTACGAAAGTATAAAAACCGCTCTTCTCAATACGGATTGGAATGATTTATTTTTTGGTATTGGCGTCAACCTTTGTGTTGACAAATTTTACGGCCAGTTGAACCGAATTATTAATGATTGTGTCCCGCGTCTTACTTTTAGTAAACACTGCTACCCTACTTGGTATTCTAATTTATTCTAATACTATTCTAATTTCTAATTATGGAAATTAAAGTCATGAAAGAAAAATTAAAATATCATTAAAAATAGAAAAGATGGGGTAATCACGCGGATTTTCTTTCCTTCCAAGTGCTACGTAGCAAGTCTAAAGCATTGATCTCGAATGACTACAAATCCTATTTAATCAACATATAGTCCACTTTGATCGATTTGCTCTCACAACTGTGGTCCTATGCTAAACATAAAAAACGTTGTTCTTACAGTTTTCCGGCTTGTATGGAACACGATGGCAATTTGGCAGACGATAGTCAGCAAATATCGGAACTCTTCCAACAACTCCTACGTTCTACTATATCCTCCAGTTTCCAGCCATGGTTCTCAATCGAAGATGTAGCGCAGAGCCTCACTAGCATTGATAAAAAGATGAGTTCGGGTCCTGACGGGTTGCCAGGTATTTTCCTAAAGACATGCGTCTGTGTAAATATTGGCGCAATCAATATTTCCATTAGAGTAGAAAAAAGCATTTGTACTTCCCATCTATAAGAGTGGAAATAGAAATTGTGTTTCAAATTACCGTCCAATTTCTATTCTCTCCATTTTATTTAAGGTTTTCGAAAAAATTGTTTATGATAAAATATACCGTTCAATTAAACCTCTTTCCAGCAGCAACATGGTTTTATCCGTGGCCGATCTGTGGAATCCAATCTCGTATCCTGTGTAAACTACATTCAAGCTTGTCTGAATAAAAATCATCAGGTCGGCGCGGTTTACAACGATTTTAGTAAGGCCTTTTACAGGTTGCATCATGAGCTTCTGACTAAATTACATAGATTTGACTTGACTGATGGGTTATTAATGTGGTTAGCATTTTATATATCTGATAGGTGCCAGGCTGTAAAAATTAATAATTACTTATCTAACTTTTTTCCATTATTGCTTTCACCATAGCAATTTTTTGCTATATGCAGACGATTGTAAAATATTTTTCAAGATTGAATCTTCTCTGATTGCGAAGAACATCAAATGGATTTAAACCGTTTACAAACCTACTGTACTAATATTTATCTCTTTATAAACTATGGTAAATGCAGTCAAATAACTTTTACCAGAAAGAGATACACTATAAATCGTAACTACAGCCTTGGTCCTGGTCCCTTAAGTGTGTCGTCCAAAGTAAAGGATCTGGGCTTAGTGCTAGATTCCAAGCTATTATTCTTCTATCATGTAGAAGCACTAATTAGCAGGGCGAACGGAAGTCTATGATTTATTATTAGGCTGTCAAAATCATTTACCAATCTACAGTGCATCAAATCTTTGTACATGGCTTATGTGAAAAGCATTCTTAATTTTGCTTCGGATGTTTGGAATCCTGTTTATGCTGTGCACATTGATCGCATTGAGGCCTTGCCGGTCAGATTTGTGGGATATCTGGCTCACAAATTCGCATTGCCTTATTGCTCCTACGAGCAGAGGTGAACTGCTACTGATTTGATGTTTATGTTCAGGTTAACGAACGGTATCGTTGACTCGCCAGAGCTTCTGGGACTAATACTTTTTAAATTCCCACTTGACAAAACTTGATACCGCTTCTAAAAAATTTGATACTATTTCCTAAAGACTTGGAATGCTTCCAGAAGACTTGTTATTACTGCTAGAAGACTTGATATTGCTTTCAGAAGACTTGAACTGCTTCCAATAGACTTAAAATGTTATCAGAAGATTTAAAATGCTTTTAGAAGGCTTGCAATACTTCTATAAAACTTAATACTACCTCCAGAAGACTTGATATTGCTTCTAGAAGACTTGATACCGCTTCTAGAAAATTTGATATTGCTTCCTAAAGACATGAAATATTTCCAGAAAACTTATTATTACTGCTAGAAGACTTGATATTGGTTTCAGAAGACTTAAAATGTTTCTAGAAAACCTAATACTACTTCAAGAAGATTTGAAAAGCTTCCAGAAGACTTGAAATGCTTTTAGAAAACTTGATAATGCTTTCATAGGACTTGTAATGCTTCTAGAAAACTTGATATTGCTTTCAAAAGGTTTGAACTGCCTCTAGATGGCGTGCTATTACTTCCAAAAGACTTAGAATGCTCCTAGAAATTTTGAACCGCATATTACTTCCAGAAGACTTGATATTGCTTCTAGAAGGTTTGAAGTTCCTAAAAAACTTGCAACGCTTTTAGAAAAATTGAAATGGTTCTACAAAACTTGATACTACTTCCAGTAAGCTTAACATTGCTTCTAGAAAACTTAATATTAGGCTTGAAAAGCTTTCAGAAGACTTAAAATGCTTCCAGAAAATTTAATCTGTTTCTAGATGGCTTGTTATTGCTTCGAAAAGACTTGGAATGCTCCCAGAAGACTTGAAATACTTATAATACTTATACAAGACTTGAAATGCTTTTAGAAGACATGAAATGCTTCTAGAAAACTTGATACTACTTCCAAGAGACTTGCTACTATTTGTAAAACTATTTGTAAAATCTGGATACCAACTGAGTAAAAATATTAAATACTATTCAACAAAATGCACAATCTTCACGTAAGTAGTCCATAAACTGTTAATTATAGGCTATATACTGCAGGCAGAAGACATTTTTGTTGTAGAAGGTGAGGGACTGTTAATAAAATTTAATTTTGCTTCCAAAAATACCAAATACTGTTGGTAAAATACGATGCTCATCATATCAAAAGTTGAAATTGGCAATTAAAGACTAGATACTGCTTGTAAAACACTTTCTTCCCAATTTAGCCAACCCAACTCATCCCATACGTATTTTCAAACACCCTGATGATTATTTTTATCGCCAATCGACAGCAAAAGTATACTTTATTGTATCCATTTGCGACAGTAAAGTGACGCTTTATGTTACAGTCAAATTTGACAGCATTTAGCGGCAGACAAAGTACTTTACCTGCCGCAAATGAGTCAGACAAAGTATTTTACCTGCCGCTAATTGCTATCAATTTGAAAAAATTTTAGCATACAACTGGATTCGAACCCAGTACCTTTGAAATGACAGCTAACCTTCTATATTAAATCAATCTTTGCCGATGTATATTAATGAAACAACCGAGATTTTGACATCCGTCAAAATATGTGTCTTAAATACTGCAAGTTATAGAATCATTATATCTTAAATTTTGTGGTTGGAGATAAAATGTTGTATGCACCACGCCAGCAAAGTGTTTTTTTCGTACTCGCTTTCTCAGGCTCGTTCGATAAAAATTCACTTTGCTGACTTGGTACATAAATAACTATTATAGGTTTTTTTAAATTAAACTTGGTTCAATTCCTCATGGTCTTTGCCTTTGTACAGATTTAAAATTTTATAAATTCGTTTTTTTTAATTTGAACGGATCAAGAACCTTTGCATCCTTGATTAATTCATCAAGAAGACATGCTACCTCTGACAATACTTTTGAGCACTTGGGGATACTCTTCAATAATACTTTTCAAGTGCAGGTCTTCATCATTAATGCAAGCTATCTAGTTTTACTGTAGCCCAACATTTTTTTATACTCTGTACCTACCAAGGCATAGAATTCTTTTACAGTTTCAATGCGTGCGTACACTGTAAATATAAAAAAGGGGTGAATTTTGACAATAATGCATTCAAAATCAATTTGGAAGCAATCGGCAGTTTTAATGACATTGCAGACATTATGAGCTCCACAGCCAATCCCTATATATCCCAATCCATATTCGTACTCGTTCCAGCAATGTACTCGGTTTTGTATAAATATTGCCGTGCTTGATGCTGCGTCTTGATTTGATAATATATGTTTTTTTTTTGATTTTAAATGTTGACATTTAAGTCAAAAAGAAGTTGCCAATGAAATCGGTGCTTTTATTGTTTAATCGCCGACTAATCGTGGACTGAAAAGTGGCCAATTAATCGGTACAACCCTAGTTTTTTTTGCTTGTCCAAACAATGAAGATATCCAATAAAACAATAAATGATAGGTCGTCATATGGCTGTTATGGTGCGAAAGCACTTCAGTAAACTTTTGACTTTTCTTGCGAATTTTTGAATGAGATCGTCAACACTTGGGTATGTATATTTGAATCGAAGTAAAACTAGAACAAACCCTAGAACTAGAATCATTTGGGTTTAGCCACCTTGAGAGATGTGCGGTCAACCCGAATGTTTTTAGTTCTAGATCTAGAGTGATCTAGAGTTACATCTGATGATATAAAACTAGAACTAACACTAGTTCCCACAGGGGCTTGGAATAATCCCAGGTACAGGTTTAGCACTCCCGCGTATGTGTTGATGATTTCTATATTCCTATAAAGCATCACTTTGTGAGGATGAGGAATTTCTACTCAAAGAGTTATCTAACATTAAAAATGCAAAAAACCGTCCGATATTTAAAACTAGACTCACCGAAAGGCTTTTTAGAACGTTTATTAATCGTCATCTATTAGAAGATTACAAGATGTTTCGAGATATGTTTACATTGAACATCAATTCAATTATGTTTTGGACTTGGTTAGCAATGATCTTAAAACCAATTCTTCAAACAAATATATGTTCCCTATTTGTCCCGGCGAAAAATTAGCCATAACTCTAAGGTAAGTAACATAAAAGTCTACTTTAGTTATAATAAAAATAGAATTTACTATCTTTCAAATTTTAAAATGCAACGTTGCAAATCTGTTGGAAAAGAAAGTATATACAAAAAATATTGTTTTATAATGATATATAGTCAACTAAATTTTTTTATGTTAAATGTGCCTCGCGCATTTAACAGAGTTAGTATGAATTCGCTTCCTGTGAAATGAAAATCTAACAAAAGGGCGTGGATGACCTGTCAAATTATGACTGAATGGTTACTGCAGTTTGATCGAAAAATGAGACTCCAGCACAGAATAATAATTCTTTTTATGGATAATGCTGCATCACATCCCCCAGATCTGACCCTAACTAACATTAAAATATTATTTCTTCCACCTAACACAACAGCAGTTTGTCAGCTTTTAGACCAGGGCATAATCAAGAACTTTAAAATGTTTTACAGATTAATGATTTTGAAGCACATTCTGGCGCACACGAAGCAGACAACGCACAAGATTTAAGTAAATCTATAGACCAGTTGGATGCAATTTATTTTATGAAGGGAGCTTGGGACCAAGTGAACGATCAAACTGTGAAAAACTGCTTTCAGAAATTCAGTCATGCAGAAGATCTTGATGATTACGATCCAGAGGGTGATATTCCATTAGCTGTATATGAGAGCATTAGTTGCAACTGGTAATAGTAATGTTAATGTAGACGATTCTATGGATTTAGATAACCAATTGGACGTTGAAGATGATGATATTGATTCTACAATTAGGGATATTATTGAAATCTCAGAGGAACCAGAAGAAAATGAAGAAGCGGACACTCGTTGCACAATAAAAAATTTAACTGATGGTCTAATCGCAGTGAAAAATTTAAAATTATATGCAAAAAATGAGGAAGACTACAACGCTTTCAACCTCGCTGCACATCTTGAAGCTCATTACACAAATTTGTCGTTTCAATGCAACAAAAAAAAGTAAACTACACTATTAGACTATTTTACTAAAATTATTGAAAAATAAAAGACAAGTTTGTACATCTCAAGTTATACTCGTAAGAGGAGTAAAAATATAAGTAGATATATATTAAAACTACGTAGGTATAATATAAGTATGTAGTAAATATAAGTCCAGACAGTTGTCCACACATATGTATGGACAAATGTCCAACTGAAACATATTTGCCCACTTTTCTTCTCTATTATTTATCAATAAAACTTTGAAAAATAAATGCTTTTTCTATTAAGCGGACACCTCCTATAAACGGACAAAAGAGTTGACATCGTCGGTGTCCACTTATGGGAGAATTCACTGTATAAAGTATATATACAGGCTATTCATTCCAAAACTTACCACCTCAATTTATATAAATCTGGAAGTTTAAAAAGAAAATCGCTGAAATAGGAAAAGAATAAAACCAAGGACAACTTTTTATGCAAAAATTGACTAACTCACTTCCGCTCGTCGTCAATAACCAACCCCTTAAAATCTTAACAGGAAAAAGGTGTCAAGTGATACCTCATTTTAAAGGTCTTTTAAAGTACTACATGTCAGTATTTTTTTTTAATGATCGATTTGTTTTCGAAATTTTTGAGAAAATCTTTTTTTGTATTTCCCATTTTTATTAATACTAATAACTTTAATAAGCTTCTTAAAAACAAGAATAAGTAATCTTTTATTATTAATTTATAAAACTAAATTAGAATGTCCGTTTTTACAACGAACATCCTTTTTATAACCTCTATTATTTCGGAACAACCCAAAATCTTTAATCTTTAATTTATTGTGATAATGAAATACTTTTAAAATAAATAAATACTAAGTTATAACAGACCAGGACGTTGCTAGCTTGCCTGGCGTCTGTTAGAGATATTTAGAAAAAACGATTTGTATTTAATTTTTCTTTTGTTTTAGGTTTATTTGGTTATTACTTAAATAACTTTTACTGTTTGAAATGTTTTATTTTATTTTTAGTTATTTGATTATATACAAATACTTTTTACAGAGTAAATCAACTTAATAATTGTTCAAAGTATTATCCGCTATTAGCTAAACAATGGTATAAGCTGCAAGCTGCAGCAATTCTCTGACGAAGTTTAGCTTTGGGGAGTAAATATCAAAGACTTTAAATAGCCCCATAAAAAAGTCTAATGGCGTCAAATCTGGTGATCTGGCTGGCCATTCTATGGACATCTGCGTCCTATCCATCTGTTTGGAAACGCACTATCTAACCACTGCCGTACCGGAAGAACATTGTGAGGAGGAGCTCCGTCTTGTTGAAAATGTAAATGATTCTCATCAAGTAAGACATTTTCTTCTCTATCTAACTGCAAAGTATATCCAAGTATACTTCGCCGTTTAAATTTCCATCGATAAACAGTGGACCAATCACTTGGTCTCCCAAAATGCCTGCCCATACGTTAAGTTTTTCAGGATATTGTGAATGCCCTTCTACAGTTAGATGAGGGTTTTCATTACTCCAATATCTGCAGTTATGTTTATTTACAAATCCTTTGAAATAAAAAGTACATTCATCACTAAAGCAGATATTTTCCAAAAAACGTTGTTATTATAAATAATAGTGGTCACTTCTTCACAAAACTGTATTCTTCTGTCAAAATCGTCTTCAGCTAACTCTTGATGTACTTGCAATTTATAAGGATGGAATTTATGAACTTTTACAACTTTATGAATAGAAGCCAAGGATATATCAGTTGATTACCTTTAGATACCTGACACAATGAAGTATTGGGATTGATACTGAAATGACTAAACATTTCCAGTTGGGCGGTTTCATTCAAAATTCTCGGTTCATTATATTTTATGTTGGCAACGGACCCAGTCTGAGTAAATTTCTTCGTGAGATTCAGGACGTATCTATGATATACATTCTTATCTGGATGCCTTTCGTTGAAAACTGCGGCAGTTCGTCGAGCACATTCATTTTGGGCTCCATACATTCCTTTCTTCCATTTCATTCCTTTCTTGCAAACTGTAAGCCATAATTGCTACTTTATTTAAGTAACTTTTTTAGGTTGATAACACTAAATAACTAAATTTATACTAAAGCTACAACACATGTGCTTTCCAACGAAGAGTACTGGAACAGGACCGGAGAAACCAGTTTTTATACTATTACTGGTTTTTTGTTTATGCCTATATAAATATTTTGGGTTAAACATAACTTAACAAACTTTATCGAATACAACATTTCTTTGTTCAATATTCTCATTAAAAAATTCATTATTTTTATCAATAAAATTATGATCGTTACCCAAAATACCTGGATAAGCGCCCTGCAATTTAAGGGAGGAAACCACATAATGAAGTTAAAAAAATCGATTTTTTTTATTGCATACATCATTAGTTTAACTATCCAAGAATACCATGTTAAAATTACAAATCGAAATTCGCATTTGTTTAGATTTTATGAGCAATGTAAGAATTTACTTCGGTTATAGTTTTAATTTGAAAGTTTTTACAAGAACGTTTGAAATCGAGAGTGAGAATAGCTTCGTATTCGAAAGGTGATCGAGATATTTACGAACGCCGCAGTAAACCGCGCAAAAGAAGATTTCATGGGAATCAACACACTAACAAACAAAGTGCTGAGCAAAGTGTTAGTGAGAAAAACTCAACAGTGCTACCACTGAAAATGTGACAGTAAACCCATTACATTCATATCGGGTGATTGAATTTTTTTGCTTTATTTATAACATTATCGGACACATTGATTTGTCGAAACTGCAAGCATACAGTAAAATTTGAAGAAACTGGAATTCGAGGTCTTGGTTTCAGACTCGTTGTGAAATATGATTGTGGATGTAGGTATAGCAATTCAAGTCCTCTCATAAATACTGGATTTGAGATAAATCGAAGTCGTCATGCGATTGTTAGGCGTTGGTAAGCAAGGATTAAATTCGTTCTGCAATTATACGAACATCGGCAATGGCATAGCTGAAGAAGCATATAATAGAATTTTGAGTCACATCCATGTTGCTGCGACAGTTTTTGACTATTGTTGTAGAAAAGCTGCTGAAGAAGAGAAAAAAGAGAATGAAAAAATGAAAAGACCAATATTAAGCTTCAAAGTGTCTGGAGATAGTACTTGAAAAAAGAGATAATTTAAATCTTTCTAAAACTCTCATTGTGCATCACTCTGGTAAAGTTATTGACCTAGATGTGCGAGGAAAATAGCAGAATAAATCCAAAAATTCTGTAGAATATTTAGAATGGAAAGACGACCATGACGATGAAGACTGTACGAAAAATCATGAAGGTTCTGCTGAAAGCATGGAAGTTGAGTCTGTAAAAAAGTTTTTGAGATCCAAAACAATGTATGGTGTAAAATACGGCAATTATATTGGCGACGGTGACTCTAAAACATTTGCAGCGATTTTAAATTTAAATTTTTATGGTGCTGAGTATCAAGTTTTAAAAAGTAGATGTATAGCTCACGTCAAAAAGAGAATGGGAACACGACTCAGAAACATTCGAAAATCTAAAAATCTAGGTGGAAAAGACAAACATACAGAGGCATTATTAAAAAAACTTAGCAGTTATTATGGACTAGCAATTAGAAGACATATTGATAGTGTAGAGAACATAAAAAAAGAAATTATGACGACTTATTGTTATTTGATCTCAGCAGATGAGAATCCTAGACATGAATGTTGCCCGGAGGGACAAGATAGCTGGTGCGGGTGGCAGAAATGAGAAGTCCATGGAATGGATTTTATACCACACCCTCCACCATTGCATCCCGATGTACAGAAGGAAATTCTTCATATATATGAAGATTTACCAAGGGATGAATTACTAGAGAGGTGTTTGGGTGGCCACACACAAAATGCAAATGAAAGTTTTAATTCGACAATTTGGAGATTAGTTCCTAAACATTTGCACTCCAGACTAAAAGTCATAGAAGTGGTATTGTATTTAGCCGCAGGCTTATTTAATGAAGGAAATTCAGCTCTTCTTATGGTGATGAACGAAGGAAGAATTATAATAGATACGCAAAGTTTTAATTACGCCGAACAAATGGACAAGCGACGCGTGAGCCGGCAGAATCGATCTAATGAACTACATTAGAGTCGAAGTAAGGTCTAAAAGTGCACGACGCCAGTGAATAACGTCGTTATATTAGGATACAATGATTCCTAACAATTCGCAAAAGTTGTTCGAAATATAAACAAAGTTATGTTAAAATTTGATTAAATATTAATTAATTCTTCCCACCCAACAAAAAAAAATACTAAAGATACAATAAAAATAAGACTTCTAATGTGGTTTCCCCCTTAATAAGTTAGAAAATTAGGTTAATAATTGATGTTTATTTTTTTTATATTATTTATTTTTGTCTTTAACCCTTTTGGTCCTGGCGTACACTATAGTGCACGCCAGTTTATAAGCTTGTAAATAGAAACTGGGATATAATTTTAACAATTAATTCCTAACGTGCACTTCTGTGTACCCTATAGAACCGAACTACCGAACGTAGTGGTATAGAACTTTCGTACTAAAATGTAAGAAGTTTTTTACTGTCGACAACCGGAGAATTTGGAAATTGTCGTGTTGGTATCGCTACTACCCTAAGTTTTTTACTGAAACCGTATTATGGATCATCGGTAAAATTATGTGTTGTAGTGAATAGTATGTAGATAACGTCTGATGTAGTAGTGAGTCGATCAGTTTGTTTATTCTTTTAAAACTACGTTGTGAACACTTGTACACCACAGTGCACATCGGGTGTTATTGGAGTATTTATAAGCTGTAAGTTATAACCTTATATTTTGTTTATTATATTGAATATTGTTTATAATTTCTTACAGTTCATTAAAAATGAACAGAAAACCTTTAAAATACGAAGAATTGGTTAAACTTATAGAAGAAGGCCTCTCAGATATAGAGTCTCTAAGCGATGAGGACGATGAATGTGAAATTGATTCATGTGAACAAAGAGGTAAATTTCAAATAATTGTAAACTGTGTGGACCTCTAAATATTATTTTATGTTTTTGGACGCAGGCGGTAATATTAGTGATAACGCAGAGCTAGAGGTGAATGCACATGAACCAACTGATTTGGTTGAACACTCTGAAACTTTGGAAGACAACGAGACAGTACCCGTTGCAAAGAAAAGAAAAATTAGTAAAAAAATGCAAAAAAGTATTTATTATGAAAATAATGAATTAACTGCACCCACAAAAATTGGCTGGCGTAAGAATGTGACGTATATAACACCAGAAATAAATTGGTACACAACTCCTATTCCAGCAGTTATTGAGCTAGAAAGTCCTTTGTATTTCTTTAGACTGTACTTTACAAAAGATTTGTTTGAACTTATGGTATTCAATACGAACCTCTTTGCAGTTCAGCAACACGCACGATTTACAGCAACAACTCAAAATGAATTAGAAGTATTTGTTGGCATGCATATTTTGATGGGAAACTTGCACTATCCAAGACTTAAGTGTTACTGGGAAAATAAACTACGTATCCCAACTATCGCCGATGCAATGCCTCGTGATAGATTTCACAAATTGAGGTCATTCTTACATTTTGTGAACGTAGAAGAAAAACCACCTGATTGCAAAGATAGATTTTGGAAAATACGACCACTCTACGATACAATTCGGAACCGAATGTTACAATTGCCACTGGAAACCAAGTTGAGTATTGATGAACAGATGGTTCCTTTCAAAGGAAGGTTAAATGTAAAGCAATACGTTAAAAATAAGCCGAGTCCTTGGGGGGTAAAAATTTACTCATTATGTGGAGCAAGTGGTGTTATGTATGACTTCATAATCTATCAGGGGACTACAACAGAGTTCAATTCTGATCAAGTTGAAATCTTTGGTGTAGGAGCCGCAGTGCTCAAGCTGTCTGAACGAATACAAGAAGTAAACGTGCAACTATATTTTGATAATTTTTTTTCAAACTATCAGTTGCTGCAGTATTTGAGGCACAGATATATATATGCTGCTGGAACTGCAAGAATTGACCGCTTTCAAAAGCCCCCTTTTTCTGCTGACGCCGAAATGAAACAAAAAGGACGAGGTACTTCAGAGGAAGTTTTGAGTAACGATGGTGAGGTAATTCTTACCAAATGGTTTGATAATAAGAGTGCAATAATGGCATCGAACTTTATGAGTGTGGGTAATACCGAAACCTGCGAGAGGTGGGATAAACGGAGAAAAGAGTACGTGGAAGTTCCTCGCCCAGAAGTCATAAAAAATTATAATATAAACACGGGCGGAGTGGATAAAATGGATTTTTTAATCACTATTTATCGCACTAAAATACGATCACGTAAATGGACACTTCGGATGTTTACACATTCTATTGATTTAACATGCGTAAATTCTTGGTTAGAGTATAGGGCCAAAGCTGAAAGGGTTGGTCTACGTAAGAAAGATATTATGGATTTTTTACATTTTCGTGCATATATCGCATTGGATCTAATAAACCCCCTTTGAAAGCACGCGGAAGACCTCTAAAAGATTCATCACTTTCATCATCATCCACGAGCCGACAAAACCCGGAATCTTCACCTATCCCCGACATACGCTTAGATGGGCTACACTACCTTCCAGCGTTTGATGACAAAAGCTTTGCGTCTAGGTGCAAGATGATGTCGTGTAAGAGCAGGACACACATCAAATGTGAAAAATGTCAAGTCCACCTGTATATTGGCAAAAAGCAAAATTGTTTTGCCACTTTTCATACGAAAAAATAAATTACTTTGTTAATTTCCGTTTTACTTGTTCTTTTGCTGTTTTTTTTCTTTAATAAATGGTGAAATACACATATTTAGTTCTTTATTACACCGAAAAATTTACGACTTTTAATACCAGTGTACACTATAGTGTACATACGCCTACTCCATTAAATCCCAGTGTGCACTGTAGTGTACACATCAAAAGTAAAAGATGACAAAGTTTGTGAGTAGGAGACAAAAACAAAAAATCATGAAATAAATTAAGTAATTATTATGCAAAGTTTCAAATATTTTACTCGTTTACAAAAAAGTCGGGGTCGAAGGGTTAAGCAGCTTATTAAAGTTTTTAATATTAATTTTGTTCCATCGCTTCTAAAATAATTTAACAAGTGGAAAATATAAAAAAAAAGATTTTCTCAAAAATTTCGAAAACGAATCGATCATAAAAAAAAATACTATTTTTAAGATACTACTTTTCTTTTTAAACTTCCGGATTTATATAAATTGAGGTGGGAGGTTTTGAAATGAACATCCTGTGCAGTAAAAATCCATCATTCGATATTATTTAATTCAAATTAAAAGTTTCGCACCTTTATCTATACTTACTACCAACTTAAATTTTCAAACAACTCTAACTAACTAATTATAATAATAATATAATAATAATAAATCATTTATATATCTCACCAGCTGATACAAAAAATACAAAATTAGTATATATAAATAAAAAAGTAAAAGATTAAATAAATGTATAATCGAGACCGAAAATCACTATAGTTTACTGGTAGATCTAAGTGAAAAACTCTTGTTGATCCATCAGCAACCACTCTCGGAAATAAAATTAGGAGTCAATACGATCTTTGTAAAAAAGCAAAACTATACAATAATCTGCGCCAATTCATTACTAGTGAGCGACGAAATAAAATATTTTACTCTGTATAAGAACACCCTTGGAGGCAGAGATGAATTCATTTGCGGGTTACTGATTAAAAGGTAATTGTACACCTTGTGTACAACAAAAGAAAAATTAGCTTGACCCACAGCCTGTGTGGAAACCGTATTGGAAGCAGCCTCTCAGGTAACACCACCGACCAAAAGAACAGTGTCATCTGCATAAGATACTATTTTGGCATTTGCAAACTTATGGTTCAGCAAATCATTAATGTACAACAAAAAAAGTAAAGGTCCTAGTATTGAACCCTGGGGAACACCCCACGAAATACCACGATCAGTGCTAAAATGTTTAGATATCTTAACCATCTGAGTACCACTCGACAGATAGGATCGAATTAGATCAAGACACACTCCTCTGACTCCATACAGATCCAACTTAGCGCACAGTATATTATGAGAGACTGTATCAAACGCCTTTGCCAAGTCTAAAAATATTCCTATAATAGGAGTTCACTTATCTAGCGCATCCGTAACAGCTATTTTGAAGAAAACCATACTGAGAACAAGATAAAATATTATTAGAGTTAAAAAATAATTCTAACTGAATTTTTAAATTTTTTTCAAATATTTTAGATATGCAGGAAGTTAGAGAAATGGGCCTATAATTTGATAAATCGGCGGCAGATCCACTTTTATAAATAGGTATTACAACCGATTTTCTTAAAATCTGAGGAAAATACCCACACGCCAGGCACTCATTGAACAAGATCGATAAAGGAAGAGATATAACACTTTTCAAGTTTTTTAAGATAGTTACCGATAGATTGTGAATATCTAGTGAACAACCACTTTTCAAGGATTCAATGGTGGCCGCAACATAAAGGCTCACAAATTGGCTTCCAGAAGAGACTCATCGAATTCCTATTAATGTTGTGACTAAAGTTCCCAACAATATTAGTAATGCTTTGCGCTAACACCTCTCCAACAGACGTGAAGTAAGCATTAAATTGATTTGCAATCTCTAGTGGATCTTCCAGTGACTTGGTCTCGGGGGTCTCAATTTTTGAAACCTGAGAGGATGTTCCTTGAATATTAAGAGTTTGTTGAGCAATCTTCCACAAGTGTTTACTATTTGAAGATTCCGCAATTTTTGATTTAAAATAGTTGAACTTAGCAGTTTTAGTCATATTGTTGACTTTGTTACGTTGGCCTTTATACAAATCATAATCTACCGGAGATCTATTTTTCAGGTATGTTTTAAACAATTGATTCTTTTTATAAATTTCCGAAAGCACATCACCTGTCATCCAAACTTTTTTCATCATCTTGAATGTGGAGGAGCTCGTTTATTGAAAGTAGCTGACTTGACCGAATCTTTTAGCACACTGATAAAGCTCTCAAAATTAGTTTCTATATTTATCGAATTATCAAATTGCCAGTTAGAGCTTAAAATTGAGTTTTTTAATTTTACATAATTAATTATGGGAATAATAAAATCTAAATCAGAATGTTACTAGCTTGCAGTTTACTTTTGATGAAGAAATGATCCAAACAGGATTCCACAGTATCAAAAATTCTAGTAGGCTTAAAAATGCATTGGAGGAACCCATTTTCAGCAAATAAATTCAAATAACTATCAGCAACTCCATTTTCAGAGTCAAGAATATCTATATTGATATCTCCCCCAAAAATTTCAAAGTGTGATCTGCAATAAGTATTAAGGTATTCTTCCAGACTATTTAAAAACTCGACGGCATCTCTAGAGGGCGAGCGGTAAAAAGATGTAATACTAATAACGTCGTCACCCAGACGACACTCTGTTCGCAAAAAGATGTAATTGTTTATAGAAATAGTAGTGTTATTATGAATTAAATTAGATTTAATAAATATAATCACACCATCAGATCTATTAAAAGTACTATAGTCGTAATATGTGGTAAAGTTCTCAAGTTTAAATTGTTCAAAATCATTCCAAGTTTCAGTTAAAATAATAAGATCAAAGCTGCAATTCAAAAAATCCAAAAATGATTCTAAATTAACAAAGCTCCTATGAATACTTCTAATAACAAAGTTATGTCAAAATTTGATTAAATATTAATTAATTCTTCCCACCCAAAAGGAATACTAAAGATACAATAAAAATAAGACTTCTAATGTGGTTCCCCCCCTTAATAAGTTAGAAAATTAGGTTCATAATTGATGTTTATTTTTTTTAGATTATTTATTTTTTGTCTTTAAGCAGCTTATTAAAGTTTAAATTAAAAAAAACTAAAAAAAATAATTTAACATGTGGAAAATACAAAAAAAAAGATTTTCTCAAAAATTTGGAATACGAATCGATCATAAAAAAAATACTATTTTTAAAATACTACTTTTCTTTTTAAACTTCCGGATTTACATAAATTGAGGTGGGAAGTTTTGAAATGAACATTCTATGTAGTAAAAATCACTCATCATTCGATATTATTTAATTCAAATTAAAAGTTTCGCGCCTTTATCTACACTTACTACCAACTTAAATTTTCAAACAACTGTAACTAATTGTTATTATATTATAATTTAATCATTGTGTGTAACGAAAAATGAATTACAAATTTATTATTATATTAAATGAATAAGTTATTTAGTTTGTTATCACACATTAAATTAGTTAGATTTATGTCGAGATACAAAAATAAATTTCCCTAAATCCGACTCAATTTGACATTTCGGTTTTCGACATAAGACGTCCTGTTATTCCACTGTTTTTATTGGTTTTTATAATCAAAAGTCTCGAACATATTAAAGAAAACCCCTCTTTTTAACATTCTACACGAGTTAATTTCGCTCCACCTTGAATAATATCAATTTCCGCCAGTTAATTCTACCAAAGTGACTACTTATGTTGTGAATAAAATTTGGGTTAAGAAAACTACTCCTATTCGAAGAGTGTGATTTAATTTTTTCCGTTGATTTTATACAACGTAAAGGTAAGTTTTTTAATAGTTTAATATCGGCGTAAAAAATGTTTTTGTTTTGTAGATAGACTCGGTGTGGGGTTGGGCGTCACCGCCCTTGCGCCTACAACTGGCCTCTCAATTACGCGGATCATGTAGAATGGGGGATATGGCTGTGGGTGATCGGCCTCCATCCCCGGCTCGTCTATCCCACACATCAGATAAACATCCCAAAAACACCCTAACCGAATTAACGCTCCTCCGGAGGCATCGCGAACTCTGCGATGTCGTCCTTAACGTTGGTACGAGAAAGATTTTCGCCCACCGCGTGATTTTAAGCGCTTGTAGTCCTTATTTTCGGGCGATGTTCACGGGGGAATTGGCGGAATCGCGACAAACGGAGGTAACAATTCGAGACATCGACGAAGTGGCGATGGATTTGTTAATAGATTTTTGTTATACATCTCATATTGTTGTGGAAGAATCAAACGTTCAAACTTTATTACCCGCCGCTTGTTTACTACAATTAACCGAAATTCAAGATATTTGTTGCGAATTTTTAAAACGTCAATTAGATCCATCAAACTGTTTGGGAATCCGGGCTTTCGCCGACACTCATTCGTGCCGGGAATTATTAAGAATCGCTGATAAATTTACTCAACACAATTTCCAAGAGGTTATGGAGAGCGAAGAATTTTTATTATTACCTGTAAGTCAATTAGTGGATATTATCTCGAGCGACGAATTGAACGTTCGCACTGAGGAGCAGGTTTTTAACGCGGTTATGTCCTGGGTGAAGTACAACGTTTCGGAAAGGCGCCAACATTTACCTCAAGTTCTCCAACACGTCCGATTACCTCTTTTAACCCCTAAGTTTTTAGTAGGAACTGTAGGATCCGACTTATTAGTCCGATCGGATGAATCATGTCGAGATCTCGTCGACGAGGCCAAAAATTATTTACTTCTTCCGCAAGAAAGACCGTTAATGCAAGGACCTCGAACAAGACCTCGCAAACCTACCCGACGAGGCGAAGTTTTATTCGCGGTGGGCGGATGGTGCAGTGGCGACGCAATAGCATCTGTTGAAAAATTTGATCCTCAAACTATGGAGTGGAAAATGGTCGCGCCTATGAGTAAGAGACGATGTGGGGTTGGAGTCGCTGTTTTAAACGATTTGTTATACGCCGTTGGGGGTCATGATGGGCAAAGTTATTTAAATAGTATTGAAAGATATGATCCTCAAACAGATCAGTGGTGTTGTGACGTTGCCCCTACAACTTCTTGTCGTACTAGTGTTGGTGTGGCTGTCTTGGATAATTTGTTGTATGCTGTTGGAGGACAAGATGGGGTGCAATGTTTAAATCATGTTGAAAGGTATGAAATGCATATTACATCAATTAAATTAGTTATATTAGGCTCAATTAACGTTTTTTATGGTTTTGGATATGATTGTAAAAACTAAGAAATGATGGAAAAATTATGTATTGAGCAGATAGAGAGACAAGAACATAATAATAATTTCTTAATAGCCTACTAGTTTTGAAACTTTTTGTCTCTTATAAAATTTTAATTATAGGTAACCCTGGTTAGTGTTCACTATCACTTAGAGGAATGCAAGCAGTTCATAATAAAGAGAATAATAACAAATTAAAAATCGAGCCTAAGATACTTATATCATTTTCCTCTATCTCTTATAGAAAGAGGAGTTTTCCATTAAAAGCGTCCAATTTGGCCCATCCTGTACACTGATAATTGTGTACATGTTGATTTTCTTTGTTCTAATGATTCCACATTAGTTTTCTAAAATAACATTTTTGAAATTTTGGATTCGATGTTCATCGTCAAACGCTAATTCAATTAAAACAATTACGATTATATATGTTTATTAAAATAGAATATTTCTGTGCTAGTTTCACTGGAAGTCGAACAAGAATATCAAAAAAAGCGAGAATTCACCAGATTTATAAATAATCTTACTTCCTTAAAAAACATCGACGAGCTTATAAAACTCTTCTTTATTTAACGTTAATGAAAATTTTCTTATGACCTATAAAAAAAAGTCAAGATTAAAGTTTCTTTGAACTGTAAAAAAAACCAAAGAAACTTACCATTACATCGTAAAAATCAAACAAAGGGGAATGGTAACAAAATATATTAAAAAAAAACAAAAAAAGGGAGGGTCAGTTTAGAAACGTGAAGCGTAAAACAGGAATTAAAAGAAATAGTATATTACAGTACAAGTGAGGAAACTAAGGTTTTTCACTCACGCGTATGTCAGATTTACACACGAGCCGTAGGCGAGTGTGGAAAGACATACAGGCTGGGTGATAATTCAAAAAGAAGATTACATAAGTAAGACAAAAAAGTTTTTAACCGAAAATAGGTTATTATTACAAAAAGACCCCACCAATAGTTTTAATTTAAAAATCAATTAATGTAAAGACACCTTTATTATATTCCCTTGTTAAAATCCACAAAGAAAACTGTCCCATAAGACCAATTATAACATCCATAGATTCCCCTACATATAGAATATCAAAATTTCTTATTGAGTTTTTCAAGAATTACATTAATTTCAAACCAACCTAAACTATAAAAAACAGACAAGAGTTAATTAATAAACTTAAAGACACCGAATTGAATAATTCTAATTATATTCTGTCATTTGACATTACAAATCTATACACTAACATACCAACAAATGAATCACTCAATATTATAAAAGAGATCCTACAAAATAAGATAACTAATAAGAATGACAGAAATAACATATTTCAACTATTTAAAATATGCATACAACAAAACTTCTGTAGTTTTAATAAACAAATATACACATATAAAGAAGGTTTACCTATGGGATCCTCTCTTAGTGGTTTGATCACAGACATTTTTCGTAATAAATTAGAGACAGATAAGATTATTAATGACATAAACCCTTACAACAATAAAATAATAATATGGACAAGATATGTTGATGATATTCTAGTAATTCTTAATGATAATAACAGGGATACCATAGAGGGACTACATTCATACATTAATTCCCTACATAAGAACATAAAATTTACAATAAAGCTCGAAAAAGACAATAGTATTAACTTTTTAGATTTAAATCTAACAAAAGATTCCAACCATATAAACTTTAATATCTATAGAAAACCTACTCAAACCAACATGATCATTCCTTTTTCATCATTTCATCACTCACAACAAAAAGCCGCTTCATTCAATTCCTTTGCACATAGAGCATATAATTCAGATCTAAACTCCAAAAACCTAGAAAAAGAATTAAATATTTTAAAACAAACAGGTCGAGAGAACGGTTATCCACAATATATGATAGAAAAAATAATAGATAAACATAAAAAGAAAAAATTACTAAAAGATAACACATCACTCATAATCCCCCCAAAAGACAAACCATCAACATATCGAGCAATTCAATATCAAGGAAACTTCTCACAAAAATTAAAAAACATATGTAAAAAATACGACATCATGCTAACAGTTAAAAACAATTACACCATTAACAACAATTTGAATAACAGTAAAGACAAGATTGATAATATGAATTGTAGTGGAGTATACAAATTAGAGTGTGATACCTGTTCGGCCACATACATTGGTGAAACGGGCAGAGCACTAAAACATAGGATAAAAGAACATAAACAAAAGGATAATTCAAATTTTTGCGAACACATTCTGTTTAATAAAACACACCAATTTGATGAGGAAAAAAATTCAATAATAATACATAAAGGTAATAAAAGCTACCTACTAGAACTATTAGAAAGCTATGAGATTAATAAATTTATCAATAACTATCCTAATATACCCTGTCTTAATGAACAAATCCAACCCATGAGCAGACCTTTATACTCATACTTAAAAATACCTTTTACCCCAATTAGAAAAAAGAAAAAAGAAAGAGATAAAGGTGAGATAAGAGATTGGGAAGAGACTAGTATTATTTAATTTGTTAAATTTTCTGAATGATATAAGGAATTATATTTTATGTTTATTTCACAAATTATTTTGAAAAGTTTCATGTTTTATTAAATGTGTTCACACTTACATGTTCAATGTTAGTGGTGCCAACTGTATTTTGTATTCTAACGGATTTAAACTGGTTTTGTATGACTTAGCCTTAATTCTTTTTTTCAATACACATGTCACGCGAAATTTTACTTTTAACCACGGTGTTTTTATTGAATTGTTCTGAAGTGTACGTAGAATTTTGTGAAATTTTTAAACAAATAGGATGTTTTTCACATTATTGAATAATTACACCCTCTTTAATAATGTGCATATATTCAATTAATGACGTAAGTGTTGAAAGAAATTTTGTTTGATTTATTTTATTTTAATTTTGTCATAAGCAATAATAGGGTTTAATGTTATTCCGTTTATAATTTACTTTAATTTATAGGAACACCCGAAGATGATGTGTTTATACATCGAAACCGGTAGTGTAAGTAAAATAATAAACCATTGATAGTGCAAAAATAATAGCTTTTTATTTATAATAACAATGGTTAAAGCAATCACACATGGAATAATTACAAATATGTTTAAATACAGCCTAAGCTACATAGGAGTCCTTTTTTAAATGTTCATTAAATCTCACCAGTAAATTGCGTCCTGTCTGTCCTATATAAAAACAATCGCAATCACCATAGTCTATATGATATACATCGCTTGAGTCTTTAGAGCTAAATTTAGCTCTAATTTGTTTATTATTTGTGATGATATGTCCTAATTTCTGACCCGATATATTTAAATTTATATTGAAGGGTAGGAGGTATGTAAGGTATTGAAATATGTTTCATGGGTGCTCGATAGTGAGGGTATATGATTTTATTAATGAGTTTTATTAATGAATAGTGACATTTATTGTACATCGATTCGATTTCACTAATGTTGTATCCATTACTATGAGTCTTAACTTTATTATTATTTTAAGCTCTTTAATATTCGTATTTTTGTTTCATTCAGGGGCGGACATTAAAAAGTCCATTAAACAAGAATCTAAGATTCTTGTTTAATAGTTGTTTTTTATTTATTTTGTTTCTATACCCCCCTTTTTTTGGTTTTACGATGATAATGGTAAGTTTTTTTACACTTCAAAGAAACTTTAACCCTGACTTTTCTTAAAGCTTTCACGTTATATTAAATTAATAAAGAATTGTTAAATTTTTATAAGTTCCTCGATGTTTTTTTAAGGAAGTAATATTATTTATAAATCTGGTGGACTCTCCCTTTTTATATATTCTTGTTTGACGGTAATGATTTTACTGACCTATTATGCTTTTTATACCTTCCAGTCATGCTCTCGATAAAGATTGTATACCAATCAAAACTAGATGCACAGAAATATTCTGTTTTAAATATATATCATCGTAATTGATTGTTTCAATTTAATAATTTAATTTTTTATTCAAATAACATTAAACACATCTCGTACGTTTATTACTTCCAGTATGTAGTCATTTTTCTCACATCTATTTTATTAATTTTCTGCTATAAGACCCAATAACTGCAAAACCAGATCTTTTTTGAACTCACAAGTAAGAACAAGTAGAAACTTGGTATACAAGTAGTGTATGGAAAAATATTTAACATGTACAGGGTGTCTCACGTAACTGGTTCATTAGAACTTTTTTAGGTTCCACTACTCGTAGAGGCTTGACATTTTGGTATCATGAGTTGTTCAATCCGATCGTTTAATCTAAAATATTTTCAAGATGGCCACTACTTCCGGTCTACCGGATGTAGACCTCAACTTCGTTATTTTAAATGGAATGCTATAGTTTTTATTACACTATTCAATTATATGTAAAAAATAAGTTGACTTTGATAACAGTTGTTGGTACCTACTGAACACATTAATGAAACAATGAAAAATAACAATATGGTGTAATATTCGACGTAATCATGGGCGAAATATTCCTAGAGTTCATTTTGTTTATTAAGGATACTTTCTTGGCAAATATTTAAAATATTTAATAATATAAAAATGAAAACATTTAAGCCATTTAATATTTTCTACTTTCCCGCAATTACACAAACAGAGACACGGTAATTCAATTTTTGACCATCTGTATAACATACATTGATACAAGTGATAATCTATTTGACAGCATAACAAGAGTTATTGTGCCAATGCAAAACGTTTTTGTATTAACGTTGGCTGAGATATGGGCCTTTAAAGAGCATAGTGATATTTAATATAAAAATAATTTTTCTTATCCTTTTTTCACCAATTATTAAATTAGGGTCTATATAAAAATTTACTTTTGGTGATAATTAAAATTTATTTTTCTAAACTAGTTTCGAGCCTTGCTCTTCTTCAGTAGGTACCTACTGAATTAAACTAGTTTCGAGCCTTGCTCTTCTTCAGTATGTAAACTTGTAGGTACCTACTGAAGAAGAGCAAGGCTCGAAACTAGTTTAGAAAAATAAATTTTAATTATCACCAAAAGTAAATTTTTATATAGACCCTAATTTAATAATTGGTGAAAAAAGGATAAGAAAAATTATTTTTATATTACTCAATGGCTAATACGGTCAACAATATCCTGACTTACAAGCGTACGACATATAAAATAAAACTACAACTACAACACATAAAATTTCTAAGAATCTGCTTAACAGAGGGATTATTTCCAAAATTTACTAACAAGAAATATCCACAACATATAAAAAGTGATATGGTTAATAAAATGAAAATTCAACATATACGTATAACCCTAAATAACCATTATAAGAAACTTAACGAACTCAACATTAAACTTTATAAATGCTACCAGGATTTAAATAATCAATATCATTACATTGAAATCGAAGAAATTATCAAAGAAGCTAAATTACATGATACAATAATTCTTAATGAAATTCACAAAAAGAAACTGAAAAAACTAAACAAGTTGAGAACAGAGAAAGAAAGAGAAAAGAATAAACATCAAACAAACAAACTAGGAGAAATTCATAAATTTTTTCCCAAAGTAACAAATACTTCAAACGTGATCTTCACAGAACAAGAAAGAAGATTCATGGAAAAAGGTCTGAAATATGCTCCAAAAAGAGAAATTAACCTCCCAATACTAGCAATAGAACTTCAGGCAGCTATCAAAGGACACGAAAAGGAAAACATTATGAATAAGGAGATTCAACAAATCCTAACTAAAGAAGAAAAGAGACAAACAAACAAACAAACAATAAGAAATGGAGAAGAAGAAAAGGAACAAAAAATTATTATAAACATCAACCGGAAAATTAAGGAAAACGAATTAATAGTTACTCCTGCAGACAAAAACGCAGGAATGATAATTTTAACCAAAGATCTCTACATAAATAAGACTGAAAGCTTTATGAAAGACAATAACTTTAAAACTATCAATAAAAACCCCACAAACAATTTTCACAAAAAAGTAAAATCAATAACTAAAGAAAACAAAACGACAATAACAGAAATTGGAGGTACCTTGACCAGCCTGTTGCCTATGAATCCGCAAACCCCTAAATTGTATGCACTACCTAAAGTTCACAAAAATGGATTACCAATAAGACCCATTATAACCTCCATTGAATCCAGCACATACAAACTTGCAAAACTTTTACAAACATTTATAATAAATGACATCAATTTTAAACCAAAATATACCATAATTAATCGTTACCAACTTCCTGATTTAATTGACAAAATACAGCTACCAGAAGGTTTCAAAATGATCTCATTTGATGTCAACAACCTATATACAAACATACCCATAACCGACACGATAACGATATTAGAAGAAATATTAAAGACTGACCTCAAAAACAAAGACAAAACTCGCTCCATCTTAACGCTATTAAAACTATGCTTAGAACAAAATTTTTGTATCTTTAACGATAAATACTATCAATATCTAGATGGATTACCAATGGGATCACCATTGAGTAGTGTGATGGCAGATATTTTCATGGACAACCTAGAGAAAAATCAAATTATGTGTGACAAAAACCCTTATAGAGACGATATTATCCTATGGACAAGATACGTGGACGACATTTTAGTACTGATTAAAGACGACCAACATATTAATAATCTTCATAAATATATTAACAGTTTACACCCCAATATTAACTTCACTATCGAGACTGAAAACAATCAAAAATTAAATTTCTTAGACTATACACTACGACATTCAAACAACAAAATTAAATATAACATCTACAGAAAACCTACACAAACTAGTACTACCATCCCATTCGATTCTCATCATGATGAAACTCATAAAATGGCAGCATACCGGGCTTATATACACAGAGCTTTCCATTCAAAATTGGAACAACAAGACCTAGAAAAAGAGATCGAAATTATCCACCAAATTGCAAGCGAAAACAGTTTCCCACCGACATTTATCCAACGAATATTTTCGAAAATACAAAACAAATATAATCTTCAAGAAACAACTTCCCTATCCGACCGAAAACCTGATAAACCAACAACGTACAGATCCATAACTTACCCAGGAGAAATATCCCATAAAATCAAGAAAATGTTCCATAAGTTCAACATAACAATGACATTTAAAAACAAAAACAATCTGAAGGCATTATTAGTTAATAACAAAAACAAGACTACAACTCTCGCTAAAAGTGGCATATACCAATTGCAATGTGGGACCTGTTCAGCCTCATACATAGGTGAAACGGGAAGAAGTATCCAAACAAGGCTTAAAGAACATAAAAAGAGTTCAAAATCGGCATTCGGAAAACATCTAATTTTCAACAACCACGAATTTGACGAAAATAAAAATATTAAATTACTACACCAACTTAATAAAAGCAACCTTATGGAAATAATGGAAATGTACGAAATCAACAAGTTTATTGAAATTAACAGTAATATTATAAGCCTTAATGAACAAATTATCCCGACCCAAAAACCAATCTATAGTTGCCTGCGAGATCCGTACCTAAAACACAAATATAAAAACAAAAACAAAAAAACCTAACGTCACACAACAACTTTTGACGTAAATTTTGAAAAATTGTAATTAATTTTTCTAATTTGTTAGTAATAACGTAAGATTTTACTATTTTATTTTTATATTAATATGTTCATTTTCGTATATTGTAAACTTGTAGGTACCTACTGAAGAAGAGCAAGGCTCGAAACTAGTTTAGAAAAATAAATTTTAATTATCACCAAAAGTAAATTTTTATATAAACCCTAATAGTGATATTTGCCAAAAAACACTTAAAATCAAAATAACACGAAAACAAAAATCACAACTGTTATCAAAGCCAACTTATTTTTTTACGTATAATTGAATAATGTAATAAAAACTATCGCATTCCATTTAAAATAACGAAGTTGAGGTCTACTTCCGGTACACTTTAAATAGTGGCCATCTTTAAAATATTTTGGATTAAAAGATCGGAATGAACAACCTATGTCACCAAAATTTCAAGCCTCTGCGAATAGTGGACCTAAAAAAGTTCTTATGAACCAGTTACGTGAGACACCTGTATATCGTCATATCTGCCCGATCGCCGTTTTAAGGGTAGAAATCACTCTTTTCGATTTTAAAGAAATGTTCGATTATTTTACGAATTATTTTTACGATTTTTGCGAAATCATGCCACCAGGGGGTTTTTGGGGTCGCTGATGACGAATCTAATGTCTGTTTTCAAGAATTTGAAAATTGTGACACAAAATGGGGGGGCGCATTTTTAAGAAATTGTACATCCTTGTTAAAACTTGTGAAAAATTAAAAAGAAATGTAAGAAATGAGGATAATTGAGGAGCTCGCGTGCAAAACCGGATATATCCATTTTTAAAAAAGTGTCAGAAAACGCGAAAAACTTTTGACAGTTTGCCTTTAAAGATAAGCAATGCATATTTGTAACTAGTTATTAGAGTGTGATATGCCCGCTTCTTCCTGTAATTGAATTTACCAAGCGGTAGACGCCATATCTCGCTTGCGAATTCATATGCCAAGTCAATTTCGTCAAAATGTGGATATATCGGTTTTGCACGCGAGCTCCTCAATTGTAAGGCGGATTTCTAGAAAAGCGGTTCATATCAAAAAATACCCCTAGACTGGAATCATGGAAACTTATCACTACAAGTAGTGATGCATATAACAAATAAACCTTTCTTATTGTTTGCACCAAACAGGATGAACGTCGTGGACGTGATAAGGTTCTCATCTCATTTTTTAACCTATACCTTAAAATTAGTACAGTAATATGGAGAGTGCTCGTTTGTTACCGCAAAGAAGTGCTGCAAGCACATTGATGTCAAACACCAAGCACATTTTATTATTGCAATATCATTGCAGAGTTCACATAAGCTATTGCAGTTTTTGAAATAGAAGTCCGCAGGGGTTTCACATTTGTCGGGTTTTTCTGCAATATACCCACACTTCCACCAAGCGTATCGAAATATATTCTTAAATTTCGAAGAAGAAAACTGGTTGTATATTAATGACTGTATTTTGAAGATGTTGTTCCGTAAATGTAAATTTACATCATAATTAATACTGTTAGGGGTAGTTTTTGATATGAACGGTTTTTCTAGAAATCCGCCTTAAAATTATCCTCATTTCTTATATTTCTTTTTAATTTTTCGCAAGTTTAACAAGGTTGTACAATTTTTTAAAAGTGCGCCCTCCATTTTGTGTTCGCCATTTCGAATCCTTGGAAACGGACATTACATTCATCAACAGCGTCCCCAAAAACTCCGTGGTGACATGATTTCGCAAGAATCGTAAAAATAATTCGTAAAATAATTGAGCATATCTCTAAAATCAAAAAGGGTGATTTCTACCCTTAAAACGGCAATCGGGCAAATATGACGATATACGTGTCGACTATTTCTCCATCTAAGCAGTGTCAAGTCTTCTAGACGTAGAATTAAGTCTTGTAGAAGCAATATCAAGTCGTCCAGGGCAGTATCAAGTCGTCTGGAATGGTTCAAGCCTTCTCGAAGCATTTTAAGTCTACTGGAAGCATTTCAAGTCTTAAAACCAATTTCAAGTTTTCCAGAGGCAGTGTCGAGTCTTTTCGAAGCATTTTAAGTCTACTAGAAGCATTTCAAGTCTTTTAAAACCAGTTTCAAGTCTTCCAGAGGCAGTATACAGTCTTCTGGAAGTAGTTTAAGTCTTTTGAAAACATTTCAAGTCTTCTGAAAACAGTATCAAGACATGTGAAAGCAGTAAAAAGAAGAAGTAATATCTGAGATTTTTGGTCTTTCCTATTATCAATACTTTTAAATTTTTCACTTTCATCGGCATTGCACCATAGAAGTACTTGTTGCTCTTTCTTTGCTTTCAGTTTCTAACAATTTTTACTTTTAACCATTTGAGTCTCAAGCGTTATTGAAGAAACAATATTGAATAATGTCGAAGTCCACTCAAAATCATCTATTTTTTTTTGAAACTGTGTGAAGATTTTGAGCCGATATACAATCGACCTACAAACAAACAAGTTGTTCGCTGAATCTTTGATTAGATCTTTGCACACCTTAAAATCAGACTTAAAGATGAAATAACTGTTAAGTGTATAATGAAAAAAGTGTTATATAAAATATTTTGAAAATATAAGATAAGTTGGTTCATAATAACGGCCGGTTCATTAGTGATTATGGGCCAGAAAAACGTAATTTTACATATTTGCAAGCTTTCTTTATATTATTGCAATTATAAAATCTCATCGTAGTTAGCACTTATTTAAAGAATTAAATGCTAGGAAAATTTTTCTTCGTAATTCCTCTTTACTCTCAGCCTCCTAATGTAGAGGCATACATTTTGACTTCAGTTTTTCAGTACGGATTACAATTTATTTTTTTTAGGTATGATCCAAAAGAGAATAAATGGAGTAAAGTGTCCCCGATGACAACGAGACGTTTAGGAGTTGCAGTTGCGGTGCTCGGCGGTTATTTATACGCAATCGGGGGCTCAGATGGACAATCACCATTAAATACCGTCGAAAAATATGATCCGCGAATTAATAAATGGGCTCAAGTGACGCCGATGTCCACGAGAAGAAAACATTTAGGTTGTGCTGTATTTAATAACTTAATATACGCCGTTGGTGGAAGGGATGATTGCATGGAATTATCTAGCGCGGAGAGATATAATCCGCTCACAAACAGTTGGAGCCCGATTGTTGCGATGACGTCTCGAAGAAGTGGAGTACGTTTGATTAATATTAAATAAACAAAAAATAAAATGATTCTTTATTATTAAATGTAGGTGGGATTAGCTGTGGTAAATGGACAATTATATGCCGTTGGTGGATTTGATGGTACGGCTTATTTAAAAACGATCGAAGTGTACGATACAGAACAAAATCAGTGGCGATTATGTGGCGCAATGAATTATAGGAGATTGGGTGGAGGTGTCGGTGTAATGCGGGCCCCACAATCGGAGAATCGGATCTGGTAGCCAAGAGAGAATTATGAACAACTCCCCACCTTACAGGTACAAAATACAAATTCGTTTTTTTTTTATAAATCATTAAAGATTTTTGGTGTCTCAGATTACAATCCATTAATCTTGGGAATCACAATCAACTGAAATAAGCTCTCTATGAATGTGTTAATAAAAGAAGGCTTACAACTTTTTATCTCCACATCTATACTAAAAAATATCTCCATTATGTATATGTAGAGTTCATATTTTATTTAAGAAAATATTTTTGTATTTTACTTTCTGCAATAATTGCATAGTGCAGCTTAAACGAAAACGAACGAAACTCGATCTATTAACGCTTAATGTTTACAACAGTGTTATAAGGATATTGTAAATGTTTTAAGTAAATCAATTAGAAAATAAGACAAATGATTTAAGAAAAAAGTATTCATATAGGGTGTTTTGTGTAAAAAAAAATAATATTAAGCTATGAAGCACTTTGTATCAAATAAATTTAATATATTTCCTTCTAATACATCTTTGCATTTATGAATGTATGTAAATACTCCTCTTAACTTATTTGTCCAAATAAAAAGCCGTTATTAAATGTGTAACTTCAATTTTCCTTGTTATGAATTCAATCAAAATGAATTTCCATTCAGCGATGTGTTTGTTGTTTTTCAGCGAAATCCTTGGGAACCAAAATTTTTTGGATTCTTTATTGAATAAACTCTCCGACCACATTGAAAAGTTAGTTGAGAACCGGCTAATGTGTTGAATGGTACGTGTTGAGGAGCGGTTAAAAAATATAGAATCTACATTGGATCGCATAAACAATATTCACGTAGAAATAATTTACGTATTTTCGATATACCAGCAAAGGCGAATGAAAATGTGGAAGCAGTTGTCGTTCGTTTTGTAAGGAGAAGTTAAATATTATAAGTACGAGCCTTCGTACTTTCACGACCTCTGTTAACTGAACTAAAATTAGAACTATCACTAGGACTAACACTAGATCTAAAACTAGAAACTTTCGGGTTTTCGGGCAATCCGGATAATCGAAAATCCTGATAATACGGGTAATATGGATAAGTAAAAGAAAATCCTTAAACTAAGCATATATATTATAACTTTATTATGATAAAAGAAACTATATTACGTAACCAAATTTACATATTTACGTATACAGGGTGTTCCCGTGACTCGGGGCATAAAATTAACCACATATACTAGAGCAAAAATGATGATGATTCGTGAAAAAAAAAATTATAAAAGTCTTCAAATGGCCAAGATATGGGCCATCAAAGTTCAGAAATTTTAACACATTTTTCTAAATATTTTCAAAACCATTAATGGTAGAGGGTTGAAATTTGGTACAGAGTAAACAAACATCATGCAAAATCATTGAACCAATTTTGACTTTGGCCGGATGACGGCAACCATGTTATACAGGGTGTTCCTAAAATTTGTTTGCTCAGAACTTTTTTGTTTGTTCGTAACCCTACATTTATTTTTGTAGTTTTTAATAGAAAATTTATTTTCGAAACTTTTTTCACTCTTTGAAAATTTTGATAACATTAACCGTTTGCGAGTTAAACGCGAAAATATTAAGCTTCGATTTCAATGGTAACACTAAACACAATAATTTTCGAAAAAGTTGGCCATGGCAATTAAAAAAAAAACAAATTGAGCCGTCAACTTGCTTATGTAGTTTAAACATAAAGTTGTTTGTTAATGAAGTTTTTATTAATTTTGTGTGTTCAAAATGGACAATTACACATTTAGTGAACAAACTGACATGATTTTGACATTGGGAGAATGTCATGGAAACGCCGTAGCAGCCGCTAACCGTTATCTGGAGAAATTTCCGAACCGCAGAGCGCCCAATCGAAAAACATTTTTAAGAATTGAAACCCGTTTAAGGGAAAATGGGACGTTTAAGCCGAATTTTAGTAACAACGGTAAAGTCAGATCAGTCCGAACAACCGAACTAGAAGAAGATATTCTAGACTACGTACAAGAAAATCCTACAGCTAGTACTTTGGATATGGCGAGGCATTTTTTAACGTCAAAAACAACTATCTGGCGTGTTCTTCACGAGCAACAGCTTTATCCATATCATAGTTATAAAGTTCAGGAAGTTCGACAGGCTGATTACCCACTACGACTGCAATATTGTCAAATAATGCAGCACAAAATCCAAATTGATGATCAATTTTTAGAAAAAATACTTTTTGCAGATGAATCGACATTTTCTAAAGATGGAATCATCAATTTGAGAAATTCACATAGTTGGGCGGACGAAAATCCAAGATTTAAGAAAGCTTGGAAATCGCAATGGAGGTTTTCTCTTAACGTTTGGGCTGGCATTGTGGGCGATGTCATTATAGGACCCGTTTTCTTGCCGTCAAGGCTGGATGGCCATACATACAGGGGACATTTAGAGCAATTAAATGATTTTTTAGATGACGTTCCTTTAAACACAAGACCAGAAATGTGGTATATGTATGCATGATGGTGCTCCTGCGCATAGTACACATGCTGTCCAAGAATTTCTATGTGAACGGTTTCCGGAACGGTGGATTGGACGAGGAGTGGATGCACCGATAAGTTGGCCCCCCCGATCGCCGGATCTTACACCTCTAGATTTTTATTTATGGGGACGCATTAAATCGCTTGTGTACTGCGTTGAAATAACTTCAGTTGATCAACTGAGGTTACGAATTGTTGATTCATTTGATCAACTTCGAACTGAAATCAACGTCCTCAGCAGAGTGCGCTTTAATTTAAGACGGCGATATCAGGCGTGCATTGAAGCCGGCGGGAGTGTTTTTGAACATCTGCTTTAGTATTTTTTTTTTGTTCTGTTTTATTTATTACCATTTGTTTATAATTTTATTGTTCTTGTGCATATTTTTGTTAGAATTTTTATTATGTTCTTGTTTGTTGTTACCGCGAAAATTAAATTTATTGTTTTGGAAATTACATTCTTTTATTCAATTAAAATAAATTAACACTGGATTTAACTAAATCTACACTGAGAAATTTATGCAAATAATGGTTATTAGATCAGTTCGTTTTTCAATTGTCATCGCCTTCTCAGATCTTGCGGAATATGTTTTATTTGTTACGATTGAAATCAAAGCTTAACAGTTTCGCGTATAACTCGAAAACAGTCAATGTTATCAAAATTTTCAAAGAGTGAAAAAAGTTTCGAAAATAAATTTTCTATTAAAAACTACAAAAATAAATGTAGGGTTACGAACAAACAAAAAAGTTCTGAGCAAACAAATTTTAGGAACACCCTGTATAACATGGTTGCCGTCATCCGGCCAAAGTCAAAATTGGTTCAATGATTTTGCATGATGTTTGTTTACTCTGTACCAAATTTCAACCCTCTACCATTAATGGTTTTGAAAATATTTAGAAAAATGTGTTAAAATTTCTGAACTTTGATGGCCCATATCTTGGCCATTTGAAGACTTTTATAATAATTTTTTTTCACGAATCATCATCATTTTTGCTCTAGTATATGTGGTTAATTTTATGCCCCGAGTCACGGGAACACCCTGTATATTTACAAACATGGAAGTTTATAAAAGTATTATGGATTGTTTCTTAAAGAATTCGTCCACTGTCTTTTGTTTCAAACATGTGTGACGCTTGAATAAAGCACAGTCACACACACGTTTTATCATTAACAGTTCAGCTGGAGTGGTATCAGGCTGACTCTCTAAATACGCCATGATATTTGTAAGCTGATGCACAGCATCTGTATGTGTTGTTCGCTGTTGTGGTGCGATTACTCCCTGCTCATCCACGTCATATTGTTCGTCGCTCTCTATTCTAGATGCCGCCACAATTTCTTCTTCCGTCATAGTGCCATATCCACCATCATGGACTGACGTCTTCCCTGTCCACATCTGAACACACACTTATTGTTCCCAACATTTGTAGAAGATCGTCTTCAGTCACTTGCAGTAAATCATCGCTTGTCATTTCGTTTTCAGCACAAATGGCTGGCCACAGTTTTTTCCATGATTTTTTGATGATGTTTTTTCAAGGAGCTGTTTGCGTCGCAATCCCAAGCGTCAGCAACCATATAAATCACATCTTTGATATTTATTGATTTCAACAAATCAATCACTTTTTCTTCACTCTGTTTGATGTTTTCAAGGACTTCTTGGTCCATAGGCTGTAGGAGTGCGGTTACGTTTGGTGGAAGAAATTTCACCAAACGTAACCACTCCACTTCACTCACGAGATCTTTTTCTCCCAGATGGGAAGGGGCATTGTATATCAGTAAAAATGCCTTTTCTGGCAAACTATTTTTTTTAGAAACTTTCGAACTTCAGGAACAAAGTTATCAAAAAACCAATTCTTAAACAGAAAACTATCCATCCACGCATTGTTTTGAGATCGATAAACGACTGACAACGAATTGTGATAGATATTTTTTAACGCTCGGGGTTTATTGGATTTTCCTACTATGACAAGAGGAAATTTATGTGTCTCTGATGCATTGCTGCAAACCATAACAGTTAACCTATCTTTACTTTTCTTGTAGCACTTAGCCGAATCTTTAAGTTTTGACGCTAAGGTTTTGCTCGGAAACATCCGATAAAACAACACGGTTTCATCAGCATTATAAATCTGGTCCGGTTTCAATTGCTCAGATAAAACAAACTGTTTAAATTCCTTTTTAAATTTTTCAGCACCAGCAACATCACTAGACAAGCTTTCTCCAGTCAGACAAAGTTGGCGAAAACCCGACACGGTATGTCGGGTTTTCCAACGCTCTAACCACCCTTGGCTAGCGGTGAATGTTAAATCAGAATTCGGTAACTTCTTGTTTAAGGTTAAAGCTTTTTGGGCCAAGATCGGTCCAGATATAGGTAAACGCCGTTCTCGCTGAGCACTGTACCACATGAATAGTGAGTCGTTTCATTTCTTGCTTTTTTTGCCGTTCCTCTGCCTTTCAAACTGTCTTTACATTCCTTGCTTCTTCCAGTCGGACACCGTGGAAGTTCCAACTCCCAATTCAGTAGCTATTTTCTTTAATGCTTTTCCTTTATCTATACGATTAATAGCATCTAGCTTTTTGTCCATTGACACGACGACTTACTTTCTTTCGCTTCGATGCCATTTTTAACCTTTACACTGAGAAACACTAGTGAAAATCAAGGATAACTTATATCTGGTTTATACAGAAAATTTAGCCGTAAATTTAGTTGTAACCACATTGTTTACTTTGTTTTTGTTCAATAACGAATCGAATTCTTAAATTTACAGCTAAATTTTCTGTATAAACCTTGCTTTATATACGAATAAAAAACAAAAACATACCGATTGAACCACATACGTTAAGCAAAATGACGAGTGCTCTATAATATAACAGAAAAACTAATGAAATCCGTTATAGTCAACATAAAATTTATTAGTACGAAGGCTTTCACGACCGGTGTTAACTGAACTAAAATTAGAACTAACACTAGCACTAACACTAGAACTATCACTAGACTTATCATTAGGACTAACACTAGATCTAAAACTAGAAAATTTCGGGGTTTGCCGTGCGTTTTTTGAAAAAATTTTTGATGTTTCGGATGCCAAGTAGTTTCTTCGAACCAGTTTCTGAAGAAGGTTGCAACATGGCATCCGAAACGTCAAACATTTTTTCAAACGCACGGCAAAACACCCGATACTTTCTAGTTTTAGATCTATTGTTAGTCCTAGTGATAGTTCTAGTGTTAGTGCTTGTGTTAGTTCTAATTTTAGTTCACACAAAATTTATCGTTGTCTCGCAACGTCATTTATCGTTGATGTATTCCCCGAATATCTGACGCGTGGAACCGGGGAATAACTTGTCTTTCATTAAATTTGTGTGAAGTTTATCTTTTACTCTCGGCTCTTCCTTTGTACGAAGTTTTTTCGAAATAATAGATAAAATTTAATAAAAGTTAAATTTTTTAAAAAAAATTTAAAAATCCTTAAAAAAAATTAAAAAATCTTGTCTAAAAATCTGATCCGGATTATCCGGAGATCGGGATAAACCAGGTTCTACTGTACTTCTAATTGTAGCGTTTTTTATAAGAACAACGTGAACAAACAATAAACAATTGATTGTAGTTTTCAATTATTTATTATAAATTCGGCATTTTTTTGTTTGTATTTTTTTACAATGATATACATATTTATCGTGCACTGCTCTAGTTAATTATCTTTATAATGCCTTCCAGTTTTAATTGCTCACATAAATGTTAGATCGCTGCTATCCAAATTAAAAGACATTGAAGATTTGTTGATTCGTCACCATATTGATATATTGTGGATTTCGGAGACTTGGTTAAGTAATATTATTGATGATATAATTATTAGTATCAATGATTATAGTGTGTTTACACATGATCGTGATGGTCGGGGTGGAGGTGTTTGTTTTTATTAAAATGCAAGCCATTAAAATGTACTGTAATTGACTCGTCACTTGAAGTTGAGCAACTGTGGATATCGGTCGCTAAACCTAGGAGTTCAATGGTTTTGGGTATCCTTTACAGGGCGCCCCAGTTTAATCTCTCTTCATTTTTTAATGTGTTTGAGGATTCTTTAGGTGCTATGAGTTTGAGTGATCAGCTAATTTGTTATGGATATTTTAATGTCGATATGCTACTTTCATGTCCGCCACTCTAATTGACTTGATCATCACTTTAGATACGTCTGTAGTTAATGGATCCTTTTTTGAGCCCTGTGATCTGGCTGATCATGATTTGGTCTTTTGTGATGTGTATGTATGATGTGCATAGACGTAGTATTAAAAAAAATTTAAGGTGGATATCATAGCGAAATTATAAATGAGCTGAATCTAAAACTGCAAGCAAAGAGAAACCCCATCTGCGCAGAAGATATTCTTTTCTAATTCTTTTTGCTAAGATATTCAGAGTGCTAAATTACTTCATTTTTAATTTCTAAAGCAATGTCGTTATAAAACTTAAAAAATTAGAAAGTATCTTAAAAGACTGATTTGCTACCAGATTTGAGCAATTCGAAATCAACAAATCACTCTAGAAGTCATACTAAATCCTCTCAACACAAATCGTAACGAATTCCATATTGAGCCATTTGGAATTGATACTGGATCTCTAGAAATGCAATTAATCGATTTGAAATGTAAAGTTTCGTGGAATGGAAAATTTATTGAGTCGAAAAGCCGAAAAAGTTAGAAGGGTTGGTGGAGGTACAGAAATACCTAAAGCTGCCTTTTCCGCGAGGAATGTATGGGTATTTGTGTATCGGGTATTTCGTTCGGATTGGCTGATGACGAAGGTCTTCAGTATATCGAGATCAGATTAATAATTATATCAAAAAAGCTTACCATTCTTTGAAGCTTTTATATCCACATAGAACTTACTTGCCAATTAAGTTAAAGCAAACGTTGTGTGATCTATTGGTGCTCTTTCAATTCAATTACATGATTCCTCTATATCATCCAGCTATTTGCTCATACGACTTGGATAGAGTTCAGAAAGTTCAAAACAGTTGTTTACGTTTTATTTTTGGAATTAGTAAATATTGTCATATATCTCACAAACTTATTGAGGCGGGCTGGTTATCGATGCATTCAAGAAGAGAACTTTTTATACTTACATTTTACCACAAATTAATGACAACCAAAATTCTTCCCTATTTATACAACAAAATTGTTTTTAGACAGGATATTCACAGTCGCGAAACTAGATCTAAGCAGAGTATTAACCCACCCCGACATAGAACTTCACTTTTTCAGAGATCATTTTCTTATCATATATATAAATCAATGTATAATCACATTGATGATTTGCTTAAGTCGCTAAATATTGGACCTTTCAAAACCAGCTTTTTTATCCTAACTGAATTCAAACCTTACGGTTGTACTGCTACTAGAATTTTGTTATTATTATTAATTAATAATAACAAAAATACTTAACTATAATTCATTTCATGTTTTTATTTTTTTAAGTATAACTTTTGTTTTCTTTTGTTATATTTAAATTTGTTTTTGTATGTGCAATTAATATTATTATTGCAAAATTTATTATTATTAATTTGCAGTCAATGATATCAAGCTATAAGATACCATTCTGATTTAGGCTTAATTGGGTATAAAGTATAAACTATTAAAGGTTCCAAATAAAACAAAACAATTATATTTAAATTATTTAATTGTTATTTAATTATATTAAATGTTAGGAATAACATGACAAAACGGTGATCATACAATTATGGAATTAGCTAAGGGGGACAAAATTGCAAAGAACCGTTTACAGTCTATCTGTACAATTCGAACAAAATGTACAGTAATTTTTTTCATGTTATTTCGCTTTATTTATTTTTATTATTTATTTATTAGTTTTCTTTTTATTAATTTGTGTCATTGATTATTCGCCCTTGCACGTGACCGTTTTACCGATCTTTCCCGGTGACATTCGATTTAATGAATTTACATCCCACATGATATGAGTGTGTAACGGTGTGTTATCATGGTTGTCATAAGATTTCTCGCATGCTCGGTGGAAAACGTAACATTTACATACAATATTAATGACAATAATATAAATTACATCTCAATATAATCGTAACGATTTAGCAACAAATATTTTATTTTCACTTTTTTTTTAATTTATTTATATCCTTTTTATTTAACACATCGCCATATTTCCTCTTTTTTCTTTAATTTTATCCATACAATTACAAAACAATCCCGTAAAGTTTTTTCTTTTATTTCTGGGTTTTTATTTCTTTTAAATATACAATCTTAATGTTAGTGGCAGTCAGTATAGTTTTTTTTCTCAATCTCTTTTTATACGACGTCTTAACACTTGATGTGAACAATACAGGCATTATTAACATAAAATTATTTAAAAGCTAGAAATTTACACCGCGCAAGGTGAGTTGTTTTGATAAGTTTCATAATATAATTAAACATTTTTTTACAACTTGGTAAATCTATCTTTAAAACTTGGCTTATTAAAGTATTTGTTTATACATTTTATATGGGGCAAGAAAGAAATTGGAGGGAGAACGAAAACGCCAAGGAAAGATGGTTGGAGAAAGACATGGTGGTTGTCAGATTTACGAAAAAAACTACATTTTCAATTTTTAGGGACTACGTATCTGGTTTTGACGACACTGATAGGTAACAGATTATCTTCGTGAGTTCTTCAAGAACTTCGTAGATATCTTTGAAAACATCAACAGAAAGAGTAACCGCTAGAGTTACTAGTAAATGCTAGAATTTAGCACAACTTCATGCTCGTTCAACTTCCTGGCAAATTTTCAAAATTCGCAATTTTACTAAAGAGATAGAAATCTTTTGCAGCAATATCTAGTCTACTGAAAGCAGAAGAAAATAGTTTATAGAAGCCTTATCACTCTTTTTAAGCAGTTATTAGCCATTTTCAACCAGTGTCTAGTCTTCTAACAGCCCATACTAGATATTTGAAGTCTTGCCAAGGACATAGTAACATTTCTAGGAGTATTTAGCGTTCTGAAACCAGTAGCTGGCCTTTTAAAGACAGTATCTTCTCTTTTCAAGCAGATGTTAGACTGTTGTTAGCAATATTCAGTCTTCTGGCAGCAGAAAGTAGGTTTTGGAAGTGTTCAACGAGATAGAAACCTTTTCCAGCAGTATTTTTTGTTCTGGAATCTTTTTGGAAACGGCATATTTTTGTTCAAGCAGATATTAATCATTTTCCAGCAGTATCTTATGTTCAGGCAGAAGAAAGAGAATATTGCACGTTTTGCTAAGCACATAGAAATATTTGTAGGAGTATCTAGGGTTCTGAACCACCAGTAAGTAACCGTTTAAAACCAGTATCTCCTCTTATCAAGCAGTTAATAGTCTCTTGCTTATGAGATCTAATCTTCTGGATGCAGAAAGTAGATTTTAGAAGTCTTGGCAAATATATGTAGAAACATTTCTAGCAGTATTTAGCGTTCTTAAATGAGTACATAGCCTTCTAAAAACAGTGTATTTTTTTCAAGCAGTTATTAGGCTGTTGTCAGCAACATTTAGTCTTATGAAAGCAGAAACTTTAGAGATCGATATCTTCGAAATCGCTCGATGAAAGAAAATGTGGTCAAACTTATTGTAATCAGTGAACATTTCTGTGTATCATAATTTCATTTGGATATGTTCGGTTCCGCGGTTTTTTAAGAGCAATTTAATGGGAATACAAGTTAAAGAGAAACAGAAATAACATGCTCATGGTGCTCTTTAGGAAGACCCCATTTTAAAAACTGATTACGGGATTCGACAAACGACATTTTTTAACACATTTTGGTAAAAATTTTATTAAAATCCGTACGATCGTTTTTGAAATAACTAAACCGCGATTCTCAACGAAAATATAGGGAATATCGATAAAAAAAAACCTGCCCCGCTTTAAGGACACATTGGGTTATCATTATATCAAATTTGAAAATTTCTCGTGAAATAATTTTTGAGAAGAAAAATCGCAAAATAGACAAAATTGCCGACACTCAAAAATCGGGTACTTTTTTCAATTAATTCGTGATAGAAGAAAAACCGCGGATCCGAAAATTACCAAATTAATCTGTAATATATAGAAATGTTCATTGGTTACAATAAACTTTACCGCAATTTTTTTCATCGAGCGATTTCGAAAATATCGACCTCTAAAGTGAGGGGCCTTGACATATACCACGGATAATAGTTTTCTAGAAGTAGAAAGTAGATTTTGAGGATCTTGCTAAGGAGAAGTCATCTTTTCCAGCAATATCTAGCATTTTAGAAACAGTTATTTGTCATTTGACTAAGATTTAGTCTTCTAAAAGCAGAAATTAGTTTTAGGAAGTCTTTCTAAACATAAAAATTATCTCCGGCGATCTGAAAGCTGTAAACCATCTTTTGGAAGCAGTATCTTCTCTTTTTAATCAGTTATTAGCCATATTCCGACAGTTACTAGTCTTCTGACAGCATTTTTGGCAGTATTTAGCATTTTAGAAGAAACAAGTAGCTTTTTGGAAATAGTATATTTTCTTTTAAGCAGTTATTAGCCATTTTCCAGCCATTCTAGTCTTCTAGCAGCAGAAAATAGATTTTAAAAGTCTTGCGAAGAAGAAGACACATTTTCCGGCAATATCTAGCGTTCTGGAAACAGTAAGTAGCTTTTAGAACCAGTATCTTCTCTTTTAGGCAGTTATTTTCCATTTCCCGGTAAGATTTTGTCTTCTAAATGCAGAGATTAATTTTAGGAGTCTTTCCAAACAGATAAAAATTAGCTCCAGTGATTTGAAAGCAACAAGCCATCTTTTGAAAGCAGTATCTTCTCTTTTTAAGCAGTTATTAGCCATTTTCCAACAGTATCTAATCTTTGGCAGAAGATAGTAGATATTAGAAGCGTTCTGTAACCAGTACACAGCCCTTTAGTCAGTAATATTTAGTCTTCTTGCGGCAGAAAGTAGATTTTGGAAGTTTTCCCAAGGAGAGAGAAACCTTTTCTAGCAGTATTTACCGTTCAAGTGTCAGAAAATAGTCTTTTCGAAACGGCATCTTCTTGTTTCAAGTAGTTATTAATCATTTTCTAGTAGTATCTTGTCTTCTGCCAGCAAAAAGTGTTGCCAAGGACATAGAAATATTTTTAGGAGTATTTAGCATTTTGAAAACAGTAAGTATGTATATATAAGTATATAAAAGTTTTGAAAATGGTATCTTCTCTTTTTTAAGTAATTATTAGTCTTTTGCCAGCAGTAACTAGTCTTCCAAAAGTAGAAAACAGCGTATAGAAGTGTTCTCAAATAGACTGTATTTTTTAGCAGTATTTAGCATTATTTAGCATTCTTGAAGCAACAAGTAGCTTTTGGGAGAAAGCATATTCTCTTTTAAGTAGTTATTAGCCATTTTCCAGCCATATCTAGTCTTCTAGCAGCGGAAACTAGATTTTAGAAGTCTTTCTAAGGAGAAGACACTTTTTCCAGCAATATCTTATGTTCTGGAAACAGTAAGTAGCTTTTAGAGACAGTATCTTCTCTTTTATGCGGTTATTTGCCATTTGCCTGTAAGATTTAGTCTTCTAAAAGCAGAACGTAGTTTTGGAAAGTCTTTCCAAACAGATAAAAGTGATCTCCAGCGATCTAGAAGCAGTAAGCTATTTTTTGGAAATAGTATCTTCTCTCTTTAAGCAGTTATTATCCATCATCCAACAGTATCTGGCCTTTTAGTAGCAGAAAGTAGATTTTAGAAGTCTTGCTAAGGAGAAGACACTTTTTCCAGCAATATCTAGCGTTCTGGAAATAGTAAGTAGCTTTTGGAGACAGTATCTTCTTTTTTAAGCAGTTATTTGCCATTTGTCTGTAAGATCTAGTCTTTTAAAGCAGAATTTAAGGAAGTCTTTCCAAACAGATAGGAATTATTTCCAGCGTTCTGAAAGCAGTAAGCAATTTTTGAATGTCTTTCCAAGTAAACAACAATCTTTTCCGGTAGTACCTAGGGACTATTAAGACGTCGCAGTTTGTTTTAAAAAAGCTGTAATATAAGATAGATTTTCCAAGTTGTTCTCACCTTGCACAGCAGCAATTATTTTATTAATCCGGCTAAGGAAGCAAACTTTATTGGTGAAACTCCTTAATAATATTTGGTCTTGAAAAACATTTTCTGTTCATTTCCTCTTTTTTCCTTTGCAATTATTAAATTCTCCTCATTATTTAATAAATTTAATAAACAAACAGATAAATTTAATGTTTTCATTTCTATTTACTAAGTAATCATCCTAAGAGAGAAAAAATGTCTATGGATTATCATGTTCTTTTTTAAATTTTTTCTTCGTCGCTATTCTATACGGGGTACAGCGTAAGATCTTTAACCCACAAGATCTTTAAGATTATTAATTTTTTGGTATCTTTAAGATCTTTAGGATTTCATGATCATTTTTTTTTTGTTAATTTTATTTTTCTATACGATGATGAAAGTTTTAAAACTTGGCAGTTGTGACTCCTTTAAAGTGTGTTAGGAGTGATAAGGGTTAACAGACCGATTCAGCAAAGTGGGAAGCATCAGGACACACGGATGTGAACGTTTTTCATTTTTTTGTTCTATATTGAATTCGTTTGTTTGGTCCCAGCACACTAACATCCTTCATTTTTTTAATTACTACTGATTCGATGCATTTCAAATTGCAGTCATGCAATTTGAAATACAAATAAATACTAATTTTTATATTAAAATGCAGCGTTTTAATAAAAAATGTTGGTGTAAAAATTGCAAATGAAAGCGAACCCTGCACGTTATTATAGGAATTTGTATTTTACTTTTTTTAACTCATTTGCAAGGAGTTTCATACATTGATATTGGCGAATACCTTAAGCAAAACGACATTAATAACACTTACGGGGGTTTTGTCTCCACAAAATTTTATTTCGTGCTGATTTGGTTATCGCATTTTCTTTCCAATTGTCCTAATAACGTATTTACAAGGTACCGAGCTAATTGTATGAAAAATAATAATTAATTGTTATGAATCTTTAGGGTACAAACACGGAATTGGCAGTTTTCTGTCAACGTTCAAATAAATACTCGGTTTTCATCATTTTATCGTTATTACAATAATTCTCACTGTTTTTTTTTACCTCAACATCAAAATCATTAATGTGATTTTGTTTTCTCATTAATTAATTTATTTAGAAAGACACGCGCTTATGAGTTAAATTCGTTTGTTTGTTTCCTTTGTTGCTTTAATTTCATTTAATTTCACGTATTAACGTCCGCTCCACCTGGTACAAACTAATTTAAAGTAATTTAGCGCAAATTTCTGCCGCCATTATGCAATATATTGTACGAACGCGTGGGAATGCGTCTGTAATATATTGTAAGGCAGCGCATTTTGTTGTTAAATAATGCTTTCGCGGTTCCTCTCGTTGTCTTCTAAGCTGGATGTCGATCTGGAGCCGCAAATTTGCATCTCGATGTCGGCCAGTCGATTTTCCAATTCCCACTGCTGTTGACACAATTTGACGCTCATCGCGGCATTTTCCGATTCCACAGTTTGTAGCCTTTCCCTCAGACGTTTGATCTCCGTTTCTAGGGCTTCGTGAGATCCCAGGAGAGGCGTTGCAGCTCCTGACACTAACTGCGTCATACTGTCACATTGTAACGTTGTGCCTGCAAAGGAAACTAAAATATTACTTTTCGTTTTCGAGATAACAACGAAATCGATATCGTTAAGTTTTCGTTTTATTTCTTTCAAAAGAACAAAATATATAAAAACACAAGAAAATTATCTTTTCTTTTGACTTTGCACTTTCGCAAAACCCTTGATTATGTTTGAAATGGTAGTTGCAGTTTGGAAGAGGACACACGGGAAATTGCCCTGAGAACGAATCACGCACGATTTCACCGGAATTACGGTTATAATGTTATTTTATGATGTGGCCTTTATTCTCCGTGGAATGAAACGTTGCTTTATTTAATTACGGAATAATTAATGTCGTAAAATTATTGTCAATTTAATACATATCGTTAAAATGATCTCGATAAATTATAGCGAAAATTATTGTTTAATAATTTCATTTTATTCCTGCTATTTCACTATTTGTCAGGATTTCCCAATTTAACATAAAATCAGGAAATAGCGAATGTTTTTTGTACAGGATGTACCAACTCGAATTTTCCATTATTTTAAGTAATATTAATGAAAAACATTTTTCATTTTATTGCTAATAAATATTTAGTAATATTAAATAAAATATATAGTATAAATATATAGTTATTAGTAATATAAATTTCAAAAATAAAGTTTATTAAAAAATAATAAGGGTGAAAAAGGTATTAGAATAAAAGCCGCATGAAATCTAATTACCTCTTAGGTATCGAATTCATCAAAAAGCGAAAAAATCTATAAACATTTATGGTATCATCACCCTTTATCAACCATTTGAGATGTTTCAATCGAACTTGCTATCAATGAATATCCTTGTACACTCATAACGTATACTAGATTTGGTTCTGTTAGCTTAATCTATGACAGATACTGAGTGTTTGAAAAATTTAAGATTCATCTTTGAAGGGCTATAACTCTTCTTAAATCAACTTAGTACAACTTAATATTATGCAATTTAGTATTGAGGTACATTGTGCTAGATTATCTTAAATATTCGTTCTCTATATGTCCTTGCTCTGTGTCGGTACTTATGTGAATCACTCTGTATATAGTTTGTTAAGAATATTTTATAATTATTGAATAATTAGTGAAAATTCTTGTTTTTTCTAAGACAATTGGTGATACCTATTTAATGACTAACCTTGCTATGGTAACAAGATTACTATGATCAACGATTAAAGAAAAAACTCCACTGAAGAGTTAACTTTACTGATTGTAAGAGTCAACTAAACTAAAGAGTTTACTCCTTAATCTTTGTTGTGATACAAAATAATGATGAGCGCCTCCATTGTTGATACAAATGACACAACGTTTTTCTAAATTGTTTATAGCATTATTGATGAATATAGAGTAGGGCTTGCAATACCGGACCCAAAATCTCATACCGGTATTAATATCGGGTATTACTTGAATGTATTTTATTAGTCCAACATTAAAGAATGATGATAAATAATAGGGCATCGTGAGCTTTCATGCCCGAAAGTATAAACTTGTTACTGTACTTTGTTTAGACGCACTATGTTTATCGTTAACACATCAGAAGACTGTTCATCGTGCAGTTTGCTATGTTTACTAAAAGTTTTCTTATCCATGATGTTTACATGTCTAATGAGTTATGTCGTGCCATAAGTGGGTTGGACTGGGCTGAGTGGGGTTGGGTTGTGTTGTGTTGCCTAAAAAACTGTCTCCATAGAAGCAGTGAGATCCAGATCCAAGGGAGCAGGAAAGAAAGATCGGATCTTCCTGGAGGAGAAAATAGTTCAAGATTGGAACAACCGATGAAAAGATTAGATGGACTAAACGTATAATACTGGGATTGGAAACATGGCTATCTCGACGAAGAGGAAAGTAAATTACTTTATCAGTTAACTGGAGCTCATCTTTATCGAGTATGCAAGCTTGTAAGATGAAATATAGGAAACTTGGAAGAAATTATGAACAGTATTAATCCCAAGAAACAGCATTAAAGTTATGGTGGAATGTTAAGAAAGGTGGAATAGAATAGAGATGTATGTAGGGAGGCTGGGGAGACAGCGTAACAGAATGGTATGGCGATGAAATGATGGTATAGCGGACGATGGAGCAGTAGAAGAAAAAAATTGTAAAAATGATTGTCTTGGGTTATACTATTAATTATTAAGGGGAGGTAAGCGACAAGGTTAGAGACGTCTAGAGACAGAAGGTTGGGACGCTGATAAGGTAAGGAAGATACAATGAAGATATGGGGACATAATTACAGAATCCATTCTATAATTATATCCCCATATTCATGTATGCAATGAGTAGAAAGCGGGCAGGCATTGGGTTGGGTTGTGTTAGGTTAGATTAGGTTGGGTTGGCTACAAACGCTGATGGATTGGCAGAGAAAATGGGTAATAACACTCTGAAAGCGAGATGGACAAAGAGACTTGTGCCTGATCTTACAGTGTGGTTAAAACGCAAATGGATACGGATGCTTCCGGAAATACCTGTACAAATTCAAAAGGGCTACAGATGACAGATGTTACTATTGTGGTGAGACGGACGACGCGGAACACACTTTCTTCCAGTGCTGCAGGTGGGAGGAGAAGAGAGTCATTGTGTAGAGGATGGTGGGACTGAGTGCAGAAAACTGTGTTTGGACGATGTTGGAGAACAAAAAAAATTGAGTGTCCATAGAGGAATATGTCAGAGAGGTGGTGACCACTAAGGAGAAGTAAGAAAGGGAAGAGTAACACTTGAAGAAAGAGGTTGTTGGTAGACAGGGAACATTTACACAGGAGGGGAGGCATGTTAAGTAGACTATTTCAAAAACTAATGAATTACTATGATTTTGACTGGCGACGCGGCGAGCGACGAGGAAACCGACAGGGATCCATTGGAGTGGTTGAGTGACCTGGTAGAGTGGAAATTTCGATTGGATGGCGAAGAAGAGGGATCTTTGAGGGAACTTGGACGGGTGCCGAGGAGTAGAGAGAATACAGAGGGTGGTCAAAGGTGATGATCCCAAATCTAGAACCGTGGATTAATAGAGAATGCCATGATATATTTGGTAGTTATCTGAAATCAATTACAAGAGTTTGAGCAGATAAGCGAGCAATGCAGGACAAAGTGTGGAGAGACAATAGATAAAGAAAATGTGGCAAGGCCATTAGCCATTTTAAGGTCTGAAACCCACTGGAACTGCTTGTCGGCGATGTTTATTCAGATTATGGAAACGACTGAACAGGAGGAACATAGTAGGGAGATAGTTGGAACCAAGCCTGTCAGAGGAAGAGGATTAGAGGGGAAAGTCATACTCTCATCCAGGTATGACCGTCATAAGGTTTGACATCAAAATGTAATGGGATTTCTTTTTTTATTTTATACCATCTTTGGCGGGCCGTTGCGGGGTGACTTTCACCTTGGAGAAGGAGAGGGGGGTACAATCCCCCCTCCACCGGGTACGTATGAGTGTTATAACATTTCAAAACGTTATGTTTTAATTTGACCCCCAAAATACGAAACAAACCATCGACGCAAAGAGTGGGAATTATTACGGTGGGGAATCCAGAGAGGGAGTAGAAGAAGAGAGAAAGAAGGAAATAGGTTCTGGAACGACTTCCACTTCGGAGAAGGAGAGAGGATTCGTACGAGTGTTACAAGTTTTCAAAAAGTAATGTTTTAATTTGTCCCCTACTATACGAAATAAACCACCAACGCTAAGAGTGCGAATTATTACGGTGGGGTTCCAGGCAAGGAGAAAAAGAAAGAAGGAAAGAGGTTTTGGAGCAACCATTTCAGTGGTCTTTAGTAGGTCGGAGATCCAAAGATGTCTAATAGCATGATCGCTGAACAGATTTTCCCCGACCTCGAAGGGTTGGCTAAAATTGTCCGAGATCCTAGCTTTCGAGACACGGAGATTCCGGTATTTCAAGCTCTAGTATGGAGATAGCATTAAATGTTCATATGTTGCTTTTAAATATTCATGTATCTGTCTGCATTAATCTTTTCTTGGTACATATTATGAGTTAAAATTCAATTACTTAAAAGAACACACAATACATTAAACCCAAATCTTTCTTAAGAACGTCTAGCTATTCTGTAATTAGGATCAATATTAGACCAAAAACGTTCATTATTCCTATTAGTCCATTTCATATTTTGGGTAAACATCAGATTGCTTAATTTTTCCAAGTATCATCGGCAAAATGCTAATCTTAAATTGGTATCTCCACTAATTTAAGATTAGCAACCAATTATTGTTATTTATCAAAATATGGGAGCAGCGGCTTTTGGTCATTTTGATATGTTTGTGGATTGTGCGATTGTCTTTTTTCTGAACTTCTTATGAAATATAATTCGGTGACTAGCGTTTTCCATGCTTATTTGGCAGAATATAATACTCCATCATGTTCGAAATTCAATGTAAAGTTTTGGTAAGCTATGTTATGCACGTTTCAAATTTCCTATTTTAAAACAGGTTAGCATCAACCTAAGCCTGCTATTCAAATATGTAGTGACTTAAGAACTGGTTTGCATTAGAGTAAGGTCATTACAAACTATATACTATACAGGGGATCCCACCTAAGCGACAAAGAACATGAATGGCATTAAGAGCAATGAAACAAACATATATTATTTTAAATGGAATGATTTAGTTTTTATTGCATACTCTAAGTCTATATACCAAAATATGTTGATTTTGATAAGATATGTTGATATTTTGTGCTTTTAATTTTTGAGTTACTTTGGTTAGAAGAGAGAAACCTTTTTAGCAATAAACGCTGTGTCTTATACATTACAATTTTTTGGAGACTTCTCTTTTTACGTAATTTTTAAACCTTTTGTTAGTAGTGTCTATTCTTCTAAAAGCAGAATATAGTTTATAAAGCGTTTTCAAGTAGATAGTAATCTTAGATAGTAAGCAGTAACCTTTTCGAAACAGTATCAATTATTTTTACGCAATTATTAGCCACTTTCCAGCATTATCCAGTCTTCTGCAGAACGTAATCTTTGAAACTCTTGTTAAGTAAATAGAAACCTTTTACAGTAGTATCTAGCTTCTGGGATCAGTCTTCTGATAGCAGAAAGTAGATTTTGGGAAGTTTCTCTATGAAAATATAAACATTTCTCAGTAATATCAAACGTTCTGAATCTACTAAGTAGTCTTTTAAACACAGTGTCTTCTCGTTTTATATACTTATTAGTCTTTTTCCAGTAGTATCTAATCTAGCCTTATAGAAGCAGAAAACATTTTCAAGTAAATAGAAATCTTTTTACGGCAGTATTTAGTTTTCGGTAGTAGAAAGTAATACTTGGAAGCCTTGTCAAGTAGATAGATATCTTTTCCCGGAGTATTTAACACTCTGGAAACAGTAAGTGGCCGTTTGGAAATAGTATTTTTCCTTATAAAGCGGTTATTAGTTTTTGCCCAGCAGTGTTCAGTATTATTTATAAATACCTCTGCGGGATCCTGGCCCATAAGTCACATGTAAACAAGAAGCAACAATTAACTAATACACATCAAATAACAATACCACCCTTTCTCATAAAAATAAAAATTGTCTTAAAAATTTCAAAACAATTTCTACTTAGAACCGACATAACGTCTAGTGGCAGTGAGAAACCATGGCGCCCAAATAATCCAATTGTTTTGGTCTGAATGATCCGAATGAGATCAAACTGATTTACCCTTGCACTACCCTACACGGTGCAACCAAAATCCATATGTAACTTTATACAATCCTTATGAAAGTTCAGTCCCAAAAATATCTTAATAATCGATGTGTCTTCGCCATGTTAATTTATTAAAAATTATAATTCCTAAGTATCTTGCACAGTTCTCAATAGGAAAGATGAAATCACCCAGCCTAATGTTTCCTAAACGAATATTTTTGTGCTGAAAAAAGTATAAGATTACGGATTATCAGATGCAAGAGTCATCGCGTTATCTTTTATTCACCGTTTCAAAATAATTACCGAGTGTGTTTTGTTATTAGATAATACAAGGCAAAAGTCATTAGTACATTAAATAGTCGGCCGATGGAATAAATATTTAAAAGAATCGGAATAAGAGTAGATTCCTGAGGCACACCAAAAGAAAGTTCCTCATAACCGGTAAAGTGTTCTCTATGATCACAAACATAAAAATCTCAATCACGAAAAATGTTTACAATACTGCGCGCTACTGTTGCTGAAAGACCCACAGAGTTTATCTTTTACTGTAACACATAAAGATTTACCGAATAATATGCATTTTTCAATTAAGAAATAAACCGGCACGATAACGATTTTTTGAAAAAGCAAGTTGAATTAAATCTGCCACTGCGTCCAAAGCACTAAACGATTTTCTGAAACTGTTGTTGACAAGGCAGGACTTTATATTTGTTTTTAGTAAACACGACAGCAGTGAGATTGGACGGAATAACTCTTTTGGGGAAAACGAGGTGTTTTTTGGAATGGAACAACTACAATACTTTTGTATTCCGTAATGTAATAATGTCTGTAGACCACATTTCAATAAAAATTGCTTTATTTCTAAAGGAAGATGCTGTATTAGATCGTACGAGATGTAATTAACACCAGAATCTGTCGACTTATCAAAAGTTGTAGTTTGTTATCACCAATCAAAAAAGATCTTTTGCCAGAAGACCCAGAAAATTTATGATATCCTATACCTCCCTCGAAGGAGTTGATCTATTTCAGTTACTACAATAATCATTCCAATTATTTCGATTCTCTTAAAAACTCGAAAAAAGTTTCTCAAAAATCGTTTGTTTGTATACGGTAATTACAATTTTCCTTTCTTTAATTAACTACCTGACTCCTCATCCCACTAAGGCGATGCCGTTTTAGATTTTCTCTTATACGGTTGCCTGCATACAAAAACAGAACTGGTAACTTCGGTAATTAGCCGAATTAAATAACGATTGAATTTTTGTAGAAGCAATTTTCTCGATGTAACTTTCCATTTGTTCTTGGGATAAATCGTTTGGAATAAAGAAACGGAAGTTTGATATTGAATAAGAATAGGAGAATGGTCAGATACAAAAAAGTCTTTCAAAACTTCCTACGTTACTTTTAGTTCCGTCATTACAGTATATAAGATTGTGGGAATCTATTGACTTCAAAAGCACATTACCAGCATTATTATTGTTAGCGGAGCCAACGCAGCATGACGTGCACTAAAATTATCACCTATCAGAAAAAAGATCTTCTTGACATCCACGCTTTGAACTCGAATTAGATGAACTACCTATCGGCCTTAATTTTTTACATTAGTTGTAATTACACGTATAACCATAACTAGCAACTCAAATAAAGAATCAATATCTTCACAATAAAATTGAGCTACTGCGTTTGTAGCCGTTTGCCCTTAGAATCAGCGGTAAATTTGTAGAAGTTTTCATATGAAATAAACATTTCGTTGGTAAAGGCTTTCTTGAACTAGGAAAAACAACCTGATGTGGTGTGTTTTTTGCACAGATTTTAACACAAAAGCGTATTGACTTCATGATTTGTGATTTTCTTCTTTAGGAAAACATTAAGGATCTTATTATCACTTATGCATATTTTATGACAGAACTTTGTTTTCAAAAATTTCACCTTGTCTTTTGAAGAAATGTTTCTGCTCTCCTTTTTATCCTTCTTATTTAATTTATTTACATATTTTGCTTGTACCATTAATATTGCATTTCTGCACATCATATTTTTTTTGCAAAACTCTTTGATATACCATATTTTTTACTTTCCTTCATAGTACTCTGTTTCTGCCAAAGAAGTTTTCTTCACTTTATTCAATATTCGTTGAGTTAAGCGAACTAAACATTTCAAACGTTTCTATAACGATTGAAAAATTGTTTCATGATGCATTTATAATTTAAGAAAGAGAATAATAGATTTTTACCTGATCTAGCTTGAGAAGCTGGGGTATGATGTCGACTTCTCCCGCTGCTTGTAGATCCAGGGCTATCCGGTGGCGGCCTCGGTGGTGAACCTAACAAGGATCTCTGATAGACAGGAGTTAAGCCCACCAAACCCGGTGGAACCCACATTTCTTCTAAAGGGATTTTCCCTCTCGATTCCACGAGACCGGGAGTCGATTGACTTCGACCCATTGCAGCTAAAAAAAGTTATTTACAAACAAATCTATTTATTTATTTATGTTGTTTTCAATTTATTGTTCGTAAATACAAATTACTTTTTTTCATTAAACATCGTGCCAAACAATTTTTTTAAATAAATCCCGGTTTTATTAAAATTTTGGGCTCGCACAAAGAGCAATTTAATAATACTGTGCAGTCGGCCGATTTATGAATTCCATAATTAAAACAAATCCAAATGGAATCGGTGTTAATCTATCAGCGTTTGCTAGTTACAAATCCAATTAATATCCGAATAGTGAGTACATCACGCACATCCGTTTGCATAATCGAAGACCAAATTCGGTTTGATTTGACCCGCAATACTGACCTTTTTCCAACGGCGCCCTTTTATACTTTTCTAATCTTTTCACTGCAATGGCTTCGAGGCGCACCCGCGCTGCTGGATACTCTTTTAAAACATCCCACATATCCTTTTTACTCAACACGAAAAGATCGCTATAACCAACCGATCGAACGCTAGCTGTCCTCCTGTTTCCTATCAATTAAATATACGAGGGTTTACTAAATAACATTGAAATTGTGGAATAATTGAAACGATTCGAACTAAATTTATGGAGAACGTGCAATGTGGTGACGTGCTGTGAAGCATTAATGTGATTAAAAATGTACTCCCCAATTGGATTAGACCTCCAATTGTTACATGCCCATTACATTACATTCCCAGAAATTATTGCATTTACGAAAATATTTCCATAAGAATTTTCCTCGACCAAATAAATAAGTCGAACGCAACTTGTTTGTGTTTGTTACTGTCACATTTCCAATTTCCTTAAGGATATTGCTGTAGCATCTGCAAACGTCGATATCGAAATGATATATCTAGATTGTGCCAATAAGGATTTAAATATTTATTTTTTGGGGAAAATGTGCTTTTTATTAAACTAAAGTCTTGATTAATTTGATTTATCATTAAAATGTCTTGGTACACTGAATCTTATTGTTAGAAGAAAATATTTTTAAGTGAACTTAAGCTAAAAGAGAATTACGTTTTCCTTTGTTACTTGTGTTCTTCTTGTTACACTACCCTTAAGAGGATTACATCGCTGTGCCACCGCACAAAGCCTTAAAATAACGAGGTTATTGGGAGGTTAAATTAAATGGTAAATTATTCAATTTTATTATATTATAAATGGTATGGATTTTCGATTATTTTAAAATTATTATAATTTTATAAAGGGAAAACATTGCCAAGGTCACTTGCAGACGAGGCTTAGGAAATTGATGCAGAATTTTTCAATATACGGGTAGTTGTTTTCTTATAAGAGAGTTTATGTTTTTAATAAGACACCATTTCGCCTCAAATCGCGGAGGTCGCTTGCTTGCGAGGCATTTATTTTAAAACAACATAAAACCATTACTTTGAAAATGTTCTGACCTTATATATATTATTACAGGTTTGATATGTCATATATGGAACGATTTCTCCTCAAATCTCCGAAGTCGCTTATGGGTGAGACCTGACGATTTTGTGTTGATGTTTTGAATCTAGCGCCTATAAGCAATGATATCTCCTCAAATCGAATTTAAAGCATTTACACAAAATCGTCACATTGGAAATATTCTAGCGCCTCGCCCGTAAGTGATCATGACGATTTGAACGCAAACGTCTTCTTATGAGGAAGTTTGTTTTTATCATAACATAAGGAACGATTTCTGCTCAAATCGCCGAGATCGCTTGCGGGCGAGGCTCTGGTTTTAAAGCAACAATGCAAAATCGTCAGGTTGGAAATATTCTAGCGCCTTGCCTGTAAGTGATCTTAATGATTTGAGCGCAAACGTCTTCTTATGGGCGAGGCGCGTGTTTTAAAACAACAACACAAAATCGGCATGTTGAAAATACTCTAGCGACTCGCCCTTAAATAATCTTGACGATTTGAGCGCAAACATCTATTTATGAGGATGTGTTTTTATCATAACATAAGGAACGGTTTCTGCTCAAATCGCCGAGATCGCTTGTGGGCGAGGCGCTGGTTTTAAAGCAAGAGTGCAAAATCGTCAGGTTGGAAATGTTCTAGTGCCTTGCCCGTAAGTGGTCTTAATGATTTGAGCGCAAACGTGTTCTTATGAGGAAGTTTGTGTTTTTATGATAACATAAGGCACGATTTTTCCTCGAATCGCCAAGGTGGCTTGCAGGCGAGGCGCTGGTTTTAAAACAACAACACAAAATCGTCAGTTTGGAAACATTCTAGTGCCATGCCGTAAATAATTTTGACGATTTGAGCGCAAGCGTCTACTTATGACGATGTTTGTGTTTTTATCATAAGGATCGATTTCTCCTCAAATCGCTGAGATCGCTTGCAGACGAGGTGTTGGTTTTAAACCAACAGTGTTGGTTTAACAAAATCGTTAGGTTGGAAATATTCTAGCGTCTCACCCGTAAGTGATCTTGAGAATTTGAGTGCAAACGTCTTCTTATGAAGAAGTTTGCGTTTTTATCATAACATAAAGAACGATTTCTCCTCAAATCGCTGAGGTCGCTTGCGGACGAGGCCCTGGCTTTAAAGCATCAACACAAAATGGTGAGTATGTGAAGATTCTAGCGCTTCGCCCGCAAACAATCTTGACGATTTAAGGGTTAATGTCCTCTTATGAGAAAGTTTGTGATTTTACCAAAAGTAAATAAGGAACAATTTTTCTTCAAATCGCCGAGGTCGCATGCGGGTGAGGCTCTAGTGTTAAAACAACAACACAAAATCGTCAGGTTGGACATATTGTAGCGCTTCGCCCGTAAGTGACCTTGACAATTTGAGGGTAAACATCTTTTTATGAGGACGTTTGTGTTTTTAGCAAAACATACAGGTGTCCTGCAACAATTCTACAGTACTTTACTTACGTACTCTCAGTTGTCGAAATTGCACAAAAATAAGAATATAAAAAAATTGATCGATCGTAAGTAATTTAATTTAAATAAATAATTGTTCGGGAAACGATCTATTGAAAAATGAATCACTTTATTTCATACTGATATTTCTACTGCTATATTTCAGTCTTCTTCACAGTACACTAAAATGAAGTAAATAATAAATGAAATGCGATAATCAAAACAAATTAGTGATACACACAAAATTGTGTTCCTTATTTACTAAAATCATTAACGCTGATGAAAAATTTAACTAATTATGAAAACTATTGAAAAAATATTAACAAAGATTACTTTAAAAATTTAATGTTGAAAAATAAAACTTAAGACGAGAACGAACGACATATTAAGATATAAGTCCCGATTCTAGAAATTTTTCTGATTTATCTTTCAATGTTGAGAAATACTTGGTCAATTTATTTGGGTAAATGTTAATAAGTGTTAAACTATCGTTTTTTAAATGTATTCTAAGTAATTCTGTTAATCCGGGAATATGTGGAATTTTTTTATATTATGTTATGTTGTAAGTTTGTAGAAAACAGTAATTTGTTAAGAAGCTTCTTTGGGTAACCATTGTTTTCAAACATGTTACAAAGGATTTTTAGATTCTTTTCCTTAAATGTGATTCGACTATATTACAAATTCTATGTTTTAAGGTAAGTACAGTAGCAACTTTATGTTTAAATGTGTGATTGGAGTGGAAATTTAAAAATCTACCAGGATATGTTGGCTTTCTGTACCAATCGAAAATACGGTTGTAATACGGTTGTATTCATGTCTGATCATCATAGTGTCCAAAAAGGGAATGATTCTATTGATTTCCCTATCCACAGAAAAACGAATGTTAAGATGAAAGTTATTAAAAATATTCAAATATTATCAATATTACCTTCTCTACAGGTTAGAATTAGATCATCAACATGTTTTCTGATGAACGTTGTAAATCATTTGTTTGTAAAATCTTGGCCACACAATGATCCATAACCATTAAGGCCAAAATTGGGCAGATATGTGAACCCATTGGTACTCTTGAAATTTGATGGTAAATTTTATTTTAAAAAGTAAACATGGATGCATAAAAAAGTAAATTCAATCCTTCTACGAAAGTTTCCTTATTCCACTTGGAAACTTCATAAATTCTTTCCCATTTTTCTTCTACTATTTTTACTATGAGTGATAATGGAATATTTGTAAACAAATTAACTACATGCAACGAAATCAATACGTTATCTTTAGGTAGTTGAAAATTTCGGAATTCTTCAACAAAGTCCAATGTATTTTGAATGTTATAATTTGTTTCTCTTGCATACAAAACAGTGGTTAAAGAGTAGAATTAATAAACATAAAAGTGATACAAAATTGAAAAAAAACATCATGTGTTCTATCCAAACACGCAGTTGACCAAAACCATCAGTTTGATTTTGAAAATGCAATAATTTTAGACAAAGAATCAAATTATTACAACAGATTGTTTATCGAAATGTACCATATAAACGCAGATAATAATGTTGTTAATTTCAAAACAGCACATAAAATCTTAGTAATTTTTATTCTTATCTTTTTCAACATATTCGATGATGTCAAAAATGTTTCCTAAAAAACTGGCTTACTTTATATGTATCATTAATTTGTTTTGATTATCATATTTCATTTATTATTTACTTCATTTTAGTGTACTCTGAAGAAGACTGAAATATAGCAGGCGAAATATTAGTATGAAATAATGTGGTTCATTTTTCAATAGATCGTATCCCCAACAATTAATTATTTAAATAGGCAAAAAGCCATTATTGACATATTCATTGTTTTAATTTCATAAGTAGATAGGGATGATAGAAATAAGTTAATTTCATCTGAATCTGATATTCGGGTAATAACTGGTACTAAAGTAGTATAACTTACCTTCACATGGGGAGCGGTGCAACCCTACCGGAATTAGATGCAACAATGACGATAGTATCTTCCGCGAATGGTATCATCGCGATAAGAGTATGACAAGAGTCGTATCATCGCGACAAGAGGTCCATATTGTAGGGAGAGGAGTGCCGGATAATGTTGTAGTCTCCAACCCAGCCTACCCCAAACATGTTGTCGGACTGAGAGACGGAGAAAGAGTTAGCTATGAAAGCATTCTTATACGGTACTCTTCCACAAAGGTAGGTACAATACACTCGATGTGCGATCGGGCGTTATTCACGGGTTGTAGTACTTTACTTATGTGTCGTTCACCTATCATGGTCTGCCGTATACGCAAGAGACGTGTAGGTCCATTATGTGTAATAGCGCCCCATACCAAAATGCCTGGTTGGTGGTGGATAGGGTGTCAGACACAGCTCTGATAGCATCACTACGTTTCTAGCGAACTAAAGTTGCGGAAAGTCATTGATGGTCATTTTGTATCTTGAATCGTCGAAAAACAAAATGTCTCAACCCGTCATGTTGTATTACATGACGCGGTACTAATACCAATTTGTAACAAAAATCTGCTGTGTATACAGCAGATGATGACGGTTCAACGATACGAACTATCAGAATAAGAAGAGATGTGCCACTTAAGATATTAATGCCTGTTATTTGCCGCTTACGTTACCTCTCCTATCACCTGTTATCCCTTAAAACCCTGATATGGGTATATTTTGAACGTACAATGCCAGATCGCTTATCAAGTGTGTTGTACAGATCTATGAGGTCTTCCACACAGATCAAGGGTACCGTATGCTCCATGGCTTCCATGGCATGCTCGTTCTCCTAATCTAAGTCGGAGTGAATATGTTTGGGCTAGTGTTAAGAAGCTATGGAGGCGAATTGAGATGGCATGATACCACAAAATAACCACATATCAACTCTATACCACGTCATGTATCAATTGTATCCGCGGCTCACGAAATATACTTTGGCCATTTTTGCATCCTATTCTAGCAGGGCTGTACGGCTATCCATGCAGGGGTAATTTATACTACCCACGTTTTCAGATTCTACAGGGTGTACTCGTGAATTATTTCCAATAACGTAAACGGTTTCATTAATAAAAACTGTTTTTTTTTAATACATTATAAAAAAGGTGTATGATGTGGCTAAGTGGTTACTAAGTATGGGCCGAAGTTGTAGGACCGTTTTTTCTTCCGAAGAGGTTGACTACCGATGCTTATATACTATTTTCTTAAATCAGTCATTTGATGAATTACCTCTGCAAATACTACAAGACTGTCACTTTATGCACGATATTATGGAATGTGGTAAATCACATTCCCGGTATCTTTGAATGCATTAGATGTTCATGTATAAAAAGTATCTACTTGTATTCAGAAGTAATTGCTTTTCCAAGCATTTGCATTAGCTTCCTTTTCCAAGCTTTTTCATTTTGCTAATTATTGTTATTAAATATTGTTATGTTTATGCTAGTTGAAGTATTTTTTTCAACAATCTTTTTTTTTGAAAACGATTTTCTTTTCGTTTTGTTGAATTATTAATAAATTACAATAATTATCTTAATATTAAATTATTATTCAAGTTTTTATTAATCATCATAACTATGGTAATCATACAATTAGTTACATAGCCACATTGAATACCTCGAATACGGACTATTTTGGACCTATGGCTTGTTTGTCTATTTTCGACCAAAGAATATGCTGGTGAAGTATTCTATAATCGTTGCGGGACACCAGTATAAGAAACGATTTCTCCTTAGATCGCCAAGGTCGCTTGCGGTCGTGGCGTTAGGTTTAAAACATAATCACAAAATCGTCAGGTTGGATTGGGTTGGGTTGAAGCGAAATTGTTCCTAACATGTCTTGGTACTGCCTTAAAAAAAGACATACTCTCAAATCGCCGAGGTCACTTGCTCCTAATACACCATGGGGAAGGTTACAAACTGTCTTACAAGAAGACAAATCGCCGAGGTCGCTTACGGGTGATACGCCATATTCTTATAAAACTGCAGATTTCGTGTTGATATATCAAATTCAACGCTTGAAAGACATATGAGTGTAAATGTCTTTTTATGATAAAGTTTATGTCTTCAATAATTTATTAATAAGGGGGTGTGGCAAGTCATCTGCCATTTTTTGATTTATATTTTTCATTGTTATTCTAGATTAGCGTTTCTCAACGAGGTCAATGAATGATGCCAGGGGGTCAATAAAGCTTTAAGGGTCTATAAGGGCTTTAAGGGGTCGATAGGGGATCAATAAAACTGTAAAGTAGGCGACCTTTTTTTTAGTTGTTAAACTATTAAAGCAGTTTGGTTTCTACACTTGGGGCTTTCTTTAAATCCTAACCTATTGAAACTTCAGAGACCTTTCTTTAGTCGTTAATTAAAATGACATGTATAGGATGTAAGGGCGTGAAGCGAAACCTCTGGTATAAAATTGTCTGTATTTTACCTTCTTTTTTGAATGGGGACGATGCAATAACAAAAATTTTTCCAGGGGGTCGTCGCAAGGAAAAGGTGAGGAATAAATAAAAGCTGGGCGAAAAACCCAAAAAAACGGTTTTTTTGCAAACCCTCCATTTTTTTTAATCAGATTTTCTGTGTTGTTCTAGTTGTTTTGGTTATTCAAGAAAATCCAAATTATGGGATTCAAACATTACGAAGAACATTTTTCTATTTTCAATTCATACTACATATATTTACTTATTATACCTAAGGTAATCTGGAGCAGGTAGATTTGTTTACTTGTTTGCTAGAACAACTCTCTTAACGACACTTTACTTTTCGAAAATTAATTTTTTGCTGGTTTTCAGTCGAGTACGGGAAGTTAGCCCTCATTTTCTGATTTTTCATGGTTGTTCAAGAGTTCTACATTGTTCCAAAGCGGCAAATAGAAAAAAGAAAAACTCGACGAGAAAAACGGAAGAAGCGGATTTCTTGACTATACTCTCATTTCTGGAAAAATCTTATTTTCTTTGTTATTCTGCTTATTTTTGAGATAACTATGTTTTCAAATGCGTCTGTAGCGGATTCCGTCTACAGCATTTTCATTATTCATTTATTTTAAATTTAAAAATATCATAGTTGTTGTTGCTTGTAAAAAAAATATATAAATATAAATAGAAGAAGTATGTCGTTTTTTATCACATCGATAAATTTAGCAAATAAGTTTAACAAAAATATTGTTGCCTAAAACAGCTACAACGTCTTTTTTATAAAAATTGAAATGCACAGAATATCTGGGAAACTATAGAAAACCCTGAAAGCGTTATCATCTTTTGTTTTTCCATTAGCAGACAAAATTGAAAATATAAAATCAGCAAGGGCAGTTTTTGTGGTTACTATTATAGTTGAAGGATCATAATTAAGACATTATATGGACACCTTTTTACAGAGAATTTGATGACGTACTGAAATTACTTTTTCGCTTTTAGGTTTTGAGATACGACAATTTTCATTTTTTTAGTGGAAACAATCGCCGATTATTAAATTTGCGATTTCTTCTGATTTAAAAAATTTTGGATTTGGTAGGACTCTTTCTTATTCCTTTAGAATAAATCTAAAATAAACCTTTTTTGTAACATTTCTAAACGCCATTTCGTGTCATGTAGTGTAAATATTGTATTAAGACAAATAGTAACTTAACAACAAAATCTAATCATTTTATTTCTCAAACAATGATACAAAGTATGTTCAAATTGAACAATTAAACAACACACAAGACTTCTTTATTTTTTTTTTTAACTTAACAGTAATGTGAAGTATAAAAAAACTTACGTCTTATTTTCGAATGTTTGAAATATCCCTAATTCTTTTACTTTTTAACATGTTTGAAGATCTTTATATTTTATATTCAATGTTTTGCTTTTTATGTTGCTTTATGTTTTTATGTCTGTTGTATTGAATGTTTTTATTAAAAATGTAAAGTAATGTAAATCAAAGTTGAAAAGTGTTCAAGAACATAAATACACGCTGAATGAACCAAAAATTTGAAAAATCCAATTAAATTTACAGTAGAGAAAGAATTAGAATTAGAATAGAGAAGAACAAGATAAATTTTTTAGACATAACCATAGAAAAACAAGAAAACCATCCTATATATGACATCTACCGAAAGAAAACACAGACAGTCATAATCATACTCTACAAATCACACCATGAATATGCACATAAATTTGCAGCATTCCATTCATTAATAGATAGAGCCCTTAATTCAAGTTTGACTAAAGAAACTAAGATAAGAAAATAAGACGTAAGTTTTTTATACTTCACATATATAAGAAATAAGAAAGAAATAATAAAAGAAGCAAAGAAGTATTATAAATTAGAATAAATAATAATATAAGTTTTATGTTCTTTATATTAGGAAGCCTTCTGATGATGCTGAACAAGCGAAACCGGTTAAGGTATAATTAAGTAAGATAAATATTCCATTGTTTAAGTCCATTTTTAATATATTTAATCCTTAAACTCACAATGGTTAGTAAAAATAAACACAATATAGCAATATAATAATTTTAATAATTTTATTTAGCCATAAACAAAATTATTAGGATTGGTTGTTAATAGCTATTTTTTGCGTTAATATTTTATTTACTATTTTTGTTAAATTTATGAATTCTACGTTAAATTCTGAGAATTATTCTTGTCGAGGTTCACCTGATTTAGAACAAGTGAAAGAAAATTAGTTAGAATTCGACGTAGAATCCAAAAATGCAACAAAAAATTCTATTTAAGAATTTCAACTTCGGCATGGTATTTTAATTTTGGGACCCTGTCTGTACATTTCAATTTTTCTCAAAAAATGCGTGTTGAAAAATATAACGTAGATATTAAGCATTTTTTCTCTGAGAACAAAGAACAAACCAGAATAACAAAGAAAATATGAAAATATTTTTCGAAAAATTTCAAGCATTTCTCCCCAAAATACCGAGGACTAGTGTACTTAGCCGCACACACTTGTCGCAGATTTTGGGGTCCTTGCTGCTACATTCATCTTCTTTTCTTTTCCTTACTACATTTTCCTTTTAATTTGTTTAATTCAGAATCCAAATTTTAATTCTAACCATCCCATTACCTACTATTTCAAATTTACGATTTACCATTCTATATATTTTTTCACTTTTCATTTACTACTTTAATTTGCAAATTTAAATTTATTTAAAATTTAATTTTAAGATTTGCATTTGCGCTTTTCTTTCATTTTTATTACAAACTAAATGATATTATTAATGACATTTTAATATTTTTCTCTAGTAGGAGCACATGTACAATGGCTATTTTTGATGTTCTGGTTCTAAACTCTTAATTTTATTTCTAAATGTATTTTAATTTTGTTTTGTCCGTTAATTTTGTATTTACAACTTTCATTTGTTTTTTTTTGTAGTTTGTTATAGCGGTTCTGATGATGACGAATAGTCGAAACATGTGAAGCAGACTACTTAAATTTTCATCCTGTAATAAAGTACGTAAGGTCTTGGCGATTTGAGAAGAAACCGTTTCTTCTATGTCTTGATAAAAATACAAATGTTCTAGCAGATAATTAGCCTCAAATCGCCGATGTCACCTACAGGTAAGCTAACATTTTCCAAAGTTTAAGCCATTTGAGGTGAAATCGTTTCTTCTTTAGGACTGTTCGCCATTATATTGCGTTACAAACTTTTGGGGGTCTCGTCGTGGAATCGAGAGCGAATAAAATTTTCCATCGTACATTATGCATTCATATATAGTTTAAGTTTATGTTGTGTTACTTATCGCACTTCTGGGGATCATTTTCACCGAAATAACCTCAAACCCGAAAATAGAGGTCCGCCATTACGCGCTAATCCATTTATCATAGCCGCCCTGAATTTCCTGGTAAAATATTGTGGTAGCTCGGGGCGTACGTATGGAATTGCGGGGTTGACACTAACGTGTTTGGCTTCATGCCACAAACTCGCATTAGATGTGCAGCGCAGGCAAAAAGGAGCAAACAAACCGGCAACGTGAGCCGTGGGGGTTGGGTTAAAAAGGGGGATGGTTCGGGGGGTGCGCTGTTGGCCGCCAATTCAATATAGATAGCGATCTTGACAATTCGGCCGATGCGCCGGATTTGTTATCGGGCCTACGGGAACCAGACTGATTGATACCGATGATGTGCACTGAATCGCGAAACGAAGGTTGCATACGATCTCGACGAGGTGAACGAAGAATATTAGATGAACGAGTAACAGGTTACCAGCAATTTTCTTTAAACTAAAATCGATTTTTTAGTCCCTTAATAGAATTACTATTAGTAAAAGGCTAATGCAAATACAAGTTTCTCTACAAATCCTCCCCCCTAGCTACATGCAAATTCTAACTGATTGTCCGCAAACAGTAATTCCAATTTGAGTTCCCTCCGTGAAACAGACAAATACATACACACTGTAAACTAAGGTACAAGTAGTTTCTTATTGGTATAAATAGTTAAGCCTTTTGTGAATAGATGCAATCAACAAATGGCAGCAACTACATCAAACACTAATTACAAAAGGAAATTAAGTTGTGGTCGTCCTTTGACGTTTCAACCATTAAAGTTATTTTATCTCTCCCTAAAACAAATTTATTTTAAGATTTTATAAAAAAATTGCTGATAACGTAACATTTAGATAAAAATGAAAATATGAAACAGATCAAGCCACAAAAGCACCATGCTATTGGAGCATCACCAAAGAGGGGTTGTAATAGTCTTAATTCCAACCACCAAAAAAATGGGCCTGCCTGATATTTACCAAGGTGTTTACCTGCCGTTCCCATGTTTAATATAGAAATTTCTCCAAAATAACTCCCAGCCTTCAACGTTGCCAACACAGTTCTACCATTATCAGCAACCACTTGAAGTCTACCTCGATTCACTATATACATTTCTTTACCTACTTCACCTACATTTAAAACAAAAGTCAATAGAAAACTAATTTACATCAATAATCAAAAAAATTTTACCTTTTCTACAAATGTAGTCACCTGGTGAGAAAAGAACCGGTCTAAGCCTAAGCACCAACTCGCAAAGGAATCCAGCTTCCGTGTTTTGAAATATTTCGACCCGCTTCAGGGTGTCCAAATGAACGTTGATGGCGATTTCCGCTTTTAATTTATCTGGAAGACAAGAGACGGCCCTCTCCTCGTCGGAACACTTTTGGGTGAGCCATAAATAGTCGAACCATTTGATCACTTTGACTTGGAGATGATTGGGCACCCTCCTCATGCGCATGTACGTTTTCACGCCGTCCAATTTGGCTGGAACAAAAATCATTGGAAACCGGGCGGAAGTAAAATGCGTTTTGATTGGCTTTTACTAAGAAAAACATTAGGCACGTAGACAAGAAAAAAAAACTATAATAGAGTAAGTCGAAAGATTTATTTAAAATATTGAAGAGAGTTAAAAAAAATCTAATGTTTTTGGATGCTAATTTAAAAGTGGAGTGGGAATATTTATGTTAACATATTTGCATTATATTTGATATTTAATATATAAATTAAAATTTTTTTGTATGGTCATTATCATCAAAGTATGTGTATGCTTATAATAAGATTCGAAATAGATGTTTCAAAATGTTTCTTATTCTAGTGTTGGTTTTAGTGATATTGTTAAATCATTAGGATCAACACTAAATTTGGAACTAGATTCGGTCAGGTTTAGCCAAACGTCTTTGAAGGTGGCTAATCTCGAACGATTTTAGTTCCAGATTTGGTATTAGTTCTCGTATTAGTGTTAGATCACTAGAACCAGCACTAAACTTACAACTAGAATCATTTGGGTTTAGCCGAACATTTCTTAAGACGGCTAAACCCTATCATATTACTAGAATCAACACTTAACGTAGAACTAAAATATGGTAGTTCTAGTATTATATCATCAGAACCAACAGTATATCTAAAATTAGAATCGTTCAGGTTTAGCCAAATGTCTTTTAAGATGGCTAAACCTGAATGATTCTGGTTCTAGATTTACTCTAAGTGATAGTGCTGGTATCACTACACTCAACACTGAACTTACAATTAAAATATGATATTGTTGTTTTTTGACTTTATTAATTAAATTTTGACTTATTATCGTGTTTGTGAAGGAAAGCAAAAGCAAAAGAAATTTTTCGTATTTAACAATTAAATAAATTTTATTTTTATTTTTCAGTTCATTTTTATATTTCGGTTATTTATATTATATATCGTTATTTGATCTAGGATAACGTGGTTTCCTGATGATGGTAAAAAGCCGAAACTGGTAGAAATCGAAAATAAAAATAAAATTTATTTCATCGTTTACTACGAAAAATGTCTTTAACAACTCCCTCCATTAAAACACAATAGTTTTAGTAGTTTGAGTTTAGCCGAACGTCTCTTAAAATGACTAAACCCGAACGATTCTAGTTCTAAATTTACTCTAAGTAATAATGCTGGTATTATATCACTAGACTCAGCACTGAACTTAGAACTAAAATATGATAGTTTTAGTATATCACCAGAATCAACATTAGATCTAGAAGTATAATCGTTTGGGTTTACTCGAACGTCTCTTAAGACGGCTAAATCCGAAAAATTCTAGTTCTAGATTTACTCTAAGTGATAGTACTGGCTTTATATCGCCAGATTCAACACTGAACTTAAAACTAAAATATGATGTCACTAAAACCAACACTAGATGTAGAAGTAGAATCTAGTACTTCTAGATTTACTGTCAGTGTTAGTGAACACTAGAACCAATCGTTTGGATTTAGCCGAACGTCTCTTAAGACGGCTAAACACGAATGATTCTAGTTCTAGTTTTACTCTACCTGATAGTGCTAGTATTATATCACTAGATTCAACACTAAACTTGTAGGGTTTGGCCATCTTAAGAGATGTTTGGCTAAATTCAAACGATTTTAGTTTTAAGTCTAGTCCTGGTTATGACGATATAATATTAGAACTATCATATTTTAAATCCATGTTCAGTATTGATTCTAGTGATTTAATACCAGCACCATTACTTAGAGTAAATATGAAATTATAATCTTTCGGATTAATCGTCTTAAGAGGCGTTCGGCTAAATCCAACCGATTGTAGTTCTAGAGCTAGTGCTGGTTTTAGTGATACATATTATACGTGATCTATCATATTTTAATTCTAAGTTCAGCATTGATTATAGTGACATAAAACTATAAAATTAATTATAAGCACTATCATTTACAATTAGAGTAAATCTAGAGCTAGAATCGTTCGGGTTTAGTCGTCTTAAGAAACGTTCGACTAAACCCAAATGATTCTAGTTTTAGATTTACTCTACGTGATAGTGTTGGTACTATATTACTAGACTCAACACTAAACTTTTAGTGTTTAGCCGTCTTAGGAGACGTTCGGCTAAACTCAAACGATTCTAGATCTAGGTTTAGTGTTGGTTCTAGTGAATTGATACTAGGCCTAACATATCTTACAAGAGCACTATATTTTACCAGCACTATCTCTTACAAGAGAGAGTAAATCTTTACTTAGAGTAAATCTAGAACTAGAATCGTCCAGCTTAAGAGACGTTCGGCTAAACCCGAACGTTTCTGGATCTAGTATTTGTTCTGGTGATATAATACCAGAATTATTATGTTTTAGTTCTAAGTTTAGTGTTGAGTCTAGTGATCTAATACTGGCACTATCACTTAGAGTAAAGCTACAACCAAAATCGTTCGGGTTTAGCCGTCTTAACAGATGTTTGGCTAAACCCGAACAATTCTAGTTCTAGATATACTCTAAGTCTTAGTCGTCTTAAGAGACGTTCGGCTAAATCCGAGCGATTCCAATCCCAGATTTACTCTAAGTGATGGTGCTAACATTATATCACTACACTCAACACTACACCTAAAATTAAAATATGTATTATCTAAAATATATATTATCTCGGCAAAACCAATACTAGATTTAGAGTTGGAATCGTTCGTATGTAGCCGAACGTTTCTTAATGTGGCTAAATCCGAACGATTCTAGTTTTAGATTTACTCTAACTGTTAGTGCTGGTATTGTATGGCTAGAATCAACATTAGCTCTAGAATTGGAATTGTTTGCGTTTAGCCGAACGTCTCATAAGACGGCTAAACCCAAAAGATTCTAGTTCTAGATTTACTCTAAGTGATAGTGCTTGTATTGCATCACTAGAATTAAAATTAGCTCTAGAACTAGAATCATTTGGGTTTAGCTGAACGTCTTTTAAGATGGATAAACCCGCACGATTCTAGTTCTATATTTACTCTAATTGTAAGTGATAATATATAAGTGGTGACAAAAATGTGATTCTTCTAGTATTATATCACCAGAACCAATACTAGATCTAGAACTAGAATCGTTCGAGTGCAGCCTAATGTCTTTTAAGATTTATAAACCCGCACGATTCTTGTTCCATATTTACTCTAAGTGATAGTGTTAGCATTATATCACTAGACTCAAAACTGAACTTAGAACTAAAATATGATAGTTCTAGTATAATACCAACAGAACCAAAACTAGATCTAGAACTAGAATCGTTCGGATTTAGCCGAGCGTCTCTTGAGATTAGGCGTCTCAAAAGATGTATGATTCTATGTCTACATCTACTTGATGTACCCGTATGATTCTATGTCTACATTTACTTTTAGTGATAATACTAGTATTATATAACTAGAACTAACTCTAGGGTCTAGTGTAGAATTACAATTGTTTGGTTTAAGTCGTCTTAAGAGACATTCGGGTAAATCCGAACGATTCTAGTACTATGTTTAGTATGGATTTTAGTGATAGTGTTAGATCACTAGAACCAACACTAGACTTACAACTAGAATTGTTCAATTTTAACCATCTTAAGAGACGTTCGGCTAAACTCGAACGTTTCTGGATCTAGTGTTGGTTCTGGTGATATAATACCAGAATTATTATGTTTTAGTTCTAAATTTAGTGTTGAGTCTAATGATCTAATACTAACACTATCGCTTAGAGTAAATCTACAACCAAAATCGTTCGGGTTTAGCCGTCTTAACAGATGTTCGGCTAAACCCGAACAATTCTAGTTCTAGATATACTCTAAGTCTTAGTCGTACTAAGAGACGTTCGGCTAAACCCGAGCGATTCCAATTCCAGATTTACTCTAAGTGATGGTGCTAACATTATATCACTACACTCAACACTACACCTAAAATTAAAATATGTATTATCTAAAATATATATTATCTCAGCAAAACCAATACTAGATTTAGAGTTGGAATCGTTCGTATGTAGCCGAACGTTTCTTAATGTGGCTAAATCCGAACGATTCTAGTTTTAGATTTGCTCTAACTGTTAGTGCTGGTATTGTATGACTAGAATCAACATTAGCTCTAGAACTGGAATTGTTTGCGTTTAGCCGAACGTCTTTTAAGACGGCTAAACCCAAAAGATTCTAGTTCTAGATTTACTCTAAGTGATAGTGCTGGTATTGTATCACTAGAATTAACATTAGCTCTAGAACTAGAATCGTTTGGGTTTAGCTGAACGTCTTTTAAGATGGATAAACCCGCACGATTCTAGTTCTATATTTACTCTAATTGTAAGTAATAATACATAAGTGGTGACAAAAATGTGATTCTTCTAGTATTATATCACCAGAACCAACACTAGATCTAGAACTAGAATCGTTCGAGTGTAGCCTAATGTCTTTTAAGATGGATAAACCCGCACGATTCTAGTTCTATATTTACTCTAAGTGATAGTGTTAGCATTATATCACTAGACTAAAAACTGAACTTAGAACTAAAATATGATAGCTCTCGTATAATATCACCAGAACCAAAACTAGATCTAGAACTAGAATCGTTCGGATTTAGCCGAGCGTCTCTTGAGATTAGGCGTCTCAAAAGACGTATGATTCTCTGTCTACATCTACTTGATGTACCCGTATGATTCTATGTCTACATTTACTTTTAGTGATAATACTAGTATTATATAACTAGAACCAACACTAGACTTACAACTAGAATTGTTCAATTTTAACCATCTTAAGAGACGTTTGGCTAAACCCAAACTATTCTAGTTCTAAATTTGGCATAAATTCTATTGATGTTATTGGATTACTAGTATCAACACTAAATTTGGAACTAGAACCGCTTAGATTTTGCCGTTTTAAGAGACATTTGGCTAAATTTGTGTCCTAATTCTAGTTCTAACATAAATTCTAGTAGGAAAGACTCAAGAAGAAAAAATTTGAGAAATTTTCTTTTGGTGAATATGACCTTTATTTTATACTACCTTTTGAATAATGCAAATATGTTAAAACTACAAGCGGTAATAAGAAAAGACATGTGTGCTTGTACTAAATTAGTCGTTTTTAGCATAATTTTAATTAAGCGGTGGATGCGGACTCTTTAGAATATTATCCCAGCTCCTAGTTACCTTTCTCTCTGTATTAAATCAGGAGACGAGCAAAAAAATGCTTCATTCGTGCGAGTGCACATCCACTAACATTTTTAATTAAGCGTTGTTAAGCTTATTCTCGCCGTTTTTAATCACTAGAAATACCGGTAAAATGAAGGCAATAACGTGCCCGAGTTCGTTATCGGCACAAAATTAATTTTTCCGCTGCCCGTTTGGAATTTCTGGTATAAACGGTCCAATTCGAATTAACGATTCTTTTTATCAAAATGTATATTACGAAAAGTACTTTTATTCCGAGATTTTATAATTTAATCATTTTTAATTAAATTATTATTAATTGAATTATTTCATTAAATAAATCCCAAAAAAAAATTGTTAAATTGGAGTTTGGATTAAAATTAATAATTCTTTTTTGAGGGAAAATACGCGATGGTGTTGGAAATCGCGTCTATATATAGACGGTCAAAATCGAGTTGGCTGCGCGCATAGTGAATGAGTTTCCGATTTTGGCCGAATCGGCGCGGAATTAACCGATTTCCGCGCGGTTCGCATTTCGACGTGATACCGGGGAACAGCGCTGCTGTCATTTTTGATGGAACGGTTAGTTCAAAGGCGTCTCTTGCAGCCGTAATCCACAAAAAAAGGGTTAATCGAATAACGAAGTGTTGAAATGGGTTACATTTTCCACACTAAATACTACGAAAAGTGAAAAATTTACAGATAAAAACAATTGTACAGTGACTATAATCAATAAATATTTAAACACTTTTTTAAAGTAGCTTTATCACAGATCATATCGTCGTTAATATCACAAAGCAGTGATGGACGACAGGTGGGTAGGTATTTACACTTAGCAGCAGAAGTCTGCGTACAAAAAACTTCTAACACTTTAACTGAAAAAATAAGAGTCATGATCTAATGTGATAAACTTCAATTTTTTTTTATTTTGTGTATTAACTACATATAATTCTATTAACAAAATATGCATCAATAAAACAGAAATATTAGTTACAAAAAAAATTAAAATTAAAAATTCTCCAAATAATGCGTATGCAAAAATCTGCGTACAGATAAAGACGCCTTCTCCAAAATATACTTATTTACTTAAATACGTAGTTAGCGATGTACGCTTTCCGATTTAAATAAAAGATAATCGGTGTCAATTATATTAGCAGAGGCTTAGAAGCTAAAAGTTAGAATGGACACGAAAGGAAAGGAAATTGAATTGGGAGAGAGAAAAATTATTATAAAGTTATGGAAAGAGGAAAAATCTTGTCGAAAAATAGGAGAAACTGTCGGCAGGTCACACTCTTCCATTCAAAGAGTAATTAATAATTATAAAGACACTGAAGATTACCTCTCACGTCCGCGATCTGGTAGACCACCCCTTTTAACAAACCGAGAGAAGCGAAAAATTGTACAGCAGGTTAGAAAAGAACCTAGGCTGACGGCAAAAAAAATAGTAGAAAATGTACAAGAAGAATTTCATAAAACTATCAGCAAAGATACGGTGAGAAGGACGTTAAAAAAAGCTAACTATCACAGTCGCGTTGCACGAAAAAAGCCATTCGTGTCAGAGGTCAATCGTCAGAAGCGGATCGCCTTTGCAAAAAAACTCTTAGACAAGCCCATTGAATTCTGAGAGAAAGTTCTCTTTACAGATGAGAGCAAATTTTGCATTTTCGGCATTAAGGGTAAACAACTTGTATGGAGAAAACCTAATACTGCCCTTAATCCCGAAAATTTGAAAGCGACTGTAAAACACGGAGGTGGTGGAGTTATGGTTTGGGGGTGTATGTGCACCAAAGGGGTGGGAAGGTTGGTTTTCATAACATCGACAATGGACCATAAAATGTATATAGACATTTTAAAAGAAAATTTGAAGCCTAGCATCGAAAACTTGGGCTTGGGGCCCGAATACTTTTTTCAACAATATATTGACCCCAAACATTGCGCCCACAATACTAAGCTTTGGCTACTATACAATACCCCAAAGCAACTTAAAACACCTCCACAATCGCCGGACTTGAATCCCATCCAACACCTCTGGGATTTACTGGAACGCAGGATTCGGCAACACAACATAACGTCGAAGGAAACGTTAAAAAATGTTATGATTGAGGAATGGGCCAAAATCAGTTCGGACGAAACGAAGAAATTAGTGCACTCCATGCCTAAACGTTTAAGGGAGGTCATTAAACGTAAAGGTTATCCGACCTCATATTAATATAGAAACAATGATCTCATTTATGAATTTTTTATAAATACTATCCTGACTTGTACGCAGATTTTTGCATACCCGTTATTTATAGAGTTTTTAGTTTTGATTTTTTTCTGTAACTACTGTTTCTGTTTTGTTGAAGCATATTTTGTTAATAGAATTATATGTAGTTAATATACAAAATAAAAAAAATCAAGTTTATCACATTAGATTATGACTCTTATTTTTTCAATTAAAGTATTACAAGTTTTTTGTACGCACACTTCTGCTGCTGAGTGTATAAATTGGGCATTTATCCGGGTATTTTCCTCGGCCTAAGGTAAATATCCAAACAATGGGTACTAAACGAATTAAAAATTTATAGTAATACATGACTATATTTTTTAATTTGAATGTATTAATGTATTAATTTATTCATAAAGAAATTAAATGTCAGTTTGTACTTTTACTTCCAGAAAAATTTACGCCAACCAAGCACTGAATGGCAAAGAAAACTAGAACTAACACTAGACCTAATACTAGAAAGATTCAGGTTTAGTCGTGCCGTGGACTGAAGACGCACGGCTAAACCGAAACTTTCTTGTACTAGGTTTAGTGTTAGTTCTAGTTTTAGTTTGATGCAGGTATACAACATTAAGACTGAATAAGGACTAAAAATAGAGTCAACACTTACGCTAGAGCAAATACTATACTAAGGCCCAGTATATTCACCTTTGGTTAAGTTTAACTACTGGATATTTTCCATGGTTACTATAAGTTCAATTGCTTTCATTGGTTATTTGACCTGTAACTATGGTAAATATTCAGTAGTTTAATTTAACCAAAGGTGAATATACTGGGCCTTAGAACGAAATACGTTTAGGTTTAACCGTACCTCTCTTAAGATGGAACTCAATCCAACCCAACCCAACTTAGCTTCAGAATTAACACTAGACTTGAAATCAAAAACATTAGGATTTAAAAGTCTAAAAAGACGTACGGCTAAATGCTAATATTTCAAGATCTAGTGTTACTACTAAAGCTGGGTTGTTGGTCTAGTATTAGCTATACTTTTAGTTTCAGAAAAATTTACGACAATCAAGAACTGAATGGCAATCAATACTAGAATGCGCTAATAAGAGCGCAATGTGAATCTTATTGTTCTAATTCTTCTACCCATTGCTATTATTTCTTGAACTATTATCGGATTCAAAAGATTTTACCCCTCACTTTGAAGGCGAATAACAAAGAAACTACTCCATAGAAAAAATTGGAACTACCTTTGTCAAAAAATAAAATCTTTAAATCTTAAAGAAAAATCTTAAGGTAAAATCTTTTGAATCCGATAATAGTATGATCTAATAAGTTTGCATTATATAAGTATATCTAATATTATATACTTATACTATGCATTATATAAGTTGCATCTAACAGTGAGATAATTTGGATACAGATTTAAATTTTGACTTGTACCGAAATTTTGTTAACTTAGCTTTTACAAAAAACTAATAATAATGCTAAATTTCTGTAGACAAACAGACAGTGGACATACTTTTGCCAAAGATTTCTTAAACCTTGATGCGCGAGTGGGATTAGAATAAACCTATTTGTCCAGGTTATGTACATACGTCAACAGAAAAATCAAAGCAAAGCTGTTCCGGTTTTCATCTTTTGATTAGTTCGCTAGAATTAAGGAAGAAAACTTGTGGTCTTCCTCGGTCATTTTCTACCTTTGCAGTAGCAAGTGTTTGTATATTGATATTGCCAATAATGATGTTGACCATTTCTGTGTACTGTATGAAGAAGTCTTATCTTTTTATTTGAGATTATACTAACTAACCTAAAGCATTTCATAATTTCACATCTTTAGTAAAATGTGATTTCACTTAGATCCTGTAATAAATTTTAATAATCCGGTAATACATAGTGATTCTAATACGGTTTCTAATATACATGGTGATTCTATTCTTCGAATCTTCTTCCTTAAATTTTTCCAATTTTGATCGATATTTTTGAAAAATTCGACGGTGTGCGAATCTTATTGGCTGATTCTCGAATGGGTTAATATTTGAAAATCCTTTTCCACTAATTCTTTTACCCATTGCTACTATTTCTTTAACATCTGGAATGTTTATTTTAGAACCTCCAATACAATAACTTTCAGGCCATAACTTTTTCCATACTACATTCATGGTCGAATGTTTAACGGCATCCCATGCGGAATTAATATGTTCAATTGCATTAAGAATATTATAATTTTTCCCATATTCGCGAATTGTTACTTCTTTTAATATTGAAGGTAGTAAGGTATTTTAAAAACAACTAACTTACATTTTCGACAAATGGGCAGGGTAACACGGTTCATTGTCTAGATCCAATAAAATGTTAAATCGCAATTTTTTCTGTAGCTTCTATATATATACACAAAAAGAGTATTGAACCAATCTTTATAAATGCATTACCTATCATCATCTCTTTTCTATTGGATTTCTAGTGGACAGGTAAATTATTTTTTGCAATTCCTATAAAAGTACGCGGATTGCCAGCATTGCCGCAAAATAAGAGTGTTACCTTTCCTTTGCAGCTTTGTCTCCTGTGGCGGTTATTTTTTCTTTGGCATTGAGAGTTTTATTTGGCATTCGCTCCCAATATAGACCCGTGTCTTCCGCATGGAAGTCCTGGCTTGGTAAATATCTACCATTGGTAATAATATCCTTAAGGGTTTTTGGAAACGTAGATGTATCTTCAAAATACATTGAATCTTCAATGAAGATACATTGAAGATACGCCAAATGATATTTCGCAAATTTTGACGCGATTTGAATTTTTCAAAGCATCCCTTATTATACAGGAAAACATAATCGGCCCTAGAACCGGCCTCGCAAACGGTTAAAAATTAATCGTGGTTTTGTGCAAATAATATTAGTACTTACATAATCGCACGATTTTTTAAATATTTTTAAAAACGTACATATCAAAATATTTACCGCGCAATCCGAAATTTCGAACTGCACAAATCGAGGGATGTCCATGATTACCAAACCGCGCAATATTGAACCGCACACTTAGAAAGCGCGCAGTTCGAGGGATTGCAGTATCTCTAAAAAATCGACTCTTTTGATGCCTTTGTAAGTATAAATTTTCTTCTCAAAAAGCGGCGTACATAAATTCGCAGTGGTATTGTTACGTATTGTAAGTCCTTTAATTTCAGACTTTTGTGGATCTCAATACACGTCAGTTTGTAAGAATATTTTCAAAAATAAAACCTTAGTGCTTACTGACGTATCTAAACTATGCAAGTTTAGACAAGTAGCATATGCGCATGAATGTGGAGTCTGGCAGTATTTATTCTCGGTGGGGTTAGTTTATCCAAAATGGATATCTTAGCTTTGTGGAAAGACGGTTAAAAAAATGTTGTTGCATTGAAAGAATCGCTGTTTAATTGCGGTTTAACCCACTCCATAACATTAAATTTTATTAAACGTTATCTTAATAACTTTCACTATTTCATATATTTTACATCGGGTGCCACACTACTAATTCTGAAGGCAGTGCTGAAGGCACAATAAAATGCAGCAATTGTAATGAATGACTATACACTTCCAGGGAAGACTGTGTTAGATATAACATGCTGGCTGCTAGGAATAACAAAGTCTAATATGGACAGACCTTCAAGAAGGTGGATCATCCAAGACCATTTATGCATACTACCAATTACTACGCAGACTGGAAACCATGTTGATGACGATAAAAGGCGCAATCGAATTGAAGGTAATACTGAAAGCACCTGACACTACAGATACTACTGAAGTCAACCTAACCAGACAAGACTATGTTAGATGTGACGTACTGGCTGCCAAAAATAGCCAAACCCAGTTGAGAAAATCAGAAAATTTTGGTCATGATACTTAACCATTTTCTATCAGAGTTAATAAATTTATAAAACATCATTTGTAACCTAGTAGCACTTTTAAGTAGTGCTGAGCAAAGTATCGATACTTGTCAATGGTGTCGATACTTGATATTGAAAAAGATACCGAAAGTATTAATTCTTCGATACATTGATACATTCGATACCTTCGATACTTTGAATAGTATCGATATCGTGAAGGTATAGTAGTTATTAAATATCTGTGATTAGCTAGTCATTGGACGGTTTCTTTCCGAGATGCAGCTGATAGGTTTAATGTTAGCATAAATTCCCTACAACCAACACAATACAAGGAACAATTTATTTTATCTACTCTCGTTTGTAAAATCGTTATTTTGAAGGCATCTTTAGTTGGTAAAGAACGTCATTAAGGACAGCAGTGCATAAAGTAACGAAACAGTGCGTGAAGTAGCAATGCATTTCAAATGGGATTTACTTTAACACACAACCTTTATGACATCCTTTAGCGAATTTTCATAGTAACGAGACACAAACACTCGTCAAATCATTTCTTGACAATTTAAAAATTGTGAATATTTATTAATATTAATTTTTAGGTCGCATTCACGCGATATATAGCACTCGCTTCACTCGTGCTATAAACATCGCGTTTGTGTGGAAAAAGCTAACTTCACGCGCTGTTTCATAGATAAGGCCCGTTATTACCATCTTTTAGTCAAAGTTATCTTACAGATAAACACATCTACTAGCCAATCAGAGCGCGTAAAATAGCCGTAACCATGGTAATAATCTCTTAGATAGTTTTACTAGAAGATGGTAGTAACGAGCCTAACTATTATAAGCAATATATTAGATGGCCTATTAAGACGGAGAAAGCAGATATAGAAAAATATTTTCCAACAAATGGATATCTCGCAGTGATCAGATGTGATCAGTGCATCAATTTCTTAATTCTTTCATATAATCCCGTATTAATACACAACTGACACTAACTACTTAAACTTAGCTTAGGTCATATCCGTGTCATATCAAAAAATTTTGTTTTTCATTTCTATTTCATATTTATATTTTTGTTTCTACTGTTCGAGCTGTGATAAAATGCGGTATTAGTTCGCAATTAATTGGTACTTGCGCGTGTCCAATCTAGAATCCATCATTTTTTACAAACTAATACGTAATTCTCTGCTCGAATAAACCTACTGTAAACAAGTTAGCAGACTTCAAAGTGATGAGCAGGAGTTTGAAGACATAATAGGTCAAGGTAAACGAAGTCTTTAAGATAATGTACAGAGTGTTCAAATTTCGATGGGTTTGCAGGGTATCTTGGTAATTATGAAAGATAGAAATTTGCGGTTTTCACACAATTTTCATAGCCCTCTTTGCTTTTGATATACAAGGAGTTTCTGAAAATATACGATTTTCAGTCAAAGTAAAAACGGATTCTAATAGATTCTTCAACGTGGAATTCAATGGTGCACGTAGAAGTTTTCTAGTTATCACAGTTTTTGAGTAATGAATACAACTTTTTTTTTAATGGAATCACCTATTTTTATTTTTGTATTGAACTAGATTTTTTCAAAAATATACAACACTTTATATTTACCTTTACAATTAACCTCGGAATTTAATAAAATACATTATTTTATAAGTTGGCTATGATAAATTATGTATTGCTAGGATACCAGAATAAAGACAGTAAATTTAGTTAATTACTGTCAAACTTAATTTTGAGTTTGAAACATAAAAATAACTAACGTTTAATTTCTTGTAAATCAAGAAATATTTGATAAAAAAACATTCATAACTAAAATGTTATCCTTATTATACAAAATCTTTCGTGAAATCAGAATGTGATTTCATGTAATTTCATTCGATAGTAATAGCTTATGCTGTAAACAAGTTGGCAAACGTCAAACTGATAAGCAGGACTTTGGGGAGACAAAATAGCTAATGCTGCCAACAAATTGGTAGTCTCTGGTGGTATTTTGAACAGTAATAGCTCCTGCTGCCAATTAGTTGGCAGACTTTAACCTGATGAGCAGGACTGAGGAGACATAATGCAGCCAACAAGTTGGTAATGATTAAGATAATATATAATTTGTGGGATATAAATAGCTTATGTTGCCAACAAGTTGACATTCCTTAAAATAGTATATAGTCTATGAAACAGTAATAGGTCATACTGCCAACAAGTTGACAGACTTCAAACTGATGAGTAGAACTTTGAAGACACAATATCTTATGTTGTCAACAAGTTGGCTGTCTTCAAGATAATATATAGTGTTTGGAATGGCAATAGCTCGTGTTGCCGACAAATAAGCAGACTTCACACTGATGAGTAGAATTTTGGAGATATAAACATTCATACTGCCAACATGTTGGCAGTCTTTAAGATAATGTACAGTGTTTCGAACAGTAATAGCTCATGCTGTCAACAGGTTGGCAGCATGATCTTGATTAGCAGGACTTTGAAGATACAAACACTCAGTGTTCAGAACAGAAAAAGCTCATGCCAACAAGTTGATAGACTTCAAATTGATGAACATAATTTTAGAGATATAATAGCTCATGCTGCCAGCAATATGGCAATCTTTAGGATAATATACAGTCTGTGAAACAGTAATAGCTCATGCTGCCAACATATTAGCAGACTTCAAGCTGATGGGCAGGACTTTGGAGACATAAAAGCTCATGCTGCCAATAAGTTGGCAGTCTTTACAATAATATAGAGTCTGTGGAATAGTAATAGCTTATGCTGTCAACAAGTTGGCAGACTTATTGAATCTCGAAGAAAAATACATAAAAAATGTACTTGTTATGTACTTATTATATTATTAAAATATTATTTCGAATAATTTGATACTTTCAATGCTTGATACTTTCAATACTTCGATATTTTCGATACTTTGCATGCATTAAACTCATAAAATTAGTTTAAATCGTTTTATAAACAAAATTTTTCATCTTTAAACGTTATTGTTTCATAGAATCGTAACAATAAACTTTAGAAACTTGTATGTTAGTTATTTTCAGTAAGCCAAGTTTGGAAACTTTTAAATAAGTTGAAAAATTGAATCTCGAGGCGACTAAAAAATGGTAGAAAAGTTTTAAGAGTGGAAAATTATTCACGGTTTCTGTTTCCTGACAAAATTCAGGCCATTTCAATTCAATCGCGCAACATTGCAAAGAAAACAAAAGGACTAAATCGTTACTATGACGAGGCTCATTGTGCGACTACACGTCGTTGAGGATAAAGAAAAGGGTGAGTAGAAGTGTTCGTTAGTGGCGAGCATATCAGGCCGTATTCTACCTGGTGTGTTTTTCTTCCGTTAGTAGATAACAACCTCAATTAGTGAGGTGGATTTTGCGCCGGGAATTTTCCAAGAACTTTTTGCTTAACAAGAATAATTGGCTGAATTTATCTGCTAATTGTAATTTATTGAAATAGTTAACATCTCATATTGTTTTTTCTACCCTTCATTTTTTTTTTATTTAACACGGTATCAACAGGTCCACGGTACATCCGCCTAAGGGTAATAATTCAAAAGCTTTAAAAGGCGCTTGTTTCATTATTCCGACAAAACGTGAAATTTAAAAGGGTGCTTTTATTCATTGTTTTTATGCCCACTGCACCTTCCATCTAACACAAACATACATGTTGCTGCTTTAAAAAGAAATTTAAATAAAAAATATAAAATTGGATAGTCTCGCTTAAAATCTGGCCATAAAACGTAGTCGATACAGGTAGTATATTCAAGTATCATCATAAAACGGCGCTTCCTCTTCGTCGGCTCAAAATTTCCGTCGGTACATACCGGGCCATAAATCCCTCTCGACGACGAAGTGAATAATTCGTTTGATAACATTCGCATTTGCAGTTTCAGCGAATCACCGGCGATTTTCGGGACGTAGGTAGTAATAGACCGTCGACGATTTTTATTTCAGAACTCGGCGAATTTCATCGCTCCGCGTACGATTAGGTGAATGTTGCGCGCTTTATGGCTCTGGGTTTACGATATGAATCGGCCCTTTTATGACGGCGATCGTAAAATTTTGGCGATTTTGTTTCAGAAAAATTTACTTTGTACTGATTGGATTAAGTGTCTATCCGGTATACAGACCGTTAAATATTAAATTAAACGGTTTTTTTATACAAGTTAATGGTTTACACGAATTTTTAAAACAAAAGAGAAACCTACTAATTCTATATGATCGCAACAGTTTTGTGCGGATCATATAAGGAAAATATAGTACCACATATATATGCTTATGTAATCAAGTGGTAGATTAATATTATATATTATTGCTTATTTGATTGATTCTATATGAACTCAAAGTTTTGTAAATACATATACAGGTGTCCCGAAAACAAGTAAAGAAAATGGTACCGTAATATAAATTCAAAAAAAAATCATTATAATTTAAATAGTATGACACATGAATGTTTCATACTACTCATAAATAAATATACCGTAAATCTCATTAAAGTCTGTCAAGGCATTCTCCAGATATAGCAAATAATATGATGAATTTCAAGATCTTTGGCCATCAACAACTCCCAAACGAGACACTTTTTCATTATGCTCTCCCTAGTTCAAAATCAATCTTAATGTATTTGTATCTAATCTCGCTTGATCATTTTCTGTACTTATTTTTGAGACACCCGCTATAAAGAAATTATGATACCATATAAGTTAAATCCGGCAATTAACTCAGAATTTCGTAGTTATCGTTTATTATTGTATATTTTCAGGCATAGCATAACATTTTTGATTGATTCTATATGATCACAATATTTCGTCCACATCATTTCCATACCATTTAATATAATGAATTAAATACCACAACTATATGCGCATACAATCAAATAATGGATTAATATTGTATATTATCGTATAGAACAAAAATTGTCCCATTAATTGATATCTAAAAGTTGTTTTATATATCAGATTTTCGCGGTTATCGATTATTATCACGTACAAAGAACATTTTATATGATCCCAATACTCTGGCCATATCATACAAAAAGTTATGACGCAAAACATTTCTAATTGGTTCGATAAGATTCCAATGTTCTCTCCCTGTCATATTATATGAAAGTTATGATGCTACAAAGATGTAAAGACGAAAATCTTTATCCCAGACTTTTGTAATTATAGATTATTATTGTATATTATCGCGTAAATCAGAACATTTTGGATTAATTCTCTATATGATCTCAATGTTCTGTCTATATCATATAACAAGATAATGATGTCATAAAAATGTAAACACGATAATAATCTTATGTTTTCGTAGTAAACAATTATTACTATATATTTTCGTATATAGAACATTCTATGTGATATTCATGATTCTATATAATACCAACAATTATCTTAGATTTCCGTAAATATTGATTAATATTGTATATTTTCACATAGAGTAGAATCTTTTTGATTAATTTTATATGATATCAATGTTCTCTTCATAGCACATAAAAATGTTATGGTGCTAAGAAGATGTAAAGACCATAATACAATTATCTTAAATTTTCATAGCTATCGATTATTATTGTATATTATCGCGTAGAGCAGAACCTTTCTGATCGATTCTATATGATTTCGATGTGTTCTCCATATCATATAAGAACGTTATAATATCATGAGGATATGAAGATCACAATTATTATAGTATATTATCGCGTAGGTCACAACATTTCCGATTGATTCTCTATGATGCTAAAGTTCTGTGTATATTATATAAAAATGTTATGACGTCACAAGGATGTAAACACGACAATTATCTTAGGTTTTCATAGCTAACAATTATTGTTGCATATTATATTATCTCGTAAGGTAGAACATTTCTAATTGATTCTATATGACCATATCTCCATTTCAAGAACACAGTAGTGATACCATGGATGTAAGGATCGCAATTATTTTAGATTTTCATAGTGATTGATTGTTATTGTACATTATCGCGTAAATCAGAACATTTCCGGTTGATTCTCTATGTTGCCAAACTTCTGTCTATATCATATAAGAAACTTGTGACGTCATATGTCACAACGACGTCAATTATCTCAGGTTTTCGTAGGTAACAGTTATTATTGCATATTATCTCGTAAGGTAGAACATTTCTAATAAATTCTATATGATCCCAACGATTTCTCCATTTCAAAGAAGACAATAACGATGACATGAGGTAACGACCACAATTATCTTAGATTTTCTTAGTTATCGATTATTATTGTATATTATCGCGTAGAGCAAAACCTTTCTGAGCAATTCTATATGATTCCAATATCTTCTCCGTATCACATAAAAAAGTTATGATGCCATAAGGATGTAAAGATCACAATTATCTTAAATTTTCATAGTTATCGATTATATTTGTATATTATCGTGGAGATCAAAATATTTCCGATTGGTTCTCTATTATGTCAAAGTTCTGTCTATATCATATAAGAAAGTTCTCGTTCCTAACAATTATTATTGCATATTATCTTGTAAGGCAATATGCATTTCTAATTGATCCTAATGATTTCTTCATTAAAGAAGAAAGTAATGATGACATGAGGATGTAATTACGACAACTATCGCAGAAACTATTTTAATAGGGTAATGAGGCATAGAAATTTTAATGTTCAGCTATTCTGATTAACGGAATATTTTTTGGTTCTTGCTCTGCAGGTCTACGCTCTCGTTATTCTCTTTTCATTAATTCCTGCTGTGCTGTTTTTTTTGACTTTGTTTTTTTTTGACTTTGCAACTGAAATACCGAACGCATTGTTAATTTAATTTTTCTCCATGGTGGGTAACATTTTAATTTACAGATAATTCGAGCTAAAGGTACGTCTTCAGAGGAATAAATCTGGAATGGATTCCCACATGAATTAACTACCCTGGATTCAAACTAAATTAAAGTATCGTCCTCAGGGGAATCACTCGCGTCAACGTATTCTGTATCGATCACTTTGCCACTATTCTACTTCTTGTAGTAAAACATTTTTACTTTGATTCCTTTTTTAACTCTTTGTCTACCAGCGGTACTTGGAAGTTTTCTAGATTTTGAATACAGTTATTAATAAAATTTTATAAATTATACTCAATGTAAAATATATAAAATAGTGCAAAAACAGGCGCTCTCAAAAGTTGGCGTACCTGGATTGTAGCCCTATTAGCCCTTAGGTTTAGGAGACGGTACAAGACTATGCTTGATTCTCGCCATGTCATGTGTTCCTACTCCGGTTATTCCCGCTTAATAGTTAGTATCAACCTCTATTATTCAAAAGTAACTACGATATGCAACATCTCCCTTCTTTATACAATAAAGGCCTAATCTAAATCAGGTGGGTTTCTCAAAGTTATTACTAGGTGCCAAACTTTTAGAACCCTGATGATTTTGTTTAGGAACTGTTTCTGGCTTCTCAGATTCATTTTCAGGAATTATTAGTGATTTTTCGTGATGTGTCTCCTTGCTCGCATTTAACTCAATCTCATCTTTCAAAGCATTTTTGAAATTAGTCTTATTCAGAGATTTCTTTAGAAAGCTCGAGTTCCTTCTGTGTACATTATTAGTTTCTGCTTTTATTATCTGCGACTTTGGTATTTTGTCACATTTTTTTATAATTTGTAATGATCTCCATTCATGTTTTTCCTTCCCTAATTAAAACATTCTCGTTCGGTTTCAAACTATCTCTTTTCTTACTACTCCAGTTCTGCCGTTTCTTTCTTCACCTTAATCTTTCTCTCAATATATTTTAGAATCTTAGGTGTCAACTCCTTTCTAGTAGTTGGTATAGAAGATCTTAAGAGTCTGTTATACAGCAACACACATGAAGTCATGTTAAGACCAACCAACGGTGTTACTCTATATTCCAAAAGGTATTCTACAAATATCTACAGTTCCCTCTGCGAGATCATTCTACTTTAGGTAAAGTGGACTTGAAGTTATTACATTAAAGTTCCAATGATCTGCAAACTTTCTAATCTATGTGAGTTAAAAGGATTGTTCTCTGAAATAAAATTTGTTGGTATGCCATGCGTATTAGCGTTTTGAGTACGCAGTTTATGTTAAAGTAAATTAAGATCAATCCATTTATTATAGCAATCATTAGCAATCATAGCAATCATTATTATAGCAATCAAATACCACTAAATAGTATTTCAGTGAAAATTTTAGAATATTTGTTGCAATGATTTGAAAAGGCAGGTAAGGTGTTGGATGACTTTCTTTTATGTTCGTTCTTGATCGCTTTTCACAAAATCTACATTGCTTTCAAATAAATTAATTTTTTAGCTCGACATTCAGCCTTTTCTATACCAAAATGGGCTTTCTACAATTTTGTTAAAATTATTTGTTTTGCCGTCAGTGGTATAATATCATAGTTAGATTATATATTTATTAGATCATGTTTAATTTTAAAATAAGGTTTAAGAGACTCATGCAATTTTGATTTATTTGTAGAGCAATTATCTATTTTCTGAATCAGCATTTTTGATATTTCGTCCATGCCTGTTATTTCATTTAATTCGTTTAAATCTATCTGAAAATTGTATTTTCCAATTCTAAGGTGTGAACTACTTCTTTCATCTCTAGATTATCTGTAAGCTTATCTTTGGGAAAAGCTTTTGACAAAGGTCTATGCAGAAATAGTACTTTAGTATAAGCTACTTTTGTAGTATCTTTTTCAGCTATAGCTGTTAATGGTTTACATTACTATTAATTTAAACTTCCATCTATAAACAAATTGATGAATTTTCTCTATATAATATTCTTTATAGATTGTCAACATTTCTTTTTCAATTTGTGCGTAACGACTTTCACACTCTGAACAAAAACTAGCAGGTCATATTACAACTGTTTGAATTGTTATTTGTTTTTCCACAAAAACTGTTTGAAGGTGAGTATTGGGTATTGTTCTGTACACAGATATTTGTTTACATATGACGAATCCAAACACACTCTAATATTCCCGTTTGCTTTTTCTACAATGGCAATATTGTTAATCCATTCAGCTGGTTTATCAACTTTTTCTATTATATCTTTTTCTTCTAAACTTTTCAGCTCGATTTTCAGTTCAGTTTTTACTTTATCTGGCATTCTTCTATGTACACATGATACTGGTTTTCTTTGTAACTTAATACTATTTTATATTTATATGGAATTTTACCTACTCCCGAAAGTAAATCAATATTTTTCTCAATAAAGTTATTTTTTTATTTTTATCTTTAACAGTAAACCTACCAAGACGGATCAAATGACTTAATTTAAACTTACCTTTACGATTTTTCTTAAAAAATAGATCGAATGTATATTCCAACAATTACTCCTTTCTTATTATTTTTTTCCGAGAAAAATAAGTACTCTGCACTAACTCATTTGTCCCGTGCAGAGATTATCTATTTTGATCTGTATTTCTTGTGATATAAAACCGTTACATTGGACATTTATGCTATTACATGATGTATTATGCTACCCATTTCTCACTTTCAATTTTACGCGACACGATTTTTTTAGACAGCATGTATTTTGAATTGAGACTTGATCTGCTTCCAAAAGACTTTATATTGCTTCCAGAAGATTGAAATGCTTCCAGAAGATTTGAAATGGCTTCAGAAGACTTGCATTGCTTTAGAAAATTTGAGCTGCTTTCAGAACACTTGAAACTGCTCCTAGATGACTTGATATTGCTTCTAGTAAACTTGAAATGCTTCCAGAAGGCTTGATATTGCTTTCAGAAGTCTTGATATTGCTTATTGAAGATTTGATAGCGCTTCCACAAGACTTTATATTACTTTTACAAAACTTGGTAGTGCTTCCAGAAGACTTGAAATGAAGTTCCTGAAGCATTATTATATTTATTACATTTATTATAGAAAATAATAAGCCTGATAGAAAATATTTTGATTATAAAAATCTTGCAGAAGATATTTTCTCGGTCTCGTTACCATAGAAACGCTGTAAACGGTAAACGCACTGCTGTTCTTAATGCTGTACTTTACGAATTGAAAATGTTTTCAAAATGACGATTTTACAAACGAGAGTAGATAAATGTCACTTCATGATCAAATTTCATTAAAAGCCTTTTAGTGCGTATCAAATAAATAATAATCATTGGCAGGAGTTTATATTTTAAATATATAGTGTGTCCGTAAAGTAACGGATACCGACGATAAACTCATAAACGGCATTGCTTTTAGAAAACTTTACATTGCTTGTAGAAGACTTGAAATGCTCCTAGAAGAGTTGATACTGTTTTTATAAGTCTTGATCTGCTCCTAGAAGACTTGAAATACTTTCAAAAGACTTGATACCGCTTCTAGAAGACATGATCTGCTTCCAGAATGCCTGATTCTGCTTCTAAATTACTTGATACTGATTCCAAAATACTTAAAATGCTTCCAGAACAGTTGAAATGATTTCAGAAGATTTGATCTGCTATCAGAAAACTCGATACTGCCCCTGGAAGACTTGATTTTGCTTCTAGGAAGCTAGATATTGCTTCTAGAAGACTTGATATTATTTCTAGAAGACGTGAGATTACTTTTAGTAGACTTGATATAGCCTCCAGAAGCTTTGAAACGTTTTCTCAAAACTTGCAATGCTTCTAGGAGACTTGAAACTGCTTCTAAAAGTCTTGAAATGTATTGAAAAACTTGATAAAGTCTTTCATTGTAAAAAACAAGATGCCATTGATAAACAATTAGAGGTTGTACGTAAACGTTTTTGTTTATATGTAAAATGCTAAGATCCTAGAAATTGCCCACAACAATAGTGTTAAATGACAAAATGCAACATCTTGACGAAAGTAGTCCAATAATTAATTACACAATATTGCAGACAGCAAACATAATTATTGCAAAAACAAAAAGTTAAGAAATTTGATTCTGTTTCCAAAATACCCAACTAATGACAGACTGCCAAATCTTCATAACACAGGACTAAAAACTGTAAAGATGTAGATCTAAGTTACTTAATACTGCTTCTAGAAGACTTGATACTATTTTTAAAAAACTTAATATTGCTTCCAGTAGACTTCAAATGGTTCCAGAAGACTTGATAATGCGTCTGAAAGATTTGATGTTGCTTCTAGAATGTCTAAAATACTTTCAGAAGACTTGATATTGCTTCTGAAAGACTTGAAGTACTTCTAGAAGACTTGAAACGCTTCCAAAAAACTTAATGTTGCTTCTGGAAGACTTGAAATACTTCTGAAAGACATAATACTGCTTGTAGAAGACTTGATACTGTTTCTAAAAAACTTGATGTTGGTTCTAGAAGACTTGAAATATTTTCAGAAGACTTGATAGTGCCCCTGGAATATTTGATACTGCTTCTAGAATACCTAAAATGCTTCCAGAAGGCTTAATATTGCTCCTGGAAGACTTGAAGTACTTCTAGAAGACTTGATATAACTTCTAGAAGACTTGATATTGCTTTCAGAAGACTTAATACTGCTTCTAGGAGACCTGAAATGTTTTCAGAAGATTCGATATTACTTCTGGAAGACTTGTAATGTTTCCAAGAGACTTGATACTGCTTCTAGAAAACTTAGACTTGATATTGCTTACAGAAGTCTTGATGTTGCTCTCAGAAAATGTTTCTATCGCAAGAAATAAGATACTGTTAATAAACCACTTGAGTTTCTTTCGAATTTATTAAATATTATTGAATAAAAAGTAAAATCTTGACATAAGTAGTCCACAAACTGTTAATTAAATACTAAATACTGTTGGCAGAAGACAATTTTATTGTAAAAGGCAAGCAATTGTTAATTAAAATTGACTTGGTTATAAAACAGCAAATGAGCGGAGAAATATATCCGTTTTTAAATAACTGTCAGAAAATGGGTAATATTTGTGACAGTTTGTTTGTAAAGTAGACTATATACACCTTTAACAAGCTATTAGGACACGATATATTCACTTTTACCTATAAATAAAGGTATAATTAAAACTGCCAATTAAAAAAATAGGAAGAAATTGTAGTTTAAAGAAGCATTATCACTTTATTCTATTTTTATTTTCAATAATAATACTACTGTCAATTAAAGACTGGATACTGCTTGTATAACGCTGTATCTTCTGTCAACGCTATACCGCTGACGGAAGACATTTCCAACTAAACCGTCTAGGTTTGCAAACCAACCATAGACGCCAGATGCATGGGCGCTTTTTACTCTTTTTTGTTTGGAATTGTTATTCGTTGTTTGAGCTTTCTCCCAATTCAGTTTTTTTCAGCACCCATAAGTATTTCAAAAAACCGCTGTGGTCAATATCAATATTGGTTATATAAGAAAATTTTCGAGAAAAATCTCGTTAAAGTTTCTAAATTTTCCATTCATTTAAGATAGCAAAGTGGCAATAGCCATGCTTAACCACGCATACCAATTGTTTTAGATGTTTTAGTTAGACATTGTTTAATTTTTGACATTTAAAACAGTTGGAACGTTTAATACAATTTTTCTCGAATATTTTCTTATGTAACCAATATTAGAATTAACTGTAATGAATTCGGAAAATAAATTCTCTGTCATATTCCGTAATTGCCATTTGAAAAGAGTATGCATCACGTCATGACTTAGTTAGGAATGGCGAAAAAATTTTGAAACCTACACCAAGAAGTTTCAACTGATATATCAATATGAAGTCAAACACAAAGCAACATTCTAACTTCACTCCTGTACAACTTTTGTATAACGGATTTTAATAGATATTACAGTATGATATTTAAATGCCTATAAATTTATTAAAAATATCACAATGCATCAAAAAAAAATTGTAAAACTGGTCGAATTAAATGTCACCCTAGACGATACACACTAAAAAATTCAAATAACATCAACTTCACATAGTTGCATAAAATTCAAACATTGATGTTTCGTAATTTATTGCTGAAACAAATTGGCCGACACGATTTTTAAAGTTATCGAATAATAAAACAAATTTCGAAACAACGATTTTTATCATCGTTTTTTAAGAGAAACTGAACCATAAATGTCCATCTAATTGCGAGTTGCCAGCTAGTGACCAACGTAATTGAATTTTAAAATGCGCACCTCACAAAACTCGCTGGTGCAATTCCCCGAACGCTCACATGTTGCTCTCTAAGTACTTTAATTATTTAAAAGTGACGTTTGAGATCTTGTTCAAACAGGTAATCTAAATAAATTTTGTATAAATGCTTTTTAGATACTCCTAGTTCAGTTTACTTCATCATTATTCGATAAGTCGTTGGATACGATAACGAAACGTCATTATAGGTTGGAAGAAGAGACATCCTTTCCGGGTGAAAAATAAACTTCGTTGGGGGAGATTCTCTCAAAGATAAGGGACTAATATCAGCCGCGGGGGATATTCGATGTTTAAACCAAGTATTTGCATAAGGGTCTCGTTCCGCGCTGCAACGAACGGTGAATATTGGCTTTCGACCGGGATTCTAGAAAGTACCCTAGGGGGTGCAATTTTCCGTGATCGTCCTCGAAGTCAAAGGAGTGCTCGAAACGATGACGGCGTCTGGTAGTGCGAAAAGTTTCAATCTCACGCGAGTTATTGTCAATTTTCGCTGGCCCGCTTCTTCAACGGACGAATCGACAGATCGCCCTCGCGTTCTATCAACATGTGTTTCCGTCGAAACCACTCGAACCGTATCAAATCGAGATCAAAATGGGATAAGATTTATTTCAGGTAGGCGAAACGTTATTGTGTACTTTACCAAAAACGAAAATATTACAGCTTTAAATCGGGCGTTAAAAAAAGTTAATTACGATTAAAAATTTTCTCTTTAATCCGAGAGCTTTCCATTTTTAGTATCCTATTAAATTGATCGGGTCGTATCGAGCACTTTAAGGTACATCCAATTAAAAACTCGGTAAATTGCTAAGTTACTACTCTTCCTCGAATTTTAATTGCTAAATTTCAGGTTTCCGCTGGGGGTTAATTTAACTTCCCAGAATAGCACCGGCACCTTTTTTTGGCGACAAAAAGTCGACTGGATTTAAGGGGACCCAGCTAACTAATAAAGGAGATGAAAAATGTGGTTGGGATACTTAGAATTCATCATCGTACGACGTGCGGGTGTTTCCAAATTAATCAAAACAAATTGCCCCATTAGTTCTATTGGCGTGCTTCTTTATGGCACCCATTTACCATTTCTTATTACTACACCAAGTTTTACTTATACATTGTATTGTTCTACTATATTACTGCTTTTTATTTTACTGTAATGTAATGAATCATTTTTTTTTTAATTCTGATAAAATTAGGTATTTTCAAACTTTTATATAAAGTAAAGCTGGTTAAGTTGGAAGCTTATAATTTGATAAATCTAACTAAAAAATCAAATGTTATTTTATAACCTCGACATCTTTCGCTTCTTACTTTTCAGCCTTGCTTCGCGACCCTAAGGATCTATTATACCCCGTTAAACAACGTTATCCAATTTCACTGTGCAATCCAATACTCTTAACGAACATTAATACCTTGCACAGTGTAACAATTTTTAAATCCTTAGAGAAGGTAAACCTATCTAAAAATCGAGAATCTGATATGATTGACACCAGGGCAATGGCATAAGGCATGCTTTCCTCCTCCTCCAACAAGTTGTGGTGTGTCTTTAATTGGCAGTGTCCAATAAAGATACCCATTCTAATGCTACTGTGAGCAAGTCCTAAAATATTCTCGGGTTTGACAGTAGCGATGTCCTCAGCTTCCTGTCTAAACTTGTGTTTGGACTTTATTTTTCCACTTATAATATAAAAAACAAACAATATTTGTAATTAAAAAAAAATACAAAAGTGAAAAAATAGCGAAGTTCGTTCATTAACAGTGTTTGACCGAAACTCAATTTTGAGCCGAAACCGAAATTCGACCATGATCGCTTCGGGCGAAACCGAATTCGAAACTTTTCCTATTTTAATATAAAATCTGGACTTACTAATTTACTAAATTGGAATTTTTTTAACTTAAACAATTCGGTTTAACTATTCTAAGAGACGTACTAGCCGTCTTAAGTGACGTACGCCGAAACACGAATGTTTAGCTCGGGTCACTGTAAGGTAAGCAGGGATCTTTACAACCTTAAACTTAACCATTTGTGAAGAGAGTGAGGAAACTATAACAACTCATCTTGTGTGATTGCCCCTCTGACTAAACCTCAGAATTTGAGGTTTTGAAGAGGAATAGCCGACCAGGACGGCTCAGGAACATACCTCTGAATTGTATCCTAACCTTCGGAAATTCTTTAGGCTGGTTGATGTAGCCGGATAGAGTGCAGGAGGATGTATAAGGGGCCGATGGAGCTTCAGTGCTCTCATCTTTCTTACATACATACACAAGACAGAGACAAAGAACTCTTAATCTGCATCAGATAGTAATTTACAATATGAGCTTTGAGACAATAATTTTATGATATCCACTGGATTATTATTGAATACTTAAGTGATTTGATAGACAAACATTAAAGGTTGTGTATCAGTGTACCTTTAAATCTTATATTCAATGTATGGACATCGGATCGACATCGAATCCTGTTGTAAAGATAAGCAGACCTTTTATAATATATTACTTTATAATGTAAATAGTCTGAATGCAAGACACTTCGATTACATATAAAACCAGTTTACATTGACCAAACGATCACTCACATGCTGTCGACGTTTAATATCAAAAATTAGTGGTAAACATGAATTTTGTACCTTCTGTATTTTCCTCTTTGAGAGATATGAGATAAAAGTAGAATGTATCATATCGCAATAATTGAAATGCGATAATACAAGTGATTCACAGAGCATAGCTTTTAGTTTTTTATTTAAAATATTTCGACAATACTACACCAACTACTGTTAGCGCTGCCTTTTCGTGCCAGTTCATCTGCCGCTTCATTGAGAAATTCTGTAATCATAAGTCGGTGTGTTAAAGTTCTCTTACAGTTACTATCTAGAGCCGACACCGTTGTTCCAGTTTGCAGCAGCTAGAGGGCGACTTGACTGTCTGAAAAAAATCGTATTGTCAAGGTCTTCACCCATCTCAAGGTTGTTACTCAGGTTGTAAACTTGTTTGATCCGAAGTCTCTGGCAGTATATTTCTGCCTCGACGCTTTCCGCCGTTCTTGATTCATCTGTGAATTTGCAAATATCTGCCTGGACTAAAGAATCTTCATTTTCAATCCATGACAGCTGTTCAAGTGTCGAATATTAGCCTCGTGAAATCTGATATGCCTCATTGGTAAGACACGTTGGAATTGATTTGAGCATACTGCTTAAATTTTAAATGGTAGTTTTGGCCACCTTCTCTATATGCACCTGCAAAGGAGTTAAGCCAAGAACATCAAGGATCAGAGTGCTGCTCCATATGCAATCATAGAAGCGCTGTCCAAACTAATGGCTAATAGGGATACAGCCCTGGGATGCCAACTCCTAAGGAACGCCTGTTTTTGCAATGAAATGCATGGTGTCCCCATCGTACATATAAAGGCGTCTCAATAAGAGCGCCCGATGTAATTTTAATGCCATTTTGCTTTCTGCAAAATTAACAGGCCTCAACATTTTTTCCGATTACTAATTATGAAGCGTTACATTTCATTACGTAAACCCATTATACATTTGGGAAGTGATAGTTTTAAGTGCAGTGCTTCTTGCGGCTTTATCTGGATGGTATGGCTCTGGAAGACATGTGCAACATAATTAACACTGGTGGTGACTTTTCTGTAATTTCGAGAAACCATTTTACTCCTATGGAAAAAAATAATAAATTTTAGTTAATATTAAAAATCATTGACTAATTGATAAAAACGAAATTTGCTTCAATTGGCTTTTTGATCTTGAAACAAAATATTCTCTTTTGATTAAAAACCTCCCAAACATAATTACAATTTCTAATTTTTTTTAATTCCATTCTGTCGACGCCGACGTTTAGATTCTAATAAAATCTAAATGGTTAAGTCAGAATTTGAACATATGGTAGCTTATGGTATTTGCCGACAATCCTCATTTTCTGTTGCTTCTGCTCTTCATATGGTTCCAAAAACAGATACGTTGATTCTGAATGGCGTCCTTGTGATGACTATGGATAATTTAATTTAATTACTGCGCCAGATAGATATCCTTTTCCACATATTCAAGATTTTAATTTACAAATCTATGAATGTACATTTTTTTCTAAAATTGATTTAGTTCGTGCAAATAACTGGGTTCTTATTGCTGACGAAGATATTCATGAAAATGCGATTACGATACCTTTCGGTCTTTTTGAATTTTTACGCATACCTTTTCGTCTTCGGAATGCAGCACAAACATTCCAATTAATTCATTATCAATGGAGTAACTTCTGGTTTATATTTTCGTTTTATTTATCTTGACTATATTTTAGTCGCTAGTGAAAACGAAGAACATTTCGATCATCTTAAAGAGTTATTTGAGCGCTTGAACCAATTTGATATCAGTAGTTAAACAATTTCTTTAAGTAGTTTCCATTATTAATGACTTTCATGTCCCTAATTTTTATCATGCCATCATCATATTTATTTTTTTTATGTTATTCCTCTTCACAATCTTTCAACGTCTCTTTAAAATCTTAAGCAAAAAAATATTATTTCCTGGACGACTGAATGTCAAGGTAGTTTGCAAAAAAACAAAACATTCTTTGCCAATGCGACTGTTTTAGCTCACCCTTGTTTCTCTACTTGTTTGTTGTTAGACTGATGTATCCAATTCTTCAATTGGAGCAGCTTTAGAGCAAACCATTAGTAATGTTTCACAACCTATTGTATTCTTTTCAAAAAGCTTTCTCCTGCACAAGTTCGATATTCCATTTATGATCGTGAATTATTAACTATCATTTCAGCAATTAAAATTTTTTTCACAGATCATAAACCATTAAGACTATCTTTGTCTTCTAAAATTGAAAAAAAATAGCCAAATAGCGCCCTTAATGATTAATTGAGGAACTATTAATAATGTGGCGGGACATATGAAAACACATTTATTGCCCAACAAGTGCCCACGAATTACTGATAATATTACAAAATACAAAAACTCATATTTATATTAACAGAAAACACAATATAACAACATTGATATCGTGATGACAAACATTGATATCGTGATTCAGGTTCAAAAGCCTGCAGAGTCTTTGTAGTGAAGTGATAGTTTGAATGTTAACTCTAAAATTCTTCAAGTGGAGGACACTACTGTAACGGGTAGTACGTCCTGGTACACAGAAATTGATGCAGGAAACTAGCGTTTCATCATCAGAAATTTCACACTATTGGTGATTTTATAACTTTACATTTCTTGATTGAAATTTCGAATAAAGTATCACATATCTAAACAAAAAAGAACAGCTGAGAATTTGTTGGCAACTGAGCTATCACTGTTCAAAACACCGTATATTATCTTAAAGACTTGTTGACAGCAAAAGTTGTTATGTCTCCAAAGTCCTGCTCATTAAGTTGTACTCTGCCAACTAGTTGGTAGCATGAACTATTACTGTTCCGCAGGTTATATGTTGTTCTAAAGATTGCCAAATTGTTGGCAGCATGAGGTAGTATGTCTCCAAAGTCCTGCTTATCAATTTAATGTCTGCCAACTTTTGGCAGCTGAGCTGTTATAGTTACAAACACTGTACAATATCTTAAAGATTGCCAACTTGTTGGCAGCATGAGCCGTTATGTCTGCAAAGTGCTGCTTATCAATTTAAAGTGTGCCAACTTGTTGGTAGTTGGGTTATTACAGTTCTAAACATTGTACATTATCTTAAATACTGCCAACTTGTTGACAGCATAAACTGTTATGTATCCAAAGTCCTGTTCATCAAGCTGTATTCTCCCAACTTGTTTTCAGCATGAGCTACTATCGTTCCACAGAGTATATATTATTTTAAAGAAACCAACTTATTCTCATTTTGAAAATATCAATTTGATAATATTGCTCATAATATAGGTAATATAGGTTAAGGTTTAGTGTTGTTGTTTTTCTTGTTTATTATTGCTCTTATTTTGTTGTTAGTCTTCAACAATAAAGCGTTTTAAATTATTTCGAGAATAATATTGAATATTCTATATATTATATAATCCTCTATTAAAAGAGGATTATATCTTAAATATTAAAAATGATAGAAAGAATCTTTTATGACGCACAACTAGCAATATTGATACATATTAACAAAAATTATTGGCTATAAATAAACGAATTGTTGACGTAGATCTGCTGTAAGTTGTTACAAAAATCGATAAAATTCTTAAAAATGAGCAGGAGAAGGTTTGAAAATAGTTGGTGAAAATCTGGTGACTTTTCGTATTATTTGGTGAATTTTATTTTCCTCATCTGGCAACACTGTTAACAAGCTACAATTCGTCACTCCATACATGAGCTTTATAATAAATATCATGATATCATGATCATAATATTTCTTCGAGTGCTCAGCGAAGAAAAATGGGGCAAATATTTACGACAGCACCCAGAAAGATATTGCGACAATTCTTTTTTTATCTGATGTAAAATAATTTAAAAAAGACGTTCAACATTAAAAAAAAGTGAGGAAATGCGTTAAACTTACCGAAAAATCGTTTTAAATTTCCAATGTGACGTCCTGTAAAGTGACGTCACGGAGCTTGTTAACAATGTATTTTACCCTAAAAGGTGATTAAAATAGCCTGCAATGGATACTCAACCCGCAAGTGAAACTCATCGTGTGCTGCGGACCCAATCTGGAAGTTGAAACCCACCAATATTGCTTCGACAATGAAGACTAAAAAAATTGAGAATTATACCTTGAAACTGCTATGGACTCCCTAGCAGACGGTGGTTTTTAACTTCCCAAGTTAGGTTTGGGTCCGTTGAAAAAAAGGTTAGGACTCAGATTTTCTGGAAAAAATACGTTGTTAGCAAGCTTTGAGATGTTAAATTACGTGACGTCACATTAACACTTTAAAGTGATTTTTCGTCAAGTTTGATGCTTCGCCGTACTTTTTTTAATTTTTAACTTGTTTTTTAGGTTGTTTCACATCCATGGCACGCGATGGCTTGTTGTATTTTCTAATCGCCTTTTAGGGTAAGATACGTTATTAACATGCTTCGTGACGTCACATTGCAAGACGTCAAATCGGAATTTTAAAACGATTTTTCGGTAAGTTTTACGCTTATCCGCACTTCTTTTAAATTCTAACGTGTTTTTTTAGGTTGTTTTACATCAGATAAAAAAAGAATTATCGCAATATCTTTCTGGGTGCTGTCGTAAATATATTCCAAAAATGGTTACGTTGCAACGAAGTTTTGTAATCAGTACCACGAACAGGATAAGTTCCGTCAATGTGAAAAAAAGGGTATTTTAAAAATCTTTTTCAAATTCTATCCAATAATAGACGATGCGACATAATACAATAACCAAATTACAGAACCATACTCTAACCTTTGCAGAACAATCGGCCAAAAGGGTGGTATGTATACTGCAGAATCCGTGAATAAACTTGATATGCAAAACACAAAACCGCGACACAGGAAGCAACATCCTATTATTATCATTAATATATGAAATTAAATCAAAGGTGTACTTTGATAACAACAAGGATTCTACAGATTCTACGTACAAATCTGTTTTTCACTATAAACTCCTAAGAGTTTATAGTTTGATCACTGCACCCAACCAGATTTTAAATAATTCCATGTTTCTTTTGAGCCTGAAAATTTATGAAGAATTGTTTTCATCCGCGTTTTTCATGACTATACACAACATAATTCTTGACTACAATTTTTTAAATGAAAATGTTCAACCAAATGTCAAAATGACACAATAGGTATAAAGAACACCAAAAATAAAAAGCGGATGTCACTAAAATAAGACTATTGACGCCAGAGATAATGGAAGTATTCAATGACGCCATCAATGATTTATTTCTGAACTGTAAAGGTGGCGAATTTATTCGCAGTTTGGACAAAGTCATGCATTAAATGCCAAACGTCAAAAATTTATAAATATTTGTATTATTGTAAATTTTTGAGTCTCCCAGTAAGATCATTGATATCCTTGAAGGACGATTCGAGCATATTCATAGCGACCTTGTCGGTCCTCTTCTTCCTTCTGGTGGTTGTTTTTACATTTAACACTTGAATCGAATCTATTTAAAGAATTCAATAATTTTTTTGGTACATTTCAAATTCATACAACAACATATCAACAGATGGAATGTTGGAAAGATTCCATAGAATCTTAGAAATAGCTCATTAATTGCTAAAGGAAATTCGTTAAATAGGAAAGATGAACTTTCTATAGTACTGCTTGTTCTAAGAACGACAGTCAAGGAAGATTTAAAATGTTCATCTGCTGAATTGGACAACCTTTAACACTTCCAGATGAATTTTTTTCTTTATGTTATTCTTCTCTTGATATTCCTCCGCTCTTGATCAGCTTACACAATCATTTTGCTAACCGGAGACCTTCAACGGTGTATCATCATTTCCATGAAAAACCATTTAAATATTTCAATTTTCAGGATAGGATAGTGGTTTTCAAAAAAGACAATCAATTCATTATTCCAATATTTCGATTCTGTATTGAATCTTCTTCAGGGAGTAATCTTACTACAATAAAATGTAGAAAGATTATAACTTTTAAATAAGTTTAAAAAGGAAATAAGTTTTGTACAACAAAATTAACATTACTTTCTACAAAAATCAAAAATGTATGAGTAAATACAACTTAAAGAGTCAATATCGGTTCTGTAATTGATGATGCTTCGATTTACCGCTATATGGTACATCTCTAAGAATTTTTATATTATCAAAATCAAATTTGTGACCAAAGACCAAGCTATGTTGTGCAAGGGCACAAGATCTTTTGTTGCAACGTATATCACTTTGATGTTGAATGACTCTTTTCTTAACCCATTGCGACATTAGCCCTACATAGCAACGGTCACATCCACCACAAGGAATACTGTATACAACCCCAGACTTATAAGGTAAGGGTATTGGGTCTTTAGTATTAATAAATATGGCTTGAGATTTAAAATAATTACAACAAATTAGCATAATCTTTGAAACTTTTATTAATTTGTCTACTACCTCATATATGCAAATCGATAAAACAGGATCAGTTGTGTTGTCCGGCTTATCAACAAAATCAACCTTCATTGCCGTCACATTGAATAAAAGGTTGTTCAGTAGTTTAGGAGGCTACATATTAGTAATAAAAATAGACTTTAGTTTGTTGAGGTTAATGTTAATTAAGTCAGGTTCCGATATATTTTCAATTCTAAACTTCATGGCCAAAACCGTGTTAATTTTGTGTTTCAATTCTTGCGATGAAGTAAAATGTATATATCTACCAGAACAGGTTGGTTTAGTAAACCATCAAATTTAATTATTCAAGAAAAACCATCTATTGATAAAGGGTTGGATAAATGAAATTATGTGTTTGTGAGAAGGAAAAATACCTTCACTCTCTCCAAAGTATGAAGCACCGATTCTTGTTATTAAAAAATGTTCAAAACCATTTTGTATTTTAAAAAATAATTCTAAACGATTTAATAGTTGTTTAATAATGATCGTTTGAAACCAGCTTATCTTTTAAATAATACTGAAGTTAATATAGTTAAAAAGAATAAATTAAAGCTTACCTTTAAATGATTATTATTTTTCCTGATTATTTTTTTATTTATATATTTCATATATATTCAATTTAATCATTACTTGATTTTGGAGACAGGAGTATAAATTGCATTGTAATTTTATCATATGAGTTGTTACTAAAAACATAACAAACATAAAATTTATATTTATTATTATTTTTCTTATTCATCGATAGAATTTATTATGCGCCAATAAAATTTTAATAACCACGGCGACACATACACATAATTTTTTAAAATTGTGTATTAAAGGAGCGCACTCGTTTTGTTCGTCCATCCCAGCCTTAGGGCGTAAAATATCTTAAGGCGGCACTGAATCATATTTCTGTCCACAATCTTTCAATAAGTAACTTCAGGTAAGATCCCAATCATTTCCACAAACACTACGGCTAGTCCACAATGATAATTAAAGACTGGATTAGAAGGCACAAAAAAAACGGAAAAAGGCATGAAATTTTGGCAACAAAAGCATTAAAAAGGCATAAAAATTAGAAATCGAAAAAATTGCTATGCCTAATTAATAATGTATTTTAATAACGTTTTCATTAAAAAATACATAGTTATACTAAACATTCATATATAATCATTAAACCACTAATCACGAAAACAACTAATTATTAAATGCTGTTCTAAATGTTCCATTGTGAAGTTGTGTCTTCTCTCACTTAACTTATTCTTGTAAGCCGAAAAACTTCTCTCCACGTCCACACTTGTAATTGGTGCATACTTGAACTTTGTAATTAATGCGGGATCCATAATAAATCCAGTAACAATTTCACCACTTAAAATTGATGCAATTTTTTGTAATGTGGCAAATCCTTCATTTTTACACAGAACGTCATTAAATTTATTCGTAATTGTTTGACCAATATGTCCTGGTACGCTATACGTGCTGTCTTGAAACTTTTTAATCATTTCTACTGCAGTCACTAAAGGTAAATCCTGTTTTTCAAGTGATTTTATAGATTCACTTATATAACTGTAATTGCTTTTTATAAATGCCAAATTATTTTGTAGCTCCACTTCTTTTAGGACGGCCTGGCAATCTTGTATTGCTTTACTACTTGTAACCGGAAATTCATTTATTAATTGTTTAAAATGATCTAAGGCGTTTGTGTAGTATATAGCGGCATCTAGCCATGTTCCCCATCTTGTTAGAACTGGTTGTGGTGGTAATGGGGTATTTGGTAACCTCTCTCTAAACAATTCTACCCTTAAAGGGGCTTTAACAAATATTTGTTTACCGCTTTTTATTAATTTATTAATTAATGGGAACTGTAATCTTATAGTTTCTGCTACTCGATTAAGCCCGTGTGCTAAGCAAGTACAATGAATTAAATTAGGGTAAAAAATCTTCATATTAGACGCAGCTTTTACCATGTATGCCGCTGCGTCTGACACCATCAGTAAAATTTTATCATTCGATACCGGCTCCGGTAAGAAAAATGCGTTAATTCGTCGTGAATAAATCTTGTTACCGTATTATTATTTGTTTTACTTAATTCTTTGGTACTTATTAGAAAACTTGTTGACGAATTTTCATCACTTAATACTTCAAGTATTAAATTTGCCACGTATCGTCCACATACATCAGTTGTTTCGTCTACACTTATCCAAATATAATTATTTCCAATAATATTTTTTATTTTTTGAATAACTTCTTTGTAGACTGAAGTAATATAATTTTTGCGGAGATGGCCTTCATCGAGATGGCTTCATTTATTTGTCACTTTATATGGATTGGTATGTTTGTTTTTATCAAAGCTTTGCAAAGATCAAAATTGAATTTTGATTGTTCAGTGTAGCCGGATGTTGATGCCACAGATTGTATAGCTGTACCTATAGTGTGTTGTTTTTTGGATTGACTTTTAGTCAGTTTTAATTTTTCCTGATGCAATGATGTTTTGACATGATATATAATTAATAAAATAATAATACAAATACAAAAATAGAAAAAAATATATATATAATACAAAATATAATTAATTGTTTTTACTCGATTAACTCCATCAATACTTACGATAACTTCACACTGTCACTCGAGTAACTTTAATACAACTAAATGAATTGAAGACTCGACGCAAGTCAAACCACATACGGGGAATCCCGTGTAAGACGACACGGCACAACGGGGAATTCCAAAGCTTAAATTCGGATCGATGAAAAACGCGGATCTTACGTCAGGCGGCACAACGAGGAAATGTACAAAGGCGCAGCGAAATATTTTTTCATAATTCAACCAACTTTTGGGGAAAAGACGCCAAAAAGTTGGAAAAAGGCTTTAAATAGGCATAAAAAAAATAATAGGCATGAAAATTCAAAAAAGGCAAAAAAAGCATAACTAACTTGGTCTTATTTCACTTATTTTTAACTGATTCGTAAAGATATTTAAATATATTTGTAATGCCTTTAATTTTGAGCATAAGCATATTTTCTATAAATCCGGTCTTTAATAATAATAGCTTTGTGCAAAACACTTTGTAAATGATCACTTCATGAGAAAGTTTTATCTAGGATTACTCATAGATATGTGACTTCAATTGAGAAAAAAAATTCAAATTTATCGTTAAATTCTAAGCTATTTTGGAGAAAATAATTTCTTCAACATAGTGAGAGCTTTACTCGCAAAGAGTCGATAGCGACTCGTTTAAAACATGGTATAATATCAAGGGAGTTAAATCAATCCAGGAATATATCCAGGTCACCAAAATCAATGGATGCTCATTACCTATATTGAGCTAATCAACTGAGGGAGATATCTCTTCTTTTAATCAGATTAACTTTCGTTGCAATAAAATGTTCCTTACTCAAAAAATTCGATTGCTTAATCGAATAATAATCACAAGAGTTTGGATACTTTAAAAAGTTTTCTCCATACTTCCCCTCAGGTAGCTAGAGCATTCGTACGACAATAACCAAAAGTACATTAGCCCAGTTATACGGATTTACGATCGAAAGTTTTGAAGCGATGATTTATCGGAGGAATAAAATTATGCCCAGCGTGAGCAGCACCCGTAAACTCCAACGTATACGGGAGGCTTCGGCATAAATCCCGGATGTGAGCGTTAGCCTGCAGGAAATGGTTTAGATAATCTCAATTTAAAGGTGTAAAAGGCATTAAAGGCGGCGTCGGTTTTTCAAAATGGCACTTTTACGGCAGCCGTGGGCTCCTTCTCGTTCCGGTGCGTCGGAACGTTAATTTAGGACGGACGTATAAGTTTCGTTAAAATAGACGTTCGGTTAATTGGTAATACGGATTTGCATCCCCGTATTTTACGCAATCTCGTAAAACATTAGCGTAACAAGTTGAAATTTATTACACCGCGGGCTCTAAACGGACCCCACATTTTCCCGCAACATTTTCCGACGCGTTTACTGAATTTTCGTTTTATCAAATTTAATGTTACATAGACAACGGTTACCGTAATACCTGGAATTAACTATTCCGTTTCTGGGCTAACTCACGTTGTACAAGATAGTCTCTGTTGGATTTTTGGATTAATGTCACCACGACAAGTGTTGAATAAATTTACTAAATTCAACAGGATCTGTTTGGTGTTAAGATGCTGGGGTAAATTTAATTTTTAACAAAAATTTGTTATGGTGATTTTGAAAGGTAAAGAGAGGTCGGGTCCGGTGAGCGGATGGATAACCGGGAGTTTGTAGTATGCAGAATACGAGGGGAGAGAGTATGTAGGGCACGTGAAGTTATTTTTAGCGTCAGGGTGGCATCGATCGAGGTGCGCAGGGGGTTGGGAAGCTATTTCAGGACTTTGCGTCCCTCCACCGCCTCCGTCGACGCCGACGCCGACGCCGATTGAGCGTTGACGTCGCCGGTGTGCAACCTGACGGCATCAACCTGCACCGACTAATACATATTAAGTCCGGGGATTGAATCCTTGCGACTATAGCCATCGAGACAACGCTGATCTATATACCGCAATGCTGAAAAGGGATCCACGCAATTTACATGACTATGGAGAGATACGGCTTCCATCTGATCCTTTAAACGACGGGAATTCTGATATGATAAAATATTGAGGCAAAAAATTAACCATCAAAAAGTCTCATCGTGCAAAGCAAGATTAAGGGTTGCATCGTCACATTCTTAGCCAACAAATAATTATTATTGCTACACAGCAAGTTTTAATTAAACCGGTTATTACATAACCGCAAGAATTTCCGGTGACGTTGAATAATTAAGACCGCGCTTAACGATTTATGATAGCTGTTAAATTTGTCTAACTTCAAAATAGTTAACATCTCTTCTTACCACATAATCTCATTATCAAAATTCCACTACGAAAATTATTTCACTTTTTGACTACAAAGCGAATTCGAACTAGTTATGGATTTAATGGTGTTTTTGCCACTCACAATTAACGTCATCCTAACCATTTCTAAATTTTCGAGTTTGAATCTGACAACATAATTAATATAATCAAAATTCTTCCCGCGACTTATTAAAATTGTACCGAACGTACTTTTCAGAATTAAGAAATGATTTTAATTAAAAATTGGTTTAAAATAACTCGTTATTTTTTCTAATAACCAATATATATTATTTGTTAGGAATATTTCTAATAATTATTGAATAATTAGCAAACATTTTGATTTTTTGTCAATCTTCTAAAATGACAACATTTTTACATAGCAGCCTTAGGTCCATGTTAACCCATTTTAAAATACAAAATTTGAAGGTACGAAGTTTGAAGAACAATGTTTAATGTTAACAAACATGATGGTGACAGATAATTAATAATCTTGAGAATACTGATGTAGACCAAGACAACATTAAGCTACGGACAATGTTCTGGAAGATCTTACAATTAGTCAGAGATTGTGTTGGACGTGACAAAAACGTTGTTAATGGAAAAAAATGTTGAAGGAGATTAAGACAACATTAAACAATGTCAAGGATGATATTGATGGATAATGAAATAAATGTAGAAATCCTAAAAATGTTCTGTATGATCTTAGGAATAAGCCTAATGAAAGATGATATTGAAAGATGACAAAAACAATGTTGATGGATGATTGAAGAAAATATGATAGAGACTAAGATAGTTTAAAAGGTGCCAATGATATTAATACTAAGAAAAAATATAGATACTATCTTTGATAATGATGATTTTATAGTTCAAATTTTATTTAAAAATGTTGACAAATTCCAGAAAAAAGTCGAAGAAATTGAGAAAGATATCAGAAAGATGTTTAAGAAAAAACTTTCCAGACAAACCAAAGCAGTTCTGATGGATGTTAAGGATGATGTTTTAAGAGGTGTTAGAAGGGCGTTGCGGAATATCATATTAAGAGCAGTACCTAACTATATCAAACATGATATTGAAAAATGGCAAAGATGCTGCTGACTGATAAGAGATAATGTTGACGATATTGAAATTGATCTAAATAGACAATATGAATCAACGGACAATGTTTTGAAAGATCTTACAAAATTAGTCATATATAATGTTGGAAGCAACATCATCTAACTTGAACATTAAGGATGATTTTGATGAATAATGAAAAAAATGTAGAAATCTTGGACATTGTTTTGAATGACCTTAGGGATTAGTGCAATCAGACATGATTTTGAAAGATAGCGAAGATCATAATGATGGGTGATTAGAAAAGATGTTGAAGGAGATTGGGATAGTTTGAAAAATTCCAGGAATGTTACTGGGAGATGTCAAAAACAACCTTGAAAGATACCATAAACTACACTAAGACAGATTAGAAGTGCTATTTTTGAAAGTGAGAAAGACATCATAAAGAATGTTGAAGAGAAGATGTAAGGAAAAATCAAGGCAGTGCTAAGAATAATGAATGTTAAGGATAATGCTTTAAAAAATATAAGGGGGATGTTGAGGAATATCGTATTATGAACAATATACAATAATTGATAGATAATGAGAGAAATGTAGATTCCTAAACAATATTTTGAATGACCTTTGGTAATAGCCCACCCAGACGTGGATACTGAAAGATGATAAAAATGAAGTTGAAACATGATTGGTGAAGATATTAGGAGCCATCAAGAAAGTTTGAAAAATTCCAGGAATGTTGTTGGGAGATGTCAAAAACAGTTTAGAAATATACCAGAAATAATACCAAAAAATAAAAGATGCTGTCTTTGAATTATGATCTCTAGAATCAAAGACATTATTTATTTATGTTTGTTATTTATAAAAATGTTGAAGAATACCAGAACAAACAAGAATACAGATCCCGAAGGATGATTAAAAGAGATGATGATTAAAAAGAAATATAGAAAGCTTGAAGAATGGTCAAAAAGACAAGGAATTAATCGAGTCAGAGATAATATTGGAAGATGGCCAAGAAGCTGTTGATGAATGATTGGAAAAGATGTTGAAGGAAGCTTGAAGAATTCCAAGGATTTTGTTAAGAGATATCAAAAACTACGCTGTAATAAGAAAAATCACGCTCTAAACGATACTAAGAAAAATCAAGTGTTTGAATAATAGAGTAAATATTGAGGAAAACCAGGATTGTAATGCGATATATGGCATTTGGTTATTTGATAAATCTTATCGACTATGTTGAAGATTGTTAACAATGGGGAGAAATATCTTATTATTATATGTATTGTGATATTTATTTAATTATTATTCAAATATACAATACAGGGTTAGCAGGTTCCAACAAATGAACCGAATATATATAAATTCAAATTCCTTTCTTCTATTTCCTTTCCTTTCTTTTATTATTTCTTCTTTACTAATTCGTTTATTATTAATAATTCTTTGTTCTGTTTATTCTTTTAAGTTAAATTCTTCTGTTTTTCAGATCGTACCACGTCTTAATTATTTTTATATATTAATTATTTTCGTATTCCTTTTTCTATTTCTCCGTTTCTATGACTTTTCTTGTCATTTTGTTTATTAGTAAACTATTTTTTTAATTATTTTTTATAACTATTTTTTTTAACATTGAAAAATCTAGACGAAGGAAGGGACAGGAGGACTTTAGAGGTAATAGTTTTTATCTAACATAGGCGATGTTAAGAGATAACAAATTTTGGAAGATGCTAGAGATTATACTGTGATATGTTTAGGATGATAACTAAAATGTTCAAAAAATGATTCTACAATACAATTATTGAAAATGAAGAAATGATTATAAGACCGAATTAAACTTAAATTAACTAGCTTTAAAATGATATAATACAGTCGAAAATCTGTCGAAAAATTTTGGAGAAAAGTGTTAAAATAATAATAATATTCTGTCAATTAGTTGTCAATGATGCAATCCTACATGCATAGCCTTAAATATCATCAGTATCATACCTTATAGGATTATTTTGTGAGCTCCATATATCTGATTGACCCTCTCAACATCTCATTACGTTTGACTTTCTTTAACATTTTAATATCTCTTAAATGTCATCAGTATCATACCTGATAGGATTATTTTGTGAGCTCCATGTATCCGATTGACCCTCTCAACATCTCATTACGTTTGACTTTCTTTAACATTTTATGTTTATCTTTGAATATAAACTGACCGGCAAAAGAAACTGCCCACTATGAATTAGTCACAATTTCAAAACTGGCACCACGGTTTTGATGACTCTTTCTTTGATCGAAAGGTTGAGTCTTCGATATTAATCCTGTGATGGAAATTTTCATTCAGATTTTAAGAGAAATAATAGATTATCTCTGTTCCTAACGATGATGCTGTGTTTTAAAGCGAACGCCTGTGAAAAAGAGACAAACAAGACAAAAGTCAGCGGTCTTGCTTATATGTTGAGTATACCCCGTATAACAGTTCAAGGTGCCTACAACCAATATATGGAAACAGAAAATTCCACAAGGCGGCAAAGTTCTAGTAGAAGGCGAGTGAGGCCAGCAGTTGATGACCGATTTATTGTTCTAAACATTCTGAAGAATCGTAGAACGACAGCTGTAGAAACTTGGTATTGTCATTAAATGGTGCGCGTTGTTTCGTAAGTGAAAGAAGAATTCGTCGAAGACCTGCTGAAAGTAATCTGACCGCAAGAAGAGCCACGATTTTGTCTCCGATCACTTGATGGTTGAGATCGAGTATGGAGATGTCGTAATGAAAGGTGTATGACCTGCACAATTTTGAAAACAGTACCTTCTCACGAATTGGCGAGTATTTTGACGGAAACGCATTGAACGTTATCGCAAAATATCACACATATCTAAGATATTTTGCAAGATGTTGTCGTGTCCTAATCCCATTTTATTAATCAGAATGGTATTCTCACTGATAACAACATGCACTAATAATTCTATTCATTCTAATGCAATAAGAAGCCGAGCTTCTGCAAATGTCGTTCTACGATTGTTTAGAAGAAACACTCAGCACCTACTATTATCACTCGCCTTGTTTTCACAGGCAATCGCTTTAAAATACTGCATCTTCATTAATAACAGAGATTGCATTTGTAACACCTCACAGGGTATTACAAATTTCAAGAAATAATGCTTTTCTCATTCTTGCACCACGTATTTGTTTAAAGTAAAATCTGAGCGAAAATTTTTATTGGAAAATTATTACCAAAGAATCAACCTTTCGATCAAAAAAAGAATCATTAAAATCGCATGGGCGGTTCGCGAGAAAATCAGGTTAGAAGTTGTCGTTAATTTATAGTGACCGTTTTTTCTTTGTCGGTTAGTTTATAAAAAGTCAATATTTTGATGAAAAATTAATCAATGTTTTTAGAATTATATTGATCAGTTAATATCATAGTGATTGAAGTGGAAACCTGTTAATGAGTGGTAAAAGTAATTGTGATAGAACATTAACCGGAAAGTTTACGGACTTTACACACAAAGCTTCGGTAGGTAGAGCTTTGGTAGCGACAGGGTAATTACAGGTTCTTCGTAGTCGAAGAACATTCATTGAAACTATTAAGAGTACCCTTCCGTTGGAATGAGATTAAAAGCCTCACGAAGAGCGCCTTCCTCTTTTGCACCAAAGTTTCAACGATAAATATTTGGAAAAACAACTTATTTTCCGATATTAAAATGTGTTATTTAATTGCCTTATTTTAATACGAACACCCACAAAGGAAGTTCAAACAAAACATCAAATGGGAATCATATTAACCGCTGAAACGGACACGGAATATAACGAAAATTTGAGGTAGGCGGATAATTAAGTTAATTAAAACTTTGCTTCGCTATACACAAACAATTCCGACCATCGTTTTGTATATATAACAGAACGAGTTTATATTTAAAAGTTTATTTACAAAATTATAATTATAACAGATGTAATATTTAATTGAAATCGGAATAAAATTATGATTAAATCGCTCCCGATTTAAAATAAAATAATGTTAGAAAGGAAGCTTTGAAACATTATCCGAGCTATCAGTGAGATTTTGACGTCGCCTAAAAAAGCACAACGTAGAACCAACACCGGCGCTGTGTGCCAACAACTTAAGCTTTAAAGGATAAACAGCTCCACAGAGAACTCATCGATAAAACCGACCCCCAAAGTGCAGTAAAAGTGGAGTTTAAAGTCACCCAATAAACGACTGCGCTTGGATGGTTGGAAGGTAAGCATCGATTTAACCGAGGATGGTTAAAAACAAAAGAATGCAAAACACAAGAAATCTCAAATTCTCTTTTGAAATGGACTAAACGTTTAATCATGACTAAGGAGTATATTAAAGAAAACAATTTATCAACCACAGGCGACGATGAAGATCAAAACCGCGCTTTTTTGTCGACTCGAGCTTTTTTAGTCAACTCGCGAATCGGTGCTCTCCGCTTTTCTCGCCACATTAATCCATCTCGCTAACGAACCAGAGCTCGGGTTTTAATTTATGGGAGTTGGTGTTCATATATTTTAAAGTTTAGTTGACTTTTATTTGATAAAAAAAATGATTAAGCGCAAATAAATAACGACGCTTAAAGTTACATTTAAATTGCGATGCGTCGTTAATCAAAAAGTAGTATTGAAAATATTTTAAGTGCTTATTACATTGTTCTCTTTGTGCCGACACCTTAACAATTTCTTTTCAGCGTTATTTGAAATTCCATCGCACGAAATTTCCGTGGAAAATTAATATTTGGACAATAGAGCGCAGCTGGCGACCTTTGTGACAGTTCCCCAAGAAGGACAATCCATCAAAGGGATGCCATCCTCAGGAGACGTGAGGCATCTTTCAAGGATAAGGCTCCCCAGGCTTCTTAGCTTCTATCGTTGACACCCGAAACCCGATGGCCAAATTCTACCGCCCATTCCACTTATTTGCGGAAACTCGGCAAAATAGTTTTCGGGCTAGAAAATCGATTTCAACATTCAAGATTTATATTAAAAAAATTTAATTTATATTAAATAAATCTTTTAATTATAAACCAGACGGTACAAAATTAGAAATAGTTTGCAAACTGTACCGCATCCTCCCACCACGTACAAGTTAGAGGGAACTTTGTCATTGTCATAAGTTTTCTATGATGCAGCCGGCTTCCATGCAACTCTCGAAGTATAGAATGGTTGCGCAAACGCGAGCTCCACATCATTTCCGGAGCATTGCCTCCTTGTGTAATACAGCGCAAGTTAATTGTTGTGGAAATCGTTGATAAAAGTCTTTTGTGACACTATTTACTGTTACACCAAATTCAACGTCATCATCCCGTGATACATAAAACATCTTTTGTTAACGTTTTACTGCAAGATAAAAAATTAACATTATTTAAAATTTATCCAACACGATATTCGTAAAGTGTTAAAGTACAATTGGTGAATCAATATTGATTTATAAACTATGAGTGCCACGCACGTACCGTCTACACATTCGCGTCTTTGTGACCCAAATTAGCATATTAATTAAATTCTGCTCTCGGCCGGTTTGTTTCCTGGTGTTGCCAAAGAGCCCAGGGCGATTTTCGTCCATTCCTAATCGCATTTAAACCTCTACCGGAGAGCTTTACAATATCCAATTTTACCTTGTGAGATAAAATTTAATTGAAGTTTGTTTTATATGTTATAATGGATGGAAAATCTCTTAATTCAAGAATTAACTACAAAATATGCAATATTATCATATTTATGATAATTGAGGAAGAACTTTTTTGGAGTTCAGTTACATTTAAAGTTTTTCGTTTTAAATCTCACAGTTTTATCTTCAATTTGATGTAAAAGTCATTTCTTAATTCGCACAATCGGTAGAATTTGTTTGCAAGTTAATTAAGCCTCAAATTCGGAGTGTTATATTTTTCACTTTCCGTCAAACTTTTTCGTTGGATTAAAATTTAGAAATGTTGTATTTTACCTGAAAGTAGAGACGTGGATGACATTTTATGTCCGCTCACGCCCGTTCACGATCTTGACCCACGCGGGTTACGCAGGAGACTGATGTGAATATTATATATGAATCACCTGACTCACGCACGATTAGGTGGTCAAATGTATGAATCATATTTGATTATTAATTAATCCTGTTTGACAAAATGGCAGAATTAACAGAGTGTTTAGTTTTATTTATCATATTCTGAAATAAATGAGATTGTTATAAAATTAAAATAAACAATAAAAGCTGGCATATTCTTATGAGTAATATTAATATTTTTGATTCTTTCTTTAACGTTTTAAAGATCTTCCTCCATTCATCATACATTTAAATTAAATTTTGTTCTATTGCATTATTTTGTAGAATGTTATTATTAATGTTATTAACATCAAAGAAAATATTTCAAAGGGGGGGTATATGTGACTATTTTGAAAGTCACATATGTTTGAAAAAATCACGTGAAGGTCCAAGAGTACACTTCATTTTTATTTTATGCAAATCCTTAATTTACGTATAAAAAACAAAAAAAAACACAAACAGTTGTAGTACTAATTATTATATACATTCGAGTCATACAAATTTTAAACAAACTCTTGTAAATATTGTCTTTATATTTTTCGTTAATGCGGACAAGTTCTAGTAGTCTGTCTAGCGTTCGGTAAAATATTATTATTAAAGAAATAGTAAAAAATTGTTCCAACCCAACGTTGCCGTTTCGATACAATTGTATTGAATTCAGTACACATTTTTCAAATTCAGTACATCAGTACTACATTCTTGGAAAAGCATCAAATTCAGTGCAAAATTTAAAATATGTTAATTTGATTAATTTACATCTGCTTCTAAAGCTTCTGCCACTTTGCCGATTGGAGTGGAGAATTTTGTAAGAAATATTTTAAAATATTTTCCTTAAAGCGCAAAAAAACAACATAAACAGTACCTCTCGTCACCGCAACCCATAATTTCTACTGTAACCTTAGCCTTTCAATGATATAAGGCAAATGTAGGTCCTCAATGAACAAAAGTCAAAATAGCTTTATCGCAAAAGGCGGCTGTGTCATTGCGGATACACAGTACATGTTCAGCTGTTTCTAACTCGTCATCAAGTCGACAAATTTGATTCTTGGCTCCAACATGGAAAATGTGGTATGTGAGGGGTGCATACCTAGCTAGGCAGCCTGAGAACATCGTTAAGATGTTCCTTTTTGCTGATGCATGAAACCTTTTGGGTTTTGTTTTGCAAAGGAGTTATCACACTTTTCGACAACCTGGAAGATCTTTCCAGCGTGAGGCTACCTTTAACGCTTCCTAACTACTAATTACTTGTTTTATGTGACCATTTTGTTGTCCACGACTGTGTTGGAGTCCAATAAAAGGCGCTTTCATTTCCTCTTTGGCCAGCTTGCTTGCGTTTTCATTATCCTCAATGTTACTGTGATCCGGAATCTATCACATAGTTACATCATTGCTCCTAGCGAGTTCTCTCAAGTTGTTGGTATTGGATTGGATTACTTTGATGCACATTTTTGTCCTTTTCGAAGGTTCAAAGCGATGCAGAAGTTTATTGCCTGAAAAATGGTTGTGTCCTAGATGAATGGCAGTTTAATGAAGGTGTTTGGTCCACTAATGCCATGCATATTTCGGATTCAACCGTCTTTGAAGCATCGACAAGTGATTCAGACTTGAGTGCTTCAGGATTTCAAGGTGTCCTCTGAGGTTACCCTTCAACAACTTGAGTGGAAATCATGTTTTCAGTGATAAGGCACTCAAGGTGATCTTCTTTTGTATATATGTATATAAGGAGTGATGTGAGATCGTGCAAGATATTATCGCACCAATTATGTTAAGCCTTGCAGATAGCAGCTGGCATATGCTGTCTTACGATTCAGTTTTGGTCACGAAACTAGCCATAGGAGACTGTGACGTCTGATTATTACTACGTAGGTCCAATGGGCTATGTGGTTTTAGACCCTAGTTCCTTCCAATGAGCTATAAGTCACAGGCAAGGTGGCTATCACTAAATACTGTTTTTCAAAGTGAAGAAAGAATCAGCAATGAGTTTTAAAGTGAACGTTCAAAAATCTGTAGTATTTTACTTACTGGTACAGTATGCTTACTTGCAGTAGTACCAACACAACTACTAAATAGAAAGATGATAAAAATAGCATATTAAAGCTGTATTATAATGACTCTTTATTGCTTTGTTATAATTGTTTTAAAGTTTGTAAACAGTGGTACTGTTTAATCAACTTAGACTTTTCAATAATAAAAAGTTAATAAGAACTCACCAATCATTATTATGTATTTGATTTTATTTCACATTTCGATATTCAGTACCATTTTAATAAATTCAGCAAATTTTCTGTGATAATTTCAACACATATTTGAAAATGGTTGTGGCAACATTGTTCTACCGGGTTACGCCGGGTCCCGTCGACACCAAAGATGCTCACGATCACGTACGTTCACGTCAGCGGTACAAAAGTTGACACCCGCTTGTGATGGGTCCCCCATGACCCATCGTGATCTGGCGGGACTCACGTAATTCGCACATCTCTGCCTGAAAGTTCACGAAGTCATATCCCAATTCTCTCTCTTTTAAATCGCCAGATTTTTTTATAAATTAAGTCCCAAATGTAGAGTGCTACATTTTGACACTTTTCTTCAAATTTTTTCAATGGATTTTGAAAAAGCCTACAATTTTATCTTTATGTTGATGTACTAGCTATTTTTTAATTTCCGAAAATAGGATCGGTATCATTTATTTGAATCTCAAGATTTTTTGCAACTTCATTACCAAATGTACAGGGTGGGCAAATTTTGGTGTTACTATAAGCTATCTCAGAAACTATAATAGATACGATAGGAGGTTTCTTTTTCCGAGATAAATTCAATCCCGCAAAGACAAAACCTCTATCTTCTTTTGTTTTTACGTTAAGTTCAATAAACGTTATTTTTCAATTCTAAGATATTAAAGGGTAACAATGAAAATTTTTGTTATAATAGGCGAGCAAAACGTTAAATGCCACTTAGTTACAGGGCCAGCACCAGAGATTTGGCCGACATAGGCAAAAGTGGATTTGACCGTCCTTGCTTAAAGAAAAATTTACGAAAGGATCCATTCAAAATGCACTAATAAATAAATGTTATTTATTGAACAAGTTACAAATTACAAACTTATCAACATGTAAATATGCACATAAATATATCCGCAGTAACGAATATGGCGATAAAAATCATTATAAATAATTTATGGAAAAATCCGTGGAAAGTCTCTTTTTGAAATTTTTTGATGTCGGTTTCAAAATTTTTCCGCCATTCTTAACCAAGTCATAATGTCATACATACTTTTTTTTAAAGGCAATTACGCAATATGATAGAGGTTTTTTTTCTAAATCTACAGTTAATACTACTATTGGTTACATAAAAAAATGTTCGACATTTTACGTGAGCAAGTATTACCCATTTTCTGATAGTGATTTAAAAACGGATATATCCGGTTTTGCACGTCGACTCCTCATGTGTTATTTTGTGAGCAAAATAAAATTTTATTAACAATTTCTTGCCTTTTGTAATAAAACTGCCTAATGTCAACAGTAGTAGACATAATAGTATTTAATATTTTCGAAATAAACTGAAATAGTTTATCAACAGCATCTCATATCTTACCATAAAAACATTTTCTGCTGGCAGTTTTACAAACACAATTGAGTCCTCTGGCAGCAATATCAAATCTAATATTTCAAGTCTTCTAGAAGCAGTATCAAGTCTCTTGGAAACATTTCAAATCTTCCAGAAGCAATATCGTGTCTTCTGAGAATATTTCAGGTCTCCTAGAAGCAGTATTAAGTCTTCTGGAAGCAATATCAAGTCTTCTAGAAGCAGTATCAAATCTCTTGGAAACATTTCAAGTCTTTCAGAAGCAATATCGAGCCTTCTGAAAATATTTCCGGTCTCCTAGAAGCAGTATTAAGTCTTCTGAAAGCAATATCAAGTCTTCTGGAAGCAATATCAAACATTCTAGAAGCAGTATCTAGTCTCTTGGAAACATTTCATGTCTTCCAGAAGCAATATCAAGTCTTTTGAAACCAGATCAGGTCTCCTACAAGCGGTATTATGTCTTCTGGAAGCAATATCAAATCTTCTAGAAGCATTTCAAGTATTCTAGAAACAGTGCCAAATCTTCCACGGGCACTACCAAGTCTTCCGGAACCATTTTAAGTCTTCTAGAAGCAGTATCAAATCTCAAATCTTCCAGGGTCGTCTTTAAGTCTTCTAGAACTATTTATTAATCTTGACAGTTTTTGATTTTCTGTCATTTCTGCCATTAGTTGGATATTTTGGAAGCAAAATCAAATTTTCTTAACGCAACTTCTTGCTTTTTGCAATAAAAATGTATTCTATCAGCAATATTTAGTTATTAATTATTGGACTACTTTCGTTAAGATGGTGTATTTTGTAATTTAACCCTTTTCTTGCGGTCAATTTTTAAGATTTTAGCATTTTGCACATAAACAAAAACGTGTTCGTTCAACCTCAAATAATTTATCAATAGGATCTTGTTTTTTACAATTAAAATTAGTATCAGGTTTCAGGTTTTCTAGAAGCAGTTTCAAGTCTCCTGAAGCATTGCTAGTTTTCTGGAAAAGTTTAAAAGCTTCTAGAGGCAATATCAAATCTGCTAGAAGCAATATTACGTCTTCTAGGAACAATTGCAAGTGTTCTAGAAGCATTTTCAAGTGTTCTAGAAGCAAAATTAAGTCTTTTGACAGCAGGTCAAGTCTTCTGAAATCATTTCAACTGTTCTGGTCATTTAGAAGCAGTATCAAGTCTTCTAGAAGCGATATCAAGTCTTTTGGAGGCATTTCAAGTCTTCTAGAAACGGATCAAGACTTCTAGAAGCATTATCAAGCCTTCCAGAAGCAATATCAAATCTTTTGAAAGCATTTCAAGTCTTCTAGATGTGGTGTCAAGTCTTCTAGAAGCAAAACCGTTTATGTGTTTATCGCTTACACCCGCTACCTTACGGGCACATTGTATATTAAAAATATAAACTCATTAAATAACATTTATCTACTCTCGTTTGTAAAATCGTCATTTTGAAGACCTTTTCAATTCGTATATCACTAAGGACAGTAATATTTTAAACAGCAACCTATTTCAAATGGGATTTACTTTAACGCACGCTTTTATCGTTTAGTCAAATCATTTCTTGGCAGCTTAAAAGATTGTGAATATTTATTAATATTAATTGTTAGTTCGTAGTAATTTATTGTATGAAATTGTGCATGAAGCGCTTTTTCCGCACTCACGTGATATATGGCACTCGCTTCGTTCGTGCCGAAAAAGCTAACTTCACAATCTTCAAAAGAAACAATGCGTGTTTCTTAAATGACTATTATACGCTAATTTGCATAAGAAAATGTTCAATATTTCCAAACTAGACTGGAAATTGAATTTTGGGTGTGGAAAAATTCATTTTTCCAGCAAGAGTGGAAAAATGAAATTAAGGAAAAAGTCTAAAATATAAAAAATCTTTATAATCCAATATCACAAATTATTAGTAGCACATAATAGTAGTGCTACTAAGCTAGTAATAGTAATAGTAGAAAATCTAGATCTAATATAATCTAAATCTACATAGTATAATTATGTTTTTTGGTCTGTTCTTAATCAATAGTAGTTATTTCTGAAATATGATCTCTGTTGAAAACAATTTAATATTTTGATTTACTTCAAATCTTTGTCAGAGCATGTTATAATTAAAAAGTTAAACAAAATTAGTAGTTAATATTAATACTAAATTAAATAGTTAATATCAGTTTTTTATGCGTGAGAGGAATAGAGTTTCGACCGTAACGTGAGTTTTCTTGTAGAGATGTGCAAATTTCGTGAGTCCTAAGAACTAGTAGTCCCTAGAGCTAACAATTATCGTTAGATAATAATGGCTTTAGCCTATTCTCAAATATTAATTAATCATGTTTACATTACAACATAAAATATTTATAGTTTAGTGCTACGAATTGTGGAACATTAGTTTCATTAAATTTGGATTTTTAGTAGATGGAAAAACAATTACGAGAGTGGTTAAACATTTTTGGAAAACGGGTAATATGGAAAATAAAAGGAAGGAAAAAAAAGCTGTTAAATGAACTTGTTGCGGGGCGACTGTTGCAGTAACGAACGCAATAGATTACGGTAAGGTGTCGTTAAGAAAAAGAGCAGTTCAACTCGGTATAAGTAAATCTCATTTACAAAGAATTTATTAAGAAAATAAAATATTGCCGTATAAATCACAATTAAACCACACTATCGAATTAGGCGATGAAGTAAAACGTTTAGATTATTGTATATGGCTTGGGTACAAAATTTTGAAAGAGAGAACTTTTTAAAAAAACAATAAATTGTTATTTGGAAAAAAATGATTGATATGATCTACTAAGAAGTCTACTAAGAAGTCCGGATTTATCTATTATGGATTTTTATTTTTGACATTTATGTAAAACAAAAAGTGTATACTAATATTTTAATAACAATTTAGATATTAGGAAAACTTATAAACAATGCCGGAAAAGGGCTAAATTATGTGTTAGTGTTGGTGGTGGTATCATTGAATAAGGGTTTATGTTAATTTAGTTTAGATCGAAAATGTTTTGTTAATCTTATGATTTAAAAATATGCATTTTGCTATTATATCATAAATTAATAATTTTCGGCTTATCGCTGTAATTTAACATAACAAACATTTTATCTTAATCAACCTTGATTTATATTGCTCAGAAAAGCCACTTTACCTGCAACGGTTAACCAACTTCTTGAGTTAACTTTACTACTTTGATGACATTTGATGTAAACCTTGGTTATATTTGATTTTGACATCCAGACTTTAATTGCAAAAGAACTTACGGCAACACACTTTATGTATAAAAGCTTTGTGAATGAACATTGTGTATAAAAACTTTGTGTTATATCTCAAAAATTATCAATTGTATTTAACATTTTTCAACGGCAGCATAGAATATCAGTAAGCTGTTTTAAAAATGTATTAAGGGGTAGTAACACTACTGTTGAATTTTAAAATAAAGCGCTGTTTTGCGATTTTTTTACTAATAGAAGATAAAGTTGTAGGAGAATAATACTATGGTACGTTATCAAGCATGTATTGAAGAACACAAAGAATATTTTATATTACAAAAATAATACAAAATGGTAGGGCTGGAACCAGACCCGCAAATCGCGTACAATTCTGCGATGCACTGTAGGGGTTGCAAATTAAATCTGATTAAACTGAAACAAAACCAGTTTTAATCTACATGAATATAGCTTTGAATATTGGTAGAGGATTTTGAAAATATTACTTTTTGGTCGATTTATGGAAAAAAAAGTGAAGTTTTTACAAAAAAAAGTGGATAGTCATTTGTTAATAATAAATTCAGAAATCAACTTATCGAAAATCCCCTACGTACCTCCCTGTGGAATGTACTTTTATACGTGCGGTAAAAAGCTTAAATCGATTGAATGAAAATTATTCGAGTTATACAATCGTTTTAAAAAATCGTGTTTCAAGAAAAACGCATTTAAGTATGATATGTATATAAACAAATTAATTGCCCTTACGTGCTGATGTTACTTGAAACAAAACCTAAGCTGTGGTATATAGCTAACTAAACCTTACAATCTGATTAACAAGGTGTTGTGGTGTAGTAGTCGATCCGGAAGTAACTTGGTGTTCTCGATTGGTAGGTCGCCACATAGCCGATATTTCGGGTAACAATATTGTTTAGAGATATGGAACTTTTTTCTTCTTATTCTCCAAGGTTCAAAGAATCTTTACAGCCAATAAAGAAAAATATTATTTTATGAAAATTCTACAGTGGTATTACCCCTTAATTAATTTGAATTTTATTTGAAAAGTAAATGTAACTTTATGGTAAATGTAACTTTACTTTACGGTACGATTTATTTAAAGATATTTTTATAACTTATATTCCCAATTTAGAATGTTATATTTTATGACTTTTCTTTAACATTTTCCGAAGGATGACCAAAATGTATATACCATCTGAAAGACCATAATTATATCATTAATTGATACAAAAGTCATTTCCTATATTCTCAAAAATAACATCGGTTAGGTTTACTTAAATCGCAAGAATTTTTTTCAACTTAATTAAGTCTCGAATTTGAAGTGTTACACCACTTTTCTCCAAACTTTCTTAATGGATTTTTAAACTTAATATATCACCTGAAAGTTCACAATTACCTTTAATTTGGTATAAAAGTCATTTTTTTTAGTAGAGCGAGATTTTTATTAGTAACATAAATCTCAAATTTTTAGTGTTCATTTCATCATTTTTTATCAAAATTTTTCGATTGATTTTCAAAATGAATATATCATCATAAAGCTTTTAATTAAAGCATTAATTTGATATAAATGTCATATCTTGATTCTCAAATCTAAGTTTGGTACGATTTATTTAAATCGTAAGATTTTTCATAACTTAAATTCCCAATTTTCCACATTTCGATGAATATTTCGATTTTCAAAATGAATATACCATCTGAAATCCCATAATTATATCATTAATTTGATACAATAGTTATTTCCCATATTCTCAAAAATAAGATCGGCAAAGTTTATTTAAATCACAAGATTTTTTTTTAACTTAATTAAATCTCTCTCTCAAATGGGAAGTCTTACATTTTTCACTTTTCTGCAGACTTTTTCAATGGATTTTTGAACTTAATATGTCAGCTGAAAGTTCACAATTTTATTTTTAATTTGGAACAAAAGTCGCTTCTTTTCAAAATTTTTTGATGGATTTTCAAAATGAATATATTATCATAAAGCTTTTAATTATGAGCATTATTTTGATGTAAATGCCATTTCTTTATTGTGAAAACTAAAATCGGTACGATTTATTTAAAGCGCAAGATTTTTTTGTAGCTTATATTCCCAATTTAAAATGTTGCAATTTATGACTTCTCTTCAACATTTTCCGATGAAATTTCAAAATGTATATATCATCTGAATGCCCATAATTATATCATTAAGTTGATGCAAAAGTCATTTTTTATATTTTTAAAAATAAGATCAGCAAAATTTATTTAAATTGCAAGAATTTTTTTCATCGTAATTAAGTCTCGAATTTGAAGTGTTACATTTTCCACTTTTCTTCAAACTTTTTCTATGGATTTTTGAACTTAATGCATCACCTGAAAGTTCACAATTTTATCTTTAATTCGACATAAAAGTCATTTGCAAATTCTCAAAAATTAATTTATTCTGTTTGATTCTGTCTGATTTCTTCTCAAGCTCCATGCTAAACTTTTCGGCACCAGACTCAAGACTTCCAAAGTGATTGGGGTTGAAAACAAATCTTCACGGTATAATTAATGTTTAAGGTGTTGTTTAAGATGCCAACCCAAACTAACCCAACACAACCAGCTATATCAAAGCTGGTAGTGTGGCTATATCAAGATAAAATGGAAAAAATGGATAAAATGGTCTCGAGTCTGAAGACGCACGGCCAAACCCAAACTTTCCACTTCTAGGTCTAGTGTCTAGGTCTATATTAATTTGTGAAGTACTCTATTCCAGAAACTTTTCCTTATAGAGGTCTTTGTTAAAAAATGGCATCAGATGCACAGCTAAACCCAATCTAAACCCAAAACCACCCACTTCTAGGTCTAGTGTTAGTTCTAGTTTTCCTTCAATTCGAATATACTGGGTTACTAAATCAGCTTTTTAAGTACTCTACTTCAGAAATTATTCATTGTGACATATTCGTTAAAAAGATGTCTTCAGATGCACGGCTAAAAAGTTCTGAGCCTAGGTTGGGTTGGGTTGGATTAAGGTGCCGCATTTCCTGATAAGGAGCAGGAAATGCGGCAGAGAGGCTCTAGTCAAAGTCTATTTTTCAATTTTTTTCAAGTTAATTAAGTCTCGAACTTGAAGTCTTACGTTTTTCACTTTTCTCAAGACTTTTTCGATGGATTTTTGAACTTAATATATCACCTGAAAGTTCACGATTTTATCTTTAATTTGGCACAAAAGGCATTTTCTAATTCTCAAAAATAACATGGATTCGGTCATAAATTTCAAATTTTGAGCGTTTCATTTCATCACTTCTTTTCAAAATTTTTCGATGTGTTTTCAAAATGAATATATCATTTTAAAGCTATTAATTATGCCATTAATTTGATATAAACGTCATGTCTTAAGTTACAGAACTAAGATCGGTTCCATTTGTTTATATTGCAGAATTTTCTCTATAACTTAAATCCAAATAAAGAGTGTTACATTTTAGCACTTTCCCTCAGCATGTTCCAATAGATTTTCATAATCAATATATTATCTTAAAGCCCACAATTGTATCTTTAAATTGATATAAAAGTAATTTCTTAATTCCCAAAAATATGATTGGTACGATTTAATTGATTCGTAAGATTTTTTACCACTCAAGTCTCAAATTTAAAAAGCCAAACTTTCACACATTTTATCATCTCAAAGCTTACAATTATATCTTTCATTTATTTATATTTTGATTTCTATTTCATTTTTGTTTATGTTGTATTTTTCAAAAATACAACATATTTATATAATATTTTTTTAATTTGAAGGATTTTGTAATATTCCAAACATTTTAAATTTTGATTAAATTATAAAAGTTATTATTAAAAGTAATTAGTTAATTAATGAGGGATTGATATGGACCACTAAATTTGTCAAATTTGTTATACTAAAACAAACCTGACAAATTCAGCCGAGGCTAATTTTCCTGTTTGTTAATTACCTATAAAATCATGAAATTCGCAGAAATTAGTTTGTCACCATTAAAATTGCAAAACGTTTTAACGTAAAGCGATTACCTCAACCATTGGCAGTTTGATTACGGTTAGATTTGCATAAATTCTCATTTTATACACGCAACAGATTAAAATATATCTTTTATGTACTTCGCGAGATTGAGGATACCCGTTTAAAGTGTTTTAGACGCTAAAACTTTATCGATCCTAGTTGTATAGACTTAAATCTCCAAAACTAAAACTCATTTTAAATTTAGCCGAAAGTTACGTTTAAAACTAATTTCAGTTGCATTATTAAACCGCGACGGTGGCGTCTCTAAAGGAAATTCCAAACGAAGTTATATTGCGGCTATTTTAATTTTGAATACGCAAAGAAATGAGATGAGGGAAAAAGGTGACGGGAAGAGTGTTTTACTTAGATCAATTTTCCCGAGTTTCGGATTGCTTTGTATTTGTGTAAACACCTTATAGGTGACCCCTATAAGGCCGAGAAAAAGTAATCTTTTAAACAAATAACCCGGGGCGTTTCGTTTCCGGCCGGAATCAAATCTCAAAATTAGGATGGTAAATATTTTAAGGTTGACACAGAGTCAACAGTTTTATTTTATTTTTAGGGGCTTTATATTTCAAGAGTGTCACATCATGCTGGATTCAGAAGACATAAATCATCTCCGTCGACGAATACGAAGCATATTTTCAAGGGGGGTGCAACATACACGTAAAATATTTAATCAATATAAAAGCGTTATATCAAATTTGAATTTTTCGTCTCCTTTTATCTTTTTTAAAAACGATTACGTCAAATCAAGATGAAACGAAAAATTCAAATTTATGTCTTCAATCAGACATAAACGTGGGAGACATCTCTACAAGCCAGTACAAACTAGAATATAATTTTATTTTAAGTTTTGTTAAGTTAAAAAAAATCTAGACGTGGACACAAAACGAAAGAAAAGGGAAATATTAAAAATATCGGGAAACGAATTTTAAATGCATTTTGCCTACTCACATACGGCCGAGTTATCTGTGAAAGTTAAACAACAAAAATCGTGATGAATTATCACTTTTACAAGGTATTGCTCTTAAAAGAACTTTTTTATTTACATTAAATATCTTTTGAGAGCAACTAATTTAATAAAAACATGTGCGTAGGCTGGTATTCGTATCCCGAGTTTTACACATACTCCAACAAACATAGAGACACCCCAAATCCATCTTTCAACGCGTCTACTTCTTACTAAATAGTTGCTGAAATTATGATTAGTTTAGGAAAGTTTTGTGTACCAATGGGAATTTAGGTACTTTTAACTCTTCGCGTCTGAACGTTTGGGATTTAATTACTTAAGAATTACTACTTTTGGTAAATTGCCAATAAGTTAACTAACGACTTCTTGGCTTATATCACGTAAGAAAACTTCGAACGCAAACATAGTTGATATGTTTGTAACATCATTGATTTAAAAAATTGTACAATGATTGTTTTACGATAAAAAACAACCAAACAAAAAAATAAATAGGTAAAAATAATAAAATAAAAAAGGGAGTTTGACGATTTTAAAATAAACAAAACCATTTAAAATTTATATTCAATATTCCAACAAAATGAATACTCAAAACCCGCAAAAAATAAATTCGATATTTGCATTAAAGGTAACCGAAGATAATAGCTTTGAAATTGTCGTAGTTACAAACATCGTTCCTCTATTATTGATCTTTGCCTTGTTCTTAGTCGATAACTTTAATAGAGTTATAAAGTTACCAGTTTGAGCACAGTTTCATGACCCACCGTTTCCCCCCCCCTATGATGGAGTTAACTTCCATCCGAGCAATGTTGCAAACACACTCTCATTGTTTATACAAACTAAATTTCAATAAAGGTAAATAATTAAGGTAAAGCTACTAAAACCAACTCGAACTAATATCGAAACTAAAAACACTTGGATTTAACAGTTCCCCTCTTAAAACGGCTAAACTGGAACGTTTCCGGTTTAGATGGAGTGTTCGTTTTAGTTCGATCAAAATATACCGCAACCTAACGTTGAATAACAACTAGAACTAGAATTCGAAACGTTGGGGTTGGGTTTAACAAAAAGTTAATGTCTTCCTATGTCACAACAAATCTTGGTGAATGATACTCCTCCACAGTGATTAAAACTGTTGAAAAAAGTTTTAGTTATGAGGGAGATAAAGAGTTTGAATGGAGAGCGAGTGAAGATAAAGAATTCAAGTCCAAAGTAAGCGAGAGGAAATATAAAATAAGATGGATTATCTATGCAAGTAGAGGCGTGCGCTAAAATTTAGAAGAAATACTAAAAACTTCATGCTTGAATAAAACTAGAATAAGAAACATTTGGGTTGGGTTCAACAAAAAGTTAATATCTTCCTACCTCACAAGAAATTTTGTGGTTCTATGGGGGGTATCCCGAAAGAATAACATTCCTCCAGCGTGCATAGGCTTATCGACAACGTAGATTTAAAGAGAGATAAAAGGTTTGAACGTAAGACAGGCTGAATATAAAGCATTCAAATCCAAAATAAGCGAGAGGAAACGGACAAGAAAATGGATTATCCATGCCAGTAGAGGCAAGTGCTAAAATTTAGAAGAAATATCCTAAGGATAATTGTATACCACAACTTGTCGCTTGAATAAAACTAGAATTAGAGAGAGAATAGAATTTGAGTTGGATTCAACAAAAAGTTAATGTCTTCTTACCTCATCAGAAATCTTGTGGTTGTATGGAGGCATCTCGGAAGAATAAGAAATAGATTTAAAGAGAGATAAAAACTTTGAACGCAGAGCGGCTGAAGATAAAAGATTCAAGTCCAAAATAAGCGAGAGGAGACTGAAAGGAAGATGGAATATCCGTGCAAGTAGAGGCATGTGCTAAAATTCTGAAGAAATACCCTAAGGATAATTGTATACCGCAACCTGACGCTTGAACAACATTTGAAAATATTTGGATTGGGTTTAATAAAAAATTAATGTTTTCCTACGTCACAACTAATCTTGTGGTTATATAGGGGTATCTCGGCACAATAACACTCCTCCAGAGTGCAAGAAGGAGTACATCGAACAAATAAATTAAAAGAGAGATAAAAATTTTAAGCGGAGGTAGATTGAAGATGAAGAATCCAAGTCCAAAATAAGCAAGACGAGACAGAAAAGAAGATGGAAGAAGAGGTGCATGTAGAAGTCCGTACTAAAATTCAGATATGAGCTAAAAGACAGAAGATATACCCTAAAGCTAATTGTATACCACAACCTGACGTTTGAATAAACCTACAATTAAAATCGTTTGGGTTGCGTTAAACAAAAAGTTAATGTCTTCCTACGTCACAAGAAATCTTGCTTTCGTATCGGGGTAGTGTCTTCTAGGAATACTACTTCTCCAGAGAGTATAGAAGTATCGACAAAATATATTTAAAGAGAGATAGAGAGTTTAAACGGAGAGAAACTGAAGATGAAGAACCCAAGTCCAAAATAAGCGAGAGGAGAAAGAAAAGAAGATGGATTATTCGTGCATGTAGAAGCACGTGCTGAAATTCAAACATATGCTAAAATTCAGAAGAAATACCCTAAGGTCAATTGTATAACTGAAGCATACTACAACCTGGCGCTGAATAACAACTAAAGTTAACCTCTTTCTGTTACTCACAATTTTGTGCTTTTATGGGAAGTTTGTTACGGTGAAATGACACTTCTCCTTAGTACCCAGGCCGAAGATAAAGAACCCACGACCACAATAAGCGAGAGAACATAAAAGAGAAGATATTTTAGAAATACTTTAAATTGTGATTCCGCAAATAGAAAGGGAAACTTAGTAGGATACAAGGGGACGATCTTAGTTCCACATTCTCGGATGAATAATGTAATTATCTAAAAACCTTTATTAGCCCCACCAATACAATGGGAAGTAAACAATATTTTCTCTTTTCCTAACCAAAAAAGAAGAAAAGGGTTGGGTTGGGCTAGATTGGGTTTAGTTGGGAGAGGTATTTAAATATAAAAAGATCGCAGACGATAGATGTCGTTACTGCGATGAGATAGACGACGTGGAACATATCTAAGTCCAATGTAATAGATGGGAAGAGGTAATGGAGAAGAAAGTTGGACTTCAATTAAGCCCAGAGAACTGCGTACTGACTATGCTAGAGAATAACCAAAATTGCTGTAGGCTGTAGAAGACTACATCAGAGAAGTAGTGGTCAGGAAGGAAAAAGAAGAAAGAAGAGAGTAATGAAAGGGGCAATGCGGTGGAAAGGCCAGGAAGAGGGCCTTACTATAAGGGCTCTCCATCGGGTATGTTAAATAAATAAATATAGTAAAAAGTTAACAGTGTTATTTGATGCTTAATGGACGGACTCTGTTATCCTGGACAAAAGAAGAACGAAAAAGGAGGAAAGATAATTCGTAGGAAGAAAGAAAGAGGAACAGGAAGGAAAGGGCTAGAGTAGCTAAGAAGGAGGGCGGAGAAGGGGCCACATTCCCGCTCTCCTTTGGTACATATTAAATAATTAACAGTTTAAAAAGTTCATATATTTCTTTGTTTTTTTAATCAACAAACTGCTGTCATGGCGATAAGAATAAAGGAAGTTAACTGGAAGGAAAGTGGGGAGAGAAAGGTAGTCCGTAAGGAGAAGGAAGGAAGAGGGTGACAGAAATTATTCGGCGCCTGAGGAAAACGAGGAAAGGGATGATAGTACCCACTAGTACCCAAGGTCAGATGTCCATTTGCAGATTTTGACCGACAAAAAAAAAAACAAAGATAAAAAAGATTGAGTTGTGTTGGGTTGAGCTAGATTGGGTTTGGTAATTGATAGATTAGGTTATTATTTCTTTATACCTCTCAAAAATTTTCTTAATTTTTGTTAAAAATAACGTTATTATAAATTAACTAATTAAGTATAGTCGTCCAACAGTTAAAGGGTTTTATGACTTTCGCCCATTGTATACCAAACTAAAAGGGAACAGTCGTAGAACTTACCGATATCATAAATTTCGCAATTGACACCATCAAGAGTCGTTCGTATTCAATTTTGATTTGTTTTAAAACTGTTTTTCAAATAAATTGTTATATTGAATAAAATGTTTTGAATACCACCCTGGACTTTGCCAGAAAAGGATGCAAGTAACAACTCCAAAAAGTATTTATGATGCTTCAAGACAGCCGCTTGATTTTACTTAATGAGTTTGTTAAATAACATAAAAGGCAATAAAACCCATTTAACTTTTGGAGGACTATACCAGTAGATTTATTTGTGTTAAGCTAAATTGGGTTGGGTTGATTTTAGTCTAGGTCTAATGTTAGTTCCTGTTTTATTTAACAACCGAATCCAACCCGATTTAGCGGGTTTTGGCGATAAGAATAAAGGAAGTTAACTGGAAGGAAAGTGGGGAGAGAAAGGTAGTCCGTAAGGAGAAGGAAGGAAGAGGGTGACAGAAATTATTCGGCGCCTGAGGAAAACGAGGAAAGGGATGATAGTACCCACTAGTACCCAAGGTCAGATGTCCATTTGCAGATTTTGACCGACAAAAAAAAAACAAAGATAAAAAAGATTGAGTTGTGTTGGGTTGAGCTAGATTGGGTTTGGTAATTGATAGATTAGGTTATTATTTCTTTATACCTCTCAAAAATTTTCTTAATTTTTGTTAAAAATAACGTTATTATAAATTAACTAATTAAGTATAGTCGTCCAACAGTTAAAGGGTTTTATGACTTTCGCCCATTGTATACCAAACTAAAAGGGAACAGTCGTAGAACTTACCGATATCATAAATTTCGCAATTGACACCATCAAGAGTCGTTCGTATTCAATTTTGATTTGTTTTAAAACTGTTTTTCAAATAAATTGTTATATTGAATAAAATGTTTTGAATACCACCCTGGACTTTGCCAGAAAAGGATGCAAGTAACAACTCCAAAAAGTATTTATGATGCTTCAAGACAGCCGCTTGATTTTACTTAATGAGTTTGTTAAATAACATAAAAGGCAATAAAACCCATTTAACTTTTGGAGGACTATACCAGTAGATTTATTTGTGTTAAGCTAAATTGGGTTGGGTTGATTTTAGTCTAGGTCTAATGTTAGTTCCTGTTTTATTTAACAACCGAATCCAACCCAATACTTGTAATATTTCTCAATCCAACCTCAATCAATCTAAATCAATTTTTTCTTTGGGGACCGCTTTCCGTCATTAATTCTTCATTATTTCCCCATATCTTTCAAAAATGTCTTAATTCTGTTAAAAACAAAGTCATTGTAAAGTTATAAAGGTTATAACGTAGATATACTTGTTTTAGTAGAAAAACCAACAAAATCGAGTAAAAAGTCACACAAACCCATATAAAAATGGGCTAGTTAAATTGTTACGGTAAGCTCTACGACGCGATCCGAAGGGAAAGAAGTGTAAAAGAGTTGGAGAAAAAAGGAAGTTCCTTCACAAACCAGTTCGGCTTTACTAGAAGTAAATCTACGTTGGATGCAATAGAGGCGGTTCTCAATAGGGCAAATTGCTTGGATAAATTTAGAAGGGGAATATGGAAGAAATCCACCGTTGACGTGAGAAATGCTTTTGGTACCGTATCGTGGGAGCAAATAATCAATAGTATCGTAGAATACCTTAGCAATATATTGAATACAATAGTATAAACTATGAAACAACAAGAGAGATTCCGCAGAGATCGTTCCTGGGGCCACGTCTATAGAACATCTTCGATAAAATTCTACAGGTAAGTGCAGAAAATGAGGAGGTAGCAAAAGCCGATGATCTGACGATAGTGATTGCAAGCAGTAAAATTAAAGTAGATGCTGAAAACTGAAGTGGTCATGTTGAAGAGTAGGCGCTGTAAAAGGAAGATGGAGTTTATTGTAAGAGGATACTTGGGAGTTGTGATCAGAAAAGATCTAAGGTGGAACGAACATTTACATTAGTGGCACAGCTCAGAAAACTCTGTAAGCTCTCCATCGCATTATGGGTTCAACATATGGAAAAGCATTGAGAAAAGGAAAACTATAAGTGCAGTAATATGGACACAACTTTTATATACCTGTAAATCATCACAATCGACTTAATGGTTAAAAGAAGACTAGTACATCTGGATGACGAGGGAATAGACGCAGAAGACACAATCCCAGATTAGGCAGGTAGATGGACAATACGTTGGAAAAGTAAGCTGCTCAAAGAAAATCTTGCCCGATATATGTCAGCCATGGTAGCTGATACGTAAATGAGGAGAAAATAATTACTTCATGACACAATTCTTGAGTACCATGGGTGCTTTAAGGCACACCTATATGTACATAAAAGGGCAATCAAAAAGTCAATCATGTGTATACTGTGGACACGTGGATCACTTGATGATGATGGATACGTTCACTACTGTAATAGATGGAAAGAGCTGAAAAAGGAGGAGGGTCACCGGAGGGTTGCGTTTAAATCATGCTTGATCGTGGGGGAAACTAGAATATAGTTGCAAACTACGTAAAGTAAGTGGTAAAGACAAAGCAGAGATAAGAAAGACAGGAACCGTAGAAATATTATTATTAGTTTGAACTCAAATACAAGAAAGCCAATGGAAGAAGGAGTGCTTTGGCACCGCCATCCAGGAGCGTTATTAAGAATATTTTGTTATTAAAAATTTAGTGGGTAGTTTTTTTATGATAATAATCCGAATCCGGGATGGAAATCTGTAGGATTGAGGAGGAAGAAGAGGGGAGCCTCTCCCCTCACCAGGGTGCGTTGAATTATAGAATTTTTTTAAAAATAATATTTGGTTTTGCACTTTTTTATGTATGCCACAAGTTCTAAATGTGTAACGCTGGTTGTATGGTATACAGGGGTACCAGTGTAAGACAGGTTATGACACGGCAGAGAGATTCTAGGAAAACACAAGAGAAGAATATGGTAGAAGAGGTAATTCAGCCTCCCAGGTTGAAGTATGTAAAGCTAAAGTATTTTTTAGAACGTTGTAGAGTTTTTTAACTAATACAGCTTTTTCTTCGTGTATAAGGAAAAAGATTGGGTTGGGTTGGGTTCTAAATCTGATGTTAGTTCTTGTTTTAGTTCAACAACCCAATCCAACCCTATTATTTGTAATATTTCTCAACCTAACCTCAGTCATTCTTAATCGATTTCATCTATGGGGACTACATTCCAATACCTTTAAAAAATTTCTTACTTTTTGTTAAAAACAAAATCATTCTAAAGTAACTAATTAGGTACCAGCACTATGGGTTGATTTGGAAGAGAGGAAATTGACTCTCGGCCATGACGAAGAGAAAACAAAATAACAACATGAAGGAGAAACGTCCCCACTGCCTGGTATGTATTAAAATTAAAATAACTTTAATAATAATGTAGCTATCTTATTTCATAATGAGAAATTCAGGGAAACGGAGGGAAAGAGGATGAAAGTCAAGAAGTGAAAAGTACCTGTCGAAATAAGCAAAAAGGGAGAAGATACCAAATGGATAGGAACCGAAGAAAGGTAACATTTGAAGGAGGGATCATTCCTCTAACTGGTATGTGTTGAAATAATAACATTTTAATAAGTGATGATTCATATTTATCCCAAGAAGACCGGTAGAAACGAAAGGAATTAAATTCAAGAGAGAGCAGGAATAAGAAGGGGGGATCTGTTATTGCATCGAGGCGAGATTCGGCGGGAGTTTTTAGACACGTGTCAAAAACCGACTTTGGTAGAGTGAGTAATCTGTAAATCTGTTTCTAGATTTTCGGATACTTTGTAAAAAAGTGTTGGGTTGGGTTAGATCTAGTTTTAGATCCAATGTTAGTTCTTGGTTTGGTTCCCAACAGTGCGATATTTCTCAAATCAATCTAACAGAACTAACCAACTAACCTAACAGAATCCAACCTAACTCAACCTAACCAGACCTCAAACATTCTTAATGTATTTTATCTATAGAGATGGTTAATTTATGCTCATAACCCCATTAGTACGTCTAAGGCATCTGAACATTACTCAGTACCTCTCAATAGTTCCTTTATTTTTGTCAAAAACAAACTCATCATAAAATAACTAATTAGATGCCAGCTCAATACTAATAAAAATTTTTTGGAAAATTAAGAAATCCTTAATCTTTATGATGTGATATTGGAGAGTAATCAAACCTCATTCAAGCTCTCACATCTGAACAGATTTAATTTAGAGTTATAGCTAAAAATTACAGACTCCTAAACTGATATCGATTTATTAATACATGTTACAACGCTTGATATGGTTAATTACATCAAAAATTTTTGTTGCCGTTCTGATTTCTTTTAACATATTAATTAACTAAGATCTGATTGAAGCTATGAAATAAAATAAAATGTTTGTTGAAAATTAGAAAATTTTAAACGTAAATTTATGTTGCAACAATCTTACCAACATTACAATAACTTGAACCACCAAAATGACCTTGAAAAAGTTTTGATTAGTTACTAATATAAATATGTTGAGATATATCGGTTGTGTTTTAAATCTGCTTTTACAAAACGAAACACCAATTACTTACTAAAAAAAGAAAGAAATGAAATAATTTATTACGTTGCAAATTTGTATGACGATAAACCTTTTAGTCATATTGGATAAAGCAGTAAATAAATAATGCGAGATAGGGGAAAAGGTTAAAAATATTATTTTCGCACTCTACAATATTTTCAGCTAGACTAGACACCATCTGTTTATTTACGCGTGAGTAAATATTTAACCGATCATATATGTACCGTACGTTGGGTAACTCGCCTCTCGTCTCTATGTTTGTTATTTCTGTGTGGAAATACCAGCCAAACGGTGCTTCGGAGTGCTTCGGTTGGTAAGCGGGACGTAAAGGTGTTTATATTTTTAGTTGGCAGTCATCCCTTTTCAAGCCTCCATAACTACCACAACCATTTCGGAATCGATTTTTCGTTTCCAGTTTGTGGATGTTATAAAGAGTTTAAAAGGGGGTGTATACGAAACAAGTTTCTTCGGACGATTGGTTAAAATTTAAACGTTTTAGTAACGTAACGACGTATTTAGTCTATCACTGTCGCGATATGTTTGTCCAAAATTTGTGTATGTGGCGTATACGAAATAGTACGTGATCTGCATATCATTCACGAATGGGCAGTGTATACGTGCATAAATAATGGATGGCGGTAATCACTTTGAGTCTGTCATGGCATAAATGTTTGACTTGCGTGTTACAGCTGTTGGAATAATTTATGATCTCGATGTGGATTTGGATCTTTTTTAACCAATGGTCCTTAAAAATTAACACGGAGCACATTTGCATTTCGGCGAAACGTTGTTATGATTTTTCATATTTCAGTTTGATGTCCGATCTCATTCCAACCGGAAAGAAATATGGGCTCTGTTTGTGTTAGTATAAAAGAGAAATAAATCTCCAGTTTATTCTGACAGGTTAAAAATGCCCTTTAGCTATTTTTGCGAACAACCACAAATAGCGTCTTCTAACGATAAATCTTACGCGCCAAATATCGCCACATAGAATAATTTTTCTATAACAAATATGTTTCCGCAGATATGAAAATGTGCCGTAAAGCATGGAATGGGAATGCATAATATTTTAATAAAGATGAACAACATTTAATTAATAATTACATAAAACGAAGAGAAATTAAAAAATTGATGAACTTACCTTGGAATTCTTTTCTAGCCGCCGATACCGAAGTTACGATGTTGGCGACGTGGCCCAGCACCGTAGCAAAAAGCATCAACCCGAACAAAAGTTGAATGATAACGAAGAGATATTCACCTTTGTTCCTAGGCCTCGGCAAATCGCCAATGGTGGTCAACGCGAGCGTGCACCAATAATAACTTTGTAAATACTGTTTAACAACGTCCGTACTTTCCGAATCACTGTACACCCAATTTTTAGAACCGAACCCGTTATTTTTATGAATTATATGAAACAAACAACCGTTCCAATGAAATATCACCAGCAAGTAATGGATGAGACTGGTGGAGCGAAATAAATTCGGGTAGTTCGTGTGGCGTTCCGTTCGGTCCATGAACGCCCAAAACCGATAGATTTTCACCAGTCGAAACGAGCGCAATATCGAATTGAACCCTATTGACAAGTAGAGAAAGTCTAGTGGCAGTAGGCACAAACAGTCTATGTAAAACGTCGTTGAGTTCATGTAATGGTGACGCAGTTTCGTCGAGTCCGTCTGCAGTACACCGTCTTCGAGGTAGCCCGTCCTAAAGTGGAACATTATGTCCACTAAGTATATAAAATCCGCGAAGTAGTCCAAACAAAACCACACTAGTATCGTTTCCCCTATAACATTCAAAAAAACAAATAATTTACTTAAATTACAAGAAATATTTTAATTTTATTTAAGAGTAAGGCTGAATGAAAATGTTTTGATTTAAACGCAACCTTACAGAACTTTAAATATAAAGATTAGGATAATTTATCTTTACATATCTTAAAAACGAATTGAGATTTCATTATGATTCAAAAAGTAATTTAAAGTAAATTTGATGAAGATAGTGTTCCATAAATAATTTCTTAATTTCCATAATAGTCAATGTTATAAAGATTTATCTGAAACTCTGCATTATTAATTGTTGCCAATATAAAGTGAAAACTTAAGGAAGTCTTATCTCAAGAACGGATTAAGATATTATCAAGAAATAAGAAGCTTTTTAAAGCAAATTTATTTAATATTCAACATTTTAAAAAGCATTTTCTCGAATATTCATATTTCAGATTAACGTATTTTTAAACGCAACCTTACATAACCTCTAAAGTAATGATTAGGGGGTAATTCATCTGTACGTATCTCAAAAATGAATTGAGATATCGTAATGAAATAAAAAGCGGTTTAAAGAAAAGGTAATTCGGTTTGATGAACTTTTAGTGTGCCATACAAAATTTCTGAATTCCTATAATCATCGATGTTATAATTATTTATCTCAAACTCTGCATTTTTTATTGTTATCAACATGAAATGTAAATTTAAGAAAGTTTTATCTCAAGAACGAATTGAGATATTATCATAACATAAAAAGTATTTTAAAGAAAACTTATTTAGTATTTAACATTCTAAAGAAAATTTTTCCAAATTTTCAAATTTCAGATTTATTAACTTTTAAACGCAACCTTACACAACCTTAAACGTAAAGATTAATTAATCTTTACGTATCTTAAAAGTGAATTGAGATGTTGTGATGAAATAAAAAGCTGTTTAAAGTAAATTTGATGAAGATTTAGTGCGCCAGAAATAATTTCTTAATTTCCATAACGTCTGTCTGTATACTGATCAGAGAATGATCCATTAATCTGCAAGAACTTGCCTGGAAAAATGATGTTGGTCTATGTTGGCTTCTCGTTATCCACAATGTCACTGCAAGACAGTGAGGATAACGAGAAGCCGGACAAGTTAGCAACAGGTAGCGGATACGCCAGCATTAGACCTCAACCCGGAAGTGGGCTACTAAAAAACTATATAAAATAGATGAAGCTATATAAAAAAGATGATAAATCCCGCGCAAAACAAAAGCCAAGAATTTTCTTATGCCTTGGCAAAGGGGATCTAAAGATGCCCTCAGGCTTCCTGAACGGCTATACACCTCTCAAATACCATTTTCTCCATATTGGCCAAGCAGAGGATCAAACTTACCGTCTTTGCGACGACGAGTTAGAAACAGCTCAACACATACTGTGCAAATTGTATATATTGGGTATTCATAGTTTTTCTTACATTACACCACAATTTATGCAACACGTAGACATAGACGCGTAGATTTTGTTAACTTTGGAATATAATCGTTTTGAACTTGGATTGCCGTTGGAATAAACCTTTTGGAGTTGCATCAAAATAAACTGAGATTTATAATAGCTTTATGAAACATAAACCTACAGATAAAATGTAACCTTTTTGTATTTATTTTAAATACAAAAACGCGATTTAGATTTTTTGGACTTAGATAGTTTTGGAAAACACCTCCTCAATTGTAATCTTTGTGTTTCTATAACTCTACCAAATTTCCACTATTGTAGTTGTGATCGTTCGTTTTTAATGATCACCATGTCACCAACGTTAATGTTGGAATACTGTTGCTATTATTTGTTACGTTGTTGCAATGTCTGAATATATTCTGAATACCATCTCAGGAGTGTTGATGCATTTGCTGTAAACGTTGTTATTGTTTGAGTTTGTTGCTTGCAACCTCCGTAACATTTTTCGAAGGCAATGTATTCAAAGGTTTTCCAATAAGAAAATGTCCCGAGATTATGGCTAATAGATCATTAGGGTGATTGGAAATATGAAGAGATATTTAATAATGAGGAGATCGCACATTATGATGGGATGGATGAGGAGACCATTGAATATGATGGCATTTCGAATATGATGATTTTTTGCACAAAACACTTCAATTATATATGCATTTGAAGTTAATTTCCTAAAATTATTATTTTCCCAATGAAGTTGGTTCCATTCTCTGCGTAAATGTTTTGACACAAACCACGTCATGAAATGAATCTTTTTAAATAATTCAAAACTGCATCAGTACTTAACTAGCTAACCACTTCCAGATTCCAGAATTTTCAGTTTTTTATGTTAAACGGCCCAGCAAAATCTATTCCAACATTATGGAAAGACTTGCTTTCAAGAATTCTAACACGCAGTAAGTTAGCCATTTTATATCTTAAATTTTTGGGCTTAAAATTGTTGTCGTATTGTTGCCAAAAGACCCCAACGTGAAAATTATGCAAATGCGCATCTCGTACATCAGGTTAAGTAACACAAGTTAACTTATGTCCTTTTGGTAAAATAATAGGATATCTGTTATTAGGTGGATAGTCGCTATTGGTCAATTTACACTCACTCGCAAATGATCATTAATGAGAAATGGATCCAACCCAAATAAGCTGCTATCGTTAGGTAAATTTGACCAGCTAAATGCTCTTGTTTCTATTCCTTGTTTGGTCACTAAACCTTAAACAATAAGCTGTAACCCTTTGCAATCTATATGGTGATGAATATCTTGAAAATATATCAATTTTTTCAACGTTAATAAAAACAAATTTATTTTTTCTAGCTTCTGGTATGTCGCTTGTTTCCTTATAAGTTTCCTTATAATATATGAATTTACAAGAGATGAAGCATCCATTCCTCTCGAAGCCAGATTTGCTGGATTGCCATAGACGGAATGTACCTCCATTGATTTTGTTCAGTTAATTTGTGACACTCGATTTGATATAAATACATACCATCTGTTTGGCTCTGTGTTGACCCAATTTAATGCCATCATTGAGTCGCACCATAGAATGATAGATGTAGGGACGTTTGCTAGTAAGAGTATCACTTTTGTTTTAGAAGTTAGCAATGATGTTTTTATTGTATTTTCCTTCCTGTACCATCCATGATTTCTCCATGAGCTATGCATCTCTTCAGGAATCTATTCTTCCCAATAAGAGAATTTCTTAAAAAAAGGAACAAAGGAACAGAAAGGAGAAGATATTGATAATGTTGCTGTACAGTTTTTCGAAGAATACCTAATGATTCCGGAATTCTTCTTCAAATTTGACTTCCTTGACTACTCCCATCGACTTGGTCTCAAGATTAAAACCAAAGCGTATATAAGTTCCAGGCCTCGCTCTATAATAATTAAGCTTGTTTCTTATAGAATCAGGAGGTTAATTTGGAATATCAAAGTACTGCTTAAAGGAACTAAATTTCTGCTCACCGAATCCCTTTTGAAAAAGAGAATGAAGCTCTTTACGGCTGCAAGAGGCAGCTGGTTACAGGAATTGTTGGATTTCGGATGGTAGAATTTTTGTCACCCTTTCTAACAATAAGGTCAAGAGGATCTCTTCTTATGAAGACCTTGCCGATGTGACTGCTGAGAAGACTCTAAAGAGTCGGCGAGAACTAGGTGACAAGTCAACAAGAATTAACGTCTCTCCAACTCCACCAACTCACCATCTGATTTTACTTACTACAAGCAACTATGTAACTTCTCCAGCATTGCACTCCAACATGAACACAGCCTTTTTATCTCATATATTCAGGCATAATAATTCAAAAAACTATGGAGTGCCTTCAGGTCTTTGGGGATTTGTAGGAATAAGACTGATAATATTCCTGGTGACGTTGGTAACGCTAATTCTATAAACAACATCCCTGGTGATGCAGAACTTAAACTGTTTTGTATGATAACATACTTCCTCAGGTTTTTAGTAGGCTGTACTTTTCGCTTACCTCTGAAGAGGAAGTCCTTGCTACATTACAATCTATTGAAACTAATTAGTTGGGTGGGATGGTATTAGAGTAGAGTTGATTTAGGGCCTATTAGTATTTTAAATGTTACATCGAAAGCTCTGGAGAGGATTGTGGGGGAGAGAGTTTGGGACCATCTTAATAAATTCAATACATTACCATCCAATCAGTCTAGGTGTCACCCAGGTTTTAGTTGTAGATGATGGATGTGTCACTGCACTTGTTCTGATCGATTTTTTGACACGATCCATCATTCAACACTCCATTATATCGACTTCTCTCCGCTTTCTATTGATGTTTTTAAAAATTATTTTTACTTCGCTCACATATTGTTAAATTTCAGGATGCTCTGTCGGAGAGAAGCCTTATTAGCAACTTAGGGATCAATTTTGGGACCTATACTTTATCTTATCTACATGACTAATCTGTGTTTTAACCTTAAACATTATAAAATCCATATGCATGCTGACGATACACATCTCCATCTTTAATTATGGGGATGCTCTTTGCCACTTTTGCATCGATGCTACGAATAGATCTCGCATTCAGTGGATACAGAATTCTTGTCTTAGCTTTATCTTTGGTATCGGAGGACGTGAGAGAATTTCTCAAACGCTCGGCTGGGTCGGTTGGCTGAATGTCACGACGTCGAATATTACACTCCGCTTGTCTCTATCACAAAAGTCTTACTTACAAAACTTCCCCGTATTTATACAACAAAATAAATTATCGTACAGATATTCGTAGTAATAATATTAGGCATCGTTACACGTTAACAATACCGAAGCACCGATTTGAATTGTTCAAGCGATTCTTTTCTTACTGTGTGCCTAACACAATATCACACTTTGTATAAAGCTGGAGAATGTTCGTGGTTTTAGTAAGAAAATAGAAATCGAACTGAAGAGACGGACAATCGTCATCTTTAGGTATATCATGAATTTCATGAAATCTGTAAACTGTGAATTGACGTTGCACTTGGGGTTGGTATCGGAACGGGTTTTGTATTTAATTTCATTTATAATTCTTGAGGGCCAAGGAAAAACAGTTTACGGTCTCGCTAATTAACAGTGTTTACATTTTTTTTTCTGTTTTATTATTAGCATTACTTTTGTTTTTTTTGTACATTTTCTTGTGTTATATGGGTTAATAAATATATGTTATTATTATTAATATTACTATTTTGAGGTAAATTGTTGCAGATTTCTAATTGCTTAAAACGCATCTGACGAAAACTTGTCGATACATTATTGCAAAATCTGCGATAATGGCATAATTATGCTGTCTAAGAAGATATAGTGTTCTTAGCAGTTCTTGTTGTATTGTGAGCCCAATGACTTAAATGTCATTTAATGATAAACCTAAAGTAGATTTTGTAGATCCTTCAAAAACAACTCTGAACTTCATAGATGTACTAGAATCTTTTAATACAGCATGGTGAGTGGTAAGTATTTTAAAATTTTATGTAATAATTATTATTTTTCCAAATATTGTTCATAATTTTGCTCATTTGTCCTAAACTTTCATATTCCGCCATAAACTTCACTAATCTTTTTGCTAATTTTAAGAATCGTTCAGTTGCCATCTTACATAATACACCCAATTATGTATTTTCTATGAACATCAACACAATCCACACTCCAAAATGTCTCGTGTTGTTTCTCACTGCTGTCTTTGCTAATTGTTCTTCGCATTTGCCCTCTTCCTTCAAATAAGGTTTTGACATTGAAAGATCTTTTATCCTCCAAAAATTCTCCAATTATTTGCCGATTTTGTCAATAATAACACTGCAATTAGAGCTTGCGATACCGGATCAAAATTTCAATACCCAATATTCGGTATTCAAAATTTCTAAACCTGGGATGCCGGTATTAATACTTGTATGAATTTGTTAGTGTACGTTGTTTAGGTACACTATATTTATCGTTTACACATGAGTCATATCTGTCATCTCATGCGTCATATATCAGAAGAGTTTATATGTCTTAGAAATATGACCATGATTGATTCTTAAATATGTATAAAGACCAGTAGTAAAACGTCCAGTACATATTATTTTGTTTCTATTAGCAAATGATACCAAACAGACTGTTTATCGTGTCTTTTTCTGTGCTTATTAAAGGTTTTCTTATCCATGATATTTCCTCACTATCAAACTCACTATCAATTGTGCTAATGACTAGAAAGTATCTACAGGAGCAACAAAAGAAGGTTGTACTTCCCTGGTGAGGAAATAGTTCAAGATTAGAATAATCGATAAAAAAGCCAAATGGACAAAACGGATAATACTTGGATTGGAAACATGCCTATCTCGACGAAGGGGTAAGCAAACTACTTTATCAGTCAATTCTGAGTGGACATGGTTGCTTCGAGATACACAATGTGGTCACACCTATTTTGAGTATGCAAGCTTGTAAGATAAAATACAGAAAATATGGAAGAAATTATGAACAGTATTAACCCCAAGAAGTTATGGTGGAATGTTAGGAAAGGCGGAATACAATAGAGATGTTTCTGAGGGAGGTCATAGACGCCAAGCAGGCAGAAGAGAGAGCGCAATAAAACAGTATGTGGATATACTGATGAAATGATGACATAGTGGATGATGGAGCAGGAAGGAGAGAGGGCTCCCTCGTACACAAAGGTTGTGTTGAAGATACAATGAAAGATATGGAGATATATTTACAAAGTGGCGTAATGACAAAGTAAATAACAGAGTTGTGAAAGAAAGATGTGAGGAAGGAAAGATATTGGAGGCCAGATTTTGTAATGGTAGCTTTTCTATTTTTTGGTAAAAATACTAATATCCAAAAGTTAAAATTTTAGTTTATGTTTAAATTGCAAATAGCTACTAGTCCTAATACAATCCAGCCCAAGATGCTCTTATTTAATGTAGGTAATCAATCGCCAAGTCTGATCTGTTCAATGGAAATTAACTGTGAAAAAAATCCTGCTCCCAACAAAAGATCGATCTGAGTCGGATAGCAGAAATTGGTATTAGCCAATTTTACCTGTACCCATATTTGCATCTCCTTCTGTTTTACTATAAAATTTGGAAATTCGTCAGAAATCTGTTATCACTTTCGGTATCAAACAGCTACAGTATAGCTGTTTGATTAATTTCTCTTACTGGCAATTTTATGTCCTTGTATGTGCGCAGTTTCAAACTTTTCATTAAAGCATTTGTAATAAAGTTGGATTAAGAACCAGAATCTAATAAAGCTCGTCCTCTTTTCTCTATTCTTTATTTCAACTATCGCTGTTGACAAAAAAAAAACATTTTGCTCGATGGTGGCTTTCAAAGCTTTTACTGATGGTTATTCATCGTTTTATTTAGTGTTCTCTGTTGTTGCTTTTGCTGTTACTGGAATTGGTTTTGCATGTAACAATGTATTATGCCTTTCCAAACGTATTTTTCTTGTGAATAACGATTTACACTTACTTGCAAAATTCTCATTACATCTATATCTTTGAATTTACCGTAATTATAGATCATGTAATTTCCCTTGCGGAAATAGCATTCAGCTTGTTTTGCCTTTTTTGATAGTTTCGAAAACAACTCAAATTTTATTAGCCATCCTCTACATTATAAATGACATGCCACTGAATATGCAAACATCATGAATATTTAACAGTTTAAAGATCATTTTTCCAAATATTTTAATTTATGATTTATGAACTTTTAAACACAACCTTCCATACTAAAACGTAAAAGATTAATCTTTACATATCTCAAAAACGAATTGAGAAATAGTTATGAAATAAAAAAGTAGTTTATAGTAAATTTAATGAAGATTTAATGCGCCAAAAATAATTTTTTAGTTTTCATAATCGTTGATGATATAATTTTTTATATCCAATTTTAATTGTTATCAGAATGAAACATAAACTTGAGAAACTCAAGATCGAATTAAGATATTTTCATGAAATAAAAAGCATTTTAAATCAAATTTAGTTACCATTCGACATTCTAAAAAGAATTTTTTAAAATATTCAAATTTCAGTCGTCCATATTGTTATAATATAAAACGAATAAATTTTTTAAAAAAAAAGATCACATCGAGGGGCATTCGACGGGAGGAGATTTTAATAAATCCATATCGGAAAAGTATAAATTAAATTTTATTATCATCGTAAAATATGTGTTAGAAGTAGGGCTGTCGTCGGCAGCAAATCCGTTTTATTAGAATACATACGAGAGCTATCGGAATGATCCATAAAATTTTTATATTGAAATAATATGAATACGGCAGAATTTCACTTAGCCTGAGATAGTAAATTCCACCAGAATAATTACGTCCTTATTCAAATCAACACACTTCACCAAATTTACAATATTGTTGTACGCATTGTTTGCGTCGCACAACATGCGCCGCATTATTTAAACACCTGTGGTTAGAATATTCGCCAAACAACCATTGTTTACGACCGTTCCATGTTTGTTAACAATTTAATTAATTTAAATTTAAAATTTAATTCAAAAAACCAAAAAAATCACCATATGTACATATAAGAACTATTAAATAGTGAATGTAATAAAGTTTAATTATCTAATCGTAAGTTCTATATCTCGTACTAAATCGTCGTTAACCGGTTGAGTAAATTTGATATCATTTCGTTTTATTTGACATAAAAGATGTTTATCACCGGGTACGGTTATATCGAAATAACAAGGCGTAGATTTCGTTGGTGAAAAGTTTCGTTGAGAAAATTTCGTTGTAAAATGAAATTCAATTCGAGAGAAGAGGGACGAACAAACAAGATATTTACCGGGGCGAGGGAAAACTCTTTAATATTAGGGTCGAATTTACCTTTCGGTCGTTATTTATTCTTCGGCGTGCTACCCGAAACGCAATATCGGTATACTTACTGTTTATTTCTTGAAAGGCGAAGCGGTATATTATGACCCAAAAATTGTATAGAAACGCGAAGGAGACTATCATTGACCAGTAATAGCACAGCCTCCCCGCGGGGTCGAATACAAAGGACCAACCGATGCCACCAGCTCTGAGTCTTGTTGTATATGAGTCAACCCTTCGAAATCCGTATCGACTAAAAAAAATAAGAAAAATAAATTAACAACATAAATCTTTAAGATAAATCCTAAATCCTTTTACGTCACACGAGTTTTAGTTAAAGGATTGAACATGAAAAGTAATGAGGTTACGTTATTTAGGGTGTTTTGATTTATTTATAATTAGAAAAAGCCGGATTTAACCGTAAGGCTCAAGTTTTAATATTTTATGGTGCACTTTTAAAACTGTGCGCCCTTGCTTAGGCGGTGCTTGTTACCTTGCGGGGGAAACCATGCATAAATAAAGCTTGTATCTGACTGCCCCCGCTTCTACATTGTCAAGATAATCCGATTCTCGGGACAACCGTTAAATAAATAATTTTGTTTCCTTCTAAATTAATAAAGTTAAAATTCCTAACATAAATACATCGATAATTAAAATTTAAATTAAATGATTAACTAAGAAAAACGTTTTATTATAGCTAAATGCTTTAATTTGACACCAAACATCATTCGGTTAACAAGTAAGAAACTTAGATTAGAAACTAAATATCAAAGTTAAAAATAACGATTTTATAATAAATATTGATGACATCTTAATAAGAATAAGGAATACTTTAATTTGATACCACACATGACGTAATTGGGTTAAAAAACAAAAAATTTAGATTGGAAACAATCAAATGTTAAAATTAGACAAAACGATTTTTTTTAATATTATTGGAATAATTGAAATAAGAATTAAAAATGCTTTAATTTGATATCAAACCTGACGTATTCGGGTTAAAAAACCAAAAATATTAGATGAAGAACTAACAATTTTTTGATAAACATTGAAGTAATCTTGACAAGAATAAGCGATGCTTCAATTTTATACCAAACCCGACGTATTTGAGTTAACGTATTAAATAACTTGGGTTAAGAACTCCCAAATGTTAAAATTAAAAATAAAAGTTGTTAGAATCTGTCAAATGTCACATAACAATATGACTGGAGATAAATATATCATCGTGTTTAGACTCAAAATATAGAAAATTAAAAATCCTCTAAAATGAGTCCAAAAATCTATCTATTCTCTGTGAATTTTCTTAGGCATGCACATTGTGTAAAATAGAATCGTAATACTTTACATGGATGCTACAACATCTGTATTAGACATTGGATTTACAAAAATTTTGGTTAATAATACGAGCACAAATTTTGAATTTTTCCATTTTAGACACTTCTCCAAAATCTGTTAGTCTTCGATTTTTCGAAACATCAATGATGGGCGCAGATTTGGACATCTTTTGCATGTTTGTGAATCCGAAGCAATAAATGAGAGACATTCTCGTTGGTAAAATTACATTTAAAATTGATGTCCATCAATGGATTCAGAACAAAAATCTCAATTCACAAACGTGTAGAAAATATACCGTGCAGTTTGAAAAGTAAACGTTGACAATCGCTCTAAATTAAAGATGGATTTGAAGAACATTTATTTGCATCATAAATCACAGTATTCATCAAATCATAAAGGAAAAAAATAAAAGACTATTATTATTATTATTAAATCATTTCATTTAATACCTGACTCATGAAGAGCGGAAGGTAAATGACTGATACAGCTTTATATATAGGGTGTCTTACGTAACGGTTCATTACAACTTTTTGGGTTCCACTGTTCGTAGAAACTGAAATTTTGGTAACCTGGGTTGTTCATTCCGATCGTTTAATCTAAAATATTTTCAAGATGGCCACTAATATTTAACGATAATTTGTAGAGAATTAAATTTCCTCTCTGATTGGCTAATAAACTATGGGGTGTTCCATTTAAAATTTTTGACTTCCTTGCAATTGAATATAGAACAACGGTAATTCAATTTTTGGCCATCCTGTATAAGATACATTAATACAATATGTGGTAATCTATTTGACATCATATGAAGAGTTATCGTGCTAAAGCAAAACGTTTTTAATTAAAGTTGGCTGAGATATGCGCTTTTAAAGAGCATGGTGATATTTACCAAAAAACAATTAAAATCAAAATAACTCGAAAACAAAATACGCTAGGCAGCAACAACTGTTATCAAAGTCAACATATATTTTTATATATAATTGAATGGCGCAACAAAAACTGTAGCATTTTATTTAAAATAACGAAGTTGAGGTCTATTTCCAGTAGACCGGAAGTAGTGACTATCTTGGAAATATTTTAGATTAAAGATCGGAGTGAACAACCCATGTTACCAAAATTTCAAGTCTTTACGAATAGTAGAACCAAACAAAGTTTTAATGAAACAATTACGTGAGACATCCTGTATATGTACGTCACCCTGTATATAATTTTAGCAATTGCTCTTCGACAAAAATGATGCACCAGAGCAATTTAAACTGTTGATTTATGGTTTATTTACGGATTTTATGCTAACACTAAAGTCCGTGCAAAAAATCAAGGTCCCTCAGTTTAGAGATTTGCGGTAAAATTTCTTATGATGAATGAATATTTCTGTGTATAATATGTTCACTTGAAAACTGTCTGGTTTTTGGTTTTTCTTTTGTCGTAAGTTAAGTAAGAAAAAACCGGATTTTGAGAGTGCTAACCTTTGCTATTTTTTCTTAAAAAATTCAAAATTAAACTGGTGGTAAACCAATGTTTTGCAGAAAATAGCGATTTAGTAGGATGCGGTTATTTCACAAATGATCTGGCGGATTTTAACGCAGTATTTACCAAAATATGTCAAATAATGTCTTTTATCGTCATTACACCACTAGTGGTGTAATGAAATATTACCTTACTGAATATTGATTTGTTTTGGATATTACTGTGGATATTTGTAGCAACGCAACGCAATTCTTTTCAATTAATTTGGCACATAAGCGTTGTCAGATTTAAAATCTTTTGATTTCGTTACAATTTTAAAGCGGGGTTAAATTTTGTACATAACCCTTTAAGAAACTGCAAATTTTGTTTAACTCACGCAATTTACAAAACTCGCTCGCTTAGGTCGCTCGTTTTGACAAACATTGCATTCATTAAACAAAATTAGTAACTTTCCATAACTGGTTACGTAAATAACTATTACCTGCCGCATTGCTCTCAATTTGAAAAAATTTCAGCAAACAACTGAATTCGAACCCGGTACCTTTGACAATTGAACGACTTGCCACTGGACTACCGACCTTCTATATTAAATCAACCTTTACCGAGGTATATTAATGAACAAACCGTTTGTCACATATGTTGAGAGATGTCTTAAATACTGCAAGTTACAGCATCTTTATATGTTAATTTTTGGCGATAAAATGTTGTATGCACCACGCCAGCAAAGATTCACTTTGCTGACTTGGTACATAAATAACTATTATCGGATTCCGTAATCAATTTTTTCAAATTCCTCGCAATTCCCCTAAAGAGTATTATTCCTCGCAGTGTTTATTTTTGTTTCTCTTAATTTATAATGCTATTAAATTGCTCTTAAAAAACTAGGGTGCCACAATTTTGAAAAACTGATAATGAAATTTCGCAAACCGCATTATTTGACATATTTCGGTATAAACCACCTTGAAACCCGTGTGGTCGTTTTCGAAATAACCGTATTCTAATAAAACTGATTTTTCGCGAAACTATATGGAATATAGCTAAAATAAAATTAATATGTTCCATATTAAGAACATATCGTGTTACAACCACTTCTTTCAACCTTCGAATGTTTTTCAAAGAGAAAATTCGATTTTTTCGACGAGAAAAAAAAAATTGCAAAGTGAACAAAGTTGCCACTGTCAAAAATCGGATACTGTTTTCACTTAACTCACTATAAAAGAAAAACTATAGACCCAACAATTTCCAAATTACCATACGATACGCACAAATATTCACTGATTATAACAAATTTATCGCAATTTTTTTCATTTAGCGGTTACGAGGATATCTATTTCTAAAATGAATGGCCTTGACTTTTTGCACGGACTTTAGATATTAGCTGAAAACCTTAACCCAATCCAACTAGACACTTAGTGCTAAATATTAATTGGGTTTGGCTAAGCCATTAATTTTAATCCAACCCAACTTGACTAGTTACATAGCATTAAATATTAGTTGGGTTGGGTTCGTCAACAGTATCAAAAAATATTTTCCATTACACAGTTATGTATCATATAAAAAAATTTGAAAAAGATGAAGCCTTTACTGGAAAACGGGCAGCGTTCAATTATAATGCTATGTGTTATACAATAACATTTCACTGCTTAAAGTATCAAATTAAACAGTTGCTGTTTAGCTAAAAAAGCAGCTGTGTTTAGCTTTAATAAGGACGTTTGGCCAACGTCTTTATTTGTTGTAATAATTTACAACATCCTTATTAAAAAATTTCTACTAAGACATACAGTGTGATCGTAAAGTCAGAGTGCATTTTAGATAACTTCAAAGTTTTCAAAGTATGATATAATTATCATTTTTAGAATATATCATTGTAGTATTTATTAATTATATACATTGCATTCACGATGAAAGCAACTAATTCGGTACACTTTGGTAATTGTTCTTTGGCAGAAATAATGCAACTGATCGATTTAAACGTTGTAAACTTGTACCTAAATTTTAGAAGCTTTCTTTAATAAATTAGATCTTCGAGACGATAAATTTCTGACAACTATACTTTTTTCCGAACACATGGTAATTACTGTTGTATCCAAGTCTTCCCGATTTATTCCAGAAATCCCGTAGATTCGTAAGTTATCCTTCCGTGTAGGGGAGAGTGGGGCAAGTGAGTCATTGTTTTAAATCATCCAACTTCAGCATAGGTTCATCTAACCTTTCATTCAATTTAAAAAATCTCTCAATTCGCAGCTTCAAGGTCACTTTGAAATTTTAAAACCACTTTTTCACTTATTTTGTCGACAATATTAATATATCAATTAATGCATTAGAAGATAAAATCTTGTTAAATATCTTATCAATTAAACTCTCTTCATCAATAGCTTTGTTTCAATAACTTTAGAAACAAAAAAGTCAATAGCTTTGTAGCAAATCAATAATAGTTTTGTTTCTTAAGTTCTAAACGATTTATAATATAAAATTATTCAGGTTTAGTCGTCTTGAGCGATGTACAGCTAAATCCGAATGTTTCTAGTTCCAGATGGAGCGTTAGATCTAATGATATAAAACTAGAACTAACACTAGACCTAGAAATGGAAAGATTCGGTTTAGCCGTGCGTCTGAAGAAAACTAGACCTAGAAGTAAAAAGTTTTGGGTTTAGCCCTGTCGATGGTAGCTGATGTTTCTATGCCTTCCACCGCAAGTGCGACCGTATCCAAAGCTATCTGAATATGGGTGAGTATATAAAAAGAAGAAATGACGCGTCTTAAAAGACCAAATGCACTGAAAAAAATATGTCAAAAAGTTCGATCAGGTTGCCAATAGGAAATGAAGATGGGACCAAGAAGGTGTCAAACAATACAACGACGAGTTAAGCAGTGGATACCAAAAAATGCTTGAGGATATGACAACCATTGAAAAAGAATTAGTAAATGTTAAAGAATTATACTATTTATGTGACAAGAAAGCAAAGCTGACTTTGTTGTAGTAATCTGTCATGAATGGAATGTTTTATTTATTACATTACGGAGATAATAAACTGGGAAAATAACAATAAACTTAAATATATACGTATAATTGTAAATTCTAACAAATTTATTAATGATTCCAACGAAATTAATTTCGTCTTTTATCACATCATGAACTTCTTTAAACTCTTTAGATAACGCAAATTCTCCATGAACTAGTCCTTTTTCATGTATACACATGTTCTACTTCGTTTTCTCATCATAACACAACGTTTCGAACATAACTTCGTTATCTGAGTCTGACTCTGTGCTCAAACTTGTCAGTAAATCTAAAATATTGGTCACGTTCGATATTTCTTAACTGGGAAAATATCGAAACAGCTGCCAGTAACTGCTTGGTGAAACTGCGACTCTACTTGCGATGATAGTCTCCGTGACTCATTTGTCGTGAAAAATTCTTGGCGAGCCACCCTACCGAGTCACCTGATGAATCTTGGTTTTATTTTGCAGCCGGCTTTAGAGTTCAGATCTACATGACATATTCTGACGCACTTTGACGATATTTTCAATCAATAGGGTCGTAGCACTCAAGAAATTCATAGGTGGGTTTTTCCTATGAATGGTTTGCGACTTATTCAGATTATGAAAAAGATATTCATTTTATAATACTGGCTACTTTTCGAAAAGAAGAAGGAGACAGAAGATATTGGGTTTATCCAGTGAATAAGAAGAGCGAGGCTAGAGGCGAAATTAATTTCCTGGTTAAAGAGCTTGACAGCGATGTTGAAAGATTACATCAATCAAGAATAGTTCATCGAGGTTCATTCTAATTCAAAATGAACTTAATTCAGGTCTAAACTTGTCTGATCTATCTTTATGCGTTACTTCCCATTCATACTTCCCTGTGATGGACATCGAGATCGTTGCTGATGCAATACAACATAAGGCACCACAACACGTCAGCCAAATATACCCGCTAATACCTTCATCATCAGCATAAGAAAGTCCACAGTCCCCACTTTTTGATGGGATATCGCGTACTATTATTTGATACTTTTTTCTTGTTGCTTTCATTGCGATTATCTTTTTAGGGTTCCAATTGAGAACATAGCTTTTAAAGTATCTTATGTATATAAGAGCACAGACAATAAAATTGATCCAATACAGATCATTTTATTATAAATAGTTTTAAGCGTAAACAAATTGCATCCAGTCAAAAACCAACGTTCGCGTCAAACACAATCTGTTGAAAATGTGTATGATGACGATTTGATATATATTAAACAAATGTGTTTTCGACTGGGAATAATAGGCAATAGAGGGTTAAAATATGAAAATCTGACTACTCTTATAATTTGTATTTAATCAAATTTCGAATATCACAACAAAATTTAAAAATAAAGCGACTGTCAATGTTTACACCTCGCCGAAACTTTTATTATCCGCGAACATGTTAATATCCCTAACACTTTTATATCTAATAAAGTACTAAATACACCTTATAATTCATTTATGATGTAAATTTTCCATAATATGTTCGTGTACTCTCACATTAAATAATGTACGCAACTAATTACGCAAACCATATGAATTATTACAACGTACTTTGCCATTAATCGTTGTGATTAAATTTATATTCCTTAACACAAACGTATTGCATCGTAATTAATGTATTAGTAATTAATGAATCTTACCTCTCCGTCCCGTTACAACTGCTGGTCGAATTGAGATGATTCGAAGATGGTGGATTTGTCCCGGAGGTAGATCCCGGGGTAGTCCTCCAACCACCCAATAAAGGAGCTTCCCCGGAACTTGCCAACGCTACGCTCGCGGGTAATTTGAGTCTTCCTCGTAAATCTCTTCTCCTTGTTTTTCTGGATAAATCCAACTCGCTGGCTGCCGAACTAACGACGTTTGTAGGACGGGTCACGCAAGGTGTTGGGATGCTGTCATGCGATGACGAGTATAGATGTTGTCGACGACTCCTTGACATACCTAACTTACAGGTTACTAACTCTGGAACGAACCTTTTTTGTTCTTCGATCAGATTGAACGGTAATAGGGGGGCTTACCTAAAAGGCTCTGTCTTGAAACAGACTTAAGAGCCCTATGAACACTTTCAGTGCTGGATTTAGCACCACCTATACTAGCTGGTGCTAATGATGAACAAATCGTTCCGCTTCCTCCTAATCTATCACCTATTATGCGACCACCACCACTGGTGATAATACCTAAAACAAAAAGAATAACATCATCTCAGTGTTAGTTTATTTACGATTTGTTGCGTAATGTTTTAGTATTTTAGAACTAATTCAAATAGAATCAACGCGTAAACATGGTTGCATTTGCTCACGATGTTTGTATTTAATTACAACATCTCAAACACGTAGCATAGGTGAATGTGTAATAATTTAGAGAATCAATAAATCTTCCCCTCAAAAGGAAGATTGAAATATTGATTTTTCGATTATACTCGTAGAACATTTATTAACACAATACCATTGTAAATGGTTGCAAAGGCGTTTATAATGGGACTCGTTAAGGTTGGGAAAGGAGTTGGAAGGGAAGATTGGAGGTGGATCCGGGCACAGATTCGAGTTACAATTTAGTTGGGCGGCGGTAAATCCAGGGCAACCACGGTAGATAAAGAGCACTTTTACAACCACCTCGCCGGGAGGTTTCATGGGGGCAACCGCGGCGGCGTTAATTCGCCGCAACCAACGACTGCCGACGCCGCGACCTTCTTATTTCATCGCTAACGATGAAACATGGCATGGCCCGAAGGCGAACCGCCATTCGAATAGCGTCGTTGTCACTGAAATTCAGGCGCCGTTATTTCCTCCATTCAACACCGTTACACAACCATATGTTCAATTGTACAAGATGAAACTTTTAAACCGTAGCAATCCGGGTTTTCTATGGCTTTTTCGAAATACGAGGTACAAAAGAGGAGAATATACGACTAGGGCTTCCACAAAACTAATGTATAATTTCAAACGTAATTCTTTTAATGCACTGAAAAATATTTCCACTGGAAACTTTTACAATGCTTTTAATTCGCCTATACGCCCGTTAATTGCGACCGACCAAGCTTCGTTAAAGCCATTATTTCATAATAAACGAGAAATTAAGAAATTGTAATTCTTTTAATTCGCAATTTTTTTATTTGTTTATCATTTTTCGCGTTAATTGATTGCGCGATATATATATTTAAATTTGTTGCTTTTATTTTGTTATTTTTCATGTTAGTTTGTAAATAATTAATTGTTTACAACGTAAAATAATTTTAAATTTGACAAAATTATTGAAAAGCAAAAACTTTTGGAACGTTCTATCTCTATGTTATTGAAAATGAAAAATACTTGTTTTTTTTTGCTTAAATCAAAAGTTAATTACTTACATGTAAAATAATAAACAAAAAATTCGAAAATTAATATTATTGTTTTTAGAAGAAGGGTTTAAACTAAAAAGAATATTTATTTCACATTTTTTTAAATGAAAAGTTTCCAGTTCGAGTTTTTTAAATTTTTTGTAAATTACATAGTGCGAACTTTAATTGTATGTAATTTAACATGGGAGGAAGTTCTTCAGAGAACGTTAACATAGAACATAGATACTTGTATGTTTTTTAGATCCTAAAATTGTGTGAGTAGGTAAGGAGCCTCAACTCATTTTTTAATTTTTCTAGGGGCCGAGATATCCCTTTCTCATCCCATCCATCGAAAAAAGCTCGATGGGAGACGGGATCGATCAGGTTTGATGCTGTATTGAAAGCTAATGGTTCCGAAGCCTTCAGCCTTCTTTGTTCCATCACTATGGATGGTCAGCGTTTTGGCCGAGCTTAAATTCCTCTTGGGTGTCGTATTGGAAACTTTAATAGATACTAGTCACTTTTTTATTTCTTTCATTCGGTGTCTTTCTTCTATTAACAAGTTCCTTTCAAATTTTAAGTTATTCTTCTATTCTCAACTTCCATACTTTATTCTTTCCTATTCAGTATATTTCTTTTATGCAGTATGTCCCCGGATCGAATTACAAAGAGGAAAAAAATTTCTTATTGATTTTTCAAACCTATCTCAGCATAAATTATGTGTCCCATATGTTCAGACGAATTTTATACTCTAAATGTAGAAATTAACTAACTATTCTTGTTTTTACGTAAAAATTGAACTTTTTTTTCTAAATTATGTAGCCATCGAAACCATAAATATTATGTTGGTGAAAAGTATAGGGACAAATTAAAATATGGTTAAATAATTGAATAAAATGTTTTAAATGTAAATTTATGTAATAACACACTATGGGCCACTTTTACTACCTCTTGATAAATTTATCTAATAGTCAATAACAGGCTCATAGCTAATGGGGGCACTTAAAATCGCTGTAACCACCGCAAATTAGTATAATTGGAGCTTGGTAAAAATGGGCCTATATAAGTAATAAATAATAAATATTACTTATTTCCTACGAAATTTACAGAATACTTTAAACGTTTAGGTAATATATAAAATGTTATTAATTTTATACTTTACCTAGGTATTCTATAAAATATCGAATCCCAAGCAAATATAGTGTGTAAAAGGTTCGAAAAGGAAATCCAAATATAAGAAACCCTCAACGGACTTGAAAATCGGTTCGGTTAACCGAAGTTCATAATAGGCAAAAATTCATTCAAAAAAATCATGAATTAATGTATTAAAATTAACTTGACCATTTTAATTATTATTAAATTGAATAAAATTAAGCAATGTGGAAAGCAAATGAAAGAAATCTGCCTCATATCATGGCATCAAGTTGGGTTGGGTACCATCCCTCATATTGAATGGTATGAAGTTTGAGTTCATCCTGAATGGTTCATATTGAATTGAACTTAGAAGTTTTGTTATTTTGGATATGATTTTTTGTTATATGAAGGATGGCATGAAGTTGAAGCTTGACTCCTTCCAACTATAGAAGAAAAAATCAAACATAAATTATGGAAAAAAAACACGGAATATTTTCAAAAATTAAAAATTGTTCCAATTTTTGGGTATGGGCTCATATTGAATGGTATGAAGTTGGAGTTTAACCCAACCCAACCACAGAAGAATTTTGGATTTGATGTTTTGTGTTATGAGAGATGGTATGAAATTGAAGATTAACACAACTCAACTATAGAAGGAATAATCAAAAGATTTCGTGATTTTTTTTTCTATATTTATTTTGCATTGAGTTTCAACTTCATACTTAATAATTTAAAGTTGGAGCTCAACCCAATTCAACTGTAGAAGAAAAAAGCACGAATTGTTTCCAAAAAACTTCAAATTCTTTAGATTAAGTTAAGCTTTAACTTCATATCATTCAATATGACAAATGTTATGGGTTGGGTTAGGTTGTTTGCGTTCGGTTTGCTTAAATTGGGTTGGGTTGAAATCCATTTCTATGCGTGTAGAGCATGGGAATAGGCTTGCAATGTGAAAAAATGTAATTAAGCTGACGAGGACGCAGAGGGAGGACGCACCTGATTATAGTGATAAATGCTTATAAAACACGCTCAACTGAAGCATTGCAAGTGGTTGGTAGCATGGGAGGCAGGATATAACAAGAGCGAAATAGAGGAGAGGGTACTCGTGAAATGCGGAAGAAGGTGGAAGACTGATACAGAGAAGGCGAGGTGGACAAAGAGGCTCTTCACCGACATGAACGGATGGATTAAAAGAACTTGGGGGAAGTAAATTTCCATCTGAGTCAATTTTTCGCGGGTCACGATTGTTTCAATGCATACCTCTACAGGTTTGAAAAAAGGAATTAGGAGTATTGCGATTACTGTGGAGAGACCGATGATGTCGAGCACATATTCTACAAGTACCAGATGGAATATAGATAGAGCCCGAGTAGAAAATCTTATAAGAGCGGTTTTTACGTCAGAACACACGGTGGGACACATGCTGGACAGTGAGGAGAAGTGGCAACATATTACAACGTATGTTGGGGATGTACTGTCATAGAAGGAGAGAGAAGAGGAACAGATACAGAGGGAAGAGATAGAGGAGGAATAATCTCAAAAAGGGCCCGAAGAAGAATTGAGGGGTGGTCACATTTGGCTACCCCTCGGCCAGGTACGTACTAGTAAATGTTACTTTCAAAAGTCTCTTGTGTCTTTTGTTTTGGGAAGTGTTTTTCACGGACAAAACATCTGGAGAGGTTGAGTCTAACTGATAGCAACAAATAGAAGGGAGGAAGGAAAGGGGGGGGGGTCAAACTAGAGCCCCCTCATCCCGGTAAGTTATAAAAGTTTTAAGCATAAAGAGTCTTTTGGTTTTTCTTTTTCTTCTTTTGTTTTTTTTTGTTGTTTCCCTGATGGGAGGAGAAAAATATGAGAGGGGTGGTGACTCGGCCACTCCTCGGTCCGGTATGTAAAAATTAAATTCTGATTTCATAAAAAGACAAGTGTATTTTTGTTGTTGGTTTTATGGTCAACCACAATGAAGAGAACCGGAGGAGAATTGTTGCCTTTATAAATCCTGCCTAATTAGGAGGGACAGATGATTTAGACATGCGCGCGGTTGGTTGATGGTTAAAAACGCGGAAACGATGGGCTGGAAATAAGCCCATCGTGTGAAATTTAAGAGGAAAGGGGTTTTTAGTGGGTCGGAGATCCAAAGATGGACTCCAATCCCACACGTCCTCGTTAAGAATAAAGGGTTGAACTCCAACCTAACTCAGTTTTTAGTTCCCATTCTTCTCTGGTTGTGCAATTCTTCTATTATGAAGTTCTGTCCTCTTCATCTAATCTATTTCGTTCATTGGTAAGCTGTATTCTTTCTTTTTGCTCAGTCCCATTCCGTTCAGTAATTGCTTTCTATCAGCGAAGACGTTAAGCAGTCGCTCCGGCCATCAGTCGTTCATGTATGGCTATCGTATCAACCAGTGTGTAAGATTGAACATGATTTCACATTGGGACCGTGCACAACGCATCCTGTAATGAGAGTCAGTTAGAGGGCGAAATCAACCATAAATCGAGTCAGACTCCTAATATTCTTTCTTTATGCGAAGCTTTTTCCAGTGTCCTTTCAGTTTTCTTTATGTGCTATTAGGTTTCCACTTTTTCTGCTAAATATCTTTCTTCATTTTTTCCCAACCATCTTTCTTCAGACGCTTTGTGCTCGAGTCCCGATCTAAACATTAATCGTTCATCTCTGGTTATCATAATCACCCAGCTGTGTAAGAAGAAAAAGTTGAGGACGTTCAGAATTGCTCCACCTTGGTGAGACGGTTCGCGAGGGACTGGCATTTGACACAAGCGAATCCACACCAAGACACAACGCGCCTTGTGATGGGCGTTGGTTGGTCAAGAAGCAGAATCACCCAGAAATCGAGACAGACTCGTATTAACATCTCGGACTTTTTGACGGTGCAAATTCCGTCAACAAACATCTTTCTACTATGACCAGCCCCTTTATAGTTTCCTTCAACAATCTTTGTTCAGTCTGCATGCTCGGTATGTTCCTTCTATTAACAGGTTTCCTCCATTTTGTTCAGTGTCTTTCTTCTATTATCAGCCAATTTCTAGTCATCTTCCTTTCTGCCAAGCCTCTTCTTGTTATCTCACAATTCTATCAACCCCCTTTCTTATTTTTACAGCTTCTTTGCAGTTTCCCATCCATCCGCGCTATCAGCGATTCGTGGTCACTTTCAGTTTTTTATTACAGTTTCTTTTCTTTCTATTTCATCTCTATCTAAGACATTTTTCTGCCATTATAGTCTCCTTTAAGACACCTTCATTGCCAGTTTCATCTCGCCACGTCTCATTGAGAATTTTATTTATTTTAGAAGCTTCGAAAATAAACTTTTTTATCCTTATTTTTGTCGTATTAATATGGTAGATGTGATGTAATTTATAGAATAGAAGACAAGCACGAAAAATCAACGCTTTTTTCTTTTACAGAACTCATTAATATGGATACTACAACGCATGAATATTCATCAGAAAAAAGAGCGCTGATACAGTCCCTCGTAATCTGACATAACCGTTAAAAATTTATCGGTAAAAAGCTTAGAGTCACCTCTTAATTTGACGTAACTAATGGGAGTCGGTTTGAATTTGTGGGTGGAAAAAGAGAAGGGAATATGATAAAAATGGAAGACCGTTTTATCGAACTACTATCTCACACCCTCACATACACAACCAACCGTCTTTACCACGTAGATTCCCTATTCTTTTTTTCATCCCTCGCCGAAGTGAATGTCAATATTTGCGGGCAAAATCTCTTTGGTTGATAAAAAGCAATTTGAAAAGTCTGGGAGTCGTCGTCGTCGGCGGCTAGCGCCCGGATAGCTGCCCCCGCTGCTTTGTGTATCTTGCCAAATGTGTTTTTGTGTGTTGGGAAGAGACGAGACTCTTTCCATATGCGGAACAATTTCGGTCTCCTTGCAAAAGGTCGCCCGGTTCAATTAAGCGCTTAAATCGATTTGCCATTTCGAACTTCACTCCGATTTCTTTTCGGACTTTTAATTTGGTGTCTTTTTTTGTTTTAATAAAAAGCTGGATTGCATTACATTTAAATTCTCTTGTAACTGTTAAAATGTAATTTATTCTATTTCAGGGTGAAGCGAGTCCTTTTTGCAGGGTCAGCTTTTCGCGTTCTCCAAAACGGCACGTACCGCGAAAATTTATATTTTATAGACTCCATAAAAACTAATCAAAACGCATATTGAATTGAAAATTACAATAAAAATAAGTTGATACTTATTTTTTTAAAGTAGTAAGCTTTTCGTTGATCGATGAGTTTTGACGATGTACTTAAGACGTCTTTTCGTTGCAACCGTGTTCGACATCTATCAGGCTTCGGCTGTCCAATTTAATAATAGAAACCGAAAGAGCGTCCGCTCTCAATACGCCCCGTTTAAACCTATCGATCCAGACGAGAATTTTAAAGTACGATAGTTTTTCACTTGGAATATTGGAAGCATCGCCATACGTAGATCCAAATTGCAACGGACGTATAGAGGATATAAGTTTCATGCGGATGGATGCAATACAAAATTCAGGGGGAAAGTCAGTTTGCTGCCCGAAAAGGATAAAACAAAATCCCAGACGCAAACTTTGTTAGCCGTCTTTGGGAATAGATAAAGTAAGTGTTGACGTCAACTTTGATTTTACCAAAACAAGGTAATTTAAAGATATGCTCTTTTATATGATAATGCTCTGCAACTCATACTCTTAATTATTATGTACAAATGAATAACAAGATTGTTTACGGGTGAGGAGACTAAAGATTTTTTTATACACATCAGTGATGTGTTAGTTTCGTATCATTTCAATGTCAGTGAAATCTGTGAAAAGAAAAGTACATCGACAAGGATATTTTCAAATTTCACTGATATATTTTTGTTTTTTTTTCACGATTTGATGTGTAATGTAAGTGAAAACTATTTAAATTAGTGCAAAAAGAATTAAATCATTTATAATTTTGTAAATAAAGAAATTATAGATTAACAAACAGGGTGAACCAAATTTGATACATTTAAAGGGAATTTCTTGTTTCAAACTTGTCGCTTCATTTCCTAATTCTTTATTAAAAGTTGCAAATTCTCCTTTAGTGTCTCTTTTCTTCCATGCTTCATGTATCCACTTCCACTTCTTCGCCTGGTGCAACTCTCGCTCTTTTTCATCAAAAATTATACCAATCCATAATATTAGCAATATAAAACAGGATATACAACAATTTGAAAATGCAAATGATGATTCCATGATGGTAATTACAAACTGCAATTCAATTTATTCTTAGTTAATTTAGGTTGATAACTAAAAAGTTATTTTGATTTTTCTGTTAAAGCCAAGTTTTAAGATTAAATCTTCATTAATCTTTTTGATTATAAAGTTCATTTCTGTCCTAAAGAATAAACGTTATTCAACATCCTTGTAAATAATTTTTTTAAGGTAAAAGGCCTACTTCTTTATTTTCTAACATATCATAGAGAGATTTGATTAATCTACCTTCTGTAACTTAATTTGTTTATGTAAAAGTAGGATTCTATGTCAAGGTTGTTGGTTTCTTGTGCTTATGACAAATGTATCATATGAAGCAAAGTTCCTTAACGCACTATGCCTTAAATAATCGATATCATCATATCCTTTTTCTTCTTTTGGTAGCTGATGATTACGTTACTACCCGAGATAAGCATGTTTTACTTAAAAGAGTAAACAGAATTATCAACAATTGATCAATCCAACCCAACGCAATGCAACCCAGTACCTGTTCGCTAGCCACCAACTTCTTCCTTTCCTGATTCTATTCATTCATAAGGTATTTTAGAAACCGCTCCATAATTATATCCCAATATTTGTTCTATTGAATTATGTCCCGGTTGCTTGTTATCTCTCCTTAATAAATATCAATGCAAATAAACCTAACAGAACGCAACCTTTTTTTTACGACAAAATTTGCAATTTGGTTTGAGATGCTGCACCTTGACGCGTTAAAAACTCATCTCCTCGTTTTCTTCGGAAACACTCTTCCGGGCTTTCTTCGAAGTCTTCATCTCGATTGACTCTATGCTGTTATATTTAGCCTGACCCTCGCTATCTTCCTTTCGTTGATTTGTTCCCTTAATGTGAAGATTACTATGCATCATCCATAGCTCAAGAAAATAAACAACAAGAAACACATTTCTCAGCCATTCAAAGGCATCTTTACAATGGACTTGTATCTACTAATTAGTTATACAAGGCTAGACCTTCGTAAAGCCCTTAGGAGAATCTGTAATAGCTTTTCTCCTCATCTATTTGATCATCCGTATTTCTTAGATCTCCACACATCAGCTTTTTTCTGCCTGGTCCGTGTGTTCAACCCCTGATTTTATTTAAGGCATTAACAGTTCTATGCTTAAAACTTAAGATGGAGATATTTTAAGTTTTTCGCAATCATTACACCTAAACATTTTAGTGATTTTTTTATTCGACTACATGATATTTTGGCAATTGTTGACTCCAGGTTCATTGTGTATATCGATAATAAAAGAAGAAGGTTTAATACAGTTGTACCTGATGACGCTTTTACGAAAAAAGCGAAACACGTGTAGTACAGATTGAAAAGAAATAAATAAATATTTACATCATTGTGAAAAAAAGGATTTTATCCTTCTTCTTTTATTATACATGATCTTTGACTGTAACCGTAGTTTCCTTCCGCATTTTCTGCTTCTAATTAGGACTGTCCCCGTCTTTCAAGGCGCGACTTCTACATTGTGCAGTTTGTTCAATATCTTCAATTTTATAATCACTAACTATGATTGCAAGATCGGCAAAATAAGCGATAAAATAAATCACAACAAACCTGTAAAATATTTTACAGGTTTGTTATCTCGCACTTGTTCCAGCTTTTGATCCAAAAAGACATTCCACAACGTAGGCTTAATATAGGTATTAAGATACAACCCTGTGTTAACTCTCTTCAATTACTGCTTCTATCGCAGTTATAAATATAACACAACCCAACTCATCCCAATCCAACACAGTCCAATATTTCCTCAGATATATCAACAACGGTCCAAGCACTATACTATCTCATAAAACCAGTTGTGATTCGAAATCATTTCGAACCAGCTTCTGAAGAAAGTTAAAACATGGCTTTCGAAATGTCAAACATTTTTTCAAAAATCGCACAGCTAAATCTGCGAGCTTATAGCTTTCAACTTAAAACTCCAATTATTGCTCTGACAGCACCCTTTAAGATCAGGACGTTTTTGGGACACATTTCGTCCGTTTTAAAGTACAAAGCTCCGTCATTTGAAGAAAGCATAATCTTTGCAAAGGTATTTCTTAGTTTTTACATGACAGAAAAAATGTGTGATTATGTATTAATCCCAACCATTTTAAGGGTTCATTATGGGTCGCAACACCGAATCATTTCTAGTCCGAGGCTCAGTGAATCATGTAGTATCAAGTGTATGAGAGGGCTCAAAACAAGGAATTGACAGTTCAAGAGACAGGTTCAATCAAAGCGTCGTATTGGATGATTTTTGCATTTCACTGATGTATTTCGCCGATTTTTACGAGGCATGATGAGCAATCTTGGATGGATGAACGAATAAAAAAAATACTCTATTTCAAATATTATCCTAACAAACACTGTTATGCCGTTATAGCTCCGACTTTAACAAGATCCCATGAAAATACCATCATCTTCATTTTATGGATTATGAACACATTTAAAAATCTCATTGCGGATCCTGAAATAACCACGGCTCTTCTGAGATCGGTCTGATTATTTTCTTTTGTAGAAATAGGACTTTGGCCAATCAGTTGGTTCAACAAGGCCAAAAACTGCATAGGTCACATCTGGTGACTTGATGGGATGCATGGCTTTTGAAAGTGTATGCAACATCATTAGAACGTATAAAACATTTTTTTTATAGAAAAAGGACAAGCTGACACCCAAAAAGTCCACCTGGGCTTGGGCAAGCCTAATAAAAGATGAGTACCTCAGTGATTACTTATCCAAAGACAACACTCATTTTATCATGGTGTGTGATAGACAAACACCATGTTTGTAGTCAATTGTGATGTAAAGTCACAGAGGACTCCTAAGCAATTCTCAATTAAACGAGGTGAGAAATATGAAGCCATGTGAACGAGCTCTTCAAATTGCTTCGGCTAGAGTTCACTTTCCATCCAAAAGCTTCTGCTATCGCTAATGTGGTCCTGAGAAAGAAAAGACCCTTTTCCAAACCAACGTCACCTGCATCAAACTAAAGAGAGATGTATGTCGAACTGTCTCAAATTCGAATAAAGGAACTTCATATAAAACTAAAACTAGAAATAACAGTAGAATTATCACTAGAACTAATCCTAGCTTCTAGTTCTAGAAGCTTTCGGATTTTTCCATGCGTTTTTTGAAAAATTTTTGTAAAACTAGTTCGAAGGTATTTTAAAGCGAAACCGGTTTCGAAGTGAAGTTTATATTGTTTACACTTTGTGTTATAGAGCTTATTTTTACATAATTTGATTATAGAGTTATGAAAAGTGGTATGTTATACTAGCTTATTCATAATAACTGTCCAATAAATAACTGTCCAATTTATAGAAAAAATTACCTATAATGTTCAATTCAATATTTTAAATGTTCAATATATGGTCACAACAACGATAATCTTGTAGGCGCGGATACCTCTATGTGGGATTTAAGATATCTTAATTTTAGATCTAACTCAGTGATATTTCAATAACTTATTTTTAATGGATTTATCGAATTTATCTGTTACTTCTGGGATGCACTGTATACTGATATATTGTTATATTTATCAACATTTCATTATTGCCGCCAAAACTAACGATCGATTGGTTGATTCGAATGATTCAATGTCCTACCTTATACTCCTATTATCATGACACCTTACATCCAAGTAACCTTAACGATTTGAGTGATAAATATCGTCATCTAAGGACTTTGTATCTTTACAAATATATGAAAGGAACAATATTCCCTCTAATCGCTGAAGACGATTGCGGGCGAGGCGCCGATTTTCATATATTGACACGAAATCTCACTTTGAGAGATTGTAGTAGACCTTGATGATTAGAGTGATAAGTATCGTCTTATAAGGAATTTTTTTCTTTACAAACATATAAAAGGAACAATATCGTCCCAAATCGTCGACGTCGTTTTCGGGCGAGGTGTTGGTTTTCATACATTGAGACGAAAGATAAAATCTTTGAAAGATTGTAACTCCTCTACCTCATTTGACTTTGGTGATTTATACGGTAAATATCATCTTAGTGAGACTTTCTATCACATTTTAAAACATAAAAAATAAATCGTTGTTGATGTAGGTGTAAAACCTAAAAACAATCACCTGCAAAATACGAGACGGACTGCAAATGCATTATAAATACAAATTTCAACAAACGAAATTGGATCGAATAAAGAGCTTACCGGGCTTATATTTGTATGTCGCCTTTCCATAAATATAATTGAATCGCCCTATTGAAACAAACAAACGATCCTGTCGTTTCCCAATGCGCCGCTGTTCAACGGAAACGGGCAAATTGCTTTCGCCGTATCCAATCGCGAAAGTATCACGAAACCGGCCGAGTTGCAACAAACCTTTCTTCTATCCGCCACGATATGTAAATGAACATGTTTCGATTTCGGGGAATAATACTAATTGGATTTAAAAACAAAAAAAAATAACTTAATAAAGATAAATAGTAAGAAATCGACTCAAACAAAACGACTAAAGCTTTAATTATACTTTCTTAATCACCCATGTCCGAAAAAAGCATTTAAACTTTTCCCCTAAAATCGTTCCTGCATTGTGTAGATATACAATGGGTATACTTTTTCGAATCCGGGGATTTCATTGAGTCCGCTTCGTGACAGCAGGAGGGGAAATGCTGTCAAGGAAACGAAGTAGACTTCGGTATCGTTTGAGAAGAGAGCAAGAAGGAACTTTTCACTTCGGACCATCGAGGGGAAACCAGACTACATCTTTTTAGTTTCGCCTCAATTCCGATCCCTCTTTAATCCGAACGAATCCGTCCTTCTACCTGGATAATAATTAAGGAAACTCTTCTCTATTAGTGTTACAGAGAACGTTATCACTTTGGCAAAATTATGTTCTTTACGAAAATTTCATTATTAATATATTGATTTCTCGGTCAAATCATACTTTATATATCCTGGTAAAGATACAAAGCGTGTATCTTCATCCTACCAAGGTCGTTTGTGGAAGAGCTAGAATTTTTCAATTCTGATGACTTTGTGATGATATATCAAATTCATTCTTAAATGAGGCAAAGTTGCGTGTAACGAAACGTTACTTTTAATATATTGACACAAAACTATTAGTTTGAGAAGATTCTAGTCCCTCGGCCGCAAGTTACCTCATCTATTTGATGCGAAATTGTTTTTAATATGGCTTGGTAAAGATAAGAACTGTCTCATAAGATGACATACCTTCAAATCACCAAAGTCGCTTTCGAGCGAGGCGCTTGAATCTTACAAAGTTAACATTTCTATGGGAATATTCAGAACCAGCGCATCGCTCACAAGCGAGCTCGGCGATTTGAAAGGGAGTTGTACTTAATTTAGCTTGGTAAAGATAGAAACTATTTCATAAAATAACATATCCTCTGTTTTGTGATCAGCTACCAGGAAACTACACGTTCTTTGAGCAACCAAAATGTATGTTTTTTAAATTGAAATTTTATTATCAAACGTGGTGACCACATGGATTTTGATTCACGCTAACATGGTGACCACTTTGTAGCTATAACAATACGTAGCGTCATCTAGAACTTTACTAGGCTAGAACTATAAGTGTTGGGGTGTTTTGCGTTGCTTAATGCCCTTCTCTCTGTCCTTAAAATAAATGTTAATTGTGCATTAAAGTCTTAAATTTCCAACATTTTCTCACCTGAGACACACATACAAAATCTGATAGGTATTTTGACTAAGCATCCACATCGCGTTTTCTGTACGAGTTCATTCCCATAGTTATCGCTAACTTCTTCAGCTCATGTTGGTTTCGATGCTGCTCCCATTAACGGAGTTGGTTGCTCCTATAGTTCCTGGCTCGCGCACTCCAACGAGTACAGTCTCTGAAAATGACTTGTCCATACGGAGTATGGAGTTTCACTAATCGTATCTTTCCATCGGCACCCGGTATTAATTCGTTTCGAATCATTTCCAATTAAAACCACTTTGTTCAAGCTCATGTTCCGCTGGTTCGTCACGAATGATATTTGTCGTAACCGTCCTAGTTATTCCAACCGAAACCTTTTACGCAAACCTTTTAGTCTCCTAACTTTTGTGAATATGGATATAGTCTATTTTCTCCACCGTATCCAAGTCCAGGACTACCACTTTCTCCTAAATCGCGCAAAAACAGACCGGCGATAAATTAATTAAGTCCCCCGTTTGCTCTGAGAGAAATGCTAATGGTTGCGAATTCATGACAGACTCACAATCACATAAAACAGTATGCAACTCATCTTGTGTCAATTTAGCCTTTTTTAGTACCTTCTTCAAGAGCTGTTTGAGAAGTCCTATAAGACGTTCCCACCATGGTGCAGACGGTGAATAGAAACGCCATTTAATCTTCTGGCTTGTGTTGAAATCCGATATCTCCACTTTTTCAAAACCAGATTTTTGAAAACAGATTTTCAGCACTCACAAAATTAGCGCCATTATCTGGATAAACGACATGTAGTCTACCCCTTCTAGCATTAAATTTTCGAAAAGCTTTTACAAATGTTGCCATCGACAATGAATCCACCAACTCTAAATGAAGCGCTCTATAAATACCACACATTAACAAACATATCCGGACTTTTTCCCCATCACGCAAATACAATGGATCAACCAAATCCGCTCCAATAATTTTAGACGATTCACTTCGAGGTTTCATTAGTCAGGACTGTCAGACTATTTTGATTCGAATAATTGTTTAAGAGAACATCCTCTAGACTCTAGATGGTAGGTTCGCTGGTTTAATCCAACCAAGCACCTTTCTATGTTTTTTGGAGTTTGCTGTATATAGATTGAAGTCTCTTTTCTACCAAATTGTAATTATTCGACAAAGCTGGGTATCCTTCCTTCCGTGGCAATTACACTTCATATCGCTCTTCTTCATTAACAACAATTGTCTCTTTAAATCATATTTTAATTCCGTTTTCTAACTCAACTTTCAATCGGTTTTCTTCTGGATTCGTAATTTCTAACACATCCAGCTGCCAAAGTGTCGATATCGACATATCTGTTGTTAGCAACGAAATGCTGGTGGCAGAAGCGGTATCTTTTGAAACCTTTGACATTTTTGCAACATCTGCTTCTATCAATACGGATACTTCACGTAAATTACCTGTATCACTCAAATTAGTACCATCGTATTTTAATTCCTTCATCCAAACTCCATTAAAATATTGGGAATTGTGGAACATATATTCAATTGATCTAGGGCTTCAAATCTGCAGGCAAAATCACCTTCAATACTCACCAACCTTATTTCGTAGTACCGATGTTCTTGTTCCTCAATTTGCGTTTAAAACAACGCATGATTCAACCATTTTGTTCATTTTGCTCGGCAGTTCATTTCGGTGGCAATTGAATTCAACATGTAAGACATTTGCGATCCAATATCGATAATAGCACGAACCTTCTTCTCTCCACCAGATCCGGTTATCTTTATCTCCAATGTTTTTACAAAATTTACATCTTAGATCTTCTTTTGAGGCTGATTCAGATTTATCTGCTTCTAATGTAGGACACAACAAAACAATATGTTACTCTCCACGTAGAACGCATTTTAACTTCACGCAAAATCTTCTACACGAATGTTTCAATTTTTTCGATGTTCAATTTTCAATTGAACAGATCTTTTTGTTAATCAAAATCCATAATCAACAGTGGAAGAAATGTCACGATGAAAATGGTGAAGCAGTTTTTACAGTTTTTATGTACATAATGATAATGATATAAAGCCTGTTGGAAGAAAAAAATTAACTGTGATTGGCGGCACTATCAAAAGGAACAAGACAGACTGCCCCCAGAATTTCTGGCCACTAGACCAGTGGGTTCAGGCATGTTTGGTTTTCAAGAAAATGGTACACTTGTGTCATATATTCAAAAAAAAAGGAAAAAATGTACTTCTTATTTCTAGTATACAAACATGACAATAAATAAATAAACCTGACCAATTGGTCGACCAATTGCTTATCAACCTACAATTGCGCCAGGCATAAAAAGGTCAATGGCAATTTTACCGATTACTAAATATAGCTGCCGTAAATGCATTTGTAATTTATAATTTAAAAAATGTTGACACAAATATGCTCAGAAAGCATTTTCTAAAAAAAACTTTCATTTGACTTAGTCGCCGTTTATCTCAAAACACGTGAAACAATTTAACAAGTACCACGTTTGACAAAAATAAGGATTGGAGAAATTTGTCAAATAGAAAAGCCAGAAGAACGCTCAGAAAAATCCTATGCTAGATGTTACCTTTGCGACTCGAGAAAAGTTGAAAAACAAGATAGAAGTGTACACAATGTCACAAATTTCTGTGCCTAAAACACGTTGACGCAATTTGTACAGACTGCCCTGGGCCAACCATGAAGAAGATTATATTTTCAATATGTTAAAAGTATTGGTGTAGTTAATATGGTTTATACTTTTGTATTGTCTTTCTAAACACTTTTTTATTTGGTTATTTGTAAACCCGGTTTCACAGACCGATGTTATTACTACATCGGTCTGTGATTCAGTAACATCATAAGTTACTGAAATCATGTTGATACTGCGGCGTTAAAATAAATTTTAATTGTATGTTAAAGGTCTTAAATTTCAAACATTTTCAAATCATCAAGGTCACTTGCGGGCGAGGCGCTAGAAACTTACAATGTTGACATTTCTACATATGTGGATATTCAAAACCGGCGTCTCGCCCGCGATATATTACAAACTGTGTGATGACATACCTTCAAATCGGCGATTTGAAACGGAATTGTATTTAATTTGGCTTGATAAGCACAGAAACTATCTCATAAGATCACAATACCTCAAATTGTCGAGATTTTTTGCGGGCGAGGAAATATTCAAAAATTGTTCCAACCGGGTTATGCCGAGTCTTGTCGAAAGCAAAGATGCTCACGATCGTGCACGTTCACGTGAGTGATACAACAATTGATGCCCGCTCACGTTGGGTCACGCATGACCCATCGTGACCAGGTGGAACTCACGTAATTTGTAAAAGTGTACAGTCTCATAAAGAGAAGTTTATCCTCAAATCGGCAAGGTCGCTGACCGGCGAGGCGCTATTTGCCCTGAACTGACTATTTCGTGATAATACATCAAATTCAATGGGGATCTCGACAATTTGAGACGGTATCATCGGTATTTATGCGCAACAAAGAAGTATTTATAGACTCATTTCAAGATCTTCGATCATAAAAATTCTTTTATTAATACTTAATCTAAAAAATTTGAGACATTAACCAAAAAAATATCCAGGAATATATTTAATAACTGATTGGCTGACTACAGATGTAACACTTAACTTTTTACGACAACTTAACGACCAGGTTATGGAGCAATATCGCGGAGGAAAATTGGTTTTCGCGCTGTTCAGCTGGTTAGATTAAAAAGTTAACGTCCGGCAAGAAGAATAAAAATAAAATTTAACGACTTGTAAGTCACTGCATGCAAGTCCTATCTTAAACCCGTCCCTTTTCATTTCCTTCTATCGATATTCTAAAACGATAGTAAAAGTAAAAAAAAGTTTCTCGTTGACTTTTCTCCCTTATTAAGGTCGATACCCTTCGCGGCAGTCGATTCGGGAAAAGTTACGAAACGGAATCAACTCTATACAGAAAACTCGTAAGCAAGATACGCTTGGGTTTGTAATAATATTGGGGAAGCTGTCGGTTTGGGACAAATACTTGACATAGTTCAGAAAAAGAGGTAGAAAAATAACCCGAATACGTGAGACAAAGCGGAAAAGTTTCACATTAAAAGCTCTGAAACAATGGGTTTCTTTCACGAGAGACAACTGTGAGTGACATTGTGAGTTGTTGGCAACAGGTTTGCTTATATCAAAGAGAAATCATCGTTTGAAATAACTAGAGCTTAATTAATACGATTTTTTACGTTTTTGTAGTTGTAGATATCGGCGAAACCTCGCCCAGTAATAAATAGCCGTAAGTTGCAAGCACTAAGGACCGTAATTTATCATTTTGGAAACGCACTCCGTTTTAAACCTACACATCATAATTTATCTGCCGGTGGATTTCAGACAGGGCTCAAAATCGTCCTTGGTAATAATAAGCGAGACGTCAGCATTGAAATATCGACACGCCATTTAGCTCCTGTTTCGGAACTTCTTTATTCTCGTCAAGAGAAAAAGTCCAATTCGTCATTCCCCCCCTAAAATTTTCACGATAACTCTCACTTAACCAACATTTAATTGAAGCAGTTTATTTTATTTTAATTATCTACAAATCGCTGAACGAAAGCGTAAAGTGGACGGTAGCAAAAAAAAAAGAAAAAATGGGAAAGCAAGCCAAACAATTTACCGAGCCGGGGGCGTTTTTACCCCTAATGCCCCCCTGTGGAGTAAGCAATTTGCCTTTCCTGTTTCGTGGAAGTTTCCTTTTCAGGCGATGCAGTTTCTCCCATAGGGATAAATGGTAGAAAAACACGAGAGATTTTTTTTCGCCTCTCAAAATTGGATCTCGAGCTTGGGGAAAAAATTAAATTGCGTTTACACCTTAACGATTTATCATCTTACATGATTAAAGCATAAATTTTCGCTGTAAAGTCTTTTAATAATGTCGTCAATCAAAACAGTTTTATTCTGGAAATTCATTATGACATCCGCAACAAAATTCGGATCGTGTTATTAATTGGTTTGCATAATGGGCGGCTATAAAATACCTGAAATTTATCGGGAAATTTAGCTTCGATTATATTCATAAATACACGAATTGTAAGTATTTATCGGGTTGCCTATAAAATATACTCCGATAGGTGAGTATAATTATTTTATAATGTGTTTACACGGCTTATGATAGAATAAACCTTTTAATATACAACTTCATTTCATTTAATTTAATCGAAGCCAAATACGTTTATTCTAATACATACATATATTTTCGACAATTTGAGATGAAATCATATTTAATATAAGACTTGGTAAGCACTAATGTCACCTAAGACACACTAGTCACCTAGATTTAACATTAGATCAAGAACTATAAACATTTGGGTTCAAATCCGAACGGTCCTAGTCCTAGGTCGAATCAGTTCTAATGAAATTACTAGTGTTAGTAAGAATAGCTAAAATTAAGACTTGTGCTATTATTAAAATTAATTATAAAGTTCCGGGTTTAGCTTCAAGGTCGTTTGCGAACGAGATTAAACAGTTGAGGACACATTCACTGATAGAAACATAGGCACCAGATTCGTGGGTGTTCTAACATTTCCCGTACAAGATTATTGATGGTTTTATCTGGATTGAAGATGTCACTCAATTAATCTTTTAATTTTAATGCGTTAAATGTTGAGCGCTTCTTTTTTACCAATTCAGTACTAACATCAGCTTACATTTTTTTGGTACATATTTAAACATATGTTCACATCCTATATAAACATATTTTGAATTAGGACTTAACACTGCTGCCAGAAGACTAGAAATGTTTCTATCAAACCTGTTAATGCTTCTAGAAGAGTTGATGTTGCTTTCAGAAAACTTGAAATGCTGCCAGAAGATATGACACTGATCCTAAAAGACATGATGTTGTTTCTAAAAGACTCAAAATCCCTCCATAAGATTTAATACTGCTTCTACAAGATTTGAAATGAAAGTATTAAAAACGAATGCAAATATTATTTATCAGTACAATCGGCGTGAGCCCATCCCCATATGATCAACTACTCCACCATAATTCGTTATTCCTTCCAAAATCATGACATATTCGACATGTTTCGTCTTCATTGGGAATATTTTTTGTTTATCTAGACATCGCTTAACTCTCTTCACAGGCTTCTTTAGTTTTCTTCTCTTTTCCTTCTTTTCTAATTTTTCCTTGACTGGCCATCTATAACTAGACCCAAAGATAAGAAAAATTTGGGTCTAGTTATAGATTTTCAAATCTTCAATATCGGCTCACGGTCTATCTCCTCTTCCCTTAACTCACTACACCCATTTAACATATGTTCAAATATTTCGCATTTCTCCCAGCACAGTGTACACCACTTCTCTTCATCGGCCATCCAGTATCGATTAGCTGTCCCCTCATTTCCATATCGGATCCTAGCCACCAATTTCTTCCCTACCTCATCTCCTTCCAATACCAAGTATTTAGGCAGCCCCTCCATAATTATGTACCTGTACCCTTCGTTATACCTTCCCTCCTTTATTTGTCTCCTTCTTTCCTGTCTCTAGACATCTCAGCCCTATCTCTCAACTCCCTCCACATCTCCGTACTCGCCCTTCTTTCAAATGTTGTAATTGATTTTAATAATAATCAAGTGAAATCATGAAATTTTTATTAAAAGCGAAAGATAGTAATAACAACACAGCTTCCGGTGAGTTGAATGACTGTCATTTGCTGTATGTCAATATATGGTGGTGGAATGGTAAAATAAATGCTTTGGAGGCGTTAATGATGATGTTCTTGTTTCATTGAAACATGGTTAAAATCACAACAAACAAGCGTTACTAAGTTATTAAATGTTCATGTTAATAAACTGAATAAATTAATTATTCATGTTCATGGAGGTGCATTAATAATGGTGAACAAGAAAATTAAATTTGAAAAATGGATTCAATTAGTAGTTTTTCACAGGAAATTCACCTCTAAATAAGCGATACAAAACTAATTAATATTAATGTTGTAATTTCAAACATATACAGATCTCCATAACTTTCTTGAGAAAGTGTTGTTTACCTTTCACCCTGTCAATACAAATGTTAATGGTAAGTAATAAATTTTCAGTCCACAAGAGCTTAAGGTTGACGTATGCTTTTGATGAACCTTTGCTTGACGATACTTTTGTCACAATTAGCCTAATTACCAAAAATGAATAAGTTAACTTTTTTGAGAGTGTTTCTAATGTTGATTGAAGTTTTATTTCGGATGCACAATTGTAAGAGAGAAGCATTTCATGTCTTCTAAAAGCAGTATCAATTCTTCTGAAGCATTACAAGACTTCTGGAAATATTTTAAGTCTTCTGGTAGCAACATCAAGTCTTCTAGAAGCAGTATCAAGTCTTCCGAAGTATTCCAAATCTTTTGGAAGCAATATCAAGTCTTCTAGAAACAGCAGTATCAAGGTATGGGTGCTCTGCAAGTTTTGTGACAGCAATATAAAGTCTTTTGAATGCGTTTCAAGTCTTCTGGAAGCAGTATCAAGTCTTCCAAAACAATTTTAAGTCTTCGGGAAGCATTTCAAGTTTTCTAGAAGCAGTATCAAGTCTGTAGTTCTGGAAGGATTTGTATGTATGTGCAGAGCACTTCTGCACCCAGTAAAAATTTTGTATGCCTGGTTGGTTGCGTACCCATGTATCCGGCGCCTATGTATGAGCTACAAGTTGTAACAAACAAAATTATGAGAAGAATTTAGTGGTATATTTGTCATTGCCGTTGTATTTGCCTTCTCAAAAAAGATTTAGATTTATTAACGCGTTTTCGAGTTCTAAAAAAATAAAAGAATTTTTTTGCTAACTTTGAAGTTTTCTAGCGTCGAAACGAAGCAACTTTGACTTGCTTCGTCTGGTCTTATGATTTTATTTTAAAAGGGAAACATCTTAAAAGAAGGTAATTAACATAAAAATTATTCTATAATATTTTAATTTATCTATTATTCAACACAATTTTAAAACTTTTTTATCATATTTAGAATCATGAAAATAGCACCCGATTCAAAGATGCACTTTAGAATCGGGTGTGTCTTAAATTCAAACGAATACGGTAGATTTCCTTTTCGATAATATTAAATTTGGTCGCTTATGGAAAACGTTGGGATCCCCTGGTGTACAGCCTAACCTTTTGCTCTATATATTGGAAAAATATAATTTTGACAGTAATTATCTGTATAAGCATAAAGATTTATTTTCGAGAGAATGGGTATTTCGATAGATGTACCCCAAAGATCAATATGGGCCCTCTTTAATTTCTCATTTATATTAATGATCTCCCTCAGAATATAACGAATGGGTCGGTTGTTGTGTATGCCGATGACACAACCCTATTTATCAACCACAAAGGTTATAAAGATGCTTTTGAAATTTGAGCTGCTTCTGTAAGGGACGCTGAACGTTGGTTTGTTAGTAACAAAATAATGTTAAATTCAGGTAACACGGGTTTTACTACGTTTATATTGAAACGGTGCCCTAACATACAGTCCCTTACAGTTGTAAAGTTTTTGGTCATTTACCTTGATTCTTCTTGCGAAACCTTTGTTTGAATGTATTTGCGACAGTTGTACATATAGCATACTTTGCGCTATGACAATCTTCAATAACTTATGTATTGTTGGTCTGGGGTTCTGGTGCTGGTTTTGAACGCGTATTTGGAATGCAGAGGATAGCTATACGGGTATTAAGAAATTACATGAAATGTAATTTCAAAATTCAATGAAAAAATGAATGAGATGACTGTAGAAGCTCCCTTATTGATTTACAAATATTAATATTACCGTCTCTGCATTCTCCGAAAAATACCGTCTGATATCCAAATATACACTATTCACAAAATTCAAAAGTTTCTTTTAAATCTAGAGATAATTTTGATTCTGACGGCCTTCCAATCTTTTTGCTTAGGTTTAAGAAAAAATTCTTGTGAATCTACTTTAGAAGTGGATGGTCCAGCGATAGGAGGAGGTGTTGTCTCCAAATCTTTGTCTGGTTTATAATTACTATTACGTTGCATGTGATGGCGCCAAATGTACGATGCGTTATACAGTGTGGAATTTCTATGACTGGAGTATATATATTAGTAAATTCATCATCACTAAACACAAAACGATTTAAAGGTCCCGATTTAACGATCCCGATCACTCGAAAAGCACTTACACCTTACTCCATCGTTGCTACTGTATTATAAGCATTCTTGTATAATTTTGCGATATCGGTTTGCACCATTTTTTTATGTTGCTTGGCTATTATATCATGCCCATAGACAATTTTCAGTCCGCAGCAAAGTTTGACCGGTCTCTGGACAATTTTTGTCTGTTCAAGATAACATTATCATTTCTACATAATTTACATTTGGTTAAAAATATTTTGGAAATGCAACCAAGCAAGGAGTAGGAATTAAAAACCTCCTTTAGTAGAGGTCTGCAACTTTCTTTCACTAGGTCCCAAATTCGACTTACTTGTTGCACATCTAGTGCAATAAGTAACTTTGATTCTTTAACTTATTTGTGATGTCGAATTCGACCTCAGATCTATCCCCCAGGTGGCACTGAATTTTAAGATGGCCAGAGACAAGAACTTCATTACCAATTATATTTATGGTAAAAGAACGAATGGTTTTCAAATGGCTGCTCTGATCTCCCGTCTCAAAACGACAATGGGATTGTTTTTAAAACAAAGCAGACCTGATGTCCTTATTGTAGTTCCTGCTGGTAAGGGACAAGTGATAGTGATTCTTAACCGGTCCCTGGCTTTGTTAAATGACTTGACCACTCACGAAGCATTAAAGACAGATCCCATACTGTCCATCCAATGAAAACAAAACAAATTCTGTAAACTTCCTAAGTGTCTTCCTAGGATCCACAAGGTCGGAAAACCACCTAGACCGATCATTTCGTTAATAGATCAAGTACAGCATCAGCGACTCCTTGGTTTTTGCTGAAGAGATGAGGAATGTGACGTTACCCCCTGAATTTGTTCCGATCTCGTTATACGTTGTGTCCCTTTCTACCAATATCCCCTTGCAATTGGTAATGGAAAGGTCGTCAGTAGACTGGAACGTGATACAATCTCACACGAATATTCCGGAAGATTTGTTTCTTGATGTCATCGAGTTCTTGTTTAATTCTTCTGTATGCCACTCCACTCCACCTGTCTAACCTGGTGTATAAAATCGAATGTATGGGTTATGGTAATTGCTATGTTGGTACCACTTCTCAGTACCTCAAATCCAGAGTTGGACAGCACGTGAGGGACTGTGCCATAATGAAATCGAGGGAGATCTTCTTTGGTTGAGCATCATGTGTCAACAGGCCACAAATTTGATTTTGATCGGACTAAAATTCTTTGTAGGGAAGGTGAATGTAGTAGGAGACGTTTCATAGAGATGTTCCATATTTCTTTCATCCCCAACACGGTCAATTGTCGGACTGGCACCCAGGGTCTTAGAAATTTACTGCCATCTGACTGAACTAACAAACCCCATGCTGATTCACTAATGTCTGATCCCTCCATGGATTCAATATGGTTCTTGTTGATCCTTGATGTTCTTTCTTTCATGATTATTAACAGTGATGCAATTTTAGGTACAATCAATAATTAGTAATTGTTAATGTTTAATTTGTAAAATCTGTTTCCTTTGGTTCTCTCAGTCCTGTGCTTTACACTATTTCCAATAATTTACAATTAACACGACATTGTTCAAAATAATTGAACGGTCCACGCAGTTTTTGGACAAAATTTACAGGTTCTCAGAACAGAAAAGGTTGAGAAACGCTGATCTAGAGGCTGCGGTCTGTAAGATATTTCTGGCAGTATTAAAACAACCATAATACCGCTGTCTCTGCAGAAATGTTGTGTATCTAAGCTTGATTACGTGGAACCATTGTCCAAAATTAATAAAACTGGATCTTCTTTGGAAGATTTTGTGATCGTAGCGAAATGCTTGATCCACTCAGTGAAAAGACGTTTCGTGATCCATCCAGAATTAGAACATCGCTAAATAGCGCTTGTTGGTCTATTTCTTTCTAGCACTTCTTTCATCTTGTACCTTTTTAAAATAAACATTTAGAGCAGCGCTCATTGCAACAACGACAGTCATCAGCTGACCACTTTTCCCACTTATAACTGCATCATCTTGCTTCCGGCCTTTATTGGAAATAATACGACTAGGAATGTGCACATTACTTATCCCTGTATCGTCAACATTAAAAATTCGATGAGCTTCAAATTTATGTTTGCTGTACAATTCTTCTAAATTGTCAAAAAAAAACACCACTTTTTTGTTGAAAGCTAAGATGCTGTTTAGACTGGTAGCGTCAGGTTTAGGAAAGGATAAAGTTGCGTTTCATTGCATGGAAGAGTAGAGCCACATATTCGTTTTTCTTTGTTGAACTTCTGGTTAACCTTATTTGCCTTGCGATTAATTTGGCAGTTAATACATAAAATAGTTTAACTAATAATATGATTTGTCAGCTTCGACTTTTGGTCTACGCTAAAGACGGGCTTTCTTCCTAGCTTGTACTTTCTTACAGAAAAAGCACCTCTTCGGCGGTCTTGCAACGTTCTGTAAGGCATCAAATATTTGTGCAGATTTTCATATTAATAAGATTTTGTTTTTCACAGATTTCATGGCACGTTGTTCAGAACATTTTGTTTGTAAGCATAGAATTTAGTTAAGAAATAATTACTATTTGATTGTAAAATTGAAATTACTATTATTAAAGTACAGTGTACTACAAAAACGAAACTAACATGCTTCCAAAAGACTTAGTACTGCTTTTAAAAGACTTAATATTGTTTCCAGAAGACTTGAAATCCTTGCATATGAGTTGATAATGCTTCTAAAGGACTTGAAATACTACCAAATAACATTGTAATATTGCCTATGAGAGGCTTAAAATGCTTACAAAAGACTTGATACTGCTTATAAAAGACTTGATATTGCTTGAAATGCTTCCTTAAAATTTGATACTACTTCTAAAAGAATTGAAGTGCTTCCTAAACACGTGATATTGCCTCTGGAAGACTTGTAATGCTTCTAGAAAACATAATATTACTTCCAAAAAACTTGATATTGCTCCTAGAAGACTTGGCACAACTTGCAAAAACTTGAAATGCTTTCAGAAAACCTTTTCAGACTCTTATTTGGGAAATCCATCATTTGAGTCTTTTCCCAATGCAGTTTTCTTCAACATCCACATTGAAATTCTATTAGTAAGATCCAGGTGGAGATCTATACAAATAGAGATACAAATAGTTATAGTGCACCGACGCAAACAAATTTTATTTCTGCTGAGCGATAGTAACATTTGTTCATTTGAAGACAAAATAGTTATTATGTGCCAAGGTAAGTTTTGTTTCAACGATATGTTATAAAATTTGTGAATTAATTTAGGTTTCGTAGAATGGCTTCTAAAGTAACTTCTCAAATAGAACGTGCCTCTGCGGTGTAATAAAACGGCCAATTATTCTTCGTCGAATTGAGCGCTAGGTACGCGATTTGCATTTCAAGTATTTCAAGAGGGAGATTTACGAAGGAACTACGCGAAGGTGAAATTTATTAATTTCGCAATTCGAAGTGAAACTTTCTTATTTTGTGTGTAAAACTCACTTATCATCAGGTGGTTGAGAAATGTACCACTCCAAGCAGGAAATGTCGCGAGTAAAGTTTCTGCAAGAGTTTTTACGCTCGGGGTGGGACAAGTTTTTAACGTCGCAGCAACTTGGTGTATCAATACTACAAGGTGAAATTGCAATGAAACTTTTAATCCACTTATGTTTCCAAGTTTTAGAGTAATTTATTTTTTGTCCTCTAATTAATTTGATTTAAACTTTAAATGATATTGTTAGCTTTATACGAAAACGTTGTAAATAGATGTCGTGATATCAAAATGTGTAACTAAAGAAAGAACGTCTCGTCTCTCAAATAACCGGGAGTAATTCGATCTTCGATCGTTCAGCCCTTAAGACCGCTAGAACCCATCCCACTGACCCGAATTGCTCTCTCTCCCTCAGTAGGAAGCGAATGTCCCATTAATCACCGGGATATTTTGGGATAAACGGCTTGTTAATTCAATTGCTAGCACAGCTAGAAATTAAGTGCAATATCCGCGCGTCTCCAAGTCCTTGCATTTTTCGCTGAAAGAGCACCCTGCAGGTTTAGCTAAAACGGTAGAGTGCTTTTCCAACGCATAAATCCCGACGGGATACCTCTTAGATGGCAGACCTCTACTCACCAAATTAAAGTAAATTAATGTAGTGCGGAAAGTGTTGAGCTTTCGCCGACGCAGAAAGGCTCGGCAATTTTCGAGAGAACTTTCTAATTACTTCAAGAAGGATCACCTCTAATCATATTAAATAAAAAAATCTTAATCAATTATTTGAAAAAAAATTATTTCTTGTAGCACACCCTTTAAGTCTTCCGGGATGATATATCAGGGAAGATTGTGATGAATGACTTTGTAATCTTTCTGAAACGTCGCTATCAAGGTTCATAACTTTAGCATATTTATACATAGATCAATATCCATCAGGAAATATGAAATTTCCGAGAATATACATAGCCTAATCTTTACTATAATAAATTAATAAATGAATCAACTCAAAGTTTATTATCATTTAATAGTAAGATTCGCATTTATTATAATTCGCATTATTTATTCGACCTTTACTAATGTTTTTATCATATCAGTACGAATTAAAGTAGGATATTACTTTCTTATTAAAGTGGGATATTCTACTATTCGAAAATCCGAAGTGCCAAAGAGTCATGAAGGAAGTAGTTTTAGCGGTAATTGCGAAATTTTGTAATGTATTATTTTATTAATCCACCCTACGAAACTTGATCTGTCCAAGTAAAAGTAGTATTTTGAGCTGAGGATTTTTGGTAGTTGTTGATTATTAGTAGTTGTAGTCATTAGCAACTATTTGCAATATTGGTTTCGAATCCTCTTGAATATTTCCAGCTTAGGAGAGTCCACCATAACCTTGTCATGGCAAATAGTTTCGTGGTCTGTATTTAATAATGTAATTCTTGAGGGGTCCAGTGATCATGAAGTCCTTTTTTGATTGCATTAAACCAAAGAATGTTTCCAAAATGTCTTGATTTAATCTATATGTTAACACATATTTAATGTCAATGTTTGATGTCAAATCATTGTATTATATATTGGACCATATTATCTTTTTGCATGGGGTTTTAATTTTGACACCTACTGTTGAATCACCTCTATAACACATAATTTATCAGATTAACCTTCTTACCTTTTTGAAAACATAATATGAATCATTCTCCTTGTCCGTTGATGATAAAATGTTTGTCAACATATAAATTATAACAATACACGAAATCCTTTATCACCCATATATTTTGTTATTTCCCCTACTCTATTTTTTGTTAAATTATAATCATACTCAAGAAAATGGGGTCCATTCAGTCGCCAATTAAACTTTCATCATACAAACTTGTACATAATTATATGGTGGCAAGTGTTATTGCTTTTATCGTAACAGTATGGTCTTCGTAATTTCACCTCATCAAATGACAATACGCATATATTTTCTTAACTTGACAATTGTTCTTTGTTGGTGACGTAGATAACACTTTTAAGGATGCCTGACTAATCAATTTTAATATTTCATGCCCTTACGTAGATGTAAGTGATTCATCTGCACCTAGACAAATATATACACTGACTTTCACAAAAAAATACACCACCCATTAATTATCGTTTCATGCAACCTTTTGATTTAGTCGAAATTCATTCAGATTCATCTGGGAACTTGTCTTATTCGGCAACTTAGCGTCTGATGTCAACAATAATATCAAAAATCGATAAAAGAACATTAGAAACATTATTTTGAAGTTGTTTAATTGCAGTTGATGTCACAGACAAAGTTTAAATTGGCAGAAAATGTAAGAAATTTTGTTTTGAGATTTCCTGTATGACGATAATACCATACCCAACTGTAACACTGGCAGAAAATAGTGGAAACCGTTTTTGAAATTGTTTAAATGCATGTAATGTCATAGACAATGTCAAAGATTGGCAGGAGATATTAGAAAAATTTTCCTAAAGATGTTTAAATGCATCTGATGTAATGTAAAGAATTAATAGAAAACGTCAGAAACAGTCTTTTGAAGTTGTCCAAATACATTTGATGTCTTAGAAAAGGTTCAAATTGAAACATTTTTAAAATTGTTTCGATGGGTTTAATGTCATAGACAATATCAAAGATTGCTAGGGGACATTAAAACATTCTCATAAAGTTGTCTAAATGTCTTCCAAAGTGCAGCAAAGCATTGTCTAATTTTTTCTGCTTCTTGCAGAAAAATGAGTTCATCAACAAATTGATACTGGATTAATCTTGGCGCCATAGTTGCAGTCTATGCAATCGATGGATTAAGCTAGGTTAGGTTAGCTTCTAAATTAGTCTTGCATTGAACTAAAATTAATACTAACACTAGCACTAACACTAGAACTATCACAAGGTTCACTTCGAAGCAGTTTCTGAAGAAATTTGCGACATGGCATCCGAAACGACAAACATTTTTTTCAAAAAATGCACGGCAGAACCCGAAAGCGTCTAGTTTTAGATCTGGTATTAGTCCTAGTGATAGTTCTAGTGTTAGTGCTAGTGTTAGTTCTAATTTTAGTTCAATTGACCATGATATTATAAAAGAAGTAGCTTGATTCATACAATATAACAAAAAGTTCACTTTGTTACTGCCTAACCCAACCCAACCAGATACTGTTTATTGTTAACTTTGAAGATCAGATATTGCCTGTTCAAGTCTGAATAACCTTGACAGAAAACTAGAAACTGATTAAAGTAGACAGAATACATTATTTTAACATTGACCATGATATTAAATAAGAACCGTTCTCTAAGAACTCACAAATGGCAAGTATACTTGCCATTTGCGAACAAGATGTCGTGATGATACCTGATCATGTGACGAATAATTTGGGAGAGATTAACTGGTTATACATGAAACCGGAGAATTATGTACACTAACCAATAAGATTCGATGGAGGTCTGACGTGCATACTCTTATTATTCGAAATTAGGGCGCCTTTTCGCCTCCGATTCATAAAACTAAGGTTTTTCATTAACGCGTATGTCGAATTTCACACCAGCCGAAGAGGAGTGTAGGAAGACATACAAGTTAATGGGAAACATTAGTTTCCCACGTGTGCTGTATAACGTTTTATTTAATCCTACTATTTTGAGGAAACTCGGTTTTAAAATTTGTTAATTCCTGGATAATGTCATGTCCAGGGTTGGAAAAAAACATATCTTTTTAATTTTAAACAAAATACATGTTTTTTATTGTTTTAAATTGTTTTTCTTTTCTTTTATTTAAACTGTTTTCTAAATATTTTTTATAGTAGTTTACGGATATTCTTTTAATATAGCTTTTAACATAACTTTTTTTATGAGAAATCAATATTATTCAGGGAATTTCATTATAAGACTAAATATGCATTATTAAAACTATTAAAATAATTTAAAGATCAACTTATTAATGGTGATTTTAACGGAATGGATGTTCCGTTGAAAGTTCAAGGGTGCGTTCACAACGTATTACTCGAGTTGAGCATGAGTGGAGCCAATATGGCATCCTGTAAACTCGTTGTGTAGCATAATTTTCATACTGTCATGAACGACTTGTGTGTATTTGTTATATGTATTACGTCAAATCTAAATTAGTTCTAAACCATAAGATTTATCTTTGCCTTAAAGCAAAGGATTGTCATCAGGTACTCGAATGTTCTTGGACGAGTCCTTTTTCATGCGTAATACAATTACGATGCTCACCATATGCAATATTGTTTTCCATTTTTCTGTTATAATTTTTATATAAAAGATAACATCAAATAACCTCTAAATATGCTAATTGTATTCCGACAGATTCTAACACTTCGAAATATTGTCAAATCTGACATTCAATTGTGGAGTTATTTTTACACACCGTTGGGAGGTGTGCATAGAAAATAATTAATACTTATATAGAAGCATTTCTCCCCTCTATTTTAACGACCAAGTTGAAAGCAGCGCCGCCAAGGGGATTGTTATAAAAGTAATTTCAATAAACCCCGAAATTTGAATGCTATATAGCTTACATATTTATGTATATTTAGATTTATACTTCTAACTTTAATTGATAAAAACCAACAATGGTTTATTTAATAAGTTTTATTTTATTTCTCTTTAAAGTGCAATGATTAACAATGATTACTGGAAGAACCGTTGTCATATTCTTGGACACGCTGTCTTTATCATATGCCTCCATAGTATGTAACAAAATTTTTGCAAGCAATTCACCTCTCCGCAAATATTCATTGATCGTTGATTGTTTATATGCACCTCCAGTTATATAATTTCTTTGATATTACCTTTCCACACTTCTATCAATTATTGTAGACATAAACGAAATAAAATAAATGTCAATTATGACAATTAATTATTAACGGTTGCTAACGTAGATTGCAAATTGCTGGTGAATTGTGTAGGCAGCACCATCTAATGGATTGTAATAATAAATAAAATTCCGTCGTTATTTTATACCTATCAAGAAAGCATACCCTGGAGGTGTGTAGAAAATGTTTACTCGGTGTTAAGTTGCTATGTAGTTGTGAACGTTTTACCCAAGTAAAAGTTTAAAAATGAATGTTGTTATGAACGACTAGGGTTACATCTGGGTTGATCTGGGTGAATCGAGTAATACGTTGTGAACGCACCCCAGGACCTTTTAGAAATGGAGTTATCTTTCGCTTATTACTTAGCTGGTATGCTACATCCTCAATCTCAAAGAGCAAATCTAGATCAGTGACAATTAGATAGTGCAATGAAAATCTACATGTGTCTACAAAAAATGTAAATGTTTTCAAAACAGTTCAGAGAAAATGTCAGACCGTTAGTCTGGTGGAAGTTTTCGTAGCTATTTGTATACTATTACATTAAAATTAGTTCAACAGCTATACATGTGATGTGGTAGCAGCATTTGCTGAGCATTTTTTCCTAAAACTTAATATATTCTACATTAAGAAATAAATTAGGAATTGATAAAGCAGCAAAAGTAGTCTTCATGTAAATTTTAATAAATTTTTTATTAGTTATTTATCAGTTTTAATGTAGGCTTGGCAATAAATATAGAAAACTAGGCAGTTTTAAAAGCCTTTTAAAACTAGTTATAACAGTCTGTTTTAAATATTTTGTTTAAAACATAACAATCCTGGAACAAACAAAACATGATAATTTTTAAAGACACCTATTCTTTTGAGCAAAATCCTTTGGTTTAAAATAAGGTTTGAACTGTTTAAAACAAATTTGATTTATATCATATCTCATGGTTTTAAATATGTTAAAGCAAATAATTTTAAACACATTGTTTAAAAAATAGCAATTCCGTTTAAAAAGGTTTATAAAAAACCGTTTATAACTGAATTCAGTTTTAAACATTTCATATACTTTTAAACTTGTTTAAAACTTGTTAATACAGTGTGTCACTAAATTAACTGATATAGGCGATAAAATCATTATAAACAGTTTATAACAAAATCCCTGGAACGACCCCTTTCAGGGATTTCAAAGATTTAAAGTTTTTGCAATTTTTTTGTGGTAGGTTTCAAATTTTTTACTTCATTGATATTTTTTAAATAGCAATCCCGCACTTTTATTACGGAATATGAAAAAAGATATATTTTTTTAATGTAGTACAGTCAATATATTTGTTACATTAAATTTATTGGATAAATTTTCGAGAAAATCACGTTAAAATTTCTAAATTTTCCATTCATTTAAGATAACAAAGTGGCAGTAGCCTTGCTTAACCATGCCAACCATTTGTTTTAAATATTTTGTTAAGTCAATGATCAATTTTTAACATCTAAAACATTTGTTGCCATAGTTATACATGAATGGTTACTTTTGAATTATTAAATTTTCCTTTTATTTGAAATAGAAAAGTGGCAGCAACCGTGCTTAGCTATGTCCAAGGTTTATATATTAAAGGTTGTCTAGGTTTGTACGCAACCAAACTGCGCATTACGTAACAAGAGGAAAATTACGGGAATTAATTCAAATTTTTAAAATGAAGTAATTGAATTGTAGAAATTATATTTTGAAACATCTAAATTAACATTTAAACTAGTTCCAATTTTCCAAATGTCGAGTTTTGGACACTAACAAACTTGAATACACTTCAACTCTTACAAAATACAAAAACGGTATCCACGAATTCGTAGTTGCGCAGTCTCAATCTAGCTCGATCCTCTAGTTACGTCAAACTAACGTAAAAATCAAACTATTGCAACATAAGAACTTGGGCAACCTTTAATATGTAAACCTTGAGCTATGTCAACCAATTGTTTTAGATATTTTATTAACAATAAGACAACGATAAATTTTTGACATCTATTTCTCTGTCTCAAATAAACGAAAAATAATGACATTTTAAGATCATTTTTCTTGATAATTTTCTTGTGTAACCAATATTAATATTAACTGTACTGGACCGCTATTTGAAAAAAATATGCATGATGTCATAACTTGGTTAAAGTGGTAAAGAAAGTTTAAAACCTAGGTACTCCAAAAAGTTACAATAAATTTAAATCTTTAGACCCCTTTCAGGGATTTTTTGATAAATCGTTTATCATGTTCAGTGAATTTGGTGACAGCACTTAAGATGGCTATGTTCAGAAAACTAATTCTGGATCAGTGAGTGGATTTCTGGCTTTATTAAACGAAATGACGATTTTGGTTATTGATATGCTCGTTTTGCTTTTGGTTTTGTATGTTTGTTTTTTTACTTTGAACTCTATTCAGTTTTGTTTTGGGTCTACTATGGCCTAGATATGTGCGTGTGAGTAACTTTTTATATTAGCCGTCCACAACCACACTGACGCCAGAATTAATCTTACTCAGTCAGGTCTTCCTAATCAGCATAATATCAAAAGAACTGGACTCAACCAAATACGAGAACTTATGAAAGTGGCCTCTCAGTAAACGCATCTTAAGATGTGGTCTCTTCTAGATGTCTGCATTTTCTGTGCAAACTAATCCATAATTGTAGTTCGTATTGCTTCACTGATGGAGAAGTATGTGGTTTGGTTGATGCGAGGTATCATCCGTTCATCTTCTTGGTTTTACTTGCCGAAACGCCAAGTGAAGTCAGTTATATCTCCAGTGCGTTGTCATAGTTTCCTGCTGACAGGCTGAGTCTACCTGCAGGAGAATTAGGCCGACTGAGTCTACCAGCAGGACTGGCAGCAAGAGACTAAGGCAAATTGAGTCTACTTACAGAAGAGTACGACAACGCACTGAAGATACCAAGATCTTGGCGAAACATCTGCCCCTATCTACGGAGTACAACCAAGAAGATGAATGGATAATACCTCGCATCAATCAGAACATATAATTCGTAATTCTCTAAATATCGAAATCAAGCACTTAAATTCATTAATTCATTATAAGTCATGACTTACAATCGATGGTACAAAATGTTATGTATAAAAATTATTCATTTTGAACTGAATAGGCATAAGTTAATTTGAGAATCCATGTTGCAAGTTAAAATTTTTAATATATGTTAAATTTTAGTAAATAAAATTTCTTACTTGCTATTTATATTTTTATATTAACGGTACTAGTTTCGGGAAAACTAGTTTCCCATCATCAGCCGAATCTGTATATACAAAAAATGGTTAAAACAATAAATAAATAAACTAATACAAATATAAACAAAATTGAATTGAACTTACTATCAAGTTAATAAAACTATAAAAAATGTATAAAAGACGAACATAATACTTTAAAATTATTGTAAATTGACATTTTACAAACGGATAATACGACGAATACAGAAAGACCGGTCCTGTTGGGAATGAATGAAGAAAACTTGTTTTTGAAAACCAGTATTATGTTGTTATGTCCTTTAAATATGTATAAATAGGTCTTTCATATAATTGAATTTGTTCATTAAGTAATGTTTTTTTATTTTTAACTTTATGTTTGTGGATTTCTAATGATTCCAATAAGTCCAATTTAAAACCTTTTCCACATCTGTGAACAAGATGCACATTTTCATAATCTATTTTGTGATTTGTTTCTATCGTATGTTTGTAAACATTTGAATTTTCTTTTGTTTTGTGTTCATGGATGCGTGTTTTAAGTTTTCTTCCTGTTTGTCCAATATATATAGAATCACATTCTAAACATGTAAGAGAATAAACACCACTTTCTTTCATTTTGTCATATTTGTTATTGTGATAATTAGAAAAAATTTTTAGTAAATTATTATTGTTAGCAAAAGCCAAAGTGATGTTGTATTTTGAAAAAGTCTTGTTTGATTTGAAAGCAATATTGAAAGTTATGGGTTTATACACACGTTCTATCTTTTCTGGTTTTACGTATAGTGGATCTGCTTTAATTTGTATTTTTCTAAAAATATTATTTATAACATTATTAGGAAAACCATTTATTGCTGCTAGATTGTATATATAGTTCGATTCCTTAATTTTATTGTCTTGTGACAATAGGTATTTTAAAAGTCGGTTAATTAAAAAACGGAAACTGGCTAGTTTTTGGGTTTGAGGATGAGCGGAGTCATATGGGATAATTGTTGAGATCATTGATGGTTTGCGATAGATATCATATTCTATTTTTCCATTTTCAAGACGTTTTAAAGTTAAATCTAGAAAATTCAATGCATTATTTTTCTCTATTTCTATTGTAAATTTAAGTTTATGATGTAAATTATTTAAATGTTTCAAATAATCTTTCAACATTTCCTCATCTCCCTCCCAAACACAAAAAACATCATCGACATATCTTCTTCTTTGATCGACAAACAGATCAGCAAGGATTCCTGAAAGTGTCATTCCCATTGGTAGACCTTCTGTAATATTATAAAAATTTCCGTTGAATGAGCAAAAGTTTTGTGTAACGACATGTTTAAGAATTATGTTCAATTGTTTAATTTTTTCTATATTATTATTGTAATATGTTGTGAAAAGGTCATTAGCTAAATTCAATGTAATGTCTATTGGAATATTGGAATATAAATTAGTAACATCAAAAGATACCATAATTTTATCTTTAAAATCTATTGTTTTTAGTCTTTCAACGAAATTGTATGAGTTTAAAACTATGTGTTTTGGTTTAAAATCTGTTTCCTTAAATATGTTCAACATGAAGCTGGCAAGTTTATATGTAGGAGATCCCTTAAAAGATGTTATGGGTCGAATCGGCATTTCTTTTTGTGAAGTTTTGGTAAGGAAATTATTCTTGGAATCTTCGGATTCATATCGATAAAATAAGAACTATTGAAATATTTGTTATTTTTGTTACTTAATGTTGGTGTGTGTTCAGTTAGTGTGACGAGTTTTTCGAATGACTTTGTCTAATGGATTTTGATTTAGTTTTATGTAGTTATTATATTCCATAAAGTTTTGAGTTTTACCAATGTATGCCTCTTTATCAAGCATTACAATGCCAGCTCCTTTATCAGCTTTTACGAATATTGCATCATTGTTCTTTATTTTATTTTTGATGGATTTTATAATTTTATATTGTTCTATTTGGTGTTTGTTTTTGTTATTTATAGATGTTGTTTCTTCTTTTTTCAAAAAACCAATGAGGTCATTTTTCAAGTTGTTATTGTTAGGATGATTTTTAATTATGATGTCAAAATCTATTGCAATGTCGGTTAATTTGGGTTTATGTTGTATAGCGAATTTGTATCCTTTATTCAAGAATTCAATTTCTTTATTATCAAAGACAATGTTAGTGTAATTATTAAATTGTTTACTATCATCCTTGTTATTTTCAATTTTAATCTTGTTTAGGTGTTGTGCTTTGTGTTTCTGATTGGTTCTAAGTTTCTCAATTTTTCTCTTTTTCTTCCTCATATCTTCTTCTTTAATTGTTTTTGCTTTTTCTCGTAATTTTATTATGATTTGATCAAGTTCCAAAAAATGTAAATGTGGTCTAAGGTTTCTTTCAACGTTTGCCAGTCTTTCATATGTTTGATTTAAATTCTTAAAGTGACGTTTCTTTTCTTGCTTCATAATTTTATTTATTAAGTATGTTCTTGTGGATTTATTAAGTTTATCGCATTTGATCTTAGCGAAGTTTGGTGTTAGGTTCTCTTTCATGCATCTATTAATAAAATTAATATGATTTTTAGATATTTCCAGTTTTATGTATAGCTTCTTCATTCCATGGATTTCTTGAATAAAGGATACAAATTCGCTATACAACATAAACCCAAATTAACCGACATTGCAATAGATTTTGACATCATAATTAAAAATCATCCTAATAATAACAACTTGAAAAATGATCTCATTGGTTTTTTGAAAAAAGAAGAAATAACATCTATAAATAATAAAAACAAACACCAAATAGAACAATATAAAATTATAAAATCCATCACAAATAAAATCAAGAACAATGATGCAGTATTCGTAAAAGCTGATAAAGGAGCTGGCATTGTAATGCCATCATAAACACTTGTAAAGACACACTAATTGAACACACACCAACATTAAGTAACAAAAATAACAAATATTTTAATAGTTCTTATTTTATCGATATGAATCCGAAGATTCCAAGAATACATTCCTTGCCAAAACTTCACAAAAAAGAAATGCCGATTCGACCCATAACATCTTTTAAGGGATCTCCTACATATAAACTTGCCAGCTTCATGTTGAACATATTTAAGGAAACAGATTTTAAACGAAAACACACAGTTTTAAACTCATACAATTTCGTTGAAAGACTAAAAACAATAGATTTTAAAGATAAAATTATGGTATCTTTTGATGTTACTAATTTATATTCCAATATTCCAATAGACATTACATTGAATTTAGGTAATGACCTTTTCACAACATATTACAATAATAATATAGAAAAAATTAAACAATTGAACATAATTCTTAAACATGTTACACAAAACTTTTGCTCATTCAACGGAAATTTTTATAATATTACAGAAGGTCTACCAACGGGTATGCCACTTTCAGGAATTCTTGCTGATCGGTTTATCGATCAAAGAAGAAGATATGTCGATGATGTTTTTTGTGTTTGGGAGGGAGATGAGGAAATGTTGAAAGATTTTTTGAAACATTTAAATAATTTACCTCATAAACTTAAATTTACAATAGAAATAGAGAAAAATAATACATTGAATTTTCTAGATTTAACTTTAAAACATCTTGAAAATGGAAAAATTGAATATGATATCTATCGCAAACCATCAATGATCTCAAGAATTATCCCATATGACTCCGCTCATCCTCAAACCCAAAAACTAGCCAGTTTCCGTTTTTTAATTAACCGACTTTTAAAATACCTATTGTCACAAGACAATAAAATTAAGGAATCGAACTATATATACAATCTAGCAGCAATAAATGGTTTTCCTAATAATGTTATAAATAATATTTTTAGAAAAATACAAATTAAAACAGATCCACTATACGTAAAACCAGAAAAGATAGAACGTGTGTATAAACCCATAACTTTCAATATTACTTTCAAATCAAACAAGATTTTTTAAAATACAACATCACTTTGGCTTTTGCTAACAATAATAATTTACTAAAAATTTTTTCTAATTATCACAATAACAAATATGACAAAATGAAAGAAAGTGGTGTTTATTCTCTTACATGTTTAGAATGTGATTCTATATATATTGGACAAACAGGAAGAAAACTTGAAACACGCATCCATGAACACAAAACAAAAGAAAATTCAAATGTTTACAAACATACAATAGAAACAAATCACAAAATAGATTATGAAAATGTGCATCTTGTTCACAGATGTGGAAAAGGTTTTAAATTGCACTTATTGGAATCATTAGAAATCCACAAACATAAAGTTAAAAATAAAAAAACATTACTTAATGAACAAATTCAATTATATGAAAGACCTATTTATACATATTTAAAGGACATAACAACATAATACTGGTTTTCAAAAACAAGTTTTTTTCATTCATTCCCAACAGGATCAGTCTTTCTGTATTCGTCGTATTATCCGTTTGTAAAATGTCAATTTACAATAATTTTAAAGTGTTGTGTTCATCTTTTATACATTTTTTATAGTTTTATTAACTTGATAGTAAGTTCAATTCAATTCTGTTTATATTTGTATTAGTTTATTTATTTATTGTTTTAACCATTTTTTGTATATACAGATTCGGCTGATGATGGGAAACTAGTTTTCCCGAAAAATATAAATAAAAATATAATAATATTTATTAATATAAAAATATAAATAGCAACTAAGAAGTTTTATTTACTAAAATTTAACATATATTAAATAGGCCTAACATATAAGAAAGATTTCTTCTAAATGTCCGCACTTTCTGCAAACGAATCCATAATTTTACCATTAACTATGATATAAGTACGATGGCTTTCACGATCGGTGTTAATAAAAGTAAAATTTAAACTAACACTAGAACTATCACTAAGACTAATACTAGACCTAAAACTAGAAACTTTCGGGTGTTGCCGTGCGTCTTTTGAAAAAATGTTTGATGTTTCGGATGCCATGTTCCAACCTTCTTCAAAAACTGTTTCGAAATTGTGAAGAAACCAGTTTCTGAAGACCAAAAGCTAAACCGAAACTTTCTAGTTTTAGATCTGGTGTTAGTTCGATACAAGTATACAACAATTTAAGACTGAATAAAAATTTGAAAATAGAGCCAACGCTAACACTTGTTTCAGCACTAGTCCTAGAATGAAAAACATTTGGGTTTAGCTGTACCTTTCTTAAGACGGAACCTAAACTATCTCAACCCAACTTTGCTTCACAACTAACACTTGACTTAGAACTAGAAACATTAGGGTTTAGCCGTCTTAAGTATGCCTAAACTCTAATGATTTTAGTTCTAGGTTTAGGGTTAGTACTAACGCATGGTTGTAGGTACTACTATATCTCCTACTATTAGTATACTAGTATTAGTTATACATTTAGTTAAAGAAGAATTTACCAAAATCTAGAGCTATATAAAGATTGAAACTAGAACTAATACTAGACCTAGAATTAGAAAGATTCGGGTTTCAGGGAGAGTTGTATTTTAAAAACATGTTTTATAATAAGAAAGCTATGCAAAACATCAATGCTAACAAAATATAAATTCAAATGTGTTTAGTTAAAAATCATGTTTCACTAAAAGTTTAGTAATAATGCATTTATTCACTATTACTAAAAGTTTAGTGATAATACAATTTTTTCACCCTCACTAAATTTTCAGCGATAGTAGATTTTGCATTTTAACTACCTATGAATAAACAAAATTGAAATGAAATTTAGTAGTCCAAAAATTCCCAACCATGATTACAATGCAAAAGAATCTATATTTCTAAAAATGGATTCATTTTATTATATATTGCATAGTTACCACTTTCAGGTAGTTATTAGAAAACTGTCAAAGATACTTGAAAAATAGCCGCGATTTAATTGACTCGTTAACCAACCTGGTACATGATCGGGCAATTTAAAGCTTGCCTTTTATCGTAAACACCGTTGCGTAATCATTCAAAAATTACATACAGCCAACACTGATTGAGTATCGATTTCATCGTCAAGTGTATTTTATGACAAATAAATCGTTTTTACGTTTCCTGCGTTTAATATCGCGTGTCACATTGACCGAAATGTTAAAATTCATTAAAAATCAACCATAACAAATTAAAGTTTAAAATTGATTTTGCACCCAGCGTGAATTTTCTGCATAATGCGATCAAATCCAAGTTAATTTAGGCAGAAAGCTCATCCAGCTTTAGGTATACGGTACATGTTGGCATGTCACGTAGGTGTAATACACTATGAATAATGCCCTAATTACCTTAATGCACTTTCTCAAGCTCCCGATGACAACCCCCTCTTAGATGGATGCTTGTATACAGACAAGCAGTGTAATGCAAACGCACAGGAGCCAATTTGATGCCCAATTGAGGAGGTTCATGTCTAAAGCTGTAATTAAATTAGGCAACAACCGGATATCAGATCGATTTCGCAAACCTAGATAACAATGGCAATTACGAATCATCGCTGCTATTAATTGGAATGTTAAATTTTTATATCCCCCATCAAAGCTTCTAATATAAATGCTAATTAATACTGGAAGGTAGTAAATAACTTTATTTAACCTGCTATATTGGAGAATAAGCTATTTGTAAATTCCATTATAAGGTCGTAAAAAAGTTTACGATGTTTTAGTCGAGATTACTTCGAAAATGCGCCATTAGTAGCCATTTTTATTATGGAAGATACTTAAGGTAATGTGTCTATTTAGTAATGACGCCCAAGCTAAGTTAACGAGGTCCTTTAAAATTCTCAAAGGAAGGGCAAAACTTCAGATTGCAATGTTTGCCTATAACACGATCTGCTAAAAGGGGATAATTATTCCACATTAATGGGTTCCTTTGCACCTTGGTTAGTAAACCGAAAGCCAATTTACTATTAACATGCACAATACAGGTACATGTTCCGCAATTTAATACGGCTTTAAAATTTTCAAGCTTTGATATTTTGTATAGCCAAAAACTAATTTAACGGAGACCGTTAGAGTCGAGTATATTTATTCAAATAAGATTATTTTACACTGTCGTATTTGTGTTAATAAGGACAATGAATACTGCAGCTTATCCAACCCGGACATAAACCAGACACTTCCAGGACGTAAATCCTTTGAACTTCAAGTCCGTAGACCATAAAGTTTCAACGACGAGCATAATACGTCTGTTGTAAACGTGTAAACCTCAAAGCAACATCGTTACACATTATTATTATAAATCCCGTGACGAAATTTATCGTATTTTGAATATATATTTTCTTAAAAATACACTCTCCCCCTAAATATGCTCTAAATATAAGGGTATTCATAACAGTTAATCGAGGATTTTGCTGGGGCGACTTTGGAGATAGCTGGTGACCGCAAATCTATAAAAGAGGGACTTTGGTCGCCAAGGGACCATTCGTCGCCTTCTCAAGGGAGGTGACCCCACCGCCGGCTGCAAAGGATGGACATTTGGGGCTCACATCCCCTCCAATAATTAACGCTTAATTCCTCAACAACCACCCGGGGGTGTTCGGGTCGAATACTGCATTGCGCCTAAGAGACTTGTCACAGAAATGGCCAATCCCTCTCCTTTCATGCAGTATAAACAAGAATATTGCTTTAAAATCTTACTGAAAATATAATTTTGTTGCCTCGGTATACAAAAATTATTTGTATGAGTTTAAATGTTCTTAATTGTACTGCCTCCTACTAAAAATTCTATCGTTCGTAAAAAGTCTTAGAACTAGTCTTAGAACAATGCTAACGATTTCGTATTAATATATTAAATCCAATGCGCCCATTTCTCCGAATAATATTTTTCATAAGTATAAATACACAATCTTTCTTGCATGACGATATTTATCCTTAAATTGCCGAAACTCTTGCGGGCGATGCGCTACAATCTTCCAAAGGTGAGGATTTGATGTTGATGTGAGGATCTCGGTGATTTGAGACGGTATAGTACCTTTATCATCTGTATAAAGATAAAAAGTGTCATAAAAGAATACGTTTATCCTCAAAGCGTCTTGGTATTGATCTATTAAAACCAGCGCCTCGCCCGCAAGCAACAACGGCGATTTCAGATGATATGGTTCCTTGGAGAACTGTATGAAAATATAAAGTCTCTTAAAAGATTACTTAGTTACTTAGCTGACGATTTGGTGTTGATCTATTAAAACCAGCGCCCCGTCCACAAGTGACCTTGGCGATAAGATTTTGAGTGATCTTATCGCCAACTAAGAATAAGACGATGTGGTTCCTTTAACATAAAGTAAGACAGAAAGTTTTTTAAAGAATACGTTTGTCTTCAAATCGCCGATAATTGCGGGCGAGGCATTACAAGCTTCCAAAGCTGATGATTTGGTGTTGATCTGCTAAAACCTGGGCCTCATCCGTAAGTAAACTTTTTCGATATAAGACAATATGGTTCATTTAACATCTGTATGAAGATATAGTCTTTTAAACAGAATATGTTTATCTTCACTATTGATCACTAGTGTAAATAATGCGCTGAAAAAGATAGAAACTGGTAATATAAACTCGAATTCTTTGAACTTTGTTTCATATTAATATACAATGTATTGGAAATAAAATCGATTAGTTTGAGGCGTATTTGATTGACAATAATTGTAATTTTGATTTTATATGTATTAGTGAACATTGGCTAAAGGGAGATGAATTTATTTATAGATTGCGTGTCTCTGAATGGAAAACCTTATCTTTTTACGCCAGATCTAAACATGGACATGGCGGTGTTGCTGTCTTAGGTAATTCAACTCTTGAGTACAGAGAGCTTGATTCCATTAATAATTTAACGTTAGAGATCCATTGCGAAATAGTGGCAGTCTATTGTGTCGATTTTAATATAGTTGTAGTTTGCTTGTATCAACTGTCTACTGATGGTATTCAGACTTTTTGTCGGAATGTCAGTTTTCTCTTGAAAATCCTCAGTCAGTTTAGGCAAGTTTTTGTAGTCAATGATATTAACCTGAAGTTTCATAGACCAGAGAGGGACGGTGTTATGGTGTGTGACGCGGGTATTTGACTGCGTGTCACATCAGATTCTCTTGAGGAAACTATGTAAAGTGTTTAACTTTGCTAGTGACGCTGTTGCTCTTGTCGTCGAGTTCCACCTGAAGAATAAAATACAGCAAGTAACGTTGCATGGTGCGATATCGAGTCAGCTTAATTTGAGAATAGGAGTACCACGTGAAGCAACCATTCCACATCATCGCCCATATACTTAGTATTTAAATACTTAAATACCAAATACTTAATATTTTTTAGTATTTTATTTAGCATTTGGGCGATGATGTGGAATGGTTGCTTCACGCGGATGGCGCTATTGGTTATGGGGACTGCTTTTAATAGAGCTTTAGTTCTGACTAGAACAAGATAAAACTACCATTAAGAACCTTGTAGACATTAATACTTAACATATATTTCTCCTTAATTAAGTGATCATCTTTGTGAAAGCACCTTTGTCAGCTGTGGTACCATTAAGAACCTTGTAGACATTAATGTCACTTAACATATATATCTCCTTAATTAAGTTAATCATCTTTGTAAAGGCACCTTTGTCAGCTGTGGTAATCATCAATGAAGGATTATCCCTGAGAAAAATTTTTGTTTTCTTTAACATGTCACCATATAATCAATAATGGTATTTGTAATTTTAGCTCTAACAACATTTCTTTGGTCATCTTTCAAATCTTTAACTTCTTATCTTCTAAATACATAAGTAACCTTTTTATATTAAAATTTTCAATACCCTTATTTCTTGCTGTAATATTTATAAGCATACGTTTTTATGTTTTTAATCATGGTGTTTGGGTTACGAAAACCAAATGCAGAAGAAATGGACTTATTCCTGCTCGTATAGGTATCAACACGAAGAATTTAGAAGCCTTAGGAATTCTATTTCAATTATTATGTAACATAATTTGAAACACAACATTTTCATCGTTCTTGGCCTAAAACATAGAGTGTCGAATATTTGTAATAATCAATTTTTACAACAATATTTCACTGTCCTTAAAACAAATTTTGTAAACAGTGGTTATCCTCTCAAATTAGTCAACAAACTTTTGTTTTCAACATATTCACATAGTAATATTAACCAGATCAGTTTAACTAGTCCTGAATTAATTAATACGGAGTATTCTGTTACAAAAAGCTACCATACATAGGAAGATTAAACGACCAGTTGAAGAAAACGTTGAAATGTATTGATATCATAAAGATCATAGACTGTCATGAGAACAAATTAGGAAACCATTTTAAAAAACTTAAGGATAAGATTAATGATATATTTAGATCCAATTTGATTTATTGTGTTTCATGTAAGGATTGTGATGGAAAGTATGTAGGTCAGACCAGCCAGTGGTTGGAATGTAGCATCTCAAAACATGCAAGTGACTGTAAATTAAAAAATGCTAGTAATACCTTATCCAAATACGTTTTGGAGTGCGGACATGAATTTAATTTTCGAGATGTAAAATTTTTGAATTCAGAGAGTAACTATGATAATAAGCTGTTTTTAGAGATAGTACACATCACTTGTACACAGGATGCTACAAATTTTAAAACGGGTACTCAGAACCTTAGCAATATCTATGCTTATTTGTTTGCCTTAGATAGATCTTATCACAATAATTCACCCAACCTACTAAGTTCTAATCCCAATAACACTTTAACTTTCTCCAATGGAATGTTAGTTTAGCTTCTTAATTGGATTTATATTAATTGATTATGGTTATGCATTATAAATTAAATTCAATTTTTATTTTATGTTCATGTGTTCAATGAATTTTGTTTTACTTTGTTTTATTCCAAATACGAGTAACTGTTTTCACCTTTTTACATTTGACAGTTGTAGGTTACTCGTCTGCTCGTTCCACGTTTTATTAATAAAGTTTGAATAGTGCCTTTTTGAATTTTAATTGTTTGTTTTTTTTTTGTTAAAAATTTTAACATGTTTTTGATCAATTCATTTTTGACGAATTCTGTAATGTTATACCACTTAGAGTTACATGTAAGTTATATTTTGGTGTTTGAAATATGGTTGCTTAACTTTATGTGTTTTCTATAAAAAACTTTTTAACAATAAAATGCTCTGAAGATAATTGCAATCAAACAATTGAAATATTGCAAAAATTGGAAAATACAAAATAAATACAAGAATTAAAGTTTGTTGGAGCTTTAATAGTAATAGGTGTGTACAAATCTTATAACGAAGATTTAACATAACTGTGGAGCAAAGACAATGGTCGAAAGATCTTTCGTGCTATTATTGCTCAAAATAAGTTTCAAAATATACTTCCTGTAGCTTTAACGATGCAGCGCAGAAAAAGATAAGACGATACGGGAATGCTTTGAGTTATGGAACACTTATTTGCTAGATGTGTATGTTCCAAATTGGTGTATGACGGTTGATGAACAACTTGTTACTTTTAGAGGCAGATGCCCTTTTAGGATATATTCCATCAAAACCCGGATGATATGGGATAAAATTTTGGGCCATTTGCGATAATGTAACAACCTATGCATGGAAACTGGAGATTTACCTTGGGATACAGGGTAACCAAAGGGACATGAATGAAGGTGAATGGGTTGTGAAACGTTTAATAGAACAAATTGAACAAGTAGTAAAAATGTAAAGAAGAAGAGAAGAGTAAAAAAGAAACTTTCCACTTGAGCTAAGAAAAGATTTAGCAGAACATAAGTACCAGGAAGAATCAGAAGTAGCTGAAGAAGCTATAGCTGAAGCATCAACTCCGATGATTTATGAAGAACCAACTCCAAATCTAGCCGAGTATCTACCCGAGATGGTCTTGTTATAATGTTCTCTAAATTAGTTTTTTCCATTGGTTTGGCAAGGCATACAAATAGATGTAGAAGGAGAGTCTGTTAATGTGCTGCATACCTCACTTTTCATTGTACAAAATAATTGGTAGTTTACACTAAATTGCTTATCACCTACTATTATAAGTGTGAGCGCTAATTTATCATTTTGGCATTCTCTAATTGAAGGTTCTATATATCTGGTTCTCGCAGCAGTTTCTTTTGCAAACTCAATAAGTATAACTCTACAAAATCGAGTCGAAGGAATTATGTTCTCCAATATTATTGTTGTAGATCTTTCGTCGTTTAACCGCAAAGAAACTAATGATGAAATAAACAAATTAGAATCTGATACATGATCTGTTTTACATAGCTGAATCGTTTATATTGGCTTTGTCCAGATGATCCATCACATCCCCACTTACACATTAATAGAAGATCAGTTACCGTAAGATATTTTAACACTTCCTCTAATTTTGTTTTAAAAAGTCTCTTGGTGATGTGATCAAGGAAACTTTGTAATTGTATACTGGCACCTATTGGGGTGATAGTTATCGACATAGAATCAGGGTAACAAACTTTCTTTGCGCTCTTAACTTGATAAAAGCAGATAATGATTTGCATCCTTGTGTTGCAGCATATGGTCGTAATATATTATACTGATACATAAATAGTACTATATCTACCATCAAAGCTAACGACTATTCTTTATTTAATGAACATTTGATACCTTCATTTTGGAATAATACATGATAAACCAAATCACACAGTTCCGTTGATATGTTCAATAATATTTGCTCTCCTTGTTGATTTTCTATTGATATGGTTCCAAAACATCTCTATAAAGACCCAAAATCTCTTTAACATTTCCAAAACTAACCTTGGCGATTTAAGATGAAATCTTTTCATGCTTACCATAGCAAAAGTACAGAATCTCTTAAAACAAGACGTTTGCTATAAAGAACTTCAACTAATGTTTCAATTACTTATCAAAAATAAAATTTGTCTGCAAACCATTTCGGAGGATTCGAGTCAAATACTGCATTGCGCCTAAAAAGCTTTTTAAAGAAATGATCCCCCAGCTCCTTTCATGCAACATAAACAAGAATGTTTTTCTAAAAAGGAATGAAAACAGAGCAAATCTTGTAAGGTCATAACAGGTCAGATAAACTCGAAGCTCGGGTAAGTTTGGAATCGTTCAATATGCCAATATTGTATTCGATTATAGAAGCTCTAATAAAATCGTCTCGGAGACGAGCTTTGAATATAAATGGATTTTTTTGTTAGTTACAAGCTTCTCAAGTCACTGTTTGTTAGGATAAAAATAAAAATAATATATTTATAAGTGGCGTACTAAAGAGAAGAGAAGTTATCGATCGATCTTGAACGAAGGATAAATCCAACAATGACAGATCTCGTTAATTACGAAAAGGCTTTATGGGAACCACCCCTTTACCGGTCCTAATCCATTCTTATCTTTTTAATTGGGATCCTCAGGGATCGCTACAAGGTCTCCGACCGTACGCTAAAACAATGACAGCTCCAATCCTATTCGAACCGTACAGTTTTAGGTAGACCTAATATTAACCTATTATCCTAATGGCCGAAATCGACCGTTATAAAATGTTATCTTCAGACGGCGCCGTCGCATCTCTTTGTTATAAAACCGTTTCGGGAATATGGATGAGATTAAACGGTCTCCTTTCTGAACCCCGGAAAATGCAATTAAAGTTCACCCATTGTCATTGCACATGACGGGATAGTTTCGGTGGTTGATTTACAGGGACCCCTAAAATTGATCCCTAAAGGAATATCATTTTGAATTATGATTATATTAACACAAAACATTTAAATATAACGCGGCTATTTCCAGATTGCACTGATTTACAGATGTTCTATTCTCAAGTAACGATCGCGTTCGTACATCGCTTGAAGAGGATGAGCGGGCAGAAAACGAGATAATTTATAATGTGGTTGGTTGGGGAACGGCAGCTTTCCCCGCAACCATCCACGGGGAGATACTGTTTTCTATTTCGGGGAGTGATGAAAGTGAAATAAACGGAACCCGCATCTACCTAACAATCTAAATCGTTATGTATCGCCGAGATCCTGTGGGAAATTCGGCATTCGGAGCCACGTTATTTGAAAATATTGCTATTCTGCCGTCGTTAAATACTGAACAATCGCCGAAGGGGAAGATTCAGTTCGGATAACCATCGAATTCTAATAATACATCGCTTAAATTTACTTTTTTTTCGTTTACTATGGACGTGCTTAATAAAGTTTTATATTAGATAGGGTCTTTTTTCTGTGTTGAAAACGTGATTGCGAATTACGACTTTGAAAAAAAAGCAAAAAAAAAAACGAATCCAAGCGGGTCCTTATCGATTTCTGGACTGGAAGATTCTTACGGACGGGTGAAATGAAAATTCCGAGAGTTTAATAGTCAAGGGAGCGAGGTGTGGTTGAGTTCGTGTTGTAATTACATTAAGTAAAAAATTATTAGTATTATTATATTTTGTCGACGAGAAAGGATTTTTGTTTAAGACGTCAATTTAAAATGAAAGGGTCACTGTATTAACCCAAATTATTTCGTGTAAAAGTTGAAAACATAAAAGTCTTTATGTTAAGACGCTAAAGCTGTTAAGCACTTGCAAGCTGCGGAAACCCGGATCTTGTTCATAAAGTACGTTTACTTAATTTAGGGTTAAGTTGTTGGCAGTGATTCGGCAAAGAAGAAAGGAAAGTTTTAATATTGATTTATTCACTCAAAGTGTAATTAATTAAAAATTAGCAATTTAGTATCAAATTAAATTATATGGCATAATATAACCACGTTGCTTTTGAAGTGGGATTTGTAAGATTACCGAGCGATTTTGAATGAGTACCGAATCGATTAATAATTATTAAGCCGTAAATAACGTATTGGTGCATTAATTATTGATATTATTGATGATGAATCAACATCCATTTATGTTGTATTGAAAAGTTGAGAATGAAATTGAAAATTCTCTGTAGATGAGATAGTTTTTGGTTCAACTAGTGTCTCAACGTTAGAAGTGAGAAAAAAAGATCAGCGTAGACGACCATTACATAAGAGTTATGGTTCCTTTAACATCTGCATGAAGATATAAAGTCTCTTAAAACATTGTATGATAAACAATGTTTATCCTCAAATCGCCGAGGTCGCTTGCGGGTGAGGCGCTACAATCTTCCAAAGTTGGCGATTTTATATTTATGTATTAAAACTAGTATTCATTATCTTCCAAAACTGCCCATTTCGTGTTGATATATTAAAGTTAGTGCATAGCCCGCAAGCAACCTCAGCAACTTGTAGCGAAATTGGGGTGCTATTTCACCACATCTGATGATTTTTTTGTGATCTGGTGAAATGATAAAAACTTCAGAGGTATTTCACATTTCTGGTGATTTTACAATTATACATTTCTTGATTGAAGTTTCGAATAAAGCATCAGACACCTAAACAAAAAGGGCAACTGCCAACTTGTTGGCAACATAATCTATTTCTGTTTCAAACATTGAATATTATCTTAAAGACCGCAAACTTGTTGGCAGTATGAACTATTATGTCTCCAAAACCCTGCTCATTAGTTTGAAGTCTGCCAACTTGTTAGCAGCATGAGCTATTACTCTTTCATAGACTAAATACTATTCTATAGTCTGTCAACTTGTTGGAAGCATGAGGAATTATGTCTTCAAGGTCCTGCTTATCAATGTAAAGTCTGCCAACTTATTGGCAGTATGAGCTATTACTATCCCAAACACTGTACAGTATCTTAAAGACTGCCAACTTATTGGCAGCATGAGGTATTATGTCTTCAAAGTCCTGCTCATCAATTTGAAAAATGCCAACTTGTTAGCAGCATGAGCTATTAATGCTCCAAAACAATATAGCAGCATGAACTTTTATGTCTCCAAACTCCTGCTCATCACTTTGAAGTTTGCCAACTTATTTACAGTATGAACTACTATCAGTGTGTTTCTGTAATCAGATTGTTTCTATCATATGTTCTATCAATTGTGTTTCTTGATTGTTATTGTCCTTATTTTGTTGTTAATCTCCAACAGCAAAGCGTTGGAGATTTAAATCATCTCAAGAATGGATATTAGTTATAAGTGATAATATTTGCATATTATTGAAAATTGGTATTTGTAATATAATAGACCCTATTGCAGTCTATTGAATAGAGGAGTATGTCTTAAACATTAAAGATGCTAGAAGGAATCTTTTGGTACACACAACAGCAACACTTCATACATATTAGCAGAAGTTGTTGGTATTAAATAAATGAAATGTTGACGTATTTCTGCTGTAAGTTGATACGTAAATGGATATAATTCTTAAAACTGAGCAGAAAAAAGGTTTGAAAATAGCTGAAAAATCTAGTGGCTTTTTTCTATTATCTGGTGAATTTTCCTCATCTGGCAATACTGTCATCAGACGACATTTACATCAAAAACCACCAAATTTTTATCGAGTGATGTAACCATGGTTGGTGGTTCTTAGGTAATTAGTCCAAATTTTTTATTAAATTTGTGGCAAAGGAGACTTAGGAGACCTCGTATTATTTCAGTGGCACTCCTCGTTTCTGGCAAAGAAGACGTTATGGACAACTTTTCCGTTGTCGACAAGGTATGGGAATCAGTGAATTTGACGTCGACCTCAACATACCTCTTCGAAGTTCAAAAACATTGCGCACCACAATAACACGAATTACTGACAACAATTCAAAATCTGACGTTAACGTGAGGACTTGGGGATACTATTTCACAACAACAACAGCAACAGGACAAAAGAATAAATAATTTAGAAAATCAAATAGACTTTTTCACTTCCCAATTTCAGAATATATCAACAAACACATCGTTCTTCATCACGTCACTCAAGGAACAAATCTAATTAATAATAATAACTTTATTGCTATGGTTTTTACAAAATAACATATGACTTGACAAATAACAAAATAACATACGCATGTGATAATATTTATATTAAACAAACGAGCGAATGATTTGGACATTCATTATACACAGAGGCAAGGTTGTATGAAAACGACCTCTTGACAAGCACTGTTCTATGAATTGCTGTGCAGTGTATTGATGTGTGGGGATGGAGTGAGCAGGGAATGCTGGAGGACCTGGTAGCTAGATATTGTAGATGAGTGCTTATGGTAGCGAGAGAAAAACCAGGCTATACAGTGACGGAAGAGGTAAAGGTAGATAAGGTTAAAGTGGAGGCGGGCAGGAGGGCAGTAAAATATGAAGAAGGAATAGAAGAGAGGCCAAACAGCGGCGTCTTGATGGAGTGTTGGAGAGAATTTAGAGAGGGAAAGGTCAGATATGGGAAGGTAGACAGAAACAATTATTATAAAAGTGTGGGCTATTCGGTAACTGAAATAAATGGTAGACGAATGGTGGATAGGGAGATGTGGAGGGAGTTGAGAAACTGGGACCGATATGTCTAAGTCTATGCTAAGAGAAAGTATGGACCCAAACCAGAAATAAAATTAATTTATCAAAGTCAGAATTGCAAAAATTTTACATCTTCGAAGTCGGGTATCTCAAATATTGTTCGTGATTAAGAAGTATTTTCAGGCGACTTCCAAGACCTCCGATGAAATACAACCCAACTAAACTTTAGTTTTATAGCTGCATTGTGTTTAGTTGGGTTGGATTCGAATAAAAGTCGTCCTTGACTTCTTTTCAGTTTTTTTGGTGACGACGTTTTCGAAGTCGACCGAGATTATTTCTTATATCATAAATGTTACTTAGAATGAAATGGTCTCGGCCGACTTCTAAGTCGTCGGCCGCCTCAAATATCGTGCTTGATATAAGAAGTAAAGTCAGCCGACTTCGAAGACGTAGGTCGCCCTACATATTATCTACGATATTTGGAACAGCCAACGTCTTATAGCGAAGATATCACCGAAATGATCTCGGCTGACTTCGAAGACGTCGGTCGCCCCAAATATTGTTCTTGATATAAGAAGTAAACTCAGTTGACGTCTTCGAAGTCGACCGCCAAATGTTATTCTTGATACAGGAAATAAACTTGGTCGAATTCGAACACATTGTTCGCCCTACATATTATTTGATACTTGGGATGGCCGACCTCTTCGAAATCAGCCGAAAATATTTCTTAATCACGAGCAATATTGGGGCGGCCGACGTCTTTGAGATAGGCTGAGATTATTTCATCCTAAGTGATATTCATGATTTAAATTGTTGAACTAAAATTAGAACTATTAAAAATGTTTGACGATTCGGATGCCGTGTTGCAATCTTTTTCAAAAACTAGTGTTTGTATTGTGGAGGACGAGTAGGAGGAGGAGGTTTTCTTCATGATCTTACATATTCCTCTAAACATATGAAATGTATTCTGACTGATTCTAACACCTTAAAATCCGACGTTTGCACGTAGTGTTATTACTTCTTGACGGTGTGTAGAAAATGTTAAATTAGTGCTAAATTGCTACGTGATCGTGAACGTTTTACTTAAGTAAAAATATATGAATGGATGTTGTTATGATCTACTAGGGTTAAATCTGGTTGAATCGAGTAAACATTGTGAACGTACCTAAGGTTAATGCCATAACTACATTAACCACACTTAAACAATTACAGCGATTCTTATTAATGATCAATTTTTATCAAAGTTTTTTACCAAGCATCTCAAACATTTGTGCTCATTTACATCATTTATCAAAAAAATTTTAATCACAAAAACTTAAATCAATCGCTTTCTGGACACATCAGCATGACATTTTTTTAATCTATAGCCAATAAACTTTTATCAAAATCCGTCACTCTTGTACACCGATTACCACGACCAATTCTTTCACTGACGACAAACGAGCAACTCAAGCAAAGGCATAGGAGAGTATAGACCACATATCACAACCTTTAGCATTTTTTTGTCTGAAAAATTTTCTTCAAGCTAAATAATTCAACTTTTTATTACACTAGTATCAAATTCCGTAACTATTTTTTACAATGGATATCAATTTATGATTTACATTGACCACAAACCACTAATCAACACAGATTTTATGAACAAAAATCTAACTTTTGTGTGTTTTTTTATCCAAACAAAACGAACTTTTGTTTGTGATATCAACAAACAAATGTTCTCAAACATCTATTAGCAAAATCCCGATACCAAAGTTAAGATTCGATCGTATTCACATTGATTTGGTCGATCATCTCACTCCATTTGTAGAAAATATTCTAGGTGAGCATATATCTCTTTCAAACTGTTTCAGATTGACTTGCAGCGTATCGATGTCTAATCGTCGTTGACTCCAAAGATACTTGTTAACAGATGAAGGATCGTTTTTAACCTTTGTTATCACGTTGGAGATTTTCTTCCCGTGAAATCCATTTTAGCTTTTGTTGTAATCTACTTAGGTATTCTCATGACTGCCAAAAGTGACTTTTCATGCACATCTTGGCGAGAGATTTTGGCCTATATTTGATCTTTCTTCTGATGGTGCTATGATTGGTCTTCCAATTAAAAAGTAACTAGGAGTAATTACTTCCTCTGTGACGTCTTCGCTAATTGGAATGTGTGGTCGTGAATTCAAGCAGACTTCTATTTGATATAGCAACGTTGTTAACTCTTAGAAGGTAAGGGTTGAATCTCCGTAAATGGTATTTAATACACGTAAATGGTATTTAATTGATTTTCTTGAGATAAATCTTCTTAATTTGTGAGCCAACCGTCGTTTTGTTCTTTCAATTTATTTGACAGCGATGAAAGTTCTTATCTATTACCGACTCACTTACTTAGTGTGAAACCTCCAGTTTTCAGCATCTCGATCAGTTATTATTGTATATCATAAGCTTCTTGCTATATAACTCTTCCTTTCGTAGTCCTTATTTGAATAGGACCGGTGTAGTTAACACCAGTGTGTGTAAATAGCGCAAATGGTGTGACTTTATATCGTAAATTGTGTAAAATACAATTTCGAATACATTTTTGTACTGCTCTCTTTCCATTCATAATTCCTTCTGCGAAGATGTGCGAGCGTTAATTGAATTCCATCATGTAATGTTGATTGGTGCGCATTGTGTATTAGTAGTGTTGACAGATGAGAATAATATGGAAGAATTATGGGGTACTTTTCTTCGTAAGATAACAAGGATTTTTGAAGTGTACCTCCAATCCTTAGTGTCCCGTTGTTATAAAAAATGGAAATAGTTTTGATATCTTGCTTTTCTTGTTGATTTGAGAATTTTTCTGCAGCGATCTTATTTCTTCTTCTTGCACTTCTTCAACTTTCATTAAAGTTGTCTTCATTTCTTCGACCGTAAGATAAAGCTTCTTTTTTAGTTGATTTTCAGCAATTGTTTATAAATTTTCTGCAATAGGCACTCGAGGTACTCGAACCATTCGTTGTCAGAGAAGTGAATCGTTCTAGGATTAGTTTGACTCCTCGCAAGGATTGATGACAGTTGACAATTCCTTTCAATTTCTTCTTTTGTTGCCAATTCTTCATCGTTTCTGGACACTTTTCTTCCACTTGTAACCACGCTGGACGAGTCTACCACAATGAATGGGTTGTTAATCTTTCGGGATCAATTCCGCGTGATATGATTGCAGCTAGGTTATTGGCATTATCTATGAGGCTCCAACAATGTTTTGCGATTAGCCTAGTTGTTGCCGATTGTTGCTGCTCGATTTGCCGTGCACGTTTTTCAACTTACCGCGTCGCCTGTTATCCGCTATAAAGTGATTGTTGAATCCGACCAAGTGACAACGGTGGTATTCTCTTTTAACTCCAAAATTGTAAGTGTTCGTTACGAATTTTGCCAGAAGAACCTTTGTGCTCTAATCTTGGAAGAGTGATTTTTGAACGTGCTGGCACCATTTTGACTTTGCAGTAAGTAGCGTGATCCGTGATTGACCATCGTTTTCTCTGCATATTACGTACACCACTGTGCTGTATGCTTTTTCTGACACAACGTAGAATCCATATAGTTCGATGTTATTGTCTTTTGTAGTTAGAGCCATCTTGGCAGTTTTATTTCTACTAGCTGTTGCAGTTGTGTTTGAAAATTGTTCCACTGATCTTTGATATTGATTGGATCAGGTTGATCTCATTCCAAGTTTTGTATCCATACATCTTGAATTAGAAGTTTGGCTATGATTATCACAGGTGTAATAGGTAGGATAACTACCCTAAGGGATTATATAGTTTTGCTGTCTCTAATAGGATCATCCTTTTGGGAGAGCATCGTGTCTTGTTGTGATTACTTTGAAATGGAAGGTCTCCTGATTGTGACGGCCAATATACACCTAAGGACTTTGTAAGCCAATTTTCGCTAATTTCCTCGTTTTGTTCTATCAATTTATTTGACAGTAATGAAAGAAGTTCTTCTTTATTGCTGACTCATTTTCTTAGTGTGAAACCTACCGCTTTCAGCATCTCGATCAGTTATTGTTGTATATCGCAGGCTTCTTGGATTTAATCAGCTCCAGAGAAGACGTCGTCTACAAAATCAAAAATGTAAATCAATGACAATTACGAAGAGCGAATGAAGAAGATAATTATCTTCTTCATCTCGAGCTAACTATGTATGTACTTCCATAAGTCATTGTTGTCAATTTGTATTTTTCAAACGGAGAATCTTTGATCGCCACAAGATTCTTTGATATTTTTGATCTCCTTTGGGCATTCTAATCTGAAGGTGCATTTTCTCTACATCTGCTGAGAAACCAATTTTATGCGCACGCCAATATAGCTAAATATCTGCGATTTCTTGTTGTAATCTCGGACCAGTATGCATGAAGTCATTGAGACTCTTGCCATTACAGCTTTTATAAGATGTATCGAATACCACCCTTAGTTTTGTAGTGGTGCTTAATGGTCTTAGTACTGCTTGGTGTGGAATGTAGAATTTCCCTGGGCCCTCTCCTTCTGCGATCTTCTTCATATAACCAAGCTGTAGTAACAGGCTTTGGAATCTAATCCATTGCTATTATAGTTTACGTGAATCATTATCTTGTTTGAAACCTACATACATAGTTTTTCATTCAAACCATTTATTTATAAAGATTTATTTATTTTAAAATTTGTCAAAACTAATCAAACTAATGGGGTTCAACTCTCTTTAAGATCAAGATATGAAGGTCTAATTAATGCGATAATTTTCAAAAACATCAAGAAATTAGTTGTTAACATCAACAACTTTAAACCAGCATTTCTTTTAAATGAAAATTTAAGCGATGTTTCTATGTAGATATTCAAATCACCTTAATAAAAACATACACAACGACTTGAGACAAAATAATTTCTTACAGATCTCTAGAAAGATGCAAAGTTATTTCAACGTTTCACTCGCAAATTATGTAGTTTGAAACAACTTGTATAACTCTTGTGCACTAAAACAAATTTATTTTTCTATTAATTATTTCAAGCTTAATCAAGTTTAGTAGAACAATCAAGAGGTAAAGCTAACGTAACAAAATTCCCTTGCCACAACTCGCAAGTACTAAAAGCTTAATGAATCCATTGCAGCTTGTAACTGCGACAGTAGTTGCAGTTCCCAAGTAAATGACCACTTGTATAAGGTGATTTAGATCTTTCGATCTGAGGAACTCCATTTCCCCCACTAGATAGGTAATACAAGTTGGGTCTTGATCCCCGGAAAAGGTGGTGCCTGGAATTAGCCGGTTTCGATTCATTAAAGTAAAGTTAATGCCTTGATGCACACGACCGGAGGATTTGCAAAACGTTTGTACGTTTTCAGACCTTTAGACAATTAACGCCCCCGTGTCAGTAACATTCCGTGATCCTTTTATTAAATCCCGGCCTCGAGTCCGGGGCATATGATAAATTATTTCCGGTAGTTACCCGACGTGCTCCATTTAAGCCCCGCACCGACGGTGCCGGAGTTACGTTTTCCTGGTAATAAAAAAAAAACGAAACACCAACGACGCATCTCGTTCCGTGATATATGTCGAAGGAGGGTTGTCCAAAAATCCGTACCTCCCTGGTTGACTGATGGTTTGTTTTAAACGGATTACTTGGTGATTGACGTTTTTCAACCGCCTTTCCACCCTGTTTAACCTTATAACAATATTTATCCAACAAAATTGTAAATATATGTAAATTAACCACAACAAAAAAAAAGTTTTCATAAAAAAATTCTTTTTTAACACAAAAAATTGTGTTAAATTACGTTTGAAGACAGAATCGATTACCTCAATCAGAGTGTTTCCATTCAGTGTCGTTTCAGTCTTGATCCATTCTTATCTCTTTAATTGGATTCTGGCGGGAACTCTTCCCCGTTACAATGAAACAATGACACCTTCGGTTCGATTGAACCTCTTCTTCTGTTCTGTTCGTGTGGAACTAACATCTACCTCGGTGGCAGTTTTCAATTTACTCCGTATAATAGACTCTGTTATTGTAAATTGCAGATTATTATTTTGTTTAAAATAAACATTCTTGTTTATTTCATTATAAACATTCTTGTTTATTTCATTCTTTTTCAATTATTCTTTGGACTTTACACCCAACGATTTATCGACTAATTAGGACAACTTCAACATTTATAAGTATACGGTTGAAATTATTATGGTAATGTTAGTTTTAGTTCAATTTATCATTCAATTTCTCAAAATGTTAAACGTTTTCTTAAAAGAATAAGTGACCAGGTGGAAAATTCCCGTGTCACGTTCATTTTGATGGGTTTTCAACGAAAACTGACGTGGATAATTTATCACCTAATAGAAAACTGAACGCTTGGTGCTATTAGTTTAGATGTCACAATTAATAACAAATATAATTCGTAAACTTACGTAGTAATTTACTTGATATTCACTACGAATTTCACTTTATGATAAACCTCCCCGTAGATTTAATGGCACATTGCGGTTTAATGGTCTAATATTAATTCTAGTAATAATGCTAAAACTAGAATCATCCGGGTTTAGCCACACGTCTCTAAAGACGGCTAAACCTGAATGATTCTAATTCGACATAGTTCTACACCAGTACTGTCACAAGAACTAACGTTAGAGCAAGAACTAGAATCATTCGGATTTAATCGTATTTTAGATTAAGACTTCTTACAGAGTTAGTATAAAACTGTATCAATTCTTTCAGATACACGGCTAGACCTGAATGTTTCTAGTTGAGAGTAACTTCAATGATAGAGTTAATGTTAGTTAATGTTAGTTTCTAATCGACGCTTAATATCACACCTAAGCGACAGAACCATATCAGCGTCAAATGATAAAGTATATGAAGTAACGAGCGGACCTCTTCGCTTTTGAGACCTCTGCTATGGTGTATTTATTATGACGAAATAATCAGAATGAAGCAGGAGACTGGGCAGGAAGTAATAGCGCACGCAGATGATCTTGCGCTCGTGGTAAAGGGAAAGTATAGAATTCAATTAGAGGACAGAGAAGTCTACGTACGCGGTAAAAAGGGTTACGTAGAGGCTAAACGAAATGAGTCTAGAGGTAGCGGCACATAAGACGAAATTGGTCTTACTACAGAGACGAAACAAAATTAAAAGCATGCATATAACGGTGGATGTAGGAAAAATTAACAGCGTCAAAAGAGTCAAATACAAAGGTGTATATCTTGATAAAGACATGAAGATGACATGAAGATGACGGACATGTATTGAAGATGGCATAAAGGGCAACACAAAGGTCAAACATACTCATAAGGATTATGCCGAATATTGGGGGTCCAACTGCTAGAAGAAGGTTGCCTAGGCTGTTGGTAACCACGGTGACGTCAGTAATACTGTATGCAGCAACAATATAATACAGATGTTTGAAGCATAAAAGATATAGAAATATGTTAACTGCCCTAAATAGGAGACTAGGCATAGGAAGCGTTTGCATACAGAACTGCATACGCTACGGCTATTCAGGTTATTGCAGAAGTTTCGATGGATGTTTTAGTTTAGGAGAGAGTTGACATCCATCCAAAGGGAAGAGAAAATAAATCAGAGGCTATGTAAAATTTGATGACGAAGTGAAGGAGGCATGGTCAGCGTATTCCGGCTGGGCAAGGTAGATGATCACAGATCTGGAAATCTGGCATGAGGGATGGTGGGAAGAGGTCGATTTCTATGTGACTCGGGCCTTGTTTTGGAAGAGAATTGTCTTGACCTGATGCTGAGCAGCGAAGCCAATTGGGTAGCAATGACTAAGATGGTAACGACAATACTGAAAGAAAATGAACGGTGGAGCATGAGAGGGAGAGGCAGACATAAACAACCATATAAAAGATGGAAAATGAGATAAGGGGAAACCTTACGATTTCCTACGGGGCAAGTACGTGTTAATATAACGCTAATTCAACAAGTTAGGGAAACATTTTTCCTTGTATTCTATCGATGCGCCGAGACAAACCCGGACAAATGAGAAAGAGATCAGGAGACAGGCCTTGGGAGTCCTTCCTTTTTATACGTACCCCTAAGCCGGGTACGTATAAATTTAAGATCAATTCAAAAAGTTAATAAAAGGTTTTGTTTTTCCGGAGTACGTATGGACCCAACAAAAGGCAGTTTTTTAGAAAAGAATGAGGAAAAGAAACAAACATAGTCAAGACAAGCAGCGGTCGGGCTAGGCGAAGGAAGACTTTTTTTTATTACTCTGAAGTAATGCGGCCGTCCATTATCCCCGGCCAGATGTATGTTAGCAGATCTTCCCCGATCTCGTAGAAAAGGTGCTTGGGAAGAAACCCTTCATTGAGGAAGCTTCCTTAGGGGCTCAGTGAGTTACTGAGTACGGGCTTAGCGCAGCCGAGGTCACCTGAGCTCGAGAAGCATAGCTCGCCTGGAGGCACGGCTTCCGGTGGTGTGGTGTTTTCTGTGATAGCAAATGTGTTGCGTGTAAGGATCGACGCAGCGGGATGATCTGGGGAGCGCTTGTTAACCTGAGGAAGGCTGTAAGCTGATGTGAAGCTTTGATTGTGCCAGCCCCTGCGGGATCTAGATCGGATAGTGAACTTCGGATACTGAGGTCTTGAACTCTTCATCGTTATGAGCAAGTAGAAAGGGAAAATAAAGGCAGTGTGATGGAGAAGACGAAAACTACTACTGGAACAGCTTCACTAAAGGAGTGGTTTGGACATGGAAGAAGATATTCAGTGACAGGTTTAGAAAGAAAGAGGAAAGCTCCCAACACGCTAATGCGTAGTGTAGATGTAGGTAGAGCGTGCAAGAAAAAAGAAAGTTTGGAAGTATTCATTATGAGGGAGACCATGGCGACAATTACTAAACTGGTGGCTGAACTACAAAAACATAATGAACAAAACACCAAGAGAAAAATAAAAGACATAACTTCTAAACTGGAAGGACAAGCAAAAATTTTGAACAGACGAATATCCATAAAAACGTGGCTGGAGGAACATAAATATGAGAAGATGATGATAGATGAGGAGACACAAACAATGTCTAGTACAAAAGAATTGATTGCACAAACGACTGGAGATAACATGATATCAACACTGACATAGACAGAGGAGTACGAGATGTGGAAAGAGACAAATAAGGTAGAGTAGGAAGGGAGTTTTCACAAACACAGAGGTTAGAAATGGAAATCCAATGAAGGCGCCGTATTCGACTATTAAGGTGATTAATACTGAACGTGATATCCGGAACTCTGATAAATAATAGATGATTGTGGTTATATTGAACAAAAGTACACCGTGCTGTCCGGAGGCTGTGTGGAGCAAGGGTGAAGAATGATCATTAAGGTTCGACATGACAGTCTTCTCTTTTCGAGAAGAGATTTTGAGACTTATAGAAGGATGGTTGAGGTGATATATATTACTCATCAGATATCAAGGTTTATTTTTATTCCAATGTGTCGAAAGATAGGAGCCATATGCACCTTATACACACAGAAAGAGTCGCCCTAGTAGTGGATAAGGGAGAGCAGTCGTTTAAGGACTCAGTAATACATATATGGAAAGCTTTAGGAGACCAGAATATCAAGAAATCCATAAGAAGTACTAAAGATGGAAAATAAAGGGGCGGAGTTCGATAGGAACAATGGCAGGAAAGGATGGCAGTTACAAAAATTGGGAAGGACACCGACAGTATATAAAAGCTATAGGGAAAAATCCAGAAGAAAATAATGTCGACATTCAAATAAGTGTGCTCAGACCGATGAGGAATAATACGCAGACTATTACGGTGATGATAAACAAAAAGAAAGCAGGGCTTACATCGGGCTTATAAAGTGTTGGGTGGAAAGAAGTTTTAAGTGTTTGAGGCATAATCACACGGTGAAGACGGGCCCGGATAGGTCCAAGTGTTGTTTTGCTGGTGGTGAGTGTTTATGAAGGATATGGTTTAGTTTGTGTTGAGTTGACGTGATGTGTTATATATTCGTATTATTTTTCACCAAATCGGCCTCTAGAAGAATTTGCAGGTCAATTACATAGCATACAATTAATTCTGCGACATTTTAATAAAGAAATATTGATCGGTGGAGATTTCAAAGTGGGCACCAAAATGCCAAAATGGGATAAACAGGATCGAGAAAATTCAATAAGAGAGACCAGACGGAGAATCGTAGAGCAAAACACCAAGCGGGATCAAAGAGGTGATTACAAAAATAGAAAGCTTAGTGGAGGTTATGGAAAAAGGGAGATAAAGGAATGGATAAATCAAACCGATAGAACGAAAACTAAAACACAAAAGACGTAAACTGAAACAAAGAGAGAAGGGAAGAAAACTGAAGAAAATCTGATGAGAGAAAAGAAACGGAAAACTGTCTCCTTCGAAGAGTGGGCCGAACTGGCGATATTGTTCTGGACAGAGGGAGATTTTGGAGACGCTTATATTGTAGAAGAGAGAAAAAAATGCTCAAGGTGTTGGTCACCAACCCACTTAATAAAAGACTACTAGGAGGGAGAATCTTTCTGAATTACCACAAGTGCTATAATATCGTATTCAGCAGAAAGAGGTACCGTATAAATTTTGAATATCCTTTGGAGAATACATTCGGTAAAGTTACTTCCCAAATTATGGACTTAGGCGTTGTTCTTGATTCCAAATTGCTCTATTGCGATCATGTTGATAGAGTTATGTCCGAAACCTTAAAAGATTGGGATTTATTATTCGAGTTTCACGTCCTTTTACTAATACCCAGACAATCTCTTTTCTTGTATGCGGCGTATGTTGGTAGTATTTTAAATTTTACTTCGTAAAATTGTTGTTAATCTTGGTTTGGAATCCCTCATACGCTGTATTGATCGTTTGGAGGGTCTGGTTAAATACCTAGCTGACAAATTTAACCTTCTATACTTAATATATTAGCATGTAAGCGTCAACTTTCGAATACTCTGGCACCTCACCCGCAAGCTAACACGGCGATTTGAGGATACCTAAACATTTCTGTTAAGAGACTACGTGTCTTTACTTAGGCATATATTGAACGATTTTAATATAAATCGCCGAGATCGCCTTCGGGGGAGTTGACCTCTACGTTTTGAAGATAAGTGTCGTTTTACAAGAGATTGTGTATTTGTACCATGATATATGAGGTGGATTTGATAGAATGATGATCAACTTGGAAGACTCTATCGCCTCGTCCGCAAGCGACCTCGACGATTTCGGTGAGGATAAAGTTTTCTTTTAAGAGAATATACCTTTGCCAAGGCGATTGAACCATTGAACGAATTTATCTCAAATCGTCGAGATCGCTTGCGGGCGATTACATAAAGATGTAATCACGATCTTTATATAATCAATAGATAACACAGTTAATATTCATATGCCCATTTAAACTTAGAAAAGAAGCAATTTAATGAGATATCAAATATGTATTAATTAATCCTATGCGGCAAGTGTGAAGTACTAAATTGAATCGAATTCGAACAATTTTAATCTCAATCAATGCAGTAACAGTAATTCTGAAGTATGTCAACAATTTTTAATCAGCCATTCCTGAAATACTCATGCCATATCGCTTCGATTGTTAATCCACGTGCGTCCTGCTGGCTGTATACCATTATCAACCGCAATAATACGCGGGGTAAATTCCAATAGTTAACCCCAATTGCAATCAATAAGTTACGTCGCCACGGTCATTTAACGATGATCACCTGGATAAACACCGTCCCAGGAATACGGAGGGGAAGCAATTGAGGACCATTTCCTTTAAAGGTTGACCGCACATTTAGCCGCACGCTACATATCAACGCAATTGAATATGTAGGAATGCGGGGTTCGATTACAGGAGATCCGGTCTAGTTAAACCAAAAATCTCCGCACTAATCTATGTCCGATGTACAGTTTAAACCGCAACAGATCAAAGTCATCAACACGGAATACGAGTTGTTATCAATGGAACGATTCCCACTGTTAATTAACGTTACCAGGCCATGCGATGAATAGACGATATTTCGGCTAGGATAGACAATGGCAGCTATGTAATACGGTTTTATTGTTGTCATGTTTGATCAAGCCGTGACAACGAACTAATAGAATTTTTCGATACCAACCTGATCCGATACCGCTAATCAATACGCATTTTCATCAACATCGGATTACAACAAAAAAGCTTCAACGTTAAACATGATTAGCATATTAATATCGCTTTATGTGTGCACATATAATTGAATTTCTTATCGTTCGGAACCAGCTTCTTTCATAAATCTCAGGTCACTACACTTCTTGTCTCGGAACTTTCATTTCCCATTCCATTTGTTTCTCTTCCTCCACTCTTATCACTCTCATTCAGGACCTCTTTGATTATCCGATGCTTTATTTCGCCCCTCAAGATTCTATTACCACGAACGAAAAGAATCGATAAATCCCAACTAAAACCCTCGAAAGAAGAACACTAAGAATAAGAATAAGAGATGATTGGGTTTTTATTTCTTTGCTTAATTAAATTTACGAGCTAAATGATACACTAATTAAGATTAAATTGAAAAAAAAATGTTGACGAGAACACGTGTTCTATAATTACTCCCTTGAGGGTGACGACCCTTCAACTAGAAGGTCATTAAACCTCAATTTGCTATTAAGTCTGCGGGGAGGTTTATCATAAAGTGAAATTCGTAGTGAATATCACGTAAATTACTACGTAAGTTTACAAATTGTGTTTGTTATTAATTGTGACATTTAAACTAATAGCATTAAGCGTTCGGTTTCCTATTCGGTGATAAATTATTCACGTCAGATTTCACATTAAAGAAACTAGAAACATTAGGATTTTGCAATACATCTTTTAAGAAACCCAACCCAATTCAACTCAATACTATCTAAACTAAACTTTACACCAACTTGTATGATTCTAGTTCAAGTTGCAAAACTAGTTTTACTCTGAAGAAAATTGTAGTTAGTCGTTTTAATAAATACAAACTCGAAAAGATGCACATCTCTCAAGACGGCTTGACCCGAAAAATTCTAGTTGTAGATTTAGTGTTAGTTTGAGTAACAGTACAAGTGTAAAACTAGAACAAACACAAGACCAAGAACAAAAAGTTTTAGTTTAATGCAAGTATGCAACTATTTAAGACATCTCATTTGCATTAATTGACTTATAAGTCAATTAATAGTAAATTAATAGTACTTATAGGCGACAAATTAGTATTTTGATTCACGAACTACTTACAATAAGATTACTTTTTATTTTTGCCAGTTTTGGTTGACAACAGTTTACGCGCGCATTACTTGCCGTCGAAGTCAAGCACGAACCTGCAAAATTGAAGTTACTAACCCGAAAAAGAAGTAGCAAGGATAGAAAAGGTGTGGCTGGATTCATTCTAGGTGTGATTTTAGTTGCTATTTATTTTGAATGCTAAGACGCCATACCAAATTTATTTTTCACTAAATTATAGTTTTGTAAGTAGTTAAATTTAAACATTATTAAAAAATTGTGTTCGAATATTTAAAAAGTGATATATTTTTTTCGTTGTTTTACTCTTTGTGTAAGGTGTAAGTGTAATAATGTAAACATGTCAGTTTAGATATACGGTACAAAAAATGGCCGAACGAAAAAGCTGAAAAATTATAAACCTTTGGGGGCACAAAATCGCAAAAGACGGAAGAAGAAAAATCATTATCTAAGCTAAAGGGCTCATTTTTTAAATATTTATCTTCTCGAGATCCAAAAATACATAAACAAGAGTTGAAAAACGGAGATGAAACATTAAAGTTACCTCAAAATGTTATTACAACTAAAACTGAAAACGTGGTTGCTGTTACGGAAATAGCTAGGTAAAAGTACCTTCTTGGCGTCAGTGTCACCTAGTGCTAGTACAAGTACCTTTAATCAAGTTAATCTTTCTGCTGCTAACGTTCCTAGGAATGATATTAACTATAGTGACCCTGGTACATGAAGTATGTATAATGATAAATTTCGTCAATTGCTTGTTCAACATGGACCAATTGCAAAATGCAGTTTTTTGTTTTTGCAGTATGTTCTTTTCTAAAACAGCTAACCGAGCAACGTTAAGTACCATTGGCGTAAATAGCTGGAAAAATATTTCTGCTATCTTAGGCAGTCATGGAAAAAGTATGGTCACATATGATAAGTTTTCAAGAATGGAAAGAACTGGAAGTGAGATTGAAGAGGAATAATACTATTAATGAACAACATTTACGAATGATTAGGGAAGAAGAAAAATTTTTGCATCAAATATTAGAAGGGGTAATCGCATTGGTATGCGTACTTGGAGCCCAAAACCTGGCATTGCATGGTAGCAAGGAAATGTTGTTTACAAAAAAGAATGGGAATTTTCTGAACTTTTTGGAGTACCTCGCATTATTTTATCCCGTCATGCAGAAGCATCATTGAAAAGTTCATAACAATGAAGCTCACATTCATTATTTGGCGAAAATATTCAAAACGAATTAATTAAGCTTCTAAGTGATGCTGTGCAAAAGAAAATTTTATCTGCTGACCGCAATGCTAAATACTATGCTATAGTACTTGACTGTATACCCGATCAGAGCCACGTTGAACAAATGACTTGTTCGATTTGTATTAACATCAGACAGAAAAAAATGTGAAATAAAAGAACACTCTTTGGGATTCGTACCAGTTGCAGATACTTCTGGTACTGGTTTAACTTCTACCGTTCTCGAGATGATTGAAAAATGTCCCTTTCATTAACAAACTTACGTGGGCAAGTTTACGACAATGGAAGTAATACGAAAGCGAAAAACATTGGCCTTCAACGGCGGATTTTAGATATGAATTCACGAGCATTTTACGTACCCTGTAGATCACATTCTTTAAATCTTGTGATAAATGACGCTGCTAAATATTGTATGCCTGCAACATTTTTCTTCTGTATAGTACAAAATTTATTCTATTTCGCTGGTTCTGCTAAACGTTGGGAAGTGCTCACGCGCCACTTGCCCTCTCTAACTTTGAAACCATTGAGCAATACGAGATGAGAGAGTAGAATTGATGCTCTAAACCCACTTCGGTGTCAACTAAGTGAAGTGTATGAGGCTTTAATGGATATTGTTGAAGACCCTAACCTTACAGGATCGTCGGATAATGTTGTTAAAGCCGAAGCTAAAGGGCTTGCCAAAAATATTAGGAACATTAAATTTGTTGTGTCTCACAATATATTATATGAAATTAATTTGACAAGAAAACTTAAAGAAGCTTTTCGAAGGATCAGCTAATTAAAACCTATCTTAGATCGTCTATGACTCGAAAAAGACTTGTAAGACTAGCTACTTTATTAATAGACCAAGAAATGGCTCAAACAAAAGACCTCAGTGAATTAGTTTCTACGTTTTCAAAACAGAAAGCTAGAAAAAAGAAAATATAATCTTTGATTTTGCTTCCTGCGGGCTATTTTTGGTTGTATTTTGTCACTCTATGAAGCAAATATATTAAGTTCTAACTCAACCGTACTTTTTATTTCCCCACAAATAAAAACCATCTTATTGCAACGCATTTATATTTTTATTAAAAGACCCTTAATCATAGATTTAAAAATATAATCGGGAGAAAATAAAGTGAGGCCTGGAAAAGATTGGGGGCGTTTATTAAGAATCTCATCTAGGGAGATAAAATACCTTGAGCCGGCCCTGAAGGGAGCTGCAATCCGAAAAAGATTGGGAACCTCTGTTAACTTTTCTAATATAAGGGTACTAACATATTACGTTATATCTATCAGATGAGCTTAATGACAAGGTACATTGCTATTTTTAAAGAAATCAAGTCTCATTCATTGCTCATTTGTTTCTGAAATAAACAAATACTGTTTTATTATGGCAAATAAAATACTGAATAACTTTAATATGAAAAGTTTTTTTATAAAGTTCATAGTTATGGGGATATATGCTATATCCCATGCATAATGAGCATCCTGTGTACACAGAAGTAATCTTCGACACTAAATCAACAACAAACTGAAAACAGTTAAAGGGTGAAGACACAGTTTAACAACAGACGTTACATATCTAAGCGTTCAAAATAAATAGCTATTGTGACGTATTCAAGTATTTGGTTTCACGCCTACTACTATCATATCCGCAATCCATTTATCTCGATGACATGCTACATCCTGCTGTGAAATACCGACAGATTTCACTAAGAGAGATACCAGACAAATAGGGATCATCAAGATCCCCCCATTCAGAGAATAGTTCAGAGATTTGTTGCCCATTATCAGTTAAATTGCCATCATATTCCATCTCAGTCGGAATGCTTGAAGCAAGAAGCATGGATCCATGCTGACCAAACCGCCAATCAATCTGTTGACAACTCCTCAGACAAAGAGTCTGATTTATTCTAAGGTAAATTTTACAGCAGGATGACGAATGTCAAAATTGATTAGCAGATCATCGTAGGATAATACAGAGTTAATTAAATCTAAATTACATAGGATTAGGTCTAATGTTCTACCATTACAATTTACAATGTTGTTGAACTGAAAGAAACCACAACAGGAAAATCATAAGAAGGATCTCTTTCGCTATAACATCCGAGCCACCCATAGGAATTCGAATACTGAAATCCTCGACAATTAATATCAAAAAGACTAAAACGAACCGCCACGAAAACGCGGCCACCATTAAATTTTTTACAATCAGAAAAACTTTTATCATAATGAAAAATGACGTAGTTGCTACAAAGGACTTCATTACACAAGATCGAATCATTCAAATCTTACTGAAACAGATATGTTTCAGTAAGACAGATAAAGTCATGTGAAAATTCATAGAATTTTTTCGTTCATAAACCTCGCACATTGCGGTAGTAGATTGTAAAAGACAACATTGAACAAACGGAAGTATTTTGAAAGTACAAGAAAAGTCTGCAAATCTAAAGCTTATTTAGATGAACATCCGATTTGATGACCATTACCCGCGCCCTGTCCTCACGACGAACGTGAATAATGTCCCAGAGCCAGCTGTATTTATAGCCTTTCTTGTGACATTTCTTCTTCGTATTCTTGAGTAGTGTCGCATTAAGAGGTGTAAAGTTTAAATACAATGATGGTAAACAATGTCTTGTTCTACGATAAGCCTGCAGCAGAAAAAAATTGATGTAAATAATTTCAATAATAATAATAAATATTTTATTTCAACAGGTAAATAACCCAATTACAAAATAAAGAAATACAAATACAAAAAATAATAGATAGTAATGATAGTAATAATTGTAAAATATATGAATATATCCGAATTGAAAAATAATATTGTATATAATGAATGGCAATCCAGCTGTAACGGTATATTAGTGGTTAATAATTCGAAAGTGATCTATGATTTTATTGTTCGTGAATAACCAGGTATCAGTAAAAATGTTGCATTCAGCGGAAATTGGGTTATAATAACTACACATCAACGAACTTCACACAGGTCTTGGTACGTTAAAATTGATCATATATAAAATCTGTGGTCAAAGAATTTAATATCTACAACATAAAAAATTGCCAAATCAGTGATGCATGTTCAAGGTGCGAACGAATCAGAGCATTAAAAATGGTAAAAAAGTCAACGGTCGAAAATTCTTTACAGTTGCGATATGTGAAACCAAAAGTTCGATAATATTTCGCGAACAAATTAGTTACATGGTCTTACACCCAAGTCTGGAGTAGTATTAGTGCACCGCAAGTCTTCATTATCGATAGAGAACTCTGTGTACACTCGCGATCTTCTGGTCTAGGAAACAACGGCACACTTCGACACATTTAGGGACAAACGATTATTCATGAACCACTAATATAGATAGCACTATCCAAACCACTCTGAAGAACAACATTATCCGCTGAAGAACGAACTGAGGTAAAAATTGTATGTTATTGTAAAAGTAGTTTACCGCAATCAATGGAGTCCGTAATGTCATTGATGAAGATGCGAAATAGAAATGGACCCAGGTTTATAGGCTGAATGGGACACAAACTGCAGTTGACACATTTACCCTCTGCTCTCTGTCTCGATGGCAAGACTCCACAAAGGAGATCAAAGGTTTACTAAATCTAACGGAACTCAACTTGCGCAATAACACATAATGATCCAATTGATTAAAGGCCTTTTGAAAATCTAGGTAAATAACATCTATTTGGCCTATATCATCCAGTACATCGGACACAAATTGTGTGAAACAAACTAGATTTGATACAGTTGATCCATTCTTTACAAAACCATGCTGGAAAGATGTTATGTAGGGCTTAATGTGTGCGTAAATATATTTGTATAAAATTGAGTTAAATACTTTGCAGAAACCACACAGTACCAAAATATGGCTATAAGATTTTCCAAATTCATTATTACTACATTAATAAATAAATAAGAATTTCAAAATTCAATGATAAAATTTATTCAATTCGAGACCTGTGCTACATGTTTCGATTCTCGGTAGAATCATCTTCACAACTAAAATAAATAAAAATGAAATAAACAATTTGGAATCGAATAAGAAGCAACATAACTAAATACAAATGTAATAAAATAATTATTGTAGTGTCAGGTTCACAAAAGAGGGAAATAAATTCAAAATCATGCTAAAGGAAGTAGCAACAGCAAACCAGAACTATTCAGATTGTCAAAAGTTGAAAGAGTCGCAAAAATATCTTCTCCATTTAATATATCGGTATAATACTTTTAATTTAATTTTCTTTTAAAACAAAATCAATATTGAAGATGAAATCTGACAAGTGACAATGTGTTTAGGTTTTCCTTCAATTTATATTGTAGTAGAGGTCGATAAGGTAGTTTTATATATGTGTACTTCTGTTAAATTTTTGGGTATATTGTGTTATTAATATTGTTTATGTGGATTCTATCGTAAAAAGTTTGAATATCTTGTAAGTTATATTCATTTTTAAGCTCCATATCAGTAATCAAAGTCATTTCATTTTTAAAATCTATATAATTGTGTGAAACATGAGTGGCTTTGTGAAAAGAAAACGGAATGCAGTTTGTTGCTGTAGGTTTTCTATGTATTTTAAACTGTAAGGACCTGTCATTTATGTGTCTACTTATATTCAAATCCAAGAAGTTGATGTTACGATTAATTTTTTTTTCAACCGTGAAATGTAAGCAACATATTAAATATGTTCATAAGAGCACTAAGCATTGCGGAATTACCTACCTAGATTATTAATATATCGTTGACCTATCTTGAATAAAATTTAATATCAAAAAGGAAATAATTTTGTTTGCAAATGTGATCAATCAATTCTATAAGATTATCAATGTCTTTAGATTCGTCAATATTTTCTGTGATATTATCTTTTATAATGTTTGTAGTATCTTTAACAGGTATATTACTATATATATTTTTTATATCAATGAGCTGGATAAAATTACATACATCAACAAAACTTTAGACTTGTTCAAACAAAATCATATTCAACACATCAATAAAGATCCCACCTTACAACACCATAAAGAACTCAAACAAATAATAAAACAAAAACTAGTTTAGAAAAATTCGATATAAGCACCAATAACATATTAAAATAGACTCTTTAACTGATACTATCAGACCGATAATCAGTAATGCTAATCTAACTCCTTCCGAAAAAATTTCCAAGAATATCCAAAAATTCCTATTCAATTTGTTTAATTCTAAATTCAAGTGCAATATTAAAAATATATTACACTTAATACATAAACAAGAAAATATCTGCATCCTACCTCCATCCAATCCTATTCACTTCTAGGTTTAGTGTTAGTTTTACTTCAATTTAAATATACTAGGTTGCCAAATCAGTTTATCAGTATCAGTGTATTTCAGAAACTATTAGAAGACTGTTAAAAAACGAAACAAATGCACACCCTTTTCATACAAAATTTAATGCTAACAAATGTGCACATCTCAGAGGGGATACTGGGTATATGTATCATCACCATCCATTTCAATGCAAAAACTGGTGACCCCAGGGCTGTTGCCCTACTAGCCCTCAGGTTTAGGACGGCGCTGGTAATTGTTAAAATCTATCTAAAAACATTCTACGTGTTAACCATATTCATACAACCAGATTTGCTAGATTCAAGCTACACTTTAAATAGCCTAAGGACGGCCTTTTAAACTGTGGGCAAGGATAGAGTTAACAATCTTCATTGTAATATCCATAACATCGCATTAAGCGTATTTGAACAAAGTACTTGCTGAAGAATGATGAGTGAGTAAAATGAGAAGAATGGTGGAAAGTAATGGAAAGTAATGAAAAGTAATCATTAGCACAATACAAAGCAACAAACTCTTTTTGATTGTCAGTCATGACTGGAGCTTCATCTATAGTTTATACATACACGTTTGTGAACCGGATTAAGCTCATATTTACTTACAAAACATATAAAAGCATCAAAGGAATTATTATCAAGAATTCTCCCATTTTCTGTATCTCATAGACATATCGGGTGAACCAACATTTTGACGATCGACTTAAAAAATCCCACATTATGATCATCAGAAGATTCAGGAAGCCCAAACACAATAACGTTATTCCTCCTTAGCTGTCACTCAGTAAGTTCTCGGACGATCTCTTCCAAATTAAAGTTTTAGACAGAATCTTGAGAGTTCTTCAGTGAATCAATTTGTGTGATCTAGTATGTTTCGAGATAAGAATCTGATCACCATTTCTGGTTCTATTGCGCCGCAACGTTCTCCCTCGAAGGATTCTGTGAGAAAGTCGCTATGTAGCATTAACATTGTTCCCAGTTACCGGACACTTGATAGCCATACCGATTCGAGAAACTACAGAATTAGATCTACATCCATTTTCTCTGGAATATCTGATAAAATTAGATTATTTAACCTAGAGTACCCTACCAAAAGCTCTACGCGATATGTGAGATCGGAGATGACACTCTTCAACTTAACATTTTCAGTCACTGGCTCGAGCCACTTCATCCTATCTCCTAGGCCTCTCAAAGTCTCAAAATTATCAATCTTCTCATCATAAAAAGTAAGAGACTTCAACAATTCATCGTAATTTTTTTCATATCGCTAATATTTGTTTGAATCAATTTTAAACTCCGATGCAATTACATAACGGAAGGTGCGAATGAGCAAGAGGGCAGATGGGAATCACTATGAATAATAATTAAGCAATTCACATCGTCTCTACAATCCTGGCATTTCCAAAATACCTCTTCAATTTTATAATGTTGAGCTGTTGATGTGGGTCTTCTTCTGTACACCTTTGTATACACCGATGTCACCATTTGCTTTGCAGATTCCGCTTCCATGATAAACTTGATCATACAGTTCCAGTGTTAGTTCTAATTTTAGTTAGCCAACCTTCCTGAAGCTGAAGCACTACATCAACTCCGCTGTATCCTGTAGAATCTTGATTAGGACAGAACAGGCACTACTACGAGAAAGGATATACAAGACCTTCAGTGATCTACAGAAAGTTAGGAGAGGTTACTGCGACTCCACCTCTCACTTTCTAATAGTATGTTCGAAGAAGACTGGTACAAAGTGAACAGACTAACAATGGAAAAGCTGGTGGTGAATTCCAGAAGACCCGTGTCACGAATAACAAGAAGTTAGAATTATTAAAATGCCGGATTCACAAGAAGAAGTACAATAATCTACCAGTAGAAACGATTATCATCAACAGATCGAGTACAGATCGAGGACTGAATTGCGCAATGGCTCCAAAGAAGGTCCCGAACAAAGAAATAATTTGCTACGTGGAAGCAGCTGTTCGATGTATGCCCGCACTGAAAGCCGAAGTGATCCGATAAGAAATTGTAAGGTTATTAAAAGCAGCAAAACTACTGAAATCGAACTTGATGGTTAGTGAAAAAAAGGCACTCCGACCTATTAAAAAAAATCAGAAATCGTGGTAGGCAAGGGTAGCAGACGTAACAGAGAAGCGGAATGCCTTATCCTACAAATAAAATCCTACAGATAAGCACGTGAGGAAAATGAAGAACTTGTGAAACCACACGAATTCCACCGAAACCGGAAAGGATTGTTTGTGCAGGCGCTGGTACCACCAAGAATTTATGGACTACCGAAGATCCACCAACATCCGAAGATCCATAAACCAAACATCCTCCTTCATCCTATCGTCAGTGTCATCAACTCCCCAACATACCTAAAGGCCAAACATCTAGCATCACCAAAATTCGGAAAACACTCTTGATAACCAAGGACCAACTACCTCTATTAAACGGAGCAGGAGTCCATCGGCTATCATGCAATTATGGAAAGTTGTACGTTGACCAATGCGTAATCGAACGTAAAATCGATGGACCATGGAGGGATGTGCGACTGAAGAAGATCCAACAGTCGGCGGTTGCGGAACTTTGCCATTCGAACCAGTTTCTGAAGAAGGTTGCAACATGACATCCAAAACTCCAAACATTCGTACTTACGTATTCGTCTTACCCGTGCGACTTCTATTAAGGATCTGGGGGTTACTTTTGACGATAAATTGTTATTTGATAAAGATATTAATTTGATGGTATCCAATGCTTTGCGAATGTAAGGTTTTGTGATGAGATCTACTGTTTCTTTGTTTACTGCCCTTAGTATCGAACATACACATCTAGGATAGAACGAATTCAAACAGGAGGTGGTAAAAGTGGCCCTTAGACTATTTCTCTTCCTGTAAACAGTTTGGTCTTATAACCTTGAGCCAGCGCCGCGTCTGTGTCTGTCAGTGGGTGATGTACTTTTCTTCTTATACCCGAACTAATGCACTCCTTCATTCTCAGATGATCCGAATGGCTGAGGAAGAGCTGTGGACGGAATTGATATGGATCTGTTTCGGTTTTAATCTCCTTTATTGATAGCCTTTAGGCGTGCTCTTTTTGCCTCATTTCACGATTAGCCTCGCACATATCTGTGCAATTTATGTTACATTGTTGAATGTATAAACATTCACTAGCTTATAGTTTGGTTCTTATTTATTTGTAGCAATTCGGTATGTTTTTGCGATATTCTAGTTACTTTATTGTAAACCTTATGTTTTTTTTCCTTTTTCTGTCCTTTTAGTATTTTTTTTTCTGTTACTTATTTTTTGCTTTAACTGCACTATTGTTATTCTTATTTTTATTGTTACCTATTATTATGGTTAATTTTGGTTATATATATTTCGTTAATGCCGTGGTTCGGTTTTATTAGGTTTGTCTTGTACTGTGCCCAAATTGTAAATAAATAACTGTATTATCCATTACATGTAGAAATATTAACGATCCATCGATCGAAAGATGGAAGAACCAAATAAAATGTTGATAAGAATCACATATGTTGAAATCAATCAATTACAATTCAACTCAATTAAGGTACAATAAATGGCACCTTCACTACTATAAAGTATAATTGGGTAATCCACACCAGGTCCTAGTAAATGCCTATTGAGACCGTTTCAATGCACACGTGCCGAACGCAATATTCAGAATTGTAATTATTATATAGAGGTACGAAGACGGGATTAAATTCTCAATATCGTAGGAAGTACGCGACGCATGAATAGCTGCAGTCAAACAGTATTATCTGGAGCTGCAGACATTCAACTAAAATCCGACCCATTCCGTTTTCGGTCTGGTTACCCATTATGCCGTTTCGTACAATAATAATTCTAACTTGAATACCGCACCAATCTCAATACCAATAACCTTTAACGATTAAAATTCCCGATAATTACTGCAATAACCATTTTTTTCCATTCAATTTTTAAGTTGAAACATTTCGAAAGATGATTGTTTCTAAATTTGATTGGTTATGAGAAAATATGTTGGTCGCGTTAGATTGTAGAGCTTTGCTACACGTCTCAACGCTCTGTGTTTCGAGCGGTACGTGACTTGAAACGTTTTAAAGTTAAGAATGTGATCTCCCTGGCAACTAGAATCTAAAATGTAGGCATAAGAATTTTTCAAATCTTATTTCCATTGAATCAAATGATGTGGATATTCATCCTTCATCATTCAGAATTTATATTGATGTTTCAATATATTAAATAGAAATTTCTGGGATAAGATGTGAATAGATTAAATGCTTATTAATAATGCTGTGTTTAGAATAGGAGTAAATGGAACAATAATTAAAATAATGAAAGCTTCATTTAGTAAATTACAATGACTGATTTAGTAACAATAAAAAGCAGTAAAGTTTAGTTCAAGGCCCCATCAATATTGTCCGTATTAACATACTCATAAACTCCAAGAAATCTTATAAATTTACATATTATTTATTTGGAAAAGTGCCGATAAAACAGCTGAAAGGAATAGCGGAAATAGCATAGAACTCGCACGACCCTTGAATACCAATGAAACTCGTAAAACCAGTAATTCAAAGGAAGGAAAATTCAAAAGCTAATAAACCCGGTTTTGCCGCACCAAATTCACCTTTCTAACCGAAATAAAGACCGCACCGTTAGGAGCCGTATTGAAAAAACACTGAAAACATAAAGAAAACGTTGAAAGAAAAAAGCATAACGAGCATTATTCAGACGGAGGAGAAGTATTGATAATTATTGTATTCCCAAAGGATCGCTTTGAAATCATAATGCTTTTCGCCGAAGATTATTCTTTGTTCACTGAAACCGTTTCACTGAAAAGCTCTTAAACGACGTCTTCGGGGTCCCTTTTTAGAAATTTTGAATATTTTACGACGACGACTTTCGCATTATACCGATTTTATAATGCACATCAACGACTGATTTATAACCCACCCCAATTCTTATCAGAAAGAAGCTGAACTTTCATCTTTTGTGTGCTCGCGATATAAATAACTCGACCTTGATTAATCTTTAAAATTTTTTTATTCATAATGAAAAAGGAATTGAATAGACGAAGAATAGTAAAAATATAATAAGTATTGAATTTTAAAATAATACTAAACTAGAATTATTGGAGTTTAGCTATCTTTTAGTTACACGTTGGGTAGGGCGACAGGTTTAGATTAGCAATTTTAGCAATTCAATTTTTTCGACATAAGGAGGATATGGTTAAAATAGATATGGTTAGTATTAGATGTTTAGAGCACCAGCGAAGCGAATGCTATATATCGTGTGATTACTTTACGCACTGCTTTCCTTAATGACGTATTTTACGAACGGAAAATGTCTTCAAAGTAGCGATTTTACCAACAAGATTAGATAAACCATTTTTATGATTAGATAAACCTTTTATGGTGGAGAGGTGCGAATTGGAAAATATCGCCATTCGAATATTATATGTATAAGAAAGAGGGATTGAAATTGATGATAAGAATCAAACAGGAGATTGAAAGAAGATATTTGGTGCCTAAAAGTTTTTATAATTTGACAATTAATTTGAATTTCAACTTTTTTGTTATTTTGTTACTATATGACAATAAATTTTGGCAACGAAGCTGACGTAATTTAGATTAGATTAAGGTATAATGATTAGAACTCAATATATTTTTTAGTGATTTTCAAAGTGAGCGCCACGATGCCGTCATAAGGGCGTCGCGAAATATGGGTAATCACTTTTAAAAAGGAAAGTTTTCCAATTTTACAAGAAAGCTAACAATTTAAAAACAAATCGGCTGCATTAAGGGCGCTAAGGGAAAAAATCCCATTATTTAGAGAGCCACAAACCGAAAAAGATTGGGACGCTTTGTTTTAGATGATGAAGATGCACTATCAAAGAGTTCAGATTGATGATATATGAATGTTAAAGCTTTTTAAATGTATATTCAACACGATAACTACACATAATCTATCTTTGGCAATGAAAGAAAAAAGTTACTCAATTTTGAAAATTCCTTCCTAAAATGATGGGGTCTTTTTGGGCCAATACTGATTTTTGAAGTAGTTTAGGCTATACTTATAGTTCTAGAGGAATTCACAAGAATCTAGAATTAAATAAGAATAAAGAAAAGAAAAACTAGAACTAACACTAGACCTAGAATTGGAAAGATTCAGGTTTAGTTGTACGTCTTCAGATTCACGGTTATTATTAGTATTAGGTGATACCAAGACACTACCGAGGATGCAAGGGATGCACAGCACCCGGGCATCTTTTTAATAAGCTGTCTACTATTTAAGACAACAATGTCGCAAAGTAAACTGTGAACTTTATCATTTGTAAGTATAGACCATGATGAAAATATCGATATTAGCACGATTATTAATGACTGCAAATATTCAAAAAATAAACATGTTATAAGTACCATATATGCTGTCACAAATGGATTGACCAACTGAAACCCCAGATATTAGACTTGATTTTAAGTCTATTAAATTATCTTCATCCGAAAATGCTTCATAAGGAGCTCTGAAGTTAGTTCTTTATGCAAACATTTTCATTAAATTTTTTTTTTCTATTCAGATTTTTAATAGTTTTTATGTCTTATTTGTAAACTGTAAAGTATCTTCTAGAAATAATGTATTCTTGATTAAAATCATTTTAGCATCTCTAGCAATTAAGAAATTAATTTGTTACTAGAACTAACACTAGACATAGTACTAGAACGATTTAGCAGTCGTAAAGTCATATCTGAAGACCATTTTTCTAAATCGAAACAATTGTAGTAATTTTTGCAAATATGCTGTCAAAAACACATTACCCCAACATTTTTTTGGGTGAAGGTCTCCAAAAGTTTCATTAAACTGCAACACGATCTAGAACGTAAATTAATGAAAAAACGAATAAAGGAACATTACAACGAAAGCAACAAGGTAATCATTTTGCTCAAATTCATACACAGAAAATTACAATTGAATTACAACAATCACTACGTCACATAGAAAATGACGCTATCACCCAAAATTTCAACGAAGAAATATTATGCAATATGACCAAAAATAAAGAAAGGAAGCAGAAAAATATATCAAGCCTGCTGAAGGATAACATAAACAATGAAAGACAGTAGAAAGAAAACCATAATAGATATAAAACAGATATAAGTGGTAGGCCCAGCGAAAACAATTTTACAAAATGACATAAGGTTAATTGTAATAATAAACACAAACATAATAATTATATAAATAAATTTCCTTATAAAAATAAAAAACAATAATATGAAATTTCATATTTCTCAAAATTTAAATTTAATCATAAAACATTTCTTCAGATTTTCCTCTCATATCTATACAAATTAACAGGTCTAAAGATAATTTTAATTTTGGCGCTATATTTACCAATCTCAGCAATACGGAGTTGCCGCTTAACGAAATCGCCACATTTAACCTGGGTTATAAATTTTCTTTACCCAGCAAATTAAAACCCATTAATTTAGAAGCTCAACTTAACACTTTTTCTTTTTTCAACGAATTTGCTAAAGATAATTACAAGCTTAAAAGGAACATTAACAATTCCAAATCTAATTTACAAAATTTTCATTGCAAAAATATTAAATCAACAACACAACAAAAGATCCCAGATAAAAACCTGGTATAGGAGATAAAAACGCGGATTTAGTTGTTCTGAATAAAGATAAATACATAAATAAAACTTATCAATTTTTTAAATAAAACAAAATTTAAAAAATTAATGATAATCCCACTATCACATACAACAATAAATTAAAACAATTAATCAACAAACATAAAAATAACCTTAACAAATTTAAGATCAATACTCAAAATATGTTTGAAATGAATCCATTAAGCCCTTTTTAAAAAAAATTATTAAATCTACATAAAATAGACTAGCGAAGATCTTCAATATACAGCGTGTCTCCGAATTGCGTGTACAACGGAATACCACAGATTCCTTGGCTAAAAATAGGCCGATTTAAGTTAACTTATCTATATACAAAGTTGCTTTGCTTCACCGGTAGAGGACCTCAAAGTTAGCAAAAAAAATTCGTTTATTCCTCATAACTCGAAAACGCAATAATAAATCAAAACCAATTTTGAGATGTAAGTTCCTAGGTTCAATTAACGTCTTTCTATGGTTTTGATGAAGTTTTAAAAACACGGAAATGATCGAGAAGCCATGTCTTCAGCAGTTGTTACTTCCATATTTTTTTTCTGAGTAGGCGATGACTACATAATTAAAATTTCTGAATTGCCCATTAAGTTCTGCAACTTTTTTGTCCCTTATAAGAATTTGATTATCTTAGTGGTTAAGCCAGAAAATTGGATTTTTTGAACATCTGCAAGCCTTTTTTACGTCATTGCAATTACAAAATCTTATCGTAATTGGAGAAATCAGTAGTTCTCTGGGGGGCATTAAAATCAATAGTCCTTGCCTTTACAGTTGATTATGAACAAGAATTATGAGAGAAAATTCCTTAGTATTCAATTCCTTATTTAAGTGCCAAACACATAATGATTATTAGATCTTATAAGAGACAAAAAAGTTTCAGAACTAAATGGGCAATTCAGAAATTATAATTATGTAAGCGCCGCCTACTCATAAAAAAAATATGGGCTAATATTCGTCAAATATATGGCTATTCCATCGTTTCCGAATTTTTAAAATTTTATCCAAAACCATAAAAAGACGTTAATTGAACCTAAAAACTCATTTCTCAAAAATGGTTTAGATTCATTAACGTGTTATATAGATATAGATAAGTTAACTTAAATCGGCGTATTTTGAGCCAATCTGTGGTATTCCGTTGTACACGCATTTCATAGACATCCTGTATTATCCGTGATTCCAAACAACTAATCAACAAACTTAGAATCAAAAAACTTAATAAATATTCTAGACTGATTTCATTTGATATAAAAAAATGTATTTTAACGTCTCCATAAAGGATTCAACAAATATAATCAAAGATCGCCTAGGATCAACCAGAACACATAATCAAAGATCATTTAAACAATATATTTAGCTCTTATGACCACATTTCAAATTTAGACATAAATAATTATATAACATCTGCCAACAAAACTTTTTTCACTTTCAATAATAAATTTTACATGAAAGATGGTATCCATGGTTTCACCTGTCTTGAGCATCATTTCGAGCATTTTCGTTAACAATGTAGAAGAACAATTATTTTTATTTATATAAAATTTTATAGCACATACAAAAAATGAAAAATAGAAAAATATTTTTTCGGCTTCTATACCTTTCGTAATTTTAATGATTTTTCAAGAACTTCAAACAACTTAAGAAGAGATTTGTTTCTTTCTTTAATACATTATTTAATGAAACTGTAATTATCCAATTTTTTAATTTTATATTGTTGTATTATTTTTAAAATACAATTTTGTTGTTTTAATTTTTTTCTTAATTACAATCGTGCATGAAAACGATTTGTCTAAATCCTTCTATAACCTTCATTTTACTTATGATGAACCTAGAGAAATCTCTAGCCGTTTTTTGTTGTAGGTCTAGTATTAAGTATACTTTTAGTTCCAGAAGAATTTACAACAATCAAGCACCTAGTAGCTATTAAAACTAGAATTAACACTAGGCTTAGTACTAGAAAGGTTTAGAAATCGGATACATTAAAGGCGCCGAGAAAAAATTAGATGGAAAAAATAATTGAGAAGATTGGAACATTTGGTATAGACGATAAAGATGGACCACCTATGACTTCAGATTGATGATTTGTGGGTGTTAAAGCTTTTTCAATGTCTACTGAACACGAGAACTACACATACAATTTTGAAAACTTCTTTCTAAGCTATTGGGATCTTTTTTGAGCCAATACTGACTTCTGAAGTAGTTTAGTTTATACTTTAATTTCAGAAGAGTTTACAACAATCTAGAGCTAAATAAGAATTAAAAATTCAGGTTTAGTTATGCGTCTTCAGACTGATTGCTACTCCTCAATCTTTCTAGTACTTGGTCTAGTATTAGGTTCTAGTTTTAGATCGATGCAAGTATACAACAATATAAGACTGAATAACAACGAGAAGTAGAACTAATACTACATTTTGAACTAATATAGAACTAGAATCATTCAGCTTTAGCCGCAAGTCTCTTAAGACGAAACCCAACCCAACTTAGCTTTAGAACTACACTAGTCTTAGAAGTAGAAACATTAGAGTTTAGCTGTCTAAAGAGACGTACAGAAAAATCCTAATGTTTTTACAACACGTAAAGAGAGCCTGCAAGAAATCTATTTATAAAGTAAATAAATATGATCCAGTACTCATTGTCATACCCACATACATTTCGCCCACCAATTTAGTCAAATCATTATAAATTTGATCTTTACATCCAGCTTTTCAAAAAATATTTGATGCTCAATGATTGATTTTCACTACAATTATATCTTCTTCGTTTCACCAATAATGTCGTTTGACAATTCACTGGGTTTGATTGGGTTGGTTTAAGACTTTGAGAACATCAAATCTTTGTAAATTCGGAGACATGGTATATTATGTGTGTCTTGGTCTGTGTTGTATGAGGTTGACGAAACAAATAATCTCGATCCATTTCAATGACGTCATCACCAAGAAATATAATTAACTTGCAAATATGATCCAATACACATTGTGACATTCGTAGTAAAATCACAAAACTCATAAAATTTCAATTAATTTTATGCAAATATTGATTTATGATTAGGTGTTAGTTCAAAGTTGCTACTTGATGCAACGTTTGATAAATGCTAGTCATTTACATGATTTCTCATTAACAATTTTTGTAAATGTATACGGCAGTAAGTCTGCGATTAACAATTTGCCCGCCCCACCAGGAGCATCATCTACACCAGTGAATGATGAACGTTTTACCTATGGTTAAGTTTAAATTTACAAATAGCTTCACTTAGGATATTACCCATTTTTACAAGATTTTTTGACTTCTCTTTAGGGGCTATAATAACTTATAATAAGCATCAGTTAGATCAAAGAAATATGATGGTAATTGTTGGAAGATTAGTACTAAAATTTTCGATTTTATGGTATCTAGTAGCTTTGCACACCATCCTGCAATTTATTCCTTCTACAGTCTCCTTTTTCCTATTCATTCTCAGTTTTAGGCATTACAATCTCTTTGAAGTTTATGTATATGATGTTTAATCTTTTTTCATTTTGTTTCTTCAATTAATTATCCTTTTTCTCTGTTGCTTCAGAATAGAAATTATTATCAGTTTCTCTCCTCACTGCTCAATACCAATTTTGTTCTTCCAACCTCTATTCAAGCATCTTCTGGTAGTCTTCGGTTAGACTCTTTTTGAATTTAGATTTATTATTTTTAT